>OY757019.1:3219219-4661553 GCA_963580285.1 Lucinisca nassula | reverse complement strand
ACGCAGAGCTGAATCCGGCCCGCATACTAGTACTGGTAAACAGCTTAGGGGATCTAAAGTAGAAGTAAAACAAAGATCAGGAATCGATACAATTAACTTACTCCACCCATCAAAGACACCAAAGGGAAAGAAACACAAACATTAAGCGACCAGACCATAATGGAAACCTAAACAAGGGAAGGCCATAAGGACAGTTACTTTCCCACAAAATGGCCATATGGCCATCCAAAATAAAAAGACACAAGTGATACACACAGTAAGTAACAAACAACACCATAAATAAACCGCCACAGAAAAATATATAACCGCAATGACTTTAGCAACCAATTTCGTAAAATCATTCTTCGATATAAAAAGATTGGGTACAAAATGGATATTATACGACAGACTGCATGCATGGTAGTTAACCCAATCACGGTTGGCAACATTGCTTCCCTCTTTAATTGCACGCCGTTGGGTCAGGCTTCAGATTCTATGACGGTTCCAACGTAAAGGTTAATTGAGAATTAGAGAGATCTAATTCAAGGTAATGTGGGTTGGTGCCTGATGCTCTGTCGCTGGGTGGCCCCATCGGAGTCTAACTGTTGGTTTTCTTTTGCTCCAGCATTTCAGTGGTTTCTTGCTGTTGAGTCCTCACCGTTGTCTCACCTCTGTGGTTCTTTGATTATTTGTGTTCACGGAGATGTTGCACTGATGACACTGATGAGTAAGGAGGCCTTCATGCGGACCGAGCAAATTATTTGTCTAAATCGCGACGAAAGTAAGGGCGAGGATTGTGGCCACGTTAAATCGATTTAAGCTCCCAGTGGAAATCTTTCCACTGACCGTTCCAAGGCGGTTCTTCTGTGGCGATTTATTTATGTTGTTGTTTGTTACTTACTGGGTGTATCACTTGTGTCTTTTTATTTTGGATGGCCATATGGCCATTTTGTGGGAAAGTAACTGTCCTTATGGCCTTCCTTTCTTGATGGGTGGAGTAAGTTAATTGTATCGATTCCTGATCTGTGTTTTACATCTACTTTTCGAATACTTCTGATACCGGGGCCACGTGTTTGTATTTACATCTATCTATTGTAGATGGGTTTGTTTCGTGCAAAATTAATGATAAACGAGATGACCTTGATTTTGAGATTGTAGATTTCCTTTTTTGATGATGATGTTCCTCGTGCGCCATCCTCTGGCGTTTATATTTCGCAATTACTTCCATTTGCTAGAGTGTGTAGTCATGTATCTGACTTGAAACTCGTAATAGATTATTAACGGCTAAACTTCTTTATCAGGGTTATCGGTACCATAAACTACGCAAAGCATTTTCAAAATTTTATAGACGCCATTCTGATTTAATTTCAACATGGATGTTATACGACAGACTGCATGCATGGTAGTTAACCCAATCAATGTTGGCAACTTTGCTTCCCTCTTTAATTGCACGCCGGCGGGTCAGACCTCAGATTCTGTTTTACATAATGACCGGTATGAAGATCGCTTTAGTTTTGACGGTATCAAAACCTTCTAAACCCACATGGGTATCACAAATACATTTAAAATATCTATACCACCCCTTAGGTTACACTCTGCTTCTTCTGTACGTATTCCCCATTCTATTAAGAACTTTAATACTATGTTGCCTTCGGTATTGGTTAGACCCTTAAATTTGTCTTCTGTTACTTCAGTCACTCTCAATTGAGCAGGCAATACCAATGTTTTTGGGAGTAGTCTTCGTATAAGACTATCTCCTCTCAAATCGCCCATCCTTCGAAAATATACTAATCCGTGGAAAAGAAGTGGTATGTATCCTAGTATTTCCAAGTGCAACGCCGAGAGGTGCAGATGTTGTTCGCATTTAAGCACCACGTCTACCGTTACTTCATCTGTAAACGGTAGACGCTTCTCTGTAGTTAACGTGTCTGATTTGACATTACAGTCTACAGATTTAATTTATCTAATTACATGACGTGCTGCAAACTGTAATATGCAGTACGTCGGTCAAACTAACCGCATGCTTAGACTAGATTGAACGAGCATTATCGTAGAATGAGTAAGCCTAAGAAAACTGACACTTTCTTGTATCGTCACTTTCAACGTACAGGTCATTCTGTAATTAACATTATTATGCAACCAGTGGAAAAACTTTATTACGATGCAAGTTCTACATCTAGATTCAAAATCATCAAAAGACATGAGGTTGAACTGAAATGGTTAAAATTTTTACAGACCCCTTTTCCACTGGGATTTCATGACAACATTTATCATGAGGGTAATATTTCCAGAATGCCGGACTTTGGAGTCTAACTGTTGGTTTTCTTTTGCTCCAGCATTTCAGTGGTTTCTTGCTGTCGAGTCCTCACCGTTGTCTCACCTCTGTGGTTTTTTATTTTTGTGTTCACGGAGATGTTGCACTGATGAGTTAGGAGGCCTTCATGCGGACTGAACAAAGTATTTGTCTAAATCGCGACAGAAGTAAGGGCGAGTATTGTGGCCACGTAAAACCGATTTAAGCCCCCCAGTGGAAATCATTCCACTGACCGTTCCAAGGCGGTTCTTCTGTGGTGGTTTATTTATGGTGTTGTTTGTTACTTACTATGAGTATCACTTGCGTTTTTTTATTTTGGATGGCCATATGGCCATTTTGTGGGAAAGTAACTGTCCTTATGGCCGTCCTTTGTTTAGGTTTCCATTATGGTCTGGTCGCTTAATGTTTGTGTTTCTTTCCCTTTGGTGCCTTTGATGGGTGGAGTAAGTTAATTGTATCGATTCCTGATTTTTGTTTTACTTCTACTTTGATATTTTCTCGCTCCTGGAATGTCGAAAACGCAGAACTAGATCTCACGGCACCAGGAAAAATGGTAACTTAAAACGTAAATCACTTGCGTTTAAACGAAACAATACTAGACTGAAGTGACTGTCAATTATATTATTAAATCATGGACGCCACTGTATGCTTTCATTTTTAAGTTCATTACCCGTTTCTGTTTTACGTCTTCTGGACACCGAGGCGAATAAATTCTACGATAGTTCTAATCAGTTATATGAGGCGGCTCTCTTAACTAGAGGCTATACTCAGCATACTCTCCGTCCTTACATCGATTCTGAAATTAATCATAAACGCCATTTCTTCAAAATATCCTTCATTAATAAGGGTATGGATTTTATAGATTTGCCCAGTATCTTCCGTGAGAGATCGGTGCTTTCTTCCATTCCTGCTTATTTTCAAAATACTGAAACACCTATTATTTGCTATAGATATCACAAACCTGTTAGATCTATCATTTAATTTCAATAAACTTGTTTCAGATCTTGATATTGATACTAATACTCCTGATTCATGTGATTGTAAAAACTCAGTGTATTGCTATCCTGCTGCTGGTCATGTAATTACTGGCAATTTGAAAATTATTCCTGATTCTAGGATAAGGAATATAATTTCTAAAGGACCAAAATATCGGTTTCCTTCTAAAATTAATTTCAGTAAATGTAGAAATGAAATCGCTGCTTCCTTGAATGAATTCGGTAATCGATGGTGTAAGCGGGAGTATGTTGAGCATAAAGCCCTTAAGGACTGGAGACTTAGCATTTTAAAACTAGTAAATAAACGCATGTCTTTCTATTCTCAAAATACTAACTTATTACCTCCTAAGCCCAAGACGTCTTTACGTCATCTTAAACTAGGTATTCAAGAATTTCATAAGAAGTTTGTTTTGGCCCCTGCAGACAAGGCCGCTAACAACGTCGTCGTTGTGTGACGGCTCCACTATGTTAACACGCTTAAGCAGGAGCTTGGTGGTACTAAGGCCTATGAACTTCAGCCTTTAGCTGAAGAGAGAGCTATAGTAGATAAACATGTTTGTCATTCAGCCACCAAGTTTGCTGTGTGTGTTACCGAAGACCAAGAAAAGCTTCCTACGCTATACTGGTTACCAAAACTTCATAAAAGACCTTACAAAGCACGGTTTATTGCAAATTCTAGCTCTTGCACTACCACTGAACTTTCTAAATTATTAACGTCTTGTCTTACTGCTATAAAAACGCATGTGATTAAATATTGTGATAAAGTCTTTGAAAGATCAGGAAGAAATCTGTTTTGGTCTATAAAAAATTCGAATGAGGTTTTCATAAATTGAAATCCAGACATTTTCGTGCTTCAAAGTAGAAGTAAAACAAAGATCAGGAATTGGTACAATTAACTTACTCCACCCATAAAAGACACCAAAAAGTCTGTCTATTTACGATTTTTCCACTCTTTACACTACACTTCCTCATAATCTTATAAAAGAAAAGCTTAATGATTTAATTGAATGGGCTTTTCTCAGAGAAGATTCTCTCTATCTTGCATGTAATGTCAGAAATGCATTTTTCATCTCTAAAGAGCATAAGAATTATACACTTTGGTCATGTCAGAAAGTGTGTGATGCCCTCACCTTTCTACTTGACAATATTTATATTGGATTCGATACTAAGTTTTGTAGACAAATTGTGGGTATTCCGATGGGTACGAATTGCGCACCTCTTGTGGCTGATCTGTTCTTGTATTGTTATGAAAGAGACTTCATACTGTCGCTTTCCATTGATAACCAATCGGAAATTATTGAAGCTTTTAGCTCCACTTCTAGATATTTAGATGATTTATTAAATATTGATAATACCTATTTCGATGGTTTGATCAGTCAGATTTACCACCAAGAACTTCAGTTAGATAAAGCAAATTCTTCTGATACCGAGGGCCCGTTTTTGGATTTACATCTATCTATTGTAGATGGGTTTGTTTCGTGCAAAATTTATGATTAACGCGATGACTTTGATTTTGAGATTGTAAATTGACCTTTTATGGATGGTGTTGTTTCGTGCGCCATCCTATGGCGTTTATATTTCGCAATTAATTTGATTTGCTAGAGTGTTTAGTAATAAAGCAAATTCTTCTGATACGAGGCCCCGTTTTTTTATTTACATCTATCTATTGTAGATGGGTTTGTTTCTTGCAAAATTAATGATAAACGCGATGACTTTGATTTTGAGATTGTAAATTTTTGGATGATGATGTTCCTCGTGCGCCATCCTATGGCCTTTATATTTCGCAATTAATTCGATTTGATAGAGTGTAGTCATGTAATCGATAAAAAGGGAAACAAACAGAATAAGGCAAACGATATCCGCAACCGAAGAAATAGAAAAACTAATCTACTATTGTACATTAACGTAAAGGAATGCTTGTGTACTGGCAAATACTTTCAAGCTGGTTGGAAATGACATTTAATAGTATAACGATAATGCAAAAATTATGCGAGATGCTGTCGACAAAATCTTTTATTTTCTACAACTCTGTACAGATTACTTTAGGATGATGACTTCCAAAAAACGTGACTGCACGAAGCGTAGTGTATCATTTATGTTGTTGTTTGTTACTTACTGTGTGTATCACTTGTGTCTTTTTATTTTGGATGGCCATGTGGCCATTTTGTATTTTGTGGGAAAGTAACTGTCCTTATGGCCTTCCTTTGTTTAGGTTTCCATTATGGTCTGGTCGCTTAACGTTTGTGTTTCTTTCCCTTTGGTGTCTTTGATGGGTGGAGTGGGTTAATTGTGTCGATTCCTGAGCTTTGTTTTACTTCTACTTTCTATGACGATTCCAACGTAAAGGCTTATTGAGAATTAGAGAGATCTGATTCAAGGTAATGTTGGTTGGTGCCTGATGCTCTGTCTCTGGTCGGGCCCATCAGAGTCTCACTGTTGGTTTTCTTTTGCTCCAGCATTTCAGTGTTTTTTTGCTGTCGAGTCCTCACCGTTGTCTCACCTCTGTGGTTCTTTGATTATTTGTTTTCACGGAAATGTTTCACTGATGAGTTAGGAGGCCTTCATGCGGACAGAACAAATTATTTGTCTAAATCGCGACGGAAGTAAGGGCGAGGATTGTGGCCACGTAAAATCGATTTAAGCCCCCCAGTTTAATTCTTTCCACTGGCCGTTCCAAGGCGGTTCTTCTGTGGCGGTTTATTTATATTGTTGTTTGTTACTACTCACTGTGTGTATCACTTGTGCCTTTTTATTTTGGATGGCCATTTTGCCATTTTGTTGGAAAGTAACTCTCCTTATGGTCATCCTTTGTTTAGGCTTCCATTATGGTCTGGTCGCTTCATGTTTGTGTTTCTTTCCCTTTGGTGTCTTTGATGGGTGGAGTAAGTAAATTGTATCGATTCCTGATCTTTGTATTACTTCTACTTTGCATTCTAGAAGGCTTCGGTTTGTCTAAGATGAACCAAAAAGGATTCAAAGTTAAATATATCCGCTACCGAAGTGATAACAAAACTTATCCAATATAGCAAATTTGCGTAAAGGAGTGCTTGTGCAGTGAATAATACTTTCAAGTTCAGTGGAAATGACATTCAATAGTATAATAATAATGCATATCTTATACGAGATGCTGTCGACAAAAAGTTTAATCATTTATTTTCTACAAATCTCTTCAGTATTTCTTAAGATGGTGAGTCCAAAGAAATGTGACTGATCATTCACTTTCCCCACAATCTATGGAGAATAGAAAATGTTTTGGTTTTATAGTGCGTTTACCACTGATTACAACTTTGCCCAAATGTTAGGAATATGAAGGAAAGAAGCGGCCGGAAAAGCTTTGACCAAGCACGATATAGCGAAATAAAAACGAAGTAAAACTCACATTAAGGAGAGTATGAAATGTAACAGACAATTAAAAAAGAAACTAAGCCTTACTCAGAGTAATATGTTCTATTGTTGCAGTCATATTTGAACAGTCCTCGTATGTTCTATAAAAGGGTTATCCTTTGGAAGCAAGGAATAAACCATAGAAGTGAAAAATGTGGAGTGTACGTTTTTTCTGGGCCAGACTAGCTAGTTTCGGCCAATTAGGCCTCATCAGTGACCCTCAGATATGTTCAATATTCCACAATGGAATAAATGATCCCAAAGGACAAGAAAATATAATCTACACTATGATGGAGAGCAGGGAGGCGTTTTACCGCCGCCACACATTCCCACACACCAGCTGTAGAGAAGTTAAATATGTTCTATAAAAGGGTTATCCTTTGGAAGTCAGTCCGTTGTAACATTTCATTTCACGCAGCCGGGTAGCTACTAGTATATTTATAATTTTGGTAGTATATGAATATTTAAGAATGTAATTTGTTAGAATCTGGAACATTAAAAGTGAAGGCGATGGTCAGGAATCGATACAATTAACCCACAGCTCCCATCAGAGACACCAAAGGGAAAGAAACACAAACATGAAATAATAAGACCCATATGAAAATATCAATAGTGGAAAGCCAAAAGGACAGTTACTTTCCAACATAGTGGCCAATTGGCTATCCAAAACAAAACGATATAGGCGATACACACACTCAAAAACGAACCATAACAAAAATAAACAGCGACAGAAGAAATGCCTTGGAAAGGTCAATGAAATGAATTCCATTAGGGGCCTAAATCGATTTAACGCAGCCTAAATCAAAATACATATGTGTTTGGTAATTCAGAATTATTCAGATTATCTTCAATCGGAAACGGAAGGTCTGAAATTGAAGACAATTACTATTAAAGAAATAACGAAAACAGTCCACTCTTATTCATTTTCATAAAGTGGCTGACAATTTCGGATTAAATCGTAATAGCGTATATTTACCATTAATCTATTTTTAAATAATTTAAATGTGATGCGCGATTTGTAGTGCAAAAAACGTTAGACAATCTATATTTCCGAGTTTCACAATTGACGCACTATATCGCTCGAATATGCCCACTAGTCAATTTGAAACTGCCAATAAAAATTCCGTCAAAATATTAATTGTGTTATTGCATAAACATGCAATGTACAAATACCCAAAGTGACAAAGGGCCAAAATTCATGAAAAGTAGACGTGGAGGCAATGATCAGGAATCGACACAATTAACGCATAGCTCCCATCAGAGACACCAAAGGGAAAGAAACACACACATGAAAAAACAGACCCTAATGGAAACATCAATAGCGAAAAGCCAAAAGGACAGTTACTTTCCCACAAAATGGCCAATAGGCTTTCCAAAATAAAATGATATAAGCGACATAAACAACCAAAGACAAACCATAGCAAAAATAAACTGCGACAGAGGAACCCCCTTGGAACGGTCAGCGGAAACGAATTCCACTGGGGGGGGGGTTAAATCGATTTTACTCGGCCACAATCCTCGCCCTTACTTCCGTCGCGATTTAGAAAAATAATTTGCTCAGTCCGTATGAAGGCCTCCTAACTCAAAGTACAACATCTCCGTGAACACAAAAATCAAACAACCAAAGATATGTAACAACGGTGAGGTCTCGACAGCAAGAAACCACTGAAATGCTGGAGCAAAAGAAAACCAACAGTTAGACTCCGATGGGCCCGACCAAAGACAGAGCATCAGGCACCAACCAACATTACCTTGAATTAGATCTCTCTAATTCTCAGTAAGCCTTTACGCTGGGACCGTCATAGAATCTGAGGCCTGACCCACCGGCGTGCAATTAAAGAGGGAAGCAAAGTTGTCAACGGTTAACTACCATGCATACAGTCTGTCGTATAAGATTTATGTTGTACCCAATCTTTTTATACCGAATAATGATTTCACGACATTGGGTGCTGAAGTCATTGCGGTTTAATATTTGTTTTGAATTCATATACTTAGTCACCACAAAACTCTGGTTCCGATAGACCCTGCTGCAGAAGAGATTCAAGTCCAATATTGAATTTTGAAATTAAATCAGAATGACGTCTATACAATTTTGGGAAGGCTTTGTGCATCCTATGGTACCGATAATCCCGATCAAGAAGCCTAGCAGTCAACAATTTATAACGAGTGTTATAGTCAGTTACATGACTACACACTCTGGCAAATCGAATTAATTGCGAGACATAGACGCCACAGGATGGCGCACGAGGAACACCACCACCCAAAAAAGGAAAATTTACAATCTCAAAATCCAAATCATCACGTTTATCATAAATTTGCAAGAAACAAACCCATCCACAACAGATAGATGTAAATCCAAAAACGGGGCCTCGGTATCAGAAGAATTTGCTTTATTTAACTGAAGTTCTGCGGGTAAATTTGACTGACCAAACCATCGAATCACGTACTGCCAATGTTCAACAAATCATCCAAACATCTAGAAGTAGGGCTAAAAGCTTTAATGATTTCAGCCTGGTTTTCAGCAGAAAGGGACATTATGAAAAGTAGAGGTAAAACAAAGATCAGGAATCGATGCAATTAACTTACTCCACCCATCAAAGACCCCAAAGGGAAAGAAACACAAACATGAAGCGACCCGATCATAATGGAAACCTAAACAAAGGAAGGCCATAAGGACAGTTACTTTCCCACAAAACGGCCAAATGGCCATCCAAAATAAAAAGACACACGTGATACACACAGTAAGTAACAAACAACAACATAAATAAACCGCCACAGAAGAACCGCTTTGTGTTCACAGAGATGTTGCACTGATGAGTTAGGAGGCCTTCATGCGGACTGAAAAATTATTTGTCTAAATCGCGACGGAAGTAAGGGCGAGGATTGTGGCCACGTAAAATCGATTTAAGCCCCCCCCCCCAGTGGAAATCTTCCACTGACCGTTCCAAGGCGGCACTTCTGTGGCGATTTATTTATGTTGTTGTTTGTTACTTACTGTGTGTATCACTTGTGTCTTTTAATTTTGGATGGCCATATGGCCATTTTGTGGGAAAGAAACTGTCCTTATGGCCTTCCTTTGTTTAGGTTTCCATTATGGTCTGGTCGCTTGGTGTTTTTTATGGGTGGAGTAAGTTAATTGTATCAATTCCTGATCTTTGTTTTACTTCTACTTTGGAACGGTCAGTGGAAAGAATTCCACCCGGGGGCTTAAATCGATTTTACATGGCCATAATCCTCGCCCTTACCTCTGTCGCGGTAAACGCTAATTTTGTTTAGTCCGCATGAAGGCTTCCTAACTCATCAGTGTAACATCTCCGAGAATATACAAATAAAAAAACTACAGAGATGAAACAAGGTTGAGGACTCGACAGCAATCAACAACAGAATTGCTGGAGCAAAAGAAAAACCAACAGTTAGACTCCGAAGTCTCCCTCATAGCAAAACAAAAACAGATCAGTCACAAGGGGCGCGAAATTAGTACCCATCGGAATACCCACAACTTATCTAAATAACTTAGTACCAAATCTTATGTAAATATTGTCAAGTAGACAGGCGAGAGCTTCACACATTTTCTGAATGAGCATAAACTATAATTTTCACGCTCTTCAGAAGAGAAAGCATTTCTTACATTAGATGCAAGATAGAAGTAGTTTTCGGAATGAGTCAAACGCTAATCATGTCATCTACCCATCACCTCGAATCTATTCACCAACTTTCATGGCTCTAGCACCAATAGATTTTGAGATATTGTGCTGACAAGATTTTATAAAAATATATTCAAGGGCAATAACTCTTGAAAGGGACATAATCGGAGTGAGAATATGCATCAGCTTATTTGTCACGAGGAATCCGGATGAGAAAATATGCATGCTTCAGCTAATTACCCACGAGGAATCCATATATGAAATTTCAAAATCTGACCATACACGGTTCTTAAGTTATGCTATGCATCATAAAGCATACACTGTACAAATACCCGAAGTGACAAAGGGCCAAAACTCATGAAGTATTTTTTGGAATTATATCATAAGTTAATCAATCATCTACTCACCAACACAAATCTATTCACCAACACCCAAGGCTCTAGCTCAATTATTTTTTAGATATAATGCTGAAAAGATTTTTAAAAATTTCAAAGGCCAATAACTCTTAAAACAATAGGCATAATCCGGATGAGAAAAAAAATATGTGTCAGCTCATTTTCCATGAGAAATCAATATATGAAAGTTCAAAAACCCTAGCTTACACGGGTCTAAAGTTACGTTACACAATGTACAAATATACAAAGTGACAAAGGGCCATAACTCATGAAGTATTTTTCGGAATAGAGTCAAAGGTAAAGCAAAGCATCTACCCACCACCTCTTACTTTGAATGCTCTGGCTCCGACAGATTTTGAGATACTTTGCTGACAAGATTTTATAAAAAAAAAAAATCAAGGGCAATAACTATTGTAAGGGGCACAGTACGGATGAGAAGAAAAATATACGCGTCAGCTAATTTTCCATATTTGAAATTTCAAAACCCTACCATACACGGTTCTTAAGTTATGATATGCATTGCAAAGCATATTACCTGCCGGGGTCGGCAACATTCTTCCGTGGAGATTGATCATGAAATCTTTTGTCATCCCCTCCCTTTCGCTAATTCAAGAAGGGGAGTTGTAAGTTTCTGGCGAAAGAACTTGGATGTACTGAAATTTCTAAACCCTAGCGTACAGGGCTCTTAAGTTATGCTATGCATCGCAAAGCATACAATGTGCAAATACCCAAAAGGTCATCACTCATAAAGTATTCTACAGAATTTAGTCAAAATTAAATCCGGTAATCTACTCATAACCACGAATCTATTCACGAACTTTCAAGGCCCCAGCTCCAATAGAGTATGAGATATTTTGCTGACAAGATTTCATCCAAAAAAAAAAAATCAAGGGGCAATAACTCTTGAAAGGGGTTTGCTTTCGAAATCTGATTATTCTATTTCGAGCTTACCTGACGAATAAAACAATCCATTATGGTATGTTGAATGGAATTTGAAAACCACTAGCGACTTTTGATCGACACGGTAAAAAAACGATACAGCTTTAAAACAGGCCTATGCTTTTTAAACATTCTTTCACTGCTCAGCTTACCCTATAAAGAAGTAAGAAAAGATCACTGAGAGAAGGCCAAAGTCAAAGAACGCAGCGATCTAAAGTCACCAAAAGTAAGTAAATTACAATGGCATAAAACCAATTAACAAATAACGACCGCCTTTGAGCGTGGTGGTTGCTTCAAAAACCTAAAGAAAGAAAGTGACATGAAGGCACACACAAAAACAGGCGAAACATGTACCAACAGCACAAAGGCAATTAACGCCCCCCTGGGGTCGATCAGTAGTAAAACTACTGGGGGCATCAACGCCGGAGTTTATGAAAATTCTACCCTCGCCTCAGCTCCAGTGCAGTATCAATCATAATAACAATAACGAATTGACCCGCATTTCGATAAAACACCCGTGCGACATAGTGCATTTTTCATATCTCCAAAAAGGCTTCATTTCTGATGCAAATATGTCATTTTTTTCTTATTTATGCTGCAAAAATAGGTTGTGGGTGCGCGTTTCTAACGAGTACCCACAATCTATGTCATGAAGCAGACATACGAAAAATAATGTATACCCCGTAAACCCCAGTTTTCTCTATATAAAGTGGGGTTTAGTGGGTATTCATTTCACGGACACGTGATGGCATGGAGGCTTTCTACCTCAACAGTGAGTCAAAATATAATGCATAAATGTGCTATCATGATTTAGGGTTGAGTACTTAACAACTATCCGACGTCAGAGCGTAAACACACCCTCAGAAAGATAACGGAGGGAAGCAAATTATATGAATATGTATCGTATTTAATTTCGATAGATTGTGGACGGTATGAGAATAACAAAAAAAAATATAATAAAATATAACAATGAATCTGAGGGGGTTTCATTCGCAGCCAAAAAACTACAAATATGAAAACAAATGGCATTTTGAAAATACAGCCTTACCTATAGTCTCTGTGGTTTTAGGAGGTCGAAGACTCGTTAAAGTAGATTTAGAAGTCGTATTGCTTGGTAATGAAGTTGCAGTGGTTGGAGCGTTTTTCGATGAGGCTGTGATAGTCCGGTCGCTAGTCAGTATGGTTGCAGAAGAAGAATCGCGTGTCGATGTGGCTGTATTGATTTGATTGCTTGTCGATATGATTGTAGCAGTTGAATCGCTTTTAAGTGTGGTTGTATTAGCTGGATTCCTTGTCGATTTGGATGTTGAATTTGGAACGCTTGTCAATGGGTTTGTATTACCGCTTGTCGATACCTGTGATACTGCTCCACTTGATTTACCTGAAACTTGGAGCAAACCAAACTATATATTTATATGTTTATAGTACAATACGGGTATGCCTTCTGTAAAATAGAAGCGAAGGCAATGATCAAGAATCAATACAATTCGCCCACAGCTCCCATCAGTGATATCAAAGGGAAAGAAAATCAACCATGAAATAACCAGATACAAATGGAAACATCAACAACCTCAACAGCGGAAAGGTACGATTTTATCAAAGACATTTTATAGGGCAATAACTCTTTAAAGGGGCATAATCTGGATGAGAAAAATATGCGTCAGCTATTTTTCCATGAGGAAACCATTTATGAAATTTCAAAACCCTAGCATACACGGTTCTAAGTTATGCAATGCACCACAAAGCATTCAATGCACATATACCATAAGTGACAAAGGGCTTTAATTTATTCAGCATTTTCCAGAATTTAGTCAAAAGTTGATCAGGTCATCTACTCATCACCAACTTTCAAGGTTCTATATTCGATGGTTTTTGAGATATTTTGATGACAAATATTTAACCTTTTTTATGCCCCGCCACGGGGTATTATGTTATACCCTCCGAAATTTTGAGTGTCCGTCCGTCCGTCCGTCCGTCTGTCTGTCTGTCTGTCTGTATGTCTGAATGTCTCTCTGTCTATCTGTGTGTTTGTCTGTCCGTCCGTCTGTACGTCTGTCCGACCGTCAGAGCCCAACACCATTCTTGTGTGCGCAACTTCTCTTACATTTTTTGGCCAATCCTTTTGAAACTTTACTGGTGCTTTTAGGATAGTCTGAAGATATGCATATTGTTTTTTTTTCAGAATCCTTGAATTATATTATTCACTTTTTAGCATTTTTAACTTAGACGTTTTTCGCGCCGTAATACAACAGAAATAAAGTGAGAATGTACCTCGTGTGTGCAACTCCTACAGTTTTAGTCCAATCCTTTTGAAAATATGTGATTTGAAGATGGTCTGAAGGTATGCATATTGTTTTTTTTTCAGAATCCTGAATTTATTTTTATCACTTTTTTGCATTTTCAACTTGGACTTTGTTTAGCCCTAATACTATAGAAATGTGTAGGGAGTATGTACCTTGTGTGCGCAACTTCTACAGATTTTGGCGAATCCTTTTGAAACTCTACAGATGCTTTTAGTATGGTCTGAAGATATGCATATTGTTTGTTCAGAGTCCTGAAATTATTTTATCACTTTTTTGCACTTTAAACTTAGACTTTTTTCAAGCCCTAATACTACAGTAATATATACAGGTGTGTGCGCAACTCCTCCTTTAGTTTTAGGCCATTCCTTTTGAAACTTTTCAGGCCTTTGGTTTGAAGGATGGTCTGGAGGTATGCATATTGTTGTTTCCAGAAACATGCAATTCTTTTTATCACTTTTTCGCATTTTTAACTTCGACTTTTTTCAAGCCCAAATACTACAGAAATGTATACAGGTGTGTGCGCATCTCCGCCAATCCTTTACAGGCGCTTTTAGAATGGTCCTAAGATATGCATAATGTTATTTTAGAATCCGGAAGTTATTTCTTATCTCATTTTTTGCATCTTTAAATTAGACATTTTCGCGCCCAAAAACTTGAGATACGTCTACGTAGTATGCCCCGCCACCAAAATGTGGTGGAGTATTATGTTATACCCTCCGAAATTTTGAGTGTCCATCTGTCAGCGATATACAGTTTTTTTTTCAGAATCCTTAATTTTTAATGACATTTTTCACACTTTTAACAGACGTGTATAGCTACCATATACCTTGTGTTTGCAACGCCTCCTACAGTTTCGGGTGACCATTTTAAAACTTTACACGATTGTTTTGAAACTTTACAGGTGGTTTATGGACTGTCTAAAATGCATTGTGTTTTTATTAGTTCTGAAGTCACTTTTTGAGTTATCACCCCTTGAACATTGAACATAGCTATTTCTATCATGTAGTCCGTTTGAAGCACTATATATCTCCCGAACTTAATGATTGATTCTGGCCAAACTTGCATGGCTACATCACTAGGATGGGGGAAAACAGCCATTAGGTTTTGTTTCACTGTGATATGGCACTTGCTTGATGTAATTGTAGTGGCGGGGCATCATGAAGTGCTTGCAGTTGTATGTACAAAAGGCAATAACTCTTGAAAGGGGCATAATCTGGATGAAAAAAAAATACGCATCACCTAATTGTCCATCAAAACCTTAGCATACACGGTTCTTAAGGTACGGCATGCATCACAAAGCATACAATGTACAAATATCCAAAGTGACAAAGGGCAATAACTCATTATTTATTTTTCGGAATTTAGTCAATAGTTTTTGAGATATTTTATTGACAAGATTTTATAAAAATTACGTCCCACCAACAGCTAAGGTCATACGGAGACGGACGGGACCTCGGTTTAAAGACTCATCCTAAAGTCTGGGGAAGCCCGGGATCGATCCTGCGATCCCTTGTTTACAAGGCGAGTACCGTAACCACTGCACCACGAAGGCTTCTAGGGGTTGTCGTGAACTGCAGGATAAGGGATAACAGTTGTGGGCAGGTTTCAACATCGCGATTATAACCTCTGTCAACTTCTCTTTGAGAGTATAGCGGATGGTAAGGCATTAGTTACCTCGAACGCTTTATTCTTTGGTACGACATTGGCGGGTGGATTCTATCTGAGGATATGCTATGAAAATGGCCATGAACGATTCTGACTATCTCGTTTAACCCTTCATTACATGCTATTTATGAAAACGGTGTAGATCCTGATCAGACGCCACTTTCAGCGGCGTCTGATCTGGTTCTCTACTATTTGCCTATCCCAGTACATGGACCTTGTCCGGGGTTAACATATAACCAACCCACTTTGCAGAACACTCCGTCCTTACACGAAAACAGAATCAGAATTGTTACGGCTGACATGTCAAATCACATCCATACACCAGGAACGCATCTCCAAGTCTTTCATATCTGCCAAACGCTTAATATTTAGGATCAACATTTGCGATATTTTACTTATTTTTACTCCAAGCATAGGTTGTGGGTTCTCGTTAGAACCTCCTTATTGAGGCAGTTACAACGAGTACCCACAAACTATGTTTTATGGCAGAAATAAGGTAAATAATATATACCCCGTAAACCCAAGTTTTCTCTATAAGGGGAGTGTTATAATATTTTGTTTGTTTGTTTGATTTGAGGTTTAACGTGTAACATCGTAAAGGTCATTTTGGAGATGTTGCTTCCAATTTTGTAGGACTTCTACCCAGCACTGAGATGAAATGACTTCTCAAGCCCTGCCGCCGAATGAAACTAATAGGGTTTATAAGCATGGATGGTCTGGCTCGCACCGCTTTACCTCCTCTAAGCGGTTTACCAGTACTCGTGTGCGGTCGGTTTCGGCTCTGCGTGGAAGCATCATGCCGTCCATCCATTTCTTCAAGCCCCGATGATGATGAAATACTTCCTTTTAGATATCAGACTAAATATTGATATATGGGCCCCGTCAAGCGATTTTGGTACTTATCGCATATGCGAGCAGCGAAGGTTCAGGCGAGCATGCGCATCCGCGCAGTCTCGCCAGAACCTTCGCTGCTCGCTCATACAAGCAGTGAATCAAGAGGAACCTTCAGACAGAAAGCCATATCCCTGGCCCCTCTGAATGGCTGGGCATGCGCAGTTGAAATTAGTCATGACGGAATGCTCGAAGACACAAATTCGCTTTGCGGGGCTCATATTTCTGTGACCAGCTATTTAATCTGTTGAAAGTACATGGCTGGCGAACAGTCCGGGCAAATAAGGCAAATAGATGCCCAGCAATATAACAAACTACATTTTATTCTTCGGAAGTTGATCTTAAACTTGCGCCATTATTGGTAAAAAAGGGGCTGCGTGACCTAGTGAGTAAGACACTGTCTGATTATTAGGTTTCTCGCTTCTTCTGGTTCATACGGGTGTCTTGAACAGATAGACAGACAGAAAGAAAGAAAAAAAGAAAGAAAAAGCAAGAAAGGAAAAAAAGAAAGGATGGAGGCAAAAAGAAGGAAACGTGAACCAACGGCACAATAAGACATTGCAAAAGATAGCCCCCCTCCCCCACCCTGACCCCCACCCCCGGGAACGATCAGTAGTAAAACTATAAGGGGCTTCAACTCCAGAGTTTATGAAAGTTCAACCCTGCCCTCAGTTCCAGTGCAGTATCAATCATAAAATCGATAACAAATACATCTGCATGGAGACTTTCTACCACAACAAAATAAAATGCACGTTAAAATGTATAGATTAATGCTATCATGATTCAGAGTTGAGTACTCAACAACTATCCGACGTCAGTGCGGAAGAAAACCCACAGTTAGACCACGGAGAAAAGCAAATTATATTAATATATATAGTATCGAATTTCGATAAATTGTGGACTGTATGAGATAAGGAGAGTAAAAATATATAAAAAAAATTCATCTTAGCTTAGGGTCTTATTGTCTAGCAGTTGGTTTCCATCGCAGCCAAAAAAAAAAAAAAAAAAAGAACTGCAAATATGAAAACATGGCATTTTGAAAATACAGCCTCACCTACAGTCTCTGTGGTTTTAGAAGGTCGATGACTCGTTAAAGTAGATTTAGAAGTCGGATCGCTTGCGAATGGAGTCGCAGTGGTTGGAACGTTTATCGATGAGGCTGTGATAGTCGGGTCGCTCGTCAGTATAGCTGTAGTAGTGGAATCACTTGTCAATGTGGCTGTATTGGTTTGATTGCTTGTCGATATGATTGAAGCAGTTGAATCGCTTTTCAGTGTGGTTGTATTATTTGGATCCCTTGTCGATGTGGTTGTTGAAGTTGGAACGCTTGTCAATGTGGTTGTAATACCACTTGTCGATACCCTTGATACTGCTGCACTTGATTTACCTGAAACATGGAGCGAAACATAACTATATATTCATATGTATATAGTACAATACTGGCGTGACTTCTGTAAAATAGAAGTGAAGGCAATGGCCAGGAATCGATACAATTAACACACAGCTCCCATCAGTGATATCAAAGGGAAAGAAACACAACCGTTGAATAACCAGACCCTAATGGACCCTTTTGCACTTTCGATACCGAAGCCCCGTTTTCGGATTTACATCTATCTATTGTAGATGGGGTTGTTTCATGCAAAATATATTATAAACGCAATGATTTTGAGTTTCAGATTGTAAATTTTCCCTTCTTGGATGGTGATTTTCCTCGTGCGGCATCCTATGGCGTTTATATTTCGCAATTAATTCGATTTGCCCTAATGTCTAGTCATGTTACTGACTTCAACACTCGTAATAAATTGTTTACTGTTAAACTTCTTAATCATGGTTATCGGTATCATAAACTTCGCACATCCTTTGCAAAATTTTATAGACGTCATTCCAATTTATTTTCAAAATTCAATGTTGAACTTAATACTCTTCTGCAACAAGGTCAATCGGAATCCGAATTTTATGATGACTTAGTATATAAATTCAGAAAAGTTTATACTTTCAATGTCGTCGAGTCCGATCTGCCAGCCAGTTATAGGTGGTACTGGCTTGCATGTTACCAGTAGCAGCAATGAACCTGACTTGATAATCCGTACAAACATACAATACAACTGTATGCAAGAACTATTTCAAGCGTCCTTTGCGTATGCAAGCGGATGTTCTGTCTACACACCAACTACACTTAATCTGCGCCGTTTGGTCATTTTGTTGGAAAGTAACTGTTCTTTTTGATTTCGGCGTATGATGTTTCCATTAGGGTTTAGTTATTTCATGTTCGTGTTTCATTCAAATGATTCTAAATGAACTCGATGATCCAAAAGGAACAGAAAATACATGTATAATTGACTATGGTGATGAACGGTGAGACATTTTACGGCCGCCGTACGGCACAACACCAGCTGCAGTGAAGATAAATAAGTTCTGAATAGTTGGAACATTTGGAAGCGAAAAATACACCAAACAAGAAATGGTGTTTGTAAAACACAATGCCCCCAACCATATGTTTGCCCCTAAATGCCCGATTTTCGAAGGACCACAACCAAAGAAAATTTTTTCATTTTCTTTTTCAAATCTCAATCAGGTCATTAACTAGTCATTCCCTATCAGCCTGTAAAGTTTCTAGGCAACAATTTAAACGTTTATTTTAAATAAAGTGCTACAAGACAGAAACACAATCAAGTGGCCAGAAATGGCAAAGCGCCAGAACTCCAACAAAATACTATTAAATTGGCTGACAATTTAATCACGTCTTCTCCTCCAAAGACGTAATCAATATACCTATAAACAAGGCTCTAGCTCAAATACGTTTTGAGATATCCTGCAGATGAGATTTTCTGATCATTGCCTCCACTTCTATTCTATGTTATCTTATTAATTATGAAAGGTATAAAAGAGAAGATAATTCGGCTGAGAAAACAAATACACGGTTCTTAAGTTATGTTATGCATCACAAAGCATACAATATACAAATACCAAAAGTGACAAAGGGCCATTACTCATCAAGCAATTTTCGGAATTAAGTCAAAAGGTAATCAGGTCATCTACTCATCGTCATAAATCTATTCACCAAGTTCCAATGCTCTATCTCCGATAGATTTTGAGATATTTTGCTGCCTGTTGCCGATATTCCATTTAATTTATTCACCAACTTTCAAAGCTCTTTCTCTGATAGTTTTTGAGATATTTTGCTGACAAAATTTTATCATTTTTTTTCAAAGGGCAATAACTCTTGAAAGGTACATAATCTGAATAAACAAAATACGCGTCAACTAATTTGCAATGAGGAATCTGCATATGAAATTCCAAAACCCTAAAATTCTTATCTTATGCTATGCATCACAAAACATACAGTGTACAAATACCCAAAGTGACAAAGGGCCACGAAGTATTTTTCGGACTTTAGTCAAAAGTAGATCAGGTAATCTACTCATCGCCACCAATCCATTCACAAATTTTCAAGGCTCAATCTCCAATAGTTTTTGAGATATTTTGCTGAAAAGATTGTATAAAAAAATCAAAGAGTAATAGCTTTTGAAAGCGGCATAATCCGGATTAGAACAAATGTGCGTCACCTAATATTCATTGAGAAATCCATATATGCAATTTCAAAACAACAAGCATGCAAGGTTCTAAAGTTATGCTATGCATCACAAAACATACCCTGTACAAATACCCACATCGATAAAGGTCCATAAAAACTCATAAAGTATCTTTCTGAACTGAGTCAAAAGTTAATCAGGTCATCAACTCATCACCACAAATCTATTCAGCAAGTTTCAAGGCTCCAGCTCCAATAGATTTTAAGATATGAGATATTTTGCTGACGATATTTTATCGAAAAAATTTCATGGCCAATAACTCTTGAAAAGGGCATAATCCGGATGAGAAAAATATATGCGTTACCTTATGTTCCATGTGGAATCCATATATGGAATTTCAAAACCCTAGCATACACGGTTCTTAAGTTACGTTTTGCATCACTAAGCATACAATGTACAATTACCCAAAGTGACAAAGAGTCATAACCCATGAAGTATGTTTCGGAATTTAGTCGAAAGTTAATCAGGTCATCTACGCATCACCATCAGTCTATTCACCAACATCCAAGGCTCTAGCTCCAATAGATTTTGAGATATTTTGCTGACCAGATTTTAAGTTAATCAGGTCATCTACGCATCACCATCAGTTTATTCACCAACATCCAAGGCTCTAGCTCCAATAGATTTTGAGATATTTTGCTGACCAGATTTTATCAAAAGGTCTTCAAGAGGCAATGACTTTTGAAAGGGCATAGTCCGGATGAGATACCAATACGCGTAACCTAATTTTCCATGAGGAATCCATATATGATATTTCATAACCATAGCATACACGGTTCTTAAGTAGAAGTAAAACAAAGATCAGGAATTGATACAATTAACTTACTCCACCCATAAAAGACACCAAAGGGAAAGAAATACAAACATTAAGCGACCAGACCATAATGGAAACCTAAACAAAGGAAGGCCATAAGGACAGTTACTTTCCCACAAAATGGCCATATGGTCATCCGAAACTAAAAGACACAAGTGATACACACAGTAAGTAACAAACAACAACATAAAATAAATCGCCACAGAAGAGCCGCCTTGGAACGGTCAGTGGAAGATTTCCACTGGGGGGCTTAAATCGATTTTACGTGGCCACAATCCTCGCCCTTACTTCCGTCGCGATTTAGACAAATAATTTGTTCAGACCGCATGAAGGCCTCCTAACTCATCAGTGCAACATCTCCGTGAACACAAAAATCAAAGAACCACAGAGGTGAGACAACGGTGAGGACTCGACAGCAAGAAACCACTGAAATGCTGGAGCAAAAGAAAACCAACAGTTAGACTCCGATGAGCCCGACCAGAGACAGAGCATCAGGCACCAACCAACATTACCTTGAATTAGATCTCTCTAATTCTCAATAAGCCTTTACGTTGGAGCCGTCATAGAATCTGAGGCCTGACCCACCGGCGTGCAATTAAAGAGGGAAGCAAAGTTGCCAACCGTGATTGGGTTAACTACCATGCATGCAGTCTGTCGTATAATATCCATGTTGTACCCAATCTTTTTATATCGAAGAATGATTTTACGAAATTGGGTACTGAAGTCATTGCGGTTATATATTTTTCTGAATTTAAATACTAAGTCACCATAAAATTCGGGTTCCGATAGACCTTGTTGCAGAAGAGATTTAAGTCCAATATTGAATTTTGAAATTAAATCAGAATGGCGTCTATAAAATTTTGAAAAGGCTTTGCGTAGTTTATGGTACCGATAACCCTGATTAAGGAGTTTAGCCGTTAATAATTTATTACGAGTGTTGAAGTCAGTTACATGACTACACACTCTAGCAAATCGAATTAATTGCGAAATATAAACGCCATAGGATGGCGCACGAGGAACATCACCATCCAAAAAAGGAAAATTTACAATCTCAAAATCAAAGTCATCGCGTTTATCATAAATTTTGCTATGCATTACAAAGCATACAATGTAAAAAAATACCCAAAGTGACAAAGGGCCATAACTCATGAAGTACTTATCGGAATTTAGTCAAAAGTTAATCAGATCATCTTCTGATCATCACCAACTAATTCATCAACTTTCAAGGTTCTAGCATTAATAGGTTTCGGGGGGATATTTTGCTGACAAGATTTTATCAAAAAAAAAAAAAAAATCAAAGGACAATAACTCGTGAAAGAGGCGTAATCCGGATGAAAAACAAATAC
The DNA here is from genome assembly GCA_963580285.1 of Lucinisca nassula. Taxonomy (NCBI): domain Eukaryota; kingdom Metazoa; phylum Mollusca; class Bivalvia; order Lucinida; family Lucinidae; genus Lucinisca; species Lucinisca nassula. The sequence goes on along the minus strand of OY757019.1, from coordinate 4,639,291 downwards.
ACGTCAGCTATTTTTTCATAAGGAATCCATATATGAAATTTCAAAACCCTATCATACACGGTTCTAAGTTATGCCATGCGTCACGAATCATGTAATTTACAAATACCCAGAGTGACAAAGGGCCATAACTCATGAAGTATTTGTTTGGAATTTAGTCAAAAGTTAATTAGGTGATCTACTCATCACCGCCAATCGGTTCACAAGCGTTCAAGGCTCTAGCTCTTACAAATTTTGAGATATTTTGATGACAAAATTTTATCAAAACTTTCGAAGGACAATATAAAGAGGCATGATCCGGATGAGTAAAATACTCAACACCTAATTTGCAATGAAGAATCCATATATAAAAATTTCAAACCCCTAGGCTACAGGGTTCTTAAGTTATGCTATGAATCACACAGCATACAATGTACAAATACCCAAAGTTACAAAGGGCAATAACTAAAGAAGTATTTTTCGGAATTTAGGGGGCAGTTGTTCAAAGCATCGTTAGCTTAACGAGCTCGTTAGTGGTCATATTGTTAACTCTTCTAGCAAGTACAATATCGTGAATTTTGGTATTTTTGCTGGAAAAAAGTTGCTCACATTTTTTCAGCAAAAATTTCAGCATATTTGCCATATTTAATGATCAAACTTTTAACGATACGTTAGCTAACGACGTCATTAGTTTTGAACAACTGGCCCCAGGTCATCTACTCATTACCAGCAATCTATTCACCAACTTTCACGGCTCCAGCTCTTGCAGTTTTAAATATGTTTTGATATTGTGCTGATTTTATCAAGGAAATTTCATAGGGCAATAACTCTTAAAAGGGGCATAATCCGGATAGGAAAAAATATGCGTCAGCTCTTTTTTCATGAGCAAGCCATATATGAAATTTCAAAACCCTAGCATACATGGTTCTAAGTAATGCTATGCATCACAAATCATACAATGTAGATATAACAAGAGTGACAAAGGGCCATAACGTATCAAGTATTTTTCAGGATTTAGTCAAAAGTAAATCAGGTCATCTACTCATCACCAGCAATATATTCACAAACTTTCAAGGCTCAATCTTTGATGGTTTTGAGATATTTTGCTGGCAAATTTTTATCCTTTTTTTACAAAGGCAATAATTCTTGAAAGGGGCATAATCTTGATGAAAAAAATACGCGTCACCTAATTTTCCACGAGGAGGGTGTAAGCTTACATGGAATTTCAAAAGGCAAGGATACATGGTTCTTAAATTACGCCATGCATCACAAAGCATACAATGACCAAATATCCAAAGTGACAAAGGGCCATAACTCATTAAGTATTTTTCGGAATTTAGTCAATAATGCTAACAAGATTTTATCAAAACATTTCAAGGGGCAATACTCCGGATGAGAAAAAAACAAATACAATGGTGCATGAGGTCGACACAACACCGAGATGAAATGGTTTCGATAAGTGTCCAAAAAGCCATGAAATAATTGTTTCCCAAACGGAATTTTACTTCAATAGTCGCTTTTCAGTGTGATCTGAATCACACAGATTGAACAACATGTCGACAAGAAATAATGGCGTCGAACATGGTGTCAGAAAATGATAAATATTAGGTCATCACGTGAACACGTCCGAGTAATAAAGACCCCCCTTTACTCCACATTATATAGAGAAAAATGGGGTTTACGGGGGTATACACGATTTTTCTTATGTTTGCTCAAAGACATAGGTTGTGGGTACTCGTTAGAACCGCCTCAATGAGGCGGTTCTAACGAGCACCCACAACCCATGTTTGCAGTATTTGTAAGAAAAATATCACGGATTTTCATCAGAAAAGTTGCCATTTTGGAGATTTGGAAAAATTCACTATATCGCACGGGTGCCTTATCGTAATGTAAAATGATAAGATCTTTATTATTTCTGCTTTCAACATAGATTGTGGGTGCTCGTTAGAACCACCTTAATGAGGCGGTTCTATCGAGTACCCACAATCTATGTTTTGCAGTTCTATCGAGTACCCACAATCTATGTTTTTGAGCAAAAATAAGGCAGATATTGTGTACCCCCGTAAACCCAACTTTTCTCTAAGTAAAGTGGGGTTTAGCGGGGTCTTCATTTCACGGACTTGTTATCGCGATGGTCAACGTTGTTTACATTTGGTTGAAGCGGGCACATGCCGTTGCCAAGATATTGTTCTCCACTTCCACTCCTTTGGGCACAAAAAGATGATAAATTGAAGGCCAACCCAATCGTCCAATAGTAAAAATATTTGACGTGATAAAGTTAATTCAGGCTGAAACTGGTTAAAGGGCACATACTCGTTAACGTTTTTCTATTGACTGCCATTATAGACTTTCCTGAAATTCTGCCACAGTGATTCACAACACCCGTTGACCCAAAGGTTTAATCTAGCATTATAGTTTGGAATTAGATTTATCAATCAAAAGCAAAGAATTAGCATGGACCAGCATCCGCACGTAGGTTCCGGCTTCTGAAGCTTGTTATCCCTAATCCCGCAGAAAATAAACAATGACAATTAAAAACGAAAGCAATGTCCATTTTTGTGAGCCAAAGTTTTCAAACCAGCCCACTGGACAAGTTGAATTTTCTCTTGAAATTTTCAGAAAGTGCTTACATGTATTTGTCAAATCAACTTCTTTAAATTTCACCAAATTGAATTATTGTCAAATCCATTTAAAAATACACTCCCGAATCTCCATATATCTTTTTGGACAATAGCTGCCCTGCTTTTAAACTCGTCCAATAGCCAATTAAACATTATGATGTTCTTCTGTGGCGGTTTATTTATGTTTTTGTTTGTTACTTACTGTGTGTATCACTTGCGTCTTTTTATTTTGGATAGCCATTTGGCCATTTTGTGGGAAAGTAACTGTCCTTATGGCCTTCCTTTGTTTAGGTTTCCATTATGGTCTGGTCGCTTCATGTTTGTGTTTCTTTTCCTTTGGTGTCTTTGATGGGTGGAGTAAGTTAATTTTATCGATTCCTGATCTTTGTTTTACTTCTACTTTGTACAACAGACTGGGTAGTAATAAAAATTAATACCCTCAGGCCTATGCCAGTTTTGCATTGGAAAGTCATGTGGGTTGATTGTATCGTTTCCTGATCATTGCCTCCGCTTCTATGTTTCATGCTTATAATAGAAGTAGAGGCAATGATCAGGAATCGATGCAATCAACCCACAGCTCCCATGAGAGACACCAAAGGGAAAGACCCACAAACTATGTTCTTATGGCAGAAATAAGGAAAATAATGTATACCCAGTAAAGTTTTCTCTATATAAATTCTACTTAGAAGGGCATGTTCGTGACACGGACTTGTTAACGTGATGAATAGGGCGGATATATATAACCATTACCACGTGGTCAGTGACAGCCACGTGCTCATTAGCAATGTAACTCCAATTCATTTAATAACCTTGGGTCGATTAACAAACAGTCAACCAAAACATGGAAAACACACATGTTTATGGGCGACATGTATTTGTCTTGCAAAAGAGTATGCCATGTGTGAGGCTCATGCCTCAATTGAAAGTAATGCAACCGTTTTAAGTAAACCGGTGTGTATGGGAATGTGGAAGGGGAAGAAGAAGAGAGTTTTTCATGAACGGATGTTTGATCTTCAAAAGATTTTAAGTGTTCTGTTTTGAAATAAGATAGTTTGGGTAGATATCTGAATTTGAAGTATATTTTGTTTGTTTGTTTGATTTGAGGTTTAACGTCCCCGTCAACACTGTATAGGTCATTTTGGAGACGTTACCTCCAATTTTGTGGGACTTCTACCCAACACTGAGATAAAATTACATCTCAAGCCCCGTCGCCTAATGAAACTAAAAGGGTTTATAAGCATGGATGGTCTGGCTCGCACCGCTTTACCTCCTCTAAGCGGTTTACCAGTACTCGTGTGCGGTCGATTTCAGCTCTGCATAGAAGCATCATGCAGCCCATCTATTTCTTTCAGCCCCGATGGTAATGAAATACTTCCTTTTAGATATCAGACTAAATATGGATATACGTATGAGCCCCGTCAAGCGATTTTGGTACTTATCGCCTATGCGAGCAGCGAAGGTTCAGGCGAGCCTGCGTATCCGCGCAGTATCGCCAGAACCTTCGCTGGTCGCTCATACAAGCAGTGAATCAAGAGGAACCTTCAGACAGAAAGCCATATGCTTGGCCCCTCTGAATGGCTGGGCATGCGCCGTTAAAATTTGTTATGACGGAATGCTCGAAGACACAAAATCGCTTGGCGGGGCTCAATTATTTCTGTGACCAACCATTTAATCTGTTGAAAGTAGAGGACTTACGAACCGTCCGGGCAAATAAGGCACATAGATGCCCAGCAACATAACAAAACTACATTTTATTCTTCGGAACTTGATCTTCATGAAAAGATTTGAAACTTGCGCAAATATTGGTAAAAAGGGGAATGCGTGACCTAGTGAGTAAGACACTGTCTCAATATTAGGTCTCTCGCCTCTGTGTATAGATTAATTATATCATGATTCAGGATTAAGTACCCAAAAACTATCCGACGTCAGAGCGGAAGAAAACCCTCAGATAGATCACGGAGGAAAACAAATTTTATTAATATGTATAGTACGTATCGAATTTCGATAAATTGTGGACTGTATGAGATAAAAAATGAATCTACGGGGGCTTATCGTCTAGCAGCTAGTTTCGATCGCAGCCAAAAAACTGCAAACATAAAAACAAGAGGGCCATGATGGCCCTGGATCGCTCATCTGATCCATAGTGTAACAAGTGGGCCCCAGGGAGGGACATTACTGGCCACAAGGCTATAGTATGCATAATCTTGAGGGGGGGGGGTCTGAAAGGTGAAGCGTCATACCAAATATCAAAAACAGGAGGCTTCTGGTTTCGGACAAGAAGATTTTTAAATGTTTTCCTTATGTAAGTCTATATATAACCTGTGGACCCCGGGCGGGGCCATTTTGGGCACCCAGGGCTTAGTTTGAACAATCTTGGTAGAAATCCACAGGACGAAAGTTCCTACCAAATATCAATGACCTTGACCTTCTGGTTTCAGACAATAAGATTTTCAAAGGTTTTCCCAATATAAGTCTATGTAAAATAAGTGGGCCCTGGGGTTGACAAAATTTTGGCCCCAGGGCTATTATTGAACAACTTTGGTAGTGGTCTACTAGATGAAGCTTCATAATTAATATCAAAGACCTTGGCCTTCTGGTTTCAAACAAGAACACTTTCCCTATATAAAAATAGAAGTGAAGGCAATGATCAGGAATCAATACAATTAACCCACAGCTCCCAGCAGAGACATCAAAGGGAAAGAAACACAAACATGAACAACAGACCCTAATGGAAACATCAACAGCGGAAAGCCAAATGGACAGTTACTTTCCCACAAAATGGCCAACTGGCTATCCAAAACAAAATAATATAAGCGATATAAACGCTCAAAGACAAATCATAACAAAAATAAACTGCGACAGAAGAATCGCCTTTGGAATGGTCAGTGAAACGAATTCCACTGGGGTGGGCTTAGATCGATTTTACATGGCCACAATCCTCGCCCTTACTTCCGTCGCGATTTAGACAAATAGTTTGTTCAGTACGCATTAGGCCTCCTAACTCACCGGTGCAATATCTCCGTGAACACGAAAAAATTAAACAACCATAGAGATGAAACAACGGTGAGGATTCGACAACAAGAAACCACTGGAATGCTGGAGCTAAAGAAACTAACAGTTACACTCCGATGGGCCAGAGACAGAGCTATGGATAAATAGAGCTAAAGATAAGTCTTTGTAATAGAGAGAGCTATAGATGAGTCTATGTAAAACCAGTGGGCACCGGGGTGGGCCCATTATTTGGCCCCAGGGCTATAATTTGAACACACTTATTTGAGTTCCACTAGACGAAGCTTCATATCAAATATCAAAGATCGGAGCCTTCTAGTTTCAGAGGAGGAGCTTTTTAAAGATTTTCCCTATATAAGTCTATGTAAAATCAAAGGGCCATATGGCGCGGGCATTCTTGACCCCAGGGCTATAATTTGAACAATATTAATAGAAGTCCACTAGATAAAGTTTCACACCAAATATCATAGACCTGGCCTTGCTGTTTCAGAAAAGAAGATTTTTCCTATATATGTCTATGTAAAATCAAAGGGCCCCGGGGCGGGGGCATTGTTAGCCCCGGGTCTATAATTTGAACAATCTTGATAGATGTCCACTAGATGAAGTTTCACACCAAATATCAAAGGCCTGTGCCTTGCGGTTTCAGAGAAGATGATTATAAAAGATTTTCCCTATATAAGTCTATGTAAAACCAAAGCCGGGCTCCGGGCGGGGGCAGTTGTTGGTAACAGGGTTATATTTTTAACAATCTTGATAGAGGTCCACCAGATGAAGATTCACACCAAATATATAAGAGCTGGGCCTTGTGGTTTCAGAGAAGAAGATTTTAAAAGATTTTCTCTACATAAGTCTTTGTAAAACCAGCGGGCCCCCAGGTGGGGCATTTTTGGTCACAGGGCTATAATTTGAACAATCCTGTTAGAGGTCCACTAGACGAAGCTTCATATCAAATTTCAAAGATCGGAGCCCTCTGGTTTCAGAGAAGAAGCTTTTTAAATATTTTCCATATATCAGTATATGTAAAACCAAAAGGGCCCTGGGCGCGGGCATTCTTGACCCCAGGGCTATAATTTGAACAATCTTGCTAGAGGTCCACTAGATGAAGCTTCACACCAAATATCAAAGGCCTGGGCCTTGCTGTTTCAGAGAAGAAGATTTTAAAAGAGTTTCCCTTAATATGTTTATGTAAAACCAAAGGGCCTCAGGGCTGGGGCATGTTTGGCGCTATAATTTGTACAATCTTGATAGAAGTCCACTAGATATAGTCACACAAAATATCAAAAGCCTGGGCCTTGCGGTTTCAGAGAAGATGCTTTTAAAGTAGAAGTAAAACAAAGATCAGGAATTGATACAATTAACTTACTCCACCCATAAAAGACACCAAAGGGAAAGAAATACAAACATTAAGCGACCAGACCATAATGGAAACCTAAACAAAGGAAGGCCATAAGGACAGTTACTTTCCCACAAAATGGCCATATGGCCATCCGAAACTAAAAGACACAAGTGATACACACAGTAAGTAACAACCAACAACATAAATAAATCGCCACAGAAAAGCCGCCTTGGAACGGTCAGTGGAAGATTTCCACTGGGGGGCTTAAATCGATTTTACGTGGCCACAATCCTCGCCCTTACTTCCGTCGCGATTTAGACAAATAATTTGTTCAGTCCGCATGAAGGCCTCCTAACTCATCAGTGCAACATCTCCGTGAACACAAAAATCAAAGAACCACAGAGGTGAGACAACGGTGAGGACTCGACAGCAAGAAACCACTGAAATGCTGGAGCAAAAGAAAACCAACAGTTAGACTCCGATGAGCCCGACCAGAGACAGAGCAGCAGGCACCAACCAGCATTATCTGTCTAATTCTCAATAAGCCTTTACGTTGGAGCCGTCATAGAATCTGAGGCCTGACCCACCGGCGTGCAGTTAAAGAGGGAAGCAAAGTTGCCAACCGTGATTGGGTTAACTACCATGCATGCAGTCTGTCGTATAATATCCATGTTGTACCCAATCTTTTTATATCGAAGAATGATTTTACGAAATTGGGTGCTGAAGTCATTGCGGTTATATATTTTTCTGAATTTATATACTAAGTCACCATAAAATTGGGGTTCCGATAGACCTTGTTGCAGAAGAGATTTAAGTCCAATATTGAATTTTGAAATTAAATCAGAATGGCGTCTATAAAATTTTGAAAAGGTCTTGCGTAGTTTATGGTACCGATAACCCTGATTAAGGAGTTTAGCCGTTAATAATTTATTACGAGTGTTGAAGTCAGTTACATGACTACACACTCTAGCAAATCGAATTAATTGCGAAATATAAACGCCATAGGATGGCGCACGAGGAACATCACCATCCAAAAAAGGAAAATTTACAATCTCAAAATCAAAGTCATCGCGTTTATCATAAATTTTGCACGAAACAAATCCATCTATAATAGATAGATGTAAATCCAAAAACGGGGCCTCGGTATCAGAAGAATTTGCTTTATTTAACTGAAGTTCTAGGGGGTAAATCTGACTGATCAAACCATCAAAATAGGTATTATCAATATTTAATAAATCATCTAAATATCTAAAATTAGAGCTTAAAGCTTTAATAATTTCAGATTGGTTATCAATGGAAAGCGACAAAATGAAGTCTCTTTCATAACAATACAAGAACAGATCAGCCACCAGAGGTGCGCAATTAGTACCCATCAGAATACCCACACTTTGTCTAAATAACTTAGTACCGAATCTAATATAAATATTGTCAAGTAGAAAGGTGAGGGCATCACACACTTTCTGACATGACCAAAGTGTATAATTCTTATGCTCTTTAGAAGTGAAAAATGCATTTCTGACATTACATGCAAGATAGAGAGAATTTTCTCTGTGAAAACCCCATTCAATTAAATCATTAAGCTTTTCTTTTATAAGATTATGAGGAAGTGTAGTATAAAGAGTGGAAAAATCGTAGGTAGACAGACTAGAAGCACGGAACTGTCTAGTTTTCAATTTATTTAAAACCTCATTCGAATTTTTTATAGACCAAAACAGATTTCTTCCTGATCTTTCAAAGACTTTATCACAATATTTAATTACATGCGTTTTAATAGCAGTAAGACAGGAAGTTAATAATTTAGAAAGTTCAGTGGTAGTGCAAGAGCTAGAATTTGCAATAAACCGTGCTTTGTAAGGTTTTTGTATGAAGTTTTGGTAACCAGTATAGCGTAGGAAGCTTTTCTTGGCCTTCGTTAACACACACAGCAAACTTGCTGGCTGAAAGACAAACATGTTTATCTACTATAGCTCTCTCTTCAGCTAAAGGCTGAAGTTCATAGGCCTTAGAACCACCAAGCTCCTGCTTAAGCGTGTTAACATAGTGGAGCCGTCACACAACGACGAAGTTGTTAGCGGCCTTGTCTGCAGGGGCCAAAACAAACTTCTTATGAAATTCTTGAATACCTAGTTTAAGATTACGTAAAGACGTTTTGGGCTTAGGAGGTAATAAGTTAGTATTTTGAGAATAGAAAAAAATGCGTTTATTCACTAGTTTTAAAATGCTAAGTTTCCAGTCCTTAAGGGCTTTATGCTCAACATACTCTCGCTTACACCATCGATTACCGAATTCATTCAATGAAGCAGCGATTTCATCTCTACCTTTACTGAAATCAATTTTAGAAGGAAACCAATATTTCGGTCCTTTAGAAATTATATTCCTTATCCTAGAATCAGGAATAATTTTCAATTTGCCAGTAATTACATGACCAGCAGCAGGATAGCAATACTTTGAGTTTTTACAATCACATGAATCAGGAGTATTAGTATCAATATCAAGATCTGAAACAAGTTTATTGAAATTAAAAATGCTAGATCTAACAGTTTTGTTATATTTATAGCAAATTATAGGTGTTTCAGTATTTTGAAAATAAGCAGGAATGGAAGAAAGTACCGATCTCTCACGGAAGATACTGGGCAAATCTATAAAATCCATACCCTTATTAATGAAGGATATTTTGAAGAAATGGCGTTTATGATTAATTTTTCCCTATATTAGCCTTTGTAAAACCAAAGAGTCCCAGGCGGGGGCATTTTTTGGCCTCAGGGCTATAGTTTGAACAATCTTGTTATAGGTTCACTAGATGAAGATTCACACCAAATATCAAAGACCTTGGTCTTGTGGTTTCAGAGAAGAAGATGTTTTCAGTTTCTCAGTAAAAATATATTTTGGCTCCTGAGACCTAGATGTGCAATGGACAGGAATCATTTGAACAATTTTGAAAGGGAACCGCCTCAGAATCATTCCTGTGAGGTTTAGTCAAAATCCGACCAGTGGTTAGGGAGGAGATGTCGTTTGAAGAAAAAGTTTACGGACGCACAAAAGCTCAGACACCTTGTCACTATGTGACAGGTGAGATAACAAATGGCATTTTGAAAATATAGCCTTACCTACAGTCTCTGTTGTTTTAGGAGATCGATGACTCGTTAAAGTAGATTTAGAATTCGGATCACTTGCTAATGAAGTTGCAGTGGTTGGAACGTTTGTCGACGAGGTTGTGATCGACAGTATGGCTGTAGAAGTGGAATCGCTTGTCGATGTGGCTGTATTGGTTTGATTGCTTGTCGATATGATTGTAGCAGTTGAATCGCTTTTCAGTGTGGTTGTATTAGCTGGATTCCTTGTCGATAGGGTTGTTGAATTTGGAACGCTTGTCAATGTGTTTGTAATACCGTTTGTCGATACCTGTGATACTGATGCACTTGATTTACCTGAAACGCGGAGCAAACCAAAACTATATTCTCTCGGAAACTAAAGCATTCGGAATAACAACGAAACAATACATTTTGCATGGGAGCGTATGGATCGATCGCTAGATTTATTTAGCATTTTTCAATAACATGATTCAAACATTATTTAATGCAACATAAAAAAGTTGCCACATGTACACGAACGATGTGGCCAGTAATCGATCCACCGCTAGAATGACCAATACAAATTGATTTCACTTGACCATGACAAGTATACTACCGAATGCTACAACCGACCAAGAGAAAATAATTAATTCCTAATTCACTTCGTTCAAACGAAATTAATTACATTATTCATATGTTTATAGTAAAATACGGGTGTGCCTTCTGTAAAATAGAAGCGACGGCAATGATCAGGAATCGATACAATTAGCCCACAGATCCCATCAGTAATATCAAAGGGAAAGAAACACAACCATAAAATAACCAGACACTAATGGAAACATCAACAGCGGAAAGCCAAAAGGACAGTTACTTTCCAAATAAATGGCCAACTGGCCATCCAAAACAGAATAATAAAAGCGATACACATACTTAAAGACAAACCATAACAAAATAAACCACGACAGAAGAACCACCTTGGGACGGTAAGTGAAACGAATTCCACTGGGGGTGGGGGTGGGCTTAAATAAAGTTTACGCAGCAGCAATCTTCGACCTTACTTTCTTCGCGATTTAGAAAAAAATAATTTGTTCAGTCTGCACGAAGGCCTCGTAATACATCAACATCTCCGAGAACATAAAAATCAAAAACGGTAATCATGCCTGTGATTTGTCCAGTAGTCCGCACCACGCTCGGTCTTTTTCACGCTGACATCCTGTCTGTCCTTCCATCTAACTGTGACATAATCATTAATGAGAGGCCAGTGTTCGGAGCGAGGATGCACCAATGATGTCTTGTCCCGAATTGCCAAACGGAAGACTGTGTTAGTGATCAGCAGTTCAATCTCTACATATTTCCTCAAAAGGAGTACATTGCTATTGCACTATCGATACCGAAGCTCCGTTTTTTTTAGTTTCAGCCATCTATTGTAGATGGGTTTGTTTCCTGCAAAAATCATGATAAATGCAATGATTTTGACTTTGAGATTGTAAAATTGCCTTTCTTGGATGGTAATGTGCCTCGTACGGCATCCTATGGCGTTATATTTCGCAATAAATTCGATTTGCCAGAGTGTCTAGTCATGTAACTGACTTCAACGCTCGTTATAAATTGTTTACTGTTAAACATCTTAATAAGGGTTATCGGTCTCATAAACTACGCAAATCTTTTGCAATATTTTATAGACGTCATTCCGATTTAATTACAAAATTCAATGTTGGACTTAAATCTCTTCTGCAACAAGGTCTATCGGAATCCGAATTTTATTGTGACTTAGTATATAATTTCAGAAAAATATATATACTTTTAATGACTTTCAGCACTCAATTTCGTAAACTCATGCTCTGTCTCTGGTTGGGCCCATCGGAGTCGACCTGTTGGTTTTCTTTTGCTCCAGCATTTCATTGGTTTGTTGCTGTCTGGTCCTCAACGTTGTTTCATCTCTGTGGTTGATTAATTTTTGTGTTTACGAAGATGTTGCACTGATGCACGCCGAGGGGTCAGGCCGCAGAGTCTATGACGGTTTTGTTTGATTTGGGATTTAACGTCCCCGTCAACGATGAAATGATATCTCAAGCCCTGTCGCCCAATGAAACCAATAGGGTTTATAAGCATGGGTCCGCCTCGAACCGCTTTGCCGGGGCAAGCTTAGATCTTCTAAGCGGTTTACGGTAATCATGTGCGGCCGGATTTCAGCTCTGCGTGGAAGCATCATGCAGCCCATCTATTTCTTCAAGCCCCGGCGGGCGGGGGCCGTTCGCGGCGTAAATTAGAATAGAATTTAATTTCATGTAATGTTGGTTGATGCCTGAAGCTCTGTCTCTTGTCCGGCCTATCGGAGTCTTACTGTTGGTTTTCTTTTGCTACAGCATTTCAGTGAATTCTTGCTGTCGAGTCCTCACCTTTGTTTCATCTCTGTGGTTGTTTGATTTTTGTGTTCATGGAAACGTTGCAATGACGTGTTAGGAGGACTGAACGCATTATTTGTCTAAATATCGACGGAAGTAAAGTCGAGGATTACGGACGCGTAAAATCGATTTAAGCCCCCATCCCCGCACACCCACGCCGCAGTGGAATTTGTTTCACTGACCCTTCCAAGGCGATTCTTTTTCGCGGCTTATTGTTGTTAGGGTTAGTTTGTCTTTGAGTATGTATACCGCTTACATGTTTTTATTTTGTATAGCCAATTGGCCATTTTCTGGGAAAGAATCTGTCCTTTTGACTTTCCGCTATTGATGTTTCCATTAAGGTCTATTTTTCATGTTTGTGTTTCTTTCCCTTTGGTGTCTCTGATGAATGATGTGGGTTACTTTTTTATCGATTCCTGACCTTTGCCTTCACTTCTATTTACAAGGGTTTAGTTATTTCATATTCGTATTTATCTCCCTTTAGTATCTCTTTGGGGAGGTGTTGAGTAACTGTATATATTCCTGATCATTGCCTCCACTTCTGTGTGTGTGTGTGTGTGTGTGTGTGTGTGTGTGTGTGTGTGTGTGTGTGTGTGTGTGTGTGTGCAAATTATGTAGCTCAGCAAAGGTAACTGTGATGTCTGTTTGGGAAAGAGCTTTGTCTCTTGTGATTTTGTTGTTGTTTCGCCTTTCCCTTTGATATTTGAGATTGGCTTTGGGTTCTGCATCGATCGGTTCCTGAAGTATCTTTACTACTTTTATATGTATCGTTGAGTGACCAGTTTCAGTGACTGTAAGCACTATCCTTTATATAATGATTAAATGCCATGCAAATGAATAAAAAATGCATTTTATCTTTTGTTTGTTTTATTCCCTTTCCACCCTGACAAATTTGGTTTTTAAAACATCAATAGTGCGTTGGAGGCAGCCATTGTTTTGACCTACATATTTCAAAACCGGAAATTACAAGTGACCAGAATCAGTGACCTTTGAACTTCGCCTCATGGTATAGTAACGGTACAAAATTATGTTTTGAAAATGTTGTGATGGTTAAAACAACATTACTAAAAACTGTTAACAGTCAAAGAACTTATTCACAAATGGTATAATAGATATTCAAATTAATTTACTTTTCAGCATGTACGGGACACACAAATCTATCATGCCATTTTTCAAACCTTTGCTTGTAGCAATATATGAGCTGTATTCAGTGTTTTCATAGGGGTATGTAACACTGGGTACACTTTTTATGATAAAAGAAACCCAGTGTTTTTATTAGTCCCCACAGCTTTTTTGTGGCTGCATCCGAAATAGAAGAAGGGGCTAAACTGAAACAAGGTATGTATTTCACTTTTGAACTGCAAAGCATAGACAAAAGTTAAGAACTGGCATCAATTTTGGGGCGGTCCCTGTAAATAAAAAATGGAAGTTAACACCAACAGGTCATGTGACTTGAAGTAGCAGAAGACAGAAAATGTTGTGATGGGGAAAATATTTCAAAAAAAAAAATAATAAATGAATAAACTATTGCTTTTGGAGGCACATCAATACATGTTAAAAAAGGTATTAAGAAAAATAGCCAAAAATGCAAGGAAATATAAATTTATAATTAACTGACATCTTTGAACAGAATTTCTCGATGTTGTTCATAGAAATCAAAGGGCTTATTGAGAATTAGAGAGATCTTATTCAAGGTAATGTTGGTTGGTGCCTGATGCTCTGTCTCTGGTCGGGCCCACGGGGTCTAACTGTTGGTTTTCTTTTGCTCCAGCATTTCAGTGGTTTCTTGCTGTCGAGTCCTCACCGTTGTCTCACCTCTGTGGTTCTTTGATCATTTGTGTTGCACTGATGAGTTAGGAGGCCTTCATGCGGACTGAACAAATTATTTGTCTAAATCGCGGCGGAAGTAAGGGCGAGGATTGTGGCCACGTAAAATCGATTTAAGCCCCCCAGTGGAAATCTTTCCACTGACCGTTCCAAGGCGGTTCTTCTGTGGCGATTTATTTATGTTGTTGTTTGTTACTTACTGTGTGTATCACTTGTGTCTTTTAATTTTGGATGGCCATATGGCCATTTTATGGGAAAGTAACTGTCCTTATGGCCTTCCTTTGTTTAGGTTTCCATTATGGTCTGGTCGCTTAATGTTTATATTTCTATCCCTTTGGTGTCTTTGATGGGTGGGGTTAGTTAATAGTATCGATTCCTGATCTTTGTTTTACTGCTACTTTATTTATACTTTAACAGCTGGATGTGATGACGTCACAGAACTCTTTACTAAGAAAATATTGCGAGGGAACTAAGTGTCAGTGAAACAGGTCAGTCACCATTTCTGGGCCTCCTACGATACATATTTGGTGCTGCGGACAATTATTAGGGCGAGCGTCAGTGCATTTATGCGTTTACTGAACTACGATGGGAAAAACGTTCAAATCTTCACGTGGATGTTTTGTTTGTTTCATCACGAAAACAAGCCTATATAATTTTGACCCCCTTGAACCAAACATTTATATAGTAAAACTGGGGTTTCCGGGGGTATACCTTATTTTTCTTATTTCTGCTCTAAAATATAGGTTGTGGGTACTCGTTAGAACTGTCTCGATGAGGAGAATCAAACGATTGTCCACAATCTATATTTTGAGCAGAAATAAGAAAAATATCACAATTTTTCATCATAAAAATTTCAATGTTTCGGCGATAAAGGTGGCAATGTATTTGTATAGGCGTGTTTGCGTAATGGTTTCCTCGGTCTACTTAGTATTTCGCCATAAACTGACGCCCAACATTCAGGAACGGATAGAAAGGCGAAAATGATCGAAAACTCTTTAATAAACAGCAAAACGATAAAGCCGTAACAAACGGTGAAACATAAATCCTGCCTGTCATGAGATTCGAAACCACGTCCCTCAAGCGACAACCCCTTTGTCTAACCACTGACTCGAATCAATGTGGTGCCGCGGTTTTAAGAAATTGGTTACACATCTAAACTTAACCCTTATCTTGCTGTTCACGACAACCCCTATCTTTGCAAACAGTGTAGATCCAGATCAGATGGAGAAGCCATCTCATCAGGATCTACACTGTTTGGCATTCAGTTTATGAATTTGTAGCAACAAATTACATAAAGTAATTTGATTGGTTGATAGACAGAAGTGAGTGTTGCTTAAATGAATATTCAGCAAGATAAGGGTTAAAGCAGATTATTTAGGGTTGCGTTTGTTGGACGTAACACTCACATTTTTCAAAGGACACATCACTATTTATTTTGAGCTTATTAAATAAGTTGTGAATAGTTGGATCATTTGGAAGCAAATAATACACCAAATAAACGAAAATAGCAGACTCGGTTTTATTGGGTCTGTTCATGACCAGCACGGAAATGTGCAATACCGACCAAAGCAGCACTCTATTTTCAAAATGGTTATAAATAAACTCAATGATACCAAAGGAACAGAAAACATAATCTGCACTATGGTGATGTACGGTGGGACATTTTACGGCTGCCGCACGGCACAACACCAGCTGCAGTGAACATAAATAAGTTCTGAATAGTTGGAACATTCAGAAGCGAAACATACACTTGACTAGAAATGGTGCTTGTAAAACACAATGCCCCCAACCGTATGCTTGCCCCAAAATGCCCAAGTTTCGAAGGGATATTACCAAAGAATTGTTTTCAGATTTCTTTTTCAAATGTTAATCAGGTCATTTACTACCCATTCCCTATCAGCCTGTCAAGTTTCTAGGCAACTATTTAAACGTTTATTTTTAAAAACCTGCGACAAGACAGAAATACAATTAAGTGGCCAGATGAGAAAAAAATACACAGTTCTTAAGTTATGCTATGCATCACAAAGCATACAATGTACAAATACCAAAAATGACAAAGGGCCATTGTTCATGAAGCAATTTTCGGAATTTAGTCAAAAGTTAATCAGGTCATCTACTCATCGTTACAAATTTATTCACCAAGTTTCAACGCTCTAGCTCCGATAGATTTTGAGATATGTTGCTGACGATATTCTATTTAATCGATTCACCAACTTTCAAGGCTCTTTCTCTGATACTTTATGAGATATTTTGCTGACAAAATTTTATCATTTTGTCAAAGGGCAATAACTCTTGAAAGGTGTATAATCTGAATAAACAATATACACCTCACCTAATTATCAATGAGATATCTGCATATGAAATTTCAAAACCCTAGCTTACACAATTCTTATGTTATGCTATGCATCACAAAGCATACAATGTACAAATACCCAAAGTGACAAAGGGCTATGAAGTATTTTTCGGAATTTAGTCAAAAGTGAATCAGTTCATCTACTCATCGACACCAATCCATTCACAATTTTTCAAGGCTCTAGCTCCAATAGTTTTGAAAATCAAAGAGTAATAGCTTTTGAAAGCGGCATAATCCGGATTAGAACAAATATGCCTTTACCTAATTTTCATTGAGGAATCCATATATGCAATTTAAAAAAACAAGCATGCAAGGTTCTAAAGTTATGCTATGCATCACAAAACATACCATATACAAATACCTAAATCGACAAAGGCCCATAATAGCTCATAAAGTATCTTTCTGAACTGAGTCAAAAGTTAATCAGGTCATCTACTCATCACAACAAATCTATTCAGCAAGTTTCAAGGCTCTAGCTCCAATAGATTTTAAGATATGAGATATTCGGCCGACGATATTTTATCAAATAAATTTTAAGGGCCAGTAACTCTTGAAATGGGCATAATCCGGATGAGAAAAATATATGCGTTACCTAATTTTCCATGAGAAATCCATCTATGACATTTCAAAACCCTAGCATACACGGTTCTTACGCGACGCTATGCATCACAAAGCATACACTGTACAATTACCCAAAGGCCATAACCCATGAAGTATTTTTCGGAATTTAGTCGAAAGTTAATCAGGTCATCTATGCATCACCATCAGTCTATTCGCCAACATCCAAGGCTCTAGCTCTAATAGATTTTGAGATATTTTGCTGACCAGATTTTATCAAAAGGTCTTCAAGAGACAATGACTCTTGGGAGGGCATAATCCGGATGAGAAACCAATACGCGTAACCTAATTTTCGCTGAGGAATCCATATATGATATTTCATAACCATAGCATACACGGTTCTTAAGTTTTGCTACGCATTACAAAGCATACAATGTAAAAATACCCAAAGTGACAAAGGGCCATAACTCATGAACTACTTATTGGAATTTAGTCAAATGTTTATCAGGTCATCTTCTGATCATCACCAATCATTTCACCAACTTTCAAGGTTCTAGCTTTGATAGGTTTTGAGATATTTTGCTGACAAGATTTTATCACAAAAAAAAAAAATTAGTCAAAAGTTAATTAGGTCATCTACTCATCACCACCAATCTGTTCACAAACGTTCAAGGCTCTAGCTCTTACAAATTTTGAGATATTTTGTTGACAAGATTTTATAAAAAATTTCAAAGGACAATATAAAGAGGAATAATCCGGATGAGAAAAAAAATGCTCGACACCTAATTTTCCAGAAGAATCCATATATAAAAATTTCAAAACACTAGCATACAGGGTTCCTACTAGTTATGCTGTGTATCACACAGCATACAATATACAAATACCCAAGTTTGCAAAGGGCAATACCTAATGAAGTATTTTTCGGAATTTAGTCAAAAGCTACTCAGGTGATCTACTCATTACCAGCAATCTATTCACCAACTTTCACGGCTCCAGCTCTTACAGTTTTATTTTGTTTTGATATTGTGCTGACAAGATTTTATCAAGGAAATTTCACAGGGCAATAACTCTTTAAAGGGTCATAATCCGGATAGGAAAAACTATGCGTCAGCTCTTTTTTCATGAGCAAGCCATATATGAAATTTCAAAACCCTAGCATACATGGTTCTAAGTTACGCTATGCATCACAAATCATACAATGTAGATATAACAAGAGTGACAAAGGGCCATAACGTATCAAGTATTTTTCAGGATTTAGTCAAAAGTAAATCAGGTCATCTACTCATCACCAGCAATATATTCACCAACTTTCAAGGCTCAATCTTTGATAGTTTTGTGATATTTGGCTGACAAATTTTTATCCTTTTTTTTACAAAGGCAATAATTCTTGAAAGCGGCATAATCTTGATGAAAAAAATACGCGTCACCTAATTTTCTATGAGTAGGGTGTAAGCTTACATGGAATTTCAAAACGCAAGGATACATGGTTCTTAAGTTACGCCATGCATCACAAAGCATACAATGACCAAATATCCAAAGTGACAAAGGGCCATAACTCATTAAGTATTTTTCGGGATTCAATCAATAATGCTAACAAGATTTTATCAAAACATTTCAAAGGGCAATAATCCGGATGAGCAAAAACAAAGAAAATGGTGCATCAGATTGACACAACGCCGAGATGAAATAGTTTCGATAAGTGTCCAAACAGCCATGAAATAATTGTTTCTCAAACGTAATTTTACTTCAATAGTCGCTTTCCAGTGTGATCTGAATCACACACATTAGAAACAAGTCCGTAAGAAATAATGGCGTCCAACATGGTGTCAGAAAATGATAAATATTAGGTCATCACATGAACACGTCCGAGAAATGAAGACCCCCCCTTTACCACACATTATATAGAGAAAACTGGGGTTTACGGGGTATACACGATTTTTCTTCTGTTCGCTCAAAGACATAGGTCGTGGGTACTCGTTAGAACCGCCTCAATGAGGTGGTTCTAACGAGCACCCACAACCCATGTTTGCAGTACACGTATTTGTAAGAAAAATATCACGGATTTTCATCAGAAAAGTTGCCATTTTGGAGATTTGGAAAAATTTACTATATCGCACGGGTGCCTTATCGTAATGTAAAATGATAAGATCTTTATTATTTCTGCTTTCAACATATATTGTGGGTGCTCGTTAAAACCGCCTCAATGAGGCGGTTCTATCGAGTACCCACAATTTATGTCTTGCGGTTCTATCGTGTACCTACAATCTATATTTTTGAGCAAAAATAAGGCAGATATTGTGTACCCCCGTAAACCCCATTTTTCTCTATGTAAAGTGGGGTTTAGCGGGGTCTTCGTTTCACGGACTTATTATCGCGATGGTCAACGTTGTTTACATTTGGTTGAAGCGGGTACTTGCCGTTGCCTAGATATTGTTCTCCACTTCCACTCCGTTGGGCGCAAAAAGATAATAAATGGAAGGCCAACCCAATCGTCCAATAGTAAAAATATTTGACGTGATAAAGTTCATTAAGGCTGAAACTGGTTAAAGGGCACATACTCGTAAACGTTTTTCTATTGACTGCCATTATAGCCTTTCCAGAAATTCTGGCACAGTGATTCACAACACTCGCAGACCCAAAGGTTTGATCAATCATTATAGTTGGGACTTAGATTTATTAATCAAAAGCAAAGAATTAGCATGTTGACCAGTATCCACACGTAGTTTCCGGCTTCTGGTTCTTTGATTTTTGTGTTCACGGAGATGTTGCACTGATGAGTTAGGAGGCCTTCATGCGGACTGAACAAATTATTTGTCTAAATCGCGACGGAAGTAAGGGCGAGGATTGTGGCCACGTAAAATCGATTTAAGCCCCCCAGTGGAAATCTTCCACTGACCGTTCCAAGGCGGCTCTTCTGTGGCGATTTATTTATGTTGTTGTTTGTTACTTACTGTGTGTATCACTTGTGTCTTTTGGTTTTGGATGGCCATATGGCCATTTTGTGAGAAAGTAACTGTCCTTATGGCCTTCCTTTGTTTAGATTTCCATTATGGTCTGGTCGCTTAATGTTTGTATTTCTTTCCCTTTGGTGTCTTTTATGGGTGGAGTAAGTTAATTGTATCAATTCCTGATCTTTGTTTTACTTCTACTCTGAAGCTTGTTATCCCTAATCCCGCAGAAAATAAACAATGACAATTAAAATCGAAAGCAATGTCCTATTTTGTGAGCTAAAGTTTTCAAACAAGCCCACTTGACAAGTAGAATTTTCTCTTGAAATTTACAGAAAGTGCCTACATGTATTTGTCAAATCAACTTCTTTTTATTTCACCAAATTAAATTATTGTCCAATCCATTTAAAAATACACTCCCGATTCTCCGTGTATCTTTTTGGACAATAGCTGCCCTGCTTTTAAACTCGTCCAATAGCCAAATATACATTATGATGTTCTTATGTGGCGGTTTATTTATGTTGTTGTTTGTTACTTACTGTGTGTATCACTTGTGTCTTTTTATTTTAGATAGCCATTCGGCCATTTTGTGGGAAAGTAACTGTCCTTATGGCCTTCCTTTGTTTAGGTTTCCATTATGGTCTGGTCGCTTCATGTTTGTGTTTCTTTTCCTCTGGTGTCTTTGATGGTTGGAATAAGTGAATTGTATTCCTGATCTTTGTTTTACTTCTACTTTGTATAACGGACTGGGTAACATTAAAAAGTATCATCCTCAGGCCTATGCCAGTTTTGCATGGGAAAGTCAGGTGAGGTATAATAATGAAAATTATATGCCAACTATAATTAAATAAAGTAAAAAAGGGTAAAGATAAACATTTAGAATACCTGTAGACATATTTTATCTTGGCAATCAGAATATCCAAGTATATTGCTGAGTATGATTAGGTGCAAAGCAAACAGAGTCAGAAAATACTTCAAATCCATTATTCGTAAAGCCGTTTCTTCTTTCTAAGACTTCATTTCTAAGGCTTATTGAGAATTAGAGAGATCTAATTCAAGGTAATGTTGGTTTGTTCCTGATGCTCTGTCTCTGGTCGGGCCATCGGAATCTAATTGTTGGTGTTCTTTTGTTCCAGCATTTCAGTTGTTTCTTGCTGTCGAGTCCTCACCGTCGTTTCATCACTGTGGTTGTTTGATTATTTGTGTTCACGGAGATGTTTCACTGATGAGTTAGGAGGCCTTCGTGTGGACTGAACAAATTATTTGTCTAAATCGCGACGGAAGTAAGGGCGAGGATTGTGGCCACGTAAAATCGATTTAAGCCCCACCCCCAGTGGAATTCGTTTCCGCAGACCGTTCCAAGGCGGTTCTTCTGTCGCGGTATATTTTTGTTATGGTTTGTCTTTGGGTATTTGTGTCGCTTATAGTATTTTATTTTGGCTAGCCTACTGGCCATTTTGTGGGAAAGTAACTGTCATTTTGGCTTTCCGCTGTTTCATGTCTTTGTTTTTTCCTTTGGTGTCTCTGATTGGAGCTGTGGGTTGATTGTGTCGTTTCCTGATCATTGCCTCTGCTTCTGTGTTTCATGCCCATCATAGAAGTAGAGGCAATGATCACGATTCGATACAATTAACCCACAGCTCCCATGAGAGACACCAAAGGGAAAGACCCATAAACTATGTCTTATGGCAGAAATAAGGAAAATAATGTATACCCAGTAAAGTTTTCTCTATATAAATTCTACTTAGAAGGGCATGTTCGTGACACGGACTTGTTAACGTGATGAATAGGGCGGATATATATAACCATTACCACGTGGTCAGTGACAGCCACGTGCTCATTAGCAATATAACTCCGATTCATTTATTAACCTTGGGTCGACTAACAAACAGTCAACCAAAACATGGAAAACACACATGTTTATGGGCGACATGTATTTGTCTTGCAAAAGAGTATGCCATGTGTGAGGCTCATGCCTCAATTGAAAGCAATGCAACAGTTTTAAGTAAACCGGTGTGTGTGGGAATAGGGAAGGGGAATGAGATGAAAGTTTTTCATGAACGGATGTTTGATCTTCAAAAGATTTTAAGTGTTCTGTTTTGAAATAAGATAGTTTGGGTAGATATCTGAATTTGAAGTATATTTTGTTTGTTTGTTTGTTTGATTGGAGGTTTAACGTCCCCGTCAACACTGTAAAGGTCATTTTGCAGATGTTGCCTCCAATTTTGTGGGACTTCTACCCAACACCGAGATAAAATGACATCTCAAGCCCTGTCGCATAATGAAACTAATAGGGTTTATAAGCATGGATGGTCTGGCTCGCACCGATTTACCTTCTCTTAGCGGTTTATCAGTACTCGTATGCGGTCGGGTTTCGGATCTGCGTGGAAGCATCAAGCGGCCCATATATTTCTTTCATGTCCGATGGTAATGCAATACTTCCTTTTAGATATCAGACTAAATATTGATATATTTCTGTAACCAGTTATTTAATCTGTTGAAAGTACAGAGCTGACGAACAGTCCGGGCAAATAAGGCAAATAGATGCTCAGCAAAATAAAAACTATATTGTATTCTTCGGAACTTGATCTTCATGAGAAGATATGAAACTTGCCCTAACGAATACAAATATTGGTATCAAGAAAGTTGCGTGATCTAGTGAGTAAGACACTGTCTCATAATTAGGGCTGTCGCCTCTGTGGGTTCATACCGGTGTCTTGAACAGATAAGATAGAAAGAAAGAAAGAAAGAAAGAAAGAAAGAAAGAAAGAAAAACTGAAAGACAGAAAAGGAAAGAAAGGAAAAAAGAAAGGAAGGAAGAATAAAGACGGGAACATGAACCAAAGCCAATTAACAATTCAGACACTGCAAAAGATTGGCCCCCTGGGAACGATCAGTAGTAAAACTACTGGGGGCTTCAACTCCGGAGTTTATGAAATTCCAACCCCTGCCCTCAATTCCAGTGCAGTATCAATCACAAAAACGATAACAAATACATCTGCATGGAGGCTTTCTACCACAACAGTGAGTCAAAATTAAATGCATGGCAAAATGTATATATTAATGCTATCATAATTCATGATTGAGTACTCAACAACTATCCGACGTCAGAGCGGAAGAAAACCCTCAGTTAGATCACGGAGGAAAACAAATTATATTAATATGTATAGTATCGAATTTCGATAAATTGCGGACTGTATGAGTTAAGGAGAATAATAATGATAATTATAATAATAGTAATAAACAATGAATCGGGGGGGGGGGGGGTATCGTCTAGCAGTTGGTTCCTATCTCAGCCAAACAACTTCAAATATGAAAACAAATGGCAATTTGAAAATACAGCCTTACCTTCAGTCTCTGTGGTGTTAGTAGGTCGATGACTCATTAAAGTAGTTTTAGAGGTCGGATCGCTTGCTAATGAAGTTGCAGTGGTTGGAACGTTTATCGATGTGGCCGTGATAGTCCGGCCGCTCGTCAGTATGGCTGTAGAAGTGGAATCGCTTGTCGATGTGGCTGTATTGGTTTGATCGCTTGTCGATATGATTGTAGCAGTTGAATTGCTTTTCAGTATGGTTGTATTAGCTGGATTCCTTGTCGATGTGGTTGTTGAATTTGGAACGCTTGTCAATGTGTTTGTAATACCGCTTGTCGATACCTGTGATACTGCTCCACTTGACTGACCTGAAACTCGGGGCAAACCAAAACTATATATTTATTTTTATTTTTTTTATTATTATTTTTTTTTTTTTGGTTTGAGTTTTACGGCCCTTTCAAGATTATTTCACTCATATCGAGCCGATCGTTAATCATAGGTGGGCGAAAACCGGAGTACCCGGAGAAAAACCACCTGACCTTCCTTCCGTTGCAGAACTTGGCGTCTCACACGTGACCCGAGCGAGGCTCGAACCCACGGCGGTAAGAGACCTAATGACTAAGAGTAAGCGCTCTTATCCATTAGGCCACGGAGGCCCGTAACTATATATGTATATGTTTATAGTACAATACGGGTGTGCCTTCTGTAAAATAGAAGCGAAGGCAATGATTAAGAATCAATACAACTAGCCCACAGCTCCCATCAGTGATATCAAAGGGAAAGAAAAACAACCATGAAATCAGATACTAATGGAAACATCAACAACATCAACAGCCGAAAGGTACGATTTTATCAAAGACATTTTTAGGGCAATGCATCACAAAGCATTCAATGCACATATACCATAAGTGACAAAGGGCTATAATTTATTTAGCATTTTCCAGAATTTAGTCAAAAGTTAATCAGGTCATCTACTCATCACCAACTTTCAAGGTTCCATATGTGATGGTTTTTGAGATATTTTGATGACAAATATTTAACCTTTTTTATGCCCCACCACCAGAAAGTGGCGGGGTATTATTTTATACCCTCCGAAATTTTGAGTGTCCGTCCGTCCGTCCGTCTGTCTGTTTGTCTGTCTGTCTGTCTGTCTGTTTGCCTGTCCGTCCGTCTGTACGTCTGTCCGACCGTCAGAGCCCAACACCATTCTTGTGTGCTCAACTTCTCTTACATTTTTGGCCAATCCTTTTGAAACTTTACTGGTGCTTTTAGGATGGTCTGAAGATATGCATATTGTTTTGTTTTTTTTCAGAATTCTTGAATTATTTTTTATCACTTTTTAGCATTTTTAACTTAGACGTTTTTCGCGCCGTAATATAACAGAAACATAGTGAGTATGTACCTCGTGTGTACAACTCCTACAGTTTTAGTCCAATCCTTTTGAAACTTTATATGTGATTTGAAGACGGTCTGAAGGTATGCATATTGTTTTTTTTTTTTTTTTAGAATTCTGAATTTATTTTTATCACTCTTTTGCATTTTCAACTTGGACTTTGTTTAGCCCTAATACTATAGAAATGTATAGGGAGTATGTACCTTGTGTGCGCAACTTCTCCTACAGATTTTGGCGAATCCTTTTGAAACTATACAAATGCTTTTAGTATGGTCTGAAGATATGCATATTGTTTTTTCAGAGTCCTGAAATTATTTTTATCACATTTTTGCACTTTAAACTTAGACTTTTTTCGAGCCCTAATACTACAGTAATATATACAGGTGCGTGCGCAACTCCTCCTTTAGTTTTAGGCCAATCATTTTGAAACTTTTCAGGCCTTCGGTCTAAAGGATGGTCTGAAGATATGCATATTGTTGTTTCCAGAAACATGCAATTCTTTTTATCACTTTTTTGCATTTTTAACTTCGACTTTTTCCAAGCCCAAATACTACAGAAATGTATACAGGTGTGTGCGCATCTGAGCCAATCCTTTACAGGCGCTTTTAGAATGGTCCTAAGATATGCATAATGTTATTTTAGAATCCGGAAATTGTTTCTTATCTCATTTTTTGCATCTTTAAATTAGACATTTTCGCGCCCAAAAACTTAAGATATGTCTACGTAGTATGCCCCACCACCAAAATGGGGTGGGGTATTATGTTATACCCTCCGAAATTTTGAGTGTCCATCTGTCAGCGATATACAGTTTTTTTTTCAGAATCCTTAATTTTTAATGACATTTTTCACACTTTTAACAGACGTGTATAGCTACCATATACCTTGTGTTGGCAACGCCTCCTACAGTTTCGGGTGATCATTTTGAAACTTTACAGGATTGTTTTGAAACTTTCTAGGTGGTTTATGAACTGTCTAAAATGCATTGTGTTTTTATTAGTTCTGAAGTGACTTTTTGAGTTATCACCCCTTGAACATTGAACATAGCCATTTCTATCATGTAGTCCGTTTGAAGCACTATATCTTCTGAACTTAATGGTTGATTTTGACCAAACTTGCATGGTTACATCACTAGGATGGGGGAAAACAGCCATAAGGTTTTGTTTCACTGTGATATGGCACTTGCTTGATGTAATTGTAGTGGCGGGGCATCATGCAGTGCTTGCAGTTGTATGTACAAAAGGCAATAACTCTTGAAAGGGGCATAATCTGGATGAAATAAAAACGCATCACATAATTGTCCATGAGGGGTCTGTAGACCTATATGAAATTTCTAAACCCTGGCATACACAGTTCTTAAGTTACGGCATGCATCACAAAGCATACAATATACAAATATAAAGGGCAATACCTCATTAAATTTTTTTCGGAATTTAGTCAATAGTTTTTGAGATATTTTATTGACAAGATTTTATAAAAATAAATCAAAGGGCAATAACTCTTGAAATGGATGAGAAAAAATAGAATGGTACATCAGGTCGACACAACACCGAGATGTAATAGTTTCGATAAGTGTCCAAACAGACATGAAATAATTGTTTTTCAAACGGAATTTTACTTCAATAGTCGCTTTCCTGTGGGAACTGAATCACTCACATTAGGAAAACATGTCCGTAAGAATTAATGGCGTCCAACATGGTGTCAAAAAAAGATAAATATTAGGTAAAATGATAAGATCTTTATTATTTCTGCTATCAACATAGATTGTGGGTGTTCGTTAGAACCGCCTCAATATGGCGGTTCTATCGAGTACCCACAATCTATGTTTTTGAACAAAAATTAAGCAGATATTGTATACCCCCGTAAACCCCACTTTTCTCAATATAAAGTGGGGGTTAGTGGGGTCTTCATTTCAGGGACTTGTTATCGTGATGGACAATAATGTTTACATTTGGTTGAAGCGGCCACATGCCATTGCCTAGATATTGTTCTCCGCTTCCACTGCGTTGGCCGCAAAAAGATGGAAAGCCAACCCCATCGTCCAATAGTAAAAATATTTAACGTGATAAAGTTCATTCAGGCTGAAACTGGTTAAAGGGCACATACTCGTAAACGGGTTTCTATTGACTGCAATTATAGCCTTTCCTGAAATTCTACCACAGTGATTCACAACTCTCGTTGACCCAAGTGTTTAATCTAGAATTATAGTTTGGACTTAGATTTATCAATCCATTACGCAAACACGCCTATACAAACACATTGCCACCTTTATCGCCGAAAAAAATGAAAATTTTATGATGAAAAATTGGGATATTTTTCATACTTCTGCTCAAAATATAGATTGTGGGCACTCGTTAGAACCGCCTCATCGAGGAAAAATAAGGTATACCCCCGGAAATATAAAAAAGTGGGGTTCAAGGAGGATCAAAATTATATAGGCGTGTTTTCCTTATGAAAAGCAAAGAATTAGCATGTTGACCAGCATCCACACGTAGTTTTCGGCTTCTGAAGCTTGTTACCCCTAATCCAGCAGAAAATAAACAATGTCAATTAAAAACAAAGGTAATGTTCTATTTTGTGAGCCAAAGTTTTCAAAAACAGCCCACTAGACAAGTAGAATTTTCTCTTGAAATTTGCAAAATACCTATTTGTCAAACCAACTTCTTTTAATTTCAACAAATCTATCATCGTCCAATCACAAGACAATTCTTCATTTAAAAATATACCCATTGATTCTCCAAATATCTACGAAAGCATGCCTATACACATACATTGCACATTTTATTAAAGAAAAAGAGAAAGAAAAAAAAGTGATATTTTTCGTATTTCTGCTTAAAATATAGATTGTGAGTACTCATTAGAAACGCCTCATTGAGGCGGTTGTAACGAGTAGCCGCAACCTATATTTTAGAGCAGAAATAAGTAAATAACGTTTACCCCTGCAAACCCCAGTTTTACTATATAAATGTGGGGTTCAAGTGGGGTCAGAATTATATAGGCGTGTTTTTGTGATGAATAGCTGCCCTCCTAATAAACTCATCCAATAGCCAAATATACATTATAATGCTTTATGTAACAGATTGGGTAAAAATAAAAATTATCACCTTCAGGCCTATGGGAGTTTTGCATGGGAAAGTCATGTGAGGTATAGTTCGAAAAATTTGACATGAGACTGACCTTTATGCAAGGAATACATTAGTCAATGCTATCGCCTAATACGTCGGCCTTCGTAAACTTCCCGTGAATTGTCAGCATCTCGTGAATAGCGACCCATTTACTGATAACTATGTATTGTACAAGTATAGCTTTTACAAAAAGCTAGGTCTACGCATAGCACATATTAAATGTGAATCCAAGAAACGTGTTTTATACAATTAACTGTCTTTGGCAATATTCTAATTGCCATCCTGCCGACTAATGTATAATGTCTAAAAATGCTGTAATATTGTCAGGAAGTACTTTTTCATCTTTAAAAAGGCACATGTTAGCTTGTGACATCTTTCAGATTATATGCTTGAAAACTGTTGAAGAAGTTGGACTTTATAGAAGACTAATTGAAGATTAAACCTAAATGTTTGCTAACGGCGAAGTAAGTTTTTTAGCTCACCAAAGCCGAAGGCTGCTGAGTAGCTTATAGGATAAGCAGTGGTCCGTCGTGATCGAGAGTTTGTAGATGTATATTTTTGTATTAGCCTGTACAAATATATAGGCTTGTACAAATGTAATAGCAATTCTGTGCCAGAGCTCTGCCCGCCGGCATCTTTTTTTTGTGAAAGCTTACACTTGCTATAGGCTGCTCTTTTCTTCTTGTGAAAGCTTATACTTGTTGTGTTGCATAAGAATGGAAAGGTCAACCTGCATTGTGGGTAACTAATGGCTGTACTTCCGTGTTAAACTCGATCTCTATAATGTCTACGCCCATGGGCATAGACAATAACAATGTCGCCATCTTCGGAAAACGACGAAGATAAATATATGCATTCAGTCGGGTGTGAAATAATGTTAATCAAGGAAATTCATTACGAAAACACGCTATACAAATACATTGTAAGCTTTATCGCCGAATAAATGAAAATTTTAAGATGAAAAATTGTGATATTTTTCTTATTTCTGCTCAAAATATAGAGTGTGGGCACTCGTTAGATAACGAGTACCCACAATCTATATTTTAGAGCATAAATAAGAAAAAATAATGTTTACCCCTGCAAACCCCAGTTTTACTATATAAAAGTGGGGTTCGAAGGGGTCAAAATTATATAGGTGTGTTTTCGTGATGTTGCTCGAACTATTATATGCCGATCTACATCTATAATAAAATTAAATAAAAAGGTTAAAGATACAAATTTAAAATTCCTGTAGACATATTTTACCTCGACAATCAGAATATCCAAGTATATTGCTGAGAATGATCAGGTTCAAAACAAACAATGATAGAAAATAGTTCGAATCCATCATTCGTAAAGCCGGTATCTTCTTTTCAATACTTCATCCCCATAAAACGTAACACTGTACACATTGTAAAAATCAGAACAGAACTATTACATTCCTTGAAAAAGTCTCATTGAAATAGTCCTATGGAAATGAGTGACGTCATAAGAAAACCTTTGTTGTGTCCTTTGCGAACAACAAAGACGCTAATCAGACTGCGCGTCCGCGCAGTCTGATCAGCGCCTTTGTGTTCGCGTTTAGTATAGTAGTTTCTATTTTTAGAATATTAAAACTCTAGCTTGTCTGTTGAGCTGGGCAGACCAGTTTGTGTCTCACGTGGTCACACAGCTCGAGACAAATGTCTCGTGACGTGGCTCATTATAATGAGTGTTTGATCATGAGAAAACCTGTATTGTATTGTATTCCGCTTAAGAGCAGAAATAGATCAGTCGCTTTATCAGATCAGATATGACATTTATGCATTAGTATGTTCTCTGTGGAAAGGTCTACGTCCGTAGAAGAATAGATCGAGTAGCGAATGATCTGCTCAGACTGTGCGGAATCTGAGCTTTTAATTTGCAAAGATTCTATCAGTTTTCTTGCAAAAACTGTCATTTCAATACGAGGATCCTAAATAAAGTTCTGCCACTATTGGTCTTTCATCAACAAGGTTTCACTGCATTTTGGTTTTGATTTCAATCATCCACGCAACCCCCACTTTTTATAGCAAGCATTTGGGTTGCACTGATGAGTTAGGAGGCCTTCATGCGGACTAAACAAATTATTTGTCTAAATCGCGACGGAAGTAAGGGCGAGGATTGTGGCCACGTAAAATCGATTTAAGCCCCCCAGTGGAAATCTTCCACTGACCGTTCCAAGGCGGCTCTTCTGTGGCGATTTATTTATGTTGTTGTTTGTTACTTACTGTGTGTATCACTTGTGTCTTTTGGTTTTGGATGGCCATATGGCCATTTTGTGGGAAAGTAACTGTCCTTATGGCCTTCCTTTGTTTAGGTTTCCATTATGGTCTGGTCGCTTAATGTTTGTATTTCTTTCCCTTTGGTGTCTTTTATGGGTGGAGTAAGTTAATTGTATCAATTCCTGATCTTTGTTTTACTTCTACTTTATAAACGCACACATTGATTTTTATTTCTTATCAACAACATTAGTTGTGGGTACTCGTTAGAATTGCCTATATAAGCACCCACAATCTATCTTCGAGCAAAAGAAGTCCTTAAAACGGATACTCTTGTAAATTCCACTTTATATAGAGGAAACTGGCGTTTACAGGAGTATACTTATTTTTCTTATTTCTGTCCCAAAACATAGATTGTGGGTACTCGTAAGAAGCGCCTCGTTGAGGCGGCTCTTACGAGTACCTAAAATCTGTATAAGGGAATAAGACAAATGTGACATTTTTTCATAATAAAATTGACAGTTTTGGAGGTATGAAAGAAAACATTTTATCATATGACGTCACGTCTGAGAATGCAATAAATTCGGTAATCCAGTAGTGGATTTAATATGCAAATTAGTCAGATGCACCCCGTAACGTTACACGTGCGATGTCAGTAACGACGTCACCTTTACTTATGGCGGAATTTCGACATTTGTTAAACATCATGAATAAAATTCGTTTTAAAAGTCATAATATAAATAAAATCTTGCATTCGTGTTCGTGTATTATAATATTTATTCAACTCGTTGAGAAAAAGGGATAAAATGTTCGGCATTTTATCTCTTTTCCTCAACTCGTTTAATATATTCAATAATGCATGAACACTCCAGTAAGATCCACTTAATATATCACACGGGTTTGTTAACCTAATGAACAAAAAAAAGTCATTGAAAATACTGTCTTTCGTAGAATAAAAACATACTTAGAAGAGTTAAGGTACATTTTCTTTGTGTTTTCTACATCCAGTTTGCTCTTATAGTAGACCACCTTTGGGACTGTTCAAAAGTGGTCTTAAGTGGTCTAAAGACCACTTTTGAACAGTCCCAAAGGTGGTCTTAATATAGGTATTTAACTGTATATGGAATACATGTAGGCTTCACATTGAAACGTCTATGCGTCACCCGGACAAAATGTTTGCAGTTCATGGCTTTTGGTTTGGTAGAGATGCAAACATGGCCTCGGCACATCGGAGCTTGGAGAAATAGATTGGACTGCATGGTGCTTCCACGCAGAGCTTAAATCGACCGCACGCGAGTACCGGTAAACCGCTACGAGGGTGTAGGCCTGCCCAGGCAAAGTGGTGCGAAGTAGACCGTCCATGCATATAAACCCTATTGGTTTCATTGAGCTGTCATTGCATGTCAATGTCGGGTAAAAGTCCCACAATTTTGGAAGCAACGTCTCCAAAATGACCATAAAGTGTTAACGGGGACATCAACCCTCCAATCAAACAAATATAAATACAAACAAATTGAACACATGCATGCTCAGCCTACTTCTAAACGCCTTCTTTTTATATGGCTTAAAGATTTTAAAACTGAGAATGTTGAACGTGCAATCCACTTCGGTAACCTCTATCCCGTTTGTATCTATAACTGTAACTATGTGATGCCTTACTGTCAAAGCTTTTGAAAATACTTATTGAAAAGCAGTATCAATCAAGACACTCTCTTGGCATCGCTTAATACCGGTGTCTGCAACAGATAGAAAGAAAGACAGAAACAAAGAAACTCACGTCATACCATGACTAAGAAGAAAGGCTTAAACAATGTGTACAATGGAATAAAGTACATTTCGTAAATCCGACATTAAACTTTTTGAGGGACCCTCGTACAACGATACTTAAATTTATATCATTCTGGGTTCTACAATATCGCAAACCCTATCAACTGAAGTGCAAAGTAAACTATACAGCTAATGTGGCAGCATAGGCGGACAGTGACCTATACCAATCTAACGTATGGACAATCTAACGTTTGGAAACGTATGGTCATTGTACCCTTCTAGATGCCAAGAAAAACTGCACCTGAAAATATGCTTGTTCATCAAGAAAACACGCCTATATAATTTTGACCCCCTTGAACCCCACTTTTATATAGTAAAACTGGGGTTTCCGGGGGTATACCTTATTTTTCTTATTTCTGCTCTAAAATATAGATTGTGGGTACTCGTTAGAACCGCCTCATCGAGGCGGTTCTAACGAGTGCCCACAATCTATATTTTGAGCAGAAATAAGAAAAATATCACAATTTTTCATCATAAAATTTTCATTTTTCGGCGATAAAGGTGGCAATGTATGTATTTTTGGCATACAAGCAAACAGTGGTCAGATTGCCGCTAGAAGAGCAGTCTAATATGAGTAAAAAAAGCAGACAATAAACAAAAAGATAACTGTTGAGACTGATGTTGGAAAGGTTGGATGGCTGCGTTTAAGATCTTACTCTTGCACACATACTGATGCAATTGTCTGCTTGTTGCCATTGGTGAATGGCGGAACCCGTGTTCAAATAACAACAATCGACGAAAATATTGAAAAATACAAATGTTTATGGGCGACATTTATTTGTCTTACAAAAGAGTATGTTATGTGTGAGGCTCATGCCACAATTGAAAGTAAACCTGTGTGCAGGAATGGGGCAGGGGTGTGGGATGGGAGTTTTTGTTGAACGGATGTTTGATCTTCAAAAGATTTTAAGTGTTCTGTTTTGAAATGAGATAGTTTGGGTAGAAATCTGAATCTGAAGTATATTAATCTGTGAAGACGTTATGAAGTACTTCCTTTCAGATATCAGACTAAATATTGATAGTTTTCTGTAACCAGCTATTTAACCTGCAAAACTGATCTGTTGAAAGTACACAGCTAATTCAAAACAGCTGACTAACCCATCATGAAATACGCCTATATAATTTTGACCTCCTTGAACCCCACTTTTATATAGTAAAACTGGGGTTTGCGGGGGTATACCTTATTATTTCTTATTTCTGCTCTAAAATATAGATTGTGGGTACTCGTTAGAACCGCCTCGATGAGGCGGTTCTAACGAGTGCCCACAATCTATATTTGGAGCGTAAATAAGAAAAATATCACATTTTTTCATCATAAAATTTTCATTTTTTCGGCGATAAAGGTGGCAATGTATTTGTATAGGTGTGTTTGCGTAAAGGTCAGGGCAAATACGACAAAAAGTTGCCCAGTAAAATAAAATCTACACTAGAAATGTGTTCACAGGAAAACGATACCCCCTCCCCCCACACACCATATAAACGTTCGTTACTTAAACACCCATTTGAGCTTGGACACTAGGCTGAGGTCACCAAAATATAGGATGCATACATTTTTTGGCCAAAACCTGACAGTTTTCGGGAGCATGTGAGCTTACAAAATGTCAAGATCACCCGTATCTAATCCAATTTTTAGTAGGTTGCAATCTATCTTGTACCAAGTTTGATCGATATTTATCTATTCTTAAATGAAACAATGCAGGCAAGACATTTGCACAAACATCACGAAAACACGTTTATGTAATTCTGACCCCCTCGAACCCCACTTTTATATCGTAAAACTGGGGTTTGCAGGGGTAAACTTTATTTTCTAATTTCTGATCTAAAATATACATTGTGGGTACTCGTTAGAACCGTCTCGATGAGGCGGAACTATTCATTGTGGGTACTCGTTAGAACCGTCTCGATGAGGCGGAAATATACAATGTGGGTACTCGTTAGAACCGCCTCGATGAGGCGGTTCTAACGAGTACCCACAATCTATATTTTGAGTAGAAATATGACGAATATCACATTTATTCATCTTAAAATTTGCATTTGTTCGGCGATAAAGGTAACAATGCATTTGTATAGGCGGGTTGCCGTGATGATTGACAGTGTCCTTGAAAATAAGGTCAAGGTCTCCAAAATCGAATCAAACCTTCGTCAGGTTGCAATGATATATTGTACCGTGTTTGATTAAATTTGATTTATTTCTACATGAGGTGCAGACAAGCCAAAATTGACTGTTTATTTATTTATTTTTTGGTACATGTGCCCTTAAAAATAAGGTCAAGGTCACCAAAATCTATTCAAATCTTTGGTAGGTTGCAATGATATATTGTACCAAGTTTGTCATGTTTTCATCAATTCGTCCTTGAGACAGGGTGAAAAAAGGCACAGATTGACAGTTTTTCGGAGGCCTGGCCACGGCAAAATAAGGTCAAGGTAAAAAAAAATCTAATAAAATCTTTTGTAGGCAGCACTGATATATTATACCAAGTTTGACCAAATTTTTGTTCACGAGATAGGGTACAGGCAAGCCAAAATTGAAAGTTAGAGGGGACCTGTGACCTTGAAAATAAGATCAAGGTCACTAATATCTAATCAAATAAAAATCAAAAATGAGTAGGTTTTGATAAAATACACCAAGTTTGACAATAATCCATCTATTCCTTCACGAGATAGCGTGCATACAAGCCAAATTTGACAGTTTTTTGGGGCCTGTGCCCCTGAAAATGAGGCCAGGTCACCAAAATCTATTATAATCTTTGGTAGGTTGAAATGCCATATTGTACCAAGTTTGATCAAGTTTCATTGATTCGTTCATGAGACAGGATGCAGACGAGCCATTGACAGTTGTTCATCACGCTAACAAGTCCGTGAAATAAACACCCCCTTAAACCCCACTTTATATAGAGAAAACTGGGGTTTACGGGGGTAAACATTATTTTCCTTATTTCTGCTCCAAGACATAGGTTGTGGGTACTCGTTAGAACCGCCTCAATGAGGCGGTTCTAACGAGTACCCACAACCTATGTTTATAGTATAAATAAGAATAATATCACAAATTTTCTTCCGAAAATTGACCCTTTTAGAGATGTAAAAATGCACTATGACGCACGGGTGTGTTATCGTAATGTGGGGATCTCTACCCTTAAAAATAAGGTCACCAAAATCTGACCAAATCTTTTGTAGATTGCAATGATATTTTGTACCATGTTTCATTAAATTTCAACGATTTTTCATGAAACAGACTCCAGACAACCATTTTTTGGCCCTAAGGTATTTTTGTTTGGGAGGCAAGTGGGGGTGGGGGAGGGATGGTTGTGCCCTGGAAAATAAGGTCAAGGCCACAACATCTTCGGTAGGTTGCAATTATATATTGCATTGAATTCGACCAAATTCCATTTATTCGTTCACAAGATACGGGGCAGACAAGCCAAAAATTCGATTTTATGGGGGTTGGGTGGGGGTGGGGGAATGTTTAGGGGGGGGGGGGGGACTGTATCCTTGAAAATAAGATTTTGTGACCTTGACTCCCCAATCAAAGTAACTGAAATCTAATTAAGTCTTTGTTATTTTTTGTACTATGTTTGGCTAAATTTAATAGAATCATTCATGCGATAGAGTGCAGAAAAGCCAAAATTGACGGTTTTAGTGGTGGGGAGTGGGGGGGGGGGGGCTGTTTTCCCCCCATCCTGATGATGCTGATGTAACCATGCAAGTTTGGTCAGAATCCATTAATAGGTTCAGGGGATATATTGCAACAAACAGGCTACGCCGACGTTGACTGCCGCCGACGCAAACTGAATCCCCACCTAAAACGATATGTCCCGATCCCCGTCGATTGGTGGGTGTGTGTGTGTGTGTTGGGGGGGGGGGGGGGGTGCATAATTTTTGTTTTCGGCACTTGGTCTTCATGATAAGATTTAAAACTTGCACTAACGTAGTTTAAATGAAAATACATGTATTGGTATTTATGGAGCTGCCTGACCTAGTGAGTAACGGCACTGTCTCACCATTAGCCTAAGGTCTCTCGCCTCAGAGTCTGTGGGTTCGAGCCAAGCTAAATGATTTCATGGACTGGTTTTCGTGATGAACAGGGACTTAGACGCCACGCCTATATAATTCTGATCCATTGAACTTTTATATGGTAAAACTGGGGTTTCATTACGATAACACACTCATGCGACACCTGATAAATGGCCACTTTCCTGATGAAAATCCTTGATATTTTTCTTATTTATACTGCAAACAAGGGTTGTGGGTGCGCGTTAGATTCTTCCACAGCCTATGTCTTTGAGCAGAAATAAGACAAATATGCCTATGTCTTGGGGCAGAAATAAAAAAAAAATATTGTATTCCCCGTAAACCGTAGTTTTCTCTATATAAAGTGCGGGTTAAAGGGGGTGTTCATTTCACGGACTTGTTCACGCGATGACAGTAGTAAACTTTATTTTTCTTATTTCTGGTCTAAAAATTAGATTGTGGGTACTCGTTAGAACCGCCTCAGTCAGACTCACACCACTCTGCCTGGGCAGGCTTAGATCCTCTAAGCAGTTTACAAGTAGTTTCACCACAAAAAACAAGCCTATTTAATCCTGAGCCCCTTGAACCCTAATAGTACAACTTTGGTTTACAGTGCGAAAACCTTATGTCTCGTTTTTCCCTCTAAAATATAGATTGTGACGGGCCTCCTTGGCCTAGTGGATAAGAGCGCTCACTCTTAATCATTAGGTCTCTCACCACTGTGGTTCGAGCCTCACTCGGGTCACATGTGGGACGCCAAGTTCGTCTGCAATGGTACATGTAGGGCAGGTAGTTTTTCTCTGGGTACTCCGGTTTTCGTCCACCTCTGATTAACAATCGGCTCGATATGAGTGAAATAATCTTAAAATCAAACCCCCCACCATAGATTGTGGGAACTGGTTAGAACCACCTCAATGAGGCGGTTCTAACTTGTACCAACAATCTATATTTTGAGTCGAATTAAGAAAAACATCACACTGTTCCATCTTGAAATTTTCAGGTTTTTTTTTTTTTTTTTTTTTTTCGGCGTTTAAGTTTACATTGTATTTGTATAGGCATATTAGGTGCTGTTGATTTCGCTTTACCGGGAAACTCCATGCAGCCAAATATATTTCTCCTGGTGTAAAAATAACGTTGGATCAATTAATATTTAATCTGGTCTTATTCTTATCTTTTGCCAAGGCCTGACCCAAAATGATTGTCGCTTTATTGCTTGGACAGCCAAAAAAAGAAAGAAAATACTATCAATTACCCAGAATCTCCCCTAAGAACACATATCTTCCCATCTATAGTTTCTATCTTGGCCCCTTGATTTGCCCTAAAAACTTGTGGAATGTGTAAAAAGCAAAAATATGAGTGGTCCCTACCATAATTACATCAACAACAGCGTGATTACTGTGTAGGCAGCTCCATCCTGCCAAACCTGGAGTGTATGTAATTTACACCAGGAGTGTTTTGTTTGATTTGAGGTTTAACATCCCCATCAACTCTTTATAGAGACATTGCTTCTAATTTTATGGGACTTTTACCCACGAGATGGAGATGAAATGATCTCTCAAGCCCTGTCACCCAACAAAACCAATAGGGTTTATAAGCATGTATGTTCTGACAAACACCACTTTGCCTGGGCCGGGGCAGACTTAGATCCTCTAAGCGGAGTACTCGTCTGCATACAAGCATCTTGCATCCCATCAATTTCTTCAAGCCCTGATGGTCAGATTAAGTTGTGTAAAGCCTTGAAATCACGATCTTGCACATGCAGATGTGCCATTTTCGCAGAATTTTCAATTTTTCTCAAAATAAGAAAAATCTGAAGATTTCCATAGTCGAGACTGAGTTTAAACTAGCCAATGGCACAAATATTTTATATCTCAACTCACGGCATCTAACAACATTGCAGAAAAACTACTCTTTTAGTGTGCAGTGTTGGGCGACAAAATTGGTAGTTCCATTTCAAGGGGTATCCCTTTGCCCTGTTTGTTAAAAATTCCGAGATCAATTTTCATTGCAGATAGTTGGTAGGGAAAGTGTTGCAATGTTTGTGATTGTCAATGGTGGCTTTGACAAAGTCACACATAAGAGCTATCAAAACTTAATGTAAGCAATGTTACTGGATTGCATTGTAGATATATTTTTACCCATATTTTGACTTTTTACACATTCACTAAGTTTACTGGACAAATCAAAGGGCTAACTACAAACCCTGTGATACTGAATTAGTCACATCTATATTCTGATAAAGAATTTTCAGTGCCTGTGCAGGTTATAGATGCCGTAATTTCAGAATTACTGTGTAAGCTTTCGGGGTGTATGTAATAATGTACACCGAATGTGACGCACGTGTAACTTGTGTATAGTGGAATCATGATTCCTGAAGAATCGTCTTTTAGACCCATCTTACATCGCCATTGGGAGTTTTGTTTGTTTCATTTGATGTTTAACGTCCCAATCAACACCATATAGGTCATTTTGATGATGTTGCTTCAAATTTTGTGTGACTTTTACCTGACATTGAGATAAAATGACATCTCAATTTGTTTGTTTAATTTGATGTTTAATGTCCCCGTCAGCAATATATAAGTCATTTTGGAGACGTTGCTTCCAATTTTGCGGGACTTTTACCCGACATTGAGATGAAATGACATTTCAAGCCCTGTCGCCCAATGAAACTTATAGGGTTTATGGGCTTGGACGGTCCGACTCGCTCCACTTTCCCTGGACAGGCTTAGATCCTCTAAGTGGGTAACCAGTACTTGTGTGCGGTCGGATTCAGCTCTGCGTGAAATTACATCTCAAGCCTTGTATCCCAATGAAACCAATACGGTTTATAAGCATGGACGGTCTGACTCACACCACTTTCCCTGGGCAGGCATAGATCCTCTAAGCGGTTAAGGACATTCAACATGGCCGCCTGGACAAATGAGCAAGAATGACAGTGGTGCTGAATATGCAAGAAATTGAATGCAACCCTTTTGTTTTAGCCAACTAATATAATTGGAACAATAAGTTGAATTCTTAAAGTTATTTAAATACCAGTTAGAAAAGTAAAATACTGTTCAGAGTTTTTTCTTCACTCACCTGAAAAATGCCAAACTTTGTGTATCAAAACTGGAAAATTCCCACAAGTAACAATGACAAAAAGAAATCACTGAGTAGTTACATGTTTCCTTAAGGTGCACCAGGAATCTAAATTTTGATTAGCTGCACTAAATTCAAATAAACTGTTTTCAACCAAGGCATGTTTTGTGTTCAGGAAAAAAATCTTCTCTTTTTATTTTACACATTTCTTGACACAATAAAAGAAGTCCTTTCTGTGTATGGAGAGATAAACTTGCATTCATTGGAACAAATATACAGATAAGTTTATTTTTGTGGCTGACTGAACACACCTGTGTAATGTTTACAGGTAGAAAAAAAGAAAGGGAACAAATTAAGACCAATCTTTAACACTAGTTACTGTGATTTTAAAGTTGTTATTAAATTTTCTTTCGATTAAAATCTCCATTAACTTTATATAATTTTGTCAAACATATCATTTATATCTAAAATGCAATACAATCATGTTTAATGCTGTGTCACTATTTTGTAAAACTAGGTGGTGGAGTATACTTCTCACACGTGTCTAATGTTTACATTTGTAACCAACGACTTGCACGAGGATTCTCATAAAATACTGACGGATCGATATGCAGTATATTGACCAGGGGGTGTAAAATAACTTACTTTATATGTAAAGGCGAAAGATACGAAAAATGGTTGTGGTTTAAAGAGAAATATTTATAAAAACAATTGAAACTCGTCGCTGCGACCATTATTTTCCTCCATGAAAAATTGACAATTTGTGACATCAATCTGGTTACCGGCTTCATATCTGGTTCAAGATTCTTTGACTACGTCTTTGGGCGTTTACAACATCACTCTTCTAACGACCGGTCTGTGCCGTTTATAAGTGTGCGTGAGCAGGACTGAGCTGGTCTGGACATAAATTTAGCTTGAAAATGCTGCCAAAGTAAATGTAGGCTACACTGATCCACTTTTCCTCGATACATTTATCTCGTTTTGAGCGATGACAAAATTCTTGTAAAAGCCAAACTTGTTTAAAAATTAAAGTACTCGGCTCCATCCGGAAACCAGCATTTCTATAACAGTGCTCTCCCTTCAGACAAATCGCGGATGAAAAGTAGTTTCAAAAGTATTTATTGAATAAATGTGTATAATCTTTCTTTGCCGGTGACTTCCCCTGGAATCCTAAAAGAAGATTTTATAACGTACATAAATTCATTACAATAATGTAAATATGACGAAAAATAACTCGATCTTTCGCTGATAAAAAAGTGCCTTGGCGTATTAATCTAATGTTTTAGCCAGGGTGTTGTTCGGCTCCTTGCCGAAAAACTTTACACAGAGTAACACAACAAATGTATTGTCGAAATGTTAGTATTTGATAATTCCTATGTGAAAATCGAATGGTGCGGTTTTAAAGGTGTATGTTTGGGGTTTCAGATTATATCAAGTACCTTGGCGATCCCGTCATGTTTACGTCAATACGAACGTGTGAACTTGCGTGTAAACACATCCCCAGATGTTCGGCCATGATGAATTTTGTTTCGAAATTTTCTACACACCACGTGAACGAAACTTAATTATTCACTTTTGGAGCTGTTTTATGAAAAAATATGTCCCGGTGCACCTTCCCTGTGCAATTACTCATACACAAGTGACATTATATTTTTTATTTATTCATAAACAATTTGGTTCTAAGTCTAAAACAAACGAGCATTTATTGCAATATTAATTTTACATTTCTCTCGTTATAGTAATTCAGATATTTAAGTGGTTTTGTCTTGAGTAAACTTTGCCCTGTTATTTTTTACACTAATGAGAAAAAAATTTCTGAGACCTTTGCTTAATGCTCAAATTCATAATTTCTTTTTTCAAGTGCATATTGTGCTATTTCAGCCATGTTGGTCGCAGAATATCCTTAACCAGGCAGTACTCCTGTGTCGTCGGTTTCAGTCATGCAGCCCATCTATTTCTTCAAGCCTCGATGGGCGGGGGCCACTTCGGAGATAGAGACAGACAGACAGATAGATAGTGACAGACAGATAGATAGATAGATAGATAGATAGATAGATAGATAGATAGATAGATAGATAGATAGATAGATAGATAGATACATGTAGATAGATAGATAGATAGATAGATAGATAGATAGATAGATAGATAGATAGATAGATAGATAGATAGATAGAGTTCTGATAGATAGATAGAATTCTGATAGGTATAACATGGTACATTTCTATCTCTTGAACAGAAATAGTAACTCTTCCCTACCCAACAGATGTATATATGCAACTGCAGTTTTCAAAATTAATACTGGTAGAGTGCAACTGCAGTTTTCAAAAATAATACTGGTTCTTTTGTTTGTTTGATTTGAGGTTTAACTTCCCCGTCAACACTGTAAAGGTCATTTTGGAGGCGTTGCTTCCAATTTTGTGGGACTTTTAGCCGACACTGAGATGAAATGACATCTCAAGCCTTGTCGCACCGCTTTACCTGGGCAGGCTTAGATCCTCTAAGCGGTTTACCAGTACTCGTGTGCGGGTCGGATTCAGCTCTGCATGGAAGCATCATGTAATACTGGTTCTACTAAAGACAGATACCATTCTCTGGGCGGAGTGATTTTAATCCCCCCTCCCCCCCCCACCCACCCCGAGAATCTTTGATTCGGGGGCATATAGTATTTGCCCTGTCTGTTTGTTTGTTTGTCTGCCTGTCCATCACAAAAACTTTAACCTTGATCATAACTTCAAAAGCATTTGACCTAGCCCCATGAAACTTCACATACTTATTCACCATCACAAGGGCTACATTCTGACCAAGGGCCATAACTCTGTTGTCATTTTAAATTTGTTGCTGTCGTTGTTTAGTCTAGGACCACCTTTGAGACTGTTAAACTTTAGAACAGTCCAAAAGGAGATCTTAATATAGGAATTTTACGGAACTACTGCAAATGTCCATTTAGAAAATCTTTTCACTTCAAAAAGACCCACCTAATATAGAATACACAAAATGGGAGGTTTATAAGCATCAAAACAGTTGGTTGCAGTTAGGTCGCACCTATTTCATATTATAAAAACATCTGGGGTTTACGTGGGTGTACATTACTTTTCTTATTGCTGCTACAATACATAGGTTGTGGGTACTCGTTAGAATCGCCTCAACGAGGCCGTTCTAGCGAGCACCCACAACCTGTGTTAGCAGTATAGATTAGCAACAACAATCCCGGATTTTCATTTGAAAGTCGCCATTTGGAGATGTGCAATTACGCACTAGGTCGCACGAGTGCGTTATCGTAATGGAATAATTATGCCAATTACGCACGCTCAAATGTCACGAAATAGAATTTTCTTTAAGAACTGGCCCCGTGTGAAAAATAAAAAAAAAAGAACATGACAGAGGCTCCCAGAAATACCCCCATCGGAACGTCCATGCGCCTTCAACTCATTCAAACCGGAAAACAAGTAAACGGGAAAGAGATAAACGGTGTAGACCCTGATCAGACGCCGCATAATGCGGCGTCTGATTAGGGTCTAAACTGTTTGCAAAAAGGCTTTTCCATAAGACAAAAAAAAAAAAAAAAAAAAAAAAACAGAAAAAATACACCCTGACGAATTGCCTTGTCTAACATATAATAATGGAAGATTCCACATGTATACAGTGGGTTAGATGATAAAATTGGATATCGTACTCTGGACCCGTTCTCAGAGAACGAGGAAGGTCGCTGTATTATTATCAGACATTATGTTGTTTTTTTTTCTGTTTTGTTTTATCTGTTTGGAGGACTACCCGTGTTGTTGGCATATGAGATAAGATGACCATTTTTGTCGAATTATCAGACAATACAGGACGTTGTAATCTCGTCATTGATAAATCTGAAACAAGTGCATCTCTAGCTGAGTTTTACGCTTAATCGGATCCCAGTAAGCATTCTACATAAATCTACAGCGGGCCGTTAGCGGCCCGTCAGGGTAGCTGACGGGCCGCTAACGGCCCGCTGTAGATTTATGTAGAATGCTAGCAGGGATGCGTGTCTGTCTGGTGATGGTTCGATCCCCGCCGGTATCACGCAAACACACCTGTGTAACTTTGACCCCCTTAAACCCCACTTTTATATAGTAAAACTGGGGTTTAAGGGGGGGGGGGTAAACATTATTTTTCTTTTATTTTCTCAAAAACATAGATTGTGTGTACTCGATAGAACCGCATCATCGAGGCTGTTCTATCGAGACCCCGCAATCTGTTTTGAGCAGAAAAAAAGAAAAATACCACAATTTTTCATCTTAAAATTTCCAGTTTTTGGCCAAAAAAATCGCTATGTATTTGTATAGGCGTGTTTCGTAATGGGGTCGAAGACTGATCATGAAATCTATGTTGATTAGGTACTATATCAATACATTGCAAACATACCAAATAATATTTTAATCTTCATTAATGTTACTGCAATGTATCAAACTATGCTGTTGCACTTAAATAAACATTACCCAAACCCAACTCCTTTTTGCAAAAAATACAATTTCATCACGTGAACAAGTCCGTGAAATGAACACCCCTCTAAACCCCACTTTATAAAGAGAAACCGGGGGTTTACGGGGTTAAACATTATTTTGCTTATTTCTGCTCCAAAACATAGGTTGTGGACACTCGTTAGAACCGCCTCATTGAGGCACACACAACCTATGTTTAAAGTATAAATTAGTAAAATATCACGGTTTTTATTCAGAAAAGTAGCCATTTGGAGATGTGGAAAAGTGCACTATGTCGCACGGATGTGTTATCGTAATGTCAACAGATTATCCTCGTCACAATGAGCATGATCCACCCTGGAGCAATTGAAAATTTGACAGAGAATCTACAGAATATCACTTGTATACAGAAACGGATACCTGAAGGCCATGTTAATTTTGCAGTAAAACATCACGAAAACACGCCTATATAATTTTAACCCCCTCATACCCCACTTTTATATACAAAAACTGGGGTTTAAGGGGGTATACATTATTTTTCTTGTTTCTGCTCAAAACATAGATTGTGGGTACTCGATAGAACCGCCTCGTCGAGGCGGTTCTATCGAGTCCCCGCAATCTATGTTTTGAGCAGAAATAAGAAAAAATATCGTAATTTTTCATCTTAAAACTTCATTTTTTTTCGGCGATAAAGGTGGCAATGTATTTGTATAGG
This sequence comes from Lucinisca nassula, assembly GCA_963580285.1. Classification (NCBI taxonomy): domain Eukaryota; kingdom Metazoa; phylum Mollusca; class Bivalvia; order Lucinida; family Lucinidae; genus Lucinisca; species Lucinisca nassula. The sequence continues at coordinate 4,595,064 of OY757019.1, read as the reverse complement.
CGTGTTTTCGTAATGTTCACTCAAAAAAATGCTACATCATTACGATAACACACCCGTGCGACATAGTGCATTTTTCACATCTCCAAAATGGCTACTTTTCTGATGAAAATCTGTGATATTTTTCTCATAAATGCTCAAAACATAGGTTGTGGGTGCTCGTTAGAATCGCCTCAATGAGGCGGTTCTAACGAGCACCCACAACCTATGTATTGGAACAGAAATAAGAAAATTAATATTTATCCTCGTAAACCCAAGTTTTCCCTATATAAAGTGGGGTTTAGGGGTGTTCATTTCACGGATTTGGTCACGTGATGTGCAGTAAAATCCACTGAAAAAAGATGCTACATTTTTAAAGGGGTGTTACGGACCGCATTTCCTCCCTCAATTATCTACCTTGGTTAGATTATATGCATAGCTTATAGGTTTCTTACGACATGAAAGCCGTAAAAAAGATAAGAAGCATAGCCTGAAAAATCCCCGCCTATGGCGGGATTCGAACTCGGGCCGTTCGGGTGAGAGTACAGTGATCTAACCGCTGAGCCAAAGAGGCGACTCCCTGACACAGTTGTCAGAGAGTGGTGATAAACCTAGAAGCTATGCATGTAGATAACTGAAGGGAGGCAATGCGGTCCGTAACACACCCGCTCTTCAATGGATGACGTGAAACCAACTTCGGCACGAAGCCATTTTCGGCGAAATAAAGTCCGATCCCGTAAGAGCCCTCATCGTACAACAAAGGAATGAAGCATAGCCTGAAAAAATCCCATGCATAGCTTCCAGATTTATCACCACTCTCTGACAACTGCGTGCATGTCCGTAACACACCCGCTCCTCAATGGATGACGTGAAGCCAACTTCGGCACGAAGCCATTTTCGGTGAAATAAAGTCCGATCCCGGAAGAGCCCACATCTTACGACATGAAAGCCGTAACAAAGGAATGAAGCATAGCCTGAAAATATCTGCGCCTATGATGGGATTCGAACCCGGGCCGCTCGGGTGAGAGTCCAGTGCTCTAACCGCTGAGCCAAAGAGGCGACACCCTGACATGGTTGTCAGAGAGTGGTGATAAACCTATAAGCTATGCATGTAGATAACACACCCGCTCTTCAAAGAATGACGGGAAGCCAACTTCGGCACGAAGCCATTTTCGGCGAAATAAAGTCCGATCCCGTCAGAGCCCCCATCGTACGAGAGTCCAGAGTCGACTCTTTGGCGCAGCAGTTAGAGCACTGGACTTTCACCCGAGCGGCCCGCGTTCGAATCCCACCATAGGCGGGGATTTTTTCAGGCTATGCTTCTTTCCTTTGTTACGGCTTTCATGTCGTAAGCGGGGTTCACCCGACACTAGGCAGAATTCAACATTTTCGTATTTTATATACAGTCGAACTTCAATGGCTCGAACACCTTTGGGACCTCGAAAATGTGTTCGAGACAGGGGGTAGTTCGAGCCACTAAGAGTGACTGCCAGGAGGATTAACGAGATACTTTTAGACATCTTTTCGGTGTTCTATAATGAATATGTATGCTGTGTGTAATCATTAGAATCGCCTCATCGAGGCGATTCTAAAGAGTACACACAGCATACATTTGCAAGATAAAAGACTAAAATCACCTTAATTATCCCCCATTATTTCTTATGTAGAGGATTTCGCTAGGGGCTCAAGAATGGGTTCGACATATCCATGGTAAACGAGCCATCGGTGTTCGAGCCATCGAGGTTCGACTGTACAATCGTTAACAGTAAGGTCTTGTGACCACCAAGAAAAGTGTTAACATCTACCGATAAGCATAAGATTTGAACAAGTATTTTCCTATCCCTAAAACGAAACTTAATTTTTTCCAGGTTAACATGTGCTAAGTTCTGGAATGCACGGGCATAAGACTGCCCAGGTTAAGTGTGATTGGGTAAACTGACCGGCTCGATATGACCTAAAGAGTGTTTTCTGGGCCGTTAGACTTCCATGTTAATTTTTAGCGGAAAAACATTAATAAGGGTCACAATTGTAGTAGTTAATCAAAACACCTATTAAAACTCTATTTTGAAAGTTTGTATTGTATTAAACTGACAAATTCTTCTTCTCAGTTTAAGCAGTTTTGATGGACCTTATACGTCGTGCCAAAAAGCAATATTTCACGAGATCAGTTTCGGACTTAAAAGACACGAGAACTATATGGAAGCAACTAAGAAATGTGACCACTCAATCGTGTTCGTCACAAAAAAAACTTACCGGACGAGCTCATAGTTGATGTGCAACTAAATATTAATTCTCAGGACATCGCTCTTAAGCTCAATAATTATTTTGCATCAGTTAGCGAATTGATAATTGATAAAGATGTACCTTCACTCCCACTCGATCTTACTAAATTAAACACGTTTATCAGTTCCAGAATTCCAAATAATATATTCTTCAATATCCTTTATATAACTGCTGATAGTGTGTCTGAGTCTATAAAAGCACTAAATTCTGCAAAGGCTACTGGTTTGGATGGCATCGGGCCAAAATATTAAAACTAGCGAATTCTATCTTAGCACCTTCAATAACTGCCATAATCAATAAAAGCATGAAGAACGGAATTTTTCCTGACCAGTTTAAGATGGCTAAGATTTATCCAATTCACAAAGGTGGGCCTAAATCAGATCCAGCTAATTACAGGCCAATTTCAATCCTCCCAACAATCTCTTAAATATTTGAAAAACACATAAATAAACATTTAATGGCCTATTTGAATAAGTACAAACTCATACACATGAATCAGTCCGGATTTCGACAAAAACATAGCTGCCAAACTGCCCTTGTAAAATTAATAGACCAGTGGATGGCGTGCATAGATAAAGGAGATTTGGTGGGTACAGTGTTCCTCGATTTTAAAAAAACTTTTGACTTAGTCGACCATTCAATTCTAATTGATAAACTAGCTATATATAAATTCAACAAAACATCTCTCAAATTAATGTCGTCATACCTACATTGCCGTCAGCAAGTTGTGGACAGTGGCCTAGGACATTCAAAACCTGCAATAATTAAATCAGGTGTGCCTCAAGGCTCAATTTTAGGACCGAGCCTCTTCTTGATATTCATCAATGATCTACCACTACATATGGACTTTTGCTTTACCGACATACTCGCTGATGATACTACCTTTCATATCAATGGACCTACGAAACGAGAAATCGAACCCAAATTGCAGCATGATGGTGAAAATTCTAAAACATGGGCAATACAACACAAGATGAAAATTAATTATGATAAAACTTCTTGTATGGCTGTAGGAACAAGACATAAAACGAACGAAGCATCTGAATTAACAATTTATATTGATGATAATAAAATAAAGCAAGTTGATAAGCAAAAATTTTTGGGTGTCATCATTGATGAAAATCTACTGTGGACGGCACATATTGATTATCTCTGTGCAACTATCTCTACAAAAGTCTCTTTGCTGAGGCAGTTGTCTACCCACGTTCCTATAGAAATCCAAAAACTTTTTTATCAAGGCTACATTCTTCCCTTGATTGATTATGGCTCAAACACATGGGGAACAACTTCAAAACAAAATATTGAACGTCTTACTAAACTACAACAAGAGGGCCATGATGGCCCTGGATCGCTCACCTGATCCATAGAGTAACAAGTGGGACCCGGGGAGGGCCATTATTAACCCCAGGGCTATAATGTGCATAATGTTCAGAGACGTCTAAAAAGGTGAAGCTTCATACCAAATATCAACAAAGGCTATAATTTGAACAATCTTGGCAAAGGTCCACTAGATATGCTTCATACCAAATATCAAAGACCTGGGCCTTGCCGTTTCAGAGAAGAAGATTTTTATTAAAGATATTCCCTACATAAGCCTATATAAAACCAAATGGCTCCAGGGCGGGGGTATTTTTGGCCTCAGGGCTATTATTTAAACCATCTTGATAGAGGTCCACTAGAGGAAGCTTCACACCAAATATCAAAGACCATGGCCTTGCTGTTTCAGATAAAAAGATTTTTAAGGAATATCTTTATATAAGTCTATGTAAAACCAAAGAGCCCCAGGTCGGGGGCAGTTTTGGCCCTAGCACTATAATTTATACAATCTTGGTAGGGGTCCACTAGATGAAGCTTCATACCAAATAGCAAAGACCTGGCCCTTGGGGTTTCCGAAAAGAAGATTTTTAAAGATTTTCCCCATATAACCCCATGTAAAACCATAGGGCCCTGGGGCAGTGGCATTTTTAGCCCAAGGACTATAATTTGAACAATCTTGGTAGGAGTCCACTAGATGAAGCTTCATACCAAATAGCAAAGACCTGGGCCTTGTGGTTTCAGAGAAGAAGATTTTTAAAGATTTTCCCTATATAAGCCCATTTAAAACCAAAGGGCCCCAGAGTGGGGGGGGGGGGGGAAGAAGGACCATGGCCATGTGGGATGAAGCTTCATACCAAATATCAAAGACCTGGGCCTTGTGGTTTCAGAGAAGAAAATTTTTAAAGGTTTTCCCTATATATTCCCCCCGTAAAACCAAAGGGCCCCAGAGCGGGGGCATATTTGACCCCAGCATTATAATTTGAACAATCTTGGTAGGGGTCCCCTAGATGAAGCTTCATACCAAATATCAAAGACCTTGGCCTTACGGTTTCAGAGAAGAAGATTTTTAAAGCTCTTCCCTATATAAGCCCATGTAAAACCAAAGGGCCCTGGAGCGGGGGCATTTTTGGCCCCAGCACTATAATTTGAACAATCTTGGTAGGGGTCCACTAGATGAAGTTTCATACCAAATATCAAAGACCTGGGCCTTGCGGTTTCAGAGAAGAAGATTTTTAAAGATTTTCTCTATATAAGCCCATGTAAAACCAAAGGGCCCCGGAGCGGGGGCATTTTTGGCTCCAGCACTATAATTTGAACAATCTTGGTAGGGGTCCACTAGATGAAGCTTCATACCAAATATCAAAGACCTGGGCCTTGTGGTTTCAGAGAAGAAAATTTTTAAAGGTTTTCCCTATATATTCCCCCCGTAAAACCAAAGGGCCCCAGAGCGGGGGCATATTTGACCCCAGCATTATAATTTGAACAATCTTGGTAGGGGTCCCCTAGATGAAGCTTCATACCAAATATCAAAGACCTTGGCCTTACGGTTTCAGAGAAGAAGATTTTTAAAGCTCTTCCCTATATAAGCCCATGTAAAACCAAAGGGCCCTGGAGCGGGGGCATTTTTGGCCCCAGCACTATAATTTGAACAATCTTGGTAGGGGTCCACTAGATGAAGTTTCATACCAAATATCAAAGACCTGGGCCTTGCGGTTTCAGAGAAGAAGATTTTTAAAGATTTTCTCTATATAAGCCCATGTAAAACCAAAGGGCCCCGGAGCGGGGGCATTTTTGGCTCCAGCACTATAATTTGAACAATCTTGGTAGGGGTCCACTAGATGAAGCTTCATACCAAATATCAAAGACCTGGGCCTTATGGTTTCAGAGAAGAAGATTTTTAAAGATTTTCCCTATATAAGCCCATGTAAAACCAAAGGGCCCCGGAGCGGGGGCATTTTTTGCCCCAGCACTATAATTTGAACAATCTTGGTAGGGGTCCACCAGATGAAGCTTCATACCAAATATCAAAGACCTGGGCCTTGTGGTTTCAGAGAAGAAGATTTTTTAAGTTTTTGGTGAAAAAAATCTGTTTTTTGGCTCCTATGACCTAGATGTGCAACGGACCGGAACCATTTGAACAACTTTGAAAGGGGACCACCTAAGGATCATTCCTGTGAAGTTTGGTCAAAATACGATCAGTGGTTTAGGAGGAGATGTCGTTTAAAGAATTGTTTACGGACGGACGCACGCACGGACGCACGACGGACGACGGACGAAAAGTGATCCCAAAAGCTCACCTCGTCACTACATGACGGTGAGCTAAAAACGTGCTGCACGCATCATCCTAAATGCGGATTACACTACACCATCTTTAGAGATGTTCAAAGAGTTGGGCTGGTCATCTATTCCAAACCGCCACAACTATAATAAGGCAGTGCTCACATACAAAGGTTTAAACGGTCTTGCACCGGAATATATCTCTGATTTACTAAAACCAGTGTCTGAAACACATAATCGAAATTTACTATCGGCAACAGATGGCTCCCTGTCAGTTCCAAGATCTCGAATATCTCTTTTTGATCGATCCTTTTCAAGCTCTGCGCCTAAATTATGGAACTCACTTCCCAAAGACATAAGAACATCTTCATCATTTGACAGCTTCAAACGGTCGGTAAAAGGTCATTTCCTATAATAATAGTATAAGTTATTTTACATAAAGCATAAATTTACGCCTCAGAGACGCTGTTACTGAAAATTACTGGGACTCCCGTTGAAAAGCTTGACCCTACAATCTCGCATTTCGCAGCTCCCCAGCTGCCCGGGGCACAATTTTGCTCTTGACGAGTTGCAGAAGACAGGTGGTGAGGCAATGGTTTATACTCAGGGGCCTTTTGTCGGCCATGTGATGGAAAATATAGGTATTATAACATGCTAATTATTATAATCTTCCAAGTCCAAGTCATTAATTTACACCGTCCTAGACGCGTCATTTGTTGTATATTTTATGGTCATAGATATGTACAACAGTGTACTCTTTTATAACCACTATTTACAAATAAAAATCAAAAAAGAGTTGAAACAAGTCTTATTTCAAACAACAAAAGGGCCGTCAAGCACTTAGTCTTATTGCATTGTTTTTAAACCGTTTTTACAAATATTTTATTGACGACAAGATTTTATGCGCTCATAGATTTATTAATGATTCTTTTTTTACTACTAAGCAGATTGGGTTTTTAGATTCATATAGGAAGAAGATTCCATTTTAGTCATATGATACCTAGTATGCAAAGACCAGTGTATATGTTGCAAACTTTATATGTTGTACATATGTATATATGTTAACAGAGGGCCGCAAGGTAGACTAGCTACTGTAGTTAAGTGCGCATCCCTCTTAAATATTGTATAAATAAATAAATAAAATAAAAAAAAAAATGGCCCCGACCGTCGGGGCTTGAAGCAATAGATGGGCAGCTGAGCTGAAACCGACCACACATGAGTACTGGTAAGCCGCTTACAGAAACAAAGCCTGCCCAGGCAAGGCGGCGAGAGTCGGACCGTCCATGCTTATAAACCGTATCGGTTTCAATGGGCGTCAGGGCTTGAGATGTAATTTCATCTCAATGTCGGGTATAAGTCCCACAAATTTGGAAGCAACGTCTCCAAAATGACACTATACAGTGTTGACGGGGACGTTAAACCAAAATCAAACAAACAAACATGAGCAGTTTTGAAAGTGTTGTTTTTTCTTTCTGTTTTGGCCAAAGACACAAAATACGATAACACAGCCGTGTGACATAATGAAATCTTTCATACCTCCAAAACGGCCATTTTTCTGATGAAATTTTGCGATATTTTTCTTATTTATACTGCAAACACTATGTTTTGGATCAGAAAAATAATAATATAACCCCGTAAACCCAGTTTTCTCTATATAAAGTGGGGTTTAGAGGGAGGGGTCTTCGTTTCACGGACTTGTTAACATGATGGTAACTAATGCTGTGCGAACTTGTGGCCCAACTCCATTGCTCAATTTGATGCAATGAAATATGTTTAAACAAGAGGTATGTTGTTAGAGGGGGGGGGGGGGGGGGTGGGGGCGCTTAATCTAGGTCATCTTGTTTAAAATCAATTTAATCGGAGTTAAAAAGTCCGTGTAAGGATCACCCTACATTATACAGAGAAAAGTGAGGTTTTCTTTATTTTCACTCAAAAACATAGACTGTGGGTACTCGTTAGAACCGTCACAATAAGGCGGTTCTAACGAGTTCTCGGTTTAAAACATTTCATGTTTTTGCAGAAAAAAAAAAAAAAAACTGAAAAATGCTAGTAGATACGAGTATATAAAGTACACCAAAGTTTTAACGCCCCCCGCCCATTGGGGCTTGAAGAAATAAATGGACTGCATGATGCTTCCACGCAGAGCTGAAACCGACCGCACATGAGTACTGGTAAACCGCTCGGAGGCAAAGCGGTGCGAGATGGGCCGTCCATGTTTATAAACCCTATTGGTTTCATTGGGCGACAGGGCTTGAGATGTCATTTCATCTTAATGTTGGGTAAACTCCCACAAAACTGGAAGCAACGTCTCCAAAAGACCTATAAAGTGTTGACAGCGACGTTAAACCTTAAATCAAACAAACCAACGCAAGTTCTTTTATTGTAAATTGAACCGAATCAACGCGGTTCACCGACAGGACCGGGAACGAGTTGATTCATAGTTACTTGCATTCAGCTATGGACCGATATAAAACCTTATCCTGCTGTTCACGACAACCCCTACCTTTGCAAACTGAGAAGCCATCAGATCAGGATCTACACTGTTTGCCATTCACTTTGTGAATTTGAACGAAAACATCCTATAATCTGATTTTCCCATAGTCAGAAATGGGTAACTCTATGATAAATAGGCCAACATCACAAGTTTTCGAACTCATTCGGACCTTTAACCCTTACTCACTTATATGTATGTAAGTTTCAAGAAGATCCGATAAAAGGTGATGCCAGTGTCAAAAATAGGCATTTTCTGCAATTAAAGGGACACAATTCTATGATAAATAGGTCGACCTCACAAGTGTTTGAACTCATCCGAGCTTTTATCCATGACTAACTTGTTTGTAACTTTCAAGAAGGTCCGATAAAAATTAAAGGGGTCACGGTGATGACAAGGTAAAAAAATAAAGCAATTCCAGCAAAGTGGGGGACATAACTCCGTCAGTAATGGACCGCCATCGCTAGTTTTCGAATTCATCTGGGTTTTTATCCCTGACTTACATGGAAGTTTACAGAAGATCCGATCAAAACTGAAGGCGCTACGGTGATGACAAGATCAAAAATACAGTAAAACCTCCACTAATGGTCACCTCTGATTAGCAGCCAACTCTCTTCAGCAGCCACAATAATTCCTCCCATAGCATTTTACTATATATTAACTTCTGCTCAGCAGCCACCTCTCTCCTCCAGCCAGCAGCCACTTTACCAAATCTAAATTCCCTCTATTAAACAACAAGAGTTAACTCAATAGCAAAAAATCGGATGTAAAAATATGAATTTATCTTCTGGTTTATTTATTTCAAAATTTATTTTTCTCAAAACTACCATTGTGATATATGCATAAATACACTAGAAAAAGTGACGAGTGGGTCACGTATACCCCCGGCCAGCGCCATACTCTGATATATCTTTTGAGCTTGTATGTAATATGAATGAAGATGTCAAGAAGCTATAAGAATCTATAAATGTGCTTGTAAAAGCTAAACCAAACATAAAATTTCTATATGGACCAAGGGAGTGACGGCATCAAAGTTACTGAAGGGGCGGGGGGTATCATTGTTACTGAAGTAGCAGGTTGGGGTATGCATCAATGAAATCTTAAGACTGGTATGCAACATCGATGCACGCATCAACTAAATTTGTCTTAGAGTTTAGAACATACATATAAAATTTGTCATAAAACTTGAACCAAATGTAAAATTTCTCAGTCTGTGACCTTGACCTCAAGGTCACCGTGGGTAGGGGAAGGGACATACATCACGAAATGTTTGGACTGGTACACTGATGCAAGTATCAACTGAATTTGTCTTAAGAGTTAAGAACATACAGACATCTATAAACTTTGTCATAAAACTTTACCCAAATGTAAAATTTCTCAGTCTGTCACCTTGACCTCAAGGTCACTGTGGGGCCGGGACATGCATTTTTTGTTTTGTTTGATTTGAGGTTTAACGTCCCCGTCAACACTGTAAAGGTCATTTTGGAGACGTTGTTTCCAATTTTGTGGGACTTTTACCTGACATTGAGATGAAATGACATCTCAAGCCCTGTCGCCCAATGAAACCAATAAGGTTTATCAGCATGGACGGTCCGCCTCACACCGCGGTTCCTGGGCAGGCTTAGATCCTCTAAGCGGTTTACCAGTACTAGTGTGCGGGCCGGATTCAGCTCTGCGTGGAAGCATCATGCAGCCCATCTATTTCTTCAAGCCCCTATGGGCGGGGGCCTTGAGACATGCATCAATGAAATCTTTTGACCAGTATGTAACATCAGTGTAAGTATCAACTAAATCTATCAAAGGGTTCAGAAGATACAATCTCTTAGAAACTTTGACGCAAAACTTTAACCAAATTTAAAATTTCTAAGTCTGTTACCTTGACCTCAAGGTCACTGTGGGGGCGGGACATGCATCAATGAAATTTTTAGACCAGTATGTAACTTCAGTGTAAGTATCAACTAAATCTATCAAAAGGCTAAGAAGATACAATCTCTTAGAAACTTTGACGCAAAACTTTAACCAAAATGTTAACGGACGGACAGACGGAACGACGAACGGCAGGACGAAAACATTATACCCCATAGCATACTTCGTATGCCGGGGGTATAAATATAAGCATGTGAAAAGAAACATAAATGATGGAGAGGTGTCAGATGACACCTCTCCATCATTTATTTTTCTTTTAGTACATCCATATTGAGCTGTCTTCAATAATTACTATTTTTTGTCTTTTGATAAAAAGCCACAACAGCCACCTCCCTTAAACAGCCAGTTTTGGAGTTTTCCCAGGATGGCTGTTTAATGGATGTTACACTGTAGACTTTTTCAGCAATCAAAGAGACGTAACTCTAATGACAAATAGATAGGCTGACCTCATCAGTTTCCAAACATCTTCGAGCGATTATCCCTGACTAACTTACATATAAGTTTCGAGAAGATCCGATAAAACTGAAGGAGCTTCGGGGATGAAAAGGTCAAAAATAGGCATTTTCTGCAATCAAAGGGACATAACGCTATGACAAATAGGCTGCAAACTCATTCGAGCTTTTATCGCTTTCTTACTTATGTGTAAGTTTCAAGAGGATCCAATAAAAACTGAAGGGACTATGGTGATTACAGGGTCAAAAATAGGCATTTTCTGCAATCAAAGGGACGTATCTCTATGATAAATAGGTCGACCTCACCAGGTTTCGAACTCATCCGAGTTTTTATCCCTGACTTACTTGTTTGTAAGTTTCAAGAAGATTCGTCAAAACTGAAGGGGCTACAGGGATGACAAGGTCAACAAGAGCTGTCACTATAAATGAGCAATGACCCCGTGGGAGTCAATATTAGGAAAGGGCCGTAACTCCTTCGAAAATGATAGGACCAACATGAAATTGTGTTAGGCATACCTTCACCTCACAAGAAATGCATGTGCAAAGTTTCAGCTCAATCGTTGAAGAAATGTGGAAGAAGTTCGCATCACAATAAAGTGCGGACTTACAAACGCGCAAACCCACGAACGGACAGTTCAAAACCTATATGCCCTCCTACGGGGCATAAAAATTAGCATTTTCCACAAAGTAGGGTACATATATCCGTGAGTAATCAACCGATATCGCTAGTATTCGAACTCAACCGAGCTTTTAACCCTGGCTTACTTATATGTAAGTTTCAGGAAGATCCGTTCAAAACTGAAGGGGCTACTGTGATGACAACACCAACGTAGGCATTTTTAGCAATCAAGGGTACGTAACCCTAGGATTATTGGGCCGTCTTAGCAGGTTTTCGAACTCATCCGAGTTTTTATCCCCAGCCACCCTACATGTTATTTCCAAAAGGTTCCGATCAAAACTGATGGCGCTATGGTGATGTCAAGCCTTTTCCCATTGTAAGTCTATGGGACCTTGTGGTTGCCATAGCAACCAAATTTTCAGTCGATTAAAAAAAACAAACAACGCTTATGTCAGCAATGCCCCACCAGAGGCATGTTACGGATGAGAAATGGTTGAGATTAGCCTGCAGGTTGCAGCGATATAACTGGACGGACTACGGGCGACCCACTATACTATAAGCTACCCTGGAGCCTTCAGCCAAGGTGAGCTAAAAAAGGTTACTCTTTTGTGTGAAAGTTTTATAACAATTCATATGTTGTTATATACTTTTTTATTCAAACAGTGTGGACTCTGATCAGCTGTCAGGATATGCGGTATCTGATATTAGTCCACACTTTAACCATTTAAGGGACGCTAGGGTTGCATGAGTGAGTGAGTGAGTGAGTTTTACGTCTCAACAACGGATACGGGACCTCGGTTTAAAGACTCATTCGAAAGTCCGGAGAAGCCCGGGATCGATTCTGCGACCCCTGGTTTACAAGGCGAGTAGCATAACCACTACACCGCATGAGTTAATTCATTACCAAACGCTTCATAACGGAATCCTTCATAACCAGCTCAGTTTATGGTAACGTAGCTGTAATAGTAGAATTTGTACTCAGTAAATATCTAAATCAAACAAATTACCCGAGATATTAAGTATTTGCAATCTATTAAATGTGGAAGTGGACCTCTTACAACCAGATAAAGTATCAACTAGTTCTTTAATATTGGTACACATTTAATTGCTCTGATGCTGGTTGGGTGTCACTGGTTCCGCTTGCCACTTAATGTGTGAAGTTACGATAACATTTAGTCCTTGACAGTAAAGTACAGTAAAATTCCGCTATTAAGACCACCTGAAATTAAGACTAATTCTGCTTTAAAAAGCGAATTTTGAAGGCTTCACTTATTTTTTTTTCTTCGTGATTTCTGCCCTCAGTGTCAGCTGGTCATGGACCACCTTTGGGACTGTTCAAAAGTGGTCTTAAAGACCACTTTTGAACAGTCCCAAAGGTGGTCTTAATATAGGAATTTTACTGTAGTTTTGTTTCTTCAAGTGACAATTTACCTTGACGCTTTAGAAGCAAGGGGTCATTGGTTCAATCCCGGGCTTCTCTAGACTTTCGTATGAGTCTTTAAACCGAGGTCCCGTCTCCGCATGACCTTAGCTGTTGGTGGGACGTAAAACACACACACACACGCACGCACGCACGCACGCACGCACGCACGCACAAACCTAAATGTATCACATTACGAAAACACACCCGTGTGACATGGTGTATTGTTTAACATCTCCAAAATGGCAACTTTTCTGAAGAAAATTCTTGATTTTTTTCTTATTTCTTCTCTAAGACATAGGTTGTGGGTACTCGTTAGAACCGCCTTAATCTTATTTCTACTACAAGACATAGGTTGTGGGTGCTCATTAGAACCGCCTCATTGAGGCGTTTCTAACAAGTGCCCACAACCTATGTCTTGGAGTAGAAATAAGAAAAAAATTGTTTATCCCCGTAAGCCCCAGTTTTCCTGACATGATTTGGGGTTAAGGCGGGTGTTCATTTCACGGACTTGTTCACGTGATGATGCATCACGTGTTGCTTTCTCCGGAACTTTTCTCCGACTACTTTCTCCGGATGTGTTTGGAGCCTCCGTGGTGTAGTGGTTACGCTACTCGCCTTGTAAACCAGGAATCGCAGGATCGATCCCGGGCTTCTCCAGATTGTCGGATGAGTCTTTAAACCGAGGTCCCGTCTCCGTATGACCTTAGCTGTTGGTGGGACGTAAGACTCAACCACTCATTCACTCTGCGGATGTGTTTGTGTTTCCGCCATTTTCTTTCCGCCACTTTCCGTCACTTTTTGAAAATAAGATCATATATCAAAAGTTTTGGAGACGAGGGGGCAGATCTACCCTTCGATTTAGCCACAATGGCGGAACTTGGCGGAAAGGCAAGCCATGGTTGCAAAAGATACACAACACTCTCAACCTCTCACTCATCCAGCCACCCGAAGACACGGTCAGAGGATAAACTATTGGGCTGGGGGTAGGTAGTCAAGTCTGGAATTTACGGAATCCAAACACTAATCCTCATTTCTTAAGCAGCATACATGATAACTATAAATAAACTTATGCACGTGGAGGAGACCCGGCTTAACACAGAGACTGGTGGGTCAAGCAAATATGGATCGTGAATCATGGTTGTTGACATCTGATAATAAAGCTGCTTAAAGTAGGTAGGTGCACGATAAATCAAATTGATATACGCGTCAAACGATCAGGGGTCTTGAGCATGTTCGTCCTGCGAAGACTCAGATTAGCCTGCTCATAAGCGCAGTCTGGTCAGTGTATTCGCTGAGTTCTACTGAAATGCCTGCTGACCTAATATACCCCCTTAAACCACAATAATATGTTATACATTGTATTGGTTGTTTGTTTGATTTGAGGTTAACGTCCCCGTCAATACTATATTATGTCAGTTTGGATACGGCACTTTCAATTTCGTGGGATTTTTACCCGACATTGAGATGAAATGACATATCAAGCCCTGCCACCCAATGAAACCAATAGGTTTTATATGTATGGGCGGTCTGACTAGCACCACTTTTCCTGGACAGGCTTAGACCTTCAAATAGATTTACCAGTACTCGTGTGCGGTCAGTATCAGAATCTGCGTGCATGGAAGCATCATACAGTCCATATATTTCTCCAAGCCCCGATGGGCGGGGACAAATAGTCTGTATATAAAATCGGGTTTACATGTAAAGGGGTGCTCATCATACAGATTTGTTAACCTTATCGGTTAAATTGACCAGTCGTTTTTGTTTGTTTTGATGTTTTATGTCCCCGTCATAACTATTTAGGTAATTTTGGAGACGTTGCTTCCAATTTTGCGGGACTTTCACCCGGCAATGAGATGAAACGAGGTCTCAACTCCTGCCCCTCACACAACCCAAAAGGGTTTATATGAAGGGATGGTCCGACTCGCACCACTTTGCCCGAGAAGGCCTAGATCCTCTAAGCGGTTTACAAGTGCTCACGTGTGGTCGGTTTTTGCTCTGCGTGGAAGCATCATGCAGCCAATCCATTTCTCCAAGCTCCAATGGGCGGAGGCCCAGTCCAGTCATGCATATTGTATGCGTGTCCATAGAACCTAAAAAGACATTTGTGTTCATCCTATTGAGAGACAGAGAGATAAAATGACACATTATACGGACCGTGAAGGCACTGATCAGACTGCGCGCATGCGCAGGCTGATCTGGGCCTTTGGTGGCCGCCCAAGACTTAAAAGTACATACGTACTCAGGCAGAGTAGCTCATCTATCTCTACATTCATTTAATGCGTCTTTGATCTCATTTCTAAATGTTTCCGTCACCAATTAGAGAATTTTAAGCACAACCCATTCATTTCCTGAATAAATTCTACAAATAGTTCTTATCACACAATATAAGTTCATAAATACGAAATTAAAAATAAAATCATTCCATTTGCATACTATTGACTGATGGACCAACATTGTGGGTAGTGAGTAGCAAGTTTCCCGTTCTTTTACATTTGTTACAGGATTTTTACGAACCAATACAAGTACATGTGCCGAAGATTTTCTGTTGGAATGCTTTCTAATTCAAAACATGAAAGGGAGAAAAATATTTATTTATTTATTTATTTATTTATTCATTTATTTATTTATTCATTTATTTATTTATTTATTTGATAAACACTTATATGTCACATTAGCAGAAAATATTTATCTATTTATTTATTTATTTGATAAACACTAATATGTCACATTAACAGAAAAAATAATCGTGAACACAGCAGGTTTTTAAGACAGAAGAAAGAAGAAAAAGAAGAAGATTTGACTTATACTTGTATGGAAAATATACGAAATTTCTCACCAAAATCTTAATACCCAGACGGTACCCTAAATCGCCAAAGTTGTAGTAAAATAAGCAAGAAACATCTCTAAAAAGATAAACGGCGTAAGAGATATTGGAATATAAATATTGAAACTATTTTGTGGTTCAGTATGAAAAGAACAACTGTTTTGAAATAAAAACTTAATTACGAATTCAGTATAACAGAATTACGAATTCAGTACGAACAGTATAAAAAGTATTTGAAAAAACCCATGCCAATCGGGAACCTTTTTGAAAAATAGTACAAAGTGTAACACTGTACAGCCCAATCTATTTCTTCAGACCCGCCCAACAGAATAGTTTTAACAGTATTCAATAAACATTCCTGTGAAATAAAAACAAAACAATAAAAAATGAAAAAAAAAAAAAAAACAAACAAAAAAAAAAACAAAAAACAAAAAAAAACAAGTAGCCCTCATAGAGGAGATTTTGAAAGATTTGGTTGCTATAGCAACAAATGTAATGCAAGCACAAGCAGGCTGATTCTGGTATATGTCATGATCAATTTATGTACTAAGTTTCAACTTTGAAGCCTATATAGTTCCTGAGAAAATTGTGACACAAAATGTCAATGGGTAAAATGTGGCGTCCAACTTACAGTTGGACAAGGCCTGCTGTTCTTGAAGCAGGAAAAGGTAGAGGGGGATGGTGCTATTTGCTCAGTCTCTACACTTCTATTCATTTTCATTTTCTTCACTGTCCCTCACTTTCATCATTTCTACAACCTCTTCTAACTCTTTTCTTCCATTCTCTGGGAGACGGCACAAAATGACCCATAAGGGTTAACATGTCGTTTGACTCAAAACAATCAATCACTCTATTTCCTAGTTAAGAATGAACATTATTAGTTATGTTGCCAATATTTCTACCAAACTTAAGGCATAGGCCTAGTTCCTGTTGAAATTTAAACATTCAATTTTACATTACTTTTTGCACACCATAAAAACAGTTTCCTGTGATAGAAACCCGTAATCTATTTAATTTTTTTTTACTT
This sequence comes from Lucinisca nassula, assembly GCA_963580285.1. Taxonomy (NCBI): domain Eukaryota; kingdom Metazoa; phylum Mollusca; class Bivalvia; order Lucinida; family Lucinidae; genus Lucinisca; species Lucinisca nassula. The sequence goes on along the minus strand of OY757019.1, from coordinate 4,578,449 downwards.
GTAAATCACTGCTGTCAAACATTTTCTTAACTATGAAAATTCAATGTTGGGGGTCAAAGAACACATTTGATTCAATACGCCATTAAACACACCCTCCGCCAGTTTTTTTCCCCTACTCTTGACTTTCACCCGAAGTAACAGCCGTAACTAGGCATGCCAAATGTCCAAAGAAAAACAAAACATAAAAAAGTACCACAATGGTATGTCAAATTCAGTGTTGTAAACTATTTAGTTATCTTATATAGCTTACATGTATATCTATCATTTACCAGTTTGGTTTGAAATTAATTAAATACGATTAATAATTTTAAGTTTACGCTACCATTTATTAATACGCCTCCCGCCCATTGGGGCTTGAAGAAATAAATGGGCTGCATGATGCTTCCACGCAGAGCTGACTCCGACCGTACACGAGTACTGGTAAACCGCTTAGAGTATCTATCCATGCATAAAAACCCTATTGGTTTCATTGAGCGACAGGGCTTGAGATGTCATGTCATCTCAATGTCGGGTAAAAGTCCCACAAAATTCGGGTAAAAGTCCCACAAAATTGAAAGTTAGTCTCCAAAATGACCTTTATAGTGTTGGCGGGACGTTAAGCATCAAATCAAACAAACAAAACCATTCATTAATCAAAATTAGGAGATAGGAAGTCTTCATGCGGACTGAACAAATTATTTGGCTAAATCGCAAAGGAAATAAGGGCGAGGACTGTGGCCATGTAAAATCGATTTAAGCCCGCCAGTTGAATACGTTTCACTGACCCTTCCAAGGCGGTTCTTCTGTCGTGGTTTATTTTTTGTTATGGTTTGTCTGCGAGTGTGTGTATCGCTTACATTATGTTGTTTTGGATAGCGAATTGGCTATCTTGTGGGAGCGTAACTGTCCTTTCGGCTTTCCGCTATTGATGTTTCCATTTTGGTCTAGTTGTTTCTTGTTTGTGCTTCTTTCTATAATGATTATTTCATTGCAACTATCTTATTGAACCCCGCACATCGGGGCTTGAAGAAATAGATGGGCTGCATGATGCTTCCACGCAGAGCTGAAACCGACCTGCATACTAGTACTGGTAAACCGCTTGTAGGATCTAAGCCTGCCCAGGCAAAACGGTGCGAATCGGACCGTCCATGCTTATAAACCCTATTGGTTCCATTGGGCGGCAGGGCTTGAGATGTCATTTCATCTCAATATCGGGTAAAAGACCCATAAATTTGGAAGCAACGTCTCAAAAATGGCCTTTACAGTGTTGACGGGGGCGTTTAACCTCAAATCATACAAAACAACTATTTTATTGGTATTCTAGTAGTGCTATTTATCTTTACAACTGTTACATGCCTATTTTTTATTATTACCCCCCTTTGAAAAAAATAATTCTTTTAGTGCACTTTATGACTCGTTGACATTTTTCCAATAAACCAAACTTAACTGATCATTGCCTTCACATCAGTCTTATCTAATTTCTTTCAAATGAAACAGGCTTTGCAATATTGTAGCGTAAGAAATTTGAATAAACATGGAATATGAAAAGTAGAAGTAAAACAAAGATCAGGAATTGATACAATTAACTTACTCCACCCATAAAAGACACCAAAGGGAAAGAAATACAAACATTAAGCGACCAGACCATAATGGAAACCTAAACAAAGGAAGGCCATAAGGACAGTTACTTTCCCACAAAATGGCCATATGGCCATCCAAAATTAAAAGACACAAGTGATACACACAGTAAGTAACAAACAACAACATAAATAAATCGCCACAGAAGAGCCGCCTTGGAACGGTCAGTGGAAGATTTCCACTGGGGGGCTTAAATCGATTTTACGTGGCCACAATCCTCGCCCTTACTTCTGTCGCGATTTAGACAAATAATTTGTTCAGTCCGCATGAAGGCCTCCTAACTCATCAGTGCAACAGCTCCGTGAACACAAAAATCAAAGAACCACAGAGGTGAGACAACGGTGAGGACTCGACAGCAAGAAACCACTGAAATGCTGGAGCAAAAGAAAACCAACAGTTAGACTCCGATGAGCCCGACCAGAGACAGAGCATCAGGCACCAACCGACATTATCTCTCTAATTTTCAATAAGCCTTTACGTTGGAGCCGTCATAGAATCTGAGGCCTGACCCACCGGCGTGCAATTAAAGAGGGAAGCAAAGTTGCCAACCGTGATTGGGTTAACTACCATGCATGCAGTCTGTCGTATAATATCCATGTTGTACCCAATCTTTTTATATCGAAGAATGATTTTACGAAATTGGGTGCTGAATTCATTGCGGTTATATATTTTTCTGAATTTATATACTAAGTCACCATAAAATTCGGGTTCCGATAAACCTTGTTGCAGAAGAGATTTAAGTCCAATATTGAATTTAGAAATTATATCAGAATGGCGTCTATAAAATTTTAAAAAGGTTTTGCGTAGTTTATGGTACCGATAACCCTGATTAAGGAGTTTAGCCGTTAATAATTTATTACGAGTGTTGAAGTCAGTTACATGACTACACACTCTAGCAAATCGAATTAATTGCGAAAAATAAACGCCATAGGATGGCGCACGAGGAACATCACCATCCAAAAAAGGAAAAATTACAATCTCAAAATCAAAGTCGTCGCGTTTATCATAAATTTTGCACGATACAAATCCATCTACAATAGATAGATGTAAATCCAAAAACGGGGCCTCGGTATCAGAAGAATTTGCTTTATTTAACTGAAGTTCTAGGGGGTAAATCTGACTGATCAAACCATCAAAATAGGTATTATCAATATTTAATAAATCATCTAAATATCTAGAAGTAGAGCTAAAAGCTTCAATAATATCAGATTGGTTATCAATGGAAAGCGACAAAATGAAGTCTCTTTCATAACAATACAAGAACAGATCAGCCACAAGGGGTGCGCAATTAGTACCCATCGGAATACCCACAATTTGTCTAAATAACTTAGTACCGAATCTAATATAAATATTGTCAAGTAGAAAGGTGAGGGCATCACACACTTTCGTATAGTCGTATAGTTTATAACACTGTTTTGAGTTTTAATTGACTTACAGACCAGCTACCGGTAATAACCCATATTTTATTTTTCTCCGCGGTAATAGGCCTTTTTTTCTCGGAGAACAAGCGAGAAATTTCTCCGAGAAGAAAAAAATTCGCGTTTCAAAGCGGTTAATTTCTCCGCGAAACGCCGCGAAATTTCTCCGCGAACATCGCTTTTTCTCGGAGAAAGCCAATTAGTACAGGTGAAGTCGTTCACGGTGTTTCTCCGCGAAATCTGCCTATACCTACATGTATATTTGTTCATGTGCATGTATTTTTTCATGCATTAAAATTTGGTACACACAGTTTGAAGCATATGACAAAATGCATGTTCTTTGTATAAAGATGGACAACTCTAGTGATCGTAAAGTATGATTTTGATCCGGTTGGAATCATAATGATTTGCTTCTTATGCACTTTACAACGCAGTATGAACATGATGAATGTTTTCAGTGTTCCTTTTTAATGTTGTGAAAACGCTTCATAAATTGAAAACTATTGATTTTCTGTCGGTTCACCATATTGGGAATACTTTATTTTCTTTTTCTCAAGTAAATACTTTAGAAAAATCAAACTCAATGTATATAATAACGGGGATCCTGTTTGTACAAGTGTATGTGGGCGCTGATCTCACTCTTCTTTTTGGTTGATCTTTTTCTTAAACTGCGAGTAATTAAACATCACTGATGCTTACACTTAAGCTCACATAGAGGCCCGCTTGTGTTTCTTGCCTTTACAATTCATTTTTGCTCAACCACGTACATTAACACTTTTCAGACTGGAAACCCCTAAACGGGTACCGTGGCAAACGGACGTCTGATCAGGGTCTACACTGTTTGCAAAAAGTTCGGCCATTTTCCAGATAAATTTTAAAGAAAACACAACCTAAAACCCCTAAATTTTGAAATGGAATCATGCATTATGTAAGGAGGAAGATTCCATTTGGTACAGAAAGGGTTACTATCGGGAAATTGCGCGGCAAGCATTCCAAGGCTGCATATAAGTCTGATCTCTAACTTGGAGCAGAACTACAAAATTCTCCAAGATAATTTGCGACGTTAACCCTAACCCTAACCCTAACCCTACAGACATGCAACCTGGGTATCTTGTTAAGTCTACTGTACACCCCGAAGGTAACTGACCCCTGTGTCATAATGGGTAAGAGCGCTGACGCTTAACCCATTCAGTGCCAGAAACCCCTAAAGGGGTACCTTGGCAAACAGTGCAGGCCCAGATCAGACACCGCAGAACGCGGCGTCTGATCAGGGCCTACACTGTTTGCAAAACTTTAAGCCATTTCCCAAACTAAATTTTTAAGAAAAAAAACAACAACCTGACACCCCTTAGTTTCAAAATGGACTCCTGTATATAATTATAAGGAGGAAGATTCCATTTGGTACAAAAAGGGTTAATCATCTGGTCATTAGGTCTCTCCGCTGTGGTTTGCGCCTCGCTCGGGCCACATATGAGACGCCAAGATCTGCAACAGAAGGTGGTCTTACTCCGGTTTTAGCTCAACTCTGATTAGCGGTCCGTTCGAAATAAGTGAAATAATCTTGAAAGAGCCGTAAATCCACTAAACACCCCGAGGATAACGGGCATATATATATTTATTATACAGGTATATTATAACGTTACTAAATAAAAAATCTATTTGTCCATTTAAGAAGAATGGAAGATACATTTGAAAATTCCCCTCTTTTATTTCAATGTATAATTCTAATTGCATTGAGCAGACTCTTTTTTTCTACATTTCTGCTCTTTTGATCATCTAATAGGCTTTTTTATTATCCGAAATAATTCCACACCGCTAAAATACTTTTTAAATTAATTTCAATAAGAACATGATACCTAATTATCCTTACCAATTGGATGGAAATCTTGATGGATAGGTGGATGGGGCCGTAAAACAAAAAAAAATCATTCCTCGGTTTCGTCAATCATGGTGATGATGGGGGATAATCTTATATTTGTTAACGTATTTATATATGTATTTATTTATTTTTTGGCCTCGGTAGCTAAGTCGGATGCGTCTGACTGGTGATCAGGAGGAAGCAGGTTCGATACCTGTTTGAGGTTTAAAGTCCTGCCGCCCAATGAAACCAATAGGGTTTATAAGCATGGACGAGCCGACTCGCACCGCTTTGCCTGGCCAGGCTTAGATCCTCTAATTGGTTTACCAGTACTCAATTGCGGTTCAGTTTCAGCTCTGCGTGGAAGCATCATGCAGCCCATATATTTCTTCAAGGCCCGATGGGCGGGGGCCTATCATTGTAAGTAAACCAATTAATATAATGTATGCATGCAATTCAAAAAATGCATGAAAAACGGTACAGATCCGGTTCAGGGGGCAGAAGCAATCTGATCAGGAACTACACTGTTTGCAACGATAAGGATTATCGTGTTCAGCGGGTAAAGGATTAATGAATTTCAGGTTAGTACACTATTTAGCAAAAAGTTATACAAGAACAATTAATTATTGATTTAAATTAGTAAAGTGTGAAGCTAAATAAACAACCAGGCGTTACTAATCCCTTTTCCCCAAATAAAGAGATCCTTGATAATAAAGAGATCAGTGTTGTCAATTTTCACACATTTGATTGTCATTTAGCTCATATTAAAGGCGGACAGTAATGCGTGTGTGTGTGAATTCGGGTTTACCGTCGCTTTCAACAATTTTTCAGTCATATCACGACGGTGTCTGGTTGCGACAGGGAGCTCAATGCTCACGTTTATAGTGCTGCCTCACTGAAGTATCATGTCCCAGACATATTACATGATACCACACCCAGTCACATTATCCTGACACTGGATCGACCAGTCCTAGCTCTACCCCGTAAATCTGAGTGCCAAGCGAGAAGCAGCTGGTACCATTTTTAACGACTTTGGTATGTCGCGGCCCGGGATCGAACCCGAGACCTCCCGTTTCCCGGAGCGGACACTCTACCAACTGAGCTATCGGGGCCGGTAGGACAGTAACGAGTTTTTATTTATTAGTCACATTTCTGACTATCAGCCACTCAGTTTACTTGATATATGTATATATATATATACTATATGCATATATTAGTGGCAAACAGTGTAGATCTGGATGTGCACTGTGTGCAAAGTCTTCACTACTCGTATTTTTGATGGACTTGCTCAGTATGTTACCATTGTTATCAATTTTCACACATTTAGAAATTCCTATTTGATTGTCATTTCAGCTCATATTTAAAAACGGACAGTAAAATATATGCTGTATAATTTATTTATTTATTTATTTTTTTTATTTATTTATTAGTCACATTTCAGACCCTCAAATTACTTGATACATGTATATTGTATTCATGTAAAATTCGCAAACTGAATGACTGTAGATCCAGATCAGAGAGATCTGGATGTGCACTGAGTGCAAAGTCTTCCTGGCCCTATATATTTTTGTAGAAACGGCTCATTGACTATAAGTATCAAATATTCACAAGTAGAACAACCTGCTAAGCCCCACTTTTCGTGATGCTGACTCAGGGTCAACGACACGGTTGAAGGTGGCGTGGGATTAGCTGTCCTAAAAGACACATTTTTCGATTACATAACATCCTAATGACCGTTTATTAAAGAATCCAGCATTGAGATAAAATACACTTGGGGTATTCAGGCTGTCATACAGGTAGGGGGCCAAGAGAGGGTAATAAATTACCTAGGGATATGACTTTTACAAATGACATCTATTCATTTACACCTAAGTCCATATTTTGATTTGCATGGAAGAATCAACAGCACTTTTTTCCGATTTTAATATTTAGTAGCCATTATTTATAATCATTACAGAAAATGCCAATTCAAATACATTGGTAAATTTTTTCCCACCAAAAATGATTTTTTCTTCAGATAAAATCCGGATAACTTTATTATTTCTGCCCTAAACATATATTGTGGGTACTCATTAGAACCAAATCGGCGAAGCGGTTCAGAAGAGTACCCACAATTTGTTTTTACAGTGTGACTGCTCGTTAGAACTGCTTCCATGAGGCGGTTCTAACGAGGACACACAATATATGTTTTTGAAGAAAAAGGAACATCCCATAAACCCCAACTTCTATAGAGAAAATGGGGGTTTAATGGGGTATACATTATTTTCCTTATTTCTGCTCCAAGTCATAGGTTGCGTGTGCTTGTTAGAATCGTCTCATTGAGTCATAGGTTGTGGGTACTAGTTTGAACTGCCTCAATGAGGCGGCTCTAACGAGCACCCACAACCTATGTTTGCAATATAAATAAGAATTTAATTGTGTTTGTTATTTTAGTTTTAAACTTGAAAAATAAAATCTTAAAAAAAAAAATAATTTTTTTTTTGCTCTTTTCTGATATGATTGTGTCTAAAACAAAGAACATTTTATAGTTCCATCTTGACTGAAACTACAAAATGCTAATGTTTTAGACATTATATGATTTGTGTATCACATACTTTCAACTAAAATAAAATAAATAATAAAATAAATAAATAAAGAAAAATTGATTGATTAAATTTTGAGGTTAATCAATTCATTTACCATGTTTGTTTACTTCTTTGCACTTTTGAGTAAAGGAAACAATGGATATCAGTGTTTTTCTTTACTTTATTTTAAAATAAAAAAGAAGTTATTTAAACAATATGCTGTTGGAAACAATCCAAAAAATTATACTATTACTCAAGTACCCTTATTGAGCCCCCTATTAAACAAGAAATCTGCTCATAATCACCTCATAATCACTTAGATAAGATAAGCCTTTGATGTGCACTATGGTCCGAAGGAAATGCTTATTGGAGATCATTAGACAGGCCACCCCTTTTATATAAGGAAAAAAATGTGGGTAGTGCAAGTTAACCTGAAAATGTCGTGTATGTGTTGTCATATTTATTATAAACGTCTCATTGGTTATTTGTTTTTTTTTTATATAATTTGATCTTATTTCCTACTAACTTAATAGAAGATTCCGTAAAACCAAAATTATATAACGAAAAATTGATAAAAATTATATTTCTTTCTTCTGCTCGAAAACATAGATCTTTGATACTGGTTCAATCGTTCTCAAGGAGATGGTTTATCGCACCTGTGGGTCCTGTTAACTTATATGAAAGGGAACTAAGACACATTAATATTAAACTAGTTGTGATTAAAGGTTATCACAGACGCATGCTGATCAGTCCTGCACATTGAGACGATTCTAACCAGTACACACAACCTGTAAACTTTACCGCCGAAAATTCGAATATTATAAGAGGAAAAATTGTGATATTTTTATTATTTCTGCTCAAATAAGAAAAATAAGGTTTTCATTACACGGGCTTGTTTACATGATATTTTGTTTGTTAGATTTGATGTTTAACGTCCCTATTAACACTGTATCGGTCATTTTGGAGACGTTGCTTCCAATTTTGTGGGAATTTTACCTGACATTGAGATGAAATGACATTTCAAGCCTTGCAGCCCAATGAAACAAATAGGGTATATAAGTATGAACGGTCCGACTGGCCAGGCTTAGAACCTCTAACCGGTTTACCAGTACTCATGCTACAGGCTGTCGGTTTCTTGAAGTCCCGATGGGCGGGGCCGATTTTAATATGATATAAATGGCCATACCCTAACAGATATCAAAAGTGGGGCCGAGGTGTCTTTTGGGCCGAGATGTCTAGGGACCGAGGTGACTGTGGGGCCGAGGTGTCTAGGGCCGAGGTGTCTAGGGACGACTTGGTTTTGGGCCGACCTGTCTAGGGGCCGAGGTGGTAGTGGGGCCGAAGTGTCTGGAAATCATTTTATCAAGCCGAGCTTTTGGTAAATGCCACACATCATTATGGTGTTAATAACCTACATGTATACATGTGCGACTCGTTATGAGAACTCGCATATTCAAATATATTGTAAAATTTTACCACTAAAAACGGAAAATTTGCGGATAAAAATTCTTGCATTTTTTCATATTTCTGCTCAAGATTTTGGGTACACTTTAAAACGACTCGGCGAGACAGTTCTAACGAGTACCCACAATCTATGTGAGCAGAAATTAGATAAATAACGTATACCCCTGTAAACCTTAGTTAAAAGTGGGGTTTAAGCGGGTAACAAATAAATAGGCGTATTTTCGTGATGTGAATAAAAGTTGTCATGAAACATTTAAAAAGGGATTATACAAAGGAGAAATAAATTACTTAAATAAAATTGTGTAACATGAAAGAATATTTGATTATGATTTAACAATGACTACCATTTACCTTCGTTTACAAAAACAACGCCAAACAAACGAAGAATTAATAATGAGCCGAAAATTTCACGTAAGCCCAGTTGTATTTTTTTCTCCGCGAAACGCGGGTAATTTCACTTTCAATGAAAGCAATCGGTCAAATTGTCGCCGAGAATCTCCAAGAATTTTCTCCGCGAAACCGGGAGAAATTTCAGCGAGAAATTTCTCGCTCATTTTATCTATTCTCGCTGTTTTGCGGAGAAAATAGCCGATTTCGCGTTAGGCGGTTTCTCCGCGAAACAAAAAATGGGTTATTACCGGTAGCTGGTCTGTAGTTCTAATGCAAAATGAAAGATTGCTGTAATTACGCGGTAGTTACTTTTTGGCAAAAGTATACAACTTTTCGACCAATCGCAAATTACAATTTATTCAATCGAGACAAATATCAATAAATAGGTCAAAAGCCATCTTATACAACTACTCCGAAAAAGGTAAAAAAAGCAATTGTCCAAATACAATGAAACAATGACAATAAGACGCTACGCCCATTGGGGCTTGGAGAAATAGATTGGGCTGCACGGTACTTGCGCAAAGAGATGAAACCGAACTTGAGCACTGGTTAACCGCTTAGGTCTTAGCATGCCCCAGGAAAAGTGATGCGAGTCGGACTGCTCCATAAGCCCTAACAGTGTCTATGGGCGGTAGGGCTTGATATTTCATTTCATCACAAAACCTTGGGTTTGAAGTCCGGCCCACAATATCGGAAGCAGCGTCTCCAAAATGACCTAAATGGTGTTGACGGGGACGTATAACCTAAACTCGAACAAACACATAAACAATCGAACAATGATTGTAAGAGAACTGGAAACGCCTGACTTATATTATCCAATTTTATAAGGGAGGCAACGTTTTGGATCCTGTAAACTGTCTGTCTCTTGAAATGGGATCTTCTCTTGAACGAAAGAGCAAATCCTTTCATAAATTCATTCCTCAAAGAGTAGACATGTGTGAAAATAGTAGAAAAAATATGTTTTTGGGTGAGTTGTTTCTCCTGAAGCTGCATTCACACCCCTTATTTATGTAGTCTTTTGATTATAATTTTGTTCATCTGAACTGACTTTTTGTTCATCTGAACTGACTTTTGTCAGCGTGTTATGGCCAACCCTGTCATAGTCGAAAGGTAAAAAGCATCATGGTTTTGCCTTCTTTAAATATTGTAATTCCATTCACTCTTCTATGGCTGTGATTCCAATTTGAGTTTCAATGCCGCTATGCTTTTAACGTTATTTGAGATAGTTTTGAGAAATGGCTGTTACGGTAGCCTGGCCAGAACCGCTGGACCTTGTTCAAAACTCAGATAGATTTTGCGTAAGCCGCGACATGCATAATTGTGTTTTTGGACATGCGAATGCAGCGAAGATGCAAATACACCAAGTCAGAGCACAGGCATCTCTTTCTGACCCACGAGACAGTGTTTATTCCTGCATTTCCTAACTGGCCTCAGTTTGGCAAATATACGTACATCAACGAATAGTGTTCGGAGAAGGTTGAGACGACATCAACTTACCAAATGCATTTATTATTTTGTCTCTATTTTACGACCCTTTGAAGATTATTTCACTTATTTCAAACTCATCGTTCATTAGTCAGAATTGGTTGAAAACCGAAGTACTCGGAGAAAAACCATATAACCTCCCGTTGGAGAACTTAGCTACACAATCAAACATCCATCTCCATTGATGACTGACAAATACAAACCCTCGGGTAGATGAATAAAGTTTGAAACACGGCAAAACCTCGTTTTCTACATTATTCGTCTATCCCCGAATTTGGATATCTCTGTGAACATCGGAGATGGATGTCAGATTCTATTCATCGGCATGGCCGACTGCACATGAGTGCTGGTAAACTTAGATGGCCTACGCCTGCCCAGGCAAAGTGTCGCGACGCGGACCGTCCATGCATATAAACCTATTGGTTTCATTGGGTGGCTGAGATTGAGGTGCCATTTCATCTCGGTGTCGGGTAAAATGCCAACAAAATTGGAAGCAACGTCTCCAAAAATGACCTAACTTGTGTTGACGGGGACGTTAAGCCTCAAATCAACCAAACAGACACAATTCATCTGCTTTAAGAAGGTTTGACTGGGCATCTATATTGTGAAGATGCTGATCTGAATCATTTCTGTGTATGTTGGTCATTGGAATGTAAAGCAGCAAAGATGATCTATCGGTATTGGTCATTTTGACATTTCTTCTACACCATATGGAATGATAATGGATTGTCGATCAAACATACCTTCTGGAATGTCAATGGCCTTTTCTAGGCATTTTGTCTTCACTATTTGAACCCCAAATGTGCAAATGCCGACAAAAAGACCATTCCGACCAGTTAAGACTCAGATCAGCCTGCACTTCCGTGCAGTCTGATCGGAGTCTTCACTGGTTGTTCGAACCCTCTTTTGTCTCATGTTTATCAATCCGTGAGAGAAGAGAAAACTCAGCTCAGTGTCTTAGAACGCGGAGGCTATTCATGGTATTTGATGGTCCACAAGCCATGCTTTAGGGCATTATGAAAACCTATTCAAATACAATGTAAAGTTTACCGCCGCTAAAAGGAAATTTCATATGAAAAATTATGATATTTTTCTTATTTCTGATCAAACTATAGATTGTGGGTACGCGTTAGAACCGCCTCATCGAGGCGGTTCTAACGAGTATCCACAAACGAGTATCCACAATCTATATTTTAGAGCCGAAATAAGAAAAGAAAGCTGTACCCCTGAAAACCCCAGTTTTACCGTATATAAAAGTGGGGTTTAAGGGTCAAAATTTTATAGACGTGTTTTCGTGATGGTACGGTATATTCCTAGTCTCTTTTTTGGGTCGATCGTTTGTCAATCGCCCAAAGTAACTAAGCTCAGTAGTTTTACGTTGTTGATGTCCACGTGAGTACGAAATCCAGGTAATGGCTATTTACAGCCACGTCGTTCTTGTCGTAGTGACGTCAGAGCGCTGAGTAAAAGACAGTTTGTTGTAAAATTTCATTACGATAACACACAACCGTGCGACATATTGCATTTTTCACACCTCCAAAATGGCTACTTTTATGATGAAAATCCGTGATATTGTCTTATTTATACTGCAAAGGTAGGTCGTTGGTGCTTGTTAGAACCACCTCATTGAGGCGGTTCTAACGAGTACCCACAACCTATGTGTAGGAGTAGAAATAAGCAAAATAATGTATACCCATGTAAACCATAGTTTCTCCATATAATCTAGGGTTAAGAGGGTTGTTCATTTTACGAACTCGTTGTCATGATCTTGACTCGGCTAATATGCTGGGACATTGGCGAAAAGTGTAGACCCACGACGTCTGATCAGGGCCTACACCATTTGCTTAAAAACAGGGATTAAAGGTTACACGAAACAGACCCATTTCCCGTTGAAAACCATTTTCCGAGCCTACACTCAGAGATACAGTAATAGATCCAACAACGCCTGCTTTGATTAAAGAAGGCAGCTCTGTGGCAGTCCTAAGATGAAGGTGTTAAAAACACTTAAAGTATGTAAACATAGCGTGATATAAGGATACATATGTAAATAAAGACTGAGATATACTATGCAATTAAGCTGTTAGATGCCTTAACAACAGCGACAAATGCTGTAATCAGGAACTGAAATGTAGTGTATATTAGCTCACGTGTGCCAAGCGTCTTTAAAACATTGTAAAACGTCGAAGACCCGGATCCGCCTAGGGGTCTTCACCGTTTGCTTAAGATTAAGGATATTTAGTACCGAAAAAATCCTAAAAGTTCGGACACCTTGGTAAAGTGCCGTAATTCTACTAAAATTTTAACACATTTGTTTCACAAAAAAGCAATGAGTCCGAAAGGTGCCAATGGAGCCAAACAGTGTAGACCCTGATCAGACTGTTCCTTCAGTCTATTCTGGGTCTGTACTGTTTACTTAAGCCTATCTGTCCCAATACTTACATTACGGTAATTTTTGCAAATAAAATAGACATGCCCAACGCTATCACATTGAAGAATTTATTGGTTTAAAATGGGCTGTTTATATGATAAAACTCTGTGTCCTAGCAACCAAACCAAATAAAGATATTGTAAGAATAAACTCACCATGTGTCTGTGTGGTCAATGAAACCAGTATGATCTATACTTGTAAATAATTGCATTTTATACCAATACTATAAAATACTGTATGGAATCTTTTTCTCCAAGCCCCGATGGGCGGGGTCGATAACGCATGCAGTCGGATGGCGGATTGCAATATCACTGGCACATGAAGGCAAGGCCAGAATGAACATCGCGCTAAAATGATATATCGTTACCAACAGCCGTTTAAACCCCACTTTATATTGAGAAAACTTGGGTTTTCGGTGGTATATAACAGTTTTGTTTATTTCTGCGCCAATGCATAGGTTGTGGATATTCTTTAGAACCGCCTCAATTAGGTGGTCAACCTTTGTTAGGAGCAAACATTTAAATAAGAAAATATCACAACACTTCATCAGCAAAGTCACTGTTTTGAAAAAATGAACGACTGCACTATATCACAGGGATGTGTTGTAGTAATGACAAAAATACTACTAATAATTTCGAAACATATCACTAAAGCAACCTCTTCATGAGGACACATTGGACGCGGAGGTCGGCACAAGTATTCGTGTCATCAACGCATTTAACCTACTGTATCCACGCCAGCAAAGAATGTTGGGTCATCGTCCGACCCGACGTTGACCCAGTGTTCGTGCTCAATGGGACGTACGGTATTGGAAAGTTTAAAGCGCTACGGTTTCCGAAATGTTTCATAAGGAAACATTAATGACACGTTAGACCAATTTTTTTTTCAAGTTATGAGCTACGTCTAACAAATTTTAGAGTGTCTTCGCAATGTGCACCGGCTAAGACACTGGGCGGGCTGCGCATACACGCAGTATGATCAGTGTCTTTGCTGTTGTCATGAACCTGAAGAAATTCTTCGGACAGACTGAGTGGGTTGTCTTTTGACATTACCAAAACAGGCCTATAAAATTTTGACCCCCTCAAACCCCACTTTTAATAGCAAACAACATTATTTTTCTTAGTTCTGTTCTAAAATATTTGTGGGTACTCGACGAGGCGGTTCTAACAAGTACCCACAATCTATATTTCGAGCAGAAATAAGAAAAATATCAATTTTTCCATCTTAAAATTTTCATTTTTTCGGCGATAAAGGTTACAATGTATTTGTATAGGCATGTTTTCATAATGACATTACGATAAGACATCCGTGTTTCATTGTCCGTTCTTTTAAATCTCAAAAACGTATTTTTTTTCTCACGTATGTGCTATTTTTCTAATTTATACTCCAAATATAAATTGTGGGTGCTCGTTAGAACCGCCTCATTGACTATGCCTTAGAGCAGAAATAAGATAAAAAATATATACCCCTGTTAACCCCCAGTTCTTTCTTTATAAAGTGGGGTTTACACGGGTGTTCATTACACGGACTTGTTAGCATAATGACAAAGCTGTTATGCAGGTTGATTTCCGACCTCACTGCGCTATTGTTAACTTAGATCTTGGTAGGCTGATAGGCATAAAGAGCCTACCCAATAAAGCACTTTGGTCCTATCTACTGGTCCTAACTACTCTACGTGGACAAATCGGACTACAGCAATATTGGGTGTTGTATAAATAGTCACAACTGGTGTATGGGATTGTGTGGCAGCCGTAAAATGCCCCATTGCCATCATGGTGTTGATTATATTTTCTAGTGTCCTTTGGGAGCATTGAGTCTACTGTGGAATTGTGAAAATCTTCGATAGTCACGGCCGAGGCCAAATCTTTTATTTATTTATTTATTAAAATACATTATTTTAAGAGGGTAAAAAAAACAACAAAAAAAAAAAAAAAAAAAAAACCAACAAAAAACACAAACACACATTTAGCTATAAAAACTATTCTACCATGTGGCCCTCTTTAAAACACACAAAACATATATACAAACAACATAGGTATACAAAAAACATTTCTACCGCATGGCAGTTTTGTCAGGACAGGAGTTGCGCCGCACACAGGAATGATTCCAGCACAAGCTGAGCTCAGTTAGACGGTAAGTATGTGGCGGAACCGATGTCCAAACATCATGCCCCGAGACCCGAGCCCAGGCGGAAACATGAAAACCTGTAAGCCCGACACTATCTCTGTTGTGTCAATTTGCAGCCATACGGCTTGTGGGTGTTAAAACTTTAAAAACATACAAGATTATGGTTGTTAAAAATTACGAATGGGCGCGCAAAGTCAAATAGTATAATTAAAAGTAAACAACAGACAGGTATTATTTTCTGCTTAAAACGCTAAAGGAGAAATAAATAGATAAAATGTTCACAGTAACACTTCGTGTATGACTATTCTTACTGTAAGAGTCAGAGAATTTCCTTAAGGCTGTTTTTAAAAGAACTTAATGATGTTGCGTTTCTTACAGAAATAGGAAGCGTGTTCCAAAGTCTCGGAGCTGAGGTCGAAAATGCCCTGTCATAAAGAGATGTGCGGGATCTTGGAATTACCAGGGTGCCATTGACCGATTATCTCAGAGTACGACTTTGTGTTTCCGAAACTGGTTTTAATAAATTACTTATATATTCCGGTGTTAGGGCATTTAAAGCTTTGTACGTAAGCACAGCTTTATTGTAGATGAGGCGCTTGTTGATAGGCTGCCACCCAAGCTCTTAAAACATAGTTGCAGACAGTGTATCAAAGTCAGCACGCAAAATAATACGAGCAGCACGCTTCTGTAGTTTAAGTATCCGATCGAGATTTGTTGAAGACGTCCCCGACCATGTTACAGACCCATAGTCGATAATGGACAAGACATAACCCTGATAAAATGTCTTAAGGACGTCACTTGAGACATATGTTGCTAGTTGTCGCGGAAGGGATATTTTTGACGAAAGCGCTGAACAGATATTATCTAATTGCGGCGACCAAGTCAGCTTTTCGTCAAAAAGCAAGCCGAGCAGCTTTTGTTGGGAGACGTTTGTGATTTGGTGGCAATCAGTATTTTTGACTCATTTGAGGCAATTCATTTAATTTGTGTCTTGACCCAATATACATACAGGTTGTTTTGATAAAATTGATATGCATTTTATTTTGTTTACCCCATATTTTGGCTTCGTCCGCGTCAGTTTGTAAGTTAGATTCAATAGTTGCAGGGCTGTTACTATGGGTGTGGAGGGTGGCATCGTCCGCATAAAAGTGGTAGGTCGTTGATGAACAGCAAAAATAATGTGGGCCCAAGGATTGAACCTTGGAGAACTCCCGGTTTTATCTCTATGAAGCTGGGTTGCCCTTGACCATGCATTACTGCTTGTTTCCGCTCGGTTAAATAAGATCTAAACCACTGTAGAGACGTTTCGCTAAGTTTGTATGGTGACAACTTTTTCATTAATATTGAATGCTCTACGACATCAAACGCTTTACGGAAATCAATAAAGAGCGCCCCGACGAGATCCCCGTTATCGATGCAGGACATCCATTGGTCCACTAGTTTAATGAGAGCTGTCTGGCAGCTATGCTTCTTGCGGAAACCTGATTGGCTTTCATGTATTAATTTATATTTATTAAGGTAATTCATGAGGTGTTTGTTTACATGTTTTTCGTATATTTTGGATATTGTTGGCAATTCTGAGATTGGGCGGTAGTTGGAAGGGTCTGCCTTTGAACCAGATTTATAGACTGGTAGAACTTTTGCATATTTAAGCTGACAGGGAAATGTTCCAGTAATAATGCTTTCATTGATTAGTGCAGCTATATGTGGGGATAAACAATTTTCAGCTAGCTTGATAATTTTAGGGCCAAGACCATCTAGCCCAGTTGACTTGGTGGGATCTAGGAGGCGGATGTATGAAGAGACCTGGTCAATAGTTATTAAAGTGATGTTAAAGCTATCATTATCAGGTACTTTGTCTTTGATAAAGTCTTCGAGTTTGGTGACATCCAGTTCGTTGGCACTGGAATTTGTGTTTTCAAGGATCTGTGTTATTGATGTAAAGAATTCGTTAAATTCCGTTGCAATTGTTTCAGAATCAGTAATATTCTCCCATTCGATAGTTAATTCATCTGGTAGGATTAGGCCAGATGAAGTATACCCATTATTTACATCTTTTAGGTGCCTCCAAATGCCGCGTGTATCTCTCGAGTTTTCGATAGAATCTTTGAAATGTTGGCGTTTAGCTCTCCGAATTAGATTTCTGGTTCTGTTTCGATAAAATTTATATTCGACCAAACTTTTATGCCGCTTACATCTGTCTCTAGCCATACGTGCCTCGCCGATTTCTCGGGAATACCAGTCTGGAAGTCGTTTTGATTTTACTCTTCTTGTTTTTATAGGCGCATGTGTATCTAAATGGTTTCATAATTATAGTGTGCAATGACATAAAGTCACCATTTAAATGTTCCCGCATAACTTCAAAGTTCGTTAGATCATAGGAAAGATCAAACAGAAAGGATTGTTCATCGAATGCCTTAAAACACCTATAGGAAGTCGTGATATGTTCATCTGTAGAAATTTTGCATTTGACCTTTCTCGAAAAACGGACAGGGAAATGGTCACTTATTGCATATGATGGGACAAAACATTGGGTTATATTTCCCGGATCAGAAGTATAAACATGATCAATGATGGTGGATGAGGTTTCAGTTACGCGGGTAGGGTGTTTAACAAGCTGAGAAAGATCGACCGAAAGTACCTTGTCTGGCCCAGAAACATATTTATTTCTGTGTTGTAGACCTTGCTTCCAAAGGATTATCTCTTTATAGAACACATTTGAAAATCCAATGCTGCTCATTAAGAGTCTCAATAAAAACAAAATTTCTGTTTGCAACGTGTTCATTGATATCAAGGTTAATTTCTATTATTGGGTCGTTGTAAACGACAATGGACCCAGATTTAACATAAGATGAAAATTTGACCTTAATGCAGATGGCCTCATCACCACCAAAACTCTAGGCAAGAGGCATCCGTGAGAAAATATCACTCCATATTCAAAACAGTTTCAAAAGTTCCTCATATCTAAAAATGAAACTGTCGTTAGAGCTGAATATACATATGTACATAATAATTAGGCCTCATCAGTGACCCTCAATTGTTTTCAAAATTCGGCAATGGTATCAGTGTAGTGATGTTAAATATGTTCTAGAAATGGTTATCCTTTGGAAGCAAGGAATACACCACAGAACTCGAAAATATGGAGTGAATGTGTTTTCTGGACCAGACTAGCTAGTTTCGACCAATTAGTCTTCAGTGCATAAGTCCACATGACATCACCTATTTATAGGAAATCCGGGTAACGGTTTTAAATGGAAACTTGACGTGCTATTCTTTTCGGTTATCTATAGCATCTGGACTGAAATCATGGGTTGGCTTTGCCAACAGTGTAGACCCAGACAAGACGCCTTGTTCTGCGGCGTCTGATCATGGTCTACACTTTTTGCTTTATAAAAACGTAAAGCTAATGTTTAAATGAAATACTTTCAGTCTCATGTTTCAGTCGTAGTACCACTTTCCTGGCCTACACTCAGTGACAATCGACCCACCAGTACTCTCAGTGCTTTGATTAATCCATGATTCATACTCTTTGCAGGCACAATGTGGGGAGAGTGTGTTTATTTGGCGATTTGCTGCCTGTTGGTTGTCTTTCAAGGAACAGCAGGTAATACAATCATATTTACATCAAGGGCACCAAGATATGTGTCGTGATGACGGATAAACTCTTATGACGTATAATTCGACCAGCCCTATTGCTCGTACATTTGTATGGAACCATTACGAAAACGCGCCTATAAAATACATAGTACATTTTAAACATCGCCGAAAAAATGAAGATTTTAAGATGAAAAATTGTGATATTTGTCTTATGTCTGCTCTAAACAGAGATTGTGAGTATTCGTTAGAACCGCCTCGTCAAGGCGGTCCTAACGAGTACCCACAATATATATTTTAGAGCAAAAATAATAAAAATAAGGTTTACCCCCATAAACCCCAGTTTTACTATACAGAATAGGGGTTCAAGGGGGTCAAGATTATATATGAGGCGTGTTTTCGTGATGCTATATTGTTAAGTGTGACTTTGTATGTGGTCATAATATAAATTGTCGTTTGTTTGTTTGTTTGTTTGATTAAAGGAGAATGAGAGCACCTGGTTATTTTTTTCCGTCATTTTTCAAAGGGAGACAATTTTCGGGACCCCCTGTTCACTTTTCTATACGCCCTATCCCACCGAAAAGAGGATCTACTCTTAAATCAAAGAATCTGATCCCAAGGAGCAAATCCTTTCCTTTACGAGTTGATACCTATTGGCATGTGAGACAAAATACTTATCAGGCGTTGCCTCCCCTGAAGGTGCTCCCATTGCCCTTAAGGTTTAATGTTCTCGTCGAGCCGGCCTCGGTAGTACAGTCGGATGCGCGTCTGACTGGTCATCACGAAAACACATCTATATAATTTTGACTCCCTTGAACCCCACTTTTATATAGTAAAACTAGGGTTTCCGGGGGTATACCTTATTTTTCTTATTTCTGCTGTAAAATATAGATTGTGGGTACTCGTTAGAACCGCCTCGATGAGGCGGTTCTTACGAGTGCCCACAATCTATATTTTGAGCAGAAATAAGAAAAATATCACAATTTTTCATCTTAAAAGTTTCATTTTTTCGGCGATAAAGGTGGCAATATATTTGTATAGGCGTGTTTGCATAATGTGATCAGGAGGACGCAGGTTCGATACCTGTCGGGTTGGCAACATTCTTTCGTGTAGATTTATAATGTAATCTTGTCTACGTTGATTCTCTCCCTTCCGGTGATCCAAGAAGGATAGTTGTCAGTTTTTGTCGAAAGAACCACTTTCGTATAAGCCTTCGCAGAAAAAGTTTGGATAGGTAAACTGACCGGCTCGATATGACCTAATAGTGTGAACTGAGCCGTCAAACGCCAATATACAAACAAACAAACTTCCCCATCAACACTATTTACGTCATTTTGGAGACGGTGCTTCCAATTTTGTGGGACGTTTACCTGACATTGGAATGAAATGCTATCAAAATGAAACTAATAGGGTTTATATGCATAGACGGCCCGACTCGCACCACTTTGGCTGGGTAGCTTTTTACCTTCTCAGCAGAGTACTCATGTGAGGTCGGTTTCATCTCTGTGTGGAATCACCATGTAGTTCAGACTGGCCCCGATGGGCGGGGCCCTATGTTCGTGTTGCTTGCCATCACAAAAACAAGCCTATATAATTTTGACCCCCTTGAACCCCACTTTTATATAGCAAAACTGGGTGGGGGGGGGGTATACCTTATTTTTCTTATTTCTGCTCTAAACTATAGATTGTGGGTACTCGTTAGAACCTCATCGATGACGCGGTTCAAACGAGTACCCACAATCTATATTTTGAGCAGAAATAAGAAAAAATATCACATTTTTTCATCATAAAATTTTCATTTTTTTTTCGGCGATAAAAGTGGCAATGTATTTGTATAGGCGTGTTTGCGTAATGCACACGATAACCTCGTTCAAGGGGAATGTATTAACCTTCAGGGGAGGCAACTCTGTTAAAAATGTTTCTAGAGATGTGTTCTTAAAGGAAATAATTAGTTTCTTAGGGGCAATGTCTTTCCTTTTAGAGAAGAACAAAACTGCAGGGGTGGGGCGGGAGTGGGGCTGAGATCGCAGGACAGCAAGAATGTTGAATCTTTGAGAAAAAATGGCCTCGCCCATCGGGGCTAGGGGAAATAAATTGGGCTGCATGGCGCGCCCGCGAAGAGCTGAAACTGACTGAACTTGAGTCCTGCGAAGGAATATGGTGCGAGTCGGACTGCTTCTTAAACCATGGCGGTTTCTTTTGGCTTGAATTGTCATTTAATCTCAATGTTGAGTAAAGGAAGCAGCGTTTCCAAAATGACATAAATAGTGTTGACGGGGACGTTTATCCTCAACACAAACAGACAATCTCTGGAAAAATGGTATAAAAATCTATCAGGTATACCCCTTAACCCATTTTGTACCAACTGGAATCTCCCACCTTATGTATAGCTGAAGACCATTTCACAATTAAGGGGTGTCAGGTTATGTTTTCTTCTAAAGTTTTGAAAATGGCTGAACCTTTTGCAAACACTGAAGGCATTGATCAGACGCCGCGGCAGCTGATCTGGGCCTGCACTGTTTGTCAGTATCCCGTTTTGGACTTCCGGTACACAATGGGTCAATATATATCATATAACATGACCACTCATATAAGATCCTCTATTTATGAAATCTTATGTCATATAGTCATTGTTCCGAAATATTACATGTTTATTGTAGAGAACATCACGAAAACAAGCCTATATAATTTTGCCCCGCTTGAACTCCACTTTTATATAGTAAAACTGTGGTTTACAGGGGTAAACCGTATTTTTTTTATTTCTGCTCCAAAATATAGATTGTGGGTACTCGATAGAACCGCCTCAATGAGGCGGTTCTAACGAGTACCCACAATCCATATTTTGAACAGAAATAAGAACTATATCACAATTTTTCATCTTAAAAAAATCATTTTTTTTCGGCGATAAAAGTGACAATGTATTTGTATAGGCGTGTTTTCGTAATGATGTTTAAAATTGCTCGAAGTGTATCTTCAGGATAACCACCTAACCTCGTCTCAAACTCCATCTCCATCTGGAATAGTGCATTTTTTTTTTTATTTCGAAAACAGACCCTTTTTTATATGTGTTTCTTATTTATTTATTTATTTATTTTTTTTTTTTTTTGGCAATCATGGTCTGTTCGTTTGGCGGTTCTTACGAGTACTCATAATCTATGTCTTGAGCAATAATAGTTCGTCTGTCATTACTGACAATGACCAATCTTAATCATAATTGAGACTTGTTACTATTTGTTTGTTCTAAGTTGGCTGATGAGACCGATTCTAGCTCTGAACTGTCTGTTGCAAACAGAGTAACAGAGGCTAGAGGAAGACAGCTCTGTTGGTGATTCCTTAGTTCTGGCTTTGCGCTTTGCGCTTTGCGCGTTTCTGCTCAGCTTCGCTGATTCTTTTTGCCTCATATTCATTGGCAACCCTTTTGATGAGACCTCGCCACTTTGCTCTGTCCTGTGCATTTTGTTCCCATGACTCTGTTCGAATGTTTAAGTCCCTGAAGGAGGCTTTGAGGGTGTCCTTGTAGCGCTTCATCTGCCCGCTTTGGGAGCGTTTGCCCATTTCTAGTTCAACATCGGGAATTTTCTTTGGCCCTGTTCAGGACTTCCGTGTCTGGAATCCTGTCTTGCCACTAAATCTTTAAGATTTTTATAAAACAGCTAGTATGGAAGTGATTTAGTCTTTTGGCGAGCCGTTGGTAAACTGTCCATGTCTCACATGCATACAATAGTGTTAGCAGCACCACAGCTCTTTTGATGAAGTCTGATTCCGCTTCGATCCCAGACACTACCACGTAGTTGGCCAAAAGCTGCACTAGCTTTGGCAATCCTGGCATTGACTTCATCATCAATGTGCGCGGCTCTTGACAGGTGAACTAAATATATTATTACTGCAGACTGTGAGTACTCGTTAGAACAGCAAGAATATAGGAAATAATATATAAGCTGGTAGCCCCAATTTTCACGGTTGAATTCAGGTTAACGATGGACAATACGAAATTCGGCCTCGGGCCAATACAGCAGACCTCGGACTTGTAACCGGGCCAATACGAAATTACTTGATAAATGACAATTTTATTAATTGGCATCATTAAAAAAAATGATTTTTGACTTCATTGTTAATATGGATGACCTCCAAACAATACAGGATAGTCAATTAATAATTTCTAGTAATACACAGACCGGTTAACATGACGTATATCCACTCAACAAACTGCTGACGTCACAATGGACGTCATCTCTGGCCTACTGGCTAGTTTAGCAATCATGGGCCACTTGTTCAAAACTAACGACGTCGTTAGTTAACATATCGTTAAAACTTTGATCATTTATTATGGCAAATATGCTAATATGTTTGCTGAAAAAATGTGAGCAGCTTTTGCGGATACAAAAGCTGCTCACATTTTTTAGCAAAAATACCAAAAATTTAAATATTAAACTTGCTATACAGTTAACAATATGACCACTAACGAGCTCGTTTAGCTAACGATGCTTTGAACAACTGGCCCCTCATCACAAAAATACACCTATATAAACTTGATCCCCTTGAACCCCACTTTTGTATAGTAAAACCAGGGTATTCAGGGGTAAACCTTATTTTTCTTATTTCTGCTCTAAAATATAGATTGTGGGTACTCGTTAGAACCGCCTCGACGAGGCGGTTCTAACGAGTACCCACAACCTATATTTAAGAGCAGAAATAAGAAGAAAATTCACGATTTTTAATCGGAAATTTTTTCATTTTTTCGGCACTTAAGTTAACAATGTATTTATATAGGTGTGTTTTCATAATGTGATGATTGCTCTCATAAGTTTGGCAGGATTTTAAAAGAACGCTAATTTTAATACCTTGACGTCTATATTTCAGGTAGTAAAGTCAACCCACCTGACAACAGAGGTACAGACTTCGTACTCATGTTCATGGAAAACAAAGTTCTCAACTATACCTTTAAACTCGAACTGTACATCACTACACAAGAAAATACTGACGTCAATGTACACGTCACCTCACCTAAATGGATGACCCCTAAGGTTGATGAAAGATTTACTGTCAAGGCTGGTTCTGTACATAAGGTACTTATTGATCCGGCTTTCCGTATGTATGGAAGTGGAATATCAAGTAAGAGTCTCCACGTGACTGCTGATGCTGAGGTAGTGTGCTACGGATCAAACAAAGAAAGCCTGTCTAATGACGTTTATCTTGGTATACCAACTGACGCACTAGGGACGGAGTACTACGCCATGACATATAGTCCGGTTGATAAGTCGGAGATAGGCATTGCTGCTCCTGCAGATAAAACCGGTATCAAAATTAAGCTTCCAAAAACGAACGGTAACCTCAATGTGACATTTAAAGGCCATGTATACAAGGAAGGAGACCAAATTCAAGTTACACTGGACAAATATGAAACATTGCAGCTTCAGAGTAGCGGTGATCTCACTGGTAAGCCTAAGCACATATATGTCTAGCGCGCAAAAGATCGGGCCGCGTAAAATCGATTTAAGCTCCCCCAACACACACAGTGGAATTCGTTTCACTGACCGTTTCAAGGCGGTTCTTCTGTCCGGTTTCAGTTTTGTTATGGCTTGTCTTTGAGTGCGTGTATTGCTTATATTATTTTGTTTTGGATAGCCAATTGGCCATTTTGTGGGAAAGTAACTGTCATTTTTGTGTTTCCATTAGGGTATTGTTGTTTCTTTCCCTCTGGTGTCTCTGATGGGAGCTGTTGGTTAATGGTATCGATTCCTGATCGTTGCCTTCACTTCTATGCTTCACTGTTTTCTATAAGTACGGAAATTGGTGACTGGACTTTCCAAACTATTTCGTGGAGTATTATGTTAGTCATTGGTCAAATGCAGTATTGAATTTTATCAATACACACTAACAAACATTGGGGAAGCATAGGCACGTATTTTAATAATGTTTTCGACAAACTATTACTTATCGATATAAGTATCTGGCATATGGAATCGTTTACAAATACATATCTTATTTGTAATGAAGATGTTGTTGTTGTCGTTGTTGATGATGATGATGATAATAAGGACGATGTTGATACTTGCTATCCATCTACTACTACTACAACCATTGCTTCTACTACTTACAATAATAATAGTAATAATAATAATAATGATAATAATAATGAAAATAATTATAAATTCAGCGACGGCACCGCAGTATTGATATCAGACTCCTAATTTATCTAATTTTATTAAATTTTTACCAGTATTTATTCTGAAATGTTAAGTTAAACATCTTTTAGATCAGCCTCTCACTGTCATTATGGTAAAATCCTCACGAGCTCAAATGACGGTTTTCACACCTCAAGAAGATGCATTTATGTGTTGATTTTTCTTATTTCTGGCCCAAACAAATATTGTGAGGCGGTTCTAACGAGTACCCATAATCAACGTTTCCGAGCAAACATAAGGACAATTATATACATACCTTTGTAAACCCCCCATTTCTCTTAATAAAGTTGGGTTTACAGTGGCGTTCATTATACAGAGTTGTTAATCTGATTTATCATATGACGTCGCGTCTGAAAGTGTAATAACGGCATTTATCATATGACGTCGCGTCTGAGAGTGTAATAACGTCATGTAATATTTTCGATAATCCACTAGTGGATTAAATATGCAAATTAGCTAGATACATCCCGTAACGTTACGTGTACGACGTTCTTAACGAAGTCGCGTTTACTAATGGCGGAATATTTATATTTTTGTAAACAATCGTGAATAAAATGCGTTTTAAATGTCATACGATAAATAGAATCCTGTATTCGTGCTCATGTATTATTGAATTTATTAAACTCGTTGAGGAAAAGGGATAAAATGCCTCGCATTGTATCCCGATTCCTCAACTCGTTTAATAAATTCAATAATACATGGAATTTATTAAATTGGTTGAGGAAAAGGGATAAAATGCTTGGCAAAGTCTCGCATTGTATCCTTTTTCCTCAACTTGATTAATTAATTCGATTATACATGAGCACTCATGTAAGATCCTCTATGTACTTTATCATTCATAGGTACCCATATAAAGAGTGATAAACCCGTAGCTGTATTTAGTGGCAATATAAAGACTCGAATCGGTAAAGGCAACTTTTCAGACCATCTGGTTGAACAGCTGACTTCAGTCGACCGATGGGGTACTCAGTTTGTCACGGCACCTATTCCAAAGCGAACTGTAGGCGACGTGTTCAAAATCATCGCTCGAGATGACAATACTGTGGTCAAAATACCTGGTATAAAAGACATTCATCTTAACGCCGGTGAAAACAGAAGGTTTGAGCTGAAATCTGACACATACAACTTTGTTAACGCAAGTAAACCTATATTAGTAACCCAGTTTGTTAAAGGTCAACAAAACTCCAATGAGCCCGCTGATCCATCTATGATGATTCTCCCACCGTATGAACTGTTCGGTTCAGACTATACCTTCACAACACCTGAGTATTCACACCCAGAATATGGAAACCTTCCGCAATACAGATACGAAAATCAGTTCATGGTGGTGGCGGATGAAAAAGAGAAAGACGGACTTCTTCTAGACGGAAATCCTTTTCCAGCTAATGTCAAATGGACGTCTATACCCGGGACTAAACTCGCAGGCGAATTCATCACTGTTCCGCATGGTTCACACACTGTTCGTCACGTTAATCCATTGTCTATATTTGGAGGGTATTTGTATGGCCACGCCTACCATGAATCATATGCGTTTCCTACTGGTATGAGGCTTGCTAAGTTACACGATCAGGTAAATGCAACGCCATTCTAGTAAACTTGCTTTTTTGTACACGAGCCAATACATGAGTAAAAGGCACTGAACAATTAGGGGATAACTGTATTCAAAATTGTCATTTGGGGAGGTAAATCGGAGGTTTTACGGTCGGAAATTTCGTTTTACGGCGACGCGTCAGCGGAACCGTAAATCGTAATTTGCGACCGTAAAACCGACGATTTACCTCCCCAAATGACAATTTTCATTACAGTTATCCCCATTCTAATGCACTTATTCACTTGTTTTGTTAAAACTTGTACTATTTTGCACATACCCGCAACCGCTTTGAGCTGCGTAAAACCAAATGGCAGCCAATGAAAAGCGACGTTACGTGATGACGTCGGGTTTCCGACAGTATATCGTAGAATATACTTTCGCAAATTTTTGACGTTATCCAATCAGACGTCGCGTAACATACGACTGTGCATTAGAATCTCTGATATATGTTCTTTAACCCATTTTGTCCAAAATGGACTCATCCTCCTTGTACATTAAAACCTGTCTTAGTAGTCACCTTTATCAAGCATCTTAAGCAAGTTGGAATTTAGTCCCCACCCCCTTCCACCACAAAAAGGTAAAACATGTTGAAACATACAGTAGAACTTTGATGGCTCGAACACCGATAGCTCGTTGACCATGGATGTCTCGAACCCATTCTTGAGCCCCTAGCGAAATCCTCTACATGAGAAATAGTGGGGGATAATTAAGGAGATTTTAGTCTTTTATCTTGCAAATGTATGCTGTGTATACTCATTAGAATCGCCTCGATGAGGCGATTCTAATGAGTACACACAACATACATTTTCAATATAGAACGCCGAAAAGATGTCTAAAGTATCTCGTTATGCCTCTTGGCAGTAACCTCAGTGGCTCGAACTACCCCTGTCTCGAACAGATTTTCGAGGTCCCAAAGGTGTTCGAGCCATTGAAGTTCGACTGTACCTGTATTAAGCAGGCACAAGCTTTTAGCAAGCGCATTTAGATTATCCCTTTGGTGCTTGCTTAATACAGGTTAAACTCTATATAGCAGGAGTCCACTTCTTCATTATTTTTATGGAAAATGGCTAACCTTTATCCAAGTGATATAGGTCCGGATCAGACGCCGCCAAGCACTTTTTGCCAACCAATTATCCGTTTAGTGGTTACTGGTACAAAATGGGTTAAACGAGCGTTAGGGTTAGACGTATGACTTATTTGCATGAACTATTAAAGTGAATTCAGTGATTAGGAATCGCTACAATTACCACACACCTCCCATGAGAGACACCAAAGGGAAAGAAAAACGAACATGAAGTAAGTGAACCCTAATTTATCATATGACGTCGCGTCTGAGAGTGTAATAACGCCATGTATTATTTTCGACAATCCACTAGTGGATTAAATATGCAAATAAGCTAAATACGTCCTGTAACGTTACATGTAAGACGTCCTTAACGACGTCGCATTTACTAATGGCGGAATATTGACATTTTTGCAAACAATCGTGATTAAAATACGTATTAAATGTCATATGATAAATAGAATCTTGCATTCGTGCCCATGTATTATTGAATTTATTAAACGAGTTGGGGAAAAGGGATAAAATGCGAGGCTTAGCCGATCATTTTATCCCTATTCCCAAACGAGTTTAATAAATTCAATAACGCATGAACACGAATGTAAGATTCTGTTTATCATATTACTTTTTCAACGCATTTAATTACGATTTTTGTACAAAAATGTCAAGATTCCGCCATTAGTAAACGCGACGTCGTTAAGGACGTCGTGCATGTAACGTTACGGGACGTATCTACCTAATTTGCATATTTAATCCACTAGTGGATTATCGATTATATTACATTGCGTAATTACACTCTCAGACACGACGTCATATGATAAATAGCAATACATACATGCAAAGAGCGCTCTTAAAGGCATTTATTCTTGTAACACTAGGACACACCGTGTGTTCATAATTGTTTTATTGCCCTCTGTGATATATCGACTATAGCAGATCAAAGGCGGCCCTTAATAGGGTGATTAGTAGCTCTTGTTGTACCCCCTGACTAAGGCACTTAAGGGGAAAATCAATAATGTACACCAGTCAACAGTTAGTAAATTATTGATTTTCCCCAAGGAGGCCCCTTACCTGTTTAAGACAGAGGACTTCTCTTCAATTAGCTCTGAGGGCCACATAATATTATGTAATGAAATGATAGTCCTCAATAATCAAGAATAAATGCCTTTAACATCACTTTATATAGAGAAAACAGCGGGGTTCACAGGGCTGAACACTACTTTTGCTACTTTTGCTCCTAGATATAGATTGTGGGTACTGCATCCCCAACCTATGTTTAGAGAATAAATAAGAAAACATATCACAGATTTCCATCGGAAAATGAAGCCATTTTGGAGATATGAAAGAATGTACTTTATCACACGGGTGTGTTATCATAATGAGTGTTATAATACTCGCAGTCTAGACGCCTAGAGTGTTAACAGATCTAACCCTTATTGGCACATGCTACGCCATGTAAAATTCAGAATTCATCATGTTTATTCTTGTTTAAGAATTGTGTTCCTACAAACTCTATTCCGGGAGATGGCATAGATAATGATTGTGACAATAGAATAGACGAAGAACTCTGTACTGCGGACAACCAGCACAAAGGTAAACACGTCTATATAATTTTGACCCCCGTGAACCCCACTTTTATATAGTAAAACTGGGGTTCATAGGGGTAAACCTTTTTGCTTATTTCTGCTCTAAAATATAGATTGTGGGTACTCGTTAGAACCGCCTCGATGAGGCGGTTCTAACGAGTGCTCACAATATATATACTTTGAACAGAAATAAGAAATATGTCACAATTTTTCATCTTAAAATGTTCGTTTTTTTTTTTCGGCGGTAAAGAGTACAATGTATTTATATAGGCGTGTTTTCGAAATTGGTCGGTATACAAAGGTTTAAACATACATGAAGACCTGACTACCAGAAGACGATTCACATGTAATGTGAAGCATTATTTTTGTTTAAAAAAGGAAAATACATAGAATATACTGTCCGCTAATCGTGCTGAGCGCTGGATGGGTTAACTGTATTTTCACCCCAAAAATGTACCTTTCGATATGTCCGTCAAGTGAGAACGAAATTTCGTCTCATCCCGTAAACACGTCTGTAAAATGTTTACCCCTCTTGAAATACATAACGAAAACACGCCTATCCAAATACAAATACCTTTATCGCCGAAAATATGAACATTTTAAGATGAAAAATTGTGATATTTTTCTTATCTCTGCTCAAAATATAGATTGAGGGTACACGTTAGAACCGCCTCATCGAGGCGGTTCTAACGAGTACCCACAATCTATATTTTAGAGCAGATATAAGAAAAATAAAGTTTACCCCTGTAAACTCCAGTTTTACTATAAAAAGGTGGGGTTCAAGGGGGTCAAAATTATATAGGCGTGTTTTCGTGATGAAAGTAGGGTTTAACAGTCTATACATTATTTTTCTTATTTCTGCTCAAAAGCATAGATTATGGGTAGTCGTTAAACTGCTTCGACGATGTGGTTCTAACGAATCTCCATAATATATGTTTTAAGCAGAAAAATGACAACTATTCTGATTTTTTTTACCGGATTGTGTTCATATTTTGGTGGCAAATTTTTTAATATATTCGAATAGGCGTGTTTTCGTAATGTGCAGAAAGCAGCCCTCCCCGGCTACATATAGGAGTTTTGAATCGATGGATATCTATTTGGAGACTCCGATCAGACTGTGGGGAGGCATTTATGTTTTTTTGCTGATCGCACATATTCGAAGGCACATCATTGCTTTTGCAGCTAGTATGCTAGTTACTTTTGTTCAGGAGACGAGATTTAGAAATATTTTTTCTTATTTTTCCTACAATGTAAATAAATTCTCTCCTATGGAACAATGAGCACGAGGTATTAAATCCTGTTTTCTGGAAAATATCAGAAAAATATCAACGATTTGCCGTCTGCTGAATTTGCCCACAGTATGGCAAAGTTTAATGTTTGACTGAGAATTTATTCGAAATATGTCTAGGAAAACCGTCTGATCATTGATTTCTATACATTCGGTGATAGCACACTGCCAGACACAAAATTATCATATACAAAATGGACAGGAAATTAATGAATAAGTCGACCAACCAGAAACAATACTTGTCATGTATTTTGTTTTGCGGCGGTTTGTGTTGTTTTTGGAGATTACCGCTCTAGTCAACACTATTTGGGTAATATCGAGCCGGTCTGCTTTTCATGAACAGGCTTATTTTGGACATTTTGGATAGCCTATTGGCCATTTTGTGGGAAAGTGATTGTCCTTTTGGCTTTCCTATGTTGGCGTTTCCATTAGGGTCTTTTGTTTCATGTTTGTGTGTCTTTCCCTTTGGTGTCTCTGATGGGAGCTGTGGGTTGATTGTATCGATTCCTGATCATTGCCTCCACTTCTATTTTTTATACATAAGCGGTTAAACAGTACAGTGCACACGAGTATTTGGCTAGAAACTAAATATGCCCTTCATGACACAGCGGAAGGGAGGGAATATATGGATGACGTATCGTACGAAAATATGTTTATGGTATTAGCAAACAAACAAACTATAGATCAGGCTGTGCATCCGCGCAGTCTGATCAGTACCTTTCTGGAAAAAATATCACAAAAAAATCGCCGATATAAATGTGACCCCCTTGAACCCGACTTTTATATATTAAAACTAGGGTTTATAGGCGTTAACCGTATTTTTCTGCTTTCTGCTCTATAATATAGAATGTGAGTACTGGTTAGAGCCGTTCTAACGTATAGCCCAATCTATATTTTGGCTCTAAAATATAGATTATGGGTACTTGTTAGAACCGGCTCGATGAGGCCAACTCTGTCTTCGCCCGATGATTAGATTACAATGCAAACAGGTAGTTAAAAACGATAGGTGTCAAACATGACAGAATTTGACAACATTTCCATTGCAACCGGTCTCACAGGATGGGCAACATATAGCAGCAGCGAAAACCAGTTCCAACGTGTACCCTTAATCTATATTTTGTGTAGAAAAACATAACGATAACACATCCGTGTGACAAAGTGCATTTGTCTATGTCTCCCAAACGGTCATTTTTCGGATGAAAGTTTGTAATATTTTTCTTATTTAACTTACAAAATAGGTTGTTGGTGCTCGTTAGAACCGCGTTATTGAGGCGGTTCTAACGGATACCCACAAACTAGGTCTTGGAACAGAAATAAGAAGAAAAAAATATATACCCCTGTAAACCAAAGTTTTCTCTATATAAAGTGGGATTAAGTGGGGTGTTCATTACACGGACTTGTTCACGTGGTGAGAAAAATATCACATTTTGTCATCTGATGTTTTCTTTCGGCGGTAAAATACACAATGTA
Organism: Lucinisca nassula; assembly: GCA_963580285.1. Classification (NCBI taxonomy): domain Eukaryota; kingdom Metazoa; phylum Mollusca; class Bivalvia; order Lucinida; family Lucinidae; genus Lucinisca; species Lucinisca nassula. The sequence continues at coordinate 4,546,324 of OY757019.1, read as the reverse complement.
TTTGAATTGGTGTGCTTTCCCAATGTTGACATTTTAAAATAATTTATGGACAGGACAAATAAGATTCTGTGTTGATCTGATCATGAAAATTGTCACTTTCTTTTGTATTTTAATATTTATGACTGCATTATAAATTTTGTGCTCAGCTGAGTTGAGCATGAAAAAGTTTTATAACCTCGGGTCCAGCTCTCTCTTAGCCTGAGGGTGTGATTACAATGCAAACAGGTTATTGAAAACCATAGGTTTCAAACAGGACTGAACGTGACAACATTTCTATAGCAACGGGCCACATAGGATGGACAACGCAGCAGCGAAAACCAGAGGCCCCCATTCTATTAAAGCAGATTGTATGATAGTTTTATTATTGGTCATTATTTGGGCCCCGTCAAGCGATTTTGGTACTTATCGCCTATGCGAGCAGTGAAGGTTCAGGCGAGCCTGCGCATCCGCGCAGTCTCGCCAGAACCTTCGCTGCTCGCTCATACAAGCAGTGAATCAAGAGGAACCTTCAGACAAAAAGCCATATCCCTGGCCCCTCTGAATGGCTGGGCATGCGCAGTTAAAACTTGTCATGACGTAATGCTCGAAGACCCAAATGCGCTTGGCGGGGCTCATTTTGTGACTATTTCAGATGATGATGGTGACGGCAGGATTGACGAAGACTGTGTAAAAGTCATGCCAAGTGAGTGAAGTTTATATAAAATTCATTCATTTTATTCATTCTTTTTTGTTGTGCAGAATTGTCCCGATATACGAGTTCACAATTGATTGTTCAGTAGTTCAGCTGTATTTTTGTTACGAGCGTATAAAACGCCTAATAAATAGACTACAAGTAGATTGCTAAGTTTTTATCTAGTTTAATCCTGGTGTGGTACGTGAGACTTTGTATTGGCACGACACCAATGTGCAAATTAGTGCACTAACTGAAACATGAAACTTTGCTTTATAATCCGAAACTGATTTCTGATGGTCAGTAGACCAGATCAGACCTACTATATCTGAAAAATAAGTATTTAGGCAACCACATACAGTAAAATTCCAATATTTAGATCACCTTTGGAATTGCTTAAAGGTGGTCTTAAAGAGCACTTTTGAACAGTTTTAAAGGTGGTCTCTGACCAGAGGACACTGTATATACATCACGTGAACAAGTCCTTGAAATGAAGACCCCCCTCTATACCCCACTTTATAAAGAGAAAACTTGGGTTTACGGGGGTATACATTATTTTTCTTATTTTTGCTCCAAGACATAGGTTGTGGGTACTCGTTTGAACCACCTCGATGAGGCGGTTCTAACGAGTACCCACAATCTATATTTTGAGCAGAAATTACAAAAATATAACAATTTTTCATCTTAAAATTTTCATTTTTTCGGCGATAAAGATTACAATGTGTTAGGGCGTGTTTTCGTAAAAAAAGCAAAGAAAGCATAATTAGAACCTACTAAATGTTATTTTTGAAGTAGAATTAGACATAATTTCAAATGGTCTTAATAGCGGAATACCACTGTCTATTGTAATTTAATGGTGCCAACCTGACATCATTGTAGTTGATGGTATCTGGACCAGCTGGGAGATGTGGGGAGCCTGTTCTGTGTCCTGTGGTGACGGTGTACAGATAAGACAAAGAAATTGTTCAGCACCAGCGCCGAAATTCGGCGGGAAACAGTGTACCGGGAATTCCAGCGAATCAAAGTCTTGCTATTCTGGCACTCCTTGCCCTAGTAAGAAATAAATTGGTTTTAACCCTTGTCCTGCTGAATATTTATATATGCCACACCCACTATCGATTATCAACCAATCAGATTACTTGATGCAAATTATTGCAACAAATTCACAATCTGAATGGCAAACAATGTAGATCCTGATCAGATGGCTTCGTCAGAAGCCATCTGATCTGGATCTACATTGTTTCAAAGATAAGGCATATGGACAAGGGTTAACTTTATTGAATTTGTATAATTAATACATTCAAGCACATAAAGGCTACAAAAATACCATAATATACAATCTGGATTCACAAGAAAGTCGATTGACTTTTGGGAAAGCTGTATCCCAGGAAACAAATTATAGTTTGGTTGAGTTGAGTTTAATCAAATTTTTATTGCAAATTATATGGAATTGTAAAATTGTCTTAGCGACGACGAAATGCTTACCTTATAATACAACCAGATACGATTAAAAAACAAAACAAAACAAAAACATTATATGATATATATCCTTACCAATACGAACTAAGAATAAGACAGGTTTTAGAAAATTTTGTGGCACGAAGTAAACAGATGAATGGCAAATTTTGTGGCTCGAACTAAACAAACCGATGTACAACACGTTACATTGTTTCTTGACTCTAAAACGCAGAATAATACCAGATTCATTTTTCGTCTATAAACTTTGACTACGGTCAAGTGATTTTGTACACTACATCTTATAATCCTCAATTTGCTTTATATAGAATGGGCCCTTGCATCTCTTTCTACATAACAATGGTCTTTATTACCAGTCTTGATAACTATTTTGAAGGATATCAGTCTTGATAACTTAATGCCGCTGCAATGTATGATTTTTCTCTTGAGTCAAAGTAATGCTAAGTCTTGCTAAAGGCAACGTTTGCATCCTCGTGAAGCTGTAAGCGTTTTGATTTTTTTCAGTATGATTGCTTTTAAATACCTTGAATCAAATCACATTTACTAACCAAAATGATATGCATTAAAACTAGGTGACTGCTGCCAGTATTCTCAGAATAGCATATTACACCACAACTTCTTTATTACACTTTTGTTGGGGTTCTTTTCTATATAATACATAGAGGATCTAACATGATTGCTCATGTATTATTGAATTTATTAAACGAGTTGAGGCAAAAGGATAAAATGCGAGGCTGTGCCGAGCATTTTATCCCTTTTCCTCAACGAGTTTAATAAATTGAATAATACAAGAGCACGAATGCAAGATCTTACTTATCATATGACATTTAAACGCATTTTCACCATTTTTTACCTTTTTCTAATACATATATTTTTGTTAAGATAAAAATGAGAGAATTGGTATTTTTCTATAGTTTGGATCTGTCTTTAAACCGTGTTATATATCCAAAACCATGCTATGGTAAACACTTTTATGAGGAGGTTAAAGTGTACTACCCAAGATATTTGGCGGTTACCTATATGGCGCTACTGTAAGTTCACAAGTATGTTATAGTTTCATGTTAACACATATTTCAGTTGATATAAACCCAGTCTGTAAGTCGAATAAAACAGCGGTAGTGGCGAACCCAACAAACTGTGCACAGTACTACGACTGTAACCAGTTGTCGACAGTGCTTGGACAGAGATACCTGATTGAATGTCAGTATCCGAAGCTGTTCTCTGTTGTATCGTTCAAGTGTGAAGACTTTGATGCAGTGACATGCTCGAGAAGGCCTGTTCCTATGGCTCCTTGTAAGTATAGTCAAACACCTTTAGAACTATGGAAAATTGTTCGAGTCAGAGAAAGATCGAACCACAGCGAGTTACCCCATTACGGTAACACACCCGTGCGACTTGGTGTATTTTTTCGCATCTCTAAAATGGCTACTTTTCGGATGAAGATCTGTGGTATTTTTGTGATTTTTCCTTCGAACATAGGTTTTGGGTGCTCGTTAGAATCGCCTACATGTTTTGGGTTCTCGTTAAAACCGCCTCATTGAGGCGGTTTTAACGAGTACCCACAATCTATATCTTGGAGAAGAAATAAGAAAAATAATGTATACCCCCGTAAATGTTATATAAAAGGGTTATCCTTTGGAAGCAAGGAATACACCAGAGAACTGAAAAATATTAAGTGTACATGTTTTCTGGGCCAGACTAGCTAGTTTCGGCCAATTAGGCCTCATCAGTGACGCTCAAATATTTTCAAAATTCCACAATGGCATCGATGATCCCAAAGGACAAGAAAATATAAACTACACTATGATGTAGGGCAGGGAGACTGTTAACGGCCGCCACACATTCCCAGACACCAGCTGTAGTGACGTTAAATATGTTCTATAAAAGGGTTATCCTTTTGAAGCAAGGAATACACCAGAGAACTGAAAAATATGAAGCGTACATGTTTTCTGGGCCAGACTAGTTAGTTTCTGAAAAATAGCAAAAACAGTGTTGTAGCAATTGAGCTTTGCACAGTAATGGTTAAGGCTTCATATTCTTTCAAAACATTTTCAAACTGCTGTAAAACAAAATATTGTTTTCACTGTGATAGGGGGCACAGTTTGCATGGACATTTCATTCATATCAAAATAACCTCTTTCTATAAAGGGGAATGCAAACACCTTGCAGATTTTTCTGCCATTTTTCAAGGGAGACAACTTTTGGGACTTCCTGTTCACTTTTGTGTAAGCCCTGTCCTACATAAAAAGGGGTCTACTCCTAAAGGAAAGAATTTGCTTCTCAGGAGCAAATTCTTTCCTTTAAGAGTTGACCCCTATTGACGTGGGAGACAAAAAATACATTTGCAGGAGTTGCCTCCCCTGAAATTGTATATATTCACCTTAAGTGCACAGCCAGGTGCAACTATTTGCTCCTGATGCCGACTTTGGACATGCTTGATTGAACCACACATGTCTAAGTGAGTGAGTTAATTGTAACTATCCCAGTATTGATTTACATAGGTGACTATGCACAGAATCGGTGCAATGGATCTGATCCGAACTGCCAACCGTGTAACACTAGACTACCAAGTTGTGTGGGCAGCCCAGACGGTCCAAACCCGCTCAGCCAAGCAGTCACTTTTGGGCCAGAGTATAAAATATGTTTGAAGAATAGGACAGTTGACGTTAAGAAATGTGCGCTGGGATTTTTCAATCCTCGGACAAAGAGGTGTATGCCACATAACTCGGGTAAATAGGCTCTTATTTATTATTCTGTTAAGGGTTGATTGTTTTCTCAGTCTATCCGAGGTTTTTTTTTTTTTTTTTGGTTTGGGTTTTACGGCCCTTTCAAGATTATTTCACTCATATCGAGCCGATCGTTAATCAGATGTGGGCGAAAACCGGAGTACCCGGAGAAAAACCACCTGACCTTCCGTTGCAGAACTTGGCGTCTCACACGTGGCCCGAGCGAGGCTCGAACCTACGGCGGAGTCTATCCGAGGTTACTTATACTCAAGAAGTCCTCTGCAGACAGAATACATGCTAAAAGCTCTTTTTTTTTTGCTCCAAATTTGCATCGCGTATGCGCACCACGACGGCTTTGAATGACTAGTCCGCTACCTCAGTTGCGTATGTACTGTAACTGCCCTCTTTCTGATCATCCGGTTGGGTGTCAGTAGAAATGGAGATTCAAATGAGGCAATCGAACTATTTAATGTGAACTCATTAATACTTAACAAACAGATGTGAAAATGAAATATTCCATCTACTGAGTTAAGAGTGATCCATTTCCGATTATAGCGGTGTCAGGTTAGTTTTGTTTGTGGTAAGTTTTACAAAAACGACATTTGTACAATCTTTAATTAAACAGTGTAGACTCAGATCAGAGGCGGCGTCCTGCGTCGTCTGATGTAGGTCTACACTGTTTGCCAATGTCCTAAAAAATGGACCGCTAGGCATATTTGGGTTAAGTAGCTAATTTTATGGAAAGTATGTGTGTTTGAGTTTTACGTCATACCAACAGCTAAGTCAAATAGAAAAGGGACGTCAGTTTAAAGACACATACGAAAGTCTGGAGAATCCCGGAATCGAACCAACGACCACGGGGTTATGAGCCGAGTAACCTAACAGAAGAGCTTAACCATTACAACACGGATGTTTCTTTTATGGAGAGTATGTATTTTTATGCTAGTGCTGTCTATGAATAGGTACAGGATGAATACGTATTTTTAAATAATTTAACCCTTGTCCTGCTGAGTAAATTATTTTTGCCACGCCAATTTATAACTTTCAACCAATCAGCTTACTTGATGTTATTTATTCCTGGTGAAAAGGAGGACGCGGGTTCGATACCTGCTGAGGTCGGCAACATTATTTTGGGGAGATTGATCATGAAATCTATTCTACGATCATTCGCCCCCTTCCTCTGATTCAAGAAGAGCAGTTGTCAGTTTCTGGCGAAAGAATGCGCATTGTACTGGTTAACCGCTTACCCATAAGCCTGCCCAAGAAATGTGTGGATAGGTAAACTGACCGGCTCAAAAATGACCTAAATAGTGTTGACTCGGCCGTTAAACTTCAATACAAACAAAGACAAAGTATGAATAAGGGAGTACTTAATATATCAGCAAAACATGTTAATTGACTGGTGATCAAGAAGAATATCGCGGAGTCGGCAACATTTTTTCTGGGATATTGATGATGAAATCGTTTCTTCGGTCATTCTGTCCTTTTCGTTTATCAAAAACAAAAAAAAAAAAAAAAAAAAAAAAACACAAAACGACAGATGTCAGTTTCTGTCGAATTTATGTGCACTGTACTAGTTACAAAATTAGAAAAAAACGTGCCCAGGAAAAGGCACAATCAAGGCATTGCACCAAGAAGAAGAGATACAATCAATGAAGAAACCAAAACAGGAAATAAACTAACGACAAACACCATAGGAACCAGTTCCTTCATACTCACGAGATTATTACGATGCAACAGACACTGGTAATGAAAATTAAATTAAAAAAATATAATAATACATAGTCATAAGCACATGCAAGTCGGACAATCCGACAAAGCTACATTAAAAACAAACAGCATCAGAACCACCGTCTTAGGATGGTCATTTGCAAAAACTACTGTGAGGTTTAAATCAATTCTATGGTCCCAGCCTTCACTATAGCTTCTAATTTTGTTTACAGCACACAAAATAGTCGGTCCACCTGAAGGTATCTTCATGTAACTCGAACCGTTTATGTATATGCTTGCCTAAGAAAGTGTGATTGAGAAACTGACCTAAGCAGTGTTAGGTGCACCTTAAGCTCCAAACAAACAATCAATTAAATCAGATAAAAAGACAAACAAACCAAAGGTCTGGATTAATTTCGGCATCACGTGAACAAGTCCGTAAAATGTACACCCCACTAAACCCCAGATTATACAGAGAAAACTGGGGTTACGGGGGTTTACATTAATTTACTTATTTCTGCTGCTAGACATAGGTTGTGGGTACTCGTTAGAACCGCCTCTATAAGGCGGTTCCTAACGAGCACTCACAACCTATGTATAAATAAGAAAACTATCAGGGATTGTGTTCAGAAAAGCAGCCATTTTGGAAATGTGAAAAATGCACTATGTCGCACGGGTGTGTTATCATAATGGAAACATTGGTTGTTGTTATATATTTTTTGTTTTATCAAATTCCAGGAACCTTGACTTTCTATTGTAATCAACACCCTACTGCTGTTCTGGGCCACCCGGGAAACTGCGCAAAATTTTACAACTGTTCCAAGCCGGGCAACGGTCTGCAGACAAAGACGGATGAGTGTTTTTATCCAGATCTATTCTCAACGAAGACAGGAAAATGTGAAAATTTCACAGATGTAGATTGTGATGCACGGAAAGAACCGCAGGAACCTTGTAAGTAGAATATCACCACGAAAATATGCCTACTTACAATAGAACTTTAATGCCTGGAACTCCGATGGCTCGTTTACCGTGGCTGAGTCGAACCCATCTTGAGTTCACAGAGAATTCCCCCCAAAAACGAAATAGGGGTAATTTAGGAAGATGGTCTTAATTTCTCTTGCAAATGTATGCTGTGTGTACTCATTAGAATCGCCTCGATGAGGCGATTCTAATGAGTACACATAAATTACATTTATAATACAGAACACCCAAAAGATATCCACAATTATCTCCTTTATGCCTCCTGGTATGGCACTTATAGTAACCCTCTGTGGCTCGAACTGCCGCTGTCTCGAACAAGTGTTCATGGTCCAAAAGGGGTTCGAGCCATCGAAGTTCGACTGTAGTTTTGACCCCTTAAACCCCACTTTATATACAGTCGAATTTCAATGGCTCGAAAACCTTTGGGACCTCGAAAATCTGTTCGAGACAGGCGTAGTTCGAGCCACTGAGGGTTACTAACAGGAGGCATAACTTGACATCTGTGAACATCTTTTCGGTGTTCTTTAAACAAAATTTATGCTGTGTGTACTCATTAGAATAGCATCATCGAGACACACAGCATACATTTGCAAGATAAACAACTAAAATCTAAATTATCCCCCACGTTTTCTTTTGTAAAAGTTTACCTAGGGACTCAAGAACGGGTTCGACTCAGCCATGGTAAACGAGCCATAGGGGTTCGAGCAATTTAAGTTCTACTGTAGTAAGACACGGTGTATATGAATTTTTCTTATTAGGGCCCCGCACTGAAAGTGTGGGTGCCCTATAGTAATCACTCTGTCCGTCCGTCTGTCTGTCTGTCTTTCCGGACAAACATATACGTGTTAGGGGTTATATTTTGTCCAACCTTATGGGTTTATTCCGTTAAGTTAACACTATAAACTCATAAACCATACTGCTTAGGGGCTATTTTTCGGCTTAGGAGCTTAATTTCTCTATGGGAGTTTATAATGGGAAAAGCTCATAAACCGGATTTGTTAGAACGACCGTCCGTCCGTCCGTCTGTCCGTCCACAAATTTCTGATAGCGCTGCCGGGGCCCTAGTCAGTTTCACTGACAGCTCTAGTTTCTGCTTGAAACAGACATTGTGGGTACCCAATATATATATTTTGAGCAGAAATATGGAACATATCAGAAATTTTTTATCACAAAATTTTAAGTTTTTGATGGTAAAATTTTCATTACATGTATATTTAATTAGGCGTGTTTTCGTAATGTGCAAAGAGCCGACGATACTCAGATCTGTCTGTAGCTCTGTGGTTAGGGTCCGATTGTCACATTTTGGATAGTCCAGGCTCGTAGAAAGTAGACAGTCCTGCAAACAGCGGGCATTTATCAGCTTGCGTATTATGAGCAGGCTGAACAGAGTCGCCCTGTTTTCGTGTCACCCAGTAGATTTTCTTGTTATCCGGCTCATGTGTTGTATGTATGTATCTTTGGTGTTATATGGATAAATGGAAACCGCAAATGTGCCCTGTGATTGCTTTGTCGAAAAATGGACGAAATTACGTTTGCGTCACTTTGCTCATGTAATTACAGTACATTCTGTCGTAGTGGAACATCTCTTTTAAGGGGAATGGGAACACCTAGCACATTTTTCCGCCATTTTTCAAAGGGAGACAACTTTCGGAACTTCCTGTTCGCTTTTCTGTAAGCTCTGTCCCACTGAAAAAGGGGGTCAACTCTTAAAGGAAAGAATTTGCTCCTGAGGAGCAAATTCTTTCCTTTAAGAGTTGACCCCTATTGTCATGGGAGACAAAAATACTTTTGCAGGAGTTGCATCCCCTGAAGGTCTTCCTATTCCCCTTAAGCAACCAATCAGTCATAAGCAAGCATGTAGTCAGTACCCAAAAAGGTAAACGCAACAGAACACACACCTGTATTAAGCTACCACCTGTCATAAACAAGACTTTAGTTCAACTTGATTTTTACTTAGGTGCTTGTTCAATGCAGGTTGTCGGAATATCAATGTTTCGTTTGCTCTCAGTCTGCCTGACGTCCAATGTCAAGCAATTGGGCAAACTTTTATGTAGAAAGTAAGGTCCCCGATTGGTACTTTGCATAATACTGCTGACTGCTTCGTGATACAATTTAGTACAACAAGGTAGAAAGAAAAGCTTTTGAGCCCAAGAATGCCGTCCACATTAACAGAAAGGTTGTTTTCAACTGAACTCCTTCACCACCAATTAGTTCTTGGCAACATGCAGAACGAAGCCTGCACGCGCTTATAAGACAGTTTATACATACAGGATTCATTCGTTTTACTGATTGCATATGTGATGTTGTGTGAGTAGGGACTAACATTTCCATAGTGATAAGCAGAGCCATCAGGTTCAGTGGCCGATTAATAGAACATCCCTTCAATTTCTTCCAATAAAAGAACATAACGTTTACATATACCACTTTTATTATATAGCTATTACCATTGTGTGTCATTACCAGTAGTTAAAGTATCAAAATGTGCAATTTATCAGAATATGTACGCGTGCGCACAAGTTTGTCTCCTGACGTCATTGCCATAAGACGTCATCAAATGCAACGTCGGCTAACGGTAAAATGCGAAGGCGTCCGAGTAAGCGTGCGATATCGAGTTGTCTTGCTGATATCGAGTGATAAATGCATGATTGTTGTTCGGATTTAATCATTCGTTTTTAACAATAACGATAACACATCCTTGCGACATAGTGCATTCTTTCCTATCTCCAAAATGGTTACTTTTCTGATTCTTCTTATTTATGCTCCTAACATAGGTTGACGGTGCTCGTTTGGACTGCCGCGTTGAGGCGGTTCTAACGAGTACCCTCAACATATGTCTTGAAACATAAATAAGAAAATGTTGTATACCCCCGCAAACCCAGTTCTCTATATATACAGTGGGGTTCAAGGGTGCGTGGATTGCATGGACTTGTTATCGTGTTGGATTTGTAATAGTTTAAATTTTATAAACTTTATAAAAATGCACGTGTCCGATATAAGGGTAAATCCACAAGCAATGACATAATCACAGTTTTGTAAAGGTTTCTATTCCAACAAAACAAGCGGTTACTCTTATTAAATTAGTGTATGTGGTGTTACAAAGGTCTGACACTACTGAAGCGTAGTCCACCCCAATAAGTGAGCATGTGCAAATAAAACAGATTGTAGAAATGTGGTATTAACATTACAGCTGCTTAAGGAATATTATTTCGAAAATTACATAGTTTATGTTCCGTGTTTTTCTACACAGGTGAATATGATCAAAATCTCTGTCTTTCGACAAACACAACATGTCCTCCATGTAAGCAGCGTCATGCCAATTGTAAAGCTCTGGGAAACGGTACGCAGCCATTTACTGGTAAAGAATGGAGTTCACCTTTCGCCATATGTCTGCTGAACAGAACTATTCACCAAGATCAGTGCAAAAGTGGTTTCTTTCATCCCGTTTCCCTTAAATGTACAAGTGTTGTTCAGCCAAGTAAGTGATATAAATTTTTGTTTGACTCCCCTTTATTGACCTATAAGTCAATCTACGCCAACGCTTCTATTTCTGCAACTGAAACTATTTCTGTAACTGAAACAGTATTTAAATGTCCAAACAGCCACTCAACATTGATTCAGCTTTACAACAAATCGTCACCTTAGTGCAAAAACGGGTTAACTGACATTTTTTCACAAAACCACTTTTTTTGATAAAATGATGTACTTTATCATGATACATGTATATAAGAATTATTTCAGTTGACCTTAAATTGGAAATTGTATTTTTTTGCAGAAAAGCAAAAAAGGTTATCTACAAGCTAATATTTTTTTGATGCAAAAACGGGATAAGTACACTTATCCTCTTTTTGCACCAAGTTAATTCTATATAGCAATACAAAAAACTTGGTGCAAAAACAGTACAGGCATTAATAAGCCCTTCTTTTAAAGCTCGTTTTTAAACTATCTTAAAATACAACTTTCTTTTAAACATGATCAAATATTTGTAACTGATGTGTTTTTATTTGAAACCCGGTCACTATGATAATGAAATATTTTGGTGCGAAGAGCGCGAATCAGGAACGTTGCTGGGGACAAAATAACAAATCACATCTAAGAATGTGGGGTCTGGGGCTCCTCCCCAATGGGGGGTTAAGGGAACGGTGCCCCTTATGGGGGACCAGAGGACAAAGCCAATCCCCCACCCCCGGGCGAACACGAAAAATAATAGAACAATTAATGAGTTCTCTGAGTTTTTTTACTCTTTTTTTCCCTTTAACTAGCTCATACTTAGGGATCCAATGTGTACGCACATACGTACATTGAAGCTACTCCCCTGGGAGCTATAGTACTTTACAGTGTGACATCACTTTAAATTTAATGTCCTCATAAAATGCAAAAAAGTGTTGTCATCAACAGAATCAATTCAACAAATATTATTCAAAGGTAAGACTTGATATTATATTCAGTAAGAATGGTTATTGAAATTTCTGACAGAATGGATGTGAAAATTTTTGAATCCCTAAAAAAGATAAACCCTCCAAGCACTAAGCATACTTAGCAGACAGCGTTTTCAAAGTTTTTTTTTCAGGGGTGTTAGGTTGAGTAAGTTTCAGAAATTCATTCAGAAAATAGTTGAAGTTTCTGCAAACAGTGAAGGCCCAATTTAAATCTGATGCCATTCTGTGGCATCTGATCTGGGCCTGCAACGTTTGCCAATAAACAATAATTATAATAATCGACCTAATTTAAAGAAGGTAACACATTTAGTACTAGTACTAATCTTCCCTGTGGCCCTCTTTTCCTGGGGTAGGAACCAGTTCTTAGCAATGTGGATAAAGTTTCTTGCTCAAGGAAACAACACATGGCGTTTGCAAGGATCGAACCGGGTACCTCTCGCTCTCAAATCCGATGCTTTACCACTGCACCACAGCGCTCCACAAACAATCGTTTTGGGTTTCCCATATAAAATGGGATAACCCATTAATGACATGTAGAATCTTCCACCTATGACGTGGGCAACGTCTATTATATTTAGCCCTTTTCAAGTTAGCCATGCCCATTTCTGACTTTGAACCAATGAGATTACTTGATGTAATTTATTGCTGCAAATTCAAAAAAAGCCATCAGAAGAGATGGCAAATCCCCCGACCAAAAGCCAATATGGCCTTCAGAAGATTGTTCACCAATAGAACATACACCAGAATTAAACCAGCAATATATCATAAAAGTATTGCTGTTTTGGTCATCACAAAATTATACTGTCAGGGGACATAACTAAAATACCAGGGCACTCAGAATTGTGGTTCTTGCGAATGACATGCCTGCTTAAGCTTATGTATTTCTGTAAAAAGTACCATCAATATGTCTCAAAGGGTATTGGAGATATGGGGATCACAAGCTGGTCATACTGTTATATTGGAAGGGTATAACTCAAATACCACAGCACCAACAGTTGTGGTTCTTGCACATGACACCCCTTCTGTACCTTGTATACACTTGTGCCAAGTTCCTTCAATATATCTCAAAGGGTGTTGGACTTTTGGCCTTCACAAGGTTATATTGTCAGGGAAGATTACTCAAAAACCAGAGCACCCAGAGTTGTAATTCTTGAGCATGACACACCTGCTTAAAGGTGCATTATTGAGCTATCTGGAAAAAATGCTTCCAAAAATAAAATACATATAGCCGGTATGTTTCTTTAAAACAATACAAATGAATGCATTTTATGCAAAAATGCGAACAATTATGATGACAGGTAAACGAGTTTGAGAGGGATTCCCTAACTAGGTTTCGAACACAAGTTAGATCTATTTTTAGTTCGTGACAAAAATAGAATCCCCATATATGACGTTCTGCGACGTTCATTTTTGGCCTTGTTTGCTTAGGCCATGCCTGAATCGGAAAAAAATATGATGCTGATCACCATGCCATAAGTAACGACACTCAGAGACGATACTGTCGCCATGTATGTGTAAAGTGACAGATTTATTTTTAGAACAGAAATTCCGAACACATGTTCAGAGCGAAGGGTAAACATGAATGAAAACGACTATTTTCACAAAGTTCTGAAGCTGTATTTGGCTCCAAAAGTGTACACATGACAAAGGAGTATGCACTGAAGATAAAAACCAGAAAAACAAATTGAGACCCGGTAGCTCAATAATGCACCTTTACCCTCATGTACATCTGCATCAAGTACCACCAATATGTCTCAGAGGGTATTTGAGGTACGGAGATCACAAGGTGGTCATACCGTTTTATTGGAAGTGGAGATAACTCAAATATCATAGCACCCAGAGTTGTGGTTCTTAGGCATGAAGTGCCGTCTCAACCTTGTATACAATTATGTCAAGTACCATCAATATATCTCAAAGGGTATTGGAGTTAGGGCCATCACAAGGTTATATTGTCAAGGGAGATAATTTAAAAACCAGGGCACCCAGAGTTGTGGTTCTTGCATGTGACACATCTGCTTAACCTCATGTACAACTGTACCATCAATATATCTCAAAGAGTATTGGAGATATGGCCATCACAAGGTAGTGATTCTATATTATTGGAAGGGGAGATAACTCAAAAACCATGGCACCCAGAGTTGTGCATGACACACTTTCTCCGCCTTGTGAACAACTGTGCCAGGTATCATCAATATATCTTAAAGGGTATTGGAGTTGTGGTCAGCACAAGGTAGCCACTCTATTTTATTGGAAGGGGAGATAACTAAAAAACCATGGCAACCAGAGTTGTGGTTTTTGTGCATGACACGTTGTCTCAGCCTTGTGAACAACTGTGCCAAGTACCATCAATATATCTCAAAGGGTATTGGAGTTATGGCCATCACAAAGTAGTCATTCTATTTTATTAAAAGGGGAGATAACTCAAAAAGTATGGCATCCAGAATCCTGGTTCTTGCGCATGACACGTCGTCTCAGCCTTGTGAACAAGTGTGCCAAGAACCATCAATGAATCTCAAAGGGTATAGGACTGATCGCTATATCCCCCAACCTATTCTGTCGGGGGATAAAAACTGAATGTCAAACAGTGTGGATCCTGATCAGATGACATCAGAGCTCTGTGTAAAAAGTAAAATCTGGACTGGGCTTGTGAACAAGGTATTGACTTATCAATCGATCCAAAGAAAATCTGGACTGGGCTCGTGTACGAAGTATTCGCTTATCAATCGACCCAAAGATACTAAGCACAGAAGCTTCCCGCCTGCTATTTACACGAGTACTGGTAAACCGCTTAGAGGATCTAAGCCTGCCTAGGCAAAGCGGACTGTCCATGCTTATAAATAAACCCTTTTGGTTTCATAGGGCGACAGGGCTTGAGATGTCATTTAATCTCAATGTCGGGTAAGTCCCACAAAATTGGAAGCAGCGTTTCTAAAATGACCTATACAGTGTTGACGGGGATGTTAAACCTCAAATCAAACAAAGAAACAAACAAGTGACATTGCTTCCAATTTTGTGGAACTTTTACCTAACATTGTGATGACAAACCCTGCCGCGCAATAAAACCAATAGAGTTGACACGCATGGACAGTCTGACTCGCACTACTTTGTCTGGGTAGGCTTAGATCCTCTAAGCAGTTTACCAGTACTCATGTGCGGTTATTTCCAGCTCTGCATGGAAGCTTTATGCAGCCCAATCTATTTCTCCATGCGCCAAAGGACGGGGGCCTATCTCAGCTTGTTGCTTAAGAAATAAATATAAATGGCCATAGTAGGAAACTAGACTGCTCTTTTTCTGCTGCTTTTGAATGATTTGAAGTTAAAAGAAAATCTTTACATGATGCATTATGAATTGCTCAAGTGCATCACATTTCCAAAAACAACATTGAAAACCTTACTTGACAAAGTAAAAAGTTGAGATTACATGGATATTCATCAATTTATTTACAGAGGTACTGGAAAAGGTAGGACACTTTGGACTTTACTTTTTGTTGACCATAAGCCTCTTTCTAAAATGAAGTCATTAAATTAAATATTATCTTTATATTATTAGTGCATTAATTGTTTTATACAACAAAAATTGATGCAAAAACAGAAAATTGGCTTTTATCCTCTTTTTGCACCAAACATATAGTGTGCTAGAATATGATAAGGGCACTTGTCCTGTTTTTGCACCAAAAACTTCAGAAGCCATTTCAGGTTAAATGCTTTTTTTCAATTTATCCTTTTATTTTCAAAGTTGAAACTTTGTTTCTTATACAGTTGAGTAATAACATATGGTCAATGCTTTTATTCCTAAAATGGTTTGCTTTTCGCAAAAGGTACAAATAATGGAACGTTTTTTCTTCGTCCTGTAAATTTTCAAAAATGCAGATAACCGTTTTTGCACCAAGGTGACGAAATGTTTTTAAAGCGTTGATGCAACGTAGAGGGCTTGCTTTCTTTGATGATGCTTAGAAATGATATTGCTGTCATACGTAATTCCAAACAAAACGGCATCACGTACATTCATGATCTATTCAATTTTACTAACACGTCATTGATAAATAGACTAATCCATTGTGGATACAAAATGGAATTTTATGTTTTATTATGGAAATGAAAAGTCGCATTGTCATTTTATGAAATATCTTCGGCCCGATGTTTGTGGTGACCAAAATAGTGGCTGTGTTTGTTGTTTATGAATTGCCTTAGGCCTAAAAAATAGCCGTGTTTCCGTTAACCCGATCGACCCTGCTTCAGACCCCCTTCCCCCCGACTCTCCTATTTTTATCAATAAAAGAACAAAATAAAAATTAAAACACCAACCCTTCCATAGTCAATTTGCGAACCTACCCAGTGTCGGTTTTTGCATTTGCCCATAGTAATTACGCGTTTTAAGTACAGTCTTGTAGTTTTTGGCATTTAGTACCTTCCAAAATACAGAGCTGACATTTTTGAGCATCTGAAATGAATAATGATAAACAGTGCAAGTCTCAACATGACAATTTTATCAACAAAAACATGTACAAAAACAAAAAATCACATAAAAATATAGGTCCGACCCTGATTGTTTTTCGGGAGAAAAAAATAAAATGATAAAAAAAAAGTTTCTCCTACCTACCGACCAAAATTTGTTTCAGCATGTTAGCGGAAACACAGCTATTTTTACGCCTTACTATTATTCTTTCCTGTTCTGAATAAAACACATTTATAACGTCACTGATATTTAGTGGATAATATCATGTAACAAAGATTCGTGCACACCAGACAAGCAAATCCGTGATTTTACCCTGGGATAGAAATTTATGTTTTGACCCTGGTGTTCCGACCCAAAATCGAATATAATCGCGTGTTTAATAAATGCACTGGTTGATTACGACCTCGTATACGCCGTCGTTAAGGTTGACGTCACAGCAACGTCACTAAACATTCCTGCAGTGTGAACACAATTTGGCGGACGTTGGTAACCGAAGTGACTTCAGCATTTAAATCTGCGCAAAGAAATGGAAGGTATGCAAAAAAGAATCTTATATGGGTGTGAGGGGTGGATAGAAAAATCAGTCCCTCGGGATCACTGTTCGGCAGCACTCGGCAAGCCTCGTGATGCCGGACAGTGTCCCTCGGGACGGATTTTTCCATCCACCCCTCACACCCATATAAGAATCTTAGTATGATATGACCACTCTTGTTAAAAATGGATACTGGCGGGTAACGTCATAGCGCCATTCATGACAACCTTGTCATTAAGATAACACAACCATGTGACATTGTGCATTCTTTCACGGCTCCAAAATGGCTACTATTCCGATGAAAATGTGTGACATTTTTCTTATTTATACTCCAAACATAGGTTTTGGGGTGCTCGTTAGAACCGCCTCACTGTAAATCCCAGTTTTCTCTATATAAAGTGGGGTTGGGAGGGTTTTCATTACAGGGACTTGTTACCACTTCTTTGACAACAAAATACTCTTGATAAACAGAAGCTTACATTCGTGGTCATATCATATGGATTTCGAAACTCACCGTATGCTCAAAACTGCTTAAAAATTCTATGGGAGACAACAATTCCTACAACGTAACAGTTTCCAGATTATTTCTGATGTTTTTTGCCAATGTCTAGCCATGAGCAGATTTCCAAAACCCCGGACATAGGCTGCTACCTACATTTCTTTTCTGTATTCCATTTCTGTTGGTCTGATCATTCTAATTGGTCATTCGTCTGCTGATATATGGGTTTAGACTATTGGGTACTGTGACCACAACTATTATATACCAAAAACAAAACAAAATATATTGTTAACTGCTATAAAACTTATGCAGACTAATATGAAGCCACAAAGTCCTAAGCATATAAAACTTGTGTCATGTTAGTCATATATCTGCTTTGATAGTTTTCAGTCACATTCAGTCATCGCAAGATCTGCTGTTCTACATTTTATCAATGTTCTTCCGTGTGTTATACAACTTACAGAAGTAAGGGCGAGGATTGTGGCGACGTAAAATCGATTTAAGTCCCCCAGTGGAATTCGTTTTACTGACATTTCCAAGGCGGTTCTTCTGTCGTGGTTTAATTGTTATGGTTTGTCTTTGGATGTTTGTGAAGCTAATGTTATTATGTTTTGGATAGTCAATTTTGTGAGAAAGTAACTGCACTTTTGGCATTCCGCTATTGATGTTTTCATTAGGGTCTGTTGTTTCATGTTTGTGTTTCTTTCCCTTTGGTGTCTCTGTTTGGAGCTGTGGGTTAATTGTATCGATTCCTGATCTTTGCCTCCACTTCTATTTTACCGAATCAAGTGTTATTCATCAGCCGATGAAATTTGGTGTCCTGAACTAAACGTTCGGCTGAAAGACATATGTATTTTAGATGAGGAACACGTATCTAATACTCGTCATTTGTGGTATGCAATTTGCGTGACACCGCTTATACTGCAGCTGATTGCGATACAGTTTCGTCACACATTAATTGTTTGGCAAAGATATAGATTTTATTCTCACCAAGCGCACGCCTAGAAGAAGCCCCCAGTGGAAATCTTCCACTGACCGTTCCAAGGCGGCTCTTCTGTGGCGATTTATTTATGTTGTTGTTTGTTACTTACTGTTTGTATCACTTGTGTCTTTTGGTTTTGGATGGCCATATGGCCATTTTGTGGGAAAGTAACTGTCCTTATGGCCTTCCTTTGTTTAGGTTTCCATTATGGTCTGGTCGCTTAATGTTTGTATTTCTTTCCCTTTGGTGTCTTTTATGGGTGGAGTAAGTTAATTGTATCAGTTCCTGATCTTTGTTTTACTTCTACTTAACAAACAATGCTGACCAAGACATTACGTAAACACGCCTATACAAATACATTGCCACCTTTATCCCGAAAAAATGAAATTTTTAAGATGAAAAATTGTGATATTTTACTTATTATTTGCTCAAAATATAGATTGTGGGCACTCGTTAGAACCGCCTCATCGAGGTGGTTCTAACGAGTACCCACAATCTATATTTGAAGCAGAAATAAGAAAAATAAGGTATACCGCCGGAAACCCCAGTTTTACTATATAAAAATTGGGGTTCAAGTGGGTCAAAATTATATAGGCGTGTTTTTGTGATGTACATTTTAGTGAAGTAAAGTTGATTAAGCAATTATCATAGAGTAATATTTTATCACAGTAGGAATGTGACTAGTTTAAACATGCTTACTTTTTAACAAGAAGTTTCAGATATTACAAAGACAAATAACTTTTACATGTTTGTTGAAACAGGTGAGGCAAAAGATGTCTGTAAAGCCAACCCAGGAAAATTATTTCCGAGTACAGACAACTGTGCCCATTACTTCGACTGTTCAAGGAACAATACAAATTTAGGCAAAGCCCGAGAGTGTAAATATCCAGACTTATTCTCACTGAACAAACACAGCTGCCAAAACTTCGAGACTGTGAACTGCACTATGAGGAAGGAACCTCAAGCACCATGTAGGTCGCGCAGTTTTTACTTTGTTTGACCTTAGCGTTTTGGAATTCAGATAATAAACTATACACCTTAGGCAATTTCGTCTGCTCGTTTGCTCTTTTGCACAAGTATTGGCGTTACGCAAACAAGCACGTGCAATAAATACCACTGTTTACCAAATGTTCACGAAGAAAACACACCTACAGTAGACGGAGGATAAGTTGAAAGTGACGTTTTAGACTATACCACCATCAATAGGTGAGACAGGGTTTTACCGTTATTATCGATAAAAATCGAATAACCACCCTATAAACTGAAAAGAATTAAGAGCCGTTACAAGCCAAGATGAAATGGCTCAAGTGGTTAGTGTCTGGGTTGTTTAAAATACGAAATGACCATTCCTGGTTCGATTCCTGCCCGTGCTTTATTTTTTTCTTTTTATCGTGAATAGAGTTGATGTCCTTCTAAATCGAAATTTATATTTTATATGTTCTTTTTAGGTCAAAGTATTTTTTTTGTTATATGTTAAATGTTTTTTTTTTCTTCTTCTTCTGATTACATAATGACGACGCTGGTTCGATATATGCCTGTGTTGGCAACATTCTTTCGTGGAGATTGATCTTGAAATCTTTTCTACAGTCATCCTCCCCTTCCACTGATTCAAGACGGGCAGTTGTCAGTTTCTGTACAGGTTAACCGCTTATGTTGGAAAAGGGTGGATATGTACACTGACCGGCTCAAAAATGACCTTAATATTTTTGTCGTCGGTTGCTTTCAGCTGTATCCTGGATGGAGTCTTAAGAAGTCATATCAGCAGACATTATCATTGAGACATGAGACAGACATTTATAGCTTTGTCAGAATGTTAAACTTTGAATTTTTGGAAACCTGCTTTGTGAAAATGTTGGGAAGTAGAAGTAAAACAAAGATACGGAATCGATACAATTAACTTACTCCACCCATCAAAGACACCAAAGGGAAAGAAAAACAAACATTAAGCGACCAGACCATAATGGAAACCTAAACAAAGGAAGGCCATAAAGACAGTTACTTTCCCACAAAATGGCCATATGGCCATCCAAAATAAAAAGACACAAGTGATACACACAGTAAGTAACAAACAACACCATAAATAAACCGCCACAGAAGAACCGCCTTGGAACGGTCAGTGGAATGATTTCCACTGGGGGGCTTAAATCGATTTTACGTGGCCACAATCCTCGCCCTTACTTCCGTCGCGATTTAGACAAATAATTTGTTCAGTCCGCATGAAGGCCTCCTAACTCATCAGTGCAACATCTCCGTGAACACAAAAATCAAAGAACCACAGAGGTGAGACAACGGTGAGGACTCGACAGCAAGAAACCACTGAAATTCTGGAGCAAAAGCAAACCAACAGTTAGACTCCGATGGGCCCGACCAGAGACAGAGCATAAGGCACCAACCAACATTACCTTGAATTAGATCTCTCTAATTCTCAATAAGCCTTTACATTGGAGCCGTCATAGAATCTGAGGCCTGACACACCGGCATGCAATTAAAGAGGGACGCAAAGTTGCCAACCGTGATTGGGTTAACTACCATGCGCGAATCTAATGAACTCCGTCAAAGAAGTTCGTGTAGTAGCTCGTCAACAGCTTCGTGACATTGTTTCGTGTTCCTTCTTCTTAGCACTTACGCTACTCGCCTTGTAAACCAGGGGTCGCAGGATCGATCCCGGGCTTCTCCAGACAGTCGGATGAGTCTTTAAACCGAGGTCCCGTCTCCGAATGACCTTAGCTGTTGGTGGGACGTAAAACTCAAATACTCACTCACTCACTCTTCTTAGCAAATAAAAACAGAATTACTGCAGAAGAAAAGGGCATTGCAATATTTTAAACAATAAACAGTATAATGTAATATTTTAAGAAGGAAAAAGAAAAAAATGTAATAGTGAGGCTCGAACCCACATCTATAAAGTACAAAATATTTGACTGACTATTAGTCAGCCGTCTTTCCACTGCACCAGGTTGAATCTCTAACAAGTACACAACAAAATCGCATTATATTGAGTATTACCGACGCTTGCTTACCTTTCGACAACAGTGGACTATGCTCAATAACAAAAACATTCGCTGACGTCACTGTCAACTTATCCTCCGACAGCAGTACTGAAATATATTGACATATTTACCACCAAAATTATAATTGTCAGATAAAAATTCTAATATGTATCATATTTCTGTTCAAAACAAAGAGTGTAGGTACTTGTTAGGATTGACTCGCCAGAGCGGTTCAAATGAGTGCCCACGCCGAGGCGGTTCTAAAGAGTAGCCACACTCTATGTTTAAGGCCGAAATAAGAAAACTAATGTATATCCCTATAAACCCCAGTTTAACTATTAAAATGTGGGGTTTAAGGGGGTAAAAGTACATAGACGTGTTTTCATTTTGATACAGAAAAAGTGTAAGGTGTTTGCTAAAAGATATAGAGTGTGAGTACTCACAGGAACCGCTTTAATTTGGAACTTTTAACAAGCACCACAATGCATATTTTGAGCATAATTCGAAAACTCTTAAAAATTTGTATTTGTATTGTGCAGACATTAGGAACAGCATTTTGTCGCACGGATATGTCATCGAAATGGGACTCGAAAAATCTTCAGTCAAAAAGGGTATCTTTTGCAAAACAGATCTTGTTCGATAAATATACGAGGGCTGATCAACGAATTCGAGAACTTATTCTATAACATAATAATGAAAAGCGATACTCACGAATACTGTTTACTATTTCTCGACATAGGATCCCTTGGCCTTGAAACACTTTTGACATATGGTCATCCACGTGCCGAACGCGTGACGTAAGCCGTCACGTGACACCTCCCTTAGCGCCACCGTTATAGCAGCCCCTAGTTCATCTCGCGTCTCATATTTTACTCCACGCAGCTGATCCTTCACATTTGGAAACAGGAAAAAGTCGCAGATAGCCAAGTCTTGGCTAAACGGTGGATGCGGTAGAGTTTCGATACCCAGTTCCTTGAAGATGGACGTCACATGTTGACTCACGTGCACTGGAGCGTTGTCTTGGTGCAAAATGAACCCCGACCTTACAAGTTCAGGACGTTTATCTCGAATAGCTCTCTGCAACTGGAATTTAATTAGATGTGCGTAGCATTCACTATTGACTTTAGTTTTAGCTGGCACCATGTGATTCAACACAGTTCCTTTTGTGTCACAGAATATGATGGACATAACTTTACCCACTGACTTGGAAAGTCGGGCTTTTACAGGCGATGGTGACGATGCATGCTTCCACACGGAACTCTGTTGCTCTCTTTCCGGCTCAAAGAAGTGTAACCATGTTTCATCACATGTGTTTATTTTATTCAGGAACCCATCACCTTCCTCTGAATATCGGTTGAGAATATCTTGACAGATCTGTTTCCTTACTCTCTTCTGGTCAGGCTGAAGTAGACGGGGTACCCACCTTGCACAGACGCGGCTTAATTCAAGCTTTTCCGTCAGAATCTCTTGGGCTGTACCATAACTTAATTTAAAGTCCTCCGCTACATTTCTAACAGTCACTCGCCTGTCTTCCATTACGTATTGTTTAATGGCAGCATAGTTTTCCTCTGTCACAATGCGGCCAGATCGGGCGTCATCTTTGGTCGATGTTCTTCCGTCACTGAAGCGATGCCACCATTTATGAATACAAGATTTCGAAAATGCTGCTTCTCCGTATACTTTTTGGAGATCCTCATTGATTTCGCTCATAGCCTTCCCTAATTTTACGTAGAATTTAATGATAGTGCTCTGTTCTGCAACAACGTCGTTAGCCATTTCTGAACGGTGAACGTGAAGTATGGCCTCGAAAATATGACGTCATTGAAAAACTAGTGACGTCACGAACGTAATACCTTGATGACGTTGTCCGTAACGTGCTATTCTATCGACCATATAAATTTTATTGCGATTGGTTGTATATTAAAAAGTTATAGCAAAAGTTCTCGAAATTATTGATCACCCCACGTATATGGGCTGATGCATGTATATATCAAAGACAGAAAAAAAAAAACTTTTAAAAAGTCTCCCTGTCCGTCATGATAATGTAGATTATATTTCCCAGGTGTTTGGGATCATTGATTCCGCTGTTTTCTTTTTTAATATCTGGTTCACTGATGAAGCCTGAGTAACGGCACTAGATCATGTGGCCCAGACAAAAACGTGCACACTTCATACTTTTCGGTTCTGCGATGTAGCCCTTGCATCCAAAGGATAACCGTTTATAGAACATTGCATAGTTTACATGATAAAAATGAAAATGAAAGAAAACCGAAAATACATTCCTACTTCGGCATATCAAACTGCTTATGGTGTTGTAAATAAAACGTTTGGAATAGCAATACACTATCGTTCTATAGAATAGAAAGTTAACAATGCTAGATTTTGGTTTGGTTTGGTTTGGTTAGGTGTTTAACGCTCCGCTCAAGTCAATACTATTGAGGTCAAGTCCAGCCGGCTAGTTTACCAAATCACATTTGTTTCTGGGCAGACTTATACGTAAACTGTTTACCATTACAGTACGCATTACCTCGCAAGGGACTGACAACTGCTATGTTTGACTCGGCGGAAGGGAGAGTGAGTGTTTCAGTTTTACGTCCCACCAACAGCTAAGGTCATACGGAGACGGGACCTCGGTTTAAAGACTCATCTGAAAGTCTGGAGAAGCCCGGGATCGAACCTGCGACCCCTGGTTTTCAAGGCGAGTAGCGTAACCTCTCGACCACGGAGGCTTCTGGCGGAAGAGAGAGATAGATTACTAGGTAACACCAACTAATATTTGCATTTGACATTTTTGCAGGTGAATATGATCAAAATATCTGCAATACAACAACGAAGAATTGTACAAAATGTCCTCAGCGGCTGCCAAGCTGTATAGGGAAAGCAGATGGAAACCACCAGTTCCCTACCAGAGAGTGGAAATCAGACTACATTCACTGCTATAAGAACAGAACAATGAATATAACCAACTGCAAATCAGGCTATTTTCATCCGCACCAGAAAAAATGTCTGACGGACGTATCAAGAAGTAAGCAAATGAATTCAATAATTGAAACGTACACAGAAACAAGCATATGTTTTGATACACTGCTAAGTTTATGCATTCTCCCTTATAAAACGCTATTGTTTCAGTCTTACACACTTTATATACAAATTAATTTAAATGCTCTTGTATTCTGGCTACGCATTTGCCAACATGTAGAAAATCGTGCACATTCGTCTTTCCTACATGACATTACGACAACACACCCGTGCGACATAGTGCATTTTTTCACATCTCCAAAACGGCTACATTTCTGATGAAAATCCGTGATATTTTTCTTATAAATACTTCAAACATAGGTCGTGGGTGCTCGTTAGAACCGCCTCAATGAGGCGGTTCTAACGAGTACCCACAACCTATGTCTTGGAGCAAAAATAAGAAAAATAATGTATACCCCCGTAAACCCCAGTTTTCTCTATATAAAGTGGGGTATAGGAGGTCTTCAATTCACGGACTTGTTATCAGGATGATAACACTCTTGAACAAACATCACGAAAACACGCCTATATATAATTCTGACCCCTCGAACCCCACTTTTATATAGTAAAACTGGGGTTTGCAGGGTAAACCTTGTTTTTCTTATTTCTGTTCTAAAATATAGATTGTGGGTACTCGTTAGAACCGCCTTGATGAGGCGGTTCTAACTTGTACCCACAATTTATATTTTGAGCAGAAATAAGAAAAATATCACACTTTTTCATCTTAAAATGTTCATGTTTTCGGCGATAAAGGTTACAATGTATTTGTATAGGCTATTTTTCGAAATGAGTGTTTATATCATGTTTTTCATGCGAAAATCCAGTGAGCAAGAAAATTGCCTGCTCATTAATAGGTAACTAGCATTTCACTAGTTGTTTCCGCGGAGCAACTGTAATATGTTTATTTGTTTAATTATTCAGAAAGTTTGGTCAAACATACACATGTACACACAATTTGAAAAACGCATATAACAGTTCATATAATGAATGGGACAAGGATCGACTGTAGGCTAGCCATACTATTGCTATTTTTTTTCAAAATGTATTTGTAGTTTAGTATTAATGAACCAGAGATATTTCATGCTCAGATGAATTAAGATTAAATAAATTATATCCTAAGAATCAGTTTAAATAATGAAATTGTTTGTTTGTTAGATTTGAGGTTTATCGTCGCCGTCAATACTATAAAGGTCAGTTTGGAGACGTTGCTTCCAGTTCTGTGGAACTTTTACCCGACATTGAGATGAAATGACATCTCAAACCCTGCTGCCCAATGATATTATTTGTTCGTTTGATTTTAAGTTTAACGTTCCCATCAACACTGTAAAGGTCAGCCGGCCTCAGTGGCTCAGTCGGATGCGCGTCTGACTGGTGATCAGGAGGTCGCGGGTTCGACTCCCGCCGGGGTCGGCAACATTCTTTCGTGGAGATTGATCATGAAATCTTTTCTACGATCATTCTCTCCCTTCCGCTGATTCAAGAAGGGCAGTTGTCAGTTTCTGGCGAAAGAATGTGCACTGAACTGGTTAACCGCTTACGTATAAAAAGTAGAAGTAAAACAAAGATCAGGAATTGATACAATTAACTTACTCCATCCATAAAAGACACCAAAGGGAAAGAAATACCAACATTAAGCGACCAGACCATAATGGAAACCTAAACAAAGGAAGGCCATATGGACAGTTACTTTCCCACAAAATGGCCATATGGCCATCCAAAATTAAAAGACACAAGTGATACACACAGTAAGTAACAAACAACAACATAAATAAATCGCCACAGAAGAGCCGCCTTGGAACGGTCAGTGGAAGATTTCCACTGGGGGGCTTAAATCGATTTTACGTGGCCACAATCCTCGCCCTTACTTCCGTCGCGATTTAGACAAATAATTAGTTCAGTCCGCATGAAGGCCTCCTAACTCATCAGTGCAACATCTCCGTGAACACAGAAATCAAAGAACCACAGAGGTGAGACAACGGTGAGGACTCGACAGCAAGAAACCACTGAAATGCTGGAGCAAAAGAAAACCAACAGTTAGACTCCGATGAGCCCAACCAGAGACAGAGCATCAGGCACCAACCAACATTATCTCTTTAATTTTCAATAAGCCTTTACGTTGGAGCCGTCATAGAATCTGAGGCCTGACCCACCGGCGTGCAATTAAAGAGGGAAGCAAAGTTGCCAACCGTGATTGGGTTAACTACCATGCATGCAGTCTGTCGTATAATATCCATATTGTACCCAATCTTTTTATATCGAAGAATGATTTTACGAAATTGGGTGCTGAAGTCATTGCGGTTATATATTTTTCTGAATTTATATACTAAGTCACCATAAAATTCGGGTTCCGATAGACCTTGTTGCAGAAGAGATTTCAGTCCAATATTGAATTTTGAAATTAAATCAGAATGGCGTCTATAAAATTTTGAAAAGGCTTTGCGTAGTTTATGGTACCGATAACCCTGATTAAGGAGTTTAGCCGTTAATAATTTATTACGAGTGTTGAAGTCAGTTACATGACTACACACTCTAGCAAATCGAATTAATTGCGAAATATAAACGCCATAGGATGGCGCACGAGGAACATCACCATCCAAAAAAGGAAAATTTACAATCTCAAAATCAAAGTCATCGCGTTTATCATAAATTTTGCACGAAACAAATCCATCTACAATAGATAGATGTAAATCCAAAAACGGGGCCTCGGTATCAGAAGAATTTGCTTTATTTAACTGAAGTTCTAGGGGGTAAATCTGACTGATCAAACCATCAAAATAGGTATTATCAATATTTAATAAATCATCTAAATATCTAGAAGTAGAGCTAAAAGCTTCAATAATTTCAGATTGGTTATCAATGGAAAGCGACAAAATGAAGTCTCTTTCATAACAATACAAGAACAGATCAGCCACAAGAGATGCGCAATTAGTACCCATCGGAATACCCACAATTTGTCTAAATAACTTAGTACCGAATCTAATATAAATATTGTCAAGTAGAAAGGTGAGGGCATCACACACTTTCTGACATGACCAAAGTGTATAATTCTTATGCTCTTTAGAAGTGAAAAATGCATTTCTGACATTACATGCAAGATAGAGAGAATCTTCTCTGTGAAAAGCCCATTCAATTAAATCATTAAGCTTTTCTTTTATAAGATTATGAGGAAGTGTAGTGTAAAGAGTGGAAAAATCGTAGGTAGACAGACTAGAAGCACGAAACTGTCTAGATTTCAATTTATTTAAAACCTCATTCGAATTTTTTATAGACCAAAACAGATTTCTTCCTGATCTTTCAAAGACTTTATCACAATATTTAATTACATGCGTTTTAATAGCAGTAAGACAGGAAGTTAATAATTTAGAAAGTTCAGTGGTAGTGCAAGAACTAGAATTTGCAATAAACCGTGCTTTGTAAGGTTTTTTATGAAGTTTTGGTAACCAGTATAGCGTAGGAAGCTTGTCTTGGCCTTCGTTAACACACACAGCCTGCCCAGGAGAGTGTTGATAGGTAAACTGACCGGCTCAAAAATGACCTAAATAGTGTTGACTGGGCCGTTAAACTCCAAAACAAACAAACAAACAAAAAACTGTAAAGGTCAGTTTGGAGACGTTGCTTCCAATTTTGTGGGACTTTTACCCGACATTGAGATGAAATGACATCTCAAGCCCTGCCACCCGATGAAACCAATAGGGTTTATAAGAATGTACGAGCCGACCAGCACCGCATTGCCTGGGCAGGCTTAGATCCTCTAAGCGGTTTACCTTATCTATATTCAAACGCATAGGATATGGGTTCTCGTTAAAACCGCTTTATTATGACGGTTCTAACGAGCACATACAACCTATATTTAAGGTATAAATAAGATCTTATCAATTTATATTGCATTGTAACGCACTGACCTGATAAAGATATGCTGTCTCAGGACAAGAGAACTTTATCACGTCAACGTGACATTGCACTTTTACGAATGGAACGGACTACTGGAAAAATGACAAAAATGTTATTGTTACTGGGAAAAATGGAAAAATTTTCTGAAAAAAAAAATATCATTGGAAATATGGTCAGCTGATACTAAATATATCGACCGCTAGAATGCTCGGATGCACTGAGGATCATCAATAACAGATCGTAAATTGTTAATTTAAGAGTGTAGAAGGGGATAAACTGATAAATAGAATACCAGATTCGTGCCATTTGCCGAGCGATTCTACATGCGTTCTAGAAGCCAAGCCTGATAAACTTGATATCAAAAGACACGAACCTGGTATTCTCTTTATACATTTTTTATAAGAAAATTAACCATTCTGGACACATGAAAGATATCTCTAGTCACAAGGATGTGTTATCATAATTTGCTAAATATGTTCTTAGCACATTACTTGCTTATATGTAGCTGATGCAGTGGATTATTGCGCATCGAATCCGGACGACGTCATCCCAACACCAGACAACTGTGCTCAGTATTTTAACTGTTCTCAGAGGAACTCAACCGTGGGCGATCACGTGACTGAATGCAGATATCCAGATTTATTTTCTCAACTAAACAAAACTTGTCAGAATTTTGAAACTGTGGCATGTGGAAAACGGAAAGAACCTCAAGCTCCATGTAAGTGTTATGCAGTTATATTTTTAAGTACTATCCCATATATGACAATTGGAATCTTCCATTCAAAAGGAATGGATACACCTTTAGGGGCGGCAGCTGTTGCACATTAAAGTATTTTGTCTTCTATGCCAATAAGGGTCAACCCATAAAGGAAGGAATTTGCTCCTGAGAAGAAAATTCTTTCCTGTAAGTGTAGACGCCTGAGGAGCAAATTCTTTCCTTTAGGTGCAGACGCCCTTTTCCATGGGACAGGATTTTTAGAAAAGCGAACAGGAAGTCCCGAAAGTTGACTTTCTTTGAAAAATGGCGGCAATGTCTTTTTACAGCTTTTGGCTGTTTATGGATGCCATTCTTTGGCTATTTTGTCTAAGGTTTTAAATTATTTCTGAAAGTAATGCAAAGATTTTGCGGTATCTCATCTTAGTATTTACCTTGAGCGTTTTAATTTAAACATTGTTATTTTACAGTGCAACATTATATAATAAGTACAATAAAAACAAGAGCCGGCCTCGGTAGCTCGTTCGGATGCGCTTCTGACTGGTGATCAGAAGGGCGCGGGTTTGACACCTGTCGGGGTCGGCACCTATAGTGAAGATTGATCATGAAATATTTTCTAATGTCATTCTAGCTCTTCCGATGATTCAAGAAGGGCAGTTTTCAGTTCCTGGCAGAATAATGTGCACTGTACTGGTTAACCGCCTATCCAGGAAAAGTGTGACCGGCTCAAAAATGACCCAAAAATGTTGACTGTGCTGTCAAAACAAACCAACAAACAAATACAAAAAGCAGTTCTTGGCATTTCTGCATAAAAACTTAGCGTTCTGCAAGCTCTGATCATCTTTTCAATAGCTTCGCTGATCCGACACATCAAATGGAATAATTATGATTAGAAGAGAATCGTAGATGATACCGCGCTGTATATAAGAACAGCAAGCAGGAAGGAATATACTACACAAAACTGGGGGTGTAAGGGGCCAAAATTATATAGGCATGTTTTCGTGATGTCTTTTAAAAAGTAAAATAAAATGCATCATGCTAACAAGTCCACATAACAGCCTGGAAAACTCAAATGATAAATCTAACAATATTTCTATACGCAAAGATATGTATTTGAAAATAATATATGTAAACAATTTGGTTTTGATTTCCTTTCTAACTATTTTGGGTGATATTTGCAAACAATACTATCCGAGCAGGCACACGTGGAGAAAAAATACATCTGAAAATGTCGTCTACTTATGTCGTCTGCTGATTTTTTGCAAACATTTTAAAAGTATTTTCCTTACAGGCAATAGTGTAGGGCCAGATCTGGGTCCACACTGTTTGCAAATAATACTTTTAAGGTAACCGGCAGACGGGAAAGTAGACGACAAGTGTCGTGTTTGGCATTTAATTGGTTAAAATTAGAGAAATATGTAAGTAATTGAAGAATACATTATTTCCAGGTGCCTTTTAATTTTAATAAGAAAGAAACATCGTCTATGAGTACCTTTTTAGGAGATAACTTGCACGGTTCAAACGGGCATTTTAAGTGTCTATATTCAGAACATATATGAAGAATAGAAGTGAAGGCAATGATAAGGAAACGATAAAATTAACCCACAGCTCCCATCAGACTCACCAAAGGGAAAGAAACACAAACTTGAAACCAACTAGATACTAATGGAAACATCAACAGCGGAAAGCCAAAAGGACAGTTACTTTCCCACAAAATGGCCAATAGGCTATCAAAAACAGAAAATATAAGCGATACACACAATCAATGACAAACCATAACAAAAATAAACTGCGACATGAGAACCGCCTTGAAACGGTCAGTGAAACGAATCCCACTGGGAAGGCTTAAATACGCGGCTGCAGTCTTCGCCCTTGTTTCCGTCGCGGTTGAGACAAATAATTTGTTCAGGCCGCATAAAGGTCTCCTATTTAATCAGTGCAACATCTCCAAGAACACAAAAATTAAACAACCACAGAGGTGAGACAACGATGAGGACTCGACATCAAGAAACCACTGAAATGCTGGAGAAAATGTAAACCAACAGTTAGACTCCGATGGGCCCGACCAGATACAGAGCATCAGGCACCAACAAACATCACATAAAAATAAATTCTGTTCTAATTATCAGTAAAATAGAAGTGACGGCAATGATCAGGAATCGATACAATTAACCCACAACTCCCATCAGAGACACCAAAGGGAGAGAAACACAAACATGAAACAACAAACCCTAATGGACAGTGGAAAGCCAAAAGGACAGTTACTTTCCTATAAATGGCCAATTGGCTATCCAAAACAAAATAATATAAGCGATACAAACACTCAAAGACAAACCATAACAAAAACTAAACCGCGACAGAAGAACCGCCTTGGAACGGTCAGTAAACGAATTCCACTGGGGAGGGGGGGGGGGCGGGAGGCGGTGCTTAAATCGACTTTACCTGGCCACAATCCTCGCCCTTACTTCCGTAGCTATTTAGGTAAGTCATTTGTTCAGTCCGCATGAAGGCCTCCTAACTCATCAGTGCAACATCTTCGTGAACACAAAAAAATCAAACAATCACAGAGATGAAACAACGGTGAGGACTCGACAGCAACAAACCACTGAAATGCCGGAGCAAAAGAAAACCAACAGTTAGCCTCTGATGGGTCCAACCAGATATAGAGCATCAGGCACCAACCAACATTACATTGAATTGGATCTCTATAATTCTCAGTAAGCCTCTACGCTAGAACCGTCATACAATCTGAGGCCTAACCAACCGGCTTGCAATTAAAGAGGGAAGCAATGTTGTCAACCGTGATTGGGTTAACTACCATGCATGCTGTCTGTCGTATAACATTTTGTTGCACCCAATCTTTTTATATTGGGGAAAGACAAAGTAAGCCTCTGACCTTTCCAAACTCTCTGTCGGGACAGTGTGATAGCCAAAACGGTTACACAGATGAAGAGACTCATTACGTTAACACGTCCGTGTAATGAACATCCCTCTAAACCCCACTTTATATAGAGAAAACTGGGGTTTACTGCGGCTATACGTTTTTTCTTTATTTCTGCTCCAAGACATAGTTTCTGGGTGATCGTCAGTACCGCCTCAATTAAGCGTATCTAACGAGCAATCACATCGCCCCAATGAGGCGTTTCTAATGAGACTCACATCAAGTTTTTGGCGTATAAGAAAAAAAATCAAAATGTATCATTAGAAAAGTAACGATTTGGGAGATATGGGCCCCGTCAAGCGATTTTGGTATTTATCGCCTATGCGAGCAGCAAAGGTTCAGGCGAGCCTGTGCATCCGCACAGTCTCGCCAGAACCTTCGCTGATCGCTCACACAAGCAATGAATCAAAAGGAACCTTCAGTCAGAAAGCCATGCCCCTGGCCCCTCTGATAGGCTTGGCATGCGCAGTTATAATTTGTCATGACGGAAAGCTCGAAGACACAAATTCGCTTGGCGGGGCTCATATGAAAAAATACCCTATAACACACGGATGCGTTATCGTAATGTGATACACGGCGTTTCCGTGTTTGCACAAACCTTGTAGGTTTTTGCATGCCTAGAGCCCCAAACAAGAATGCATAAATACCATTTTATGTAATATATAGAGGACATGAGTGTTCATGTACTATTGAATTTATTAAACTCGTTGAGGAAAAGGGATAAAATGGAAGGCTATGCCTCGCATTATATCCCTTTTCCTCAACGAGTTTAATAAATTCAATAATACAGGAGCAAATTTATTAAACGAGTTGAGGAAAAGGGATAAAATGCGAGGCAAAGGCCTCGCATTTTATCCCTTTTCCTCAACTCGTTTAATAAATCCAATAATACATGAGCACGAATGCAAGATTCTATTTATCATATGACATTTAAAACGCATTTTATTCACGATTGTTCACCAATAATGTCAACATTCCGCTATTAGTTAACGCGACGTCGTTAAGGACGCCGTACATGTAACGTAACGGGGCGTATCTAACTAATTAGCATATTTAATCCACTAGCGGATTATCGAAAATATTACATGGCGTTATTACACTCTCAGTCGCGACGTCATATGATAAAATAATATATCGACAGTTATGTTATCCTGTTGTTACATGTTCCAACTGAAGTCCAAGCACCATTTTATTTAGGTGAATATGAGCAGAATCTATGCAAGAAAAATGTTCAGTCGTGCATGAGATGTCCTCGGAGACTTCCCAGTTGTGTAGGCCTCAAAGACGGGGAACATGCCTTCCCAACTAGGCTATGGAAGCCTGATTATATTGTATGCTATAAAAACCGGACACTGGAGATAAAGAACTGTTCAAATGGCTACTTTCATCCTCGCAAGGAAGGCTGTACATCAGCCGTCGAAAGAGGTAAAAGGCGATACTGTTCCTTCAACCGTAAGATACTGAGAGGTGAAAGCTTATTTAAATCATCCTACAGGTGATTAATGATTTAATGGATTGATTAAATTGAACGGGCATTTCAAAAAGAATATTCCCTCTATCTTGCATATAATAAATAAAGGCTTTTTTTCTCTTCCGAAGAGGAAAACAATTACACATTATTGGCATGAGAGAAAATGTAAGAAGCTCTCGCCTTTCTATTTGCAAATACTTATTTAATATTTGGTACTATGTTATTTAGACAAATCGTAAGGATTCCGATGGATACAAATTTCACTCCCCTTATGGTTAATTTGTTCTTGTTCAATTATACAAGCGACTTCACTCTGATATGATTGCACGCACCAAAAAACGCCAAAGTGACTGCATTTATCACCAGATCAATTACCAATACCAGAATATGTGCGATAGGCGTCTTAATTTAACAATCTATATTTTGGTGAAGAATGGCGTACCGACAATTATTCCTGACCATAGTAGTAGACAGACACACTGAATCTATATGTGGACAATAAATAGTGAAGAATTCAATGACCAGGTAGAGTAGAAGTAAAACAAAGATCAGGAATTGATACAATTAACTTACTCCATCCATAAAAGACACCAAAGGGAAAGAAATACAAACATTGAGCGACCAGACCATAATGGAAACCTAAACAAAGGAAGGCCATATGGACAGTTACTTTCCCACAAAATGGCCATATGGCCATCCAAAATTAAAAGACACAAGTGATACACACAGTAAGTAACAAACAACAACATAAATAAATCGCCACAGAAGAGCCGCCTTGGAACGGTCAGTGGAAGATTTCCACTGGGGGGCTTAAATCGATTTTACGTGGCCACAATCCTCGCCCTTACTTCCGTCGCGATTTAGACAAAAAATTTGTTCAGTCCGCATGAAGGCCTCCTAACTCATCAGTGCAACATCTCCGTGAACACAGAAATCAAAGAACCACAGAGGTGAGACAACGGTGAGGACTCGACAGCAAGAAACCACTGAAATGCTGGAGCAAAAGAAAACCAACAGTTAGACTCCGATGAGCCCGACCAGAGACAGAGCATCAGGCACCAACCAACATTATCTCTTTAATTTTCAATAAGCCTTTACGTTGGAGCCGTCATAGAATCTGAGGCCTGACCCACCGGCGTGCAATTAAAGAGGGAAGCAAAGTTGCCAACCGCGATTGGGTTAACTACCATGCATGCAGTCTGTCGTATAATATCCATGTTGTACCAAATCTTTTTATATAGAAGAATGATTTTACGAAATTGGGTGCTGAAGTCATTGCGGTTACCTCGCCTCGTCATTGAAGACCCGGAATAGATTGTACCTATGCGTAGATATATTTAAGCATTTGCCTACCGTCCGTTATACAGTGTATATTTTTATAGCACTGCCCATTTAATTTACATATGCTTTATTTGTCATGCAATTTTTCATAATTTTCTTGACAGTGGCTCTTACAATGTGAACAGCTAT
The DNA here is from genome assembly GCA_963580285.1 of Lucinisca nassula. Classification (NCBI taxonomy): domain Eukaryota; kingdom Metazoa; phylum Mollusca; class Bivalvia; order Lucinida; family Lucinidae; genus Lucinisca; species Lucinisca nassula. The sequence continues at coordinate 4,511,360 of OY757019.1, read as the reverse complement.
TTATTAGTTTTATTCTGTTAGGAGTATTTATAATTTCTTTACAGTTGATGCCGTTGACTATTGTGCCGCAAATCCTGCATATATAGTGCCAACGCCTGATAACTGTGCCCAGTTCTATAACTGTTCTCAGAAGAATACGTCACTTGGTAAACATGTGATGGAATGCAGATATCCAGATCTATTCTCGACCAGAACATTATCATGTGAGATGTTTGAAAAAGTACAATGTAACTCAAAAATGGAACCTCAGGCGCCATGTGAGTATAAAATGTCAACTCTAATGTACAATTTAACGTTAACATATTAAAACCCATGTGATATATGAGTGTTCATGCACTATTGAATTTATTAAACGAGTTGTGCCTTTTCCTCAACAAATTTAATAACATAAATAATAAATTAGCACGAATGCAAGATTCTATTTATCATATGGCATTTAAAACGCATTTAAATCAAGATATTTATTTTTCGAAAATGCAAGTATTCCACCATAAGTAAAGGCGACGTCGTTTAAGACGTCGTTCTTTAAACGTTACGGGGCTTACCTAACCAATTTACATATTTAATCTTTAGGCTGATTACAGAATATTTAGTAGTAGAGTGTCCGCTCCGGGGACCGGGAGGTCAAGGGTTCGATCCCGGGCCGCGACATACCAAAGTCGTTAAGAATGGTACTAGCTGCTCCTCGCTTGGCACTCAGATTTACGGGGTAGAGCTAGGACTGGTCGACCCAGTGTCAGGTTAATGTGACTGGATGTGGTATCATGTAATGTGTCTGGGACATGATACTTCAGTGAGGCAGCACTGTAAAAGTGAGCATTGAGCTCCCTGTCGCAACCAGACACCGTCGGGATATGACTAAAAATTGTTGAAAGCGACAGTAAACATGAATTCACACACAATACGGGATATTTAATACATGATGCTATAACATTCTGATACGCGACGTCATTTGATAAACTGTTTTCATATTCTCAAAAAAACAAATGTTTTATTCTAGTGAAATATTATGATATTTGACTTGTTTTGCCTCGTACAAAGGTTGCTCTTTAACCTAACCGTACTGTACCTAAAAAAGTTTTCAAGATTCAGACCAGCTAACTTCTCGGTAAGGATATGACTATCCTCTATTGATCTGAGGTCATCCGTATTAACACCAGGTCAAAAATCAATAATCTTGTTTTTATTTGTGTCAGTTAATAAAAATGTCATTGGCCAAGTTACCGGTCCTTCGGCCTCGGGTCAATACAGCAGACCTCGGACTTGTAACTTGGCCAATACGAAATTACTTGATTAATAACATTATAGTACTGTTTTCAATTCTTCTGAATCCATGGTAAACATTGAACTCCTGCGACAAAAATGGCTGAAAATCGGCGAGGTATGTTTTGCATGGTGAGGGTAAATGCGACATTCTTTACGAGTACTAGAAACATATTCAAATGGTAGCTTCTCCTAAACTCTTAAGCCAGTTTTATAAAAACTTCGCAAGAATGTTGTGCAGGTGGCCATCTAAGTTAGCACATTAATTATGCCTCGTGGAATATGATGGCTGTCACTTATCCAGATGACTTGCAGAAGCTATGCGACATCTTAAAATCAGGTGAGCGATTCTTGGCGCTCTTATTCTCTATATACACTGAGGTTTGATGGAGTTCTCGTTTAACTATGCTCTCCTGTTGCGTAGCGATGGGTTATGCTTTTGACTCAGTGGCGACAAATCTTTTAAACAGTAAGAGCACTAAGTTGTGTGCCCTGCGTTTGGACCTATGTGGTCTAATTTGTTGTTTTCTTCTGCTCTGACGTCAGATTATTGTTAGGTCCTCGACCCTGATTCATATTTGTCTAATATATCTAATTTTATAGATAGATTTTACTCTGTATGGTATTGCAAGGGCCGCGTTAGAGAAACGGTTTGTTCATGTGGATCAATTTTCTAATGTTTTAATGTAAAAGATTCCACTAGAATTGAGTGGCGAGGGTCATACATTCCGTAGTTGAAGCCGCCTCGACCTTACACAAACTGGCATTCAAAACGTTGTCTTTCTTTCGGTGCTTTCGTTATATTTTTAAGTTGTTTAATATTGTCCGTGATTAGATTATAACGGCCGGATCTTACTTGCATGGCTAAAACATCGAAAACATTCCCGTGACGGGTTTCATATGGCAATAGAATGTAAACCGGAAGTAAACACAGCAATCTCTGTTATAATTACACCAAATGAATATGACAGTTATACACATATTAAGGCAGTATATTGCTTCTCTTTGCAACAGGTGAATATCAACAGAATCTATGTAATCCAACTAACACGTCTTGTGAGAAGTGTCCTCGGCGTCTGCCAAGTTGTAAAAGTCAAAATAATGGAGTTAACACATTCCCATTACGATTATGGAAACCAGACTATATAAGGTGTTACAAAAACAGAACTATGAATATTACAAGGTGTCAAGACGGCTATTTCCATCCTAAAAGGCAGATGTGTACGAAGGATGTCGCAAGGGGTATGTCATTTGTATTGCAGGTAGACAATTCCATATAGAAATTACCCATTCCAAGCATTTACAATATTGTATGTTTGCTAAAAGTTTTGTTTTATTGTGTGTGGTAAGGTTTATTTCTAGGTTATCTTATGAAACAAATCTATAGCGTTATCTTTTACATGACAACAACGTATATGCCAGGGCGTATTGCTTTTCCTAAATATTCTACCAATTTAACTATTAGTCATACTAACTCGCATTTAAGTACAGATTGGTAAATATTTTGGTCCAGTTTTCCCAGTATAGTATCTTAAATATGTCACATCATTCGTTTTAACTTTTTAGTTGATGCAAAGGATTTCTGCAGCGCCAACCCCACTGACACAGTACCAACATCAGATAACTGTGCGCAGTTCTACAATTGTTCTCAGAATGTTGGTTCGTCAGCTGACCATTTAATGGAGTGCAAGTATCCGGACCTGTTTTCAACTGTTTCTTTAAAGTGTGATAGTTTCACCTCGGTATCTTGCGACAAAAGAAAAGAACCACAGGCTCCATGTAAGTTGCTTCCATGGCATACGCTTATAATTATCTTATCTTCACACTTTCCACTACCGTTTGGTTTGTATTATTTTTTAATACGCTAACCATTGCCGTCACTTCTATTTTGTATAGAGCCAGTTTACAATTATAAATGGTCCATGCATAAAAAGTACATGCATTTTATACACCTTGGTTTTACATAGACCTAAATAGGGAAATTCTTGAAAAAAAAAACTTCTTCTCTGTGACCACAAGGCCTAGGTCTTTGATATTTGGTATGAAGCTTCACCTAGTGGACCTCTACCAAGATTGTTCAAATTATGGCCCTTAGACCAAACTTGCCCCGCCTCGGGGCCCTTTGGTTTTACATAGACTTAAAGGCGGTTCTTCTGTGGCGGTTTATTTATGGTGTTGTTTGTTTCTTACTGTGTGTATCACTTGTGTCTTTTTATTTTGGATGGCCATATGGCCATTTTGTGGAAAAGTAACTGTCCTTATGGCATTTTTTTGTTTAGGTTTCCATTATGGTCTGGTCGCATAATGTTTGTGTTTCTTTCCCTTTGGTGTCTTTGATGGGTGGAGGTAGTTAATTGTATCGATTCCTGATCTTTGTTTTACTTCTACTTTATATAGGGAAAATCTTTAAAAATCTTCTTCTTGTGAAAGCACAGGGCCTAGATTTTTTATATTTGGTGTGAAATTTCATCTAGTTGACCTCTATCAAAGTAGAAGTAAAACAAAGATCAGGAATCGATACAATTAACTTACTCCACCCATCAAAGACACCAAAGGGAAAGAAATACAAACATTAAGCGACCAAACCATAATAGAAATCGTAACAAAGGAAGGCCATAAGGACAGTTACTTTCCCACAAAATGGCCATATGACCATCCAAAATTAAAAGACACAAGTGATACACACAGTAAGTAACAATAACAACATAAATATATCGCCACAGAAGAACCGCCTTGGAACGGTCAGTGGAAAGATTTCCACTGGGGGGGGGGGGGGGCTTAAATCGATTTTACGTGGCCACAATCCTCGCCCTTACTTCCGTCGCGATTTAGACAAATAATTTGTTCAGTCCGCATGAAGGCCTCCTAACTCATGAGTGCAACATCTCCGTGAACACAAAAAATCAAAGAACCACAGAGGTGAGACAACGGTGAGGACTCGACAGCAAGAAACCACTGAAATGCTGGAGCAAAAGAAAACCAACAGTTAGGCTCCGATGGGCCCGACCAGAGACAGAGCATCAGGCACCAACCAACATTACCTTAAATTAGATCTCTCTAATTCTCAATAAGCCTTTACGTTGGAGCCGTCATAGAATCTGAGGCCTGACCCACCGGCGTGCAATTAAAGAGGGAAGCAAAGTTGCCAACCGTGATTGGGTTAACTACCATGCATGCAGTCTGTCGTATAACATCCAGGTTGTACCCAATATTTTTATATCGAAGAATGATTTTACGAAATTGGGCGCTGAAGTCATTGCGATTATATATTTTTCTGAATTGATATACTAAGTCACCATAAAATTCGGGTTCCGATAGACCTTGTTGCAGAAGAGATTTAAGTCCAATATTGAATTTTGAAATTAATTTTGAAATTTTGTACCGATAACCCTGATTAAGGAGTTTAGCCGTTAATAATTTATTACGAGTGTTGAAGTCAGTTACATGACTACACACTCTAGCAAATCAAATTAAATGCGAAATATAAACGCCATAGGATGGCGCACGAGGAACATCACCATCCAAAAAAAGGAAAATTTACAATCTCAAAATCAAAGTCATTGCGTTTATCATAAATCTTGCACGAAACAAACCCATCTACAATAGATAGATTGTTCAAATTATAGCCCTTGGGCCAAAAATGTTCCCGCCCCGAGACCCTTTGTTAGTGGGAACTATTTAAAAATCTTCTTCTCTGAAACTGCAAAGCCCATGTCTTTGATATTTGGTATGAAGCTTCATCTAGTGGACCTCTACCAAGATTGTTCAAATTGTAGCCCTCGGGCCACAAATGCCCCCGCCCGGGGCCCTTTGGTTTTACATAGACTTATATAATGATAATCTTTGAAAATCTTCGTCTCTGAAACAGCATAGCCCAGGTCTTTGATATTTGGTGTGAAGCTTCATCTAGTGGACCTCTATCAAGATTGTTTAAATTATAGCTCTGAGTCCAAAATGACCCCGCCCCGGGGCCATTTCGTTTTACATAGGCTTGCTGTCGAGTCCTCACCGTTGTTTCATCTTTGTGGTTGTTTGACTATTTGTGTTCACGGAGATGTTGCACTGATGAGTTAGGAGGCCTTCGTGCGGACTGAACAAATTATTTGTCTAAATCGCGACGGAAATAAGGGCGAGGATTGTGGCCACAAGTAAAATCGATTTAAGCCCCCCAGTGGAATTCGTTTCCGCTGACCGTTCCAAGGCGGTTGTTTTTTTCGCGGTTTATTTTTGTTATGGTTTGTCTTTGGGTGTTTGTGTCGCTTATATTATTTTCTTTTTGGATACCCTATTGGCCATTTTGTGGGAAAGTAAATGTCCGTTTAGCTTTCCGCTATTGATGTTTCCATTAGGTCTTTTGTTTCATGTTTGTGTTTCTTTCCCTTTGGTGTCTCTGATGGGGTTGATTGTATCGATTCCCGATCATTGCCTCCACTTCTATTATGTAGGGAATATCTTTGAAAAATTCTTCTCAGAATCCGCGAGGCCCATGTCTTTTATATTTGGTGTGTAGCTTCACCTAGTAGATCTTTGCCAAGATTAATCAAATTATAGCCTTTGTGGGTATTTGGTATGAAGCTTCACCTTTTTAGACCTCCCTCAACATTATGCACATTATAGCCCTGGGGTCAATAATGGCCCTCCCCGGGGCCCACTTGTTACTCTATGGATCAGGTGAGCGATCGAGGGCCACCATGGCCCTCTTGTTTTAATGATTATATAGAGGATCTTACACGGGTTTTTCATGTATTATTGAATTTATTGAACGAATTGAGTAAAGGCATTTTGTCAATTAGTGTAAAACGTTTTATAATACATGAGCACGAACCCAAGATTCTATATGACATGTAAAACTCAATTTATTCACGATTTTGTTACAAAGGCGTCGATACTCCACCACTAGTAAACGCGATGAAGACGCACGTGTATCGTTACGGAGCGTATCTAACTAATTTGCACATTTTATCCATTACTGGATAACCGATTTTAATACATGGCGTTATTATATTCTAAGACGTGACGTCAGATGAGAAAAGCTAATGTTTGACTTTTTGTTATAACCGTTTCATCACAGATGGAGTTGAAGGAAGTAGGAATAAGATACAGAGATTCGAATTTCTTATGTATTTAGAATCAGGGTATGTGCTGAGTTATTGTCGAGGATATAAATGACTATTTGGTCACGTTCGCTATAATACCTTTACTGATGGAGTGCATTCGGCTAATTATTAAATGACATTTAAGCTAGAGATTTACATGATGGCATTAATTGTTTCATAAAGGTTTACGAAACGCTTCCGAAAACGACATGGAGCTACTGAACCAATCAAAAGACGCATAATACTAGATTTAAAAATTCAAGTTATTATTCTTTTGTAAAAATTGTATGTTTTGCAGTCGTCTTTTTCAGTCGGCATCGGTAGCTCAGTCGGATGCGCGTCTGACTGGTTATCAGGATGACGCGGGTTCGATACCTGCCGGGATCGGCATCATTCTTTCGTGGAGATAGATGATGAAATCTTTTCTACGGTCATTCTCTCCCTTCCGCTGATTCAAGAAGGGCAGTTGTCAGTTTCTGGCGAAATAATGTGCATTGTACTGGATAACCGCTTACGTATATGCCTGCACAGGAAAAGAGTGTATAGATAAACTGACCGGCTCAAAATGACCTAAATAGTGTTGACATGGCCGTTAATCTCCAATACAAACAAACAAACTTTTTCTGTCGACACTAAAACCTTGACCTGTGTTTCGCATTTTCTCTCTCTGTTAAATGCAGTTATACCTTCTAAACAACCACTGACTACTGAACAAATGATACATTGTTCAAGTCATCTATTAGCACTGACATTTTTCGTATTTTTTATTTTAGGTGAATATAAGCAAAATCTTTGTAATTCTTCTGACCCGAATTGTGAGCCTTGCTCTCATCGACTGCATTCATGCGTGGGTTTACTTGACGGTGACAACCCGCTACCAGGCGGACAGTGGACACCTGTCTACATCAAATGTTTTAAAAACAGGACTATGGAAATCAGACATTGCAAGAATGGCAATTTTGACCCGGCTACAAGGCTCTGCACATCAAAGGTTGATCAGAGTAAGTAACATTTTGGACGAGAACAGTCGTCGAAGACTATCAGCATGATATTTTGAGCCGGAATTGTGTTGTCCAACTTTGACCCGGCTACAAGGCTCTGTACATCAAAGGTTGATCAGAGTAAGTAGCATGTTGGACGAGAACAGTCGTCGAAGACTATCAGCATAATATTTTGAGCCGGAACTGTATAGTCCAATGAAATTCAAACGGTTAGATAATATGACTTACTAGTTAATTTACTAAATATAATATAAACTGAATAACTAAATAATCCTTGAGAAGAAAGATCCAAAGCAGAGAAATGTAAATGTTGATTGTACAAAAATATAGAAATAAATGCCCAGGAATAGGCACAGTCAAAGAGTATAGCCTACCACTGACACCACGAGGAAGAGTAACTAACAATGAGGAAAACAAAAAAGGGGAAAAAAATGAATCACAAACAGCACAGCAACCAGCTCCCTCTTCCCCACAAGAGGTGATCAAGGTGCAACATGCGCAATTAATGAAAATTAAATAAGTAAGGATACACAACCATAAGCATATACGACATGTAGGACCCCGTCCGAAAATCCGATAAACTAAATTTACATTACGAAAACACGTATATACAAATATATTGCCACCTTTATCGCCGAAAATATGAAAATTTTATGATGAAAAATTGTGATCTTTTTCTTATTTCTGCTCTAAAATAGAGCAGAAATATGAAAAAAAAGGTTTACCCCCGGAAACCCCAGTTTTACTATATAAAAGTGGGGTTCAAAGGGGTCAAAATTATATAGGCGTGTTTTCGTGATGAAATAGTAAAAAAAAAAAAAAAAATAGAACCACCACCTTAGGACGGTCAGTAGCGATAATCACCGGGGAGTTTATATCGATGTTATTTACCTAACCTTCACTCTCGGTTCTAATACAACACACAAAATAGTTGGTCCACCTGAAGGTAACACAGTCAATAGACCACCACAGAATAACGTATAGATTAGAGTAAACTGGAATACAAATGAAACTGAAGAACTGCATTGAATTAAAGATGAGGACTTGTTCTACACACTGTAAGCTGGAGCTAAAAGTGTGTTTTTCTCGGCTCACAAGCTGTTTTCGGCCATTTATACCCCATCATTGATCCTCAAATATTTTTACAATTCCGCCGTGGAATCAATGATCTCAAATGTCCAGAAAATATAACCAACAATATGATGAAGGTCAGAATGAGTTGATACGGCCGCTGCACGTTTCTTTAGCAGCAGTCGTGGTTTAGGTAAATATTCTGGAAGCAAAAACTACAACGCATAACAGAAAACCTGGAGTGTATAGATTTTATTCTGGGCCAGACTAGCTAGATTCGGCCAATTACATCACGAAAACAAGTCTATATAATTTTGACCACCTTGAACCCCACTTTTATATAGTAAAACTGGGGTTTAGAGGGTATACCTTTTTTTTCTTATTTCTGCTCTAAAGTATAGATTGTAGGTACTCGTTGGAATCGGTTCTAACGAGTACCTACAATCTATATTTTTAAGAAAATCATCACAATTTTTCAGCTTAAAATTTTCTTTTTTTCGACGTTAAAGTTCACAATGTATTTGTATAAGCGTGATATCGTAATGCGGCCAATTAGTCTCTGATATTTTCTAAATTCCGCAGTGGAATCAATGATCCATAAGAATTAGAATATATAGCCCACGCTATGATGAAGGGCAGCATTTATTATATAGTCTGCTTTTTACTTATAATTAAGTATTGTGTATAACTTTCTCTAGATCATCTGTGAGGTTCATATGACATAAGGTTTTCCAAAAAATGTGTGTACAAAATTCTAATCGGCTAGAATGAAATGAAGAACCAATAAATGCGGGCCCCAAAATAAAAAAAAAATTAAACTATTACATGATGGAAACTTATAAAGAAATATAGCTATAGTTTTTCTTGTTTAAACTAATGTGACTGGCAATAAATGATTTTATCTGATATATGCGTTAAGCATTTTCTAGCTGTTTCCTGTGGTTTTCTTTCAGCAAACATTGACAGCATCTGCAAAACCAACTCGACCGCTGTTATTGCTATGGCATCTAACTGTGCAAAGTATTACAACTGTTCCTCAAACACCACTAGCCACCACGTGCAGGAATGTGGATATCCAGATCTCTTTTCCTCATCCACACTCAAATGTGAAACATTCGAGAGCGTAAACTGTCAGAACAGAAGTGAACCAATGGCGCCTTGTAAGTTGTTTTAACCTGATGTAGCCAAACTTATAATCAGGAGATACAACATCTAATTGATTCGAAATATTAATTCATTTTTGTTCGCAAAAGCTAAAGAAGATGTCTGAGCCTTACATAGACGGTTTTTTAAGTTCTTGGATCACGCGAATTGATTAAACATGTTGCCTACTTTCTATATATAAATACAGTCACGGTATAGAAAATGATCGCACCAAAGCGTATTAGTCACATCTGTGGAGATTTGAGGACCGACAAACTGCAAAAAATAATAAGATGAAATTTTTTTCTATATAAAAGTTCGTTTATACATGTATTCACTTTAATACATTGCAGGTGCATCTCATGAAAAGAGACACATTGCCTCACAAGAAGAAATAATACAATATATAATAAATAAATATAAACGAAAACTGAGTACCACTACAAGTACTTTAGCCATCTTTCTCATCAGATGCCGTTCGTTTGTAATTATACCTTTTCATTCTTTGCAGGTCAGTATGATCAAAATCACTGCAATCAGTCAGACTCACAGTGTGTGAAATGTCCAATGAGATTGCCAAGCTGTATCGGTCGAAATGAGGGAAACAACGCATTCCCATTGAGAATGTGGAAGCCAGACTACGTTACTTGCTACAAGAACAGGACGTTGAATGTCACTCGATGCAATGATGGCTACTTTCATCCCCATCAACTTAAGTGTACAAAAGATGTCCCAAGAGGTAAAACTGAATACTATGAATGTTAGAACTTGCTGGCATTGATGCAAGTTACAACAAAATATCAATGACATGAACAACGACGGCTCGTTTACTATGGTTAATCCGAATTCGCTCACGCCCCGCCAATCGGGGCTTTGAGTATTAGATTAGGCTGCATTATGCTTCCACGCGGAGCTTAAACTGACCAAACACAAGTACTGGTAAAACGCTTAAAAGGACTAAAATAGAAGTGGGGACAATGATCAGGAATCGGTACAATTAACCCACAGCTCCCATCAGAGAAACCAAAGGGAAAGAAACACGAACATGAAACAAGAGACCCTAATGGAAACATCAATAGCGGAAAGCCAAAAGCACCCGACTGGTTTCTGACTGGTGATCAGGAGGGCGCGGGTTCGATACCTGCCGGGGTCGGCGACATTCATGCGTGGAGATTGATCATGAAATCTTTTGTACGGTCATTCTCTCCCTTCCGCTGATTCAAGAAGGGCAGTTGTCAGTTTCTGGCGAGAGAATTTACACTCTTCAAAAGTCGAACTATAACAAACTTAAACAGCGTTAGATGAACCGCATTGGAACGATCAGATAGAAGTATATCACGGGGGGGGGGGGGGTTAAATCTATTTAACGCGGCTGCAATCTCCGCCCTTACTTCAGTCGCGATTAAGACAAATCATTTGTTCAGTCAGCATCTAGGCTTCCCAACTCATCATTCGTATTCCTTACTTCCAAAAGATGACCCTTTCTAGAACATATTTAACGTCACTACAGCTGGTGTCTGAGAATATGTGTCGGCCGTAAAATATCTCCCTGCCCTTCATCATAGTGTAGTTTATATTTTCTTGTCCTTTGGGATCATTGATTCCATTGCTGAATTTCGAAAATATTTAAAGTCACTGATGAGGCCTAATTGACAGAAACTAGCTAGTCTGGCCCAAAAAAACACGGACACTGCATATGTTCCGTTTTGTTTTTGTTGCGCATTCCTTGCTTCCAAAGGATAACCCGTTCTAGAACATATCTAACGTCACTACAGCTGGTGTCTGGGAATGTATTCCTTGTTTCCAAAGGATAACCCTTTCTAGAACATATTCGATAGCTGCAACCAGACACAGAGCATCAACCAACCAACATTAAATACAATTAAATTTTAATTTCAAGTAAGCCGTTACGCTGGAGCCGTAAAACCTATCATATTTATCCTACTACAGTTGACGCTGTGGATTATTGTGCTGCAAATCAGGATGACATCGTGCCTGTACCAGACAACTGCGCCCAGTACTACAATTGTTCCGACAGAAATACCAAGATAGGGGATCATGTGATGGAGTGCAAATACCCAGATTTATTTTCTATAACAAGCAAATCCTGCCAGAAGTTTGAGGGAGTAAATTGTTCCACAAGGATGGAACCTCAAGCACCTTGTAAGTGCCAGATACAATTTTCTTTTTGTGTAGTTAACATTAAACCTTGCTAGGGATTTAACTTATAACAAAGCCATAGGAAAATTTGAAATAACACGAATAACTTGCAAAAATGTACATATCAAGATTTTGAAAACGGCCAAAGATCAAGTCTCATTATCCGCCTCCCCACAACCCCCCCCACCTCCCCCCCCCCTAAACCAAAAAAAAAAACAACAACAAAACTTGTACAACTTGTACAGTCTAAAACAGAAGTGAAGGCAATAATCAGAAGTCGATAAAATTACCTCACACCTCCTGTTCAAATTGACTGTGGTCTCATTTTCAAAATGGTATCATTATTCTCAGCGTTTATCAACACACACAGACCAATCAACCACACCCATGTAATACCATTCGTTCGCTCATTAAAATTAAAAATGTTTCAATTACTGTTTCAAATATAAATTGTATGTGCTCGTCACTTATAGCGAAGTGGAACAAGTACCCATAGAATAGTTTCTTGAGCAGGAAATATTAAATTAATCTATACCATAATTAACCAATTTTCTCTCAGAAGAATATTCATTACACAGATGTATTGATGTAATAACATGCACAATACGGTTAACCCTTTTTGCTACGTACAGTATTGTTTTCAAGATTATTCATTGCATAGAAGTGTTAATAAGATAATATAAACGGTATTACTTTACCTAATTTGATGGGATCCTTAACGACAACATTTATCCCACTACGTGTACCTCGAAGTTGGAAGGCCCCTATATATAGCGAGGCTTATATGAACACAATCAGTTTCCGTCCAAACTCATTGAAGATAAAGAAACAAAAGATACCATACAAACATGACAAATAAAATCACGAAATAACTACACGTCATACTACCAAAATGAATAGGAAATAATTGTATTTCAATAAAGTATACATGACATTAAATATTAGTGTAGATCAACATCTGCTTTTTTGCTGCTGCAGGTGAATATGACCAAAATCTGTGTAAACAGACCAATACTTCATGTGAGAAGTGCCCGATGCGCCTACCGAGCTGTAAAGGGCAGAATGACGGGATACACGCATTCCCGTCAAAACTTTGGAAACCAGACTTCATCAGTTGTTTCAAAAACAGAACCATAAATATATCAAGTTGTCAGGACGGATATTTCCATCCAAGGTTGCTTACATGTACCATGGACGTTGCAAGACGTACGTATGCGTTTTTATCAGTTACCCCTATATTAATTGCATTGTAACACCTTGACCTGAAAAAGGTATGCTATCTCGAGACAGGTGAACTTTATCAGGTCAAGTTGACATTGCACTTCTATGAACTAGACTGCTGGACAATTTGGCAAAAATGTAAGATTGTACAATAGTAAAACTTATAAATAGAATACAGATTCGTGTCATTTGATATCAAGTTATCAGGATAGGCTTCGAGCCTCGGCAAGCCTCGCGATTCTACAAGCGTACTCGAAGCCTTGCCTCAGAACTTTGATATCAAAAGACATGAACCGGATATTCTCTAAATAAGTAGACGATACCATAAAATATGTAAGAGAAATTATTGATCTGGAATCAATATAATTACCTTCCCTCCAAGACAAAAAAGAGAAAGAAGGTGACACATAAAGTTATAATTGCAACATAATGATAAGAAAATCACACAATGTCTGCCATATAATAGAGTGCAAGTATCCGAACCTTATTTCCTACAGTGAAAACGTATTGTGAACTTAATAGCTCTTCTGTGGCGATTTATTTATGTTGTTGTTTGTTACTTACTGTGTGTATCGCTTGTGTCTTTTGGTTTTGGATGGCAATATGGCCATTTTGTGGGAAAGTAACTGTCCTTATGGCCTTCCTTTGTTTAGGTTTCCATTATGGTCTGGTCGCTTAATGTTTGTATTTCTTTCCCTTTGGTGTCTTTGATGGGTGGAGTAAGTTAATTGTATCAATTCCTGATCTTTGTTTTACTTCTACTTTTAATACAACCATTGCCCTTATTTCTGCTGTGGTTTAAACAAGTAATTTGTTATGTCTGCGTGAAGGCTTAGTGGTTTGTTAGTGCAACATATCTGAGAACATACAAATCAAACAAACTCAGATATGAAACAATGACAAGGACTCGATGGTATGACAACACTGAAATGTGGAAGGAAAAGAAAATCAAAACAAGAAAGCAATATATACCAAAGTTAAAAAAAAAACAAAGAACAAAACGCAGATTCTATTGGGAAAAACAACAAAGCAACAGTTGGATGCGCGTCTGACTGGTAACCAGGCGGACGCGGGTTCGATACCTGCCGGGGTGCAACATTCTTTCGTGGAGACTGATCATGAAATCTTTTCTACAGTCATTCTCTTGCGACTGCTTATTCAAGAAGGGAAGTTGTCAGTTTCTGACGAAAGAATGTGCACTGTCCTGGTTAACCGCTTACTTATAAGCCTGCCCAGGAAAATGTGGATAGGTAAACTGACCGGCTCAAAAATAACCTAAATAGTGCTAACTGGGCCGTTAAACTCCATTACAGACAAACAAACAAACAACATTGCAACAATGAAAGAACAACACCGGAACCTCCACTTACAATTAAAAAATAATGTATTTTAGACAGTTGTGACAAACTTGTTTTTGTTCTAACATCAGTTAAACATGCAAGCTTTTTGGTTTGCTGAGGTAGCCATATTTTTAGTTACTGTTTACTGTATATATACAACCTGCTTGATTCCCCCATTTGCTTGTATACTTTATATCTAGGCTTACAGCATTGAATGTGACATAAAGTTTAAGTCCATACAGTTACGTCTCCGCCCGTTGACCTCAAGCTACAACATGAAGCCAAAAAGCGTTTTTGGACCAGGAGTCTGACTGGATGCTTGTTGCACTTGTTGGAAGTCACTTTTTGCATGACATGACGCCTATAATAAGTGGAGTCACACTGTACATATAAATGCATTTTTAGATTTGTGCCCGTTTTCAGCTGATGCCAAGGAATATTGTAATGCCAATCCGAGCAACATAGTTCCAACACCAGACAACTGTGCTCAGTACTACAATTGTTCGAAGAACGTCACTGGATCGGCTGACCATATAATAGAGTGCAAGTATCCGAACCTGTTTTCTTCTAATACCTCAACATGCGAGAACTTCACAGCTGTATCTTGCGACAAGAGAAAGGAACCACAGGCTCCATGTAAGTGACCTTTTTTTTGGTAACGGTTTATAACGTAAATTTGAACGCATTAAACGTCACATAAGCATAGTTTTGGGATCGTACGGAATCCGTTTTGTTTGTTTGTATTGGAGTTTAACGGCGCAGTCAACACTATAGAGGTCATATTTGAGCCGGTCAGTTTACCTACCAACACTTTCCTGGGCAGGCTTATACGTAAACGGTTAACCAGTACAGTGCACATTCTTTCGCAAGAAACTGACAACTGCCCTTCTTGGATCAGCGGAAGGGAGAGAATGACCGTAGAAAAGATTTCATGATCAATCTCGACGAAAGAATGTTGCCGATCCCGGCGGGAGTCGAACCCGCGTCCTCCTGATCACCAGTCAGACGCGCATCCGACCGAACCACCGAGGCCGGCTCGTACGGAATAAGATCTCTGTGGAGCCGTTTGCAATAATTACTAAATAGACAAATATTTCGAATATAATTATTATATAAATTCCTAATCTTTCTATTAGATCCCCTTGGTCCGGTTTTTCAAAGCTAAAGACGTCGTTACTTAACCTATCGCTGAAACATGGTCATACAATATCGCACATACATAATAATTTTGCTCAAAATGTAATCTTTTTTTGCATTTGCAACAAGTATTTACATTTCCGTTATTCCACTGTAGTATACTCCACTGAATACATTACGATAACACATCCGTGTGATATAGTGCATCTTTCACACCTCGAAAAAGGTAATTTTTTTCTGACGAAAATTTGTGATGTTTTTTTTTATTTATACTCCAAACATAGGTTTTGCGTTCTCGTTAGAACCGCCTCATTGAGGCGGTTCTAACGAGTACCCACAACCTATGCCTTGCAGCAGAAATAAGGAAAATAATATTTACCCCCGTAAACCCAAGTTATCTCTATATAAAGTGGGGTTTAGTGGGGTCTTTATTTCACGGACTTGTTCACGTGATGTAATTCTTGCTGAACGAGTTTTAAATTTATAACACTAACGCTCTGGTAACTTAGTCGTGCTTTACACAGCTGGACTCCGGACCAAGACCTTATAGGGGCTAGGAGAAAGGATGTACACATCATATATGTATTTGGTATTTATTTGCACAGACCGTTCCAATGTGGTTCTTCTGTCGCGGTTTATTTTTGTTATGGTTTGTCATTGAGTGTGTGTAACGACTGCGTTTTGTTTTCTTTGGGATATAGCCAATTGGCCATTTTGTGGGAAAGTAGCTGTCCTTTTTGTTTTCCGCTATTGATGTTTCCATTCCAGTTGATTCATGTTTGTGTTTCATTCCCTTTGGTTACTGTGACGAGAACAGTTAACCGGATCGATTCCGGATAACTGCCTTCACTTCTGTTTTATGTGCTCCTTTTTATCTTTGTGCAAGGACTGTGTAGTATCTGAACCTACACAAAGTCAGACTGATGTCAGTAATAATGAGGGAGAAACCTATTGTTGTCGATACTGTATACTGGTCGAGTCTTTATTTGATGTTTGAACACTTTTTCTCACTAACATTCAGTTTTCATGATTCTAATTCCCGATTTCGTCATCCAAATTTAATCCAAAATTCTAGTAGTAGCAATTTAACAGTACTCCACACTTTTTATATGCTCCATTTAACTCTTGACTGTCAGAAAGAGATAAATTATTGCCTACGCCAACTGACGTAGACTTCCTTATGGATGACATTTGCTACGGATTCATTTAATAAAATGTCACGACTTGTTTGTTTCACGTTTTTAGACACGACTTTCCATGTCTGATTACCACAGGACACCCAAAATAGAAGTGTAGGCAATGATCAGGAATCGATAAATTAACCCAAAGCTCCCATCAGAGACACCAAAGGGAAAAAACACAAACATAAAACAACAGACCCTACTGGAAACATCAATAGTGGAAAGCCAAAAGGACAGTTACTCTTCCACAAAATGACCAATAGGCTATCCAAAATAAATTAATATAAGCGACACAAAATCGATCTTAGGTGGCCAAAATCCTCGCCCTTACTTCCGTCGCGATTAAGACAAATAATTTGTTCAGTCCGCATTAAGGCCTCCTAACTAATCAGTGCAACATCTCCGTGCACAGCTGAGTTGGGAGGCTTCAATTAATTCGATTTGCCAGAGTGTGTAGTCATGTAGCTGATTTCAACACTCGTAATAAATTATTTACAGCTGAACTACTTAATCAGGGTTATCGGTACCATAAGCTACACAAAATAGAAGTGGATGCAGTGATCAGGAATCGATACAATTTACCCACAGCGTCCACCGTGGAAAAGTAACTGTCCTTTTGGCTTTCCGGTATTGATGTTTCAATGAGGGTCTAGTTGTTTCATGTTTGTGTGTCTTTCCCTTTGGTGTCTCCGACGGGAGCTGTGGGGTAATTGTATCTATTCCTGATCATTGCCTTCACTTGTATTTAACCTGCACAGGGCATGATTCTCCCTGCACATGGGGCCTCAAGTTAATGTCAAGATCAAGATCCAAGGAGGGTGCACTCTATGACATTCATCCCTTCAAATGCTGCCACCAGAAGATGTTCGGTCATCGCAATATTATTACCGATGCCGGGAATCGAACCGGGGACTTCTAGCATCAAATGCAGGTGCACTAAGCTCAGAGCTACCACGCACTTCGCGTGTCGTGATAGATAAAGGCAGATGAACAATATGCTGTGTTTTCTGCTATCTACACCCTATATAATAACCTTTGGTTTAAACATATTTATTTCATTAGTACAAATGCTGTATATTCAATATACAATTTTGTGTACACTACAAAGGATAAGAACGAAAGCATATGCTTATAGAGTTCCGCTCCTTAACCTTTGCTCCAGAAGCATATAAGAAAAGGTCATGACTGGTCATCATAGTTACTATTATTTAAATAGAAGTGAAGGCAATGATCAGCAATCGATATACAAATAAACCAACGGCTCACATCAGAGACACCAAAGGGAAAGAAACACAAACATGGAACAACTAGACCCTAATGGAAACATCAATTGCGGAAAGCTAAAAGGACAGTTACTTTCCCACCTGGTAATTACTGGATTGCTTCCATAAGTGCATGAAAAGTGCATGCATGAAATATATTCCTGATTTACATGAAGTTGAACTAGTAAGAAAAGGTCCCTCAGGAAAGGCCACAATCTAAGAACGCAGCCGTCTCACGTCACCTATCACATGTAGACAGTGACACGGGCACACATTAAAACAGACGAAACATGAACCAACGGCACAAAGCCAAATAACAAATAAAACACTGCAAAAGAACGACCGCCTTTGGATGGTCAGTAGCAAAACTACTAGGGGGCTTCAACTCCGGAGTTTATGAATTTTCAACCCTCGTCCCCTAGTTACAATACAGTATCACACAAAATGCATCAACAAATTGATCCGCATGGAAGCTTTCTAGCTCAGAAGTGAGTCATGATAAAATACATGGTAAAACGGTTATATATAGATTAATAATATCATGAATCAGGGTTTGAGGACCAAACAACAATGCGACATCAGAGCACAAGAAAACCAACAGTTAGGCCACGGAGGGACGAACCCAGGAAATATCCGGCTCCACCCTGTCCGAATTCAAAGGATTTAGGGTGGGACCGCCATCAAAGAGTCCGGAGTCTGGCCACCCGCAGTGTAACCAAAGAGCGAAGCAAAGGTGTCCACTGTAACATAACATCAATGCTATAACCACTTTTCTTGTATTTAGCAACAATTTTTCTGAACTGACCAGAAACATTATCACTACCTACTATATTTCTGAATTTATAAATTAAATCCCCATAAAACTGATGTTCCGACAGTCCGACAGTCCCTAATTTGCCCTCATAAAACAGCACTTTTGTTCGTTTGTTTTCAGTTTGTTTTTTGTTAGACTTCAAACTGCATTACGATAACACACCCGTGCGACATAGTGCATTTTTTCACATCTCCAAAATAGTTACTTTTCGGATGAAAATCCATGATATTGTTCTTATTTATACTGCACACATAGGTTATGGGTGCTCGTTAGAACCGCCTCATTGAGGCGGTTCTAACGAGTACCCACAACCTATGTCTTGGAGTAAAAATAAGAAAAATAATGTTTACCCCCGTAAACCCCAGTTTTCTCTATACAAAATGGGGTGTAAGGGGGTGTTCATTTCACGGACATGTTCACGTGATGGGAAGTTTTTTTCCATCAGTTTAACTAGAATGCGAAACGACAGAAACCGTGCATGTAGTACAAGTAGTTGTAATTGATAATAAAAGATCGGTAATTGTGTTTTTATGCCACAATGGAGAGAAGATTTGGAAATCCCTATTTGTAATCTGAGACTGTTATACAAAGAGGATTTTACATGAGTGTACTATTGCATTTATTTAACGAGTTGAGGAAAAGGGATAAAATAAGAGGCTTTGCCGTGCATCTTAGCGCTTTTCTTCAAAGAGATTAATAAATTTAATAATACATGAGCACGAATGCAAGATTATATGACATTTTAAACGAATATTATTCACGATTTTTTAACAAAATGGTCAATCTCAGCCATTAGTAAACGCGACGTCATTAAGGACGTCATACATGTAACGTTACGGAACGTATCTAACTAATTTGCATATTTAATCCACTTTAGGAGTATCGAAATAATTACATAACGTTATTACATTCTCAGACGCGACGTCATATGGTAACCTTACATATTAACTTGCACATTATTACATCATACACATAATACGTTTTTTCATTTTCACTTTTCCAGTCCAAGTTTACAAATATATTATTTCAGGTGAATATAAACAAAACCTGTGTAATAGGTCCGATCCGGCTTGTGTACCTTGCTCACATCGACTGCATTCTTGTGTGGGTATGCCTGATGGTTACAACTCCCTACCAGGTGGACACTGGACGCCTTTCTATATCACATGTTTTAAAAACAGAACTTTGGGAACCGAACATTGCAAGAAGGGTAATTTTGATCCGGCCACAAGGAATTGCACGTCAAAGGTTGATCAGAGTAAGTTGGTATTCTGAGATATTTGCATCATATTTTGACAAGATGCGTAAATGTGTTTTACTGTAAGCTCCTGTCATTTCCTCGTAGTGGTGACATGACATGTATATGCACGCACGCACGTACGCCACTCACTCACGCAATCAGTCACACACTCACAAATCTGAGCAGAAATAATAAACAACTACAAAGAAAAGATAGAGGCGATTACTAAACCACGCTTCCTTCTTCTTAACGGCAACGTCTGTAAATAATATTGAGCCAGCGTGCGTCAAAGTAGAAGTAAAACAAAGATCAGGAATCGATACAATTAACTTACTCCACCCATCAAAGACACAAGTGATACACACAGTAAGTAACAAACAACACCATAAATAAACCGCCACAGAAGAACTGCCTTGGAACGGTCAGTGGAATGATTTCACTGGGGGGCTTAAATCGATTTTACGTGGCCACAATCCGCGCCCTTACTTCCGTCGCGATTTAGACAAATAATTTGTTCAGTCCGCATGAAGGCCTCCTAACTCATCAGTGCAACATCTCCGTGAACACAAAAAGTCAAAGAACCACAGAGGTGAGACAACGGTGAGGACTCGACAGCAAGAAACCACTGAAATGCTGGAGCAAAAGAAAACCAACAGTTAGACTCCGGTGGGCCCGACCAGAGACAGAGCTTCAGGCACCAACCAACATTACCTTGAATTAGATCTCTCTAATTCTCAATAAGCCTTTACGTTGGAGCCGTCATAGAATCTGAGGCCTGACCCACCGGCGTGCAATTAAAGAGGGAATCAAAGTTGCCAACCGTGATTTGGTTAACTACCATGCATGCAGTCTGTCGTATAACATCCATGTTGTACCAAATCTTTTTATATCGAAGAATGATTTTACGAAATCGGGTGCTGAAATCATTGCGGTTATATATTTTTCTGAATTTATATACTAAGTCACCATAAAATCTGACTGATCAAACCATCGAAATAGGTATTATCAATATTTAATAAATCATCTAAATATCTAGAAGTGGAGCTACAAGCTTCAATAATTTCAGATTGGTTATCAATGGAAAGCGACAACATGAAGTCTCTTTCATAACGATACAAGAACAGATCAGCCACAAGAGGTGCGCAATTCGTACCCATCGGAATACCCAAATTTTGTCCTAATAACTTAGTACCGAATCTAATATAAATATTGTCAAGTAGAAAGGTGAGGGCATCACACACTTTCTGACAAGACCAAAGTGTATAATTCTTATGCTCTTTAGAAGTGAAAAATGCATTTCTGACTGCAAGGTAGTTAACCCAATCACGGTTGGCAACTTTGCTTCTCTCTTTAATTGCACGCCGGTGGGTCAGGCTTCAGATTCTATGACGGCTCCAACGTAAAGGCTTATTGAGAATTAGAGGGATCTAATTCTTGGTAATGTTGGTTGGTGCCTGATGCTCTGTCTCTGGTCGGGCCAATCGGAGTCTAACTGTTGGTTTTCTTTTGCTCCAGCATTTCAGTGGTTTCTTGCTGTCGAGTCCTCACCGTTGTCTCACCTCTGTGGTTCTTTGATTTTTTGTGTTCACGGAGATGTTACACTGATGAGTTAGGAGGCCTTCATGCGGACTGAACAAATTATTTGTCTAAATCGCGACGGAAGTAAGGGCGAGGATTGTGGCCACGTAAAATCGATTTAAGCCCCCATTGGAAATCTTCCACTGACCGTTCCAAGGCGGCTCTTCTGTGGCGATTCATTTATGTTGTTGTTTGTTACTTATTGTGTGTATCACTTGTGTCTTTTTATTTTGGATGGCCATATGGCCATTTTGTGGGAAAGTAACTGTCCTTATGGCCTTCCTTTGTTTAGGTTTCCATTATGGTCTGGTCGCTTAATGTTTGTATTTCTTTCCCTTTGGTGTCTTTTATGGATGGAGTAAGTTAATTGTATCAATTCCTGATCTTTGTTTACTTCTACATTACACGCAAGATAGAGAGAATCTTCTCTGTGAAAAGCCCATTCAATTAAATCATTAAGCTTTTCTTTAATAAGGTTATGAGGAAGTGTAGTGTAAAGAGTGGAAAAATCGTAAGTAGACAGACTTGAAGCACGAAAATGTCTGGATTTCAATTTATTTAAAACCTCCTTCGAATTTTTAATAGACCAAAACAGATTTCTTCCTGATCTTTCAAAGACTTCATCACAATATTTAATCACATGCGTTTTAATAGCAGTAAGACAGGAAGTTAATAATTTAGAAAGTTCAATGGTAGTGCAAGAGCTAGAATTTGCAATAAACCGTGCTTTGTAAGTTCTTTTATGAAGTTTTGGTAACCAGTATAACATAGGAAGCTTGTCTTGGCCTTCGTTAACACACACAGCAAACTTGGTTGCTGAATGACAAACATGTTTATCTACTATAGCTCTCTCTTCAGCTAAAAGCTGAAGTTCATAGGCCTTAGTACCACCAAGCTCCTGCTTAAGCCTGTTAACATAGTGGAGCCGTCACACAACGACGACGTTGTTAGCGGCCTTGTCTGCAGGGGCCAAACAAACTTCTTATGAAATTCTTGAATACCTAGTTTAAGGTATGACCTAAAACAAGACGAAGTGGCGTTTAAGACTAAGACCAGATCAACATATTACCGTTACGACAAACGGTCAGAGAAGACACTTTATCATATACTTATTCTTGTATTGCCCTTGAGACAATATATTTTGCACCCTATCTCACTATGTGAGTGGCAGATATCTCGCCTACACCGGGCCGAGACAGACTTTCGAGGGCCGGGACAGAAGTCTGTCCCGCCTTTGAGACAAACTGTGGGCCCTGCAAATATAAATACATGATAAATGGCATAAAATGTTCAAATGAAAATAATATATAGCTGGAAAATCCAAAATATCGTTTTTTAGTCTTTTTTTATATACTGTATAATATTATTTCAGCTAAATTCATACCTTCTCGGGATTTCCTTGTTTATATGGTCCGTTGGAATAATTGCGAACTGCTTCTGCGGTTGCATCTGAACCTCGAAAATAATTTCTAAAGCTAAAATAAACTATTTATTTGCAGATTTCTATTTATTTTCCATTGATAACCAATCTGAAATTATTGAATTTTTTAGCTCTACTTCTAGATATTTAAAGATGAATTATTAAATATTGACAATACTTACTTTGATGGTTTGATCAGTCAGATTTATCCCCTAGAACTTCAGTTAAACAAGGCAAATTCCTCTGATACCGAGGCCCCCTTTTTGGATTTACATTTATCCATTGTAGATGGATTTGTTTCTTGCAAAATTTATGATAAACGTGATGATTTTGGTTTCGAGATTGTTAATTTTCCTTTTTTGGATGGTGATGTTCCTCGTGCGACATCGTACGGGGGTTTATATTTCACAATTACTTCGATTCGCTAGAGTGTCTAGTCATGTATTCGACATCAACACTCGTAATAAATTATTAACCGCTAAACTTCTTTATCAGGGTATTGGTATCATAAACTACGTAAAGTAGAAAAGCCTTTTCTAAGTTTTATAGACGTCATTCTGATTTGGTTTCAAAATTCAATGTTGGACATCATAGTGTAGATTATATTTTCTTGTCCTTTGGGATCATTGTTTCCATTGCGGAATTTCGAAAATAACTGAGGGTCACTGATGAGGCCAATTGGCCGAAACTAGCTAGTCTGGCCCAGAAAACAAGTACACTCCATAATTTTCAGTTTTGTGATGTATTCCTTGCTTCCAAATGAAAACCCTTTTATAGAACATATTTAACTTCACTACAGCTGGTGTGTGGGAATGTGTGGCGGCGGTAAAACGTCTCCATGCCCTACACCATAGTGTAGATTATATTTTCTTGTCCTTTGGGATCATTGTTTCCATTGTGGAATTTCGAAATATCTGAGGGTCACTGATGAGGCCTAATTGGCCGAAACTAGCTAGTCTGGCCCAGAAAATATGTACACTCAATAGTTTTCAGTTCTGTGGTGTATTCCTTGCTTCCAAAGGATAACCCTTTTATAGAACATACTAAAACACTTCTGCAACAAGGCCTATCGGAACCCGAATTCTATGGTGACTTGGTATATTAATTTAGAAATATACATGCCTGTAACGACTTTAATACACAACTTCGTAAAATCGTTCGTCGATGTATAAAGATTGGGTACAACATAAATGTTATTAAACAGACTGCATGCATGGTTTTTAACCCAATCACGGTTGGCAACTTTGCTTCCCTCTTTGGTTGCACACCGGAGGGTCGGGCTTCAGATTATATGACGGTTCCAGCGTAAAAACATTAATGGAATTTTATTTTATTTTAGTATTCTTTATGTTGGTTGGCGCCTGATGCTCCGTCTTTGGTCGTGCCCCTCGGAGTCTAACTGTTGGTTTTCTTTTGCTCCAGCCATTCTGTTGTGGTATGCTGTCGAGTCTTCAACCTTGTTTCATCTCTGTAGTTTTTTGATTTTGTATGTTCTCGGAGATGTTACACTGATGAGTTAGGAAGCCTTCATGCGGACTAAACAAAATTAGTGTATACCGCGACAGAGGTAAGGGCGAGGATTATGGCCATGTAAAATAGATTTAAGCCCCCCAGTGGAATTCTTTCCACTGACCGTTCCAAGGCGGTTCTTCTGTGGCGGTTTATGTATGTTGTTGTTTGTTACTTACTGTGTGTATCACTTGTGTCTTTTTATTTTGGATGGCCATTTGGCCATTTTGTGGGAAAGTAACTGTCCATATGGCCTTCCTTTGTTTAGGTTTCCATTATGGTCTGATCGCTTCATGTTAGAGTTTCTTTCCCTTTGGTGCCTTTGATGGGTGGGGTAAGTTAATTGTATCGATTCCTGATCTTTGTTTTACTTATACTTTTCATACAGAATGTAAAGCGCTGAGAAACAGTTATTCGAGCGTCCATGTAGTTTTCAACGTCTTTGTGGCGCGGTGTCGTCAGAAATTTTGCATTAAACTGCGTGTACCTGTGCGCGCCATGGCACTGTATGTCCTTTTACATGCCACGATGTCTGCTGTCTTTTTTGCCTAAATTTGCTAAATTATTGCAAAAGCCCTTGCTTGTTTTGAATTGCGGTATAAACAAAATACATGTACATGATTAGTGTCTTTAATAATAAAATATAATCGGTCCGCTGCGCTAATGTTATAGGGGATCACTGAAGCTCGCCCCAATAAGATTATCTAAGGCTCATCG
Source organism: Lucinisca nassula (assembly GCA_963580285.1). NCBI lineage: Eukaryota > Metazoa > Mollusca > Bivalvia > Lucinida > Lucinidae > Lucinisca > Lucinisca nassula. The sequence continues at coordinate 4,486,207 of OY757019.1, read as the reverse complement.
ATTACATTATATTATTAAAGACACTAATCATGCATTTACAATATCTTAGAATATTTGTACGGAAATAAGAACATGATAAAAATAATATGACACGGTTTTTTTATATCGGCCATGGCTCTCGGTCTGTCTCAACCCTCGCCGTTCCGGCTCGGGCTGAGACAGGCATCTCGTGCCGAGGCCAGGGCCGATATCATAACAATCGTGTAATATTCTATATATCCCGACTGCGTGGATGCGCAGGCTGATCTGAAAAATTGAAGTGACGGCGATGATCAGGAACCAGTACAATTAAGCCACATCTCCCATCAGAGACACCAAAGGGAAATAAACACAAACATTAAATAACTAGACCAAAAAAGAAACAACTGTAACGGAAAGCCAAAAGGACAGTCACTTTCCAATACAGTGGCCAATTAGCTATCCAAAACAAAAATATATAAGCGATACACACACTCAAGGACAAACCATAACAAAAAAAAAAAAAAAAAAAAAAAAACCTTACTTCAGGTTTTGTCGTGTGCTAAAATAAGATTAAATGAACTAAATATCTGTTTTTCTCGCTGGTTTCATTGCAGCAAACATTGACAGCCTATGTAAAACCAACTCTACTGCTGTTATTGCAATGGGTTCTAACTGCGCAAAGTATTATAATTGCACCTCGAACACCACTGGCCACCACGTGCAGGAGTGTAGATACCCAGATCTCTTCTCAGTACATACACTCAAATGTGAACAATTCGAGGGCGTAAAATGTCATATTCGAACTGAACCAATGGCGCCTTGTAAGTTACCTTCCAACAATTTTACTGAAATATTTATGCACTTCATTTCAAGATGAATAGATAAAGCAAGATTTATGTTAGTTCACTGTTTTCTTGATTACTAGGGAAAGAATTTTGTACCTTCCATACAACAGCTTATTGTTATTGTTGTTATTGTTGGTTCCGGTATATAGATATATATAAAACTGTGATAGATAATGACAAAATGTATAATTGGTTGGCTCACTATGACAGTTTTGAGGCTTTACAATCAAAAATGATGAATAAAGGACTTTTAACTATTCAGAACTTATTTAAACAATACGTCGTTCTTAGATACAACACCAGGGGCCAGTTGTTCAAAACTAACGACGTTGTTAGCTAACGTATCAATAAAAATTTTATCATTTAATATGGTGAAAATACTAATATTTTTGCTGAAAAATGTGAGCAGCAAATGCAAAAGCTGCTCACATTGTTTCAGCAAAACTAACAAAATGTTAGTAATTGTACTTGCTAGAAGAGTTAACAGTTAACAATTTTACCACTAACGAGCTCGTTAAGCTATTGAGGCTATGAACAATTGGACACTGATAAACAGAAGATACGTTTTGTGAAAGTTAAAACAACGTACCACAACATTTTACAAATAAAAACATTCATTGACAGTTGCAAAATTGAATAATACTTTAGGATCAGATACCTTACTTTGATTTCTCTCCTTCACTAAGTGTTCATTTGTAATCTCTCTGCTTCATTCACCTTAGGTCAGTATGATCAGAATCACTGCAATCAATCAGACCCACAGTGCATGAAGTGTCCTCTCAGACTGCCAAGCTGCATCGGAAAAATTGACGGTAACACTGCATTCCCAACACGAATGTGGAAGCCGGACTATGTTGTATGTTACAAGAACAGAACACTTAACATCACTAGATGCGCCGACGGCTACTTTCATCCTAACCTGCATAAATGTACAAAAGATGTCCCAAGAGGTAAGCACATGAGACTTTTATGATGGTTCTCATTTCTGTAATGTTGGTTGGTGCCTGATGCTCTGTCTCTGGTCGGACCAATCGGAGTCTAACCGTTGTTACATCTTTGTGGTTGTTTGATTTTTGTGTTCACGGAGATGTTGCACTGACGAGTTAGGAGGCCTTCATGCGGACTAAACAGATTATTTGTCTAAATTGCAAAGAAAGTAAGGGCGAGGATTGCACCTGCGTAAAATTGATTGAAGCTCCCCCACCTTAAGTGCTTTTCGTTTCACTGACCGTTCCGTTGCTTCGGAATCATGCCAAAAAGGCTTAGATTTAGTTGAACTTACTGCGATTTCTGCTATACTCCTGTCTCACGAGCTACTTCGGTCGGTGTTTTGCTCGGAGGGGGATGTGCTGTGTTTGCCGGGTCTTGTCTATCATTCGTTTCGGTTTCAGAACTTCGGGGTTGAGACACACCGATGAAGATAACATATTAGAAAGGCCTCTGTGTTACTAAATTTGGTATAGTTACGCCTTAATATATGTTATTCATAAAATATACTTCTTTCCAGTGCAGTAAGATCGTATGATTAACCTGTAAATCTGTCTGGCTGCCTTGTAGGCAAATGTTACTGTACAAGTGGGTCGAGAATTATTCATGTCATGTTACAGTGCAAGCTTAATTGTGTGTTTGCATGAGTTCGAAAACGTAAACCTTTTTTGTCTGTATAGTGAGCCCTTTCATCACGCGAACAAAATAGAAGTGGAAGCATTGATAAGGAATCGGTACAATATACCCACAGCTCTTTCACAGTCCGTGAAACAAACACCCCCACTAAACCCACTTTATATAGAGAAAACTGGGGTTTACGGGGTATACATTACTTTTCTGATTTCTGCTCCAAGACATAAGTTGTAGGTACTCGTTAGAACCGCCGCGATGAGGCGGTTCTAACGAGCACCCACAACCTATGTTTGCAATATCAATAAAAGAACAAGAAAGCAGTCTGGAGGACAGCCAAATCCCCCGCCACATTTTGTATCAAGGCTCAACCTTGTGACCTTCGTCTGTCACCTTGACCTTGAGTTGGCATGGTAAGCTCACTGAGGGGGATAATTGACACAAAGTTTAATGAAAATCCTTTAAGGGGTAAAGGAGATATGGAAACAAAAAAATTCAAAGTTTTAAACTCGTGACCTTAACATGTGACCTTGACCTTGAGTCAGCATGGTTCATTTATAGATTCTGCACATCAGCTCACTTAGGGGGATAATTGACCAAAATTTAATGAAAATCTATTAAAGGGTTCAGGAGATATGGAACGGACAAGAAAAAGTTACGGACAGACGGACGAACGGACAGACTGACAGACAGATGGATGGATGGACATGGGTTCTGCACATCAGGTCAGTGTGAAGACTATTTGACCAAAGTTTAATGAAAATCCTTCCAAGGGTAAAGGAGATATGGAACAGACAAAAAATTCCAAGTTTCAAACCCGTCACCTTCAACCATGACCTTGACCTTGAGTCAGCATGGTTCATTTATAGGTTCTGCACACCAGCTCACTGAGAGGTATAATTGAACAAAGGTTAATGAAAATCTATTAAAGGGTTCAAGAGATACGGAGCGGACAAGAAAAAGTTACGGACAGACGGACGGACGGACGGACAAACTGACAGACAGACAGACAGACAGACGGACATAGGTTCTGCACATCAGCTCACTGTGAAGAATATTTGACCAAAGTTTAATGAAAATCCTTCCAAGGGTAAAGGAGATATGGAACAGACAAAAAATTCCAAGTTTCAAACTCGTGACCTTCAACCATGACCTTATCCTTGAGTCGGCATGGTTCATTTATAGGTTCTGCACACCAGCTCACCGAGACGAATAATTGGCCGAAGTTTAATGAAAATCTATCAAAGGGTTCAGGAGATATGGAGCGGACAAGAAAGTGTTACGGACAGACAGACGGACGGACGGACAGACGGACAGACGGAAAGACGGACAGACGGACGGACAGACGGACGGACAGACGAATGTCATTCCTATAATCCCGACTCCGCTTCGCGGCGGGGGATTAAATATCACGGATTTTCATCAGAAAAGTAGAAAAGTAGCCATTTTCGAGATATGAAAAATGCACTATGTCGCACGGGTGTGTTATCGTAATGTATCGTTTCGCGTATATGTTTTTTACAGTTGATGCTGTTGATTACTGTGCTGCAAATCCATCAGCTATTATACCGACACCCGACAACTGTGCGCAATTTTATAATTGTTCTGAGAGGCACACAGCGATTGGCAACCATACGATGGAATGCGAATACCCAGATTTATTTTCATCTCGAACTTTTACCTGCAAGTATTTCGAAACCGTCAGCTGTACTACGAGGATGGAACCGCAGGCACCGTGTAAGTGTTGTCATCGTACTGGATACTACTCACTTACATTAACCAAAGTGTAGCTATCAACTGAGTTTGCTGTAATTAATTTTACGTTAATCAGATAAGTAACGTCTCGTATAGAATAAAGGCTCAAACTATTCAGAACTAATTTTATGTTGGCACATCAAAAATATATTCTTATTTCTATATATTATATTTTTAATGTTTGCAGTATAAAATAATAATTTTTAACTAAGACTGACTTGTCGGGTGGGACATGTATCTTAGCGGATTTGGTTGAAACTTTTTGTAACATTTTAAATTTTGCAAGTCTCGCTACTTTGGACATCTCCTTCCTGATGCCCGGGACTTCCGTGGAGTGTGGGTCATGTTTGCTGATGTTGGCTCGGTGGGGGAAGCCTGTAAGTCCGCGGGTGGGCGACTCTTGACTGATGCCCCTAGTTGACCTGTCTCATGAACTACGTCGGTCGGTCTGTGCTCGGAGGGGGTGTGCTGTGTTTGCCGGGTCTTGTACAACATCCGTTTCGGTTTCATAACTTTGGGGTTGAGACACAATGATGACGATTAAATATCATAAAGGACTCTGTGTCACTAAATTTGGTATAGTTACGCCTTAATTTGGGTTGTTTGTATCATTACTGAGTGTACAAACCAATTTTGTCTTATCATGTCATGTTTTGCATAAGGCGATGCTGTATGCGTATTAGCTTACGCTTACGAAAAACTGATCTGCTAGATCGCAAACAGCAGTCTAATTATACGTCCTTGAGACGTGCCAAACTTACTGTGATAGGAAGAGACAGCCTTTTGTCACTTGCAGCTATAGACGTATGTGTAATTATTGGAAGGCGAAGTTCACGCAAAACAGAAAATTACGCCAAAACGTCGGTTCAATGTAAATGCAACGTTAGCATGCCAAAGGTAGCTATGATGGTAGCTGCAACGTGAAAATAGAAGTTTAAGCAACATTTAAGAGCTTGTAGAAATATGCAATTAAGGGGCAGAGCTTGTTTTTACAATACAAAGCCTGACTGGATCCTTAGGATATTTCGGGGCACGAGATTATGGGGACCGAAAAGCGATTATTACACAAGGAAAGCAACGATTGCCGAAAACCGCCATAACTACAAACATATCAAGCCACTGAGAGAAGAGAAAGAGTTATGTACATGGTGGTACTCACAAACTGACCGTTAAACAACAAACAAATCTAATAGACACACAATACCCTTCAAAAGAATAAAATATATCACACCGACTTGACCAGAATCATTGTGTTTTGCAGGCGAATACAACCATAATCTGTGTAATAATACTACTCTGGCATGTGTAAAGTGTCCAAAACGACTGCCAAGTTGTATACAGTTACCTGACGGGCCTCAGGCGTTCCCTAGTAGACTTTGGAAACCCGACTTTATTAGCTGTTATAAGAATAGGACAATGAACATAACACAGTGTCACGATGGCTACTTCCACCCGACGAAGCGCATTTGCACAACAAACGTGGAGAGAGGTAATTGAACGTTAGCTTATTCAAAGCAATTTGTCGTTTCTATAGTTAAACTCACGTTGATTATTGTTAAGTTGAGTTACAGCAGTTACTCTCTCATTCTAGCTCGATAGGTATTTAACTTAAAGTTTAGTGAATGTAAACACAAGGTAACTATTAAACCGAGCAGCAGAACAACTACCCCGAGCCAAGACGATAGAGTATATTTTCACTTTAACAGACAACAAAATAAAAATCAAAACTGAGTTCCTTTAAGAGCAACGAAAACATTCATAAGAACGAAGATGGGTCATACTGAGCATTTACCCGAAATATTTAGAAACTTCAGGATAACAACAACAATGACACTGTCAGATATAAAATACCGATATGGTCAAATGGAATGTTTGTCGCCATTAAGTTGCGGGTATGTTTCAGTTGATGCAAACGAGTACTGCGACTCAAACCCAACCGACGTAGTTCCGACACCTGACAACTGTGCACAGTACTTCAACTGTTCTCAGAACGGTACAGAGTATGGAAATCATGTGATGGAGTGCAAGTACCCGGATCTGTTTTCAACTGTTACCTCAGCGTGTGAAAATTTTACTAATGTTGTCTGCAATAGGAGAATGGAACCACAAGCTCCCTGTAAGTAGCTTTAGAATCTTTCAAATACCGTTACGGCAATTCTACAGTGAATATGTCCGCTATTCGCTTGTTTATATATGAACCACCGTCCAATCGGAGAGTGCGCTAAAGTAGACCCGATTACTAAAAACAGTTTGAAGAAAATGCTGCCTTCCTTTGAAACCGGCTTTTTAGTTAAACATTTTGCCCTACTCAGATCGTCAATCAGACGCCTGTTCGATGGTTGTTCAGACGGTAAAAGATTCGTTCCTCGATCCAACTTTATTTTCTGTCGGAGTCGAAAAAGACAACTTCTCTAGTCATATTTTCCTTTCCGCAGATTGGATATTTTACTGACCGTTCCAAGGCGGTTCTTCTGCCGTGGTGTATGTTTTTATTGCTCGTCTTTGCATGTATGAATTGAAAATATATATTTTTTATTCGATAGTAGCCGTTTGGCCATCATTTTGGGGAAACTAACTGCACTTTTGACTTTCCGCTAGTGACGTTTTCATTATAGTGAAGTTAATTTATGTTTGTGGTTCTTTTTCTCTGATGGTCTGGATAGGTGGTATGAAGTAATTGTAAGGATTCCTGATCATTACCTTCACTATTTGCCATGGCAGGTCAAAAATAGAAGTGAAGACAATGACCATCGTTACAGTGACTTGATACCTCTCATCCTAGATAACGTAGGAAAAGAAATATCAGCATAAAACAGCATCACATTAATAATGGAATCACAAGCGAAAAGGAAAAACAGTACAATTTCTTTCCCACAAAATGGTCACACAACACGAAAACATAATTTTGACCCATTTCAATCCCATTTTATATATTAAAACTGGGGTTTACAGGGGTAAACCTTATTTTTTCTTATTTCTGCCCTAAAACATAGCTTGCGGGTACTCGTTAAAACCGCCTCGAGCGAGATTTAACCCTCACCATTCTACTAGACAATATTTATATTAGATTCGGTACTAAATTATTTAGACAAACTGTGGGTATTCCGATGGGTACGAATTGCGCACCTCTTGTGGCTGATCTGTTATTTTATTGTTATGAAAGAGACTTCATGTTGTCGCTTTCCATTGATAACCAATTTGAAATTATTGAAGTTTTAGCTCCATTTCTAGATATTTAGACGATTTATTAAATATTGATAATACTTATTTCGATGGTTTGATCAGTCAGATTTACCCCCCCCCCCCCCCCCCAGAACTTCAGTTAAATAAAGCAAATTCTTCTGATACCGAGACCCCGTTTTTGGATTAACATCTATCTATTGTGGATGGGTTTGTTTCGTGCAAAATTTATGATAAACGCGATGACTTTGATTTTGAGATTGTAAATTTTCCTTTTTTGGATGGTGATGTTCCTCGTGCGCCATCCTATGGCGTTTATATTTCGCAATTAATTCGATTTGCTAGAGTGTGTAGTCATGTAACTGACTTCAACACTCGTAAAAAATTATTAACGGTTAAACTTCTTACTCAGGGTTTTTGATTTTTATTATCGATACCATAAACTACGCAAAGCATTTTCAATATTTTATAGACGCCATTCTGATTTAATTTCAAAATTCAATACTGGACTTAAATCTTTTCTGCTACAAGGTCTATCGGAACCCGAATTTTATGGTGATTTAGTATATAAATTCAGAAAAATATATAACCGCAATGACTTCAGGACCCAATTTCGTAAAATCATTCTTCGATATAAAAAGATTTGGGTACAACATGGGTGTTATACGACAGACTGCATGCATGGTAGTTAACCCAATCACGGTTGGCAACGTTGCTTCCCTCTTTAAGTGCACGCCGGTGGGTCAGGCCTCAGATTCTATGACGGTTCCAACGCAAAGGCTTATTGAGAATTAGAGAGATCTAATTCAAGGAAATGTTGGTTGGTGCCTGATGCTCTGTCTCTGGTCGGGCCAATCGGAGTCTAATTGTTTTTTTTTCTTTGCTCCAGCATTTCAATGTTTTTTTTTTTGCTGTCGAGTCCTCACCGTTGTCTCACCTCTGTGGTTCTTTGATTATTTGTGTTAACGGAGATGTTGCACTGATGAGTTAGGAGGCCTTCATGCGGACTGAACAAATTATTTGTCTAAATCGCGACGGAAGTAAGGGCGAGGATTGTGGCCACGTAAAATCGATTTAAGCCCCCTCCCCCACCCAGTGGAATTCTTTCCACTGAGCGATCCAAGGCGGTTCTTCTGTGGCGGTTTATTTATATTGTTGTTTGTTACTACTCACTGTGTGTATCACTTGGGTCTTTTTATTTTGGATGGCCATTTGGCCATTTTGTGGGAAGGTAAGTGTCCTTATGGCCATCCTTTGTTAAGGTTTCCATTATGGTCTAGTCTCTTTATGTTCGTGTTTCTTTCCATTTGGTGTCTTTGATGGATGGAGTAAGTTAATTGTATCGATTCCTGATCTTTGTTCTACTTCTACTTTAAAATCAAAGCGTAGCTATCAACTGAGTTTGTTGTAATCAATTCTACGTGAATCAGATAAGTAACGTCTCAGAATATATTTATGTTGGCACATCATAAACATATCCATATTTTATGTTGTATGTATCATTACTGAGCGTACAAACCAATTTGTCTTATTATGTCATGTTTTGCATAAGGTGATGCTGTATGCGTATCATCTTACGCTAACGAAAACCTGATCTGCTAGACGCAAACGTCAGTCTAATCATACGTCCTTGAGACTCGCAAAACTTACTGTGATAGGAAGAGACAGGCTTTTAACACGTGCAGATATAGACGTATGCGTAGTTATTTGAAGGCAAAGTTAACGCAAAAGAGCCAATTACGAACAAAACGTTAGTTCACTGTAAATGCAAGGTTAGCACGCCATAGTTAGCAATGATGGTAACTGCAACATGAAAATAAAATTTTAAGCAACATGTGAGCTTGTAGAAATATGCAATAAAGGGACAGAGCTTGTTTATATACTACAAATATTTTCTTTAAAAAGGTTATCCTTTGTAAGCCAGGAATACACCCCAGAACTAAAAATACGGAGTGCACACGCCCCCCCCCTAATCCCGGACCAGACCAGCCAGCCCCGGCCAACCAGGCCCCACCAGCGACCCCCAGACATTTTCAAAATTCCACAATGGAACCAATGATCCCAAAGGACAAGAAAACACAATCCACACTATGATGTAGGGCAAAGAGACGTTTTACCGCCACCACACATTACCCGCACACCAGCTGTAGTGAATTTAAATATGTTCTATAAAAGGGTTATCCTTTGGAAGCAAGGAGTACACCACAGAACTAAAAATATGGAGTGTACATGTTTTCCGGGCCAGACTAGCCAGTTTCGGCCTGGATTACACAAGGAAAGCAACGATTGCCGAACACCGCCATATCACAAACACCTCAAGCCACTGAGACAAGAGAAAGAGTTGTGCACATGAATTTACTCACACAACTAACCCTGAAACAACAAAGAAATCCAACAAACACACAATACCCTCCAAAAGAATATAATACATCACACCGACTTGACCAGAATCATTGTGTTTTGCAGGCGAATACAACCACAATCTGTGTAATAATACTACTCTGGCATGTGTGAAGTGTCCAAAACGACTGCCAAGTTGTATACAGTTACCTGACGGGCCTCAGGCGTTCCCTAGTAGACTTTGGAAACCCGACTTTATTAGCTGTTATAAGAACAGGACAATGAACATAACACAGTGCCACGATGGCTACTTCCACCCGATGAAGCGCATTTGCACAACAAACGTGGAGAGAGGTAATTGAACGTTAGCTTATTCAAAACAACTTGTCGTTTCCATAATTAAATCCACGCTGATTATTGTTTAGTTTAGTTACTGCGGCTACTCTCTTATGCTAGCCCGATAGGTATTTAATTTAAAGTTTCGTGAATGTGAACACAAGGTAACTATTAAAACCCAGCAGAAGAACAACTACCCGGAGCCAAGAGGATAGAGTTTATTTACACTTTTACAGTCAACAAAAGCCTGGAGCATATACCTATACCCGAAATATTTAGAAACTTCAGGATAACAACAGCAATGACACTGTCAGATATAAAATACCGATATGGTCAAAAGGAATGTTTGTCGCCATTAAGTTGCGGGTATGTTTCAGTTGATGCAAACGAGTACTGCGACTCAAACCCAACCGACGTAGTTCCGACACCTGACAACTGTGCACAGTACTTCAACTGTTCTCAGAATGGTACAGGGTATGAAAATCATGTGATTGAGTGCAAGTACCCGGATCTGTTTTCAATTGTTACCTCAGTGTGTGAAAATTTTACTAATGTTGTCTGCAACAAGAGAATGGAACCACAAGCTCCCTGTAAGTATCTTTAGAATCATTCAAATATCGTTACGGCAATTCTACAGTGAATATGTTCGCTATTCGCTTGTTTATATATGAAACACCGTCCAAACAGACAGCGCGCAAAAGTAGACCCGATTACTAAAAGCAGTTTGAAGAAAATGCTGCCTTCCTTTAAACCACGTCAATACGACAATCAGACGCCTGTTCGATAGTTGTTCAGATGGTAAAAGATTCGTTCCTAGATCCATTTTTTTTCTGTTCGATAGTAGCCGTTTGGCCATCATTTAGGGGAAAGTAAGTGTCCTTTTGACTTTCCGCTAGCGACGTTTTCATTATAGTGAAGTTATTTTATGTTTGTGTTTCTTTCCCTTTAATGGTCTGGATGAGAGGTATGAGGTTATTGTATGGATTCCTGGCCATTACCTTCACTATTTGCCTTGGCAGGTCAAAATAGAACTGAAGACAATGACCAGCGTTACAGTGACTTGATACCTCTCATCCTCATCACGAAAACACGCCTATATAATTTTGCTCCCCATGAACCCCACTTTTATATAGTAAAACTGGAGTTTACAGGGGTAAACCTTATTATTCTTATTTCTGCTCTAAAATATAGATTACGGGTACTTGTTAGAACCGACACGACGAGGTGGTTCTAACAAACCCACAATCTATATTTTGAGCACAAATAAGAAAAATATCCAAATATTTCATGTAAAACTTTTAGCTTTTTCGGCGTTTAAGTTTACAATGTATTTATATAGGGGTGTTTTCATAATGCTAGACAAAATAGGAAAGAAAACATCAGCATAAAACACAATCACAGTAATTATGGCATTACAAGCGGAAATGAAAAAATGACAGTTTCTTTCCCACAAAATGGTCAAACCATCACGAAAACACGCCTATATAATTTTGACCCCCTTCAACCCCAATTTTATATGGTAAAACTGGAGTTTACATGGATGAATCTTACTTTTCTTATCTCTGCTCTTTAATATAGCTTGCGGGTACTCGTAAGAACCGCCTCCAGCGGAAATAAGAAAAATGTCACATTTTTTTTTATCTGAAAATGTTTGTTTTATAGGCTATAAAATTTACACTGTATTTGTATTGGCGTGTTTTCGTAATGATTCGAAATAAACAAAAGTTAATTTTACTTAGCAGTATAAATGCACAACTACAAACAGCGACAATACTTACCACTACAGAAAAGCGGCATTGAAATGGTCTGCATTACGATAATACATCTGTCTGATACAGTACATTTTTCAAACCTCAAAAACGATTTTTTTTCTGATGAAAATATGTGATATATTTCTTATTTACCCTCCAAACATAGGTTTTGGGTGCTCGTTAGAACTAACGAGTACCCTCAACCTGTCTTGGAGCAGAAATTAGGAAAATAATGTATACTCCCGTAAACCCCATTTTTTCCTCTACATAAAGTGGGGTTTATCGGGTCTTAGCTTAACGGACTTGTTCACATGACGAGTTAAAGCCTTTACTGGGGCTTTCAATTGATTTAACGAGGTCACAATCCTCGCCGTTTGTTCTGTAGTGGTTAAGACAAATACATTGTTCAGTCAGCGTGAAGTATTTGTAACTCATCAGTGCAAAATCTCCGAGAAAATGAAACATTAAGAACAAATACAGAGATGAAACAACTATCAGGACTCGACAACATGAAATACATGAAATAATAAAGTACACGAACCCAGCAGTTGTATTCCGTTGGGCCCGACGAGGGACAGAGCATCAGACACCAATTTTATTTACTTTACAAATTAGCTTTTAGACCGGAGCCGTCATAAGGGTCCGAAGCCGATCCACCGGCATGCAATGAAAGAGGACCGTGATTGTATAAACTTTCTTGCATTCATGGCATTTCTTTTAACCCGAAGAATGATTTTACGAAATGTCTATGCAGGAATCGATTTATTTGGGGTAACTGATCGTTCCGACATTACTGTAGTTGTTTATGAAACATTTATTGCATAGGCATGCTTTTAATAAACTAGAACATACACAATACTGAAATATCGAAACGTTTAAGAAAACTGTCACGCGTTGGGTCGCCATTCACGCTTTATGCTAACAAGTCCGTTACGAACATGTTATTACCAAAATGCAGGGTTTACCTTTCCCTTTCGACTTGCTCAAAATCATAGTTCTATGCCCGGTGTAGATTCGAAGCGGAAACATCTGAATATTTCTCCTGCAAAAGTATTCGTCATACAGCAATTAATGACTCTGTTATATCTTTTATAATTTCATCGCAGTAGTATTTATTTTCCCAATGGCATACGTCCAAAACATGTTTTTTTTCTTTTCACAGGTGATTATAACAAAAATATTTGTAACAAAACCGACCTTTCATGTAAACCATGTCCAAGTCGTCTACATTCGTGTGTGGGTTTACCTGATGGAGACAACGCAATACCTGGTGGACAATGGCTTCCGGACTTCATTCATTGTTACAAAAACAGAACCTTGAACAATTTGCATTGTAAGATTGGGAACTTTGATCCAGTGGCGCGAAAATGCACTGCGAAAGTTGATCAAAGTAAGAATGTTTTTCTATTTTTAACCTTTTAGCACTCTCAAGGCTTCTTCAGCACACGACAAATTGTTGATATTTGTCTTAAATAACTTATGCATAGGAGACATTTTGCATGAGATGTTAACTCTTTTTTATGGGAAAATTAGGAAAATATTAAAAAATGTCGCCTGCTACATTTAAGCAGCATGCTGAGCGTTAGCGTGAAACTTCAAATATGATTTCGATCCCATTGAAAAGTAGAAGTAAAACAAACATCAGGAATCGATACAATTAACTTACTCCACCCATCAAAGACACCAAAGGGAAAGAAGCACAAACATTAAGCGACAAGACCATAATGGACACCTAAACAAAGGAAGGCCATAAGGACAGTTACTTTTCCACGAAATGACCATATGGCCGTCCAAAATTAAAAGACACAAGTGATACACACAGTAAGTAACAAACAACAACATAAATAAACCGCCACAGAAGAACCGCCTTGGAACGGTCAGTGGAAAGACTTCCACTGGGGGGGGGGGGCTTAAATCGATTTTACGTGGCCACAATCCTCGCCCTTACTTCCGTCGCGATTTAGAAATATACTTAATTCAGTCCGCATGAAGGCCTCCTACCTCATCAGTGCAACATCTCCGTGAACACACAAAATCAAATAACCACAGGGGTGAGACAACGGTGAGGACTCGACAGCAAGAAACCACTGAAATGCTGGAGCAAAAGAAAACCAACAGTTAGACTCCGATGGGCCCGACCAGAAACAGAGCATCAGGCACCAACCAACATTACCTTGAATTAGATCTCTCTAATTCTCAATAAGCCTTAACGTTGGAACCGTCATAGAATCTGAGGCCTGATCCACCGGCGTGCAATTAAAGAGGGAAGCAAAGTTGCCAACCGTGATTTGGTTAACTACCATCCATGCAGTCTGTCGTATAACATCCATGTTGTACCCAATCTTTTTTTATATCGAAGAATGATTTTACGAAATTGGGTCCTGAAGTCATTGCGGTTATATATTTTTCTGAATTTATGTACTAAGTCACCATAAAATTCGGGTTCCGATAGACCTTGTTGCAGAAGAGATTTAAGTCCAATATTGAATTTTGAAATTAAATCAGAATGTCGTCTATTAAATTTATGAACCCCACTTCTATATAGCAAAACTGGTGTTTGGAAGTGTAAAGTAGAAGTAAAACAAAGATCAGGAATTGATACAATTAACTTACTCCACCCATGAAAGACACCAAAGGGAAAGAAATACAAACATTAAGCGACCAGACCATAATGGAAACCTAAACAAAAGAAGGCCATAAGGACAGTTACTTTCCCACAAAATGGCCATATGGCCATCCAAAATTAAAAGACACAAGTGATACACACACTAAGTAACAAACAACAACATAAATAAATCGCCACAGAAGATCCGCCTTGGAACGGTCAGTGGAAGATTTCCACTGGGGGGCTTAAATCGATTTTACGCGGCCACAATCCTCGCCCTTACTTCCGTCGCGATTTAGACAAATAATTTGTTCAGTCCGCATGAAGGCCTCCTAACTCATCAGTGCAACATCTCCGTGAACACAAAAATCAAAGAACCACAGAGGTGAGACAACGGTGAGGACTCGACAGCAAGAAACCACTGAAATGCTGGAGCAAAAGAAAACCAACAGTTAGACTCCGATGGGCCCAACCAGAGACAGAGCATCAGGCACCAACCAACATTACCTTGAATTAGATCTCTCTATTTTTCTTGTTTGTGCTCTAAAAAATAGATTCTGGGAACGCGTCAGAACCACCTCATGGATTGTTGGTATGTGTCAGAACCGCCTCGATTAGGCGGTTCTAACTTGTACCAACAATGTATATTTTGAGCCGAAAAAATAAAAAAAAATATTTTTCCTCTTCAGATTCTCATTTTTCCGGTGATCAAATTTACAATCATTTGTGTAGGCCTGTTTTAAAAATGAACAAATGTGTCATCACATGAGATAAAGGTACCAATTGCATAGACAAACACAAACGCCCATGTAAAGTAGAAGTAAAACACAGACCAGGAATCGATACAATTAACTTACTCCACCCATCAAAGACACCAAAGAGTAAGAAACACAAACATCAAGCGACCAGACCATAATAGAAACCTAAGCAAAGGGGGACCATTAGGACAGTTACTGTCCCACAAAATGGCCAAATGGCCATCCAAAATAAAACGACACAAGTAATACACACAGTAAGTAACAAACAAAAACACAAATAAACCGCCACAGAAGAACCGCCTTGGAACGGTCAGTGGAAATAATTCCACTGGGGGCTTAAACTGATTTTACATTGCCATAATCCTCGCCCTTACCTCTGTCGCAGTATACACTAATTTGGTTTAGTCCGCATGAAGACTTCCTAACTCACCAGTGTAACATCTCCCAGAACATACACATAAAAAAACTACAGAGATGAAACAAGGTTGAGGACTCGACAGCATACAACAACAGAATTGCTTGAGCAAAAGAAAACTCACAGTTAAAATCCGAGGGGCCCGCCCAAAGACGGAGCATCAGGCGCCAACCAACATAAAGAATACTAAAATAAAATTCCATTTATGCTTTTACGCTGGAATCGTCATATAATCTTAAGCCCGACCCACCGGTGTGCAATCAAAGAGGGAAGCAAAGTTTCTAACCGTGATTGGGTTCACCACCATGCATGCAGTCTGTTTTAAAACATTTATGTTGTACCCAATCTTTATATATCGACGAACGATTTTACGAAATTGGATACTAAAGTCAGTACAGGCATGTATTTTTCTAAATTTATATACTAAGTCACCATAGAATTCGGGTTACGATAGGCCATGTTGCAGAAGTGTTTTAAGTCCAACATTGAATTTTGAAACCAAATCAGAATGACGTCTATAAAACTTAGAAAAGGCTTTACGTAGTTTATGATACCGATACCCCTGATTAAGAAGTTTAGCGGTTAATAATTTATTACGAGTGTTGAAGTCGGATACATGACTAGGCACTCTAGCGAATCGAATTAACTGCGAGATATAAACCCCGTACGATGTCGCACGAGGAACATCACCGTCCAAAAAGGGAAAATTTACAATCTCGAAATCAAAACCATCACGTTTATCATACATTTTGCAAGAAACAAATCCATCTACAATAGATAAATGTAAATCCAAAATGAGGCCTCGGTATCAGAGGAATTTGCCTTGTTTAACTGAAGTTCTAGGGGATAAATATGTCTTATCAAACCATGAAAGTAAGTATTGCCAATATTTAATAAATCATCTAAATATCTAAAAGTAGAACTAAAAGCTTCAATAATTTCAGATTGGTTATCAATGGAAACATTGCATAGCAATGAAAGCCTGAACATAAGCATAGTCTCGCCGGAGCCTTTGTTGCTCGCAGATATGTAAAGGTGACCTTGACGTCGCTTCATACAAGATGCCACGTGTCGAGCCCTATCAATTTAGGAATCCCACGCTTCCTTTTTAAATGTTTTAGCTCAAACTTGTGATGAGTTAGAAAGCCTTCATGCGGACTAAACAAAATTGGTGTATACCGCGACAGAGGTAAGGGCGAGGATTATGACCATGTAAAATCGATTTAAGCCCCCAGTGGAATTCTTTCCGCTGACCGTTCCAAGGCGGTTCTTCTGTTGCGGTTTATTTATGTTGTTGTTTGTTACCTACTGTGTGTATCACTTGTGTATTTTTGTTTTGGATGACCATTTGGCCATTTTGTGGGAAAGTTACTGTCCTAATGGCCTTCCCTTGTTTAGGTTTCCATTATGGTCTTGTCGCTTCATGTTTGTGTTTCTTTCCCTTTGGTGTCTTTGATGGGTGGAGTAAGCTAATTGTATCGAGTCCTGATCTGTGTTTTACTTCTAGTTTGTATGATTATATGTGCAAGTGTACGTACACAAAACTAGATATTTGATTATTTAATACAACATAGCACTTTTACAAGTAAGTATTTTTTAAGATAAATAGACATAGCATTTGCCATAGATGAGTACCTTTTATGTTCATTATTGTTGCTGAAACATAAGCATAATTTGGTGGAACTGAAACTCAAACGAGCAACCAAAGTCTAAATAAATCAAAAACAATAAGCTGGTAAATATCATTTCTGACCCCATAGTATTATCTAATTTGACATGCTATCCTTGATGTAGATGGCAACTGAATGATTGTATCCCATGCCTCAGGAGCCCCAACGAGACTAAATGATAAACACGGTAAGTAAAATTGCAACTTCAATACACAGTGAGGCTTCAATGACTCACTGTAAAAGTCACAAATATTTGCCTATGACTCTTGATATCAATGCTTTCTTAATGATGCATTGAAAATGGTCTATAAAAAGGTGTTTTGGAAGCAAGGAATATAGCACAGAGCTGGGCCAAATTTCCGCTGAGGCACCGATAATCCCACAGATGAAGGGTAGGGTTTTCTTATTGTGTCCTGGTTCATGTTCCGTCTGTATTTGTGTGTGCCTTCATATCCCTCACTTTCTTTAGGTAAATTTAGATGGCTGCGTACTTTGATCGTGGCCTTTCCTGAGTGACCGTTTTACTAGTTTTAAAATGCATTTTGTGTGTACTAATTAGAGCAATCCTAATGAATACAGGCAGCTTATTTTGTTTGAAGAAGATCGAAAATGTATCACTAAATCATCTTAATAGCTACTAACCTGATGCTGTGATTAACCCTTAACCCTTATCTTGCTGAATATTCATTTAAGCCACATCCATTTCTGTCTATTAACCAATCAAATTACTTGATGCAATGTATTGCTAGTAAATTAAAAAACTGAATGCCAAACAGTGTAGATCCTGATCAGATGGCTTCAGAAGCCATCTGATCTGGATCTACACTGTTTCTAAAGATAGGGGCTGTCGTGAACAGCATGATAACCCTTAATACAGTCGAACTTTAATAACTCTGATACCTAATGGACCATAAAAAGTTGTTCGAGAACGGGTAGTTCGAAATAATCATTGCATCATGTATTGAGGCATAATGGCAAACATTTTATATTATGTTTACTATTTTCTATTTGAAAGGTATGTGCGTGTACTCATTAGATAATGAGTACACATAATAGCTTTTAAGGAAACAGCCAGGACAATCTCCCTAAAAAGATTTCTACAATTATTGGACTAACTATAGGAAACGACAAGCGAGTTCGAATTAACCATCGTAAACGAACAATCCGTTTTCGAGTCATTGAAATTTTATTATAGCTACAACCACCCATATCTCGAACAACCTTTCATGGTCCCGAAGGTATTCGAGTCAATGAAGTTCAGCTGTATATATATAGACAAAGTGAAACATTATTATGCCGCTGACGGCAAATGAATTCGCTAATTGAATGTTTTGCAGAAAATACATTTAATCTCATTTGATTTCAGCAAACATCGACGACATATGCAAAATAAAACCAGATGCTATAATACCAATGCAGATTAATTGCGCCAAATACTACAACTGTTCGTCAAAGAATTCAGGCAACATACACTATGTGCATGAATGTAGTTACCCAGACCTGTTTTCTGTTAGTACCAAGAAATGTGAACAATTTGAAAACGTGAGCTGTGAGAACAGGACAGAACCAATGGCGCCCTGTAAGTTCTCCAATGTGTTGTTGAAATTGATAGATGGAAATGTTTAATTCGACAGTGTTACGTACTGATACATGATATAATTTCAAAGAAACTCTAAATTAGATAATGGCCGAGATTGATAGAATAGAACCAGTTTAAGAATTATTGAACTACTGTATATCAAGGATAACATAAAAAAATAGTTGTGATCGACTGCACGTGCAATGAAATTGACCGTCGTGAGCGCGGAACCTACCTATTAAAATAAAACTATATGCAATGTAAAAATGTTCTTGCATCGGCGAAGCAGTGACTACAAATGGTTCTCTTTTTCAACCTCTCTTCAAAGTTGTTAGTTACATACATCTTTATATTAAATCAAATAGACTACATAATTCTGAATATTGTTAGATTTCATATGTCCTCCATGCAGGCCTACAACATGTGTAGATGTAATGCCTTTCAGTGCCGGCTAAGTTTGCAGAATGGTGAACGGCAAATCGATGAAAACATTTGAACATCTCTTTCTCGGTTTTCTATTCCTGCTTTATTCATTTATTTATTTT
Source organism: Lucinisca nassula (assembly GCA_963580285.1). Taxonomy (NCBI): domain Eukaryota; kingdom Metazoa; phylum Mollusca; class Bivalvia; order Lucinida; family Lucinidae; genus Lucinisca; species Lucinisca nassula. The sequence continues at coordinate 4,466,850 of OY757019.1, read as the reverse complement.
TTTATTGCATTTAAAGACATAGACCTCATCAAACTAGGTCGTTTGTAATAGACTCCTGCTATAACTAAACAGCAGAAAAAAGGAAAATGTCTTCTCTCGTCTATGCGTTTCTCGTCATTATAAGTACATTATATCAGCTTAAATTATAATTTTATAATCTTGTCTTTTTAGGCCAGTATGACCAAAATCAATGTTCTAGTACAGATCCACTGTGTGTGAAATGTCCGCTTAGACTGCCAAGTTGTATAGGAAAAAGTGATGGCTATCATGCGTTTCCAACTAGAATGTGGAAGCAAGATTATATCACATGCTTCAAGAACAGGACGATGGCTATTAGACAATGCAATGAGGGGTATTTTCACCCAAATCTGAACAATTGTTCAAAAGATGTTCCAAGAGGTGCGTTATATTTACCAAACCATCAAAATGGCTAGCAATATTTTCAATTACAAATTAATATTTCAATGTATTGTAAACAGACGAAACTAGCTAGTGCAACCCCCAAGTTCAATACTTTGCACTGACCTTTCCAAATCTGTCATCACGGCTCGCTATTGATCACTTTTAGGTTAAGTTTATTTCAATAGATACCTCAACCTACAGGTCAGGCATAAATATATGCTTGATTCCTCACCATTCCAACTAATCTTGGTAATGAGCAAGCGAGACAGGTGTGATAAACAGCAGTATGCATATAATAATCTGCCTTCTTTTAACAAGATGTGTTGTGGGTGTCACTCACTAGCAAGGATATTGAATAAACATTTTCATAATTGTGCAGTCTAGCAGATGAATTTCATCAGATATTTAAGAAGATTATTTTATTATTATTAACATAAATGTTATACGACAGAATGCATGCATGGTAGTAAACGCAATTACGGTTGATAACTGCTAACCTCTTTAATTGCACGCTGGCGACTTACTTGAACGTTTAAGGTAATGTCGGTTGGTGCCCGAAGCTCTTTCTTAATTCAGCCCCCCCCCCGCCCCGCCCAGTGAAATACTTTTTACTATTTTACTAACCTGTCGCGGATTATTTTTGTTATAGATTGTCGTTGCAAGGATGTATTGCTATTATCTTTTTTTTTCAGTTTCGATAGCCTTTTGGTCATAGTGTGTGAAAGTAACTGTCCGTTTGGCTTTCCGTTTAGGGTTTCAGAAGGCGGTTATTCTGTCGCGGTTTACTTTTGTTATTGCTTGTCTTTGGGTGTGTTTGTCGCTTGTATTATTTTGCTTTGGATAGCCAATTGGACATTTTGTAGGAAAGTAACTGTCCTTTTGGCTATCCGCTAGTGATGTTTCCATCAGGGTCTAGTTGTTTCATGTTTGTGTTTCTTTCCCTTGATATCTCTGATGGGAGCTGTGGGTTAATTGCATCGATTTCTGATCATTGCCTTCACTTCTATTTAGTTATTTTAAGTTGGCGCTTTTCCATTTGGTGCCTCTGGTAGTTATATCGATTCCTCGTCGTTGCTTTCACTTTTTGATATTTTGTTTTCCGACCTATATTTCAAATAAGTATATTAGTAATACCAGATGACCCATCTTGAAAAAAATCTAACGTGAAGCATATTTGGTTGTGGGGAGGCTGCAGATCGGATTCGAAGTCTAATTGCCATGGCAATATTTAGCTTCCAAAAATTATAAGAAAAAAAAAAAAAACTTACACTATCTTCTTCCATAAAATCACAATGCCCACAATTTATATATATTGGATTTATCACTGTTTAGTGGTCTCCTACATATTGCCTCTCAACAATACCCCTGGAGACCAAATATGAAGACTTAATCTTGTTCAAGACCATACCCCTTAACCATATATATTGCTGTTTCACTAAGATGTTAACTATTCAGTTACTCAAACTTTGGGTTCCTCGGTGATGTGGCAAAACCAAGCACTTAATCATAGATAGAAATAGAAGTGAGGGCAATGATCAGGAATCGACACAATTAACCCAGAGCTCCCATCAGAGACACCAAAGGGAAAGAAACATAAACATGAAACAACAGACCCCAATGGCAACATCAATAGCGGAAAGCCAAAAGGACAGTTACTTTCCCACAAAATGGCGAATTGGCCATCCAAAAAAATAATATGAGCGATACAAACACTCAAAGACAAACCATGGCAAAAATAAACCGCGACAGAAGACCCGCCTTGGAACGGTCAGTGAAACGTAATTGGCCTGATATCTCAGAAAACGTTGATTTCCCCCACACGTAAACTGTATATATATTTTTAGCTCACCTGACCGAAGGTCATGGTGAGCTTTTGTGACAGTAAGATGTCCGGCGTCGTCGTGCGTCGTGCGTCGTGCGTCGTCCGTCGTCCGTCGTGCGTCGTCCGTGCGTAAACTTTTTCTTGTGAACACACTAGAGGCCACAGTTTTGGTCCAATTATCATCAAACTTGCTCAGAATGATAATCATGACAATATCTCGGTCAAGTTCGAATTTGGGTCATGTCGGGTAAAAAAGTAGGTCAGTAGGTCAAATCATAGAAAAACCTTGTGAACACTCGAGAGGCCACAATTTTGGTCCAATCATCATCAAACTTGCTCAGAATGATCATTGTGACAATATTTTAGTGAAGTTTGAATATGGATCATGTCGGCTTAAAAAGTAGGTCAGCGGGTCAAATCATAGAAAAACCTTGTGAACACCCTAGAGGCCACAATTTTGGTCCAATCATAATCAAACTTGCTCAGAATGATCATCATGACAATATCTTGGTCAAGTTCGAATATGGGTCATGTCCGGTCAAAAAGTAGGTCAGTAGGTCAAATCATAGAAAAACCTTGTGAACACTCTGAAGGCCACTGTTTTGGTCCAATTATCATGAAACTTGCTCAGAATGACCATTGTGACAATATTTCAGTCCAGTTCGAATATGGGTCATATCGGGTTAAAAAGTAGGTCAGCGGGTCAAATCATATAAAAACCTTGTGAACACCCTAGGGGCCACAATTTTGGTCCAATCTTAATCAAACTTGCTCAGAATGATCATCATGACAATATCTCGGTCAAGTTTGAATATGGGTCAAATGGTTCCGGTCCGTTGCACATCTAGGTCACAGGAGCCAAAAACAGATTTTTTTCACCAAAAACTTAAAAAATCTTCTTCTCTGAAACCACAAGGCCCAGGTCTTTGTTATTTGGTATGAAGCTTCATCTAGTGGACCCCTACCAAGATTGTTCAAATTATAGTGCTGGGGCCAAAAATGCCCCCGCACGGGGGCCCTTTGGTTTTACATAGGCTTATATAGGGAAAATCTTTAAAAATCTTCTTCTCTGAAACCACAAGGCCCAGGACTTTGATATTTGGTATGAAGCTTCATCTAGTGGACCCCTACCAAGATTGTTCAAATTTGAGTGCTGGGACGAAAAATGCCCCCGCCACGGGGCCCTTTGGTTTTACATTGGCTTATATAGGGAAAATCTTTAAAAATCTTCTTCTCTGAAACCACAAGGCCCAGGTCTTTGATATTTGGTATGAAGCTTCATCTAGTGGACCCCTACCAAGATTGTTCAAATTATAGTGCTGGGGCCAAAAATGCCCCCGCCCCAGGGCCCTTTGGTTTTACATAGGCTTATATAGGGAAAATCTTCAAAAATCTTCTACTCTGAAACCACAAGGCCCAGGACTTTGATATTTGGTATGAAGCTTCATCTAGTGGACCCCTACCAAGATTGTTCAAATTATAGTGCTGGGACAAAAAATGCCCCCGCCACGGGGCCCTTTGGTTTTACATTGGCTTATATAGGGAAAATCTTTAAAAATCTTCTTCTCTGAAACCACAAGGCCCAGGTCTTTGATATTTGGTATGAAGCTTCATCTAGTTGACCCCTACCAAGATTGTTCAAATTACAGTGCTGGGGCCAAAAATGCCCCCGCCCCGGGGCCCTTTGGTTTTACATAGGCTTATATAGGGAAAATCTTAAAAAATCTTCTTCTCTGAAACCACAAGGCCCAGGTCTTTGATATTTGGTATGAAGCTTCATCTAGTGGACCCCTACCAAGATTGTTCAAATTTTAGTGCTGGGACAAAAAATGCCCCCGCCACGGGGCCCTTTGGTTTTACATGGGCTTATATAGGGAAAATCTTTAAAAATTTTCTTTTCTGAAACCACAAGGCCCAGGACTTTGATATTTGGTATGAAGCTTCATCTAGTGGACCCCTACCAAGATTGTTCAAATTTTAGTGCTGGGACAAAAATGCCCCCGCCACGGGGCCCTTTGCTTTTACATTGGCTTATATAGGGAAAATTTTTAAAAATCTTCTTCTCTGAAACCACAAGGCCCAGGTCTTATATATTTGGTATGAAGCTTCATCTAGTGGACCCCTACCAAGATTGTTCAAATTATAGTGCTGGGGCCAAAAATGCCCCCGCCACGGGGCCCTTTGGTTTTACATAGGCTTATATAGGGAAAATCTTTAAAAATTTTCTTCTCTAAAACCACAAGGCCCAGGACTTTGATATTTGGTATGAAGCTTCATCTAGTGGACCCCTACCAAGATTGTTCCAATTTTAGTGCTGGGGCCAAAAATGCCCCTGCCCCGGGGCCCTTTGGTTTTACATAGGCTTATATAGGGAAAATCTTTAAAAATCTTCTTCTCTGAAACCACAAGGCCCAGGACTTTGATATTTGGTATGAAGCTTCGTCTAGTGGACCCCTACCAAGATTGTTCAAATTATAGTGCTGGGACAAAAAATCCCCCCCTGCCACGGGGCCCTTTGGTTTTACATAGGCTTATATAGGGAAAATCTTTAAAAATCTTCTTCTCTGAAACCACAAGGCCCAGAACTTTGATATTTGGTATGAAGCTTCATCTAGTGGACCCCTACCAAGATTGTTCAAACTATAGTGCTGGGGCAAAAAATGCCCCTGTCCCGGGGCCCTTTGATTTTACATAGGCTTATATAGGCAAAATCTTTAAAAATCTTCTTCTCTGAAACCGCTAGGCCCAGGTCTTTGATATTTGATGTGTAGCTTCATCTAGTGGACCTTTGACAAGATTGTTCAAATTTTAGCCTTTGTTGATGTTTGGTATGAAGCTTCACCTTTAAGACCTCCCTCAACATTATGTACATTAAAGCCCTGGGGCCAATAATGGCCCTCTCTGGGGCCCACTTGTTACACTATGGATCAGGTGAGCGATCCAGGGCCATCATGGCCCTCTTGTTTCAAATGCCAGTGTAGTGGATAGAGTGCTGGACTTCGAATCCTATTGTTGACTATGAATCTGAGGGGCGTGAGTTCAAACCCTGGTGGAGACATTTTTTTGTTCTTTTTAGCTCACCTGACCGAAGGTCATGGTGAGCTTTTGTGACCGTAAGATGTCCGGCGTCGTCGTGCGTCGTCCGTCGTCCGTCGTCCGTCGTGCGTAAACTTTTTCTTGTGAACAAACTAGAGGCCACAGTTTTGGTCCAATCATCATCAAACTTGCTCAGAATGATCATCATGACAATATCTCGGTCAAGTTCGAATATGGGTCATGTCGGGTGAAAAAGTAGGTCAGTAGGTCAAATCATAGAAAAACCTTGTGAACACTCTAGAGGGCACAGTTTTGGTCCAATCATCATCAAACTTGCTCAGAATGATCATTGTGACAATATTTTAGTGAAGTTTGAATATGGATCATGTCGGCTTAAAAAGTAGGTCAGCGGGTCAAATCATAGAAAAACCTTGTGAACACCCTAGAGGCCACAATTTTGGTCCAATCATAATCAAACTTGCTCAGAATGATCATCATGACAATATCTTGGTCAAGTTCGAATATGGGTCATGTCCGGTCAAAAAGTAGGTCAGTAGGTCAAATCATAGAAAAACCTTGTGAACACTCTGAAGGCCACTGTTTTGGTCCAATTATCATGAAACTTGCTCAGAATGACCATTGTGACAATATTTCAGTCCAGTTCGAATATGGGTCATATCGGGTTAAAAAGTAGGTCAGCGGGTCAAATCATATAAAAACCTTGTGAACACCCTAGGGGCCACAATTTTGGTCCAATCATAATCAAACTTGCTCAGAATGATCATCATGACAATATCTCGGTCAAGTTTGAATATGGGTCATGTCCGGTTGAAAAGTAGGTCAGTAGGTCAAATCATAGAAAAACCTTGTGAATACTCAGGAGGCCACAAGTTTGGTTAAATCATTAATCTTGCTCAGAATGGTCATTGTGACAATATCTTGGCTAAGTTTGAATAAAGGTCTTTTCGGGTCAAAAAGTAGGTCAGTAGGTCAAATTAAAGAAAAAACTTGTGAACACTCTAGTTTTACATAGACTTATATAGGGAAAATCTTTAAAAATCCTTTTCTCTGAAACCACAAGGCCTAGGTCTTTTATATTTGGTATGAAGCTTCATCTAAAAGACCCCTAACAAGATTATTCAAATGATAGTGCTGAGGCCAAAAATGTCCCCGCCCCCGGGCCCTTTGGTTTTACATAGGCTTATATAGGGAAAATCTTTAAAAACCTTCTGCTCTGAAGCTGCAAGGCCCAGGACTTTGATATTTGGTATTAAGCTTTATCTAGTGGACCCCTACCAAGATTGTTCAAATTATAGTGCTGGGGCAAAAAATGCCCCCGTTCCGGGGCCCTTTGGTTTTACATGGCCTTATATAGGGAAAATCTTTAAAAATCTTCTTCTCTGAAACCGCAAGGTCCAGGACTTTGATATTTAGAATGAAGCTTCATCCATTGGACCTCTACCAAGATTGTTCAAATTATCGCCCTTGGGCCAAAAATGCCCCCGCTCAGGGGCCCTTTGTTTTTACATAGACTTATATAGGGAAAATCTTTAAAAATCCTTTTCTCTGAAACCACAAGGCCTAGGTCTTTTATATTTGGTATGAAGCTTCATCTAAAAGACCCCTAACAAGATTATTCAAATGATAGTGCTGAGGCCAAAAATGTCCCCACCCCCGGGCCCTTTGGTTTTACATAAGCTTATATAGGGAAAATCTTTAAAAATCTTCTGCTCTGAAACTGCAAGGCCCAGGACTTTGATATTTGGTATTAAGCTTTATCTAGTGGACCCCTACCAAGATTGTTCAAATTATAGTGCTGGGGCAAAAAAAGCCTCCACCTGGGGCCCTTTGGTTTTACATAGGCTTATATAGGGAAAATCTTTAAAAATCTTCTTCTCTGAAACCGCAAGGCCCAGGACTTTGATATTTTGTATGAAGCTTCATCTAGTGGACCCCTACCAAGATTGTTCAAATTATAGCCCTTGGGCCAAAAATGCAAGGCCCAGGACTTTGATATTTGGAATTAAGCTTTATCTAGTGGACCCCTACCAAGATTGTTCAAATTATAGTGCTGGGGCAAAAAAAGCCTCCGACTGGGACCCTTTGGTTTTACATGGCCTTATATAGGGAAAATCTTTAAAAATCTTCTTCTCTGAAACCGCAAGGCCCAGGACTTTGATATTTTGTATGAAGCTTCATCTAGTGGACCCCTACCAAGATTGTTCAAATTATAGCCCTTGGGCCAAAAATGCCCCCGCTCAGGGGCCCTTTGGTTTTACATAGACTTATATAGGGAAAATCTTTAAAAATCTTCTTCTCTGAAACCACAAGGCCTAGGTCTTTTATATTTGGTATGAAGCTTCTTCTAAAGGACCCCTACCAAGATGATTCAAATTATAGTGCTGGGGCCAAAAGTGGCCCCGTCCCGGGGCCCTTTGGTTTTACATAGACTTATATAGGGATAATCTTTAAAAATCTTCTCTGAAACCACAAGGCCCAGGACTTTGAAATTTGGTATGAAGTTGCATCTAATGGACCTCTACCAAGATTGTTAAAATTATAGCCCTGGGGCCAAAAATGCCCCCACTCTGGGGCCCTATGGTTTTACATAGACTTACATGGGGAAAATCTTCAAAAATCTTCTTCTCTGAAACCACAAGGCCTGGGTCTTTGATATTTGGTATGAAGCTGCATCTAGTGGACCTCTATCAAAATTATTCAAATTATAGCCCTGGTACCAAAAATATCCCCGCTCCGGGGTCCTTTGGTTTTGCATAGACTTATATAGGGAAATCTTTAAAAATCTTCTCTGAAACTGCAAGGCCAAGGCCTTTGATATTTAGTATGGAGCTTTATCTAGTGGACCTCTACCAAGATTGTTCAAATTATAGCCCTGGGGCCACAAATGCCCCCACCCCGGGCCGGGGCCCTTTGTTTTTACATAGATTTATATAGCCCTGGGGCCATTTGGTTTTGCATAGGCTTATGTAGGGAATATCTTTAAAAAAAATCTTCTTCTCTGAAACTGCAAGGCCCAGGTCTTTGAAATTTGATGTGTAGCTTTATCTAGTGGACCTTTGCCAAGATTGTTCTAATTATAGCCTTTGTTGATGTTTGGTATGAAGCTTCACCTTTAAGACCTCCCTCAACATTATGCACATTAAAACCCTGGGGCCAATAATGGCCCTCTCTGGGGCCCACTTGTTACACTATGGATCAGGTGAGCGATCCAGGGCCATCATGGCCCTCTTGTTGTTACTTATGACAAGACAAATCCAGGTGATATTATTTGATATTTATAAGATAAATTTTGAATTACATTCCCTTGGTTTGCATGAACTATCAGTTGCACTTTTGTGGTCAAGGATAAGGAATCGATACAATTAAACCACGGCTCCCATCCTCCCATCAAAGACACCAAAGGGAAAGAAACACAAACATAAAATAACAATACCCTTATGAAAACATATATACCGGAAAGCCAAAAGCATAGTTACTTTCCCACATAATGGCCAATCGCGTACCCAAAGCAACAACAAAATTACTTCAGGATTAAACTAAGGCGCAGATTCGGCCGGTAGATGAGCTTTAAGCCCCCCCCCCCCCCCCCCGCCAACAAGTGACATATGCTGCTTAGCGTTCTAAGGCGGAAGTTTTGGTGTTGCTCTTTTGTTATTTTTGTTGTATGTCTGCGAATTTGTTGTGAGTTGTTGTTTAGTGTTTTCTTATGGTCTGACCCCCCCCGTGTGGCGACGAGAGGGCTGATTGTTCCATTTCATAAACAATCGTAATTGTTTTTGTGTATGTTTCCTCTTACTCTTGGTGTCAAGAGTGGGCTGCGTCTTGTGTTTATGGTGCCCTCTTGGTCTTTCTTTTATTTTTTACTAAAATAATAGTACAAGTAATGATCAGGAGTCGATACAATTAACCCACAACTCCCATCAGAGACATCAAGGGAAAGAAACACAAACATGAAACAACTAGACCCTAATGGAAACATCACTAGCGGAAAGCCAAACGGACAGTTACATTCCCACAAAATGGCCAATTGGCTATGCAAAGCAAAATAATATAAGCGGTACACACACTCAAAGACAAGACATAATAAAAGTAAACCACGACAGAAGAACCTCTTTGGAACGGTCAGTGAAACATATTTCACTGGGGGGGGGGCGCTTAAATCGATTTCACGTGGCCACAATCCTCGCCCTTACTTCCGTCGCGATTTAGACAAATAACTTGTTCAGTCCGCATGAAGGCCTCCTAACTCATCAGTGCAACATCTCCATGAAAACAAAAATCAAATAACCAAAGGGATGAAACAACGGCGAGGACTCGATAGCAACAAACCACTGAAATGCGAGAGCAAAAGAAAACCAACAGTTAGACTCCGATGGGCCCAACCAGAGAAAGAGCATCAGGCACCAACCAACATTACATAAAGTGAGATTCTCTCTTATTCTCAGTAAGCCTTTACGCTGGAACCGTCATAGAATCTGAGGCTTGACCCACCGGCGTGCAATTAAAGAGGGAAGCAATGTTGTCAACCGTGATTACGTTAACTACCATGCATGCAGTCTGTCTTATAACATTTATGTTGTATCCAATCTTTTTATATCGAAGAATGATTTTACGAAATTGGATACTGAAGTCATTGCAATTATATATTTTTCTGATCTAATTCATTAATTTACCATAAAATTCGGGTTCCGATAGACCTTGTTACAGAAGAGATTTAAGTCCAACATTGAATTTTGAAATTAAATCGGAATGACGTCTACAAAACTTTGAAAAAAGGCTTTGCGTAGTTTATGATACCAATAACCCTGATTAAGAAGTTTAGCAGTCAACAGTTTATTACGAGTGTTGAAGTCAGTTACCTGACTAGACACACTGGCAAATCGAATTAATTGCGAAGTATAAACGCCGTAGGATGTCGCGTAATTGGCAGAAACTAGCTATTGGGAAAGATTACTCCGAGTTACTGATGGGAGCTGTGGGTTATTTGTATCGATTCTTGATCTTCAGAGCTGTTTTGTTTGTGCCGTATGGCGGCTGTAAAAGGTCTCCCCGTACATGCATTTAATGCTCTTATTTTTCCAATCCTCGGGGATTGCTTTTACAATTTGCTTTTCACCGTTCTTTAATTTGACATCCTTTAGATAGTCTCTGATTGGAGCTGTTGGTTAATTGTATCGATTCCTGATCATTGCCTCCACTTCTTTTTTACTATTGCCTAATTGGCAGAAACTAGCAATTGGCAAATATTACTTCAGGGTTACTCATGCCTAATTGACAGAAACTAGATAGTCTTGCCATTAAAAGTATTGCAAATTCCATGGTTTTCAGCTTTATGTTGCAGTCCTTCCTGCCAAAGGATTACCATTTTATAGGCCATTGAGTCTCTTGTTCCAAAAATAATCTTTATAGCATTTCTCCAACCTTGATACACAATCTTATGACAAACGTATAACCAATGTCAGCGGTCTCTCAGTTGCCTGCTTACATCAATTAAGGCTTCTGGTCGCTTCATGTTTGTGTTTCTTTCCCTTTTGTGTCTTTGATTGGTGGAGTAAGTTAATTGTATCGATTTCTGATCATTGTTTTACTTCTATGTTGAGTAATAGTTTCGTTTGTTTCATGATTAAGTCCTTCTTCTTAATATTATTATTGTCATTATCATAATTTGTATTATAGTTGATGCCATAGACTATTGCGCCGCCAACCAAAATGATGTTGTTCCAACTGCAGACGATTGTGCTCAGTACTTCAATTGCTCGGAGAAAAATACACCGATAGGCAACCACGTGATGGAATGCAAATACCCTGATTTGTTTTCTGCAACAAGCAAGTCCTGTCAGAATTTTGAAATGGTGAACTGTTCAGACAGAAAGGAACCTCAGGCTCCATGTATGTGACTTCGAAGCCCGTTATGCAAAATGCTGTTTAGAATGTATATATGACCGACTGTGTTTCTAAAGTGGCTATTCAAATATTTGGTTTAGATCTTGATTACCAATATAAATAAAGTATTACCATGAAAGTAATAACCGTATCTTATATCATTTTAAAAAGTGTGCAAAATAGTATATAAATGAGAAACAACATGTCATAATGACAGTCATTCACTTGCATAATGTTTGAAATAGCAATATTCGGTTATGGTTAAATAGTTGGATTCTGATAAGTAGACTGTGTAATAGGTAGTGGTAATATGAGTGCAGCCCTCTTATCTAAAAGCAAGAGCTACTCAGAATGATTTTAGGAAGACAAATAGTTAGGAAGTTAATCAGGATACACTGTAAAAAAACAACACAGATCGCATACGCCTTTGGAAAATATAAAAGCCTTCTTGGCACAAAAGCACAGAAAAATTTATTATAATGCACTTGCGTGTGTAAAATAGAAGTGGTGGCAATGATCAGGAATCGATACAATTAACCCACGGCTCCCATCAGAGACACCAAATGGAAACTCGATGTTTGAGTGGATAACGTCTAAAAGGCGTCATTATCTCATGCGATTTACTGTCGGAACCAGACGCCATGATGTAGTGTTGCTTTTAATTGTGTAGCATTTAGCTCCACGCAGATCACAGTGTTTTCCGCTTTGAGCAAAACAGCACAATTAAAAAAAAACTCAATAAATGCATTCGAATGGAGACAACTGTATTGAACATTGTTATTTGGGGGAGGTAAATGGTCGATCTTACGGTCGCAAATTCTGTTTTACAGCTCCGCTGGCGTGTCACCGTACAAAAAAATTTCCGACCGTAAAACCACCGATTTAGGTTTAAAATGACAATTGTCAATACAGTTATCCCTAAATAGCACATGCATCAACATCACAAAACCAAATCTTTAACATGAGCGAGTGAGTTATTGAAAAAATGAAAAACAAATGAAGGTGCTTGAGGCTGAAACAGAGAAAAATATCTGAAACAAAGAAAAGTCCAATGACATTAGGCCCAATCAAACTTATCTGAACGTTCAAACGTGCCGCAGTTATGGGTATGAGGTGCTTGTTTCAAAATTTCAGATCAGCATACATGTCATCATGTTTCCAAGTCCGTGCAATGAAACTCTTTGTATATATCAGTGTACACAGTAAACTGGTTTGTAGCTAATTAACATAGAATCCTGGTACACCACTTAGCAGCCTCAATAAGGTACTTTGAACCAGCACCTACAAACTAGGTTTGTAGCAGAAATAAGAACAGTATTGCGCAATTCCTAATGAAAATCCTCACATAAATTATATTCGCTTTAACAATTCTGAACAAAAAACAACAACGAGAAAAACAAAACAAATTCTGACCTGGTTGTTATTCTAATATGCATGGATTCTTATTAAAATCCGTATATATATCGTGAAAAATATCCATAGAGATAACAACGGAGACTGATACGATTCATTCCGGATCGTACTTGACTCTGAGATTTTCTGTAGCATCACACTATATAAATTTACAAATGTAATATTTTAGGTGAATACAACCAAAACTTATGCAACGGGTCAGATCCGGCGTGTGAAACATGTTCAAAACGATTACCAAGCTGTGTTGGATTGAAGGATGGGAATCACGCTTTCCCAAGCCGATTATGGCAGTCGGATTTCATAATCTGTTACAAGAATCGTACCCTGAGCGTACGTCAATGCAGTGATGGATATTTTCATCCGAAGCAAGAGACCTGTACAAAAGATGTAGCAAGAAGTAAGTAGTTTCTTTTGTATAAAATCACTTTGAGTACTAGATTATTTTTGTTTCTTGCTATGTCTGTCGCTGGACCCATCAGGGTTTAACAAATGATTGACGCCTTGTTAAAAACGAAATCCACAACATACTCATCTTCTGAAATTATAGTTCACTGCGACACTAAGACTGGTTTTTTTGTTGATATGGTTGTCTGGAAACAAATTGAGGAAAATATTCTTTGTATAAGGATTTTCTTTATCCGTTGCTATATAGCAGGTACATCCACTGTAAACAAAATAACATCAGGACAAACCCACCCATTTAATGACGCTCCTTTTAATACCACTTTATATAGAGAAAATGGGGTTTACTAGGGTATAAAGATGATAAATAGAATGCCAGATTCGTGTCATTTGATATCAAAGTAGAAGTAAAACAAAGATCAAGAATTGATACAATTAACTTACTCAACCCATAAAAGACACCAAAGGGAAAGAAATACAAACATTAAGCGACCAGACCATAATGGAAACCTAAACAAAGGAAGGCCATAAGGACAGTTACTTTCCCAAAAAATGGCCATATGGCCATCCAAAATAAAAAGACAAAAGTGATACACACATTAAGTAACAAACAACAACATAAATACATCGCCACAGAAGAGCCACCTTGGAACGGTCAGTGGAAGATTTCCACGGGGGGGGGGGGCGGCTTAAATCGATTTTACGTGGCCACAATCCTCGCCCTTACAAGCCTATCAGGCTCGGCTTCGAGAACGCATAAAGAATCGTTTGGCAAGCCACGCGATTTTACAAGCGTTTTCGAAGCCTTGCCTGATAAACTTGATATTAAAAGACACAAATCTGGTATTCTCTATTTATCATTATGGTTATTACACGTGTGACCATATCATTTAATTGTATGACGTTGTCCACAAAGCAAACAAAGCAATACGCTCACCAGCAACTAAAGATCTGTTCATTGACATATAAGAAACAAACACAAGAATGGCTATTTCCTTGGCATCTTTTTGTGTATTTATGTTAAGATAAGCAGAAAAAAGTTGTAATTAACTGTACTTAAAGACTGCCGAAAACAACTAATAAATCGTTAGCCAAGTAGTCCTCCGAGGTCTAGTGGCTAGGTCCCCGAACCTTTTAATCTCACGGGATTGTTTCAACTCCCTAGTTGATATTATTTCAGTCCTCGCAGTCAATGCCAGCTCAGTATAAGTCAAATATGATTATGATAATATCACGGACGACATATGCCATAGAAACGTACCATCACTATAGCTATATTATATATAACCATTTTCTAAATACTGTATCATTGTCTATGTTTTTGAAGTTTAAAGGCACAGTCAATGCTAATATGGCCATATATAGCAAGACTGTTAACTTTATCACAAATACTGTGTGCAGGCCAAGTTCTTCTGGCCAGTCAAACAATAATCATAGTACATATTCTTTTGCAATTAAACTGATGACTTAATTCGTGATTCTGACGTGAAAACGAATAATACAGTAGCATTCCTATATTAAGACCACCCTTGGGACTGTTCAAAAGTGGTCTTAAAGACCAGTTTTGAACAGTACCAAAGGTAGTCTCTGACCAGAGGACACTGTATGCAGAAAACACAAAGAAAGAATTCCTGAAACCTACTAAATAAGGTTTTTATTTTACTTTTGGTCCTTTGAGATCAGCGTGAATATTCTGAGAAATCGGAAATAAATTATTGGTTTAGACTCATATTCTATACTGGTTTTTAATTATTTGGACCCCATTTTGATTTATATCAGTCTTTGAATCGACTGCCTATTCGAAATTCGCAAAATTGCAGTATGTTTCCTCTGGCTTTCTTTGCCGGATCATTACAGGGTCACTGATGAGGCTTTATTAGCCAAAACTACGTAGTATGACCCATCTTCTTTCTTATTAATGTTTTCATTGCTCTTAAAGGAACTCTTTTTTGAATTTTATTTGCCTTCACTGCAGCTGGTGTTGTGCCGTGTGGCGGCCGTAAAACGTCTCCCCGTACATCAACCATAGAGCAGTTTATATTTTACTTTTGGTCCTTTGAGATCAGCGTGAATATTCTGAGAAATCGGAAATAAATTATTGGTGTAGACTCATATTCTATACTGGTTTTTAATTATTTGGACCCCATTTTGATTTATATCAGTCTTTGAATCGACTGCCTATTCGAAATTCGCAAAATTGCAGTATGTTTCCTCTGGCTTTCTTTGCCGGATCATTACAGGGTCACTGATGAGGCTTTATTAGCCGAAACTACGTAGTATGACCCATCTTCTTTCTTATTAATGTTTTCATTGCTCTTAAAAGAACTCATTTTTTATTTTTATTTTAATCATAGTGTAGATTATATTTTCTTGTCCTTTGGGATCGTTGATTCCATTGTGGAATTTTGAAAATATCTGAGGGTCACTGATGAGGCCTAATTGACCGAAACTAGCTAGTCTGGCCCAGAAAACATGTATTTTTTCACTTCCGGGGTGTAATTCCTTGCTTCCAAAGGATAACCATTATATAGAACATTGTAAACCAGAATTAGTCAGCATTTCAGTGGTTTCTTGCTGTCGAGTCCTCACCGTTGTCTCACCTCTGTGGTTCTTTGATTTTTGTGTTCACGGAGATGTTGCACTGATGAGTTAGGAGACCTTCATGCGGACTGAACAAATTATTTGTCTAAATCGCGACGGAAGTAAGGGCGAGGATTGTGGCCACGTAAAATCGATTTAAGCCCCCCAGTGGAAATCTTCCACTGATCGTTCCAAGGCGGCTCTTCTGTGGCGATTTATTTGTGTTGTTACTTACTGTGTGTATCACTTGTGTATTTTAATTTTGGATGGCCATATGGCCATTTTGTGGGAAAGTAACTGTCCTTATGACCTTCCTTTGTTTAGGTTTCCATTATGGTCTGGTCACTTAATGTTTGTATTTCTTTCCCTTTGGTGTCTTTTATGGGTGGAGTAAGTTAATTGTATCAATTCCTGATCTTTGTTTTACTTCTACTTTTTAACAGTAGGTCTTAATAGGGGAATTTCACTGTATATTATGCACGTTTATAAACATTGCTATCCCAGCTGATGCCGTGGAGTATTGTATTGCAAACCCGGACGATGTCCTACCGACACCAGATGACTGCGCAGAGTTCTATAACTGCTCCATTCGACAGACACCCATTGGCAAACACGTGATGGAATGCCAATACCCTGACCTTTTCTCAGCACTGTTAAGGCAATGTGGTGCATTTACAAACGTTACCTGCGATAAACGAAAGGAACCTCAAGCACCATGTGAGTTGGATTTATCTAATTTCATATTTTCACATTAACATACCGGTCGAATTTTTTTTTATAAAGCTATTCATAATTGGAATTTTATTGATTACTTTATTGAATAGTGCAAACTGATTAGGCCGACAGAAACTTACTAGTTAGGCCCAGAAAAATCGTATATCTTTTCTAGTTTTGGATAGCGAATTGGTCAGTTTGTGGAAAATTAATTGTCATTTTGGCTTTCCGCTATTTCCCTTAGGGTCGATTTATTTCATGTTTGCTTTTATTTCCCTACGATGTCTCTAATTGGAGGCTAGGGTGAATTGTATCGATTCCTTATCATTGCATTCTCTTCTATTTGTTCACTCAATACCTTTCAAATGTGCCATGTATGGTTTGCTTACGACGTATAACCCTTCTAAAGTACCTACTAATGTGCAGCTGTAGCGTTAAGGGGCTAATGAAATATTCAGCAAAACACAACGCGTGCTTAATAGGAAACACACGGATACCTGTAGATGGAGACAAATGGGATTGTTCAAAGGCATAACATGTTTCTGTTCTGAAGAATAGATATATGCCACTGGTTACACCTGCTTAACCGTGACTGATCAAATAAACACAAACAAACCATTTTCAAGCATAAACCAAAACCATCTAGAAACTTGCACTTTGTTGTTCGCAAGTGCCATGAAACAGGTTTTGCTCACGATGTAGCTTTTGTGATTGTTTTCTTCTACAGGCGAATACACGCAAAACTTATGTAAATCACCAGATCCGCACTGCGTACCGTGCAATGATCGACTTCATTCTTGTGTCGGTGTGTCCGATGGAGAGAATGCAATTCCAGGTGGCATATGGTCGAATGAATACATGGTATGTTTTAAAAACAGAACTATGGCAACAAAACGCTGTATTCAGGGGCACTTTGACCCAGTGAAGAAGATCTGCACATCTAAAGTAGATCAAAGTAAGTATACTTCAGTGGACAATTGATATAACAAAATGAAACAAAATATTCGCTATATCGTTATAACAACCAGGCATTTTGAGACCTCGATTGGAATAGAAATAGAGGGAACAACTCACCCTGAAACCTAATCTTTTGCGCCCGTTGGCTTTGTCTCATCCATGATTAACAGGAGACAGAACGTCATGTTTATTGTTTGACAGCAAACTTTCTGATGACATTAAAGGTCATGTTGTAGGGCCCACATTAAACTCGAGCATGCGTATGTACTTCATTTTTTGTAATGCAATTCATCCTGATTTAATTTTCTTCTCAGTCTTTCATCTTTTTTACTTCCTCTTCTATCTACGTTTCGCGGGTCTTCGTTGTGGCCGCACTTGTTTGGTAAAACCAGCACACCATCTCAAATAAAACCATTCAGAATAAAATTGCAGATGCTATGTTGTCAGACATTTGGCTGGATTTGAAAGCTTCCGGTCTTCTTCCAGTAATCCATAAAGAGCTGATATGCATGCACCGAACGGTTAATGACAAACCCATATCAAAAGTATGGTTCAATATGTGAAGTAAAGAGAGTCGCTTAAAACATATGCTGTAATACACTACGGTATTGGAAATGGTATAATACATCTGTGTGATATAATACATGCTATCTTATTCTATAAATGATACTTGTTGTTTTAGTTTAACAACCCTTTCAAAATAATTTCACTTTTTCGAGCATAAAGTTAATCAGAGGTGGGCGAAATCCCATGTGCCGAGAGAAAAAACACACGACCTTTCACTTCAGAACTTGGTGCCTCACATGTAGCCCGAACGAAGCTCGAACCACATCGGTGGGATACATGATCATTAAGAGTCAGCGCTCTTTTCGCATTAGCCACGGATGCCTAAATGACATTTACTGAATATTCTTCTTATTGAATTTGCAGCATAGAACGTAGGTGTTTATTAGGATCTACTCATTGAATAACCCAAATCTATCTTTTGGGTAAATATATTATAAAAGTATCTTGTTACCCCCACGTTTCTCTATATAAACCGGGGTTACAAGGATGCTTGAAATACAGATTTTGTAACATAACAATAGCAATTTCTACTGTTGAAGATATGGTATTTTTCATGAGTGTGTAGTCCTGTTGTGGTTCTCGTTATACACCAAAAAACTACATACTACTAACGGATTATCAAACCGTTGCGCGTTATCTTCATTTTCCTTGGTTTTGTAAGTTTAAAATCTAACAATTTAGACACTAACGGGTATTGGGTTTCCAGGTAAGAGTCATTGTTGCAATAATGAAGTAGAAGGATGACAGACAAATGAATATATCTAGTATAAGTCTAGTGTTTTTTGTCATAAGAAATACTTATGATCATCGTTTTATTTAAATAACATCCTAAGTTTATAAATTGCGAACAGAATATAGGAGCTGAAATAACCCAATTGTACTCGCAATGTTTTTTTTTTATTTCGTATACCGGTTTATCAGTCTACGGCCTGTACATGTGACATCTCAGTGTCGTAATTTGAAAGATAACACATTATGTATTATTAAAAGACACAGAAAGGCTATGGACAGAAACACATACAGTTACTATACACCTTCCATCCAAGTCACCAAAGTGTGTCGGGGGTGGGGAGCGTGCATAAAGCAATAGCGCAGGGGTTAACGCGTTCGACTCATGATCGAGAGGTTTTGTGTTCGAATCCGGCACCCGGTATCGAGGTGTGTCCTTGGATAAGACACGTTATGACACTGCCCCACTCCACTCAGTTGTAAATGGGTAGCAGTGGTGTAATAGCCACTGCCTCTCTCTCGCGTGCTTGAAAACACCCGGAATGAGTGTTCGAGAGTGATTAAATAAGCTTGATGCTTCCATCGCAATCGAACTGAAGTAAATTTGTATAAACTAAAGCAATGACACAAAGATTAATCCATTACTAGAAGAAGGACACAATGACAAAAAGATATTTCGTGACAATGTTCTGCTTTATAAGGTCTATGTCTTAGCCACGGTTTTGGTTTTATTTTAGAAAATGTAGATGAAATTTGCAAAGTCAAACCAGCGGCAATTATACCTGTGGAATCGAATTGTGCCAAATACTACAACTGTTCTGCTAATGCCACTTTGCTCGGACATCATGTACAAGAGTGTCAATACCCAGATCTGTTTTCAACAGTGACCAGTCAATGCGAAGAATTTGAAACTGTAAACTGCCAAAACCGGACAGAGCCTATGGCACCGTGTAAGTACCAGGTGCTTCTCCAGTCTCAATTACAATAATACACCCGTGCAACAGAGTGAATGTTTCGAAGCTCGATAATTGCTTCTTGTCTGATGAAAATCCGTGATATTGTTTTCTTATTTATACTGCAAAAATAGGCTTAGGTGCCCGTTAGAACCGCCTCAAGACGAGTACCCATAGCCTATGTCTTGGAGCAGATATAAGAAAAAATAATATATACCCCCGTAAAATAGAAGTGAAGGCAATGATCGAGAATCGATACAATTAAACCACAGCTCCCATCAGAGACAACAATAGGGAAGAAGTACAAAAATGAAACAACTAGACTCTAATCGAAACATCAGTAGCGGAAAGCCAAAAGGACAGTTACTTTCCCAGTTGTCTCTATATAAAGTGGGGTTTATGGGTGTTCATTTCACTGGCTTGTTCACGTGATGCCAAACAAAATAAGACTTTGCCTTTTGCCTTCCTAAGATTTTGTGTTAAACGGCCTAATTAAAACTATTAAAGTTCCGACCCGATAATCCAACCATATTGATCTTAAACAGATACATAAATGTTTAACAATTACAGTGCGCACTGTTTCTTCAGATCCCGTCAATTGCAGTTCTTGAATTAGGGGAAGGGAAACATGTTTCCTTATCAATGTTCCCGGCAAATTATTGCCATCCTGGATTGAAACCGCGACCTCCTGAATACAAGTTGGCCGCACATCCGATTGAACAACGGAACAGGAAAATGAATGCAGTAATATCCGTATATAACAGTACAAAAAATTTCAGTAGCTCGAAAACGTTGGACCATGAACTTTAAATTTGTTCTAGATCTGGGGTATCCAAGTTGCCGAGAAACAGTAATTACAAAATTTCAGGAGGCATAATTGGGATGATGTAGGGGGTCATCATAGTGTGGATTAGATTTTCTACACCTTTGGGTCCATTGACTCCATTGCGGAAGTTTGAAAATATCAGAGGGTCAATAATCAGACCTGATTGGCCGGAACTAGCGAGTCTGGCCCAGAAACAACTTGACATGTAAACCTGTACAATTTTCAATTCAGTTCTGCAGTCTTTGCTTCTGCTCCTTATATTTTACTTTAAGATTCTAATTTTCTTTTATGCTTGTTTGGATAATGTACATGATTTGACTATATGTGGCGGCAAGAAATACTGATAGCACAGTTTTGTATTTTATTTCAGGTCAGTATGATCGAAACCTATGTAAGATGACAGATACTTCCTGTGAGCGATGTCCACGTCGCCTGCCAAGTTGTATTGGATTGAGCGATGGTAGTCACACATTTCCGACGAGGTTGTGGAAGCCAGATTATATAGCCTGTTATAAAAATAGAACTATACAAATCAGTCATTGTAAAGACGGATATTTCCATCCCACTTTAAACGCATGCTTGAAGGATGTAGCAAGAGGTATGCATAGTACGAGTAACTAAAAGCATTAATTATTTGCCATATAGGTATGCAGCAGAACGCGTATGTGTTCGGAAAATAGTAAACCAGTGATATATGATTTGCATATTTCTTATAGATAAGCGGCAGTCATAGAACATTAAACAATGATTGGGTAATAAGCACTGGTGACACACCAATGTCTGAAATTTTATGGCCTAATATATGGGACGGTTCAGGCTATTATAAATATAAACGGTCTTCAATTAGTGAAGTTAATATTCTATTTACGCAATATTTTAATCATATGAACAAGTCCGTGAAATGAACACACCTAACACAACTTTGTATAGAAATAACTCGGTTTATGGGGTATATATTATATTTTCTAATTTCTGCTCCAAGATATAGGCTGTTGGTACCGGTTAGAACCGCAAAATTGGGGCGGTTCTAACGACCACTCATAATCTATGTTGCAGTATAAATAAGAAAATATCACGGGTTTTCATCAGAAAAGTAGCCATTTTGAAGATATGAAAATATCACCATGTTCCTTGGGTGTGTTATCATAATGAACAATGATTATTTTTCTGTTTCTGTTTCATTTTAGTGGATGCTGTAGACTACTGTACTGCACACCCATCCGATATTCTTCCCACAACTGACAACTGCGCACAGTACTACAACTGTACAGAGAGATATACGACAATCGGGGATCATGTCATTGAATGCAAATATCCAGACCTATTTTCGCTTCAAACGAACTCCTGTCAGCCATTTGAGAATGTGTCTTGCACCACAAGACAAGAACCCCAAGCGCCATGTAAGAAATGAATTATTTTTGTGTTTCATCATATATACTTGTATCGAATTATTAAAATTTTATTTTATCTTTATGTCACTAAATGTTTTCCGTCAGTATAGTTTTTTTACCAGATGGTTGTGCTATACGCATACATCCGATGCTTAGAGTATATTTTTGAGGCGAGTATATTTATTGACATTTCAGGCGAGTATGACCAAAACCTATGTGACAAAATAAACAAGTCATGCATCTCCTGCTCAGAGAGATTGCCTAGCTGTGTCGGTGTAGATGATGGTACTAGTTTATTCCCTACGAGGCTATGGAAACCTGACTATATACAATGTTACAAGAATAGGACAATTCAGACGGAAAAGTGTGTCGACGGATATTACCACCCAAAGAAACGAGCATGCACTAAAGACGTTGTTCGAAGTGAGTTCACAGCTCTTGAATTCTTTCTTGACATGTTAGCATTGTTCTAGTGAATGCATTCTAACAATATTATGTACAATATTATGTAGTTACATAAAAATAAACAATCTTTATCATATGAAATCACGTCTGAGAAAGTAATACCACCATGTAATAAATTCGATTATCCACTATTAATAGATAAAAAATGCAAATTAGTTCGATACGCCCGTAACGTTACTCGTACATCGTCCTTAACGACGTCGCGTTTACTGGGGGCGGCATATTGACAAAAATAAATTCGTGAATACAATGCATTTAAATGTCATATGATAAATGGAATCTTGCTGCATTCGTGCTCATGTATTATTGAATTTTATAAATTGAAACTTTATTAATGACTTTAATAAACTCGTGGAGGAGAAGGCATAAAATATTCGGCGAAGCCTCGCATTTTATCCATTTTCCACATTTTATCCATTTTCCACATTGTTGAATAAAGTTTAAACGAGAGGAGGAAAAGGCATAACAGAAGCCTCTCATTTTTATTCATTTTCCTCAACTCGTTTAATAAATTCAACAATACTTGAACACGTAAGAGTCTCTATATGTTAGTCAAAACAACGGACATTACACTTTGTGTTTTCAAATATAAACCTACTCACCGGATATACATTTCAGCTGAAGCTGTTGAGTATTGTTCTTCCAACCAGTTAGCTATTGTGCAAACTCCAGACAACTGTGCGCAGTATTATAACTGCTCAGTGCGGGATACAACTCTTGGAAACCACGTGATGGAGTGCACATACCCCGATTTATTCTCAGTGGTTATTCAATCATGTGCAGCGTTTGAAAATGTAACATGTGGAAGTCGTACTGAACCACAGGCGCCATGTAAGTGCATCATTATTGTTCAGAATATATTCACAAAAATATCGTGCCAAACGGTCCGACTAATTGAATTCTTCGAATCGAAACTCCATATAAGTGGTTCTAATGAGCCCCCAAAAGCCTTAATTTGTAGATAGGATCAGTAGCACAAATGTCATCTGATAAAATACCTTCATCATATAAACTCGACGTTATTAGCAGAAAAAACGTCGTGTTTTAAAGATGACAACGCGTGTAGCAACACATGGTATTGTCGTGACGCTGGTTGTGGCAAAGCTTTGTTTTCTATTGCAATTCTTGCGCAATAAAATTCGAGACTAAATTGTTATATGATAAAGGTAATCTTACACTCATAGTTTATTTTTTAACTTTAAAACTGGACTGAATTTAGTTTATACGAAGTGTATCAATTTATTTGGATCGCTTTTGAATACTTCAGTTGCCCATATCTTATATGGAAGGTCTAATATCGCGTTGCTTTACTCCCGCAGTGTTGGTGGTTTGTGTATGCTTACGCTAATTTGTGTTTGTTGTTTTGTTGTTTTCCGAGTGATGTGTTCATAGAGACAATTAAGACACAGCAACATGCAGAAACTTTAGAAAACTAAAAATATACTCTCTCTATAAAATAAGCGCCTAACGAACTTCAACGTTAAGCTAATGAAACTGTCGTAAATTTCCCAACAAACCTTTGAAACAGAAATAATAAAAAACTATGTTTTTTCCCACATATATTCTAGGTCAGTACGAAAATAACCTTTGCGTTGCAAGTGCCGTCTCCTGCGCGTCATGTCCTGTGCGGCGTCCGAGCTGCATCGGTTTGAAAGATGGTGTTCACCCATTCCCATCTCGTCTTTGGAAGGCGGAATTTATCACTTGTTACAAGAACAGAACCATAGATTTGGACAAATGTAAGGACGGGTATTTCCATCCGACAGAAAATGTGTGCAGGAAGGATCTAAGCCGACGTGAGTTACACCTTGTTCATTCTTTTCGGGTAATATATGTGCTTTTAGGGAAGTCCGCGCTTTTTATCACTCTATCTGATCGAGACTAATCTTAAGGGAAATGGGAAAACATGGCGGATTGTTTCACCATTTTCAAAGGGAGACAACTTTCGGAACTTCCTGTTAGATTTTCTATAAGTTCTGTTCCTCCGGAAAAGGAGCAAAGGAGCAAATACTTTCCATTAGGAGTTGACCCCTATTGACATGGGAGACAAAAATACTTTTGCAGAAGTTACCTCCCCTAAAGGTGTAACCATTTCCCTTGAAACAAAGATTAAGCCGATAGTCTGAACCTTAAATATTTCCCATTATTGTAAGAATAAAAGTGAAGGCAATGATCAGTAATCGATACAATTGCCTCGCACCGTTCGATCAGTACACCAAAGGGAAAGAAGCACCAAAATAAATCAACTTCGCTATAATTAAACCCAGCCAAGCGAATTTGTGTCCTCGAGAATTCCGTCATGACAAATTTTAACTGTGCATGCCCAGCCATTCATAGGGGCCAGGGATATGACTTTCTGTCTGATTCACTGCTTGTATGAGAGAACAGCGAAGGCTCAGGCGAGACTGCGCGGATGCACAGGCTCGCCCGAACCTTCGCTGCTCGCATAGGCGATAAGTACAAAAATCGCTTGACGGGGCCCAATTAAACCATCATTAGCGGAAATCCAACAGGACAGTTTCTTTACACAAACTGGTTAAACGACTAACGAAAATGAAAATATACAAGCGGTAAATTCAGCC
The DNA here is from genome assembly GCA_963580285.1 of Lucinisca nassula. NCBI lineage: Eukaryota > Metazoa > Mollusca > Bivalvia > Lucinida > Lucinidae > Lucinisca > Lucinisca nassula. The sequence goes on along the minus strand of OY757019.1, from coordinate 4,442,107 downwards.
AATGTCTAACGATAACAATAATAAACCACAACAGAAGCACCTCCTTGGGACGGTCAGTATAATGTTTTTCTGGGGAGCTTAACTCGATTTTATGTGGCCAAAGCTATCCACAGCGGTTCTGTCATGGTTTGGACAAATACATTTTTAGCCCACATGAAGAGTTTCTACCTCTTCAGTGCAACAGCTCTGAGAGTAGCTGAAGTTATAGTAAAGTGGGAACAGAAACCCCCAAACCTCTCTTTAGCAGAAAATTGCCGAATATATATCGGGTGTTTTTGGAGTTCATTCTTCAACCAGACCATCTTTAATAAATCGTTAAAATCTTTCACCATAATCGCTGGATTATAAGTGTAACAACTGTAAATCTGATTGTGTGCACAATTAGGGCATTGAAAGACATGCTAAATTTAAATTACATAGTCAAGCAATAGTATTATAAAATAGAAGTGGAGGCAATGACCAGGAATCGAAACAGTCAACCCACAGTTCCCATCAGAGACACCAAAGGGAAAGACACACAAACATGAAACAACAGACCCTAATGGAAACAATAACAGCGGAAAGCCAAAAGGACAGTTACTTTCCCACAAAGTGGCCAATAGGCTATACAAAATAAAATAACATAAGCGACACAAACACCCAAAGACAAACCGTAACAAAATTAACCCGCGACAGAAGAACCACCTTGGAACGGTCAGCGGAAACGAATTCCACTGGGGGGGCTTAAATCGATTTTACGTGGCCACAATCCTCGCCCTTTCTTCCGTCGCGATTTAGACAAATAATTTATTCAGTCCGCATATGCCTGATTAATCATTATTTTGTAAACCATCCAAAACATCTATAATTACACATACGCGTCAGAGACACAGGCGTTGCTTCGACAATATTTCGACATCTGTACCTTAATATATTGCTTATTTTATGTTTAAAGATGGTAAAGGAATACATAATATTGTTATCACCGTGTAATATACAGTCGGTAATCCCCACTACTTATAAAGAGAAAACTATGGTTTACAGGGTTTAATTATGCCTTGTGGTCGTGTCGGGGTTGTGTGTGGGGCTCTTGCCTTTCTGCTTGGCGGTGTTTGCGTGGGATTTGGTGCTGGGTTGCTTGGACAGGTTGTGGGTGTTCAGATGCTGGGTGCGCACCCCTTGTTGCTGATCTGTTTTTGTTTTGTTATGAGAGAGACTTTCATTCTGCCCCTTTCTGCTGAAACCAATCTGAATTCATTGACGCTTTTAGCTCGACTTCTAGTTGTTTGAATGATTTGTTGTGTGTTGTCAACACCTATTTCGATGACTTGATCGGTCGGGTTTGCCCCCCTGGAACTTCACTTAAGTGGGTTATTTTCTTCTGATACCGAGGCTCCGTTTAGGTGTGCATCTTTCAATTGTAGATGGGTTTGTTTCTTGTAGGGCTTGTGATAGGCGCGGTGGTTTTGTTTTGGGGATTGTAGATGTTTCTTTTCGGGGTGGCGATGTTCCTCGCGCGCCATCCTGTGGCGTTTATATTTCGCATGTATTTCGATTTGCCAGAGTGTGTAGTCATGCAACTTACTTCAACACTCGTAATAAATTGTTAACTGCTAAACTTCTCAATCGGGTTTGTCGCTGGCCGGGACCACACAAAGCCTTTTCAAAATTGTATAGACGTCATTCTGATATAATTTCAAAATTCAATATTGGATTTGAATCTCTTCTGCAACAAGGTCTATCGGAACCGAATTTTATGGTGACTTAGTATATGAGTTCGGAAATACATGCAACCGCAATTACTTCAGTACCCGGTTTCGTAAAATCATTCTTCGATATAAAAAGAGTGGGTACAACATAAATGTTATACGACAGACTGCATGCATAACGGTTGGAAACTTTGCTATCCTCTTTAATTGCACGCCGGTGGGTCGGACCTCAGATTCTATGACGGTTCCAGCGTAAAGGCTTACGGAGAATTAGAGAGATCTAATTCAATGTAATGTTGGTTAGTGCCTGATGCCCTGTGTCTGGTTGGGCATATCAGAGTCTAACTGTTGGTTTTCGTTTGCTCCGGCATTTCAGTGGTTTCTTGCTGTTGAAGCCTCATCGTTGTTTTATCTCTGTGGTTGTTTGATTTTTTTGTGTTTACGGAGATGTTGCACTGATTAATAAAGTAGAAGTAAGGCGGCCTTCATGTGGACTGAACAAATTATGTGTCTTTATCGCGACGTAAGTAAGGGCGAGGATTGTGGACACGTAAAATCGATTTAAGCCCCCCCCCCCCCCACACACACACACACCACCACCACCCCAGTGGATTTCATTTCCCTGACCGTTCCAAGGCGGTTCTTCTGTCGCGTTTTATTTTTTGTTATGGTTTGTCTTTGAGTGTTTATATCGCTTATATTATTTTGTTATGGATAGCCAGTTGGCCATTTTGTGGGAAAGTAACTGACCTTTTGGCTTTCCGCTATTGATGTTTCCATTAGGGTTCGTTGTTTTATGTTTGCGTTTCTTTTTCTATGGTGTTTCTGATGGGAGCTGTGGATTAATTGTATCGTTTCATGATCATTTCCTTCACTTCTATAAAACATTATTCTTGTTTCTGTTTCAAACCATAAATTGCATTTTCTTGTCAGAACTCCCTCAATATCAGACATTGTCATCTAAAAGTATGTTTTACAGATATCAAAGCTTGTATTATATCATATGTGTGTTATCTTAATGATCGAACATTGACCATCAAAACATTTTATTTTGTGCTTGTTATAAAAGCTGACGCAAAGAAGTACTGTAATGCCAATCCTTCTGATGTTCTTCCGACAACTGACAACTGCGCACAATATTTCAATTGTTCTCTCTTCGGAGCTTCGTCAAAGGATTACGTACAAGAGTGCAAATACCCAGACCTGTTCTCTACATTATCGTTTACCTGTCAAGACTTCACAACAGTTCACTGTGACAAGAGAAGTGAACCACAAGCGCCATGTATGTATTTTTGTTTTATGTTATATTACTGTATAAGCTGAAATGAGCAGTTCTTTCAAATGACGTAAAGCAAGCGAGCGAGCGTTTGAGTTTTCGTCTCACCAACAGCTAAGGTCACATGGAGACGGAACCTCGGTTTAAAGACTCAAGCATCCCGATATCGATCTTGCGACCCTTGGTTTAAAAGGCAAGTAGCATAACCACTACACCGCGGAGGCTTCTATCAAATGACGTATATGCTGTATTTCTTCATTAATTGCGGACACGGTTTCCCGCGATGCAAGTTCATGCTAAATACAGGTAATTATCATGAAGCTGAATTCGCACAAGTAGTTGAAGATGTATAAATAAAAGAAACAACATTTGTTATTTAATTGTAATAAAACACAATAGATAATGATATTGACGTAAGTCAGTTTCGGCAAACCTTGGCACACCGTACATATGAATATGTTACCTGTACCATCCTTTTTGTGAACTACACTGTATTTTACATGTAATTTATAAAAGAAATATCAGAGTTGTTGATCTTAACTAGACAATCCATAACTGTTAACTAAGACATAGTTTGTTGATTTGTAGATTTTTGCTTCAAGTTAAAGGGCACTGTCACCGCTATTTAGGTCATGTCGAAAATGCTTATAAATGATATGTTTGCTAGTACAATGCACTCGTTTCTTCACACAAAAGTCGATAACCTTTCTTCTAAAATCAGGGGAAGGGAGAGAATGTCCGTAAAACATATTTTATAACTAGTTTTAACGAATGTATGTTACTTGCCCGGGGGAATTTTGACATCTCTTATCACAAAGCGTGATCAAAATGAGTTTTACATGTCATATGATTAACAGAGCCTTGCTCGTGGTCATGTATCTTTAAATTTATTAAACTCGTTGAGGAAAATGAATATATAAAATGCTCCCATTTTTTATCACTTTTCCTCAAGTCATTTAATAAATTCAATATTACATGAACCCTGGTGTAAGATCCTCTATGCGACCGGTTCTTTGTGGTACAATGTCTCATACCCCTAATGCAGGTTTTCCCGTGACGCGACTCAGAGTATTGTTTATGTCTACAGGTGAATATGATCAAAACTTGTGCCAGCAACAAGACAGTACGTGTGAACCCTGTGAGGAAAGGCTACCAAGCTGTATTGGAATGGGAGATGGTGACCAGCCTGTTGTTGACAGACTGTGGACGGACATACATGCTGCTTGTTATCGGAATAGAACACTGGCGGTTAAGCATTGTCCGAATGGCTCAGTGTTCGATCCAAGGCAGAAACAGTGTATTTCTAAAATCTCGTCAGGTGCGTATAAAGAACACACTTTAAACTTGGCTTGATAAATATTTATATTGGCGAAGGTTATAAAGTGACTCAGTAATAGAAGCCAGTATTCTGTAATAGAAGTTGTAAACAAAGGACATTGAAAAATGTTTATTATAATAAATTCAACAGATGGTTCAATATAGAATGGTCTTTTGCCGATAAGTTATAAACTGATGCATATAGCTGATGATTATAATACCTTTCATGCGAGTCTGAGCGTACAAAGCTGATTCACCAGAAACAACAGTATACAAATATAGCCTGTCAGTGATAATGGTGACTTGTTGACGTACACCATTGCACGTAACACGATCGTAAAATTTAAAATGAATCCCCTGAAACACACTCAAGATTTCAAAACTGCAGAATCTGTGTGACTGTGCCTGTATACAAAAGATAATAGAACATCGTTGTATGTACACCAACCCGCCACCTTGCATGGCTTTATTTGTCATCCATATTTAATACAAATGTGTGCACCCAAGCGTTCCAAAACCAACGCATCTTTGAAATCGTGGCCGCAAAATTTATTGACAATAAGGAATGATAACAGTCCAGCAATTGATTCATTGTACGCTTATATGGCATGTTGCTACACGGGTGTTTTACGTGAAACGTAGCTCCAGATCAGAGGGGATATAAACCTATAGTTTTCTTTTACCTGCACGAAAACATACGAAATAACATTACTTTTCGGATGTAAAAAAAACAACTTAGTCCTGTTTCATATGTACTCGTTATTTTTCATGTCTTTTATAGCATCGTATTAACCTCGTCTTGTTACCATAGATACCCTAGATACCCTAAGTATTCGGACGCCTCAGCTCCTTACAAAACTTGTAATAAAAATTGGAACAAATAGAATTTACTACTCGGTGTTGTGTCTAAACATAGCTGGATGAGTGATAAACAGTGAAGACTCGGATGGGTATACACTGTTTGCTCAGGCATATCTGTCCGAATACATACGGTAAATAAGGTTCTGTACTTTCCGTTGTGTATATCTGTTTGTTTGGGTTGAGGTTTTACGTCCCCATAAACAATACATATGCCATTTGGAGAAACTACTTCCAATTCCATGGGACTTTTACCCGACACGGAAATGGACTGAAATATCAAGCCTTACCGCCCAAAGAAACAGCAAGGGTTTAAAAGTAGAAGTAAAACAAAGATCAGGAATTGATACAATTAACTTACTCCACCCATAAAAGACACCAAAGGGAAAGAAATACAAACATTAAGCGACCAGACCATAATGGAAACCTAAACAAAGGAAGGCCATAAGGACAGTTACTTTCCCACAAAATGGCCATATGGTCATCCGAAACTAAAAGACACAAGTGATACACACAGTAAGTAACAAACAACAACATAAAATAAATCGCCACAGAAGAGCCACCTTGGAACGGTCAGTGGAAGATTTCCACTGGGGGGCTTAAATCGATTTTACGTGGCCACAATCCTCGCCCTTACTTCCGTCGCGATTTAGACAAATAATTTGTTCAGTCCGCATGAAGGCCTCCTAACTCATCAGTGCAACATCTCCGTGAACACAAAAATCAAAGAACCACAGAGGTGAGACAACGGTGAGGACTCGACAGCAAGAAACCACTGAAATGCTGGAGCAAAAGAAAACCAACAGTTAGACTCCGATGAGCCCGACCAGAGACAAAGACTGGTTAAACTCCAATCACTTCTCCTGGGCAGGGTGAGACATTACCCGTGCCTAAGTTCGATCGGCAACAGCTCTGTGCGGAAGTATCATGCAGCCCAATCCATTTCTACAGGCCCCGATTGGCGGGGCGTCTTTCGTTTGTATATATATATTGTGTATGTTGTGTTTGCTTCTTTCTTGGAAACCATTGGTGGCCTGTGTTTTGTGATTCTGGCATTTCCTTGTCGTCCTATTCGTATAATCATAAATGAGCCCCGCCAAGCGAATTTGGGTCTTCGAGCATTCCGTCATGACAAACTTTAACTGCGCATGCCCAGCCATTCAGAGGGGCCAGGGATATGGCTTTCTGTCTGAAGGTTCCGCTTGATTCACTACTTGTATGAGCGAGCAGCGAAGGTTCTGGCGAGACTGCGCGGATGCGCAGGCTCGCCTGAACCATCGCTGCTCGCATAGGCAATAAGTACCAAAATCGCTTGACGGGGCCCAAATAATCATATCTTTTGTTTTATGAACACTGTCAATTTATAAGTGTTTGCCAATGTCATCGTCAAGAACTAAATCTTGAAATTGGATTTGTACTAACACTTGAGATAGCCTGGAACATCAAATAATATTCTCGTTTTAGGCGATGTGGATCATTTCTGTCAGGCCAATCCTCGTGCTGTGAAGCCGCATGAAACAAACTGTGCACAGTATTACAACTGTTCTGAAAGGAACTCGAAATATGGACATCACCTGCAGGAATGTAAATACCCAGACCTCTTCTCTGTGGTAGCCGGAAGGTGTCAGCCATTTGAGAAGGTTACCTGCGGTACACATCATGAGCCCATGCCACCTTGTAAGTAGAGAACTGTATAAGATTATTCTTCTAAAATTCTAATCAACCGGGTAATTCTACTGGCACATCTGAAAGTTGGTGCATTTCAAGAGTTTGCGTTAAAATAGTACAAAACTAACCAGTGAAATCATCCGGATGAGCAAGGCATCCATTTAAATTCAACAGTACCAGTTTTACGTTTGCTTGCGCGAACACAGCTACTTTCGATCAATTAGGCCTCACTTAGTTAGGTATAGTTACGCCTTAATTAATAACAAAGTTTCTATGCTACCGTGGAATAGACGAGAAAGGGTTTGTTATACATTGTAGCTTACTGTAAGCGTGAATAGGTAGCATGAATTATAAAAAAAATGTAACCAATCGTTCGTAGATTTAGAATTAATGTTTTTAAAGTTTTTAAACATCCTTTACTGAAACTATAAACTCGTGTTGAGAAAATCATAATCGGTACGTGAACAAGTCCATGAAACAAACACCCCCTAAACCCCACTATATTTATAGAAAACTGGGGTTTACGGGGTATAAATTATTTGTCTTATTTCTGATCCAATGCATAGGTTTTTGGTACTCGTTAGAACCGCCTCAACTAACGAGTACCCGCAACCTATGTTTGCAATATAAATAAGAAAATTCTTACGGATTTTCATCAGAAAGGTCGTCGTTTTGGATATGTGAAAAATGCACTATGTTGCACGGGTGTGTTATCGTTATTGACACACGTAAAATGCTTTGCGAAGTAGAAGTAAAACAAAGATCAGGAATCGATACAACTAACTTACTCCACCCATCAAAGACACAAAAGGGAAAGAAACACAAACATTAAGCGACCAGACCATAATGGAAACCTAAACAAAGGAAGGCCATAAGGGCAGTTACTTTCCCACAAAATGGCCATATGGCCATCCAAAATAAAAAGACACAAGTGATGCACACAGTAAGTAACAAACAACAACATAAATAAATCGCAACAGAAGAACCGTCTTGGAATGGTCAGTGGAAAGATTTCCACTGGGGGGCTTAAATCGATTTTACGTGGCCACAATTCTCGCCCTTACTTCCGTCGCGAGCACTGAAATTCATTCACCAATAAAAAGCGAAACATGCACGCGCACGGTAAACTCAAGGATGCAGTCCCAAAGTCTTCAAACCAAACTGGCATGTTTTGGTCTACTGAGTCTCATCCGTTACCTGTTTTACATATTCTGTAATGACCTAGTTAGAATAACAAAAATGAAGGCAATGATCAAGAATCGGTATAATTAACCCACTGCTCCCATCTGACACCAATGGGAAAGAAACACAAACCTGAAATAACTAGACCCTAATGGAAACATCAATTGCGGAAAGCCGAAAGGACAGTTACTTTCCCACAAAATGGTCAATTGGCTATCCAAAACGAAAACCTATAACCTATAACCTATAAGCGATACATATAATCAAAGTCAAACCATAACAAAATAAACCGGGACAGAAGAACCGCCTTGGAATGGTTAGTTAACAATTTCTCTGTGGGGTGAGGGGGTGTCTTAAATCGATTTTACGCGGCCACTATCCTCGTCATTACATCCGTCGCGAGTTAAACAAACAAATTATTCAGTCCATGTTAAGGCCTCATAACTCATCAGTGTAACATCTCCGAGAACACAAAAACCAAACAACCATAGCGATGAAGCAACGGTGAGGACTTGACAGCTAGAAACCACTGAAATGCTGGAGTAAAAGAAAACCAACAGTTTCACTCCGATGGGCCCGACCAGGGACAAAGCTTCAGGCACCAAACAAGCTCAAAAATTCTATGCCTAGTATTTTTAATGTTTTTATAGTGTCACTGAGGCAATGCCAGTTGAACTGCTTAAAGTGTTCTGCATGAATATTGAAATAAATCTTATTGAATAAGTCATTGATTTCCATGTACACATTGTTTACTTTTTCTACAAGTTTTCCTATCTATCTTTAAAAATATGATGTGGGTACTTGTAAGAATCATGTCCTCGAGGCAGTGCTAACAAGCACCAACAGCGTAATGTGTTTACCAAGAATTAAGGACTATTATACCTTCAATTTGTTGGTTAAGCCCCTTTATCTGCAGCTAGTTTTATTTCTATATGACTAATCTTTGTGTATTTATTCCTTCGTGTTAAGCCCAGGTCTTTGTAATTTCGGTTTCGTTGATATACCAATTATGGATATCGTAATAGAAATGACAAATAGTGCAAGATCCTATAAAAAAGAAGTGAAGAGAATGATCAGGAATCGATGCAATCAACCCCCGCCTCCCATCAGACCAACAGAAAATCAATACTTAGACGCCGATGGGCCCGACAAGAGACAGGTACCAACCAACATTTCAAAGAAATAAATTTTAGTTCTAAGTATTTTTAAGTAAGCCTTTACGCTGGGATCGTCATAGAATCTTACCCACGACGTGCAGTTAATGAGGGAGCAAAGTAGAAGTAAATCAAAAGTCCGGAATCGATACAATTAACTTACTCAACCCATCAAAGACACCAAAGGGAAAAAAACACAAACATGAAGCGACCAGACCATAATAGAAACCTAAACAAAGTAAGGCCATAAGGACAGTTACTTTCCCACTAAATAGCCAAATGGCCATCTAAAATAAAAAGACACAAGTGATACATACAGTAAGTAACAAACAACAACATAAATAAATCGCCACAGAAGAACCGCCTTGGAACGGTCAGTGGAAAGAATTCCACTGTGGGGGGGGGGGGGCTTAAATCGATTTTACATGGCCATAATCCTCGCCCTAACCTCTGTTGCGGTATACGCTAATTTTGTTAAGTCCGCATGAAGGCTTCCAAACTCATCAGTGTAACATCTCTGAGAACATATAAATAAAAAAAACTACAGAGATGGAACAAGGTTGAGGACTCGACAGCATACAACAACAAAATATATGGAGCAAAAGAAAACCAACAGTTAGACTCCGAGGGGGCCGACCAAAGACGGAGTTATCAACCGTGAATGAGTTAACTACAATGCAGTCAGTCTGTATATAAAACTTAGAAAAGGCCCAGCGTAGTTTATGATACCGATAACCCCGATTAAAAGGTAAGCAGTTAACAATATATTACGAGTGTTGAAGTCATTATCATGTCTAGGCACTCTGACAAATCGAATTAATTGCGAAATATAAACGACATAGTGTTATGTCAAAGTGTCATTTCTGTTTAGGCGAGTACCTACAAAATCTATGTAACAGTTCTGAAACCGGTTGTACGCCATGCACAGAACGTCTCCCAAGTTGCGTTGGACTGCCGGAGGGACCAAATCCTGTACCTGATAAATACTGGAAACCAGAATATATTGAATGCTATAAAAACAGAACGCTTGCAATCAAACACTGCAGGGACCGCTATTTTCACCCAGTGGAAAGAATATGCAGGAACCCAGTGGATCGAGGTAATCTGCATACAGTGGTATGGCAAATATACATATAAATTTATAGGATATGCGCGAGTCAGTTTAATAGATTTGAATGTTATACGAACAAAAATATGCTTGAGTCAATAAAGTATTCATTTTAAATAAAAATAACTTTTTTCTTATTGCTGGGGTTGTTTAAGATGGAGATATCCGGAAGGCAAACGGATTGCATTTGCTGCCAGTAAATTATTATAAATTATTGAGTTATCTTTTACACACTGTCAAAAGGGAGGGCCTGAATATGATCTACTTATGGAAACAGTGTTTCACATGGAAAATATTGGAAGTCGTATCAGTATCGAATAAAATAGAAATTATAAAGTTTGATTGGTTTAGTTTTTTCTTAGAAAAGAAAACGACACTGTGAAAAACTCTTTTTCGCTGATTTGTTTTTATCTGCTGTAGACACAGTTACGAATAGTATACCTTATTCTGTGAAAGAACTGAAGTCAACACCTACATATCAGCTAGTGTAGAGAAATTGAAGTAAACGGCAATGATAAGGAATCGATACAGCTACCTTACATCTCCTATTGAAAACGCGGAGGGGAGAGAAACACCAACACAAAACAGCAAAACAGGAGCACCGAAATTATAACATCAGAGAAAGAGAGACAAAATGACATGTTCTTGCCCACACAATAGCCAAACAGCTATTCACAATTTAAAAAGAGATATTAGCAGTACTAACCTGTATTTGCAATCTGCGAACAGAAATATTAAAATAGTCTATCGATTCGCACAGCGAATGCAAAAAAATAAAACTCTTAACATCAAAGCGTTAAATAGATGTAAAATCAATGATCAGGAATCGATATAATTAACTCACCAGTCCAATAGAAGACAACAAGGGGGAAGGAAATACAAACATAAAACAAGTTTACCATAAAACGTTATAAGCGGAAAGCCAGAAGGAGTGTCTCTTTCCCACACAATGACCGAACGGCTATCAAAAATACATTAGCGATAAATACATGCAAAGACGGCCTGTAAAAGGTTAACCACAACAGACAATTCGCATTCGAAAGGTCAGTTAAACGTTTTTAACTAGAGTTAGGGGTTTAAATAAATTTTAATGGCCACATACCTCGCCCTTGGTTCTGCCGTGGCGTAGGCAAATAATTTGTGCAATTTATTTTTGTCCTTACCTGGGTACCAAAACAAAGGGCACGTTTTTCTCATGAAGAGAATCGTTTGAGGGCTGTCACATTTTCTTTTTATTTCCAGTGGATGTCCCAGAATTCTGCAAAGCAAATCCCTATGCCATAGTTGGGGCTGAAGACAATTGTGCGCAGTACTATAATTGCTCTTTACGGGTGTCAGACCTTGGGAGTTTTATTGCTGAATGTGCATATCCAGATCTTTTTTCTCAAACATCTCTCAGATGTGAAACATTCAATGCGACAGAATGTTCTAAAAGGCATGAACCACAAGCGCCTTGTGAATATGTACAGAACTTGTGTAAGAAGTCAGATGCGACATGTGTCGCTTGCCCTGATCGCCTGCCGAGTTGTGTGGGATTGCTTGACGGGGTTCAGCCTATACCGTTCTTGATGTGGACAGACACTTATACAAGGTGCTACAAAAACAGAACCATGAGTATTCTCTATTGCCCAAGTGGTTATTTTCACCCTAGACTGAAAAGATGCTTGGATTTAGTAGATCCAGGTAAATCTTTCAGAAAATTTAAACGCAAGACAATTAACTGTGTATATGATCACTTAAAGATTTAAGACAGTTATATAGAGGATCTTACATGCGTGTGTTCACGATGTATTAATTTATTTAACGACTTGAGGAAAAGGGATAAAATGCGAAAATTCGTCGCGCATTTAACCATTATCCTCAACGAGTTTAATATAATTTAATAATACTCTAGCCCTAATGCAAGATTCTGATCGTCATACCATATTTAATACGCATTTTATTCACGGCCAATACTCCGCCGTTAGTAAACGCGACGTCGCTAAGGACATCGTACATGTAACGTTGCGTGGTGTATCTAACTAATTTGCATATTTAATTCACTAGTGGGTTTACCGAATTTATAACATGGCGTTATTACATTCTCATGCGCGACGTCATAAGAATACCTCGGCACTAATCAGTACCGTGTATGCCCATCGTTTGTCACCGTTGCGACCAGTGATCTTGGCTTCCAAGCTGCAGGTATAATGAAGATGAACATACCATGTATTTGCTTGTTTGTTTGAATTGCGGTTTTACGTCACCGTGAAGACTATTTAGGTCATTTTGAGACGTTGTTTCCAGTATTGTGAAAATTTTACACTGAGATGAAATGACATCTCCTGCCCTATCAATCCAAAAAACCAATAGTTTTATATGCAGGGACGGTCCGACTCGCGCTACTTTGCTTGGGCAGGCTTACATCATCGTAGTGCACCTTATATTTTCTCGTCCTTTGGAATCATTGAGTTCGTTTAGAATCACTTTAAAATATAGTTCTGAATAAGGCGGTGTTAGAGTGTGAGACCGGTGTTGCAAATTTCACGACTTTTCATGAACAGAATCAAAAAACCGAGTCTGCTATTTTCGTTTATTTGGTGTATTCTTTGCTTCCAAAGGATCTAACTATTCACAACTTATTAGACCTTATTAGCAGTTTTTCAGTGAAGTTGTTTTTGGCACCACGCATCCCAATTTATTCAAAGCCCAAAAGGGCGGGGCTGGAGAGCATCGTGTAATCGAAATAATATTTCACTTTTCTGTTGAAAAACAAACTATCTGACGCGAGGTATTGTATCTTCTTCACAACAGTGATTAACATCAGTCATGGCCTGTCATATGTGGATTGAAGAATCATATACTGATTCAAATTACAAATTACTGTTTACATGTTTGAGTCCTTGCCTTGATTAGTTTATTTGATAATATTTTGTTTACCCATGGATGTCGTGTTCGACATAACAGTGAGGCATGGATCCCATTGGAATGTGTTTGCTAAGGATGAACATAATAATGGCTATGCTTTACGAAGTCAGCGGAGACCCTATAGTTATAACCGTATCTCATCGACCATTCGAGTGTCTCCGTCTGTATGCCTGTGCATTCATCATCCACATTTTCAAAATGCACGTTTAACAGATTTTCAAGGCCGCTGTTCCAAGGCGGTTCTTCTGTGGCGATTTATTTATGTTGTTGTTTGTTACTTACTGTGTGTATCACTTGTGTCTTTTAATTTTGGATGGCCATATGGCCATTTTGTGGGAAAGTAACTGTCATTATGGCCTTCCTTTGTTTAGGTTTCCATTATGGTCTGGTCGCTTAATGTTTGTATTTCTTTCCCTTTGGTGTCTTTGATGGGTGTAGTAAGTTAATTGTATCGATTCCTGAACTTTGTTTTACTTCTACTTTTCAGTGTACCTTGTATCCTTACTTACTGCAGCCTATCGGTGTGCATAGAATCTAATATTATTATGACATTACTAGCGTTTAGATACTATGAATCAATTCTTTACATAACTAGCGTTTGGAAACCATTAACAATACCAACCAAGTCCTGATTAAAACATGATGCAATGGTCAAGTATCACGTTACTACGTCCATGGAATGAGAATCCTTCTACAATTTATATGGAACAAGTGTGTTTATAAGGGTATCATATTATTTTGTTCTTGTTTATTCTCTAACATTTAGAGTGTGGTACTAACAAACACCCATGGGTTACTGCGGAAAATAGGACAAAAAGTATACTTCTCCATTAGAAACCTGTTCAACAGCCGTGGAAGAATGCACTTTATCAAGTATATCCTATATTAATTGCGTTGTCAAATACTGACCTGATAAAAATATGCTATCACAGGACAAGTAGGCTTTTTCAGGTCAGCGTGATTTCGCACTTCTATGAACTGGACTACCGGAAAAAAGGCAGAACTGAAGGAGTGTACAAGGGGGTAAACTGATAAATACGATACCAGTTTCGTGTCATTTAATATCAAGTTTATCAGGATCGGCTTCGAGAACGCATATAGAATCGCTGGGCAAGCCTCAAGATTCTACAAGCCTTATTTTATTTTGGATAGCCTATTGGCCATTTTGTCGGAAAGTAACTGTCCTTTTGGCTTTCCGCTGTTGGTGTTTCCAATTGGGTCTGTTATTTCATGTTTGTGTGTCTTTCCCTTTGGTGTCTCTGATGGGAGCTGTTGGTTGATTGTATCGATTCCTGATCATTGCCTCTACTTGTATTTTGCCTGATAAACTTGATATATGGTAGGCGTCTCTTGCCTGATGCCTCCAGTTGACCTGTCTCATGAGCTACGTCGGTCGGTGTGTGCTCGGAGGGGGGGGGGTGTGTTTACCGGGTCTTGTCGATCAACCGGTTCGGTTTCAGAACTTTGGGGTTGAGATACACTGATGAAGATTAAATTTCAGAAAGGCCTCTGTGCCACTAAATTTGGTATAGTTACGCCTTAATTGCAACCACTGGGTCGGTATCTCTGCTGGTGGATAGTTCGTTCGTCCCCGAGGGTATCATCAGCTCAGTATCAGTTCCTTAGTGCTGAGGCTGACACTGCGGTGTTGACGTCAGTACACACGTACTGATTTAAATAACTATATTATATCTTTAACTTTGGCAGTATAGATTTCTAATTTTTCTAAAACTAAAACTGACTTGTCATGAGACATGTATCTTAGCGGATTTGGTTGCCACTTTTTGATATATGTTAAATTTTGCAAGTCTCGCTACTTTGGACATCTTCTTCCTGATGCCCGAGACTTCATTGGAGTTTGGGCCATGTCTGCTGATCTTGGCTATTTGGGGGACGCCTATAAGTCCTAGGGTAGGTGTCTCTTGCCTGATGCCTCTAGTTGACCTGTCTTAAGAGCTACATCGGTCGGTGTGTGCTCGGAGGGGGATGTGTTGTGTTTGTCGGGTCTTGTCGATCATCCGTTTCGGTTTCAGAACTTTTGGGTTGAGACACACTGATGAAGATTGTATATCAGAAAGGCATCTGTGTCATCAGCTCAGTATCAGTTCCTTAGTGCTGAGGTTGATACTGCGGCGTTGATGTCAGTACACAAGTACTGATTTAAATAATTATATTATATCCTTAACTTTTGCAGTATAAATTTCTAATTTTTCTAAAACTAAGACTGACTTGTCAGGTGAGACATGTATCTTAGCCGATTTGGTTGCCACTTTTTGTTACACCGTATTCGCCCTAATTACCGCACATGCTCCTATAAGCGCACGCCAAAGCTATTTTTGAAAAAGAAATGCATAAGCGCACACCTTACAGTAACCTCCCCCTGGAAACTCTCACAGCAAAGCTATAAAAACAACTTACCGTTATTTCTTCAACAGTGAAGGCAATGCTTGGGTATCCTTTTCTTTCCACTTAAATATCAGTATGCATCATCTCGGAAGCTATTGTTTTCGCATCGAGTGTGCGCTAATTAGGTAGATTTTTTCACTGTGATCCTTTGACACGATTTTGAAAAAACTAAGCGCACTGTGTGGTAATTAGGGCGAATACGGTATTTTAAATTTTGCAAGTCTCGCTACTTTGGACATCTCCTTCCTAATGCCCGGGAGTTCATTGGAGTGTTGGCCATGTCTGCTGATGTTGGGTCGGTGTGGGACGCCTATAAGTCCTAGGGTAGGCGTCTCTTGTCTTATGCTTCCAGTTGACCTATTTCATGAGCTACATGGGTCGGTGTGTGCTCGGAGGGGGATGTGCTGTGTTTGCCGGGTCCTGCCGATCATCCGTTTCGGTTTCAGAACTTTTGGGTTGAGACACACTGATGAAGATTAAATATCAAAAAGGCCTCTGTGCCACTTAGTTTGGAATAGTTACGCCTTAATTAAATAAAAAGAACCTGGTATTCTCTATATACCCAACGGTTGTGATATCCTGATAACCAGCAATTAAAATGAAAGAAAGATTGTAGTTGTGATTAAAAAAAGAAAATATTTTTCAGGCAAAGCCAAGAACAGTAGAAACTGTAATCCCATTACGACAACAACCCCGTGCGCTAAATTGACCCTTAGTGGTTGACCCTACCTCGAATTTTCATGGCTCAGAGTTGATAGCGACAGTTCGGCTATATTTGTTTTTTCCTTTTGCCACAGTTGATGTCCCGGATTATTGTGAGGTACACCCGAACCAAGTGTTTGCAAACGTTGACAACTGTGCGAAGTACGTGAACTGCTCCGAAGAAACAGTAGGGTTTCAGGGTGAATGCAAATATCCAGATCTATATTCGGAGGTTACCAAACATTGTGAAAACTTCACCTCTGTTACCTGTGAAAATAGACCGGAGCCTGCAGCACCATGTGAGTCAAACTTCTTAAACATTAGTTAATTCTTAGAATAATAATTACCTAAACGGAAGAACAAATTACTCACATAGAAATATTTTATCCCAGGAGGCCGTTGTCCGCTACATCGAGTTTGGCGTCCGTTTTAGCTCACCTAAGCACAAAGTGCTCACAGTGAGCTATCGTGATCCGTCCATGTCCGTCGTGCGTCTTCAACAATTTGCTTGAAATGCGAACCCCTCCTAAACCCTTGGGCCACCAATTCGATTCAAACTTTAGCGGAATTTTGCCTGGGTGGCTCTCGACCAAAAAAAGTTAAAATCGTTCAAGTCCGATGAATAATATGGTCACAAGAGCTAAAAATAGAAAATCTTTAAACGACAACTCCTCCTACAAACATGGACGGCCAATTTTATTCAAACTTCATAGGACTGTTGCTTAGGTGTCCCTCTACCAAAATGGCTGAAACGGTTTCGATCCAATGAGCAAAATGGCCACCAGAGCTAAAAAACTGAAAACATTATAAACTTGCTTCAAATAAGAACTTTCTAAACCCTTGCCACAATTTGATTCAAACTTCACATGAATTTTACTTTGGTAGCTACCATACAATCTAACCAAAATCGTTCTGCGATGCTGAAGAAGTCGGCTGTCAGAGCTAAAAATAGAAAAGCATAAATTTATTTCAAACGTCGATTTCTCCTAAACTCTTTGGCCGCTTTGATTCAAAATTCACAAGAATGTTGCCAAGGCTACTCCCGAACAATATAGCTAAAATCGTTTTACTCTGATAAACAAAATGGTCGCAGAGCTAAAAATATAATGTAATATAAAGACACTGCCACTCAGTTGAGCAAGTTTGGGGCCCTCTGGGCCCTCTTGATTTCTATTATAAATTCGAACGATGTTTAGATTCTCTGTCTCTAGTCAGGCCCATCGGAGTCTAAGTGTTGGTTTCCTTTCGCGCCAGCATTTCAGTGTTTTCTTGCTGCCGTGTGCTCACCGTTGTTTTACCTCGGAGATATTGCACTGATAAGTTAGGAAGTCTTCATGCGGACTGACCAAATCGCAAATTTTTTGTCTTAATCGCGTCGGAATTAAGGGCAAATACTGCAGCCGCGTAAAGTCGATTTAAGCACCGTTCCGAGCCCGTTCTTCTGTCGCGTTTTTTTTTTTTTTTTTTGGTTAAAATTCTTCTGTGAATGGTTTTGTTTTGGATAGCAAATTGGCCATTTTGTGGCTTGTGGCTATCTGCTGCTGGTGTTTCCATAAAGGTCTAGTAGTTACACATTTGTGTTTCTTTCTCTTTGGTGTCTCTGATGAGAGATGTGGGTTAATCGTATCGGTTCCTAATCATGCCTTGATTTCTATTTTTAACAATCTAAATTCCTGACGTTATCGTAGATTTATGATATACGGACTTTACGCTACACTACCTAATAATTTGAGTCATAAATCTAGCATTTAGGTATTTGGATAGTTAATATTTAATGTACCTACTTCGATGGTTTGGTGTCTTTTATACGTGGAGTAAGTTAATTGTATCAATTTCTGATCTTTGTTTTACTTCTACTTTGGTCCATACCTTTCAAAACTTCAGTTGTATAAAGTTAATTCCTCTGACTCAAAAGCCACGTGTTTGGATTTGTATATATCTATTTTATGTTTTTGTTTCTTGCAAAATTTCTTATAAATGCGATGCTTTTCATTGTACATTTTTATTTCTTGGATGGTGATGTTCCACGTGTGGCATACTACAGTGCTTACATATTGCAGTTAATTCGGTTCGAGTTACTAGTCATGTAACTGACTTCAACACACGTTATAATTATTAACTTTTAAGCTTCTTAGTCAGTGTTATCAACCGGTCGGTATCATAAATTTCGAAAAGCCTTTTCTAAGTTTTGTAAAAACTCCGTTAAAAGTTTCTCTGTCCTTCATCATTGAGTAGTTTATATTTTCTGTGCCTTTGGAAGCATTGATTTCATTGCAGAATTGAAATATGTGCGAGGGTCACTGATGAGACCTTATTGGTCGAAACTATCGAGTCTTGCCCAGTCTATCTAGTCTTGCCCAGAAAACATGTACACTCAATACGTTTTAGTTCTGTGGTGTATTCCTTGCTTCCAAACACTAATAGAAAAATAGAAGTGAAGGCAATGATCTGGAATCGATGCAATTGACCCACAGCTCTAATCAGAGACACCAAAGGGAAGGAAACACAAACATGCAACAAAAAGACCGTAATGGAAACATCAATAGCAGAAAGCCAAAAGGACAGTTACTTTCTCACAAAATGGCCAATTGGCTATCCCAAACAATATAATATAAGCGATATACACACTCAAAGACAAACCATGAACAAAAATATGGCGCGAGAGAAGAACTGCCTTGGAACAGTCACTTTTTTATAGAACATTTTTGTAGACGCCATTTCAATTTAGTTTCAAAATCGGACTTAAATCTCGTCATGACGCCATCTAGGATTTCTTTTGCTTCTTCTGGGATGAAATCCGATTTAGCATCACGTGAACAAGTCCGTGAAATGAAGACACCTCTTAACCACACTTTATATAGGAGAACTTGGGTTTATTTGGGTACTCATTATTTTTCTCATTTCTGCTCAAAGACAAAGGTTGTAGGTACTCGTTAGAACCGCCGCGTCATTGCGGTTCTAACGAGCACCCACATCCTATGTTTTGAGCATTTAAAAAAATATGAAGGATTTTCATCAGAAAAGTAGCCATTTTGGAGATGTGAAAAGTGCACTTTGTCATACGGGCAATTATCGTAATGATTGTTGTATGATAAACAAAATCTTACTCATTTCATATGAACTTTATGAAACCCGCCGAATAACCACTCTTGTAAGATCATCTATATGTATCACTTTGAAGGCCAGTATGACCAGAACTTGTGTACAGTTGGATCTACTACATGTGTAGACTGCCCTGATAGACTACCAAGCTGTATAGGAAAAGAAGACGGCTTCAATACCTTTCCTGGAAAGGAATGGAAACTGGATTACATCGAATGCTTCAAAAATAGAACTGTTGCTGTGACAAAATGCACCCGAGGTTATTTCCATCCATTCTTGAGACATTGTGCTGAAATGGTTGCGAATCGTAAGTACATGATTTCAGGCGGAAAAGTGAGATGTGACGCATATTAGTATGAGCAATATCAGTTACGAAAACACGACTAACATACATTGTAAATTTTACCGCCGAAAAAAACTGTGTTTTGAGATGAAAAAATTGTGATATTTTTCTTATTTCTGCTCAAATATTGATAGTTGGTACTCGTTAGCATCGCCTCATCGAGAATCCTCAAAGTTAATGTTTCCTTACTGAGCACTACAGAAATCAATTAAGGCTCACCACAACTGAACATAACACTCATCAAAGTCGTGCTCACTACATCAGCACATGTAAGAGGCAATTGAACAGACCGCGCCTTTGCGCTACCTGGTCACCCGCCAATTACAAGAAACATAACAAACTACATTTCATATCCTTCTCCACAACACGGCTAACAAATATAGCTATTCACAAATGCATTATATTAACAACAGCTAGAAACTAAAACCAGGAAGATTTTTATCTATACTACACAACATTTGGTAGTAGAAGTAAAACAACGATCAGGAATCGATACAATTAACTTACTACACCCATCAAAGACACCAAAGGGAAAGAAACACAATTATTAAGCGACCAGATCATAATGGAAACCTAAACAAAGGAAGGCCATAAGGACAGTTACTTTCCCACAAAATGGCCATATGGCCATCCAAAATAAAAAGACACAAGTGATACACAGAGTAAGTAACAAACAACAACATAAATAAACCGCCACAAAAGAACCGCCTTGGAACGGTCAGTGGAAAGATTTCCACTGGGGGGCTTAAATCGGTTTTACGTGGCCACAATCCTCGCCCTTACTTCCATCGCGATTTAGAAAAATAATTTGTTCAGTCCGCATGAAGGCCTCCTAACTCATCAGTGCAACATCTCCGTGAACACAAAAAATCAAAGAACCACAGAGGTGAGACAACTGTGAGGACTCGACAGCAAGAAACCACTGAAATGCTGGAGCAAAAGAAAACCAACAGTTAGACTCCGATGTCTGATAGGGATCAATACTGTTTGCCGTAAATTCTTTCCATATTTAGTAGGCACCACGTCAGAACCGTCTTCGTGACGCTGATGATATAGCTGACGTCACCCACGCCACTCAGGCCGTTATAACGTGTGGCGACGAAATACTCTCACATATCATCATCACGTTCTTTACATGTACATACATGTACAAACAGATTTCTTAACAGAAACGGCATGTTTACAAAATAACTCGTAATACTTCTTGAACAAAATTCATTCTACTCAAAATGAACATGCTTGCGATATAAAATTTATCATGGTTCATCATCACGGATAACCCGACAGGCTCTTGTAAGAGTTTGCCCTGATGATGAGAATATGGTTAAACCCGTCTTTATTTTACGTCCCCTCAACAACTTATATCATATAGAGACGGGACCACGGTTTTCTAAGCACCGCTAGTCAAAAGTAATAGATCGAACAAATGACCCGACGTTAATAAATATATTCTACAAAAGGGGTCTATAAAAAGCCTAAATGAATCTAGAATGAGCGGGTGTCCATGTTTTACGTCTCACCAACATCTAGGGTCACATTGAGACAGGACCTCGCTTAAAAAACTCATTCTAATTCTGGAGAAGCCTGGGATCGATCCTGCGACCCCAAGCCGGCAAAGCTAGTAGCATAATCACTACACCACAGAGGCTTCCACAGTGCATCCAGAAAAGGCTTCAGAAAGTTGGGGTATACTAGGAGAAAACCCCTCCAAAACCTACAAGCATGTTCATACAAAACAAATAATACTAAACATAGATTTAACCTACCGTTCAAGATTCTTTCTGTGGCCCGTCATGATGTTGTGTGCAATTGTTCACAATTCACCTGCTGCTGGTATAATGTTCATTTTTCCTGGTTTTTTATATCTATGAATACTACCGTTAATCATGCATACCCGTGCTAGCTCGCTAAGACGTGACAAGTAAAGATACCATCCACAATCATAGCCATATAGCAAAATCCATTGATTTGCATTAGAAATGTATTTCCCTTAGAGAAAAATTATGAAGTTTCCCTACAGATCAATGGTATAACTCCCGTCAGTACGAACACCCTTAACATTGTGACTAGCATGAAAAATATATATGGCACAATTTGGCGGTTGGCGACTTTTTAGGCAAATTTTATAGAAATCAGCCTTATAGTGGCCAACTGTATGGGAAATAATTTCTCCACAAACCACTCATGCATACATCGTATGGTATGTGTATGATTTGGGCGTGGAGCGGCATATTTTGCCTACTGTATTTCACCTAAAATACTTCACTCGCACCGACTTGCCATATACCTACTAAAATAATTTAGATGTGCATAAGCACCAGAAAGGTTTCCTATTCCATATCGTTACAGCACTTGTCTAACGCACGTACTTTGGTGCTATGAGCTGCTTCCAACAAAGTGTTTGCGCATGAGCACTGGATTGGTAAAAAATAAGAGTATGTGATACTATTTCTTGGAAGTTTGCAGGACGTTTTATATTTTGTTTTTCAGCTGACATTCCCGACTTTTGTGACCACCATCCTCATGAGATATTACCAAACCAAGACAACTGTGCACAATTCTATAACTGTTCATTTATTACCGACGGAGAACCTACACAACAGGAATGCGTGTATCCTGATCTGTTTTCCACTGAGTTCAAAAGATGCATGAGATTTACAAAGGTTGCTTGTAACACAAGGCGTGAACCACAGGCGCCATGTAAGTGATGTTATTTATAAAAAAATATGAGACAGTTTTCACTTGTTGACATAAACAAATACCTATATATTTAAATTTCGACATCTTCGGCGAGCAGGATTATACTTCCATTTGTATTTTTTTATACCATTCAAAATGAAACTTCTGTGGCGGTTTATTTTTTATGTTGTTGTTTGTTACTTACTGTGTGTATCACATGTGTCTTTTTATTTTGGATGGACACATTGCGATTTTGTGGGAAAGTAACTGTCCTTATGGCCTTCCTTTGTTCAGGTTTCCATTATGGTCTGGTCGCTTCATGTTTGTGTTTCTTTCCCTTTGGTGTCTTTCATGGGTGGAGTGAGTTAATTGTATCGATTCCTGATCTTTGTTTCACGTATACTTTTCTCACCATACGACTTGATTTTCTTCCGGGAATTGTAAGACCAGCACCGAACAAGAAGAAAAATAAACATTTCACGAAAGAACAATGTTCTGTGGATATCCTTGTAGACTCTATAAGCAAATAAATATAACATGAACTATACGAGAGTATGTTGAGCAAAAAGCTCTCAAAGAATGGAAACTTTACGTCTCCTTAAACTAGGTATTCAAAAACTTCATGAGAAGTTTGATTTGGCTCCAGCAGATAAGGTCGCTAAATATGTCGTTGTTTGACTGCTTCACTATGTTGGCACTCTTCGGCAAGAACTTGGTGGTGCTAAGGCTCTATCTCTGACCGGGCCCATCGGAGTCTAACTGTTGGTTTTCTTTTGCTCCAGCATTTCAGTGGTGTCTGGCTGTCGAGTTCTCACCGTTGCTTCATCTCTGTGGTTGTTTGATTATTTGTGTTCACGGAGATGTTGCACTTATGAGTTAGGAGGCCTTCATGCGGACTGAACAAATTGTTAGCCTAAATCGCGACGGAAGTAAGGGCGAGGATTGTGGCCACGTAAAATCGATTTAAACCCCTAAGTGGACTTCGTTTCCGCTGACAGTTCCAAGGCGGTTCTTCTGTCGTGGTTTATTTTTGTTATGGCTTGTCTTTGGGTGTTAATGTCGCTTATATTATTTTATTTTGGATAGCCTATTGGCCATTTTGTGGGAAAGTAACTGTCCTTTTGGCTTTCCGCTTTTGATGTTTCCATTAGGTCTGTTGTTTCATGTTTGTATTTCTTTCCCTTTGGTGTCTCTGATGGGAGCTGTGGGTTGATTGTATCGATTCCTGATCATTGCCTCCACTTCTACTATGGACTACAACCTTTGGCTGTGGGGGTGCTTTGATTGATAACACCACTGAACTCTCCGGGTTATTGACTTCATGTTTTACTGCATTCAAAAGGTGTGATGTAGAATAGTGCAACAAAGACTTTGAGTGATCAGGTAGAAATCTCTTTTGGTCTAAAAAATTCTAATGACGTTTGCACTAAATTGAAATCAAGTCGTTTTCGTGCTTCAAGTCTATCTACTTATGATTTTTCCATCCTTTACTCTACACTTCCTTATAACCTTATAAAAGAAAACCTTAATGATTTAATTGAATGAACATTTCGTAGTGAAGGCTCAGTCTGTCTTGCATGCAATGTAAGATCTGTTTTACTTTATGGTCGTGTCAAAAAGTGTGTGATGCTTTAATCCTTCTCCCTGACAATACTTACATAAGATTTGGTATGAAGTTATTTAGACAAGTTTTGGGTATTCATATGGGTACAAATTGTGCCCCTTGTTGCTTATCTGTTCTTATTTTGTTATGAGGGAGGTTTCATGATGTTCCTTCCTGTTGAAACCAATCTGAAATCATTAAATCCTTTCGCTCGACTTTTAGATATTTGGATGATTCATGAAATATTGACAGTACCTATTTCGATGGCTGATCGGTAAAATTTACCCCCCCCCCCCCCAGAACTTCAGTTAAATAAATAAAGCAAATGCTTCTGTAACAGAGGCTCCTTTTTTGGATTAACATCTATCTATTGTAGATGGGTTTGTTTCTTGCAAAATTTATGATAAACGCGATTATTGAGATTGTAAATTTTCCTTTCGTGGATGGCGATGTCCCTCATTCGGCATCCTATGCCGTTTATATTTCGTAATTAATTCGATTTGTCAGAGTTTCTAGTCATGTAACTGACTTCAACATCCGTAATAAATTGTTGACTGCTAAATAGAAGTAAAACAAAGATCAGGATTCGATACAATTAACTTACACTTTGTTACTTACTGCAACTCGTCGTCATATTAATTTTTTTTTAAATTGCTATGTATGTTCGTGGAAACATACACATAAAAACATGCAATTTTTGCGAGGAATATGCATTTTCGCTTCGTCTTCATTTAACACCTATGTCAGATACACAGTCGAAATTCAGTGGATGGAACACCTTCGGTGTCATGACAGTGATTCAGAGACAGGGGCAGTTTGAGTTACCGATGATTAATCAAAGCGCTAGGTAAAGGTATAGTAGGGGTATCTATAAAATGAAGGAATGTCTAATGTACTTATCATAATTGGCCCATCAAGGCAATTTTCATAAGTACCCACTAAATATGATTTCATTTAAAAAAAAAAAAAAAGGAAATACTAACTAAGGACTCAAGAGCAAGTTTGAAAGACCCTTGGCAATCTAAGCTTCACAGTACTATGCCACTTAACAACTATATAATTTTGCAGGCGAATATGACCAAAATCTCTGCCGTAAAGGACACATATCTTGTACTCCATGTCCGGAAAGGCTTCCGAGCTGCTTAGGGAAAGCTGATGGCGCCCAACCATTCACAGGTCGAGAATGGACGGACAATTACATTACATGTTATAAAAACAGAACAGTTGGAATAGACAAATGCCCAGAGGGATCGCTATTTGACCCTGAAGAGTATGGATGTGTCACAAAACTAAATACAAGTAAGTTCATTGCAAACTGGCAGAAAATGCCATTGAATATAATAGGCACGTTTTAATTTATACATCTAGTCGCAAAACGTTCCCGAAGATAATATTTAGATATAATGTGCATGGAATATGTTTTTTCCTGTAGGTAAATTAAGAGTGTATGGTAGTTTATATGAAATCATATGTGACAATTTATTAACAGTATTTTCTGTCAAAAGGTTTACAGTTTGGAAGAAATAAATAAGCTATATCACTATGTACAAGGTCATCGGGAAAACACGCCTATATTATTCTGACCCCATTGAACCCCACTTTTATATTGAAAAACTAGCTTTTTCAGGAGTAAAACTTATTTTACTTTTTTCTGCTCGAAAATATGGATTGTGGGTACTCATGAGAACCGCCTCGATGATGTGGTTCTAACGTGTACCCACAATCTATATTTTGAGCAGAAATAAGAAAATTATCACAATTTTTCATCTTAAAATCTTCGATTCTCAGCATTAAAATTTTCAATGTATTTGTACTGGCGTGTTCCCAAAATGCATTTTGGTCAGACTTTCCCTCTTTAATTGCACGCCGGTGGGTCAGGCCTCAGATTCTATGACGGCTCCATCGAAAGGCTTATTGAGAATTAGAGAGATCTAATTCTTGGTAATGTTGGTTGGTGCCTGATGCTCTGTCTCTGGTCGGGCCAATCGGAGTCTAACTGTTGGTTTTCTTTTGCTCCAGCATTTCAGTGGTTTCTTGCTGTCGAGTCCTCACCGTTGTCTCACCTCTGTGGTTCTTTGATTTTTTGTGTTCACGGAGATGTTGCACTGATGAGTTAGGAGGCCTTCATGCGGACTGAACAAATTATTTGTTTAAATCGCGACGGAAGTAAGGGCGAGGATTGTGGCCACGTAAAATCGATTTAAGCCCCCCCAGTGGAAATCTTTCCACTGACCGTTCCAAGGCGGTTCCTCTGTGGCGATTTATTTATGTTGTTGTTTGTTACTTACTGTGTGTATCACTTGTGTCTTTTAATTTTGGATGGCCATATGGCCATTTTGTGGGAAAGTAACTGTCCTTATGGCCTTCCTTTGTTTATGTTTCATTATGGTCTGGTCGCTTAATGTTTGTATTTCTTTCCTTTTGGTGTCTTTGGTGGGTGGAGTAAGTCAATTGTATCGATTCCTGATCTTTGTTTTTCTTCTACTTTCTAGTTTTGTTCATTAAAGGTTTGACAGTGACCCGCGCTACGAAAAACATTATGTTAACATGTATTTGTGAAACACTCACAACTGAATTTTAATTTATCATGACAAGCTCTAATGTGGTTTCAAAATATATACATATATAAAAACACATTAATTATACCTGTCTATTCCAAGGTGATATTCAGTCGTACTGCCAACATAACAAAGAAGCTGTTGTGGACCACCCGACAAACTGTGCATTGTTCTTCAACTGCTCAACACCGGTAACAAAGTATGGACCTTATATGATGGAATGTGAATATCCAAAACTATATTCGCCTGCGAGAAAACAGTGTGTTTCATACGAGGACGTTCCATGTGAACAGAAATACACACCTGTTGCACCATGTAAGTCAGTCATACAACAGTTTTTTATAATTATCATCAAATCAAATAAGAGGGAAAATTGAATTGATACTTTGCCTGTTAAACTCGCGTAACGAATAAAATACGGACTTTAAAATATCCAGAATAAACAGCCGCGTAAAATCGATTTGAGCCCGCCGGTAAAACTCTTTTCACTTCCCGCTCCAAGGCGGTTCTTCTGTCGCAGGTTATTTTTGATATAGTTCATATTTTTTATGTGTGTATCGCTTATATATTTTTGTTTCGGATAACCAATTGGCCATTTTGTGGGAAAGTAACTATCTTCTGGACTTCCGCTATTCATGTTTCCAGTAGGGTCTAGTTATTTTAAGTTTGTGTTTCTTTCCCCTTGGTGTCTCTGATTGTAGGTGTGCGTTAATTGTATCAATTTCGGATCATTGCCTTCACTTTTATTTTTCATGCAAATATCAGGCTGTGGTTGGTGGTATGTATTAACTGTATCGACTCCTGATAATTTCCTTCATTTCTGTTCTCCTAAAAGGAGTGCTATTTTGCCTTGCTCTTTCATATTTCGGTGACGTTTTGAATAACACTGATACTTGAACTGGTCCAGTCAAAGCTGCAAACGCATGTCAAAATAACATATTGGTATCAACAAACGCCATGTTATAAGGCTTTATTTTTGATTGAATACTCCTGCGTTCGATCACCTTGGCATGGAAATTATGATAAAAACAACATTTGTTGACAGCGATGCGGTACAATTTGTCGGCCGCTTAAATGCGTTATTTGAAGCTGTCGCGTCAGGCTAGATGTTGCACCTATGGTAAAGACAAACTGAATACCTAAAATTATCTGCAAATCCATTTACTTGAAAGCAGCTGTATAAATATTGAGAGCTATATGCTGATAAATAGAAGTGAAGGCAATGACCAGAAATAGATACAAGTACCCCAACCTCTCTTTAATGACACCAGAGGGAAAGAAACACCAACATAGAACAACTTTATAATAATGAATAAGTAGAAAGGTCAAAGTCACAAGTGGAAAACCAAAACGATAGTTACCTCCCCACAAAAAGGCCAGATGGCTATGCCAACTAAAATATATTGCACATACGTTGTAAGAAGAACTATAACAAAAATAACTACATCAGAAGGACCCCCTTGGAACGGACAATATAAATATTTATCTACATGGCGTGGGGGCTTACATCGATTAACATGCATCATGAAAACATGCCTATATAATTTTGACCCCTTAAACCCCACTATTATATGGTAAAACTGGGGTTTCCGGGGGTATACCTTATTTTTCTTATTTCTGCTCTGAAATATAGATCGATGAGGCGGTTCTAACGAGTGCTCACAATCTATATTTGGAGCAGAGATAAGAAAAATATCACAATTTTTCAGCATTAAATGTTCATTTTGTCTACGATAAAGGTGGCAATGTATTTGTTTAGGCGTGTTTGCGTAATGGTCCCCAAATCCTCGTCCTTGGTTCTGTAGTTCGTTGTGGTTTAGACAAATAATTAAACCCACACATCGGACAAATGCTTGGTGTTCAGGTTTTGTTTGTTTGTTTGCATTGGGATTTAACCGCTCAGTCGACACTTTTTAGCTCATGTTTGAGCCGGACAGTTTACTTATCCACACTTTTCCTGGGCAGGCTTATATGTAAGTGGTTAACCAGTACAGTGCACATTCTTTCGCCAGAAACTGACAACTGTCCTTCTTGAATCAGCGGAAGGGAGAGAATGACCGTAGAAAAGATTTAATGATCACTCTCCTCGAAAGAATGTTGCCGATCCCAGTAGGTATCGAACCCGCGTCCTCCTGATCACCAGTAAGACGCGCATCGGACTGAGCTACCGACGCCGACATTGGTGTTCAGGTAGTCAATTTTTTAATTCTCGGTCACACAACTGTATTGGTTTAGGCGATTAGAAGGACTATATTTGCCTAGGAAAAGAAAGGTTACGAATAGTTTAGCCGACCACTAAATTCTGGGATTTTGGCAGTAAATAAAAATCAAAAATGAGTTCCTTTAAGAGCAAAGAAAACATTCTTAAGAAAGAAGATGGGTCATACTACGTAGTTTCGGCTAATAAAGCCTCATCAGTGATCAGTAAGACAGAAAACAAACCACAACATAAGCCACGATACGATTTAAAATTCTGAGTCCATTTTTTTTTTTTAAATAACCGGGTATTGAGTTAAATTTGAATAATCGAACATGGCAACTATGTTATATGTTTGCTGAAAAATGTAGATACTAGTTGGAAATACGATAGCTACACATAATTTATCAGCAAACCACCAGAGTATTAGATTTAGCAATTTGACAACGAGCTCCTTAAACTAACGATGCTCTGAACTACTGGTTCTTGTTGTTGGATAAGCTATAGCTAAGAGCATTATACAGTCGAACTTCAATGGCTCGAACACCCTTAGGACCTAGAAAATCTGTTCGAGACTGGGGTTGTTCGAGCCATTGAGGATTACTGCCAGGAGGCATACCGAGATACTTTTGGACATATTTTCGGTGTTCTATAATGAAAATGTATGCTGTGTGTACTGATTAGAATCGCCTCATCGAGGCGATTCTAATGAGTACACACAGCATACATGTGCAAGATAAAAGACGAACATCTCCTAAATTATTCCTCTCTAGTTCTTATGCAGAGGATTTGCCTAGGGACTCAAGAACGGGTTCGACTCAACCATGGTTAACGAGCCATCGGTGTTCGAGCCATCGAAGTTCTACTGTATATATTTTTGAATAGGTGAATATCTGCAAAATTTATGCAAGTCACGTGACAATGATTGTAAGCAGTGCGAAGAAAGATTTCCTTCCTGTGTTGGGAAAAGTAATGGACAGAATGCGGTGACAGGACAAGAATGGATGTCAGAGTTTGTAACTTGCAAGAACAATCGAACAATATCAGTTGACAGCTGCATGCACGGACATTATTTCCATCCATTAGAACGCACATGTACAGATATAGTGAAGCCAGGTATACACTTATGAACTGTTCGATCGTTAGTAAATAATAAAACTAAAACCACATGGCACTACTGTTTGCTTATATCAGTATGCCTAGCTTAGTGTTTGACTACGTTGCAATAATAACGTTCATATTATTTACACACGAGTTGATAAAGCAATAGCTCAAGTAACAACGAATTGTTGGTACAACCAACACGTGCTGCGTCATCCAGGCAAACGTTATATATATAACTCTTGTGACGAGAAATGACATACGTAACATAATGGGCAGCGAGTGCTAAAATCTACATCATCTTGTCATAAAAGACAGGTTAGATACCGCAAAAAGAGATTTTTGTAATTATTTCCTTGACATTTTGCATATTAAAATTAGAATAGAGCATGTTGTTTAAAATGCATAAACAAGAAGCAAGCATACATCTTTAATATGCAATACGCATATATATTCAACTTATTACATAAGAGAAATACATCGATTTTCCCGACAACGGCACAAGCAAAAACAGTGCTTCTCTATTCGCTCAAACACAAATGTCGTGTGAACCGATATAAATCCATGGGCGCTAGCTTTTACCGAACAGGTCATTATAAATAGAAGTAGAGGCAATGATCAGGAAAGCCTAATGTGTAACATATTATTTCAGTTGATGTTCCACAATACTGTTCAGTCCATGAAGATGACACGCTGCCAGATCCCACCAATTGCGCCAGATATTACAATTGTTCTTCATTCAAATCAAACCTGGAAAGCCGAATGTTTCTGATGGAGTGTAAATATCCGGAGTTATTTTTACAGGACACAAGGAGTTGCGCACCTTTCGAAAGTGTCTCTTGCAACCAGCGACCAGAACCGCAAGCTCCATGTAAGCTATTCTTTAACGTTTTTAACGCCTTGGACAAACCTAGTCGAATTTGTTATTTAACAACAAACAGTACCACACTACCTGATGTCACGATCATTGGCTTTCGTTCAACGATTAATACAGATCTAAATGACATTGGCTCATTTCACAGATAATATTTTTGAGTCACAGTTAATTGAGTGTGATGGCTTACTGTTGTACACGAAGTGGTTTAGCCGCATTTTTAAATGTCGGGGAGATATATTTCCCCGGAAGATTTTGGAAATCAAAATACATGGGAAGCATATTTAAGTTACTTGAATCTGAAACTTGGATGAACGTTTGTAGATGTTTATTATTTACCTTTATCATATGACATTGCGTCTGAGAGTGTAATAACGCCATGTAATAAAATCGATAACCCATTAGTGGATTAAATATGCAAATTTGTTAGATACGCCCCATAACGTTACATGTACGACGTCCTTTACGACGTCCCCTTTACTTATGGCGGAATTTCTAGATTTTTTTTGTATCAACATTCGTGAATAAAATACGTTTTAAAGGTCATATGATAAACATAATCTTACATTCGTGCTCATTTATTATTGAATTTATTAAACTCGTTGAGGTAAAGGGCTAAAATGCTCGGCAAAGCCTCGCATTTTATCCCTTTTCCTCAACTCGTTTAATTAATTCAATAATTGCTCATGTATGATTTAATTTATTAAACTCGTTGAGGTAAAGGGATAAAATCCTCGGCAAAGCCTCGCATTTTATCCGTTTTCCTCACCTCGTATAATAAATTCAATAATACATGAACACTCATATAAGATCCCCTTTTTTGTTTCATTTTCTTTCTAGGTCAGTATGAGCAGAATCTATGTTCTGCGACTGAAAAATACTGTTCACCATGTCCAGAAAGATTGCCAAATTGTATAGGAATGTCCGACGGCGAACATAATTTCCCTGGAAGATTTTGGAAATCGGAATATATTGTTTGTTATAAAAACAGGACAGTTATGGTTACAGAATGTCGAGGTGGCCAATTTTTCAATCCCAGAACAAGAGCCTGTGATCATGTTGTTGAACAGAGTAAGTTGTGTCTTTATGAGGTGCTATTGCTTTTTGATGGTTTAGTATGATGAAATGATTTCTGCAGTAAGTTCCGTTAGTAGTACCAGGTCCAAATTATAGAAAGATGAAGCGACCAGACCATAATGGAAACCTAAACAAAGGAAGGCCATAAGGACAGTTACTTTCCCACAAAATGGCCAAATGGCCATCCAAAATAAAAAGACACAAGTGATAAACACAGTAAGTAACAAACAACAACATAAATAAACCGCCACAGAAGAACCGCCTTGGAACGGTCAGTGGATAGAATTCCCCTTGGGGGGGGGGGCTTAAATAGATTTTACATGGCCATAATCCTCGATCTTACCTCTTGGCAAACCCCTGTTTGCTCTTTATAAAGTGGGGTTCGAGGGGTGTTCATTTCATGGACTTCATTACGAAAATAAGCCTATATATCCTTGACCCCATTGAACACCACTTTTGTATAATAAAAGTGGGGTTTGGTGTTTCCATTAGGGTCTTGTTATTGCATGTTTGTGTTTCTGTCCCTTTGGTGTCTCTGATAGGAGCCGTGGGTTAACTCTATCGATTCCCGATCATTGCCTTCACTTTTATTTTACAGGGGTATATCTTATTTTTCTTATTTCTGCTAGAAAATATAGATTGTGGGTACTCGTTAGAACCGCCTTTGAGCAGAAATTAGAAAAAATATCACAATTTTTATCTTAATTTTTTTCTTTTTTTTTCTACGGTAATGTTTACAATGTATTTGTATAGGCGTGTTGTCGTAATGTGTTAACATTATTCACGGCCAACCTTTCAAAAGCGTTATATTTCTAATGTCATATTCCGTGCATTTCGACGTTACTACATCTAAGCTTTAACATATTCTTTGACAGCGAAGACTCTTTTCAGATAAACCATGGGCCTCTTAGTGTTCATTTAAACTCGCTCGTCCATGGCTGTTATGTAGCTTGCATAACGTAGCACGCATTTACTCGTGTCCATTTGATTGTTTTTGTGTTGAGGATTTACGTCCCTGTCAACACTATTTATGTCATTTTGAAAACTCTGCTTCGTATTGTTGTTGGACTTTTACCCGACATTGAGATAAAATAAAATCTCAAGCCCTACCGCAAAAATACTTTTATGGGCCCACTGAATGCAAAGGGGATAAAAAGAGTGCATGGGCCCTACTGTCACAACTTGTAGAGCTCAGAACAAGATTGAATAAATTGATACTGCAAAATAAAACAGCTGTTTGACCAACTTGTATTTTGAATACTAAAACACAATTTTAATTATAAAATCGTTCCACAGTTTATAAATTTTCGATTGAAATAATATTTACAACGTTTTGCAAGGAACATTTTCAATTTTAAGCAATTTAATTAAGTATCGGTTCGATGGCTAATGTTGGCCCCCGCCCATCGGGGCTTGAATAAATAGATGGGCTGCATGATGCTTCCACGCAGAGCTGAAACCGACACGCATACGAGTACTGGTAAACCATGCTTATAAACCCTATTGGTTTGATTGGGGCAACAGGGCTTGAGATGTTGTTTTATCTCAATGTCGGGTAAAAGTCACAAAAAATTGGAAGCAACGTCTCCAAAATGAACTATACTGTGTTGACCGGGACGAAACAAAACATACTAATCGATGGCTAATGCAATGAGGTGCCGTGACGATTAACAACCTCCAAATATATTTCTTTTTTTTTTTGTTGTTATTTTTTTAATTCAGTACCAATGTTTTCTTGAACTCTTTCGCATGTATTTTATTACAATATATTACGAATTGATATGAACTGAACATTTTTATTTTGCAGTTGATGTGCCGGGCTATTGTTCAGCTTATCCATCTGATTTGATTCCATCACTGAGTAACTGCGCTCAATATTTCAACTGTTCAGACAGTTCTGCACTTGATGGTGAAGTTCAAGAATGTCCATACCCAGATTTATTTTCAGTGTCAAACTTGCAATGCGAAAACTTCGAAGGAGTTAATTGCGGGACTCAGCATGAACCAATGGCACCATGTAAGATAACACAATCATATGTTGTTACTTGTAAATGCATTGAGTGTTCCACAGACATTCTCGTTTTATCATTTTGCAATAATAAATAGAAACCTGAGAACACGTGTGGTCAAAAACATAGATCGTGGATACTCATTAGAATGACAACTCGTCATACAAACAACACAGCCATCTCAAGCCATCCAAAGAACGTTTGCACATAATGATTGGATGTCCATGCAGACATATTTCATTATAACTGCTCAAAATATAGAGAGGCTCTTACACGAGTGGTCATTTTATATGGATTTTATTAAACGAGCCTTTGCCGAGTTTCATAAATTTAATATGAAATGACCCCGAGAGTCAGATTCTGTTTATTATATGACCAGTTTAAATTGGATTTTATTGCCTTTAAATCTGACAAGATTACCACAAAAATGCATGGTTGACATGGACACCGTCATGACGTTACTTAATCCCACCAAAGTGTTATTACACGTGTGGTCATACAATTTTTATTATACGACGTTATCAACTGCTTATCAACGACGTCATATGATAAAACGCTTTAGTAACACAAACACAGCAAGTATTTAAGCTATAATTCGAACTTTAGTAAGAAATTCGTTTGATTGCATTAACAAGGGCCACGAAAGCTACGATAAAATTGCACTGCACGCATTTTATTCAAATTAGGCTGTTAGAAGCCTCTGTGGTGTAGTGGTTACGCTACTCACCTTGTAAACCAGGGATCGCAGGATCGATCCCGGGCTTCTCCAGACTTTCGGGTGAGTCTTTAAACCGAGTTCCCGTCTCTGTATGACCTTAGCTGTTGGTGGGACGTAAAACTCAAACACTCACTGACTCAAATTAGGCTGAGAGTGATGCAAGGCATATTGCTTGAACAAGTATCTATTAGCTAATCAGAATGTACGAAAAAAAAGACACACAAATGCTAATCATGTTATATCATCTCTTTGAAATGATAGCCATGTGTTACAACTAGCTCTTTGTAAGACATCTCCATCAGTTTAAACATATCTGTTTAGTTTTTTGTTTGCATTAAAGATGAGCGGCCCAGCCCACACTAATTAGGTCATTTTTGAGCCGGTCAGTTTATCTACATGTATACTCACATTTTAAGGGCCGGCTTCACTTCTATTTTTTATATGTAAGCGCCTAACTAGCACAGTACACCTTCTTTCAAAAGAAACTGACAACTGCCCTTCTTGAATCACCTGAGTGAAGAGAATAGCCGTAGAAAATATTTAAGGATCAGTCGCCACTAAAGAATGTTGTAGACATCGGCAGGTATCGAACTCGCGTCCTCCTGATCACCAGTCAGATGCGCATCCAACTGAGTTACCGAGGCCGGCAACAGATGATTTAACACCATACAAATATAATAAGACAAGCGCTAATCTAATACTGGAAAGATGGATAGTGATATAGCTACGATAAAATGTGACGGACCTCTGTGGCCTATTGGATAAGAGCGCTGACTCATAAACATTAGGTCTCTCACCACTGTGGGTTCGAGCCTCGCTGGGATCACATCTGATACGCCAAGTTCTGCAACGTAAGGTCAGGTGGTTTTTTTTTCTCCGGGTACTCCAGTTTTCGGCAACCTCTGATTAACGATCGGCTCGATATGAGTGAAATAATCTTGAAAGGCCCGTAAAACCAAAACCAAAAAATCAAAATAAAACAAAAAACAATAAAATGTGTTTTAGTAGCATCGAGCACCGTTTTTTGCGAAGAATATAGTATTAACCCTTATCTTGCTGTTCACGACAACCCCTATCTTAAGAAGCCATCTGGTCAGGATCTACACTGTTTGGCATTCAGTTTATGAATTCGTAGCAATAAATTACATCAAGTAATTTGATTGCTTCATAGACAGAAATGGGTGTGGCTTAAATGAATATTCAGCAAGATAAGGGTTAATACATTTTCATCGTTATAATATGCAGTGTTTTCTTTTGATCCAGGTGAATATGTTCAGAATCAGTGTACTGCGAATAATGTATCTTGCGAGTCCTGTCAAGAACGACTACCAAGCTGTAAGGGACTTCCTGACGGACCGCAAGTATTTGGAAATCAGACATGGACAAACAGATACATTGAATGCTATAAAAACAGAACCATTTCTATTCTGCAATGTCCACAACAATACATATTCCACCCAAAGCAGTTGAAGTGCGTGGCGAAATTTCACGGAGGTAAATGACCACATTTTTACCAGAAAATTTTCTAGAAAATTTCTTTAAAAGTGAAGAGGATAAATAGAAGCACATGTGACTTAATTTGCAAACAGTAATGCTTCAAAATGAAGAGGGCGAGCGAATGAGTGTTGGAGTTTTACGCCTCCCCCAACAGCTAAGGTCATACGCTGACGGGACCTCGGTTTAAAGACTCATCCGAAAGTCTAGAGAAGCCCGGGATCGATCCTACGACCCCTGGTTTACAAGGCGAGTAACATTACCACTACACCACAGAGCTTTCTAAAGAAGGCAATACTGCAAAATAGAAGTGAAGGCAATAATCGGGTTTGGCAGATAAATACAAATCGTAAGATAAATATTTGATATATTTTGTTTTAGAATTCCAGTCAAAACATCACGTGAACAAGTCAGTGAAATGAACACCCCCTTAAACCCACTTTATATACAGAATACTGGGGTTTAAGGGGATATTAATTATTTTTCTTATTTCTGCTCTAAGGCATGGGTTGTGGGTACTCGTTAGAACCGCCTCAGTGAGGCGGTTCTAACGAGCACCCACAACCTATGCTTGCAGTATAAATATCACCGATTTTCATCAGAAAAGTAGACACTTTGAAGAAAAATGCACTATGCCGCACGAGTGTGTTATCGTAATGTGAGTGAAAAAATATAGAAATACGAGGACTGTTCAAATATGAATGCAAGCAGAACGTTTTCTCACTAAAGCGAAAATCACCTGGATATAATATCACAGCGTAGAAAAATATTTAACCTATACATTGATACCAAAATCGTTAAAATCCGTCCACTTTAGCCATGTATATCGTTCGGCAAACACTGTCTGCTCTTGTATACTAATACAAAACATGGTTGGACGAAGGTCAGGGTATGCCGTTGAAATACGGTCCTATATTAAGAATCGTTGTATTCTTGGTATACGGTGCAAAGACATTTTTGAAGAAATATGTTCGTTTATGGGCATAATGAAATGTCTTTTCCGACAGTTTTTCGTTGGTGTAAGAAATTCAGCTGTGGGCTAGGCTCAACAGCAGATGAACCACATGATCGTCGGCCGAAAAGAGCAACATCTGCCAAGATGGTTGCTAGAGTGAAAGAAATAGTTGCTACCGATGCACGATACACCACTAGGCAAATAGCTAGTATGGTTGGCATCTCATTAGGAGCAGTTCATACAACTCTGAAACGGGATGTGAAAATGAGAAAGATCTGTGGAGTCACAATCTGTTGACAGATGAGCAGTAAAAGACACGCGTTCAGTGCGACAAGAAGTTACTTAAAAAGTTTCCAAATTACAATGCACGGTCTTTCGCTAATGTCGTCACAGGTGACGAGACATGGGTTCACTTTTTTTAGCCAAAACGAAAGATTCAGAACAAAATATGGGCAACAAAGTATTGCAAAAGACCATGCATTGCAAAGCGGACCATGGGCGTCAAGAAGGTAATGTATGCCATATTCTTTTCAAATCAGGGTCCTGCTATTCAGGTTGCTGTGCCTAAAAGCAAATCTGTAAATGCGAAGTTTTACAAAAATTAAGTTCTTCGAAAATTGAAGAAATATTTCATAGAACGAAGACCCGCAACTGGTTTGGCCAATGTCAGATTGTTACATGACAATGCGTCATCACGCAAGGCGTTCATTGTGCAAGACTATCTGAAGCAGGAAAAGGTTGTTGAACTTCCTAATCCCCCGTATTCCCCTGACCTTGCCCCCTGTGACTTTTTTTGTTCCAGCGGCTGAAAAATACCTTTCTTGTCGAAAATTTGTACAGCGCAAACACCTCGGTTCTGCGATATTCCAGTGCATTCATAGTATACCTCGAAACGACTACCAAAATGCATTCAATGATTGGATCAGAAGACTGAAAGTTTGTATATCTTTTGAAGGGGAATACTTTGAGGGGACAGAATAAATTTTTCATCGAAATCTATCACGGAATCATTTTTATGTGCTTAGTTGCATTCATATTTGAACAGTCCTCGTAGATGCCCAAAGTCAACGATTACAGCCTATCAATAGCAGCAAGAGGAAGAGCAAGAGTAAAGAAACGAATTACAAACAGCTAGGCAACTAGCTCCTTCTTCCTTTAATCATAATCAATGAAAATTAATTAATTAATTAACTAAATAAACAAATAAATAAATAAATAAATAAATGAATAAATAAATAAGCTCATACACCGCCATAGAACGGTCAGTAGCGAGAACCACTGGGAAGTTTCATTCGATTATATGTGCCCAACCTTCACTCTGGTGAAACGAAAGTTGGAGTTTCATGATATGTCTATGTTTTGTTTCAGATGATTTATTAGATATTTGTCAGATTCACCCAAATATGACGTTCGCACATCCAACTAACTGCGCACAGTATTATAACTGCTCGGCACCAGCTGATAGGCTACGATCAGAATGTAAATACCCATTGTTGTTTAATGCAGTTGCCAGGAAATGTGAGGATTTTACAACTGTCAGTTGTGGTGAGAAGACAAAGCCACAAGCACCTTGTAAGTTACGGACTGTTTCTTA
Source organism: Lucinisca nassula (assembly GCA_963580285.1). Lineage (NCBI taxonomy): Eukaryota > Metazoa > Mollusca > Bivalvia > Lucinida > Lucinidae > Lucinisca > Lucinisca nassula. Next base: position 4,403,537 of record OY757019.1, on the reverse strand, counting down.
ATTTAAAATATTGCAAACCTTGATTTACATGTAAATAAATTCTTGTGTGTAATTGTAATCCTCGTTTTCCTTTGATTTGCTTAAAGTTATGTTAATACCCAAAATAAATCAGCGTTGAGAACTCAACAACAATCTGGCCTCAGAACAGAAGAACACCAAAGGTTACATCACGGTGGGCTGAACACAGGACATATCAGGCAAACACTGTTTATGTTTTCTTCTTCGAATTGGAGAGCTGGGGCCAGTTTCATCAAAGCATTTGCGACGTATTTTCGTCTTAAAAAGATCGTACGAAGTTCTTACGACAAAAATCCTGTTTCATCAAATGTTAAAGATCTGCGATGTTCGCACATTTTGTCGTAATTCTGTGATGAATATTTAGACATCGCGCATTGAAATTTTCGTCTTAAACTTTGGACATGTCACGACCATACGGGCAGCATAGGTTAAAGCTCTTGAGTAAAATTGTAAAAAAGGTGGTACGTAATATTCCATTTCGCTTACATTCGCAGATCACGCCCATTAGTTATATAAGCCCATGCAATGAAGACCCTCGAAACTGACCCCTTTGTTATAATCTTTAGTTTGGGTTTGGGGTGGGGGTTTTCTTAGTTGTTTTTTTTTTAGAGATTGAGGGTATTCGTTAGAAGCGCCTCTTGATTACTGGTTAACCGGTTAGAATGTAAAAGCCTGCCTAAGAAAAGTGGTGACCGCTCCTTAAACCCTAGCGGTTTCGTTGGTAGGTAGGGTTTATAATGTCACTCCATCTCAATGCCGGGTAAAAGCCCCACAAAATCGGGAGCAGCGTCTCCAAATTGGCCTAAAATATATGTACATTGACGGGGACTTAGGAACCAACGTGTTCAGGAAGTTTCTAACGATTACCCACAATCTGCGATTAGACTTTTGATTAAAATGAAGACTCGGTGTACCTCAAATTAACACAGCAAACTAGAATTGTCAAAACGACACATATGCCCCCGCCCATTGCCCATCCTCACCAAGACAAAAGCATGTTGCAAAAAAAAAAAAAAGACAGTATTGTTCGGCTGGAAAACTGTCCTTCAGAACATCGGCGTAGCTGTGGGTAATGGCGTTTAAATATTGGAAATAAGTGTGTATCATCATACCAGATATGAACAAAATCCATAAAAAATAAAGTACCAAATGTGACATTGACCTTGAGTTTTGGTTTTCCTGCCCTTTCAAGATTATTTCGTTTATTTCGAGCCGATCATTAATCAGATTCATGCGATAACTAAACGGAGTAGCCAGAGAAACGACCTGTATCTTTCGTCATATCAAATACGAACTAAATCCATTAAATGGGTTGGGAAGTGTGAGTTCTTATTAAAAAACGTTGACACTAAAGTTCTTAGTCTGTGACCTTGAGCTTGAGGTCATGGGCATTGGCGCGATTATGCTGAAAATTATGAGTCTGTGACCTTGACCTGCAGGCCATGGGCACTGGCGCGGGTATGCTGAATAAAACTTGTATATCTATCATCGAACCAAATATGAACCAAATCCATTATATGATATTAAAAATAATTTCAACATTTAAAGTTTTCTAAGTCCATAACTTGACCTAGAGGGCATAGGTAAGGGTAAGTGTATTGCTGAATAAACCTTTTGACCTATACAAACCATCACCATTCCATCATATAGTCTGGAAAATATGAGCTCTTAAAATTTTAGGTTCTTCCTGGTACAATGCCTTAAGCTGAGGTTACAGGATCACGTACGCACACTTCGTGCGGAAGGACGTACGTACATGGGCGTACGTTCGAATGTACGAAAACCTTGAATGTCGACGATGTGGGGAGGGGATCGTGGTCTTGCCTACTGTCATTTCGTCAATGTGTAGGCAATTGTATAATTGTGCATTCATGTAGCTATAGAATCAGTCATGCTGTAGTATCTATGTTGCAAATAAACTGAATTTATTTTTCATTGAAAGGCTGGACGGTTGGTTGGTTGGTGGATTTGAGGTTTAACGTCCCCTTCAACACTGTATAGGTCACTTTGGAGACGTTGCTTCCAATTGTGTGGAACTTTTACCCGACACTGAGATGAAATGACATCTCAAAGTAGAAGTAAAACAAAGATCAGGAATTGATACAATTAACTTACTCCATCCATAAAAGACACCAAAGGGAAAGAAATACAAACATTAAGCGACCAGACCATAATGGAAACCTAAACAAAGGAAGGCCATATGGACAGTTACTTTCCCACAAAATGGCAATATGGCCATCCAAAATTAAAAGACACAAGTGATACACACAGTAAGTATCAAACAACAACATAAATAAATCGCCACAGAAGAGCCGCCTTGGAACGGTCAGTGGAAGATTTCCACTGGGGGGCTTAAATCGATTTTACGTGGCCACAATCCTCGCCCTTACTTCCGTCGCGATTTAGACAAATAATTTGTTCAGTCCGCATGAAGGCCTCCTAACTCATCAGTGCAACATCTCCGTGAACACAGAAATCAAAGAACCACAGAGGTGAGACAACGGTGAGGACTCGACAGCAAGAAACCACTGAAATGCTGGAGCAAAAGAAAACCAACAGTTAGACTCCGATGAGCCCGACCAGAGACAGAGCATCAGGCACCAACCAACATTATCTCTTTAATTTTCAATAAGCCTTTACGTTGGAGCCGTCATAGAATCTGAGGCCTGACCCACCGGCGTGCAATTAAAGAGGGAAGCAAAGTTGCCAACCGTGATTGGGTTAACTACCATGCATGCAGTCTGTCGTATAATATCCATGTTGTACCCAATCTTTTTATATCGAAGAATGATTTTACGAAATTGGGTGCTGAAGTCATTGCGGTTATATATTTTTCTGAATTTATATACTAAGCCATGTCGCCCAATGAAACCAATAGGGTTTATCAAACGTCACTACAGCTGGTATCTGGGAATGCGTATCGGCCGTAAAAAGTCTCCCTGCCCTACATCATAGTGTAGTTTATATGTTCTTGTCCTTTGGGATCATCGATTCCATTGTGGAATTCTGAAAATATTTAAGGGTCACTGATTATTCCTAATTGGCCGAAACGAGCTAGTCTGGCCCAGAAAACATGTACACTTCATATTTTCAAGTTCAGTGGTGTATTCCTTGCTTCCAAAGGATATCCCTTTTATAGAACATGTTTATAAGCATGGGCGGACAGACTCGCACCGCTTTGCCTGGGCAGGCTCGTGTACGGTCGGTTTCAGGTCTGCGTGGAAGCATCATGCAGCCCATCTTTTTCTTCAAGCCCCGATGGGCGGGGCCGAAAGAGAGGCTGGACGGCCTGACAGACGAATAATCAATAAAATAATATTTGTTATAGACCTGCCACCATTGCCAACAACAAACCGGAACTGAAAACTGATATACGTAAAATTTCTATTAAAATCATGCATAAACTGTGCTTTAAGTTCATACGATAAATTGAATCTTGTATTCATGCTCTTGCATTTCTGAATTTATTAAAGTAATAAAATGCTCTGCGAAGTCTCACATTATCTAATATTATAACACGTGCACTCATGCTGAAGAACCGCCCATCGCCACCTCCACCCCACCCCGCCGCCCCGCATTTACTGACAAACGCGCTCGTAAAAGGTTCATTATGACAACGTTAAATCAACGCTTGTCTGTGACGGGCCTCCGTGGCCTAATGGATAAGAGCGCTGACTCTTAATCATTAGGTCTCTCACCGCCGTGGGTTCGAGCCTCGCTCGGGTCACGTGTGAGACGCCAAGTTCTGCAACGGAAGGTCAGGTGGTTTTTCCCCGGGTACTCCGGTTTTCGCCCACCTATGATTAACGATCGGCTCGATATGAGTGAAATAATCTTGAAAGGGCCGTAAAACCCAAACCAAAAAAAAAAAAAAAAAAAAAAAAAAACGCTTGTCTGACGTCACGACGACCACAAAGCAGACCAACTAACCAGTGTTACAGTGGGCAATGGGTCCAGATAATTAATATATGTATCTTACGACAATGAAATGGAAACACAAGTTTAAAACAACGCAGAATCAACGTTGAATCACGTTGACTAAACGTTGCTTGTACTGAATATACATCTAGCTCCACCGGACCAATAATCTTAAAACGTGTTATCTACTTTACACGGCTATTTCAAAACGGCACGTGATCACGCATGTGACAATTAGTGGCCCTGTTTAAGCGCATATTCAAAATTGCGACATATTTTAGTGAAACGCAAATTTAGCTCGTACGACCACTTTGCGATGTTTTGATGAAACTGACGTACGCAGTTCTTTAAAAAGTGCGTAAGAACAATTTAAGATTAATCGCACGATGTTTATTGATGAAACTGGCCCCTGAGTAGTAAACTATTTTGAAGAAGTTAAAGAAGTGGTTCAAACATTTTAAACTGCAGATGTTTGTTTATCTGTTTGAGATTTAACGTCCCGGTCAACACTATTTAGGTCATTTTGGAGGCGTTACTTCCAATTTTTCAGGGACTTTAACCCGAATTTGAGATGAACCGAAATCTCAATCCCTGTCTCCCAACGAAACCAATAGGGTTAATATGCATTGGACGGTCGGACTCGCACCACTTTGCCTGGGCTGGCTTAGACATTCTAATTTACATAATATCAAACATAGAATATATTATGTAGGACAGAAGATTATGCAAGCTGGTACATGATGTATAATCTCTTTCGGACCCACGGAATCCAACTGACGGGTTCATGTTCCTTCAGTATTTCCATTATTTCATGCTGTCGTGTCATCATCGTTGTTTCTGAATTTTATTGATTTTCGTTAGACTTGCCCAAGTCTGTTAAAATAGGTGTAGAAATAATTGTTGACAAAAAAAAATAAAATAAAATAAATACATTGTTAATGAAATAGCAATACAGTCTTTAACGAAAATTGTGAAATTAACAGACTTGTAACAATTGAAAGAACTCATTCACCTTTCCAGTAGATGATTGTCAGATATGGGTGAGAAGTTTGTTTTTATAACTTTTCAATGACAGGCTCCAGAGCTTGTTATCATGATTTATTTACATCAGTGGGGGAAAACCACATGAAGGCAAAGGGTTTTAAAAAAGGAAGTTTAAATTTTAATATTTTATTCTTAAACCATTACGATAACATGCCTATACTATATATGAAGGCTCCAACAATGGCATTAATCAGATTTTTTCTTAATTCTGCTCAAAATATAGATTGTGGGTACTCGTTACAACCGATTCAATGAGGCGGTTCTAATGAGTACCCACAATCTATGTGTAACCGCCTCATTGAATCGATTGTAATCGGTATCCAGATAAAAAAAGTCAACGACATTCTTCTGGATACCATTTGTATGTATTGATGTATTGTGACGTGTTTTTGTCTATTTGTTTGTTTGATTTGAGGTTTTACGTCCCGGTCAACACTGTAAAGGCCATTTTGGAGACGTTTCTTCCAATTTTATGGGACTTTTACCCGACATTGAGATGAAATGACATCTCAAGCCCTGTCGCCAAATAAAACCAATAGGGTTTATTAGCATGGACGGTCCGCCTCGCACCGCGGTTCCTGGACAGGCTTAGAATCGCCTGCCTATTCGAAATTCGCAAAATTGCAGTATGCTTCTTCTGGCTTTCGTTGCCAGATCATTACAGGGTCACTGATGAGGCTTTATTAGCCGAAACTACGTAGTATGACCCATCATGTTTCTTATGAATATTTTCATTGCTCTTGAAGGAACTCATTTTTGATTTTAATTTGCCTTCACTGCAGCTGGTGTTGTGCCGTGTGGCGGCCGTAAAACGTCACCCCGTACATCAACCATAGTGCAGTTTATAGTTTACTTTTGGTCCTTTGAGATCAGCGTGAATTTTCTGAGAAATCAGAAATAAATTATTAGTTTAGATTCAAATTCTAGACAGGTTTTTAATTATTTGGACCTCATTTTGATTTATATCAGTCTTTGAATCGCCTGCCTATTCGAAATTCGCAAAATTGCAGTATGCTTCCTCTGGCTTTCGTTGCCAGATCATTACAGGGTCACTGATGAGGCTTTGGTGTCTTTTATGGGTGGAGTAAGTTAATTGTATCAATTCCTGATCTTTGTTTTACTTCTACTTTATTAGCCGAAACTACGTAGTATGACCCATCATGTTTCTTATGAATATTTTCATTGCTCTTGAAGGAACTCATTTTTTATTTTAATTAGATCCTCTAAGCGGTTTAACAGTACTTGTGTGCGGGCCAGATTCAGCTCTGCGTGGAAGCATCATGCAGCCCATATATTTCTTCAAGCCCCTATGGGCGGGGGCGCATAATGTTTTTTTTTCTATTGTAATGTTATATGTATACAAATGAAATAAAAGTTTAAACTAATCGGTACCCAAAATCTATGTTTTAGAGCAGAAATTACAAAATGACTAGCCTGGTAAACACCGCTTTACTCTATATAAAGTGGGGTTAATAAGGGTTTTCATTGCCTGGACATGTTAAGGGGATGATCATGGTAATTATGAAAACTAGTGTCGCTGATGAAGACATTAGGTTTAGAAGTTAGTAGCCCTCGCGTCGTTTTTCTTTATTTCTGCTTCAAACATAGATTGTGGGTGCTTGTTGGAGGCGGTTCTAAAGAGTACCCAGAATCTATACTACTGAGCAGAAATAAGACCATTATGTAACCACTTGTTGAGGACCACAAGGGAGATTAGTTGCTGTACTAATTGTGTTACCCTCGTAAAGTAAAGTCTATTATTATTATTATTATTATTGTAAACGCCACTTTTCTCTATGGTTTCTCCTGATAATTCCTGCAATTACACATCTTATGAATTAAGTAATTATGCCAGAATAATGATATTATGTTGCCTGTTTGCCTTTGTTCTATAAAAACCAGTGCAAATACAATTACAGTCCAACCTGTGTTAAGCAAGCACCTCAGGGATGATCAAAATGTGCTTGCTTAAGACATGTGCTTGCTTAATACAGGTGGTTATTAATGCATTCGCCTTTTTCAGGATTTGAATGATTTCTTGCTTAAGACAGGTTGCTTGCTTCATAGAGGTGGCAACTCTGATCGGTTTGGCTGTATAATGATACCTCAATGGCTCGAACACCGATAGCTGTTTTCTATGACTGTTTTCGAACTCGCTCTTGAGTAGCTGAGAAATTCTTCACACATATCCTTATGACAAATATTAAGGGATAGTTATCGGGATTTTGCGTATTTTATCTGGAAAAATACTCACCAGTTGGTTCCAATGAACACACACAAAATATATGAAATAAATAGAGGACTGAAAGTTATAACGAAATTATCCTCATTAAATTCAACCCTCGATGGTAGGAACTACCACTGTCTCGAACAAGTTTTAGGTCCCAACACAAAGAAAACAACATCCCCAAAATGACGTATACAGTGTTTACAGGGGCATTAAAAGTAGAAGTAAAACAAAGATCAGGAATTGATACAATTAACTTACTCCATCCATAAAAGACACCAAAGGGAAAGAAATACAAACATTAAGCGACCAGACCATAATGGAAACCTAAACAAAGGAAGGCCATATGGACAGTTACTTTCCCAAAAAACCTCAAATGAAACAAAACAAAACAAAAATCTCCAAAATACTAGAATTTTCCTTCCTTTCACTGACAGACGCAGGTGGGTGTTATTTTTAAGTAAACATTAACTGCAGAGGCTAATGCTCTTATCACCAAGTGGGAGATCTTGTAACATCAAGCTGGAAGCTGGTCGGATAATTTGCAGAGTATACAAGTCCCTACATTCAGAGATGAAGACTAAAGAGACTTTTACATATTTTTGTTTTGTTTAAAGGGACTTTCATTTAAAAATAAGAAATGTAAATGTAGGGACTTGGGCAAGTCTAGATTTTCGTTGGCCCACCGGATTCCAATTGTTGGTTTTGTTTTGCTTCATTTTAGTTATTTTATGCTGTGTAGTTGCATCCCATGTATTTGTTTGATTTATCATATGACGTCGTGTCGAAATTGTAATTACGTCGTGTGATAAAATGGATAATCCACTAGTGGATTAAATATGCAAATTAGTTAGATACGCCTTGAACCGTTACATGTACGACGCCTTTAACGACGTCGCGATTACTAATGGCGGAATATTGACATTTTTATTAGTCAAACGTGAATAAAATGCGTTTTAAAATTCATATGGTAAATAGAATCTTGCATTTGTGCTCATGTATTATTGAATTAATTAAACTCGTTGATGAAGAGGGATAAAATGCTCGGCAAAACCTCGCATTTTATCCTTTGTTTCTAAATTCGTTTAATAAATTCAATAAAACATGAACACACATGTAAGATCCTCTATTTTAATGTCCTCGGATATGTTGCACTGAGGAGTTAGAAGCCATTCACTCGGAATGGAAACAGTATTTGTCTAAATCACGACAAAACCAAGGGCGATGATTGTGGCCATGTAAAACTGTTACGCACGAACTCGGGCTAAGGAGCAGCTCTAATAAAAAAATAGAAATTCGGAAAATCGAATCTTTCCCTAGAGAACTATCTTTATGCTATGTGCGGATAACGCGACATTCGTTGTGTAGAGTCGTAACAGGACGTGTTTTTGGATGTTAGTGCGAATTTTTGAGTGACAATAATTTTCTTTTATATTTAGGTGAATACCAACAGTTCCTGTGTGCCCCACGCGGTAGCCATTGTGTACCTTGTAAAGACAGAATGCCATCATGTATCAGTAAGGAGGATGGGCTTCAGACATTTCCGGGAAAGAGATGGCACCAAGAGTATATCGAATGTTACAAGAACCGCACAAAGAAAGTTGATCATTGTCACCACGGTTATATATTTAATCCATTCACAAAAGTCTGTGTCAAGACTCTTCAGCCCAGTAAGAAACTTTGGATTCACATGTAAAACATTATTACAATCTTTATTTTGGACACAAATAAGAAAAAAAACATCACGATTAATCATCTAAAAAAATTCGTTTTTTTTTTTTTTTTTTGCGATTAACTTACAATGTATTCGAAAAGGTGTGCTGTCGTAATAGATCCAAGTCTCCATGTACGGTTTACAAATCATCGTTCGTTTGCATTTGTGACCTCTCCAATTTTTCGTAGAATTTTGCAGCTGTTCATTGCTCTTCAGCAGTGACGTCCGCCATTTCACAAAGAAGATTAAACATTTTACGATATGTTGACAACAGTTACTTGTTAAAACCATTACAGAATAAAAATCCCATTTTTCTTGGGGATTCCAGCGAGATTTGACTCATGCTTAAAAAAGTCATAGGCAAACAAAACGAACTTTTGGTTCACCCCTTGTATAAGCAGTGAGTATTTCAACAAAGTATTGTGATATCGACGTATAAACAAATAAACTGAAAGTGTCGTCAGAGAAGCTAATGAATCTCTAAATACAAGTTAATTTATTATTTCAGAGGAAGTTCCTGACTTTTGCAGTAACAATCCAACGTCTGTGATGTCAGATCCTTCTGACTGTTCGAGGTATTATAATTGTTCAACGGCTCTAGGAAAGGACAATTACAAATATCAGTGTGCCTATCCAGAACTTTTCTCGGAATCCACGAAAAAATGTGTCAATTTTGCTCTCGTAACATGTGATACCCGGTACGAGCCTATGGAGCCTTGTAAGTTACATTACTACCATGTGACATAGTGTATTCTTCATATCTCCAAACTGGTTATGTATCTGAGGAAAAGATGTTATTCTGATATTTATTCTTGTATGTGCTACCAACGTAAGTTATTGGCGCCCGTTAGAACCGCCTCACCGTGGTAGTTCTTACGAGTACCCATAACCTATGACGCTGGCCAAGAAATAGAAAAGTAATGGATACCTCTATTAACTACAGTTGTCTTTATACGAAGCTGGGTTAAGACGGTTGTTCATTACACGGACTTGTTACCAATAACGACTAATGAGCTTGGCCTATCAAGACGTTCATACAAAAACTAAATTTCTACATTATTTTGTTTTTGTATGCATGTCGCCTTGGCCTATTTTATGTCTAAAAGATTCAATAATCCTTGTTAAATCATACGACTAGAAAACAATCGCATTGTTTTGGTTTTTACTTTAAATAAAAATAAAAAATGAGTTCCTTTAAGAGCAATGAAAACATTCATAAGAAGGAAGATGGGTCATACTACGTAGTTTAAGCTAATAAAGTAGAAGTAAAACAAAGATCAGGAATTGATACAATTAACTTACTCCATCCATAAAAGACACCAAAGGGAAAGAAATACAAACATTAAGCGACCAGACCATAATGGAAACCTAAACAAAGGAAGGCCATACGGACAGTTACTTTCCCACAAAATGGCCATATGGCCATCCAAAATTAAAAGACACAAGTGATACACACAGTAAGTAACAAACAACAACATAAATAAATCGCCACAGAAGAGCCGCCTTGGAACGGTCAGTGGAAGATTTCCACTGGGGGGCTTAAATCGATTTTACGTGGCCACAATCCTCGCCCTTACTTCCGTCGCGATTTAGACAAATAATTTGTTCAGTCCGCATGAAGGCCTCCTAACTCATCAGTGCAACATCTCCGTGAACACAGAAATCAAAGAACCACAAAGCCTCACCAGTGACCCTGTAATGATCCGGCAAAGAAAGCAAGAGGAAACATACTGCAATCGTGCGAATTTCGAATAGGCAGTCGATTCAAAGACTGATATAAATCAAAATGGGGTCCAAATAATTAAAAACCTGTCTAGACAATGAGTCTAAACCAATAATTTATTTCTGATTTCTCAGAATATTCACGCTGATCTCAAAGGACCAAAAGTAAAATATAAACTGCACTATGGCTGATGTACCGGGAGACGTTTTACGGCCGCCACACGGCACAACACCAGCTGCCGTGAAGGCAAATAAAAATCAAAAATGAGTTCCTTTAAGAGCAATGGAAACATTCATAAGAAGGAAGATGGGTCATACTACGTAGTTTCAGCTAATAAAGCCTCATCAGTGACCCTGTAATGATCCGGCAAAGAAAGCAAGAGGAAACATACTGCAATTTTGCGAATTTCGAATAGGCAGTCGATTCAAAGACTGATATAAATCAAAATGGGGTCCAAATAATTAAAAACCTGTCTAGAATATGAGTCTAAACCAATAATTTATTTCTGATTTCTCAGAATATTCACGCTGATCTCAAAGGACCAAAAGTAAAATATAAACTGCACTATGGCAGAATATGAATATGTCAAAAGAAAGGGTTATCCTTTGGAAGCACAGAGGATACCACATAGCTAAAAAATATGGAGTATACATTTTGTTTGGGGACAGACTAGATAGTTGTTTAATAACGCCTGATATTCGTATTATTAATCAACTAAATGTCTGCCACAATCAAGTTTTTTTTCTGCAATAAGTTTTAAAAAGTGCACACATAAAAACAAAACGCACAATAAATATAATTAAACATATAGAGGCAAAAAAGCTGCTGAACACTGTATCTAGCTAGGCCTGACAATAAACATTACCTATTAGGCAACATTGTATTGTCACTGTAATAAAGATATTTAACATGCGTGCTCATCATCATGATAAGATCCTTATACAAGCATAGGTAAAATTTTTGTTCATAGAAATGTTGTGTTAAAAGTTTGATCTATGTATGGGGGAGAAGAGTCCTGAAAAACTTCTGCTTACTATTTGATAATATGAGACTTACTCAGTATTTATCTTTACAGGTCAGTATGATGAGAATCTATGTAATAATGGTAACAAAACGTGCGTACCTTGTATCGAACGTCTGCCTAGTTGTGTTGGTCTGTCTAATGGAAACAATGCAATCGTGGGACATTTATGGTCAGCTAAATTTGTTGTTTGTATGCAGAACAGAACTGTAGATGTGCAAACATGCGCAAAAGGTCTCTTCGATCCTAATATTAAGACATGCAGTGATGCCGTTGATCCAAGTAAGTGTTGGATGCGCTATCCTTCTTAATAATATAATATTATTAATCAAGTAATTTTGTATTGGCCCTGTTACAGGTCCGGGTTTTGCTGTATTGACCTGAGGCCGACCTGTAACTTGGCCAATACGAAATCCAACACGAAATTACTTGATTTATGACGATCTGATCAATTGACGTAAATAAGACAAAAACGTGATTTCTGTTTTTTAACCTCCCGTTAATATTGGTTGACCTGGTGTAATACAGAATAGTCATTAATAATCAACTGTAATCGGTCTTCGATTTTAAAGCATGGAAAACTAGAAGGAGGGTGGCAGTCGTTGTTGGAGTTTGGAGCTTGTGATGTTTAATTACGCAAATAATTATGCAAAATAGAAGCGAATGCAATGGTCAGGAATGTGTTCATGTCCGCTGTGTAAGCGGAAACCGTTTGAGATATTTTCATGAAATGTTTCAAAAATGTAGAGCACCATAAGAGGACCTGCAGAATACAAGAATTGTAGTATAGAATCGAAGGATGCGCGTCTGACTTGTGATCTGGAGGACGCGGGTTCGATACCTGTCGGTGTCAGCAACTTTCTTTCGTGGAGATTGATCATGAAATTGTTTCTAAGGTCATTATCTCCCTTCCGCTGATTCAAGAAGGGCAGTTGTCGGTTTCTGACGAAAGAATATGCACTGTACTGGATAATTTTGTTTGTTTGTTTGATTCGAGGTTTAACGTCCCCGTCAACACTGTAAAGGTCATTTGGAGGCGTTGCTTCCAATTTTGTGGGACTTTTACCCGACATTGAGATGAGATGACATCTCAAGCCCTGTCGCCCAATGAAACCAATAGGGTTTATTAGCATGGACGGTCCGCCTCGCACCGCGGTTCCTGGACAGGCTTAGATCCTCTAAGCGGTTTACCAGTACTAGTGTGCGGGCCGGATTCAGCTCTGCGTGGAAGCATCAAACAACCCACTGTACTGGATAACCACTTACATATAAGCTTGCCCAGGAAAACTGTGGATAGGTAAACTGACCGGCTCAAAAATGACCTTAAATAGTTTTGATTGGGCCGTTAAATTCCAATACAAACAAACCAACAAGAACCGAAGGCAATGATCAGGAATCGACAAAATTACCTCATAAGAGACACCAAAGAGAAAGAAACACAAACATAAAATAACTTAACCTTCATGAAAGCATCACAATCGGAAAGCCGAAAGGACAGCTACTCATTACGAAAACACGCCTATACAAATGCATCGCCAATTTTTTGGCCAAAAATTAGAAAATTTTAAGATGAAAAATTGTCATATTGTTCTTATTTCTGCTCAAAACATAAATTGTGGGGAATCGATAGAACCGCCTCGACGAGGCGGGTATATCGAGTACCCACAATCTATGTTTTTGAGCAAAAATAAGAAAAATAATGTATACTCCCTTAAACCCCAGTTTTACTTTATACAAGTGGGGTATGAGGGTGTCAAAAGTATATAGGTGTATTTTTGTGATGTTTCACACAAAATGGCCAAACGCCTATCACAAATAAAAAGATATAAGCAATGCATAGATGCAAGACGAACTAAAACAATAATAAAGCACGACAGGAGAACCGCCTCGAAACGGTCAGTACAAAGTATTTCGTTGGGGTTTAAATTGATTTTACGTGGCCACAATCCTCGCCCCTTGATTCTGTTGTGATTTAGACAAATAATTTGTTTAGTCATCCTGGAGCGTTCTAACACATCCGTACTACATCTCCGAGAATATAAAAGTAGAACGACCACAGAGATGAAACAAAGATGAGGGCTCGACAGCATGAAAAAAAAAAACTGTAATACTGAAGCAAAAGAAAATAAAATGTTGGACTCCGATGGGCCTGACCGTAGACAGAACATCGGGTACTAACCGACATTACGCTTGAGCCGTAATAGAATCGGAGGCCTGACCACCGGCATACAGTTATATTTCACATTAACAAGTCTGTGAAATAAACACCCCTATAACCCCCTTTATATAGAGAAAACTGGGGTTTACGGGGTTATACATTATTTTTCTTATTTCTGCTTCAATACATAGGTTGTGGGTGCTGGTTAGAACTGCCTCAATGAGGCGGTCCTAACGAGCACTCGCAGCCTATGTTTGCAGTATAAATAAGGAAAATATCATGTAATTTCATCATAAAAGTAGCTATCATCACGAAAACACACCAACTTCAACCCCACTTTTATATAGTGAAACCTGGGTTTACAGGGGTTAACCTAATTTTTCTTAATTCTGCTCTAAAATATAGATTGTGGGTACTCATTATGAGGCGGTTCTAACGTGTGCCTACAATCTATATTTTGAGCAGAAATAAGAAAAACATCACAATTTTTCATCTTAAAATTTTCATTCTTTTCGGCGATAAAGGTGGCGATGTATTTGTATAGTTGTGTTTTCGTATTGTTTGAAGATGTGAAAAATGCACTATGTCGCACAGGCGTGTTATCGTAATGAAGAAGGAACGCAGTTATCAGCCGGATTGGGTTAACTAACTACCATGCATGCAGTCTGCCATATAACATAGCCGTGTGCTATACACTCACCAAACTGTTCGCAGTGGAAGATAAAATATTAATCACGAAAAACGCATATATGATTTTGGCCCCCTTGAACCCCACGTTTATATAGTAAAGCTGGGGTTTGTAGGGATAAACGTTATTGTTCTTATTTCTGTCAAAAATATAGATTGTTGGTACTCGTTAGAACCGCCTCGATGAGGTGGTTCTTACGAGTACTCGAGGCGTTCTTACAAGTACTAACAATCTATATGTTAGAGCAGAAATAAGAAAAATATCACATTTTTTCATCTGAAAAGTTTTCATTTTTCGGTGGTTAAGTCTACAATGCATTTGTATAGGCGTAATTTCGTAATGTTTGAAAAAATTGCCGCTCCTGAATATGTAAAGTTTGCAATTAAACCACATATAGAACTTTAACACATATTAGATAATGGTATCGTCCACCTTGTAGGTGTGGAATGATCCATTTCCAATTATAGGGATGTCACGTTTGTCTTTCTTTGTGGCACATTATACAAAAATGATTGTTCTTGAAGCAAACAATGTAGATCCAGGTCCGACGCGCGTTCTGCGGTGTGTGAACTGGGTCTGCACTATTTGCCGATATCCCAGAAAAGGGCCGCTGGGCATCAATGGGTTATAACTGTCATCTTCATCATCGAACATCGTCATAGTGCAAATCATTTTTTCTGGTCCGTTGGGATCCTACATTTTATTTAGAAACATTCTGAAAATAGAGTTCAATGATATAAGCAATGCATACAAGCAAATACAAACTATAACAAAATATACAGTTTGTGTTTGTGTATGTGTGTGTATTGGGGGGGGGCGTGTGTGTTTGTGTGTGTGTGTGTGGGGCGGGGGGGGGCTTGAGCAGGCCCTGTGCACTCCACGTGCATTCGATTTCTGCATTTCATCTGAACGTCGTCAGCCAGCTTTGCTTTGGCTACCAAATCTCCGTTTGAAGAGAAGCATGACCTCCCCTTTGCAACCTTGATACGAAGAGGTACCAATTCCCTTTAAAACTTGCTTAACTCAGAGATTTTAATACTTGCTTAACTCAGAGATTTTTATTGTTGCGTTCCTCGTTTGTCCTAAATAAAAATATGAAGTTTTTTTATTACAAGTAGAAAAAGGGATTCCCGTTTTCAATAAATTGTCCTTATTTCAAAACTATATTATCTTTTGAAACTGTTATAAATGTGCATTTAAAGTACAGTGCATGTGCATATTTTCATCTGTACTTCCTGACATCGTCAGTCATCTTTGTGTTTGCTGCCAAATTTCCGTTTGAAGAGTAGAATGGCCCTCCTCTTTGGTATCTTGATACGAAGAGGTACCCATTCCCTTTAATACTTGCTTAACTCAGAGATTTTTATTGTTGCATTCCTTGTTGTCATTAATAACAAATATGAAAGCTTCTTTTATTACAAGTAGAAAAAGGATTCCCGTTTTCAATCAAATGTCCTTATTTAAAAACTAAACTGTCTTTTGAAACTGTTATAAATGTGCATTTAAAGTATAGTACATGTGCATATAAACCAATGCATGCATTGTTTTTTCTTTATTGCATCACATATGCTTGTATTTCCTTGTTTTCAGAGAACATCGACAATATATGCAGAGCCAATCCGAAACGTGTATTCATGCACCCAACCAACTGTGCCCAGTATTTTAACTGCTCCATTACTCAGGACACAAGTCTCGGTCACTACCTAATGGAATGCCCCTATCCGCTATTATATGACAGAGAACATCAGTCTTGTCGGAATTTCACTGACGTTTTATGCAAAATGAGAAAGGAACCACAAGCTCCGTGTAAGTACAACATCACATATTAAATTCATATAATAATAGCACTGGGTCTGGGCCGAGACAGACATTACAAAAACACGCTTATACAAATACATTGTAACCTTTATCGCCGAAAAAATGAAATATTTAAGATGAAAAAATGTGATATTTTTCTTATTTCTGCTCAAAATATAGATTGTGGGTACTCGTTAGAACCGAACCGCCTCATCGAGGCGGTTCTAACGGGTACCAACAATCTATATTTTAAGAGCAGAAATAAGAAAAATGAGGTTTACCCATGTAAACCCCAGATTTACTATATAAAAGCAGGGTTGAAGGGGGTCAAAATTATATAGGCATGTTTTCGTGATGGCATATGTTCAAACCAGTATCCCGGGAATGCTAGAGTTGCATTTTGAAAACCAAATAAAACCGGAGATGAGGCCGACCACCCCGTACCACACCCTAGCGGTGCTTATGCAGGGCATCCCAAGAGGGTCTTCCTTGCAGGATCTTATTTATAAATATTTGTCACTTTGTATTGGCGCTCGTCATGTATGCGTGCATGTGTGTGTGTTTATGCGTGTTATTGGTGGCGTGTGATGGATTTGTTCTAGTGTTTCTTCATGCGTAACGTTTTTGTTCTAATTTTGGAAGGCCGGCCTCAGTGGCTCAGTCGGATGCGCGTCTGACTGGTGATCAGGAGGACGCGGGTTCGACTCCCGCCGGGGTCGGCAACATTCTTTCGTGGAGATTGATCATGAAATCTTTTCTACGGTCATTCTCTCCCTTCCGCTGATTCAAGAAGGGCAGTTGTCAGTTTCTGGCGAAAGAATGTGCACTGTACTGGTTAACCGCTTACGTATAAGCCTGCCCAGGAAAGTGTTGATAGGTAAACTGACCGGCTCAAAAATGACCTAAATAGTGTTGACTGGGCCGTAAAACTCCAATACAAACAAACAATACAAATCTAATTTTGGAAACACATATATCAAACTCGTACAAATACGTTATGTCTTGCTCATTCCACATCGTTTTTGGGGATTTATTCATTATTGTTAACATAATTATTTTTCGATTAACCTGATCATAATTAGATCTGTAAGTTACTTGCATTGCTACAACAGAATACACCGACGCCATTTACGCGATAAGTAACGAAGCGCAAAATAAAAAAATGAAATAGCAACATATGCAAACTGTGTAGAAACTTGAGTCTTTTTAGTGCATTGAATGCAAACGTAAACTGCAGTTTGCCTCACTTGTGTTGAATTCTTCTTTATCACCACCCTATTGTAACTAGCGCACAACAGGGTGAAATAAGAAGGGTTGGATAAAAAGTTTTGATACTCTGTGCAAAATACTCATTCTAATCTGGTATGTAAAACTATTGTCTTACATGCTTTCTTGTGTTGCTTTGACAGTATTTAATATGTTAATTTACTTATTGTTGGAGGTGCACAAATTGCTGCTCATGTGTGCGTGCATGCATGCGTCTGTATGTGCACGTGTATGTTCATGTACCTTCATATCAGTCTGTCATTTCCTTTGGTGATTTGAGAAAGAAGGCTGCCGTTTTATTTTGGATTTCGTAATCGTCTCTTACTGTTTCCAAAATAAAACCAGTAACTCCAGAATAAATCTAAGTTAAAATAAATACATCACCTAGAGAAGGAAAGGTCGAAGCAAACTGCTGATTTCCGACATGTAGGGGTTATATCACAAATAATAACACAGTCACAAGGTTACACATTTAGAAAACACGTCCATATAAATACATTTTAAATGTTACCGCCAAAAAAAAATAATAATAACTGTTGGTTTTCTCTTGCTCCAGCATTTCAGTGGTTTCTTGCTGTCGAGTTCTTACCGTTATTTCATCTCAGTGGTAATTTGTTTTTTTTTTTTGTATTCACGGAGATGTGGCACTGATGAGTTAAGAGGCCTACATGAGGATTGAACAAATTAGTTGTCTAAATCGCGACGGAAGTAAGGGCGATGATTTTGGCCACGTAAAATCGATTTGAGCCCCCCCCCCCCCCACAGTGGAATTCGTTTCCACTGATCGTTCCAAGGCGGTTCTCCTGTCGCGGTTTATTTTTGTTATGGTTTGTCTTTGGGTGTTATTTTATTTTGGATAGCCTATGGGCCATTTTGTGGGAAAAACTGTCCTTTTGGCTTTCCGCTATTGGTTTTTCCATCAGGGTCTGTTGTTTCATGTTTGTGTTTCTTTCCCTTTAGTGTCTCTGATTGGAGCTGTGGGTTGATTATATCGATTCCTGATAATTGCCTCCACTTCTGTTTACTATAGGGTTCAAGGCAGTAAAAATTATATAGACGTGTTATGGTGACGATACACGTCAATTAGACACATTATGTCATCGGGTAAGCTTATATACAAGTCAAAATATATTTTATATGTGCAAAAGAAAATAGTTTTTCCTCTGTTCCAGGTGACTACTTCAATAAGCTCTGTCCGGTTGGAAACCAAACATGCATACCTTGCTCCGAACGTTTGCCTACTTGTGTTGGATATGTTGACGGTCCAAATATGCTTGTGACCAAACCATGGTCAAAGTACTTCGTCATGTGCTATCAGAACAGAACTTTGTCAACAGAAGAATGTCGAGAGGGTTTCTTTGATCCGAATAGAAGAATATGCACTAAAGTACTTCATAAAGGTACTTGGTTTGTAATTACTCCCACTAACGACAGTTTACCTAGTGTATCATATCTCCTTTTAAAGAACAACACATGTATTTTCTGTATTCAGCTAGCAAAAGAGTATTCAGCCCGATTGGTTAATGTACTTGAGACATCTCAGTCTATAATATTAATTTTAAAACAAAATAAATCATAAGACAAGTTTTGCGAAATTTTACACATAAAAACGGCCCGTATTCTAGCGATAACTAACATATTTGAAACATAGAAATCTTTGAGATGTCATAAACAAATTATCACAATGAAAAGCATGTTCCAAAATGAATAAATGAGGGTGATGAAATATTAATACATTGGACAATTTGATTCCTACCATTTTTATTGTATTCTCAGATTATCTGTAGTCTATTTATAAATAATTTTGCGATATTAAAACAGCTACGAGAATCCAGGTAAAGCAGCACATTTCTTATTTCTGCAATTATATATATAATAAAAAAAGCCTTACGGCACTATGGACGGGTTCTTCGTAAAAGCACAACAAAAAAGTGAATCTGCAGGTCGCCCTCGCCAACCCTAGCGTCCACCCGAAAATCGTTTATTTTGACAAAACGCCAAACCGGTAAATGTATCCAAAAGCCTGATAATCGTAGAGGAAGTAAGTCTCCGATACAAAGGTTGGCCCAATTATCTTCGTTCGCTGTCTTTAAAATAAGTACCAATCTACTATTGGATAGACAGAGTAAGTGTTCCAATAGCTTTTCCAGGCGAGGCCGGAACCCTACAGACTTCAGCTTTGAAGGCTTTGGCGCCATTCATTTTTAGCTCGGATGTTTTCGAAGAAAACGACGAGGTATTGTCATAGCGCTGGCGTCGTCTTCGTCGTCGTGCAAAAACTTGGACATTGTGTGTAGATGTGGCACTGAAGAGTTAGGAGGCCTTCATGCGGACTGAACAAATTATTTGTCTAAATCGCGACGGAAGTAAGGGCGAGGGCTGTGGACATGTAAAACCAATTTAAGCCCCCCAGTGAAATTCGTTTCCGCTGACCGTTCCAAGGCTGCTCTTCTGTCGCGGTTTCTTTTTGTTATGGTTTGTCTTTGGGTGTTTGTGTCGCTTATATTATTTTATTTTGGATAGCCAATTGGCCATTTTTATGGGAAAGTAACTGTCCTTTTGGCTTCCCGCTATTGATGTTTCCATTAGGGTCTGTTGTTTCATGTTTGTGTTTCTTTCCCTTTGGTGTTTCTGATGGGAGCTGTGGGTTAATTGTATGGATTCCTGATAATTGGCTCCACTTCTAGTCTGTAATATCTCTGTCATTACTGAACATATTTACTTGAAACTCGGACTAGTTGTTCATTATGAAAAGGGGGTGCAGCCGAGCGTTGGCACACGCATGCGGTGCTCTTGTTCTGCTAAAAATAGACGTGAAATAATGATCAGGTATCGATACAATTAACCCACAGCTCCAATCAGAAACACCAAATGGAAAGAAACACAAACATGAAACAACTAGATCATAATGGAGACATCAATAACGGAAAGCCAAAAGGACAGTTACTTTCCCACAAAATAGACAATTGGCTATCCAAAACAAAAATTATACCAGCGATATACACACAAAACTGTTATGTTATTATGATCTATTTGATGACTCATCAACCAGTCAACCAGTACAGTCCCAAATCAGGACGCGGCTTCTGATCAGGATCTTCAGTGCAAAAATATCAGCCATTTTCTTTGTCGATTTTTTGTATCAACTCGAACCAGTACCCTAAATTCTGAAATTGCCTCATACTATATATATCGTACCATTTAGTACACTGGGTTTACGTTTTACATATAATCCGTTATACCATTGCCTGTTCAAGTTATCAGAACTTCATGTAACGTGGGGAAGTTCTCATTACAAGGTTGTTGAGCCAGGGGTATAAATAAACTGGCAACAACAGATTTAATGTTTTAAGGAAGAAATCATGGTCTGGTCGAACCCTACAATATTGCATTTCCCAGACTAATTTCTAATGTTTTGCCAATGATAAGCCATAAGTAGTTTCTCCCTAAATTTCTTACGTTCAGGCCGATAGGCATGGTGGGCGAAAATTACAAGCAGGAACGATCAGAAACTGATACAATCAGATCCAGTCAGAAGCTTGCTTACCAAGTAATGTGCCGGATTACACTCTTGCTCCTAGACATCACGAAAACGCGCTTATGTAATTCTGACCCCTTTGAACCCTACTTTTATTTAGTAAAACTGGGGTTACAGGGGTAAACCTTATCGATCGTATTTCTGCTCTAAAATATAGATTATGGGTACTCGATGAGGCGGTTTTAACAAGTACCCACCATTTATACTTTGATCAGAAATAAGAAAAATATAAACATTTTTCATCTGAAAATTTTCGTGTTTCTTTTTTTTCGGCTATAAAACTTACAATGAATTTGAATTTGTGTATTTTCGAAATAGGTAGACTTTTGTTGGGCCGAACATTCTTATTCGCCATTTGTTTACGTATTTATGAATTTTGATTTTGGCTAAGGTACTATGACAACTACTTCCGTAAACCTCAATGTTAAAGTACTGACTTACAAATGGTTAGGGGAAGGGCCGTAACTAATGTTGTGAGAACTTGTGGCCCAACCCCATTGCTCATTTTGACGCAATAAACCATGTTTAAGCCACTTATAAATGGTTACTTTTTATCCCCCGACCGAATAGGTTCGGGGGATATAGCGATCAGCCTGGCGTCCGTCCGTCCGTCTGTCCGTCCGTCCGTCCGTCCGTCCGTCCGTCCGTAGACGCAACCTTGTGATGGCCCTAACTCCTATACCCTTTGAGATTCATTGATGGTTCTTGCCACAATTGTTCACAAGGATGAGACGGCGTGTCATGCGCAAGAACCAGAACTCTGGATTGCATACTTTTTGAGTTATCTCCCCTTTTAATAAAATAGAATGACTACTTTGTGATGGCCATAACTCCAATACCCTTTGAGGTATGTTGATGGTACCTGGCACAGTTGTTCACAAGGCTGAGACGGCGTGTCATGCACAAGAACCACAACTCTGGTTGTCATGGTTTTTGAGTTATCTCCCCTTCCAATAAAATAGAGTGACTACCTTGTGATGGCCATAACTCCAATACCCTTTAAGATATATTGATGATACCTGACACAGTTGTTCACAAGGCCGAGACCATGTGTCATGCACAAGAACCACAACTCTGGGTGCCATGGTTTTTTAGTTATCTCCCCTGACAATATAACCTTGTGATGGCCATAACTCCAAAACCTTACAGATCTCCACCCCTAAACCATATATATTATTGTTCCTTATAATAAGACACATTTATTGACACCAACCTGGGGGCCCCCCGGATGCGCTGGGGCCTTGCCCCACCCCCTCCACTTCATAAAAGGCCCAATATCTTGGAAACCGTACAGATCCCCACCCCTAAACCATATATATTCTTGTTCCTTATGATAAGACACATTCAGTTAGACTAACCTGGGGGCCCCGGGATGCGCCGGGGCCATGCCCCACCCCCTCCACAACATAAAAGGCCATATTTCTCAGAAACCTTGTAGACCCCCACCCCTAAAAAATATATATTTTTGTTCTTTATGACAAGATGCATTCATTGACACCAACCTATGGGCCCCCGGGATGCGCCGGGGCCTTGCCCCACCCCCTCCACTTCATAAAAGGCCCAATATCTCGGAAACCTTACAGATCCCCACCCCTAAACCATATATATTATTGTTCCTTACGATAAGACACATTCAATGACACCAACCTGGAGGCCCCCTGGAATGGGTCAGGGCCCTGCCCCACCCCCCTCCACTTCATAAAAGGCCATATATCTGAGAAACCATTCAGATCCCCAACTCAAAAACATATATATTCTTGTTTCTTATGATAAGACGCATTCAGTGATACCAACCTAGGGATCCCCCGGGATGCGCCATTGCCCCACCACTCCACTTCATAAAAGGCAATATATCTCGGCAACCTTTCAGATCCCCACCCGAAAACAATATATATTCTTGTTTCTTATGATAAGACGCATTCAGTTACACCAACCTGGGGGTCCTCTGGGATGTGCCCGGGCCATGTCCTACCCCCTCCACTCCATAAAAGGCCCCAAATTCTCAGAAACCGTTCAGATCCCCACCCCTTATCCATATATATTCTTGTTCTTTATGATAAGACGCATTCAATGAGTCCAACCTAGGGGTCTTCAGGGGTGTACTGGGGCCATGCCCCACCCTGCCACTTCATAAAAGGCGATAAATCTCAGAAACCTATCAGATTCCCACCCCTAAGCCATTTATACATTCTTGTTTTTTATGATAAAACGCATTCAGAGACACCAACCTGGGGGTCTCTTGGGATGTGCCCGGGCCATTCCCCATCCCCTCCACTTCATAAAAGGCCCAATATCTTAGAAACTGTTAAGATCCCCGCCCTCCAACCATAAACCATATATTTTCTTGTTCCTTATGATAAGATGCATTCATTGATATCAAATTGGGCTCCGTTGGGTCATCTCCCACCCCTCCACTTCATAAAAGGCCTAATATTTCAGATACATAGTCCTCATGAAATGGGGGTTCATTTGGGGGACTTTATAATCAATAAATTAAAACCATACATGGCTGCCAGTGGGCAGTGCCTGCCAGAGCTCTGGTGAGCATCATGGCCCATGGGCCTCTTGTTTCGTTATCTCCCCTGACACTAATCTTGTGATGGCCATAACTGCAATACTTTTGTGATATATTGCTGGTTTAACTCTGGTGCACTTTCTATTGGTGAACAATCTTCTGAAGGCCATATTGGCTTTTGGTCGGGGGATTTGCCATCTCTTCCGATGGCTATTTTTATTTTTGGTCTTAACGTGTGTCGACTATCTCACTGAGTATCATATTTATGAGTTACGTATATTTAACAATCATTAACAATCATATGTTTCCCTACACAGTTGACGTTCCTGGATTTTGCGAGGTTAACCCAACATTGATTCTACCAGACGAAACAAACTGTGGAAAGTACATCAACTGTTCATCTCCCTACAATGAATGGTTTGCCGAATGTCCATATCCACAACTTTTTTCTGAGGCGTCTGTCAGCTGCAACAACTTCACCTCCGTCTTCTGTGGGAAACGACCAGAACCACAAGCGCCATGTAAGTTTTAGCTCAAAGTGTGAAGAAAAGTACAGTTTTTTTTACTAAAAATGGTAATCTAAAAAGGTAAACAGAAATGCATGAAGGGCCACAATCACAAGACAAAGCCCAACCCCACCACCTACAAATTGCATATGGAGGAAGGAATGAGCACAAAGACAAGCGCTTAAAGGGAATTTGAACACCTGTGTGATTTTTCTGCTTTTGTTTAAAGGAGACAGTTTTCGGGTCTTTCTGTTCGCTTTTCTATAAGCCCTGTCCCACTGAAAAAGGTGTCAAGTAGAAGTAAAACAAAGATCAGGAATTGATACAATTAACTTACTCCATCCATAAAAGAAACCAAAGGGAAAGAAATACAAATATTAAGCGACCAGACCATAATGGAAACCTAAACAAAGGAAGGCCATATGGACAGTTACTTTCCCACAAAATGGCCATATGGCCATCCAAAATTAAAAGACACAAGTGATACACACAGTAAGTAACAAACAACAACATAAATAAATCGCCAAATTATTTCCTTTAAAAGTTGACCCCTATTGACATGGGAGACAAAATACATTTTGCTGGAGCTGCATTCCCTGAAGGTTCATTCATTCACTTAACAGGCGTAAAATAAGCCATCTCTACCTCAAATAGGATGAGTAGACTGCTAAAACACTTACAAACAAATGCACAATAAAGTTCAAATTACAGAGCTTTCTGTTGAAAGAAAAAACCTAGGCACCAATAAAAGGAGAACATCAGAATAACTGCGAATAACTTAAAATATAATCGGTTGCCGCGACAATTTTATAGGGACTGGCTAAAGCTCGCCCCTATGAAATTGTCTAAGGCCCACCGATTATATTTTATTATTAAAGACACTTACCATGTATTTAATATATTGCCGACAAATCTTCGCCATAAAAAAGAAATGAAGGCAATGATCAGGAATCGATAAATTAACCGACAGCTCCCATCAGAGTCAACAAGGGAAAGAACCACATTCGTGAAACTACCAGACCGTAATGAAAACATCGCCAGCGGAATGCCAAAAGGACAGTCCCCCCCCCCCCCACACACCACACACACACAATGGCCAAGTGGCTATCAAAAGCAAAATAATATAAGCGATACACACTCAAAGGCAAACCATAACAAAAATAAACCACGCACAGAAGAACCGCCTTGGAACGGTCAGTGAAAGCACACACAAACAAAAACAAGCACCTCGATAAAAATCCAAAAATCCAATAGAGATGTTCAATTGTGAAAAGGAACGAACGTTTAGGGCTGGCCGGCACAACAAATACGGAAAGCGTCTTCGAAAAAAAGCCATCAGAAGAGATGGAAAATCTCCCGCCAAAAAGCTAATATGGCCTTCAGAAGATTGTTCACAAATAGAAAGTGCACCAGAATTAAAATACATTAGTAAGCCAACAGTAAAGTGCAGCATCATCTGCAGAATTTTTATATATGTAATGTTTATTGACACGATAGTCACCTAATGACCGCTTCTCAACATGATTAAATTCCAAGATTTCCAATGCACAAAGTATTGTTATACTGAGCTGTGCTTCTCGCACACGAAATGCCATTTAAACATTGTATGCAAAAATGTGGAAAGTAACCGCAATATATCTCAAAGGATAATGGATTTGACACTATCACAAATTTATATTGTTAGGGGCGATGACCAAAAAAACTAGGGCACACGGAATTGTGGTTCTTAAGCATGACACACCTGCATAACCTCATGTACAACTGTACCAGGTATCGTCAATATGTATCAAAGGGTATCGGAGATATGGAGATTACAAGGTGTCATACTGTTATATTGGAATGGGAGATAACTCGAATTCCATAGGTGCCAGAGTTGTGGTACTTAGGCATGACACGCTGTCTTAACTTTGTATACATTTATGCCAAGTAACATCAGTATATTTCAAAGTGTTTTGGAGGTATGGTCAACACAAGGTTATATTGTCAAAGGAGAAAACTAAAAAAAAGGGAAACCAGAGTCGTGGTTCTTGCACATGACACGCCTGCTTAACCTCATGTACAACTGAACCAAATACCACCAATATATCTCAGAGAGTATTGGAGATATGACCATCACAAGGTAGAGATTGAATTCTTGGAAGGGGAGATAACTCGAAGACCATGGAAATCCAGAGCCGTGTTTCTTAGCAGGTCATGCCGCCTCAGCCTTGTGAATAATTGTGCCAGGTACCATCAATATATCTCAAATGGTATTGGAGTTATGGTCATCACAAGCTAGTTTCTCTATTTTATTGGAAGGGGAGATAACTCAAAAACTATGGCACCCTGAGTTGAGGTTCTTGCGCATGACACAACGTCTTGGCATTGTGAACAGTTATGCCAGTTACCAATGTGTCTCAAAGGGTATAAAATTTATCACAAGGTAGCCATTCTATTTTATTGAAAGGGAAGATACCCAAAGCTATGGCACCCACAGTCGTGGTTTTTGCGCATCACGCGTCGTCTCAGACTTGTGAACAATTGCGTCAGTTATAATCAATATATCCCAAAGCGTACTGGAGTTATGGCCATCACACAGTAGTCATTTTATTTTATTGAAAGAGGAGATAACTAAAAAACTAGGGCACCCAGAGTTGTGGCACTTGCACATGATATGTCTTCTTCGCCATGTGAACAATTGTGCCAAGTACAATCAATGTATCTCAAAGGGTATCACCATCACAAGATTTCGTCTACGGGCAAACGGAAGGATGCCATGCTGATTGCTATATCCCCGAACCTATTCGGTCGGGAGTTAAAAATGTAACTGATATGCTTCTTGTTTATTTTTAAATATAGAGTTTTTGATTAAACCCGCCATTATAGCCCATGTTTTGGAACGGAAATATTCCACTGTAAATCACACTTTTCTCTATATATAGTGGGATATTCGTTTACGTACTCGTTTACGCACTCACTGGGTTGGCCGATTCCGCCCATTAGGGCTTGAAGAAATAAATGGCTGCATGATCTGCCACGCAGAGCTGATACCAACGGCACAATAGTGCTGGTAAACCGCTAAGAGGTTCTAAGCAAGCCCAGGGAATGTGGTGCGAGTTGGGCCGTCCATGCAAATAAACCCTATTGGTTTCATTGGGCAGCAGGGCTTGAGATGTAATTTCATCTCAGTGTTGGGTAAAAGTCCCCGAAAAATTAACAGCAACGTCTCCAAAATGTCCTAAGCAGTGTTGATGGGAACGTTAAACCTTAAATCAAACAAGACAAACAAATGACGTATCGTTTGGAATGTCTTAGTTTGATTGAACATATAGTCTTGTTCATATGCATGCTCCACCTATAGATTTTTTGAGCAAAATAGAACAAGTAGTATATAAATTCATAGAGGATCTTACATGAGTGCTATTGTATTGTTGAATTTATTAAACGAGTTGAGGAAAAGGGATAAAATGCGAGGCATTGCCGAGCATTTTATCCCTTTTTCTCAACGAGTTTAATAAATTTAATAATACATGAGCAAGAATGCAAGATTCTATTTATCATATGACATTAAAAGCGTATTTTATTCACGATTGTTTACAAAAATGTCAACATTCCTGCGTTAGTAAACGCGACGTCATTAAGGACGTCGTACATATAACGTTACGGGACGTATCTAGCTAATTTGCATATTTAATCCACTAGTGGATTATCGAAAATAATACATGACGTTATTACACTCTCAAACGCGACGTCATATGATAAAGAAAAAATATATAACCGCAATGACTTCAGCACCAAATTTCGTAAAATCATTCTTCGATATAAAAAGATTGGGTGCATCAAAAATGTTATACGACAGACTGCATGCATGGTAGTTAACCCAATCACGGTTGACAACTTTGCTTCCCTCTATAACTGCACGTCGGTCAGATTCTATGACGGTTCCAGCGTAAAGGCTTACTGAGAATTAGAGAGATCTAATTCAATGTAATGTTGGCTGGTGCCTGATGCTCTGTCTCTGGTCGGGCCCGTTGCAGTCTAACTGTTGGTTTTCTTTTGCTCCAGCATTTCAGTGGTTTCTTGCTGTCGAGTCCTCACCGTTGTTTCATCGCTTTGGTTGTTTGACTTTTGTGTTCATGGAGATGTTGCACTGATGAGTTGGGAGGACTTCATGCGGACTGAACAAATTATTTGTCTAAATCGAGACGGAAGAAAGGGCGAGGATTGTGCCCACATAAGAACGATTTAAGCCCCCAGAGGTATTCGTTTCACTGACAGTTCCAAGGCTGTTCTTCTGTCGCGGTTTATTTTTGCTATGGTTTGTCTTTTAGTGTTTGTATGGCTTGTATTATGTTGTTTTGGATAGCCAATTGGCCATTTTGTGGGAAAGTAACTGTCATTGTGGCTTTCCGCTATTGATGTTTCCATCACGGTCTGTTGTTTCATGTTTATGTTTCTTTCCCTTTGGTGTCTCTGATGCGAGCTGTGGGTTAATTGTATCGATTCCTGATCATTGCCTTCACTTTTATTTTTATAGAGCGATTGTTGAGAATCGAAACTTTGATTCGAAATGTCATGTTAAAATATTCTGCATACTTACTTTGGTCGGGCCCCTCGGAGTCTAACTGTCGGTTTTCTTTTGCTCCAGCAATTCTGTTGTTGTATGCTGTCGAGTCCACAAACTTGTTTCATCTCTGTAGTTTTTTTTATTTGTATGTTCTCGGAGATGTTAGACTGATTAGTTAGGAAGCCTTCTTGTGGACTAAACAAAATTAGTGTATACTGCGACAGAGGTAAGGGTGAGGATTATGGCCATGTAAAATCGATTTAAGCCCCCAGTGGAATTCTTTCCACTGACCGTTCCAAGGCGGTTCGTCTGTGGCGGTTTATTTATGGTGTTGTTTGTTACTACTTACTGTGTGTATCACTTGTGTCTTTTTATTTTGGATGGCCATTTTGGCCATTTTGTGGGAAAGTAACTGTCCTTATCGCCATCCTTTGTTTAGGTTTCCATTATGGTCTGGTCGCTTCATGTGTGTTTCTTTCCCTTTGGTGTCTTTGATGGGTGGAGTAAGTTAATTGTATCGATTCCGGATCTTTATTTACTTCTACTTTGACACACATCAATTAATATGAGAAGGAGTTTTCACGAAAAGATCCCAAGGAAAATAAAATATAAATTTATAGAAAAATAGAAGTGAAGGCAATGATCAGGAACCGATACAATTAACCCACACCTCCCATCAGAGACATCAAATGCAAAGAAACACTACACTTAATAACTAGACCCTTATAGAAACACCAACAGCGGCAATCCAAAAAGACACTCATTTTCCCACAAAGTGGCCAAATTGGCTATTCAAATCAAAAAGATGAAAGCAATACACACGCTCAAAGACATACAGAAACAAAAATAAACCGGAACAGAAAGACCGCCTTGGAACGGTCAGTGAAAAGAATTTCACTGGGGGGGGGGGGGGCGTAAGAAACAATTTGTATATTTGTATAACCGTGTTTACCTATTTCATCCATATAGGTGAGTATGAACAAAACCACTGCTCGAAGGAGACGACATGCAAACCGTGTTTGGAACGTTTACCTAGTTGTCGAGGTTTACCAGATGGTCTAAACGCTGTATCTGGTCACTACTGGACAAATAGATATATCGACTGCTACATCAACAGAACTGTTGGCATTGGACATTGTAGAGAAGGCTTGTTTGATCCAGAAAGGCGAATGTGTTCAAGCACAATCAACCCCGGTAATTGTATATAAAATGTTTTATAAAAGGGTAATCCGTTGTAAGCAACGTCTGCAGCACTGAATTGAAAACTATAGCTTGTGCAAGATTTTTTTCTGGGGCAAAGTAGCTAGTTTTGGCCAATTATGCCTCATTAGTGACATCAGTTATTTTCAAATTTAAGCAGTGAATTCATGGATCTAAAGCCTGCCCTTGCAAAGTGGTGCGAGTCGGCCCGTCCATGCTTATAAACCCTAATAGTTTCATTGGGCGGCAGGGTTTGAGATGTCATTTCATCTCGATGTCGGTTAAAAATCCCACAGAATTGGAAGCAACGTCTCCAAAATGACATTTACAGTGTTGACGGGGACGTTAAACCTCAAATAAAACAAACAAACAATGATCCCAAAGGATCTAATAGTTTTTCCTGATTTTGTATTTCCAATTATTAAAAATATTAGACGTAGAGAGAGAGAGAGAGAGAGAGAGAGAGAGAGAGAGAGAGAGAGAGAGAGAGATTAATAAAAAGAGAATATTCACTTATGTATAAATGTTTTTCATTTAATATGTAAACTAATACATTACACTTGATCGCATTGCTGTTCGGTAACTACTGCATTCCATATGAGAATACCCTATATACATGGACATACCGTCAAAGCAATGTGTTTGCATAATCAAAATCCTATAACTTGTATAATATTAAATGAGAGGGAAAACATTCCTCGGAAATATGAGTCAGAGAAATGTCGATTGAATGAATCTTTCCAAGCGCTACATGGATATTTGACGCCTTAAACCGCCATCATTCGACGAGGGAAAGCTCTATTCTTACTGAGTGTTTTAGTTGTTGACATGGATTTGCGTCCTTGCTGGATGCACATTTGCGAATACATGTTTGGATAAAAAGTAATGAGCGACAGAGGGCTTGAAATACAAGCAATGACATTCCGATAGTTTGTACGACTTATGTAAAAACTTGCGTAATTTATTATAATTATAGCTCTTTTTTGTAATATACTTTCTTTAGTCAAGATAAACGAGATATGCCGGACAAACCCTGAAGCCATTTTCCCACATCCTTCCGACTGTGCGCAATATTTTGATTGTACTAGACAAGACAGTCCATTCAACAAGTACGAAGGGGAATGCCAATACCCGGACCTGTTCTCGGCTACAACAAGAAAATGCATGCCGTTTACGAATGTATCCTGCGGCACAAGAGTTGAACCACAGGCACCATGTAAGTGACATACCATCGCGAAAACATGCTTATATAATTGTGACCCCCTCGAACCCCACTTTTATATAATGAAAAGTAGAAGTAAAACAAAGATCAGGAATTGATACAATTAACTTACTCCACCCATAAAAGACACCAAAGGGAAAGAAATACAAACATTAAGCGACCAGACCTTAATGGAAACCTAAACAAAGGAAGGCCATAAGGACAGTTACTTTCCCACAAAATGTCCATATGGCCATCCAAAACCGAAAGACACAAGTGATACACACAGTAAGTAGCAAACAACAACATAAATAAATCGCCACAGAAGAGCCGCCTTGGAACGGTCAGTGGAAGATTTCCACTGGGGGGTTTAAATCGATTTTACGTGGCCACAATCCTCGCCATTACTTCCGTCGCGATTTAGACAAATAATTTGTTCAGCCGCATGAATGCCTCCTAACTCATCAGTGCAACATCTCCGTGAACACAAAAATCAAAGAACCACAGAGGTGAGACAACGATGAGGACTCGACAGCAAGAAACCACTGAAATGCTGGAGCAAAAGAAAACCAACAGTTAGACTCCGATGAGCCCGACCAGAGACAGAGCATCAGGCACCAACCGACATTATCTCTCTAATTTTCAATAAGCCTTTACGTTGGAGCCGTCATAGAATCTGAGGCCCGACCCACCGGCGTGCAATTAAAGAGGGAAGCAAAGTTGCCAACCGTTCTTGGGTTAACTACCATGCATGCAGTCTTGTCGTATAATATCCATGTTGTACCCAATCTTTTTATATCGAAGAATGATTTTAAACCTTATTTTTCTTATTCCTGCTCTAAAATATAGATTGTGGGTACTCGATAGAACCGCCTCGATGAGGCGGTTCTAACGAGTACCCTCAACCTATATTTGAGCAGAAATAAGAAAATTGTTTTTCTTAAAATGCTTGTTTTTGGGCGGTTAAGTTTACAATGTATTTGTATAGGCGTGTTTTCGTAATGCTTTCATAAATGAGTGCTTAAATCTGTTGAATCATATTACTGAAGCTATAACTGACAAACTCTAATAAGTGCGTGTTATTTTGATGTTCCCTCCTGATGCTAATGCCTCTCAAATATCCAGAAGCAAATCCGCGTCCGGATTGTAAAAAGGAAAGCAAAACTCTTAGTGCGTATGGATCTTAATATACTAACTGCAAAATAATTACACGAAGACGAACATGTCTTGTCACAAAGTTTGCTGTATCCATATATTTGTTTGTATCTTACAGTTTACCTGTTATGCCAAAAAGATAATTAATCGGCATGTTATTACTTCAATTCCAACATAGAAAAAACGTTAGTTTGATTAGCTCAGTTATACAACACAGTGTTAAGTTAATGTGTTCGCATGGAAACGTGAAACTAATTAAAATCTAGATATTTAGTGGACAGGATCTTATTAGCTTATTTTGTCAAAGTTGGCCGTTGTTTGTGGTCGAGAGTTAATATGACAGGAGGAGGAACAAAGTAAACTATGCGACCGCATGTTCAGAACTGCATGTGCTGTCAAGAAATCTGATAAGATGTTTATGCTGTAAGTAATTAGAAGGATATACAAATCAGGTTTTTTGTTGCAGTGCTGGATGTACAGTTTATTCTTCATGGTCGATACCAGGCTTGTAGTCTGGACCAGAAAAAATGCATACTTTATATTTCCTAGTTCTGTGTTTAAGTCCTTGCTTCAAAAGGATAACCTTTTTATAGAACATATTTAACGTCACTACAGCTGGTGTCTGGGAATGTGTGGCGGCCGTAAAACGTCTCCCTGCCCTACATCATAGTGTAATTTATATTTCCTTTGGGATCATTGATAGAATCTGGAATTTTGAAAATATTTGAGGGTCACTCATGAGCCTATTTGGCCGAAACTAGCTAGTCTGGCCCAGAAAAAAATGTAACTTCATATTTTCCAGTTCAGTGGTGTATTCCTTGCTTCCATTGGATAACCCTTTTATAGAACATATTTGTAGTATTATGTCTACAACAAAGGATTGGAGGCATACTTTCGGGCGGATCTCGTTTGCATCGGTTTCGGTGTCGATCAGCGACGGCCTTTGCGTTGGCTGTTTAAAACACAGTACCATGTGAAAGTGATGGATTCTAACCAAAGTCAATGATTACATCACTAGGATTGGGGACAACCATCATTAGATTTTGGTTCATTGTATCGACTCGTGATTTACTGCGGCATCCTGTGGCATTATATTTCGCAATTAATTCGATTCGCCAGAGTGTCTACTGATGTAACTGACTTCAGCACTCGCTATACATTTTTAACTGTTTAATTTCTTAATCGGGGCTATCGGTATCATAAACTACGCAAAATAGAATGAAGGCAATGATCAGGAATCGATATAATACACCCACAGCAAAGCCTTTCTAAATTTGATAGAAGTCATTCCGATTTAACTTCTACATTCAGTGCTGGACTTGGAATTTAGAAAAGAAATATATACTTCCAATGACTTCAGCACCAAATTTCGTAAACACATTCTTCGATATATAAAGATTGGGTACACCATAAATGTTACACGACAAGCTGCATGCATGGTAGTTTACCCAATCAAGGTTGCCAACTTTGCTTCCCTCTTTAATTGCACGCCGGTGGGTAAGGCCTCAGATTCTATGACGGTTCCAGCGTAAAGGCTTACTGAGAATTTGTATTTACTTTCAAGTAATGATGGTTAGTGCCTGATGCTATGTCGCTGGTTAGGTCAATCGGAGTCTAATTGTTGGTTTTCTTTTTCTCCAGCATTTCAGTTTTTTTCTTGCTGTCGAACCCTCACCGTTGTTTCATCTCTGTGTGTGTTTGGTTTTTATGTTCACAGCGGTGTTGCACTCCTACGTGCGGACTGGGCAGGTTATTTGTCTAAATCCCTACACCCCCACCGTGGTGAAATTCTTTTCACTGACCGTTCGAGAGCGGTTCTGCTGTCGCGATTTATTTTTGTTATGCCCCCAACTTCGAAGAAATTGATGGGGCATATTGGTTCTGCCCTGTCCGTCCGTCTGTCCGTTACGCTTTAAGTACCTAGGTAAACTACATAATGGCTTGAGCTAGGATCTTGAAATTTCATATATTGCATGAGCCTGAAAAATAAGCGGACCCGTATTTTTTTCTTTTCCGTCGATATGCCCCTTTTTGACTTATGCATTCTGGCTATAGGGAAACATTGTGAACAAAATATCTGGAGAACCGCTTGAGCTAGGCTCATGATATTCGGCATACCTTTGAGTGTAATGTGTAAATGGCCTGATTTACTTTTGACCAAATTCCGAAAAAAATTAACGGAGTTATGCGCCTTTTTCGACTTAAGCATTGTGGCTATTGGGAATCGAGAATATATGGCGAACCGCTTGAGCTAGACTCATGATAATTAGCAGATCGTTTGGGTCTAATGTGTAGATGACCAGAGTTACTTTTGATGAAAGTCCGAAAATATTTAATGGAGTTATGCCCCTTTTTGTACTTAAGCATTATGGCTATAGCGAAGCCTTGTAAACAAAATATTTGGAGAACCGCTTGAGCTAGGCTTATGATATTTGGCATACAGTTTGGGTCTAATGTGTAGATGACCTGATTAAAGTTCTGCCCTGTCCGTCGGTCAGTCCGTCCGTTCGTTACACTTTAGGTACCGAGGTAAACTACAAAATGGCTTGAGCTAGGATCTTGAAATTTCATATATGGCATGAGCATGAAAAATAAGCGGACCCGTGTTTTTTTCTTTTCCGCCGGACTTGTCCTTGCGGAGTGATGCCCCTTTTTTACTTATGCAATGTGGCTATAGGGAAACATTTTGAGCAAACTTTCCGGAGAACCGCTTAAGCTAGGCTCATGATATTTGGCACACAGTTTGGGTCTAATGTGTAGATGACCTGGTTAACTTTTGACGAAATTCCGGAAATATTTAACGGAGTTATGCCCATTTTTGGACTTATGCATTGTGGCTATAGGGAAACCTTGTGAACAAAATATCTGGAGAACCGCTTGAGCTAGGCTCATGATATTTGGTATACAGCTTGGGTCTAATGTTTTGATGACCTGAGTAACTTTTGAAGAAATACTGAAAATATTTAATAGAGTTAAGCCCCTTTTTGGACTTATACATTTTGGCTAATTGGAAACCTTGTGAACAGAATAACTGGAGAACGACTTGAGCTACGCTCATGATTTTTGGCAGTCTGTTTGCTACTAAGGCATGGAATTGAAACCTGAATTGTTTAAAATATGTTAATATTTGACAGGTTTATTTTTAATGCAAATGATCATGAGGTACTGTTTACTGTCCCATTAAGGGACAAGCATATGTTTGGGGGCATAGTGTTTCACAAACACAATTTCTAGTTATGGTCTGTGTTTGGGTTGTTGTGTCGCCTGTGCCTTTTTGTTTTGAATGACCATTTGGCCATTTTGTCGGAGGGTGGCTGTTATTTTGGCTTTCAGCTGTTGGTATTTCCGTTTGGGTCTAATTTTTTCTTGTTTGTGATTCTTTCCCTTTGTTGTCTCTCATTGGATCTGTGGGTTATCCTGATCATTGCCTTTCCTTCTATTTTGAAGACCATGGTTTCATTTTTAGGTCCACGCCCTACATACTCTCAATTATTTTTTATTTAAGGGGGGGGGGGACGCAAAATGGCCTGTCTGCATCCTATCTCATGAAAGAATCAACACAGACGTCAAACGTACTACAATATATCACTACAACCTCAAAATATTTGATTTTGATGACTTTTGCTTTATTTTCAAGGTCACATGCTCATGAAAACTGACAGTTTTGGGAAAATACCTTGTCTGCACCCAATCTCATGAACGAAATGATGATTTTTGTCTAACTTGGTACGTTATATTATTACCGCCTAACACAAATTGATTAGAATTTGGTAACATTAACCTATTTTTAAGGTCAAAGTCTCCCGAGAAATTTAAATGTTGGGTCAAAAGTGACTTTTGGGCACTCTACTGATTATCTGGATCCAATGTAGGAAAATGTATCATTTCAACATATCAAGGATTTGGTTAGATTTGGGTGATCGTGTCCTTATTGTAAGGTCACAGGCTACTGGAATTTGTCAGTTATGTTCTTAAAATGGCTAGTGGGACTTGTGTTCAGATGTGTGATGCAATATATATGATTTCAGCCTACCAATTTATGTTTACATTATATATATTTGGTAGTGAGTGTGGCATAGTTTTCCTGTGAAAACATTTCTAGTCTTTATCTATAGGTGAGTACAAGCAAAATCTATGTAAAACATCAACTCACTGCATCCCTTGTGCAGAACGTCTACCAAGCTGTATAGGCCTGCCTGATGGTATCTTCAGTATTCAGTGGCGACGATGGACCGAACGCTATATTAGATGCTCTCAGAATAGAACAGTGCTCGTTGAATCATGTGTTGAAGGAACATTTGATCCTATCTCGAAACAGTGCGTGAAATATATTCCAAAAGGTTAGACAGTTATATTTTATTATTACAATACCTTAATGTATTGAAATGATCTATAGCATGATAAAGCAAAAAAAGTAAAATAAAACTGGGTAAAAAGTAGCTACAAACAAAGAATACAGCAATCTCAAGCAAACGAAAGAACAGTAGGACTTAGTTACATGAAAACACACACGAAATTCGCGTACGAACAATAAACGCCAATTAACCCATTAGAAACTGCAAACGAAGTTTCAAGCCGTGGCATAATTAAATAATCATCGAAGGAAATAGAACGAAAAGTTTGTACAGTAAGACACATTCCAAAAACAAAATCACCTGGAAGAAAAACAACTGGTTACACGAAAGCACTCACTCACGCTCGCACGCACGCCAGCACGCACGCACACAGAGTACAAAACAGTATGCCCACAAACACCATTAGACCAATTATCTTGTCGGAAACTGTTTTTTTTTTATTTTCCAGAACACATCGTTGACTTCTGTGAATCGCACCAAAATGCAGTTGTGCCAAATGGAGAAAATGCTGCACAGTACTTTAATTGTTCTTCGTCGTCTTTGGATCTGTCTGTCCCTTATCTACGCGAATGCCCCTACCCAGACCTGTTTGACAAGGAAAAACGTCAATGCGTCAACTTCACAAACATTGCAACTGACAAAAGACCTGTCCCTCAAGCACCATGTAAGTTTACTTCTTCATCGTGTATATGATGCATGTATTTGATTATGAGTAAATAAATGATACATTGCAAACGCAAATGTGTTTACCGAATATGTCTTTCAATATGATAACACACCTGTGCGCTAAAACGGGGTCTTTCATATCTCAAGAACTGATTTTTGTTATTTAATTTTTTTTAGTATTTTGCTTACTTATACGACTGACATAGCTTGCGTCGCTCGTCATTACGCAAACACGCCTTTACAAATAGATTGCCACCTTTATCGCCGAAAAAATGAAATTTTTATCATGAAAAATTGTGATATTGTCCTTATTTCTGCTCAAAATATAAATTGTGGGCACTCGTTAGAAACCGCCTCATCGAGGCCCCAATGGAAACATCAACAGCAGAAAGCCAAAAGGACAGTTGCTTTCACACAAAATGGCCAAATTGGCTATCCAAAATAAAATAATATAAACGACACAAACACCCAAAGACAAATTGCTGTTTTGATAGTGTACTACGAACTCTCTGATCATGTAAATGATAATAAATTTCATTGTGACTTAGTCTTTATGGGTGGAGTAAGTAAATTGTATCAATTCCTGATCTTTGTTTTACTTCTACTTTAAATTCAGACAAAAATGTATACTTGATTTCAGTACCCAGTATCGTAAAATCATAATTCGATATTAAAAGATTGGGTACAACATAAATGTTATACGACAGACTGCATGCATTGTAATTAACCCAATTACGGATGACAACTTTGCCTTCCTCTTTAATTGCACGCCGGTAGATCAGTCCTCAGATTCTATGACGGTTCCAGCATAAATGCTTACTTATGTACTTTTTGTGTGTACCGGATGCTCTGTCGCTGGTTGGGCCTATCGGGGCAATCTGTCGGTTTGCTTTTGCTCCAGAATTTCAGTGGTTTGTTGCTATTGAGTCCTCACCATTGTTTTGCCTCTGTGGTTGTGTGATTTTTGTGTTCTCAGAGATGTTGCACTGATGAGTTCGGAAGCCCTAATGTTGACAGAACAAATTGTTGTCTAAATCGCGACAAAGTCAAGGGTGACGATTGTGGTCGCGTAAAATCTGTTTAGGACAACCCGCTGACCATCCCAAGGCGGTTCTTCTGTCGCGGTTTATTTATGGTACGGTTTGTCTTTGAGTGTGTGTATCGCTTATGTCTTTTTAGCACCGGTCCCAATAGCTCAGTTTGTAGAGTGTCCGCTCCGGGGAACGGGAGGTCACGGGTTCGATCCCTGGCCGCGACATACCAAAGTAGAAGTAAAACAAAGATCAGGAATTGATTCAATTAACTTACTCCACCCATCAAAGACACCAAAGGGAAAGAAATACAAACAATAAGCGACCAGACCATAATGGGAACCTAAACAAAGGAAGGCCATAAGGACAGTTACTTTCCCACAAAATGGCCATATGGCCATCCAAAATTAAAAGACACAAGTGATACACACAGTAAGTAACAAATAACAACATAAATAAATCGCCACAGAAGAACCGCCTTGGAACGGTCAGTGGAAAGATTTCCACTGGGGGGCTTAAATCGATTTTACGTGGCCACAATCCTGGCCAAAGTCGTTAAAAATGGGACTAGGTGCTCCTCGCTTGGCACGCATATTTACGGGGTAGAGCTAGGACTGGTCGACCCAGGGTCAGGATAATGTGACTGGGTGTGGTATCATGTAATGTGTCTGGGACATGATACTTCAGTGAGGCAGCACTATAAAAGTGAGCATTGAGCTCCCTGTCGCAACCAGACACCGTCGTGATATGACTGAAAAATTGTTGAAAGCGACGTTAAACCCGAATTCAACACACACACACACACACACATGTTTATTTAGCTCACCTGTCACGTAGTGACAATGTGAGCTTTTGGGATCACATTTTGTCCGTCGTACGTGCGTGCGTGCGTCCGTCCGTGCGTCCGTAAACAATTTCAAATAAATATATCTCTAATACCCCATGACCAATCTTGATCAAATTTCATGTGAAGCATCATCAGGTAGGGGGAAAGGTTGCATAAGGTTTTTGGGCTGATCAGATTGGAATTCTGGTTGCCATGGCAACATGTAGCTTTCATAAACTTATAATGGGAACACTTTTAAAAATCTTCTTCTCTGAAACCACTGGGCCCAGAGCTTAGATAATTAGCTTGTAGCAATGTCAAGTGGTCACCTACATAAATCCTGCCAATCATGCCCATGGGGCCCAAATTGGCCACACCCCGGGGCCCCTTAGCTCCCATAGAATCATAATGGAAAAAAGCTTCAAAAATCTTCTTCTCTGAAACCACAGGGCCCAGAGCTGAGATATTTTGCATGTATCAACGGCAAGTGGTCACCTTCATAAACCCTGCCAATCATGGGGTCCAAATGGGCAAGCCCCCGGGCCCCTTAGCTCCCATAGACTCATAATGGAAAAAAGCATCAAAAATCTTCTTCTCTGAAACCGCAGGGCCCAGAACTTAGATTTTTAGCATGTAGCAACGGCACGTGGTTACCTACATAAATCCTGCCAATCATGCCCCTGGGGTCGAAATCGGCCACGCCCCGGGGCCCCTTAGCTCCGATAGACTCATAATGGAAAAAAGCTTAAAAAATCTTCTACTTTGAAACGACAGGGCCCAGAGCTTAGATATTTAACATGTAGCAACGGCAAGTGGTCACCTACATAAATCCTGCCAATCATGCCCCTGGGGTCCAAATGGGCCATGTCCCGGGGCCCCTTAGCTCCCATAGACTCATAATGGAAAAAAAAAGCTTCAAAAATCTTCTTCAGAAACCACAGGGCACAGAGCTTAGATATTTAGAATGTAGCAATGGCAAGTGGTCACCTACATAAAGTAGAAGTAAAACAAAGATCAGGAATTGATACAATTAACTTACTCCATCCATAAAAGACACCAAAGGGAAAGAAATACAAACATTAAGCGACCAGACCAGATAAATCCTGCTAATCATGCCCCTGGGATCCAAATGGGCCACGCCATTGGACCCCCTTAGCTCCCAAAGACTCATAATGAAGAAAAGCTTCAAAAATCTTCTTCTTCGAAACTCTGAAGCACATAGCTTAGATATTTAGTATCTAGCAACATAAAATAGTCACCTACATGAAACCTGCTAACCCTGCCCCTGGGATCCAAATGGGCCACGCCCAGGGACCCCTTAGTTAGCTCCTTTAAACTTATAATGGAAAAAAGCTTCAAAAATCTTCTTCTCCGAAGCCTTAAGGCCCAGAGCTTAGATATTTAGTGTAGCAATGTCAAGTGGTCTCCTACACTAATTATTTTCTGGTACACAGGTGAGCGATAGGGGCATTGGTCCCTCTTGTTTGTTTTGGGTGGCCAATTGGTCGTTTTGTGGGAAAGTAACTGTCCTTTTGGCTTACCACTATTGGTGTTTCCACTGAGGTCAAGTTTCTTTCCCTGGGTGTTCGGGTTATTTGTATTAATTCCTGATCATTGCCTTCACTTCTACGTCTTTACAAATACCTTACCTGTTAACCAAGACCCCTTCAAAAGGTTTTGCTGTTGAAGAAATGAATTGTTCCTCTGGGCAACTTTTTTCACTTAGGAGGAGACACCTATTGATAAGGGCGATACCAATATTTTGAAATGACTTCATCAAAAATGCAATTATATCCCTTATCATAGTTTACTTCTAAGTGTTTACAGGAAGTGCAACTAGCCTTGCTATCTTTTTTTCTATTTGTAAGAGTTTAAAATGACGTAAGGTGTGTTCAGATGGAATGACGAAAAAAAAAGATCAAAGTAATTTACAGAAACATCTGGAACAGACTACGCAATTTGTTTTGGTTTTACAGACCTTTCAAGATTATTTCACTCATATCGATCCGATCGTTAATCAGAGATGTGTGAAAAGCGGAGTACCCGGAGAAAAAAAAACTTCCGTTGTAGTACATGGCGTCTCACATGTGACCCGAGCCAGGCTGAAACACAGGAAATTCAATTAACGTCTAATGCACGAAGAGTTAATGTATGCTGTCATCGGTGAAATAAAGCAGGACAAATTTAGAATAGACAATCCTGCTCACGTAAGTAGCAATCCTGTAAGTTGAGATTAGGAAACTTGGCATAATGGCTTTGTAATGACTAGCAAAAGTACAAGTTGCTATGTTTGCTACTACGACGGCACTTTGCTTTTTTTTGCTCATTACGAAAACACGCCTATGCAAATACATTGTTATCTTTACCTAAAAATGAAGATTTTGGGATTAAAATAGTGATATTTTTCTTATTTCTGCTCAAAATATAGATTGTGGGTACTCGTTAGAACCGCCTCATCGAGGCGGTACTCGTTAGAACCGCCTCATCGAGGCGGTTCAAACGAGTACCCACAATCTATATTTTAGAGCAGAAATAAGAAAAATAAGTTTTAGCCCTGCAAACCCCAGTTTTCTTATATAAATCTGGGGTTCAAGGGGGTCAAAATTATATAGGCGTGTTTTCGGTGATGTTTTTGCTTTTTGCGTTACTAGGTGAATATGTAAAAAACCACTGTACACCTACTGATGGAGCAGAATGTATTCCGTGCAGACAGCGACTGTTCAGTTGTGTTGGTCTACAAGATGGTAATAACGCCATTGAAGGAAGAGACTGGGAATCAGCATATATCGAGTGTTATAAGAACAGGACAGTAACGATCAAGGAATGTGGAGCTTCTGAACTGTTCCATCCCGGCAAAAGAGAATGTGTAGTAAAAACCGACACTAGTGAGTAATCATGTTGATTATTTTTTTCTATGTCACATACTAAATACCAATAATTCCATTTATCATGCGCCGGATGGAATACTGTGTTGCTACTAGCATAATTTGCTACGCATTTATGCAAACGTCTCTAGAAAGAGACATTGGCTAGCATAACGTCACTCATCATATAATTTTGACCCCTTTAACCCCACTTGGATGTTGAAACACTTGGGTGACCGGGTTTTGGTATATATTATATTTCTTATTTCTGCTCAAAAACATGGATTATTGGTTCTCATTAGGAGCGCCTCGTCGAGGCGGTTCTAACGAGTTACAGTAATCTATGTTTGTTTAAATTATTAGACTTTTCATTTTTGGTGGTAAAATTGTCGGTACAGTTGATGTATTTGCATACACGCACATACATTCTAACAAAATACCAACACCAACTTTACACAGCCAACTAATCAATTGTATGCTAGTGGACTCTTTCGGTGCTATATGTCGGACAAATCATTGTCAAATAAGGGGTGTCAGGCTTGTATTTTTATTTTTTATTCTTTTTTTGACGGAAAATTCTGTTAGTTAATAGTAGAGGCCCTGATCAGAGGCAGCGTTCTGCAGCGTCTGATCTGGGCTGCACTGTTTGCCAAGGTACCCATTTAGGTGATACCGGCATGAAATGCGTTAACCAAGTCTGTACTGAATAAAATTTTCGCCATATATATAGCACAAGTCCATTTCAGATTTAAGGGGTTTCTGGTTTTGTTTATTCAAAACGTATTTGGAAAATTGTTGAACTACTTGTTCATTTCCATTTGGTGTCTCTGATAATGGTATCGATTCCTGATCATTGCCTTTTCGTCTGTTTTACAAACAGTGTATGCCCTGATCTGGGCCTGCACTCTTTGCAAATTACCCGTTTAAGATTTTCCAGTACAAACTAGGTTATACTACAGGGGTCTGTAAACGAACATTCACCTTGGGACGGTCAACATTAGAATTACTAGAGCTCTCCGGAGTGTACGAAATATTAGGTCTCAACCTCAATTTCAGTGCGGAAAAATATATGGTAAAAAAATTACAATTGATGCTCTATGAGGCTTCCTAGCTAAAGAGTTGATCAGGCCAACACAAACAGAAAAATACTATGCATAAATAGAAGCAATCATGAAAAATAAATTGAACAATCGTGGTAGCTGAAGGAAACCACCAATTAGGTCGAAGCCAGGATAATAAACATCGAATTAAGCACTTTTGTAAGATTAACCAGATTTTCATTAAACTTTGGTCAATTATCCCCCTCAGTGAGCTGATGTGCACGACCTTTAAATGAGCCATGCCGACTCAAGGTCAAGGTCACATTTGAAGGTCACGAGTTTAAAACTTTGAATTTTTTTTTGTCCCTTCCATATCTCCTTTACCCCTAAAAGGATTTCATTAAACTTTGGGTGAATAATCCTCCTCAGTGAGGTAACCATGCCAACTCAAGGTCAAGATCACAGGCGAAGGTCA
Source organism: Lucinisca nassula (assembly GCA_963580285.1). Taxonomy (NCBI): domain Eukaryota; kingdom Metazoa; phylum Mollusca; class Bivalvia; order Lucinida; family Lucinidae; genus Lucinisca; species Lucinisca nassula. Next base: position 4,360,045 of record OY757019.1, on the reverse strand, counting down.
CAAGGTTGAGCCTTGATACAAAATGCGGCGGGGGATTCGGCTGTCCTCCAGACTGTTTTCTTGTGTGTTTTTTTTTTGTTTCTAAGGGAAACATTTATTTCTTTGTGCTTTCCTGATGATGTTTCTCCAGCGCATCTGGTTGTAGTTGTTTTACTAGGATTAGAGTATTATATCAGTGTGCTAAAGAACGAAGTAGATTAGATAAAGACTTTTAACTGTGTAATAAATACGGTTACATGTGTATTTATAATATAAAATATTACTAATGCGTCATTACCCTGTTAGTTTTGATCCCTTTTATGAACTGTTGCAGTGTATATATCGGAAATCTGTCAGCATGATACAAGCAAAGTTTTCCCGCACCCAGCCAGCTGTTCACTGTACTATAACTGTTCGGAAAGTGGAGGTGCATTTGGAGAACGGTTACCTGTTCAGCTCAGGGTAAATATACAATCATAAAACATTACTGACATAACAATCATGTATTACATATATTACTGCCTCTAATGGCCCTAGGACTACATTAAATTCCATAAAAATATAGCAAATGTGCTTTTGTCTTTCTGTTTGTTTTTCATGTGTTTGAGTTTTTGTTTCAAAATGCAACCTTTATGGCACTGTGTCACTTTACTGCAGCCGGTATTGTTTTGTGTGTTGGCGGTAATAGGGCTTCCGTACAAATTATATGAGTAATTCTCTTGGGCGTTATGTTTTGATCATCAACGTTCTTGACGCTAATGACCCAGAAAGAGGGCTGACGCGTCGTTAAACCATCTTGGGGGGTTATCGAGCCCACTTTGAGTCTTCAAAATTGTAGGAGTGCAAGTGATGTACCTAAGTGGCAAAAAATGCAAGGTTTTCCTTTTTATGGGTGTGAGTTCAATGACAATCGTTGTAGAATTATTGCGCACGCATCGCGTGATGCAGTGGAGTTCGACGAGCAATGACAATTAGCGTAAATACAAATGGATTTGACCAGGCTGTGTCACAATATCAGAAAAAAGACTGCAATTGGCATCAAGAGGAAGAACAAACAAAAAGCAATTTCTATAAATATACACGCACCATGAAAGCAAGCAGCACTCTCTTACCCGACAAGGGGATTATATTGTCACAAAGTAAACAGAAGTAACGACAGCGTCAAAAACATAACAATATAAAAACATGCGGGTAACCTCAGATCACAAAGAATGAAAATCACATAAACAAGAACCACAACCTTAGAACCGTCAGCGGCGATATACGCTGTGGTAAGGTAATGCGATTTTACGGGGCCAAAATACTTAGCGTGTGCTTAAATATTGTTCCAAATATCAATTACAAGTTTGGCGAGCATAGGTTTTCCTAACAGAATCAGTGAAACATCAGATAAAACAAATGAGTTAAACAAAATCGCTAAAGAGGAATAAAAAATAAGAGCTTGTGACAAACACCACGAACATTGACAACCAAGCTTGAGCAACATTAAGCTGAAGAAAAATAAGTAGCTAGATCAACATAGTAAACTAATGTTTCATTCCTCAAATGCATGTTTTCAATAATTTTCAAAAATATCCCATATAACTTAGGCGGCTTGAGGCGTAATTTGATCGTGACTACCCTGGTAAACTTATTTCGTACAATATGTACATTTTCACAAACATTGAATAAAATTCTAGATAGATTCTGATAAAGTAGAAGACAAAATCTCTACAGAACATTTTTCTTCCACGAAATGTTCCTTTTTTCTTTTTTGGTTCTTCTCCGGTTTTAATCGTACACTTCCTGAAAAGAAATCAAGTCTTGTGGTAAGAACTTTCCGTTTTGTATAGGATAAAACTATAAACGGAAGTAGAATTCTGTTCGTTGAAGATGTCATTATTTAAACATACAGACATTTGTTCAGGCGAGTGTAGCTTCTCATGTTGACATTTTTTCTTTATCGTTATAGGAATGCCCATATCCACAGTTATTCTCGACTGATTTCCATAAGTGCATTGACTTTCAGTCAGTTAGATGCGGTGACAGGCATGAGACTGTTGCACCATGTAAGTGTTTATCCTGGCTATTCTCATATTATAGCATTATTCCCCACTATCTAAGGCGAGCGGGACATTGTTTTTGGCGTTTTCATCGGCAGTTTGAAACACAGTTTCTGTTAAATCAATGGGTAAATTCTTGCAAAAATTGCTTTGTAACATCAATAGGAAGAGAAAACAGCAATTAGTTTTTCATGGCCTAGACCTATCGAGAAAACAGTTTTCAGAAACTGTCAATTTAGGATCGAAAATCGCTTTTTAAACCCTACTTCATAAATGGATGTATGAACTATGGTCAAACTAGGTGCAAGAATACCTCTCCAACATTCTGAAGACTTGACTGGACACATGTGAGGCGCCAAGGTCTGCAACGGAAGGTCATGCACGTGTTTCTCCGGGTTTTCCAGTTTTTGTCCCCCACCCTCCCGAAGAACAGTGGGTTAAAAATAAGTAAAATAATCTATAAAGGGCCCTTAAACTACAACCAGAAAAAAAGATTTGATTTTTGATGACCTTGACCGCATTATCAAGGTCACAAGCTCTCAAAAGCTGTCAACATCGGCCAAAGTATATTGTCTGCACCCTGTCTCTTGAACGAATTTTTCATTATGACCATTTTAACCTATCAAAGAGTTGAATAGATTTTGGAGATTTCGACTTAGTTATTCAGGTCACACGAGTGCCACGACTGTCACATTTATCCTGTCTGCACTATAGCTCCTGAATCAGTTGACGACTTTGAGCTACATTTAGAGTTTGTTTGATTGTTTGTTTGATTTGAGGTTTAATGTCCCCGTCAACACTGTAAAGGTCATTTTGGAGACGTTGCTTCCAATTTTGTGGGACTTTTACCCGACATTGAGATGAAATGACTTCTCAAGCCCTGTCGCCCAATGAAACCAATAGGGTTTTTTAGCATGGACGGTCCGCCTCGCACCGTGTTTCCTGGACAGGCTTAGATCCTCTAAGCGAACATTCAGAGTAGTATATCAGTTCAACAAACAAAATAGTTTTATACATTCTGGTGGAATTTATATACGTTTCAAGGTTCTGTTTGATTTGAGGTTTTACTTCCCCGTCAGCACTGTATGGGTCATTTTGGAGATGTTGCTCGCAAGTTTTTCGGACTTTTACCCGGCATTGGGGTGAAAAACATCTCAGGCCCTGTCGCCCAATGAAACCAGTAGGGTTTATAAGCATGGACTGTCTGACTCGCACCGTTTTGGCAGGGCAGGATCAGATCCCCTAATCGGTTGTCCTGTACTCGTGTGCGGTCGGTTACAGCTCTGCGTGGAAGCATCATGCAGCCCATGTATTTCTTCAAGCCCCGATGGGCGAGGGCGTAGTTTTTAAGGTACAATGATCTAAAGATTGTTATTTTTTATTATCTGCACCACATTTCCTGATTCGATCAATTATATGCAAAATTAGGTACACTGAATTGCAAAATAATAAAGACTTGATTCTACTTGGGCGCACCTGACCTTACTTGTAAAGTCACAGAGTTTTAATCATATAAATGACGAGGAGGGAGGGGTTCGGGCACAGTTTTTCTTCTGCAGAAAATTCTTATTAACGATAAATTCAAAACTCATCAAAAAGAGAAACCCTTTCAGGGACATCTTTCAAAAGTATTTTGTTAAATTATGTAATGGAAGACACTAATAGAAATAAATGTCGATTAAAAATATATAATTTTGGAAGGATCGTACTATCATAAGGAAGGCATGGATTTCGTCTCAGTTAAGAAACATGTCTTTCATGTAGATTGATTTGTTTGATTTGAGGTTTAACGTCCCCGTCAACATTATTTAGGTCATTTTGGAGATGTTGCGTCCAATTTTGTGGAACTTTTACCCGACATAGAGATGATATGGCATCCAAATCCCTGCTGCCCAATGAAACCAAAAGGGCTTATATGCTTGGACGGGCCAACTCGCACCTGGGCAGACCTATACCTTCTGATCAGTTTACCAGTACTCTTGTGCATTCGGTTTCAGCTCTACGTGTAAGCATCATGCAGCTCAATCTATTTCTCCAAGCCCCGATGGGCGGGGCCAGTCTTTCATGTAGAGATACATGTAGAAGAGGTTTTATGTTCATAATTCTCCTGTATTTGTAGCAATAGCAGAATTAGGCTATACTAGTATTTACACTCATTTACGTTGCACGCATACTCTCATTTACGTTTCACGCATTGGTTTATATTGAACGAAAGGGCAGAAACATAATTTACATTTTCAGTTGGAGTCATGAAAGATAATGTAATCCATTACAATAACGCATCAGAGTGCCAGAGAGCACTCTTTCATTTCTGTAAACAGGAACTATTTTTGATGAAAACGTATGATACTTTTGTTATTTAACTCAAAACATAAGTTGTGGGTGCTCGGTTAAACCGCCTCATCGAGGCAGTTCTAACGAGTACCAACAACATTTGTATCACAGATGAAATATGAAATGAAAAATCATAAAAAGCCTGTAAAGTAGAAGTAAAACAAAGATCAGGAATGAAGATTTGTAAACCCCCAGTTTTCCCTATATTAAGTGTGATTTAGAAGGTGTATATTACACGGACTTGTTAACCTGATGAGAGTCGCATCAAGGAAAATTAATTTTCGACATTTGTGGCAAGTGTAGAAACGGAACACCAAGACTATGTGCACATTTTATTCAGTTGCTTCTCTGGGCACAGTGTGAACAGCCTTTCCCACAGCCGTTAACGTTGGAAAGGTAGGGCTGTATTATGAATATAAGTGGCAGGTCAAAGTGTGTTTTATGTGCACTTTTGTTCGAAGATTTGAAACAACCCATATTGTATAGGTGCTATAAATTCACCTACGGGCATGGATGCTTCGGAAACATATATTTATTCTTTCGGTATATTTGCAGGTCAGTATTTGCAAAATCAGTGCAAAGTGGATGATGAGAAATGCATACCCTGCCTAAATCGACTCCCAAGTTGTATAGGCCTACCTGACGGAGACAATCCAGTACCAGGGAAGTTATGGGACGAAGAGTTTATACACTGCTTCAAGAATAGAACACTAGGAGTACAGAAATGTGGATTTGGATACTACTTCCATCCACACAAGCGACAGTGTTTGGAAGTCTTAGAAAAGGGTAATGCTTAATTATAACAATGCTTTCAAATATTTAGCACCTAGAAAAGTAGAAGTAAAACAAAGATCAGGAATTGATACAATTAACTTACTCCACCCATAAAAGACACCAAAGGGAAAGAAATACAAACATTAAGCGACACGACCATAATGGAAACCTAAACAAAGGAAGGCCAGAAGGACAGTTACTTTCCAACAAAATGGCCATATGGACATACAAAATTAAAATACACAAGTGACAAAAGACTAAATTAAAAGACACAAGTGACAAAAGCCTAAATTAGCACATTATATCATCTTATATTAAACGTAAGGAGCAAAATCTTCATTTAGGTATGTATATCGTAAAAATTCCATTCACACACAGCATTGAATACTACATTGACGTGTAGGCAATAATCAGGAATCGATACAGTTGCCTTAAACCTCGAAAGAAGCATTATTATAAAGCAAGGTCAGCATAATTAAAACATACTTTCAGAAAGGCTGAAATCAAAATGGACAATATATTTCCCACAAAATGGTAGAATGGCTATCAAATGTTTGTCGTTGCAGGTATGTATTGGTAATATCATCTATTGGATAGGAGCCTTTTTTGTCCCCAACTTCGAAAAAATTGTGGAGGCATTTGTTCGTCTGTTCGTCCGTTAGTCCGTTCGTCAATCCGTCATATTTTTGTGCATATCATACTTTTTGAACCGTGCATGCTGGCTTTTTGAAATTTCATACATAGATTCCTTATGCAAATATAGTTGACACATATTTATGCAATTTTTACATCTTTGCAGCAAATGCAATGGAATTTTGTATGCAAGGTATTTCAAAACCTATCTTAGATATTATATTGAATCTTAGTCTGCTGATAGTGGATGATGAAAAGATAAATTAATTAACTTTAGATAAAACTGTGATTTTTATTCTCGGATCATGACCCTTAGCAAATTTGGAAATTAAATGTTTGTGAGCAAGGTATCTCAATAATCGTTTGAGCTAATGCCTGGAAACCATACAGACTGATAGAAGATGATAAAAGTATATGACCTGACCATATTTTGAAAAACAAATCCTGATTTTTTTCATGAGTTATGGTCCGTTGAAGAATTTGGCATTTTAACTTTAAAAGCAAAATATCTCTAAATCTAGTCGAGTTATTTTCTTGATAAATAGAAGTGAAGGCACCGATCAGGAATTGATACAATAAACCCACAATTCCTATCAGAAACACCAAAAGGAAAGAAACACAAACATAAAATAACTAGACCCTTAACGAAAACATCCATGGCGGAATACCAAAAGGAGCATTAATATAAATTTTCATTGCCTTCACTTCAATTTTAACAGGATCATAAACTTTTCAAGACCGTTGCTAAGTTTTATAGCCGCTATTTTGATTTATATAGATGTACAGCAATGATCAGGACTCGATACAATTGCCCATCAGAGAGACCAAAGGGAAAGAAACACGAACATAAAATAACTCGACCTAATTGAAACGTCACCAGCGGAAAGCCAAAAGAACAGTTACGTTTCCCCAAATTAGCTTTTTAAAACGAAAATATATGCGCGATACACACATTCAAAGTAGAAGTAAAACAAAGATCAGGAATTGATACAATTAACTTACTCCACCCATAAAAGACACCAAAGGGAAAGAAATACAAACATTAAGCGACAAGACCATAATGGAAACCTAAACAAAGGAAGGCCCTAAGGACAGTTACTTTCCCACAAAATGGCCATATGGCCATCCAAAATAAAAAGACAAAAGTGATACACACAGTAAGTAACAAACAACAACATAAATAAATCGCCACAGAAGAGCCGCCTTGGAACGGTCAGTGGAAGATTTCCACTGGGGGGCTTAAATCGATTTTACGTGGCCACAATCCTCGCCCTTACTTCCGTCGCGATTTAGACAAATAATTTGTTCAGTCCGCATGAAGGCTTCCTAACTCATCAGTGCAACATCTCCGTGAACACAAAAATCAAAGAACCACAGAGGTGAGACAACGGTGAGGACTCGACAGCAAGAAACCACTGAAATGCTGGAGCAAAAAAAACCAACAAGATGGCCTCGGCAGCTCAATTGGATGCGCGTCTGACTGGTGATCAGGAGTACGCGGATTCGATACATGCCGGGGTCGGCAACATTCTTTCATGGAGATTGATAATGAAATCTTTTCTACGATCATTATCTCAATCCGCTGATTCAAGAAGGGCAGTTGTCAGTTTCTGGCGAAAGAATGTGCATTGTACTGGTTAACCGCATATGTATAAGCCTGCCCTGTGTGGAAAGATAAACTGACTGGCTAAAATGACCTAAGCTAGTATTGACTGGGTCGTTTAACTCCAATACAAACACACAAACAAACAAACAAACAAACAAACATTCAAAGACGAAACTATAATAAAAAATAAACCGGTCAGTGAAAAGTATTTAAGTGTGGGGTGGGTTTGATTGATTGACGGCTCCGTTTAAGAAATGTAATTTGGTGTCCGATGCTCTGTTTCTGGTCAGGCCCACCCGATTCCAACTGTTGGTTTTCTTTTGCGTCCAGCATTTTAGTTGCTGACAAGCTTTCTTTGTTGTTTAATCGCTGTATTTGTTTTTTTTTTAAATCCTCGGAAATGTTGCTAAAGTGGGTTGGAAATCATTCATTCGGACTCAACAACTTGTTTGACCACATTACGCAAACACGCCTATACAAATACATTGCCACCTTTATCGCTGAAAAAAAAATGAAAATTTTATGATGAAAAATTCTGAAATTTTTGCTCCAAATATAGATTGTGGCCACTCGTTAGAACCGCCTCATCGAGGCGGTTCTAACGAGTACCCACAATCTATATTTTAGACCAGAAATAAGAAAAATAAGGTATAGCCCCGGAAACCCCAGTTTTACTATATAAAAGTGGGGTTCAAGGGGGTCAAAATTATATAGGCGCGTTTTCGTGATGCAAACCATGACAGAACGCAGGGCGTGAATTGTGCCACCTAAAATTGATTCAAGCACCCCCGATCCCCCTCCTGTAAAAAGCTTTTTACTTACCATTCCGAGGCAGTTCTTCTGTTATGCTTTATAATTTTTATAGTTTGGCTTTGTATGTATATAGTGCCGGTTTGTTAATAAAAGCCGTTTGATCATTTTGTGGGAAAGTAACTGCCCTTTTGAAAATAAATCTACCTGAGAGCAAAAATGGAAGGGAAGGCAATAATCAGGAATGTACACAAAGCCTCGCACCTTTCACCCAAGACATCAAAGAAAAAGTAACAGTTTGCATCCCATAAAATAACTATTTACAATAATAAGACATAAGAAAAACACACAAGAAAATTCGAATTATAACAATAATAAACCACTACAGAAGAACCGCCTAGGAATGGTCAGTAAAAAGGTTTTTTTCACAAGGGGGCTTAAATTCAAACGGCCACAATCGTCGACCTTGTTCCTGTCGCAGTTTAGACAAATTATGTGTTCAGTTCGCATGAAAGAATCCAAGTTTATCAGTGCAACATATCCGAGAACATAAAGACGACCGAATACAAAAGTGAAAACAACTATGAGGACTCGACAGCATGAAAAAAAATAAATTCTGGAGCAAACGAAAATCAACAGTTGGGCTCAGGGTGGCCGATCACAGACAAAATAACAGGCACTAACCGACAATACAAAAATAGTTTAGCTAGCTTTTAGGCTGGAGCGGTCAAAACGTTAGAGGCCCGACCCGCCGGTGTGCAATCAAAGAAAAAACAAAGTTACCAACCGCGACTCGGTTAACTACCTTGCATGCAGTCTGTCGTAAAATATTTATGTTGTATCCAGTCGTTTCATATTGAAAATTGATTTTAAGAATTCGCGTACTAAAATAATTGCAAGCATATATATTTTTTCCTGAATTTACAGTTGGGTCAGAACTAAGGTTTACACCCTTTTGTACTTGGTACTCACGTCAGGTGCACAAATTTACTACCATTGTAATGCAAATAGTGTAGTTGGCGTGCACGTCTCAAGTACACTTGGTGTAAACTTTAGTTCAGGCTTCACTGTACCATAAAATTCAGGTTCGGATAGGCCTTGTTTCAGAAGGGATTTAAGTCCAACATCGAAATTGGTCGGTGGGCCCGACAAACTATTAAAGCTGTGAGAGAAAGGTTTATCTAATATGTTTGTATAATTATGTTTTGTTTCTACCACATTACTATGACAGGTCTCTGTGGACTTATGGGTCAGAGGCTAGTTGTTAATCATTAGGTCTCTCGCGCTGTGGTTCGATCCTCGCGTGGGTCATATGTGAGCCGCTATGTTATGCAACGGAAGGTCAGGTGATTTTTAACCGGGTACCTCAATTTTCGCCAATCTTTTATTAACGATGTGCTCGAAATGAAATTCAAAAATCTTGAAAGGGTCGTAAAACCAAACAATAAAACAAATATTAAGCAAAGCATACAAAAGCAAGCCTGAGTAACAGTTCCTTTAAATGGTTTATTTTATTAAAAGAACCGTTTGTTTTTATTCAGTTGATGTGACAGAATACTGTGAGGTTCACCCGTATTCCATCATAGCTAGTACAGACAGCTGCGCACAATATTACAACTGTTCCATACATCATCAATATCGTGTGCTAGTTGGACGGTAAGTTAATATAAGAATATTGGTGGGCAGGGTTGGGGAGAGGTGAACTATCTGAATAGTAATGGAGCAGAATAACAATTCAAACGTAACGGAATAATTATTAAAGGTAATTTATTTATCAAAAGGCTTTCTGGGTTCGATCCTTTGCAATGCAGTTTGAGTAACAAATCATATGGCGTTCCTTAATTGGCGTGATGCCATGCTATAAACAACATATGCCATACGTTACACGGCACATTATTACGTTTAACATTTTATTTTTTTATTTTACCTGACTGCTGGTGATGTTAAGTGCCATGTGGCTGCTTTAAAAAGTCTCCCCATCCTTCATCATGGTGCAGATTATATTTTCTTTCCCTTTAGTTTATACTAATTTATTTTAGTTGAAGCTTATTGAATCGCTCTCAAACACTCATTCCGGATTTTTTCACGCGCGCGAGGAAGAGGCAGTGGCTTTTACACAACTATCCATTTACACCTGGGTTGAGTGGGGCAGTGTCATTATGTGTCTTGCACAAGGACACACCTCGATACCGGTGGCCGGATTCGAACGCACAACCTCCCGATCAGATGTCGAACGCGTTAACCACTGCGCTGTCGAGGCTGACCTTTGGTTCATTGAGTCCATTCTGGATACTTTGAAAATCAAATATCGCTTAAGCCGGCCCTGGGAGGCGTATGCAGCCTTGCAAACTATATTGCTGTGTATGAAGAGACTCAGTAAAATCGAGTGTCCGTTGTCGTTTCCAAAGGCATCTTTTTAGCTATTTTATAACTCACTGCAGCTGGGTTTAATTGCCGCGTGGCGGCCGTAAAAAGTCTCCATGTGCTTCTTCATAGTGCAGATTATATTTTCGTTTCCTTCGGGATCATTAAGTCCATTCTGGTTTTTTCGTAAATTGAAAATCGTTTCCGCCAGTGCTAGGAGGTGTATGCAGCCTTGCAAACTATATTATTGTGTATGAAGAGGCCCAATAAACCCGAGTCTAGGATTTTCGTCCTTAAATGTATTCTTTGTTTCCAAAGGCAACCTTTTAGCTTTTAATTATAGCCATTTCATATGGACTGCCTAAAATTCGCCACCGTATTTTAGTACATCATATAAAATGCCACTCTCATGTTTCCTTTCATATAAATAGGTTTGACTTGCTTTCAGGGCTACGGCAAATCAGGAATGTCATTATCCTAACCTGTTTTCAACAATCACCAGAAGATGTGAGGCATTTACCAGTGTTAATTGTGGAAAACGACATGAACCGATGAAACCATGTGAGTCCAGGTTTATGAACTAACCATAAGCTACGGTATATTTTCCATCGTCTAAAACTTTCTTGTTTCCGAATTTTGTCTGAGAAGAAAATAGTATCCATTGGATCGACTGACACAATGTGTTCGTCTACTTTACATTTATACGTTATAATAAAAATAAAAGTCGAGGTAATGATCAGGAATCGATACAATCAAAACACAGCTCCCATCAGAGACACCAAAGGGAAAGAATTACAAACATGAAACAACACACCCCAATGGAAACAACAATAGCGGAAAGCCAAAAGGACAGTAACGTTCCCACAAAATGGCTAATAAGCTATCCAAAATAAAATAATATAAGCGACACAAACACACAAAGACAAACCATAACATAAATAAACCGCGTTAGAAGAACCGCCTTGGAACGGTCAGCGGAAACGAATTCCACTGGGGTGCTTAAATCGATTTTACGTGGCCACAATCCTCGCCCTTACTCCCGTCGCGATTTAGACAAATAATATGAGCAGTTGCATGAAGGCCTCCTAACTCATCAGTGCAACATCTCCGTGAACACAAATAATCAAACAACCAAAGAGATGAAACAACGGTGAGGACTCGACAGCAAGAAACCACTGAAAAGCCGGAGCAAAAGAAAGCCAACAGTTAGACTCTTGGACCGACCAGAGACAGAGCATCATGTAGCAGCCAGCATTACCGTGAATTAGATCTCTCTTATTCTCAATAAGCCTTTACGCTGGAACCTTCATAGAATCTGAGGCCTGACCCACCGGCATGCAATTAAAGAGGGAAGCAAAGTTGTCAACCGTGATAAGGTTAACTACGATGCATGCAGTATGTCGTGTAGCATTTATATCGTACCCAATCTTTTTATATCGAAAAAACATATTTGAACGACACCGCGCCCTTTACGTGTGACTGGTCTACGCCTAAAATTAATGTAATAAACCAGAAAGAATGGGTTACTCAGAAAAAAAACAGGCAAATAAAAATCAGCCATCTCAAGCCACTGCAAAAAGAATAATCAGTGGTACGCATGCACAGGCATTACACAAAAACAATATGTGCAGTAATACATAAATCCAATATGCAACAGAAGCCTTGGGGTGAAATTTTTTTTTAGTATTGTGCTAATCTCCATATCCTTATGAACAGCTTTCGGATGCCCTTGACAGGCTTGTCTGTAAAATAGAAAGAAAACACATTTACTAATTAAAATCAACGATCATATGTTATAGACATCTGAAGCCACCGCTAGAACAGAGATGTTTTTTTTGCGTCACGAAGATGTATTCAAAGTTACAAAAACACATTGATGAATAACTAAGTTCAGTTAGCATTTATGAAACATTAAGTCGACGACTGCTTTGATAAGGCCATTTTAGTGGCCGACATACTTGATTCAAGGCCAACAACAAGCGCTGATGAGTAGCGGCAAAGTGTTACGAGTGCTCATATTTGTTTCATCACAATTATTTAATTTGGTTTGTATTTCAGTTTTTCTAATTTGTATGCCATTCTGTGATGGGCCATATATTGAGTTAGATACCTTTAGACGGACCAACTGTTTCGTGAATTGTAAATAATATAAGGACCTAGAGTGAAGGATGGGCTATAGAATAGATTTAAACTCCCCAGTAGTTCTCGCAACTGACCATTCTAAGGCGGTGGTTCTAATGTTGTTTATTTTTTAATGTAACTTTTCATCACGAATACACGCCTATAATTTTGACCCCCTTGAACCCAACTTTTATAAAGTAAAACTGGGGTTTACATTGGTATACCTTATTTTTCTTATTTCTGCTCTAAAATATAGATTGTTGGTACTCGTTAGAACCGCCTCGATGAGGCGGTTCACAATTTATATTTTGAGCAGAAATAAGAAAAATATCACAATTTTTCATCTTAAAATTTTCGATTTTCCGGCGGTAAAATTTACAATGTATTTGTATAGGCGTGTTTTCGTAATGTCATATTGTATGTGCTATTGGTTTTCTATTATTATTTTTATTTATTTGATTTCATTACCTGTGACTGTTGCGGCGTACTCGTCTCTTGTGGGAAAGTGGGAGATGGTTGCTTTGCTGTTTTGTGTTCTTTTATTTCCTGTTTTGTTATCTTCATTGTTACTTTCTCTTGTCATTGTTAGACTGTGATCTTGGTTGTGGCTTTTCCTGGTTGTCCATTTCTATAATTGTCTTTAACTTCAGATTATTATTTCATCATGTCTATGACCGGGTCAGAAATGTACATGACCCGATATATTGTTTTGGATGATTTGCTACCTTACTGGACCTCTTACTGACTCCCACATAATACAACAATCAGTCGACAGACAGTGTTTCTGTTCAAGACGTGACAACAATATGATAGGTTTCTATCATTAATGGAAATTTCTACTGGGTTGATCAAGAGTGTTACATAAGATCTTCTTGATTCATAATATAACATTGATGGTTACAAGCAGGTATTATGCAAATATATGTTCAACATTTGTTTTCAGATTAGATCATTTGTTACAAGGTAAACTGCAAAAAACTGAGAGCGTGAATAAAGACTCACAAGCTGGTTCTCTTTTGCTTCAGAATTTCTGTAATTTCATGCAGTCCAGTCCTCGTCGTTGTTTGATCTCTGTTTTCGTTTGATTTTATGTTATATGAGACGTTGTCCTCGTGAGTAAGAAATACTTCACACTGACATAACAAATTGTTCTATTCGAAAAGAAGTATCGTGACGATTCCGTCAGTCCTATATTCTCTTACAGTGTATACAGTACTTTCAAAAACTTTCAAAAGAGTCACCAATTATTGTTTGCATATTTGCAGACTTTGCAGATTTTGCAGATCATTGCCTTCACTTCTATTTTAAAATTCTGACGAGTTTGCGCAGCAATGCCTATCCGCCGGTTTTTGTGCTTGGGGTTTCACTGTACAAAAAGGCACTTGTAACTCACATTGCAGACAGCTGCATGCCCGTACATCTTGTCGATTGAGACAGCAGTTTGAATCGTCTGCAAAACTTTAGCCAACCGTTGACGGGTTACATAAGTGCTAATCAATACTTGTACTGTTCGGAACCTACCGTTCCAAGGCGGTTCTCATTACGTAAACACGCCTATATAAATACATTGCCACCTTTATCGCCGAAAAAATGAAAATTTTATTATGAACAATTGTAATATTTTTCTTATTTCTGTTCAAAATATAGATTGTGGGCACTCGTTAAAACCGCCTCATGGAGGCGGAAAACCGCCACATGGACGCGGTTCTAACGAGTACCCACAGTCTATATTTTAGAGCAGAAATAAGAAAAATAAGTTATACCCCCCGAAACCCCAGCTTTGATATATAAAAATTGGGTTCAAGGGGGTCAAAATTATATAGGCGTGTTTTCGTGATGTTCAGTCGCATTTTTTTTATAGTTTGTTTTTTCATGTATGTATTGCATAAACTTTTTTATTTTGGATAGTGGTTTGGCCATTTTGTGGGAAAGTGACTGTCCTTTGGGCTTTCCGCTTATGATGTTTTTTATTAAAGTTTGGTTGTTCCCTGTCGTGTATCTTTCCCTTTGATGCCTCTGATTGGAGGTTTTGGATAGTTGTGTCGATTCCTGATCATTGCCTTCACTTCTGTTTTAAACCTGCTGGCAACAGGCCTCGTAGGGCTTGCCAAAGGACGGCGCGGAGTCACCACCACAAGCGGGAGACGCTCGCTTGGTACCGTCATCGCCGCAGCTATACGCTCCCAAAAATGTTGATTCATCTCTTTTTGGATATGAATGCTGTTCCTAAAACCACAGATAAATTCACTATATTTTGAATATTTATTAAATGTGGGCAAAACAAATAGGAGTCGCAGTGCATGTTCCGAGAGTGTATTTATCTAAACTTCGGCGAAGACTGTGGTTGCGTATAATCGATTTACCCCCCCCCCCAACACCGCCATGGTAGTTTTACTGACCGTTCCAAGGTGGTCCTTCTGTTGAGGTTGACTGCCTTTGAATGCATCAGCTGCTAATATGTTCTTTATACATATATATTATTATGGTATTTTGGAAAGCAGTTTAGCCAATTTGTGGCTTGGGTATTAGGTATTTGTATCGATTCCTGGTCATTGCCTTCAGTCTGTTTTCATAAAATAAAAGTGAAAGCAATAATCACCAAACCACGTTTCTGTTAGATTTAGCAGACGATAAACATTTGTGAAAACAGTTGCCTGTGTCTGAGACACATCAAGAGATGCAGATGAACCTTCATATCATTGGATAGTGCAAAGTAGAAGTAAAACAAAGATCAATTACAATTAACTTACTACACCCATTAAAGACACCAAAGGGAAAGAAACACAAACCTGAAGCGACCAGACCATAATGGAATTCTAAAGCAAGGAAGACCATAAGGTCAGTTACTTTCCCACAAAATGGCCAAATGGCCATCCAAAATAAAAAGACACAAGTGATACACACAGTAAGTAACAAACAACAACATAAATAAACCACCACGGAAAAACCGCCTTGGAACGGTCAGTAGAAAGAATTCCACTGGTGGGGGGGGGGGCCTCAATCGATTTTACATGGCCATAATCCTCGCCCTTACCTCTGTCGCGTATACACTGATTTTGTTTAGTTCGCATGAAGGCTTCCTCACTCATCAGTGTAACATCTATCTCTCCGAGAACATACAAATAAAAAAACTACAGAGATGAAACAAGGTTGAGGACTCGACAGCATACAACAACAGAATTGCTTGGAGCAAAAGAAAACCAGCAGTTAGACTCCGAGGGTCCCGACCAAAGACGGAGCATCAGGCGCCAACCAACATAAAGAATACTAAAATAAAATAAAATTCCATTTATGCTTTTACGGTTGAACCATCGTATAATCTTAAGCCCGACCCACCGGTGTGCAATCAAAGAGGGAAGCAAAGTTGCCAACCGTGATTGGGTTAACCACCATGCATGCAGTCTGTTTTATAACATTTATGATGTACCCAATCTTTATCTTCAAGTTCGCTTGTTTCGATATATTGAATTTCAATCTCATATATTATGTGGATTAGTTGGTTAGGACAGATTTTCTCTCAACAAGGCTTATTTGCTTAACGTTGCAGGTGAATATGTAACAAACAGGTGTCCATTACTTGGTGAGATCGGGTGTGTTCCGTGCGAGGAAAGATTACCAAGCTGTGATGGTCTACCAGACGGCTTCAATGCTGTACCGGGCAAGGAATATACCACTTATTACATGGACTGTTACTTCAATAGAACCATGTCAGTGAAAAAATGTGGGCAAGGATTTTTTGATCCAGACCTTCTTATGTGCGTCAAGGAAATAAATTCAGGTACTGATAGATTTTTTTATATAGTCTTTATACGCCAATGATATTTTCGCACTCAGAATGTAACCGCAGTAAAGGGTTCACAATAATATTTAAGAAAACACCAGGCAAGACATAAGTGAAAAAAAATCTCATTTAAATATGTGTCTGGAATTTTCACGCCAGAATGAAGTATTACTCGGTTATTCATATAGGTGTGCCACATGACTTGTAGTTTAGTATTCTTTGTGTTCGAAAAAAATATTCCTCAAGGAACAACGCATAGTGATTTGGAAAATATAGCATTTAAACAGAGTAAATACAGCTTCGGTGAAAGCAAGTATTTCAAGATTTTTTCTTCTTGTAAATGAGGATCTTCTTTAAGAGTTGATGTCTTATCAGGAAATAGTATATACATGGTTAGTGTATTTAATAATAAAATATAATCGGTGAGCCTTGGACAATTTTATAGGGGCGAGCTTTAGCGAACCCCTATAAAATTGTCGCGGCGAACCGATTATATATTATTATTAAAGACACTAATCATGTATTTAGTTTATATCGCAATTCAAAACAATCAAGGGATTTTGCAATAAATAAGAAAATTTAAGCAAAAAAAAAAAAAAAAAGAAAGACAGCAGGCAGTGCGACATGTTAAGCGTTATTCAGTGCCATGGCGCGCACTCGTAGTATAACGTGACGTCAACGAGTGCAAAGGTTATGACGTCACCGCGCCAAAAAGGGGAAACAACATGCAGCTCGAATGAAATTTTCTCAGCGGTTTACATTCTGTTTGAAAATCTGCAAATGAATAGTTTATTTTAGCTTTAGACATTATTTTCGAGGTTGAGATGCAACTGCAGTAGCAGTGCGCAGTTATTCCAACGGGCCTTTCAAACCGTGATAGGCCGAGAAGGTAAGACTTAAGCTGAAATTTCTGAAAATCTGTTCAAATAAATATTGCAAAGATTTTAACTTGCAGTTTCGTTGTTTCACCGTGTCTAAAAGGTTGCATGTTATTGTTTGCACTTGTAAATTAGTGACCTGAAAAGTAGGTCCGGTCTATAAACGGTCACTAGACGTATTATAGGTCAGGAGAAGGTATTATAGGTCACTGCCGATTATAGCGTGCAGTTATTCGACCCCCTTAATTAGGCTACTAGAATGCCTGATTGCGGTATAAAATAGTTTTGTAACCTGAAAATCGTCTATGTTCAAATGGTGGAAAGATATAGATTGTATCAAATACATTTGCTATTTATGATTTAAACAGTTTGTGTTTTCTGGATATGAAATAATAATGGCTTATATATGCTGGTTTGAGCGGACAAGCTTAAACATCTAAAGTTATAACATATTGCTAAACATTTAGTTTTGACATAATCACTTTAATCGAATTCCAAGTGTATTGACTTTTGGCATTTGCAAACCAATATCATCACAATTCAACGTTTTACTCGAGGCAAGCGCTTGGATTTTATTGCAGGAAACATTGTGTCATATTG
Organism: Lucinisca nassula; assembly: GCA_963580285.1. Lineage (NCBI taxonomy): Eukaryota > Metazoa > Mollusca > Bivalvia > Lucinida > Lucinidae > Lucinisca > Lucinisca nassula. Next base: position 4,342,183 of record OY757019.1, on the reverse strand, counting down.
TCAGAGGGACAGACAAGCGGTACTTCCTCACCCAACCAACTGTGCTTGGTTTTATAATTGCTCTATAAGCGGAAGAATATCACAGAGCGTTTACCCCTATGACACCATGTTTGTTCAAGAATGTCCTTACCCAATGTTGTTTTCTAAAGCCACCATGAAGTGTGAGCCATACCAGCGAGTATCATGCGGATTAAACTTCGAACCACAAGCACCATGTATGTATAAATGGATCGCACCACGCAAAATATATATTGGGACATAAGCGCATTGTGAAGACTCTGATCAGCCCGCGCATGCGCGCATTCTGATCATAGTCATTGCTGCGCGCTATATCGATATCCAATAACACAATGTTTTACAGGGATCGCTATGTTGATAGTAAATGGGTTCACAGGCGGATTTGTATTTCACTGAGCTCAGATGTCTAAACGTACATTTTCGCTTGTCGCAGTTCAATTGTCTATGTATTGTGTATTTATTTGATTCTATGTAAAACGTCCCCTTCAGCACTGTACAGGTCATTTTGGAGACACTGCTCCTAATTTGGTAGGACCTTTACCCGATATTGAGATGAAATGACACCTTAAGATCTGTCGCCCAATGAAACCAATATAGTTTATACGCATGTACAGTCCGACTCCGCTTTGACTGGGCAGACTTAGATCCCCTATACGGTTTACCAGTACGAAACGACATGAGCGGTCGGTTTCAGCTCTGCTAGAACTATCATGCAGCTCATATATTTTTCAAGCCCCGATGGGCGGGGCCAATGCATTGTGTGTACATAGCTCTGTTGGCGTAAAACCTATAAATATTCTGTAATATAATTAAAGAGCAGTTTATACTTTTAAATTCCTTCGAGATCATTGAGGCATTTTTAGTATATTTTAAAATGGAATACGCCAGTTGTTATATTTAGCAATCTTGCAAGTGTTAATACTGCATATGAGTCTCAATAAAACTGACGCTTCCACTTTCTAACTACAATGTAATCTTAGTTTCCAACGACAATGCAACTTGAATAATTTTAATACCTTACGAACCATACAAATGTTCCAGACAGGGTAGTTCGAAATACCCCTGCGCCATGTCATGAAGCAAAACGAAGATACTAAGGGTAGCTTTTCGAAAGCCATAAAATAAATCTACGTTCAGTGTACTCAAAATAATTGTCTCAAAGCGGCGATTTTTCTGATTACACACAACATGCCTAGATATAAAATCAGACAAACCTTACTTAAGGGCACGGGGTACATCACCAGGTATCAACTCCTGCAAAAGTAGTTTTGTACCCCATGTCAAAATGGGCAAACTCTTAAAGGAAAGAATTTGCTCTTTAAGAATGAATCTGCTGCTCAGGAGCAAATTCATTCCTTTAAGAATAGACCCCTTTCACAGTGGGACATGGCTTATATAGAAAAACGAACAGGTAGTCCCAAACGTTGTCTCCCTTTGAAACATTGTGGGAAAATCTGCCAGGTGTTCCCATTCCCCTTAAATATCCAAATATATGTATATCTGGAGATATTGGGATATTGGAAGAAGTCTGTCGGGTCTCAAGAGCGAGTTCGAATTAGTCAAGGTAAAAGAGCCACCCGTGTTCAAGTTTATTTCTCTGGAATTACATAAAATACTAAAGAAGTAGGTCCATCTTCGGCTTCGATAGCTCAGTGGGAGGCGAGCTGTGTCCTTGAGCAAGACACATAGTCACACTGCCCGACTCAACCAATGTGTAAATGGGTAGCAGTGGTGTAAAAATCACTGTCATTCTCTCGCGCGCACGTGATAAAACGCGAAATTAGTACTCGAGGGCGATTAAAAATGCCTGAAGCTGTCATTGCAACCGAACCAATATAAACTAAGTATGTTCTTGACCAGTCTGACTTATTTAAAGCCGGTACTGTTACGAGCCAGGCGTAGCAGAAAGAAAAAGCAAACAAGCCTTACGGAAAAATTTAACAAAATTTATTTATAAGTTATCTTTAACCCGTAGAAGTAAGAAAATTAAATGTACTTAGCTCTGCTATGAAATATCCTGAATGAATCTATTTTTCTCGATCCCACAGAATCTACAGTCCGAAATGAAATATTATATCCTTTAATAATCCAACACAGAATTTAGAAATTACTTTTTTTAAAAACCCAAACATCAAACTCCAAAGTCTAACTCAAAGAGAAAAATCAAGCTCCTTTATAGACCCTTAGATTTCTCTAGAACATTCCAGAGGGCTGTTGAATAAGATTAGGTAAGTTTCTAAAAATAATGCCACCCCGAACTTTCTGGAAGATTGTAAAGTACTTTTCCTGGTAAACATGTTGTTTACAAAATAAAATTAATCTGTGACTCATTTTGTTCCAGAAAGTTCTTTAAGAAGAATTAGGTCACCCAGTGGGGTGAAAGTGGGAATCAGAAAAATAAATTCGTATGCATAACAGTACCTTAAAGTCGACAGGTACTAAAACAGAACACGTACAATTGCACCCCTGTCTTCCCGGCCATAAAAACATAACCAATCGATTATATACATATGTTTGACAGTTGATTTTGCATCAAATGCATAAGCAAGATTTGGATTGCCCCATTATGGACCATTGAGGCAATGGTTTTCAAATTATATGCATGTGGGTCATAAACCTTTTTATTTGAATACATTTGCATTTATGAGGTCATCTCTGTGGTTGTTTGATTTTTGTGTTCACGGAGATGTTGCACTGCTGAGGTAGGAGGCTTCTTCGGAAGTAAAGGCCACATAAAATCAATTTAAGCCCCAACGTGGAATTCGTGTCACTGACCGTTCCAAGGCGGTTCTTCTGTCGCAGTTTATTTTGCTATGACTTGTCTTTGAGTGTGTGTATCGCTTATATTAGTTTTTTTTGGATAGCCATTGGCCATTTTCGGGGATTGTAACTGTCCGTTTGACTTTCCGCTATTGATGTTACCATTACGGTCTAGTTGTTTTATGTTTGTGTTTCTTTACCTTTGGTGTCTCTGATGGGAGCTGTGGATTAATAGTAACGATTCCTGATCATTGTCTTCACTGCTATTTTGTTAATCCCGTATTTTTTTTTGCCGGTAGGAAAAAATCTGTAATCCCATTTCCTCCCCTGCATCCCTACCGTTTGCTTGTGCTGCCGACCATTTTAAGGCGATGGTTAGAGTGTTGTTCTTTCATTGTGCTTTGTTGTATTTAAACAAAACAGCTCTGCAAGTTTTACTTTATTGTGCAATTGATGTTAAGTGCTTTCTAGCGGTGTTACCTTTCTCATTTAGGGAAGAGAGGGCTAATTGTTCTGTCTAATAAGCGATTGTTGTTATGCTTGTTCCCTGTGAAAGTTTACTTCCTCCTTGGGGGATATGTCTTGATATGGCTCTCCCTTGATGTTTTATTCACCTTTTATTGAATATCATTACTTTCAAATATAATCACTGAATCACGTACGGCATACAATCACTCTCTAAATGTTTAAAAGTGGAATTGTTTGTTTGTGTTAGAGTTTATCGGGCCAGTCAACATTGTTTAAGGTCATTTTTGAACCGGTCAGTTTACCTATTCACACTTTTCCTGGGAAGGCTTATATGTAAGCGGTTAAGCAGTACAGTGCTCATTCTTTCGCCCAAAACTGACAATTGCCCTTCTTGAATCAGCGGAAGGGAGAGAATGACCATAGGACACCTTTCATGATCAATCTCCACGAAAGAATGTTGCCGACTCCGGCAGGTATCGAACCCGCGTCCCCCTGATCACCAGTCAGACGCGCACCCGACTGAGCTACCGAGGCTGGCTTCAAAGTGGAATGGAAATCTTGTCAACGAATATTGAAGTTTCGTCTTCGATGTATAATGAATCATTTGGGGTACACAGTCTTTTCAATTGCATTGTATTTGTTTATACATTCCGTGTTTATTTTCGCCTGTTTCTTACAGGTGAATATTTCAAGAACAGATGTGATCCAACTGAAACTACATGTGTCCCTTGTCCTAACAGATTACCGAGCTGCAGAACCTTAGCTAATGGCCAACAACTTATCAGTAACCTAAATGATGGACTTAAATATCTTGTTCTTTGTGAAAACAACAGAACCATCTCATATGAACATTGTACACCGGGATTATCATTATGTGGGGAAACCACCAAAACTCCAGTTGCAGAACTGACAACTAGAACTACACGAGAAACAGAAAGTACCACTAGATGGCCGACGAGCCTTACTAGTCTTCCGACTTCAGTCATGACCGACCTATCTGTAATACCCCAGAAAAGATCTACAATAAAGGTACCATTGCAAACTACACAGCTAACGGAGACTACAATGATAAAATCGACGACACAATCTACACTACCTATGACGAAAACTACAGTTAGATCAAAATTGACGGAAAGGACTAGTATGTCGCCAAAAACCACAAGTTCGAAATTAACTTTAACTGATACAACAATAAAGACGACGACAACCGAGAGTAAAACGGAATGGCAGACTACACATGTGAATTTAGTGACCGAGAGCTCAACTCATCATGCAGAAGTTATGAACACCAGCACTCCCTTGCCGCGTCTTACCGACCGCCCACCAGGTACGTAAAACCGACTAATGATATTGAAAGTAAACATAATTTGCTTGTGAGACACGAATGTCCCCCCAATAACGCTTTTCAAAGGCAATTTGTAAGTAAATGGCCATAGGCCTTGGCAGGGTCAGTTTCAAATAAAATGCTACAAGGATAAAGGCCACGTGCAAAGTATGACATTAAAAAAGATAAAACGATCATGAACTTATACATATGGTCCAAAATTCGTCCCACAATATCACTAGGGAAAGAAGTCAAAAATGGTCTGACGACAGTAGACAAAACGGAGAACAGGTAAACCGAGTCAGCAGCTCTTTCCCAAACAGGTGGTGACTCAGAATATCCAAAACTAACTAAAAAGGGGTACTATACGTAATGGGGGAAAGAATCAGAATTACCAACATGACAAACATTAAACTAGAAGATCAAACGTAACTAAAATGAACCACCAAAAATCGGACAATCAAAATCATCAACGTAACAACATACAATGTATATGATAAGGGAAAAAATAGAACCACAATCACAAAGCATGAAGGAACCACAGCAAAAGCACCGACTTGAAACCGTCATTAAAATTACTTGTTGGGTTTGAAAATAGAATTGAAGGCAATGCTCAGGAATCGATACAATTTACCCACATGCCCCATCAGAGACACCAAGGGAAAGAAACACAAACATGAAAAAACTAGACCCGAATGGAAACATCACTAGCGGAAAGCAAAACGGACAGTTACTTTCCCACAAAATGGCCAATTGGCTATCCAAAGCAAAATAATATAGGCGATACACACACTCAAAGACAAGCGACAACAAAAAATAAACCACGACAGAAGAACCGCCTTGGAACGGTCAGCGAAACTAACTCCACTAGGGGGCTTTAATCGATTTTACCGTGCCATAATCCTCGTCATTACGTCCGTCGCGATTTAGACAAACAATTTGTTCAGTCCGCATGAAGGCCTCCTAACTCATGAGTGTAACTACTCCTTGAACACAAAAACCAATCAACCACAGAAAAGAAACAACGGCGAGGACCCGACAGCAAGAAACCACCGAAATACTGGCGCAAAAGAATACCAAAAGATAGACCCCGATCGGGCCCAACAAGAGACAGAGCACCAGGCACCAACCAACATTACAAAAATCCAGATTCTCGCTAATTTTCGATAAGCTTCTACGCTTGAATCCTCACAGAAACCGAGGCACGACCCACCGGCGCGCATTCAAAGAGGGAAACAAAGCTGCCAACCGCGACCGGGCCAACCACTACGCATGCAGTCTGTCGGACAACATTTATGTTATGTCCAATCCCTTTACATCGAAGAATGATTTCTTTAAATTTTGTACCGAAGTCATGCAATTATATAGTTTTCTGAACTTATATACTAAGTAATCATAAAATTCGGGCTCCGACAGACGTTGTTGCAGAAGAGATCCAAGTCCAACAACGAAATTTGAAATTATATCGGAATGGCGTCCATAAAATTTCGAAAAGGCCCCGCGTAGTCTTTGATATTGACAAACCTTGATTTAGAAGCTCAGCTGTCAACAATCCACTCCAAGTTATCTTTACGGGATCATAACCCTCAACCCCACTTTCACTGTGATTCAAAGAAGTATTTGTTAAACTAAAAACCTAACTAAAAAGGAGCAATATACATCATTAGAGAAAGACTGCAAAGTATGAAAAATAGAAGTGAAGGCAATGATCAGAAATCGATACAATTATCCCACAACTCCCATCAGAGACACCAAAGGGAAAGAAACACAAACATGAAACAACTAGACCCTAATAGAAACATCAATAGCGGAAAGCCAAAAGGGTAGTTACTTTCCCACAAAATGACCAATTGCAAAAGAAAACAAGACTACGATGGGCCCGATCAGAGACAGAGCATCCGGCATCAACTAACATTATATAAAATTAAATTCTCTCTAATTTTCACCACAATAGAAGTAAAGGCAATGATCAGAAATCGATACAATTAACCAACAGCTCCCAGCAGTGACATTAAAGGGAAAGATGCACAAACATGAAATAACTAGTCCTGATTGGAAACATCAAAAGCGGAAAGCCAAAGTGACAGTAACGTTCCCACAAAATGGCCAACTGTCTATCTAAAACACAATAATATAAGCGAAACATACACTCAAAAGACAAATTATAACAAAAAGAAATCGCGACAGAAGAACCACCTTTGAACGCTCAGTGAAACGGATTCCACTGTGGGGCTTAAATCGATTTTACGCAGCTGCAATCCTCGACTTTACTTCCGTCGCGATTTAGACAAATTATTTGTTCAGTCCGCATGAAGGCCACCTAACTCATCAGTGCACCATATCCGAGAAAACTAAAATCAAACAACCGCAGAGATGAAACAACGGTGAGGACTCGACAGCAAGAAACCACTGAAATGCTGGAGCAAAAGAAAACCAACAGTTATAACTCGATGGCCCCGACCAGAGACAGAGCAGTCGGCATCAATCGACATTACATAAAATTAAATTCTCTCTAATTCTCAGTAAAATAGAAGTAAAGGCAGTGATCAGATATCGATACAATTAACCCACAGTTCCCAGCAGTGACCCCAAAGGGAAAGAAACACAAACATGAAATAACTAGACCCTATGGAAACGTCAATAGCGGAAAGCCAAAATGAAAGTTACGTTTCCACGAAATGGCCAACTGGCTATCCAAAACAATATAATACAAGCGAAACACACCCACAAAGACAAACCATAACAAAAATAAACCACGACAGAAAACCTACGCTTTTTAGCTGGAAGCGTAATAGAAGCTGAGGCCTGACCCACTGGCGTGCAACTAAAGAGGGAAGCAAAGTTGCCCATCGGATTCTAACTGTTGGTTTTCCTTTGCTCCAGCTTTTCAATGGTTTCTTGCTGTCGAGTCCCCACCGTTGTTTCGTCTCTGTGTTTGTTTAATTTTGCAATCACGGAGAGGTTGCACTGATGAGTTAGGAGGCCTTCATGCGGCGTGAACAAATCATTTGTCTAAATCGTGACGGAAGTAATAGCGAGGATTATCGCCTCGAAAAATCTATTTAAGCCCCCTTCTCCTGTCGTGTTTTATTTTTGTTATGGCTTGTCTTTGAGCGAGTGTACCGCTTTTGTTGTTTTGTTTTGGATAAACAATTGGCCATTTTGTGGGAAAGTAACTGTCCTTTTGGCTTTCGCTATTGATGTTTCCGTTAGGGTTGAGTTGTTTCATGTTTGTGTTTCTTTCCCTTAGGTGTCTCTGATGGGAGCTGTGGGTTAATTGTATCGATTCCTGATCATTGCCTTCACTTCTGTTTTGACAACCGGAATTGGGTTTACTTCCATGCATGCAGTCTGTCGTCTAACATTTATATTATATCAAATCTTTTATATCGAAGAATGATTTTTCGAAATTGGGTACTGACGTCATTGTAATTATATATTTTTCTGAATTTATATACTTAGTCACCATAAGATTTAAGTCCCAACATTTCATTATGAAATTAAATCGAAATGACGTACATAAAATATTGAAAAGGCTAAGTGTAGTTTTTGATAACGATAGCCTGATTAAGAAGTGTATCAGTTAACAATTTATTACGAGTGTTGAAGTCAGTTACATGGCTAGACACTCGTGCAGATCGAATTAATTGCGTAATATAATCATAGAATGCCGCACGAGGAACATCACCATCCAAGAAAGGTTAATTTTCAATCCCAAAATCAAAATCATCGCGTTTATCAGATGTTTGGCAGGAAACAAACTCATCTACAATAGATGAATATAAATCAAAAAGCGAGGCCTCGGTATCAGAAGAATTTGCTTTATTTAACTGAAGTTCTGGTGGGTAAGCATACAAATATCTAGAAGTCGAGCTAAAGGCTTCAATGATTTCATATTGTTTTTCAACGGAAAGGAACATCATGAATAATAGAAGTGTAGGCAATGATAAGGAATCGATACAATTAACCCACAGCTCCCATCAGAGACACCAAAGGGAAAGAAACACAATCATGAAGCAACAGACCCCAACGGAAACATCAACAGCGGAAAGCCAAAAGGACAGTTACTTTCCCACAAAATGACCAAAAGGCTATCCAAAATAAAATATTATAAGCGACACAAACACCCAAAGACAAACCATAACAAAAATAAAACGCGACAGAAGTCTCTTTCACAACGAAACAAGAACAGGTCAGCCACAAGGGGTGCGCAATTCGTACCAATCGTAATATCCACAACTTGTCTAAATAACTTAGTACCAAATCTTATAAAATATTGTCAAGTAGAAAAGCTGTCTGGCAACAAGTTGAAACTTATGGCTGAATGCAACATTTCAAAAAGGATACCAAAGGCTATAATCAATATAAAGGATAGCAATTTACAGGAAATATGTTTAGCAACTGGTTTAAAACCTTGTGTATTTTTCTACATGTTGGTCAAAGTCACAGCCATTGTCAGTCTCAAAAATATCGGTAGCAACACAAAGCTCTTGACACAGGCTGTATTAAAACTGTTGCAAAACGCAATGACCGACAGACAGACCAAAATAGAAGTAGAGGCAATGATCAGGAATCGATAAATCAACCCACAGCTCCCGTCAGAGACACCAAAGGGAAATACACACAGACATGAAACAACAGACCCTAATGGAAACACCAGCAGTGGAAAGCCAAAAGGACAGTCACTTTCCCACAAAAAGGCCAATAGGCTATCCAAAATAAAATAACACAAGTGACACAAACACAAACCATAACAAAAACAAACCGACAGAAAAACCGCATTGGAAGTCAGCGAAGTCTATTTGCCCCCGGATCATCGATCATTTATAGGGAATACAAGAGCATTCCAACCGGAGACAAACTGTTGGGTTTTCTTTAGCTCCAGCATTTCAGTTATTTGTCAAAAGCACGGCAGAATCAAGGGCGAGGATTATGGTCATAATAAATCGTTAAAAGCTCCCCCGCCCCAACCCCACCAGAGAAATATATGTTTTGCTGATTGTTCCAAGGTGGTTCTGCTGTCGTGCTAATGTTTCTGTTATTGTTTGTCTTTGCATGCATATATTGCCTTTATATTTTTATTTTGGATAGCCGTTTGGCCTTTGTTGTGAGTAAATATCGGATATTCACTAGTGATGTAACCATTGGGATTTAGTTACTTCATGTTTGTGTTTCTTTTCCTTTGGTGTCTCCGGTTGGATGTGTGAGGTAATTGTATCGATTCCTGATCATTGCCTCCACTTCTATTTATTATTATTCATTGTAGTTTAGTTACATATGCAAATATGCACCTAGTTTGATCATGTTCAAAGTCAAAAGCTACGAAGGAGACACCTCATAGTCGCATATCGCCATAACGCACAATCGCATGGTCATACGTATAATCATCCAATGCATACTTCACAAACAGGTAACCAATGCATTTTGTTGAAAGTATTTAGATAAACGCAGTAGAAATAGACATTCATCGACAGGTGATTACATCAGTGCCCAATGCATATATATGTTATGAACCTCGCTGAGTGTACCTACCAAATAGGAACATAATGTATATGCAACGTCATGACGGTGCTTCGTTGTTGACACACAAATGAACGAACGCCATGTGCCCCAAGGGTTAGCAAATTTTATATGAAATAAATGCTGAGGTGTTATGCTTTATTTATTCCCCTTCAGGTGTAATGGTGGGTATCTGTGAGAGAAACAGAGGATTAGTGGTAGCGAACCGTCTCCACTGTGGTCAGTACTATAACTGCAGCAGAAGAGCAGAACCATTCCTGTTTGAATGTACATATCCACAGCTCTTTGATGACATCTACGGCATTTGTAGACCGTTTCAGCAAGTCACGTGTGGTGAAAGGGTCGAATATGTAACACCTTGTGAGTAGCTTTCTAATTTACTGTATTGCAGTAATTGATTCATAGATGTTAGCAGAAAATGAAATCTACTATAATCTACAATCTAATTTACGAAAACAACGCATAACTGGCTATTGAATGTGTCATCATCTGAACCAAATATTCGTTGCATCTGAACAGTTGGACAAGTCCGTATAGTGATCATCGGGGTATACACTGTTTTGCTAATTTCTGCTCCAAGACATAAGTTGTGGGTACTCGTTCACACCACAAGCGCCCAGAACTAATGTTTGGAATATAAGTTCGAAAATAGCACAAAAAAAATTTCAATTTAAAAAATAAACGTTTTTGAGATATGGTAGAATTTACAATGGCACTATGGTGTGTTATCGTAATCTGAGAAGCGACAGGTGCAAAGGTGACCCCGACATGAGAAACTGGAAAAGAAGACCCTATCCAGAATATAAAAAATAGAAGTGAAGGCAATGCTCAGGAATCGATACGATTAACCCACAGCTCCCATCAGAGACACCAAAGGGAAAGAAACACAAATATGAAACAACAGAGCCTCATGGAAACATCAACTGCAGAAAGCCAAAAGGACAGTGTCTTTCCCACAAAATGGCCAATTGGCTATCCAAATCAAAATAACATATAACTCATTGCCAAATAAAAGGCAATTTTGCCATTCGATGGTCTTTTCAGTCGCTTTTTGGCCATATTTCATGCTAAAAATGCAAGTGTTCGTCAACTGTTAGTGTTCGAAAACATGTAAAAACAGCCTTCGTTACGGACAAACATCGGAATATTCCGATGATAATCGGAATATTCCGATGATATATTTTGAAAATTGAAGCAGGATAAAGAAAAAAGCAAGAATAAATGTCACTTTTAATGATACAAAAAGACAGCAATACATATCAACCAAATATTCTCTTTCGGAATATTCCGATGATGTGACGTCAAATCTTTCCTCATCGGAATGTTCCTATATCAGGTCTTGACTCTGATCAGAACTAATTATGACTGTGAAATGACTTTTTTCAGAGTCATGATCTGGTATCGGAACATTCCGATCCTCATCGGAATATTCCGATATCAGGTCTTGACTCTGGTCAGAACTAACTATGACTGAAATGATTTTTGCAGAGTCAAGATCTGTTATCAGAACATTCCGATGATGTAGGCAGCAAACATTTCATCATCGGAATGTTCCGATACAAGGTCTAGCTTAACTCTGATCAGAACCAACTCTGACTGTGACATAACTATTGCAGTCAAGATCTTTCGGAATATTCCGATGATGTGATACAAATCGGAATGTTCCGATATCAGGTCTTGACACTGATCAGAACTAACTGACTGTGAAATGACTTTTGCAGAGTCAAGATCTGGTATCGGAACATTCCGATGAGGAAGTAGCAAATCTTTCAACATCGGAATATTCCGATACAGGATCTTGAATCTGGTCAAAACTAACAATGATTGTAAAATACCTTTAGCAGAGTCAAGATCTAGTATCGGAACATTCCGATGATGTAGCAGCAAACCTTTCATTGTCGGAATGTTCCGATACCAGATTGAACTAACACTTTATAAAATAACATTTGCAGAGTCAAGATCTGGTATCAGAACAATCCTAGGAAAGTTCAGATACCAGATCTTGAATCTGATCAGAACTAATGCTGATTTTAAAATACCTTTTGCAGAGGCAAGATTGGTATCGGAACATTCCGATGAGGTAGCAGCAAAGCTTTCAACATCGGAATGTTCCGATACAGGATCCTGAATCTGGTCAGAACTAACAATGATTGTAAAATACCTTTAGCAGAGTCAAGATCTAGTATCAGAACATTCCGATGATGTAGCAGCAAACCTTTCATCATCGGAATGTTCCGATACCAGATTGAACTAACACTGTTTATAAAATAACATTTGCAGAGTCAAGATCTGGTATCGGAACATTCCGATGATCTAAGCAGCAAACATTTCATCATTGGAATGTTCAGATACCAGATCTTGAATTTGATCAGAATCCACTGACTGTACAATAACTTGTTCAGAGTCAAGATCTTGTATCGGAACATTCTGATGATGTAGACAGCAAGTTGATCAGAACTAACACTGATTGTAAAATAACTTTTGCAGAGTCAAGCTCTGGTATCGGAACATTCCGATGATGTAGGCAGCTAACTTTTCATCATCGGAATGTTCCGATACCGGATCTGGAATCGGATCAGAACTAATACTTATTGTAAAATAACTTTTGCAGAGTCATGAAATGGTGTTGGAACATTCCTATGATGTACATGTAGGGGGCATACCTTTAATCATCGGAATGTTCCGATACCAGATCTTGCATCTGATTAGAACTTACACTGATTGTTAAATAACTTTTGCTGAGTCAAGATCTGGTATCGGAACATTCCGATGATCTAAGCAGCAAACATTCCATCATTGGAATGTTCAGATACCAGATCTTGAATTTGATCAGAATCCACTGACTGTACAATAACTTGTTCAGAGTCAAGATCTTGTATCGGAACATTCTGATGATGTAGACAGCAAGTTGATCAGAACTAACACTGATTGTAAAATAACTTTTGCAGAGTCAAGCTCTGGTATCGGAACATTCCGATGATGTAGGCAGCTAACTTTTCATCATCGGAATGTTCCGATACCGGATCTGGAATCGGATCAGAACTAATACTTATTGTAAAATAACTTTTGCAGAGTCATGAAATGGTGTTGGAACATTCCTATGATGTACATGTAGGGGGCAAACCTTTCATCATCGGAATGTTCCGATACCAGATCTTGCATCTGATTAGAACTTACACTGATTGTTAAATAACTTTTGCTGAGTCAAGATCTGGTATAGGAACATTCCGATGATCTAGGCAGCAAACCTTTCATCATCAGAATGTTCCAATACCAGATCTTGAATTTGATCAGAATCCACTGATTTTACAATAACTTGTTCAGAGTCAAGATCTTGGATCGGAACCTTCCGATGATGTAGACAGCAGGTTGATCAGAACTAACACTGATTGTAAAATACCTTTTGCAGAGGCAAGATCTGGAATGGAAACAACTGATGTAGACGGCAAGTTGATCAGAACTAACACTGATTGTAAAATAACTTTTGAAGAGTCAAGATCTAGTATCTGAACATTCCAATGATGTAGGAAGCAAACCTCTCATCAATGGAAGTTCCGATACCAAATCTTGCAGCTGACAGAAAACGTTTGCAAACGGTTTCAGAACTTTGGGGTTGAGACACACTGATGAAGATTAAATATCAGAAAAGGCCTCTGTGTCACTAAATTTGGTATAGTTTTGCATTATTTGCAGAGTCAAGAAATGGTATCAGAACATTCCGATGATGTAGGCAGCAAACCTTTCATCATAGGAATCTCCCGATACTAGATCTTGAATTTGATCAGAACCCATAGCTTGTACAATAACTTTTGCAGAGACAGGATCTGGTATCAGAACATTCTGATGATGTAGGCGGCAAACCTTTCATCATCAGAATGTTCTGATACCAGATCTTAAATGCGATCAGAAAACTGATTGTAAGATAACTTTTTCAGAGTCAATATCTGGTATCAGAACACGCCAATGATGTGGCCAGCAAACCTTTCATCATCGAAATGTTCCGATACCACATCTTGCATCTGATCAGAACTCTGATAAGACTTTCAGTTGAGTCTTTAAAGCCGAGGTCCCGTCTCCGTATCCTTTGCTGTTGGTGGGATGTAAAACTCAAACACTCACTCACACAGAACTCTGATATTAAAATATTTTTTGCAGGGTTAAGATCAAATCTGACTTGGTGACCTAGCTTTTGATCTGATATGACCCATATTCAAACTTGATCACAGTATGATCAAGTCAAAATATTCTGGTTAAGTGTCATGGAGATTGAGGTAAAAACGTTGCCTTTACAGCCGGAGTGGACAAGGTTACAATGAAATTAAACCTAGTGAGCTGACTTTTGATCTGAGGGAAACCATATTCCAATGTGATCGAGATACCTTTATTTCACAACCATTCTGGTATAGTTTCATGACAACTAAAGCAAAACTATGCCCTGTAGAGGGTGAAACGGGTTTCAAAATAGTTTGACCTGTCACTGCTTGCATAAAAGCATATGGCTGTGAGAAGTTTACTCAAGGAACATTTCTATAAAAAATTGTCAAAGTATTTCCAATGACTTGGCAGTAAATGCAATTTGCCCCCATTGTAAGTTGTGGGAACTCTTAGTTGCCATAGCAACCATAGCAACCAAACTAATGAGCCAAATTCCATAAAAAAACATTAACACATTTCTATTAAAGTTTTGTCAAAATGTCTGCAAAAGCTTGGCAGTTAATGCCATTTTTCGATTTACCTCACTGAGACAATTTTAATAAGTATCCACAATGCCAGTAATGAATCATGAAGAATAGAACATTTTTATCACTACTCTAATGGAAACCATGTAATTTTGTTCCAGTCAGGTTTAGATGTCAATATAAGCAATTAAACTAAATAAATATAAATAAATGGTGAATAGGTGTCAGCAACAGCAGCACTAATTTAAGATCACAAGCTGCCTTGTACTGGCATGTCACTGCTGAGTTGTGCTCTACCGCTGTTCATCTCTGTCTGTCTCTGACTACCCTTCATCTTAGGTTGTAATACACGTCACTGAGCTGATTGGCCACCCCATTACAACAGTCAGTTTTGGACTGTGGCTACTAAATGGCATTTCCTCTGTATTAATAGCTCTCATCTGGCACCTGTACTATACTGATGACTGTTGACCCAAAGCAGGAAAGGTTGCAATGTGTGCAGGCTGTTTAATTCAACTGTATGTCTCTGTCCAAATGAAAGACAAGTTTTCCTTTGATGGTTTGATGTGACACAGTTCGAATAGATACATTTATTATTCGTCATTACCTCCTCCCTCATGTGTCGACAAAAATGCATATGAGTGAATGACATTGTATTCATAACTGTTAATTTCCACCATCCAATTCCAGTGGGATAACACGAAAGCTTGTCCTGAAGATCATAACACACCCACACTGTACCAAGAGACCCCTTTAATAACTGCATATAATTATATTCCTCTTGCAGTCATGATTTTGGAATCGGCCATCAGATTTGAACAGAGTACATGCACACGTGTACAGGATGTGATACAAATCTGAAAAAGAACAGGAAATATTAAATAACAGGATGTGTTTGTGAAACACTGATGTCCCCGGACAGCATGTTAAATATGAAAGCAGTATCACTAAGCAATTGAAAGGTATGGCCAATGTTCATCTTAAACAAGAGATGTCGCATGACAGCATAGCTCGCCTGTTTCACGCCTTCAAGATATAAGGTAAAACTATATATATGGAACATTGAAATATAGATCACACTCACCTACATATATTTTGAGGTCAATCATCAGGTCACATGGAACATATATTCCAGATATTACATTTCAGAATCAAATTGTGTCTGAATTATAAGGCTAATCATTGAACCATGAAAATAGGTCACACTGACCTAGATATATTTCTATGTCAATCATCTGGTCATATGAAATTAAATATTTAGATATGAAGGTTCTCCATCCAATAGTATTCAAGATACAAGTCAAAGTCACTGAACCATGTAAGATAGGTCAAACTGACCTAGATATATTTTGAGGTCAATCGTCTGGTTGCATTGATGTAATATCCTAGGTATAACATTTCCTTATCAAAATATTATTCAAGACAATTGGCAAAATCACTGAACCATGAAATATAGGTCACAATGACCTAGATATATTTTGAGGTCAATCAGCAGGTCACATGGAACTAATAATCAAGGTATGATATTTCTTTATCAAATAGTATTCAAGATAATCTAGGCAAAATCAGTGAACCATGAGATATAGGTCACACTGACCTAGATATTTCCGCCCCCACCCATAGGGGCTTGAAGAAATATATGGGCTGCATGATGCTTCCACGCAGAGCTGAATCCGGCCTGCACACTAGTACTGGTAAACCGCTTAGAGGATCTAAGCCTGTCCAGGAACCACGGTGCGAGGCGGACCATCCATGCTAATAAACCCTATTGGTTTCATTGGGCGACAGGGCTTGAGATGTCATTTCATCTCAATGTCGGGTAAAAGTCCCACAAAATTGGAAGCAAAGTCTCCAAAATGACCTTTACAGTGTTGACGGGGACGATAAACCTCAAATCAAACAAACAAACAAACACTGACCTAGATATATTTGGTGGTCA
Organism: Lucinisca nassula; assembly: GCA_963580285.1. NCBI lineage: Eukaryota > Metazoa > Mollusca > Bivalvia > Lucinida > Lucinidae > Lucinisca > Lucinisca nassula. Next base: position 4,325,475 of record OY757019.1, on the reverse strand, counting down.
ATTATCAAGTCACATGGAACTAATATTAAATCGAGGCATGACCTTTCTCCTTTGAATAGTATTCAAGATAATAGGCAAAGTCACAGAACCATGAAATATAGGTCACAGTGACCTAGATAGTAGATATATTTTGAGGTCAATCATGGGGTCTCGAGGCACTAATATCAAAGGTATGACATTTTTCCAACAAACAGTCTTCAAGATATAAGGCAAAACCACTGAACCATGAAATATAGGTCACAGTGACCTAGATATATTTGGAGTCCAATCATGGGGTCACATGGTACTAATATCATCTAGGTATGACATTTCTCCAACAAATAGTTTTCAAGATATAGGGCAAAATCACTGGACCATGAAATATATGTCACAGTGACCTAGATATATTTTGAGGTCAATTGTGGGGTCACATGGTACTAATATTTCAGGTTTGACATTTCTCCAACATATAGTCTTCAAGATATAAAGCAATATCACTGGACCGTGAAATGTAGGTCACCATGACCTTCACCCTTTTACACTTGAACCAATGTCACAGTGCCACCTAGTGACCTGACTTTTGATCTGAGGGAACCCATACTCCAATGTGATCGAGAAACCTTTATTTTACAACCATTCTGGTATAGTTTCATTACAACTAAAGCAAAACTATGCCCTGTAGAGAGTGAAAAGGTTTAAAAATAGTTTGACCTGTCAGCAAACCCCCTGTTGGCATAAAAGCATAGGGCTGTGAGAAGTTTACTCAAGGAACATTTCTATAAAAAAAAAAATTGTCAAAGTACTTCCAATGACTTGGCAGTAAATGCAATTTTCCCCCATTATAAGTTGTGGGAACTCTAAGTTGCCATAGCAACCAAACTAATGATCCAAATTCCATAAAAAGCATAAACTTTCAAGCCCCAAGCCAAAGGATGCTACAGATGAAATCTGGGTCCAATCTGCTCTGTGGCTTCAGTTGAGATGTTAAATATGTTGGCGCCAGAGGACTTAGGGCAACTGCCTATCCTTTAAGCTCCCCAGCAGCCTTCTGCTATGGTAAGCTTAAAACACAAAACCTAATGAGGCAAATAAGGTGAATATTTTCATAACAGTCTCAGCCTCAGAGCACATGGTTTCTGAGGAGATAATTTTTTGAGTATTTTTTTTCTATTGTTTTGCACTTTGGTTTCCATGGCAACCAATAAAAACAAAAGGGCCCAGAGGGCCCTGAATCACTCACCTGAAAATTAGTGTCTCCAGTACATTCTAGGCCCAAGGGCTATAATTTGAACAAACTTGGTAATGGTTCACTAGATGAAGCAGCATACCAAATATCAAAGACCTGGGCCTTCTGGTTTCAGACAAGAAGATTTTAAAGGTTTTCCCTATATAAGCCTATGAAAAACCAAAAGGTCCCCGGGTAGGGGCATTTTTGGCCCCAGGGCTATAATTTGAACAATCTAGATGAAGCTTCACATCAAATACCAAAGATCTGGGCCTTTTGGATTCAGAGAAGTAGAGTTTTGCAAGATTTTCCATGTATAAGCATATGTATTTTGGCCCCAGGGCTATAATTTGAACAATCTTGGTAGAGGTACACTAGTTGAAACTTCATATCAAATAGCATAGAGCAGGGCCTTGTGGTATCAGAAGAAGAATTTTAAATATTTTCCCGAATTAAGCCTATGAAAAACCAAAGGGTCCCGGGTGGGGGCATTTTTGGTCCTAGGGCTATAATTTGAACAATCTAAGATCTTGATAGAAGTCCAATAGATGAAGCTTCACACCAAATATCTAAGACCTTGGCCTTGCAGTTTCTGAGAAGAAGGTTTTTTTTTAAGATTTTCCCTAAGTAAAACAAAAGGCCCCCGGGGCGGGGGCATTTTTGGCCCCAGGGCTATAATTTGAGCAATCTTGGTAGCGGTCCATTAGATTAAGCTTCACACCAAATATCAATGACCTGGGCCTTTTGGTTTCAGAGAAGAAAGTTTTAAAGATTTCCCCTATATAAGCTTAGGTAAAACCAAAGGGCCCCGTGGCGGGGGCATTTTTGGCCCCAAGGCTTTAATTTGAACAATCTTAGTAGAGGTCCACCAGGTAAAGCTTCAAACAAAATATTAAAGACGTGGGATTGTGGTTTCAGGGAAGAAGATTTTTTAATGATTTTCCCTATATAAGCCTATGTAGAATCACAGGCTCCCGGGGCGGGGGCTTTTTGGCCCCCAGGGCTACAATTTGAACAATCTTAGTAGAGGTCCACTAGATGAAGTTTCACACCAAATATCAAAGATCTGGGCCTTGCGGTTTCAGGGAAGAAGATTTTTAAAGATTTTCCCTAATTAAGCCTATGAAAAACCAAAGGGTCCTGTGGTGGGGGCATTTTTGGTCCTAGGGCTATAATTTGAACAATCTTGATAGAGGTACACTTTATAGATGAAGCTTCACACCAAATATCTAAGACCTTGGCCTTGCAGTTTCAGAGAAGAAGATTTTTTAATGATTTTCCCTATATAAGCCTATGTAAAACCATAGGCCCCCGGGGCGGGGGCATTTTGGCCCCAAGGCTATAATTTGAACAATCTTAGTAGAGGTCCACCAGGTAAAGCTTCAGACCAAATATTAATGACCTGGGCCTTGTGGTTTCAGAGAAGAAGATTTTTTAATGATTTTCCCTATATAAGCCTATGTAAAACCAAAGGCCCCCGGTGGGGGCATTTTGGCCCCCAGGGCTATAATTTGAACAATCTTGGTAGAGGTCCACTAGATGAAGCTTCACACCAAATATCAAAGACCTGGGCCTTGCAGTTTTAGAGAAGAAGATTTTTAAAGATTTTCCCTGTATAAGCCTATGTAAAACCAAAGGCCCCCGGGGCGGGGGCATTTTTGGCCCCAAGGCTATAATTTGTACAATCTTAGTACAGGTCCACCAGGTAAAGCTTCACACCAAATATTAATGACCTGGGCCTTGTGGTTTCAGAGAAGAAGATTTTTTAATGATTTTCCCTATATAAGCCTATGTAAAACCAAAGGCCCCCGGGGCAGGGGCATTTTGGCCCCCAGGGCTATAATTTGAACAATCTTGGTAGAGGTCCACTAGATAAAGCTTCACACCAAATATCAAAGATATGGGCCTTGCAGTTTCAGAGAAGAAGAATTTTAAAGATTTTCCCTGTATAAGCCCATGTAAAACCAAAGGCCACTGGGCGGGGGCATTTTTGGCCCCAAGGCTATAATTTCAACAATCTTAGTAGAGGTCCACGAGGTCAAGCTTCACACCAAATATTAACGACCTGGGCCTTGTGGTTTCAGAGAAGAAGGTTTTTAATGATTTTCCCTATATAAGCCTATGTAAAACCATAGGCCTCCGTGGTGGGGGCATTTTGGCCCCCAGGGCTATAATTTGAACAATCTTGGTAGAGGGCTACTAGATGAAGCTTCACACCAAATATCAAAGATCTGGGCCTTGCGGTTTCAGAGATGAAGATTTTTAAAGATTTTTCCTATGTAAGCCAATGCAAAACCAAAGGCCCCCTGGGCGGGGGCATTTTGGCCCCAAGGCTATTATTTGAACAATCTTAGTAGAGGTCCACCAGGTCAAGCGTCACACCAAATATTAAAGACCTGGGCCTTGTGGTTTCAGAGAAGAAGATTTTTTAATGGTTTTCCCTATATAAGCCTATGTAAAACCAAAGGCTCCCGGGGCGGGGGCATTTTGGCACCCCAGGGCTATAATTTGAACAATCTTGGTAGATACCACTAGATGAAGCTTCATACCAAATATCGAAGACCTGGGCCTTGCGGTTTCAAAAAGAAGATTTTTAAAGTTTTCGGTTAAAAAATCTATTTTTAGCTCCTGTGACCTAGATGTGCAACAGACCGAAACCATTTGAACAACTTTGAAAGGGGACCACCTAAGGATCATTCCTGTGAAGTTTGGTCAATATCCAATCAGTGGTTAAGGAGGAGATGTCATTTGAAGAAAAAGTTTACAAACACATGCACGCACGCACTGACGACAGACGACGGACGAAAAGTGATCACAAAAGCTCACGTTGTCACTACGTGACAGGTGAGCTAATAAGCAGTAGGACTAAAATCATATGGAAGATAGAAGACTGCTGAAGGAACATTTCTATTGGGGCCAAGTGGCTTCAGAGGAGAGGTCATTTGAAAGTGTTGACGCCAGACGACGACGGAAAACTGCCTATCCTATAAGCTCCCCCGGAGCCTTCGGCTCTGGTGAGCTAAAAAAACACAAAACCTGTAAAGGCAAATATGATGAATATTTCCACAAACTCTCAGCCTAATAGAGCATTCAGTTTCTGAGGAGATGATTTTTTAAGTATTTTTTTTCTATTTTTTTATTTTGGTTTCCATGGCAACCAATAGAAATGAGCAGTAGGCCTAAAATCATATGGCAGATAGTAGATTGCCTAAGGAACATTTCTATGAAAGTTTTGTCAAAACATCTGCAATGACTTGGCAGAAAAATGCTATTTTTCAATTTTCCCCATTACAAGTCTATGGAAACTCTAAGTAGCCATAGCAACCAAACTAATGAGCCGATTTTCATAAAAAACACAAACTTTCAATCCCCTAGCCCAAGGATGCTACAGATAAAATTTGGGTCCAATTGGCCTAGTGGCTTCAGAGGAGATGTCGTTTGAAAGTGTCAACGACGCAGACGACGACGGACAATGTCCATACTATAAGCTCCCCCGGAGCCTTCGGCTCTGGTGAGCTAACAAGTAATCAACAAACTTTCAAGTCCACTTTTTAGCTTTGCATAAACAAATGTCTTGATGTTAAGAGTCTCTCTTCCAAGATTATGTATCCATTTATCACATAACTCTCTATTTTTCTTAGGTCAGGGATAGCAACACAGCTTATTCACAGTGCAGTATTTGGCCTTACAAGAATTTTTATTACAGTTCACTTTCACCTTTAAAATCCCAAAAATTGTTAGCTGTCAGTACATGAACTGTACAGTTTCCATGAGGTCACTGCAGGAGATAGAAGCCTCCGTGGTGTAGTGGTTACGCTACTCGCCTTGAAAACCAGGGATCGCAGGATCGAAACCGGGCTTCTCCAAACTTTCGGACGAGTCTTTAAACCGAGGTCCCATCTCTGTTTGACCTTAGCTGTTGGTGGGACGTAAAACTCAAAACACTCACACACTGCAGGAGTTATAATCTGTAAAAATGTTTGGCACCCTATAAACAACTTTGATGAGCCAATACAGTTAATTAGAGAAACAGTTTAGGAGAAGAATACGATTTTATCATTCCTCAATGGTGTTATTGTAAAATGGATCCGAGAAAAAAAAAAGGTGGTCATGCACTTTAAAACCGGGAATTTCAGAGTTAAACGAAACAGTTTAAATCACAGTCTGACCACCCCTGGCCATCAGGGCTTGAAGAAATAGATTGGGCATGATGCTTCCATGCAGAACTGAAACTGACGACAGATGAGTACTGGTAAACCGCTTAGAAGGATAAAGCCTGCCTAGGCAATGCGCTTGGAGTCAGATCGCCTATTGCATATAAGCCTTTTGATTTTATTGGGCAGCAGGGCTTGAGATGTTATTTCATAGGCAAAGCGGTTGGAGTCAGATCGCCCATTGCATAAATAAGCCTTTTGATTTCATTAGGCAGCAGGGCATGAGATGTCATCTCATCTCAATGTCAGGTAAAAGTCCCACAAAATTGGAAGCAACTTCTCTAAAATGACCTAAATAGTGTTGACAGGAACATTAAACCTCAGTTCAAACGAATAAAATCACAGTCCAAGACTATTTCTTTGACATACATGTACAATCAGAAACTATCGACCAGTACTCTCTGCGCTTTGATTATCGAATTTTATGTGTGAAAAAGTTCTTTCCTGGGTCTACACTGTTTCCCAATCCCAAACACATGATTCCAATCTTGATTTTACAGATTACTCTTACATACATGTGTGCAAACCTCCTAGTCCTCAGAGTTGAACAAATATTACACGGCTATAGCTGGGTCGATTGTCAATCGACCCAAAATTACTTAAGCAGAAAGCTCTTCAGTGCTCAAGTCCATATGACCATCACCGACCCGTCGGAATTACTTCTTTTATAGAATAAAGCCGCAGTGAGGTCAGACCATTGCGTAAGAGGGTTATCTGGGCTTGGCAAACAGTGTAGGCCCAGTACTTTGATTATTGAACTTTATGTGTGGAAAAGCTCTGTCCTGTGTCTACAGTTTCCCAAACCCAACACATGATTCCAGTCCAGATTTTACAGATATAACTCTTACATACATGTACGCAAACCTCTGACCTCAGAGTTTCAGTGAGTGAGTGTTTAAGTTTTACGTCTCACTAACAGCTAAGGTCATACGGAGGTGGGACCTTGGTTTAAAGACTCAGCCGAAAGTCTGGAGAAGCCCGGGATCAATCCTGCGACCCATGGTTTATAAGGTGAGTAGCGTAACCACTGCGCCACAACGGCTTCTGGTCTGACCTCAGAGTTGAACAAATAACACGGCAGCTATAGCTAGCTCGATTGTCAATCGACCCAAATTACTAAACAGAAAGCTCTTCAGTGCTCAAGTCCATATGACCATCACCGACCCGTAGGAATTACTTTTTTTAAAGAATATAGCTGCAGTGAGGTCAGCGTGTTGCGTTAGAGGGTTATCTTGGTTTGGCAAACAGTGTTGACCCAGACCAGACGCCACATTCTGTGGCGTCTGATCAAGATCTTCACCATTTGCTTTAACCCAGAATTTCAGGGTTAAATGAGAGTTTAAATCACAGTCCAGGTCTATTTCTTTGACATACACTCAGAGACAATCCACTTGGGTCCCAGATGCAACTATTATATTCCAAGATTGGGCGAACAAGGCCCCTATATATGCTTTGTTTGTTTGATTTTACGAAAACACACCTATATTATTTTGACCCCCTTGATCCCCACTTTTATATAGTAAAACTGGGGTTTGCAGGGGTAAACCTTATTTTTCTTATTTCTGCTCTAAAATATAGATTGTGGGTACTTGTTAAAACTCGTTATTTCATCCTTATATTTACATTTTTTCGGCGATAAAGATTGCAATGTATTTGTGTAGACGTTGTTTTGTTATGTGAGGTTTAATGTCCCCGTCAACACTGTAAAGGTCATTTTGGAGATGTTGCTTCCAAATTAATTTTTGGGGCTTTTTAACCCGACATTGGGATGAAATGACATCTCAAGCCCTGTTGCCCAATGAAACCAAAAGGGTTTATAAGCATGGACGTCTAGTCGCACCGCTTTGGCTTGGCAGGCTAAGATCCTCTAAGCAGATTACCAGTACTCATGTGCAGGTCAGTTTCAGCTCTGCATGGAACCATCATACAGCCATATCTATTTCTTCAAGCCCCGATGGGCGGGGGCCGTCCCCTATATATGCTCTCTTTCACATCATGAGGACACTGACAGGAAACCAAGTGTTCTATTCGCCTTTGTACACTTGTAGCTATCCTTACGTGCGCACAACGGAGACTGATCAGACTGCGCCGATGCGCAGGCTGATCTTAGTTTTTGCTGGGCGCACATGTTTACAAATTGTTGGATATGTAATAACAAGAAACTCACCTGCAAGGACATGGTTGTGCATTATTTTAGACTACTCCGCCTCGCAACCATTGTATATGATGTTGGCGTCTACATGTTTTACATGTGCAATAAACACCAAACAGCTATGCAATATTGTGTAGACTTAGTAGCCAACCTTTGAAGTTACGCGGCATTGAATAAACAAGGTCATACACAACACGGGAGCGTCCACTTTATCAGGGCATGAAGCAGGAAGAAAAGAAAAAAAATCCGTTTTATCTTTTTTATTTTTTTTTTCGATTTATTTTTTCCCTCTCTGGAACATTATACAGAATAAGAAATGGTTTGATATTTTCCTAATTAGATACACCAAGAGATAGACAAACAGAAAAAAACTCGAAGCAACCGTCTCTCCCCTTAAAACATAATGAAAGCTTCCAGTTTCTCGTGATAATATTTCTGACTGGGTCTAATTCGTCCGATAGGATAGATGGACTAGAGACGTTCATTCAGGGGAAAAATAATAACAGCAAGAAAAAACCTTGGCGATTAATATCGATGATGTCTTGGCCCAACCATGGACTATGAACACAGTCGCCAACCCTGGAACCATTATTCTTGGGGACATTTTTGGTGAGTTTCCCGATTCCGTGACTTTTACGTCAACTTCACAGGGACTTGTAGCATTGGCCCTAGCATTTTTTTTTAAGAATTTGTCTAGGTATTCAGACTCGTCTAGTCCGCCCCGCCCATAGGGGCTTGAAGAAATATATGGGCTGCATGATGCTTCCACGCAGAGATGAATCCGGCCCGCTCACTAGTACTGGTAAACTGCTTAGAGGATCTAAGCCTGTCCTGGAACCGCGGTGTGAGGCGGACCGTCAATGCTAATAAACCTAATTGGTTTCTTTAGGCGACAGGGCTTGAGATGTCATTTCATCCCAATGTTGGGTAAAAGTCCCACAAAAATTGGTAGCAACGTCTCCAAAATGACCTTTACAGTGTTGACGGGGACGTTAAACCTTAAATAAATAAACAGACTCGTCTAGCTAGCTATAAGGTCATTTTGGGGCCCATTTTTGAGACGTTGGTCGTTTAATGGTTTTGTCGCTCACTTTGTAACCCAAGGGTCGCTCTGGGCACTTGATTGGGTTTTTCTTTACAGATTTTTCTCCTGCAATTAGACTGAGTATCTGTGCGGATTAAATATTCCTACCAATTACATGATTACTGTGAAACATTGTTTTTTGAGGCTTAACGTTCCCGTCAACACTTAATTTAGGTCATTGTGGAGATGTTGCTTCCAATTTTGTGAGACTTTAACCAACATTGAGATTAAATTACATCTCAAGCCCTGCCGCCCAGTCATCACGAAAACAAATCTATATTATTATTCTGACCCCCTTGAACCCCACTTTTATATAGTAATTTGATTGATTGATTTGAGGTTTAACGTCCCCGTCAACACTGTAAAGGTCATTTTGGAGACGTTGCTTCCAATTTTGTGGGACTTTTACCCAACATTGAGATGAAATGACATCTCAAACCCTGTCGCCAAATGAAACCAAAAGGGTTTATTAGCATGGACGGTTTGCCTCGCACTGCAGTTCCTGGACTGGCTTAGACCCACTAAGTGGTTTACCAGTACTAGTGTGCCGGCCGGATTTACCTCTGCGTGGAAACATCATGCAACCCATATATTTCTTCAAGCCCCTATGGGCGAGGAGGATTTTATATAGTAAAACTGGGGTTTACAGGGGTAATTTTTATTTCTGCTCGAAAATACATATTGTGGGTACTCGTTAGAAGCACCTCGATAAGGCGGTTCTTAAGTGTACGGGTCCACAATCTATATTTTGAGCAGAAATAAGAAAAATATCACAATTGTTCATCTTAAATTTTTCGTTTTTTTTTTTTTTTGGCAGAAAAGTTTAGAATGCATTTTTTAGGCGTGTTTTCGTAATGGAAACCAATAATGGCAATATGGTGGCATATAGATGCCTAGGGGTAGGTACATGTATAATATATATGTAATCAACTTGATTTGTGAAGTCAGTCGTATTTAGCGAAATCAACACATAAAAACACAATTACAAAAACAGGCAAAAATTGTTCTTGCATATTGACTAAAATGTTAATAATAATATACATTTTATACATTTAGAGCCAAGTTTCATGAGAAAATATGAATATTTAGTATTTATAAAACATAAAATTGTATTGTGGGAACACAATTCAACACATGTTTCGTTAGGAAACAGGAGCTCGATATAGGTTAAACCTTCATGACTGTATAACCAACATGAATGATTTATTCAATAATAAAATAAATGAAAACATAACATTGAATAGTGGGTACCTACCCGTTAAAATGCATGTCCTGTTAGCAAACAGGAGCTCGAACATTCATGGAAGGGCCGAAATACCAACATAAATCGTTCAAAATAAAAAAAATACATATATATGATAAATAAATAAAAACATACAATTGTATGGTGGGTCTGACCCGTTGGAAAACATGTCCTTTAAGCAAACGGTGTAGACCCTGATCAGACGCAGGGTTATCGAAAGGGACATAAATTATATTGTGGGTACTTACCCGTTGAGTTTGAGAGCTATGAAAAATTGTCCATCTGATAAGTTGGAGTGGTCCATTTCCAAATTTAGTGGTATCAGGTTTGTTTTGTTTGTGATAAGTTTTACAAAAATGCATGTCCTTTAACACAGCAGTGTAGACCCTGATCAGATGCAGCGTTATTGAAAGGGTCGTAAAACCAAAATCAAGATACACAATCTTGAAAGGGCCATGAAACCAGATGCTCTGTTTGCCAATATCTCATAAAATGACCGCAACATGATGCTTCCACGTAGAGCTGAATCTGGCCCACAAACTAGTACTGGTATGTTTTTACCGCTTAGTGAATCTAAGTAGAAGTAAAACAAAGATCAGGAATTGATACAATTAACTTACTCCACCCATAAAAGACACCAAAGGGAAAGAAATACAAACATTAAGCGACCAGACCATAATGGAAACCTAAACAAAGGAAGGCCATAAGGACAGTTACTTTCCCACAAAATGGCCATATGGTCATCCGAAACTAAAAGACACAAGTGATACACACAGTAAGTAACAAACAACAACATAAAATAAATCGCCACAGAAGAGCCGCCTTGGAACGGTCAGTGGAAGATTTCCACTGGGGGGCTTTAAGCCTGTCCAGGAACCGCGTTGCGAGGCGGACAGTCCGTGCTAATAAACTCTATTGGTTTCATTGGGCGACACGGCTTGAGATGTCATTTCATCTCGGTGTCTGTAAAAGTCCCACAAAATTGGAAGCAACATCTCCAAGATGACCTTTACAGTGTTGACAGGGACGTTAACCTCAAATCAACCAACCAACCATATGGGTTAATAGTGAATATGGAAATAATCTTGACAGGGTTGTAAGACCTAAAACACAATAAAAAATGTATAGGTTATTTTGGAAACGTTGCTTCCAATTTGGGACTTTTATTCGACATTGATATGAGATGACATCTCGACCCGTCGGCAAGTTTAACCAATAAGGTTCATTAAAATGGATGGGTCGACTCGCACAGCTTTGCCTGGGCAGGCTTAGATCCTCAAAGGCTTGTCTGCACTCTGTCTCATTAACAAATTGATTAATTTTTGTCAAACTTGGTTCAATATATCATCACAACATACATGTACCGCAGATTTGGATAGAAATTGGTGAGCTTGACCTTATTTTCATTGTCACGGCCACCCTAAAGCAGCCATTTTTGGGCCAAAAATGGCTTGTCTACACTCTACGTGTATCTCATTTATGAATTGATTGATTTTAGTCAAACTTGGTACAGTATATCATTACAACATACTACAGATTTGTTCAGATTTTGGTGACCGTAACCTCATTTTCAAGGTACGAATTACGTCACAGCAACCCAAAACAGTCACTTTTCTGCACTCTATCTCATTAACGAATTGACTAAATTTCGTCAAACTTTGTACAATATATCATTATACAACAAACTGCAGATTTGATTAGATTTTGGTGAACTTGAGGTCACAACCTTGAAAGTCGAACTCGCACAAGATATTGTCGTAAGGTACATTTGTGTGAAGTTATATTGAAATCGGTGAAGAAATGTAAGCGCTGGAGCGATGACAATGTTTTTCTAAAAATAGCCACAGTGACCTTGACCTTTAGTCTGCGAAAAGTCTGACTCTTGATTTGACCTGCTCAGCCAGGTCATTGATGTATGCAAGAAAGAGAACTGGTCCAAAAAACTGAGCCATGTTGTTGTTGTTTCGTAAAGCTCCACCGCTGACTTTTTGGGGGGCACAGGTTGTTGACCTTATCATGGTAGAACTTGAAGCTCTCAGATAAAATTATTAGTCTATTAGACTAGTATTATTTGTGCTGGTGCTGTTTGTAAAAAAGTGCTTTTGCTTATTTTCATGTACACAATCCTTTCGTCTCTAAACTGTTTACATGGGACGCCTGAGGACACTTGAGATACTAGCTGAACTTTCCCAGTTTATTACGACTACTTTTTTCAATTGTCCAAAAAGTCGTTAATCCATTTTAGAGTGTCTTCTATAACGCCATATTGGTGCAATTTCAGAATGAGTTTTTTTTTTTAATTAATTTTTAGCTCTCCTGCAGGAAGTGCATGGAGAGCTATTGTTGTCACCTCATTTGTGCACGTTTGCGTGTGCGTTCCCGTAACAATGTGTTAAAAGTTTTTCAAATGCTTATATCTCAACAGTCACTCATCACAGAGCACTCATATTTGGAACTTAACCCTTGTCCTGCTAATCCCGGATATGCCTTATCTCTGAAACAATGTAGATTCAGATCAGGTGGCTTCGGATGAAGCCATCTGATCAGGATCTACATTGGTTGCCATTCAGATTATGAATTTGTTGCAATAATTTGCATCAAGTAATCTGATTGGTTGATAATCGGTAGTGGGTGTGGCATATATAAATATTCAGCAGGACAAGGGTTAAAGGTGCATTATTGAGCTACAGGGTCTCAATTTTTTTTTCTGGTTTTTATCTTCAATGCATACTCTTTTGTCATGTGTACACTTTTGGAGCCAAATACAGCTTCAGAAATTTGTGAAAATGGTCGTTTTCATTCGTGTTTACCCTTCGCTCTGAACATGTGTTCGGAATTTCTGTTCTAAAAATAAATCTGTCACTTTACACATACATGGCGACAGTATCGTCTCTGAGTGTCGTTACTTATGGCATGGTATTCAGCGTCATATTTTTTTCCGATTCAGACATGGCCTAAGCAAACAAGGCCAAAAATGAATGTCACATAACGTCATATATGGGGATTCTATTTTTGTCACAAACTAAAAATAGATCTAACTAGTTTTCGAAACCTAGTTAGGGAATCCCTATCAAACTCGTTTGCCTGTCACCATAATTGTTCGCATTTTTGCATAAAATGCATTCATTTGTATTGTTTTAAAAAAAAAATACCGGCTATATGTATTTTATTTTTGGAAGCATTTTTTCCAGATAGCTCAATAATGCACCTTTATAAAGTACCTGGGAGGGTCTTCTGATGTTCAAAGACAACAGACCCTTGGGTTCATGCCCCGGGGTGGGGCTAGGGGTCAAAATCTAGAACATCTCTGTAGAACCGTGTTAAAGTTTTTTATTCTCAACAGACACTCATCACAAAGGATTCATATTTTACAACTTTGATACCCGGGCATGTATTCTGAGATTCCAAGACAACACACCCCTGGGTTCATGCCTGAGAGGACGTTTGACCTCAAAATATATCTAGGCTACTGTGGCATATATTTCGTGGTCCAGTGATTTCGCCTTATATCTTGAAGACTATTTGTTGGAGAAATGTCATACCTATGATATTAGTACCATGTGACCCCATGATTGGACTCCAAATATATCTAGGTCACTCTGACCTATATTTCATGGTTCAGTGGTTTTGCCTTATATCTTGAAGACTATTTGTTGGAGAAATGTCATATCTTTGATATTAGTGCTTCTTGACCCCATGATTGACCTCAAAATATATCTAGGCCACTGTGACCTACATGTATATTTCATGGTTCTGTGACTTTGCCTATTATCTTGAATACTATTCAAAGGAGAAAGATCATGCCTGGATTATTAGTTCCATGTGACCCGATAATTGACCACCAAATATATCTAAGTCACTGTGACCTATATTTCATGGTTCATTGATTTTGCCTATTATCTTGAATACTTTTTGATGGAGAAATGTCATACCTGGATTATTAGTTCAATGTGACCTATGATTGACCTCAAAATATATCTAGGTCAGTGTGACCTATAGTTCATGGTTCAGTTTGACTTATATCTTGAATACTATTGGATGGAGAAACTTTGTATCTAAATATTTAATTTCATGTGACCAGATGATTGACAGAGAAATATATCTAGGTCAGTGTGACCTATTTTCATGGTTCAATGATTAGCCTTATAATTCAGACACAATTTGATTCTGAAATGTAATATCTGGAATATATGTTCCATGTGACCTGATGATTGACCTCAAAATATATGTAGGTGAGTGTGATCTATATTTCAATGTTCCATATATATATATATAGTTTTACCTTATATCTTGAAGGCGTGAAACAGGCTAGCTATGCTGTCATGCGACATCTCTTGTTTAAGATGAACATTGGCCATACCTTTCAATTGCTTAGTGATACTGCTTTCATATTTAACATGCTGTCCGGGGGCATCAGTGTTTCACAAACACATCCTGTTATTTAATATTTCCTGTTCTTTTTCAGATTTGTATCACATCCTGTACACGTGTGCATGTACTCTGTTCAAATCTGATGGCCGATTCCAAAATCATGACTGCAAGAGGAATATAATTATATGCAATTATTAAAGGGGTCTCTTGGTACAGTGTGGGTGTGTTATGATCTTCAGGACAAGCTTCCCTGTTATCCCACTGGAATTGGATGGTGGAAATTAACAGTTATGAATACAATGTCATTCACTCGTATGTATTTTTGTCGACACATGAGGGAGGAGGTAATGACGAATAATAAATGTATGTATTCGAACTGTGTCACATCAAACCATCAAAGGAAAACTTGTCTTTCATTTGGACAGAGACATAAAGTTGAATTAAACAGCCTGCACACATTGCAACCTTTCCTGCTTTGGGTCAACAGTCATCAGTATAGTACAGGTGCCAGATGAGAGCTATCAATAAGTTGCCACAGTCCAAAACTGACTGTTGTAATGGGGTGGCCAATCAGCCCAGTGACATGTATTACAACCTAAGATGAAGGGTAGTCAGAGACAGACAGAGATGAACAGCGGTAGAGCACAACTCAGCAGTGACATGCCAGTACAAGGCAGCTTGTGATCTTAAATTAGTGCTGCTGTTGCTGACACCTATTCACCATTTATTTATATA
Organism: Lucinisca nassula; assembly: GCA_963580285.1. NCBI lineage: Eukaryota > Metazoa > Mollusca > Bivalvia > Lucinida > Lucinidae > Lucinisca > Lucinisca nassula. The sequence continues at coordinate 4,310,472 of OY757019.1, read as the reverse complement.
TTTATTTAGTTTAATTGCTTATATTGACATCTAAACCTGACTGGAACAAAATTACATGGTTTCCATTAGAGTAGTGATAAAAATGTTCTATTCTTCATGATTCGATCGATCACTACTGGCATTGTGGCTACTTATTAAAATTGCCTCAGTGAGGTAAATCGAAAAATGGCATTAACTGCCAAGCTTTTGCAGACATTTAGACAAAACTTTAATAGAAATGTGTTTATGTTTTTTTTTTATGGAATTTGGCTCATTAGTTTGGTTTCTATGGCAACTTAGAGTTCCCACAACTTACAATAGGGGAAAATTGCATTTACTGCCAAGTCATTGGAAATACTTTGACAATTTTTTTAAGAAATGTTCCTTGAGTAAACTTCTCACAGCCCTATGCTTTTATGCAAGCAGGGGGTTTACTCACAGGTCAAACTATTTTGAAACCTGTTTCACCCTCTACAGGGCATAGTTTTGCTTTAGTTGTCATGAAACTATACCAGAATGGTTGTGAAATAAAGGCATCTCGATCACATTGGAGTATGGTTTCCCTCAGATCAAAAGTCAGGTCACTAGGTTTAATTTCATTGTAACCTTGTCCAATCCGGGTGTATAGGCAACATTTTTACCTCAATCTCCATGACACTTTACCAGAATATTTTGACTTGATCATACTGTGATCAAGTTTGAATATGGGTCATATCAGATCAAAAGCTAGGTCACCAAGTCAGATTTGATCTGAACCCTGCAAAAAATATTTTAATATCAGAGTTCTGAGTGAGTGAGTGTTTGAGTTTTACATCCCACCAACAGCTAAGGATACGGAGACGGGACCTCGGCTTTAAAGACTCATCCGAAAGTCTTATCAGAGTTCTGATCAGATGCAAGATGTGGTATCGGAACATTTCGATGATGAAAGGTTTGCTGGCCACATCATTGGCATGTTCTGATACCAGATATTGACTCTGAAAAAGTTATCTTACAATCAGTTTTCTGATCGCATTTAAGATCTGTATCAGAACATTCTGATGATGAAAGGTTTGCCGCCTACATCATCAGAATGTTCTGATACCAGATCCTGTCTCTGCAAAAGTTATTGTACAATCTATTGATTCTGATCAAATTCAAGATCTAGTATCGGAAGATTCCTATGATGAAAGGTTTGCTGCCTACATCATCGGAATGTTCTGATACCATTTCTTGACTCTGCAAATAATGCATAACTGTACCAAATTTAGTGACACAGAGGTTCTGATATTTAATCTTCATCAGTGTGTCTCAACCCCAAAGTTCTGAAACCTTTTGCAAACGTTTTCTGTCAGCTGCAAGATTTGGTATCGGAACTTCCGATGATGAGAGGTTTGCTTCCTACATCATTGGAATGTTCAGATACTAGATCTTGACTCTTCAAAAGTTATTTGGCCCAAGTTATTTTACAATCAGTGTTAGTTCTGATCTACTTGCTGTCTACATAAGTTGTTCCCATACCAGATCTTGCATCTGCATAAGGTATTTTACAATCAGTGTTAGTTCTGATCAACTTGCTGTCTACATCATCGGAAGGTTCTGATACAAGATCTTGACTCTGAACAAGTTATTGTACAATCAGTGGATTCTGATACAAGATCTTGACTCTGAACAAGTTATTGTACAATCAGTGGATTCTGATCAAATTCAAGAGCTGGTATTGGAACATTCTGATGATGAAAGGTTTGCTGCCTAGATCATTGGAATGTTCCTATACCAGATCTTGACTCAGCAAAAGTTATTTAACAATCAGTGTAAGTTCTAATCAGATGCAAGATCTGGTATCGGAACATTCCGATGATGAAAGGTTTGGCCCCTACATGTACATCATAGGAATGTTCCAATACCATTTCATGACTCTGCAAAAGTTATTTTACAATAAGTATTAGTTCTGATCCGATTCCAGATCTGGTATCGGAACATTCCGATGATGAAAAGTTAGCTGCCTACATCATCGGAATGTTCCGATACCAGATCTTGACTCTGCAAAAGTTATTTTACAATCAGTGTTAGTTCTGATCAACTTGCTGTCTACATCATCGGAATGTTCCGATACAAGATCTTGACTCTGAACAAGTTATTGTACAGTCAGTGGATTCTGATCAAATTCAAGATCTGGTATCTGAACATTCCAATGATGAAATGTTTGCTGCTTAGATCATCGGAATGTTCCGATACCAGATCTTGACTCTGCAAATGTTATTTTATAAACAGTGTTAGTTCAATCTGGTATCGGAACATTCCGATGATGAAAGGTTTGCTGCTACATCATATGAATGTTCCGATGCTAGATCTTGACTCGGCTAAAGGTATTTTACAATCATTGTTAGTTCTGACCAGATTCAGGATCCTGTATCGGAACATTCCGATGTTGAAAGTTTTGCTGCTACCTCATCGGAATGTTTCGATACCAATCTTGCCTCTGCAAAAGGTATTTTAAAATCAGCATTAGTTCTGATCAGATTCAAGATCTGGTATCTGAACTTTCCTATGATGAAATGTTTGCTGCTTAGATCATCGGAATGTTCCGATACCAGATCTTGACTCTGCAAATGTTATTTTATAAAGTGTTAGTTCAATCTGGTATCGGAACATTCCGATGATGAAAGGTTTGCTGCTACATCATCAGAATGTTCTGATACTAGATCTTGACTCTGCCAAAGGTATTTTACAATCATTGTTAGTTCTGACCAGATTCAAGATCCTGTATCGGAAAATTCCGATGTTGAAAGATTTGCTGCTACCTCATCGGAATGTTCCGATACCAATCTTGCCTCTGCAAAAGGTATTTTAAAATCAGCATTAGTTCTGATCAGATTCAAGATCTGGTATCTGAACTTTCCTATGATGATGTTTGCTGCTTAGATCATCGGAATGTTCCGATACCAGATCTTGATTCTGCAAAAGTTATTTTAATAAGTGTTAGTTCTAGCAGATGCCAAATCTGGTATCGGAACATTCCGATGATGAAAGGTTTGCTGCTACATCATCGGAATGTTCCGATACTAGATCTTGACTCTGCTAAAGGTATTTTACAATCATTGTTAGTTTTGACCAGATTCAAGATCCTGTATCGGAATATTCCGATGTTGAAAGATTTGCTACTACCTCATCGGAATGTTCCGATACCAGATCTTGACTCTGCAAAAGTCATTTCACAGTCAGTTAGTACTGATCAGAGTCAAGACCTGATATCGGAACATTCCGATTTGTATCACATCATCGGAATATTCCGAAAGATCTTGACTGCAATAGTTATGTCACTGTCAGAGTTGGTTCTGATCAGAGTTAAGCTAGACCTTGTATCGGAACATTCCGATGATGAAATGTTTGCTGCCTACATCATCGGAATGTTCTGATAACAGATCTTGACTCTGCAAAAATCATTTCAGTCATAGTTAGTTCTGACCAGAGTCAAGACCTGATATCGGAATATTCCGATGAGGATCGGAATGTTCCGATACCAGATCATGACTCTGAAAAAGTCATTTCACAGTCATAATTAGTTCTGATCAGAGTCAAGACCTGATATAGGAACATTCCGATGAGGAAAGATTTGACGTCACATCATCGGAATATTCCGAAAGAGAATATTTGGTTGATATGTATTGCTGTCTTTTTGTATCATTAAAAGTGACATTTATTCTTGCTTTTTTCTTTATCCTGCTTCAATTTTCAAAATATATCATCGGAATATTCCGATTATCATCTGAATATTCCGATGTTTGTCCGTAACGAAGGCTGTTTTTATATGTTTTCGAACACTAACAGTTGATGAACACTAGCATTTTTAGCATGAAATATGGCCAAAAAGTGACTGAAAAGACCATCGAATGGCAAAATTGCCTTTTATTTGGCAATGAGTTATATGCGAAACAAATACTCAAAACATCGCATAACAAAAATTAACCGCAACAGAAGAACCGTCTTTGAATGGTCAGTGAAACGAATTCCACTGGGGGGCATAAATCGATTTTACATGGCCACACTCCTCGCCCTTACTTTCATAATTCTGACATGGGTGTGAGAAGTGGATAGAAAAATACGTTTCGAGGGTCACAGTCCGGCATCACGAGGCTTGCCGATTGATGCCGGACTGTGATCCCGAGGGACGGATTTTCTATTTACCCGTCACACTCTGTAAGATTCTTTATCTTGCATACCTTTTATTTCTGAATTTTTAATAATGCTGTCACCTCAGTTGCTGTCGTCCGCCATATTGTGTTGACAATGGTTTGATGTTTAGTGACGTCACGTAACGTGCTGGGACGTCAATCGCAACAACTGTGCATATAGGAGGCCTTCATGCGGACTGAACAGATTATTTGTCTAAATCGCGACGGAAGTAGGGGCGAGGATTGTGGCCACGTAATATCAATTTCAGCCCCCTCCCCCAATGGAATTCGTTTCTGCTGACCGTTCCAAGGCGGCTCTTCTGTCGCGGTTTAATTTTTGTAATGGTTTGGCTTTTGGTGTTTGTGTCGCCTATATTATTTTATTTTGGATAGCGTATTGGCCATTTTGTTGGAAAGTAATTGTCCTTTTGGCTTTCCGCTATTGATGTTTCCATTAGGTCTGTTGTTTCATGTTTATGTTTCTTTCCCTTTGGTGTCTCTGATGGGAGCTGTGGGTTGACTGTATCGATTCTTGATCATTGCCTCCACTTCTATTTATTCAACAATTGCATATCAAGCACTTGAGATAATACGATTTTACTCTGTCCCTGTGTAGGAATACCAGCGTAAGGACATAATTGCTTACCCAGGCTAAAACAATGGATTTCCTTATCTGGTAGCAAGAAAAAAAATATCAATATCAATAGCTATGCATACACCGCCAAAACTACCCAAAACGAGCTGATAAAGGGTTCCCTGAAATGTAACTCAAATGTGTTGCAGTCGTCTATGTATTCTGGTCATGTTATCTAAAATTGAACAAACAATCTTCTAGGTGAGTACCAGCAAAATATGTGTTCGATCGGTGATGTCAACTGCATTCCTTGTATTGAGAGGTTACCATCATGCCTTGGGCTGGTAAACGGAAATCATCCACTACCATGGAAACTGTGGACTCCATACTACTTCACGTGCTACTGGAATAGGACCATTCGTTTAGGACACTGTACAGAGGGTGTATTTGATCCAAACAGAAGAACCTGCATATCAGAAATTGCAACCAGTAAGGAACTTAATCTGAACGATATATTGATAAAAAATGGCAATAATCACAGCTCACAATTCAGATAAAATTGTCCCAATATTATGAGATTTGCATAATGTCACATGTGTCTGCATTACTGTGATGTACACTACTGTAGATTTATAAATGTGTGCACCTTCCAACTATAATATTTTTCAAATATGTTCAATACACGGGTTAACTTTTGGAGCAAGGACTACACGACAGAACTTAAAAAATATGGACAACACAAGGTTCTCTGGTCAAGACTAACTAGTTCCCGACCAATTAGACCTCAACCGTTACCCTAAATTATTTCGAAGTTACACGGTGAACCAATGGTTCCGAAAAACAAGAAAAAATAATATAATTTACACTATTGTGAAGAGCAGGGAGAATTTTAACGGCCGCAACATATTCCCTTAACAACAGCTGTAGTTGCGTTAGATATTCTCTGTAGAAGGTCAAGGCATACATAAGAAACTTAAAAATATAATGTGAAGTTTTTTAGTGCAGACTAGCTAGTTTCCGCCAATTAAGCCTCATCAATTACCCTCAGATATTTTCACAATGGAACCAATCAATACTGCAAAAGACGCATTTGCTTCATCAGTGTAGTTTAATGCTTTCTCTCATAGTTGTAATACAATTGATTTTTCCGATTCCGTTTCCCAAACATATACTAGAGGTGCTTGTCAGAACCGCCAATCGGACGAACACCAACAGTCAGCAATTTGAGCATGGGTAAGTGATATAGTGTCTACCCCGGAAATCTCCATTTTTTCGGTAGAAAGAGGGGCTTACAGGAGAATTTACTTTATGATCTTGTTTAAGTGGTGCACCTTAACATCTACATTTCAACAAACTTAAGGAAGCGCGTTGAAATAATATACAAAGTTATATCTGGTGCAGACTGCAATTAGTGGATGCATCAGAATTAGAATAATTCATTTTATATTCTTGTGTTTTATTGTAGCCAACATTGCAGCCTATTGCGATTCAAATCCTAGCGGAGTACTTCCAAATCCCTCTAACTGCGCACAATACATTGACTGCTCAGATGTTTATAAAATTGGGGCAAGTTTGGCTAAAGAATGTCCATACCCACTTCTGTTTCACCCGGTGATACAATCCTGTACAGATTATAACATGGTGCGATGTGAAAGCAGATATGAACCTATGACACCATGTAAGTGTATTTATCTTGACAAAATATGCTATTCGACTTTTACCTATATATATGGCTCATACACACGCTGGAAATCATCACGAAAACACGCCTATATAATTTTGACCCCCTTGAACCGCACTTTTATATAGTAAAACTGGGGTTTACAGGGGTATACCATATTTTTCTTATTTCTGCTCTTAAATATAGATTGTTGGTAATCGTTAGAACCGCCTCGATGAGTCGGTTCTAACGAGTACCAACAATCTATATTTTGAGCAGAAATAAGAAAAATATCACAATTTTTATCTTAAAATTTTCAGTTTTCGGAGTTAAAGTTTATAATATATTTGTATAGGCGTGTTTTCGTAATGTTTGGCACAGTTGATAAATCTTACGATGTAGTCATTACAAGTTGTGGTAAATATGTCAATATCTTTGCTGTAAAATATGAGAGTATTATTTTTGTTTGTTTGCAAATACCAAAAATAATGGTGTTCGAGTTCGAGTATTAAATATTGCACATGCTATAACTCGCCACCGCCCATTGGACTTGAAGAAATATATGGGCTGCACGATGCTTCCTCGCAGAGCTGAATCCGGCCCGCACACTAGTACTGGTAAACCGCTTAGAGGATCTAAGCATGTCCAGGAACCGCGGTGCGAGGCGGACCGTCCATGCTAATAAACCCTATTGGTTTCATTGGGCGACAGAGCTTGAGATGTCATTTCATCTCAATGTCGGGTAAAAGTCCCACAAAATTGGAAGCAACGTCTCCAAAATGACCTTTACAGTGTTGACGGGGACGTTAAACCTCCAATCAAACAAACAAAAAACATGCTATAACAGATCGACCACTAACGAGCCCGTAAAGCTAACGATCAAGTCAAGTCAAGATTTTTTTTTAAATCGACAAGAGTACATACATACATACATAAATACATGCATACAGTAACATGCCTAAATTAAGACCACCTAAAGGGATGTTCAATAGTGTTCTTTAAGACCACTTTTGAACAGTTGTCTTTAAGACCACTTTTGAACAGTTCCAAAGGTGGTCTCTTACAACAGGACCCTGGGAGTAGACAAAGCCAGAACAGCTTAAATCTTAAAATACGCTTTGATATTGATACTAATACTCCTGATTCATGTGATTGTAAAAACTCAGTGTATTGCTATCCTGCTGCTGGTCATGTAAATACTGGCAATTTGAAAATTATTCCTGATCCTAGGATAAGGAATGTAATTTCTAAAGGACCGAAATATCGGTTTCCTTCTAAAATTGATTTCAGTAAATCTAGAGATGAAATCGCTGCTTCCTTGAATGAATTCGGTAATCGATGGTGTAAGCGAGAGTATGTTGAGCATAAAGCCCTTAAGGACTGGAAACTTAGCATTTAAAAACTAGTGAATAAACGCATTTCTTTCTATTCTCAAAATACTAACTTATTACCTCCTAAGCCTAAGACGTCTTTACGTCATCTTAAACTAGATATTCAAGAACTTCATAAGAATTTTGTTTTGGCCCCTGCAGACAAGGCCGATAACAACGTCGTCGTTGTGTGACGGCTCCACTATGTTAACCCGCTTAAGCAGGAGCTTGGTGGTACTAAGGCCTATGAACTTCAGCGTTCAGCTGAAGAACGAGCTATAGTAGATGAACATATTTGTCATTCAGCCACCAAGTTTGCTGTGTGTGTTACCGAAGGCCAAGACAAGCTTCCTACGCTAGAATGGTTACCAAAACTTCATAAAAGACCTTACAAAGCACGGTTTATTGCAAATTCTAGCTCTTGCACTACCACTGAACTTTCCAAATTATTAATTTCCTGTCTTACTGCTATTAAAACGCATGTCATTAAATATTGTGAAAAAGACTTTGAAAGATCAGGAAGAAATCTTTTTTGGTCTATAAAAAATTCGAATGAGGTTTTATATTATATTCGGTAATTAATTATTTAGACAAATTGTGGGCATCCCGATGGGTACGAATTGCGCACCTCTTGTGGCTAATCTATTCTTGTATTGTTATGAAAAAGACTTCATGTTGTCGCTTTCCATTGATAACCAATCTGATATTATTGAAGGTTTTAGCTCCACTTTTAGATATTTAGATGATTTATTAAATATTGATAATACCTATTTGGATGGTTTGATCAGTCAGATTTACCCCCGTTTTTGGATTTACATCTATCTATTGTATATGGGTTTGTTTCGTGCAAAATTTATGATAAACGCGATGACATTGATTTTAAGATTGTAAATTTTCCTTTTCTTGATGGTGATGTTCCTCGTGCGCCATCCTATGGCGTTTATATTTCGCAATTAATTCGATTTGCTAGAGTGTGTAGTCATGTAACTGACTTCAACACTCGTAATAAATCATTAACGGCTAAACTTCTTAATCAGGGTTATCGGTACCATAAACTACGCAAAGCCTTTTCAAAATTTTACAGACGCCATTCTGATTTAATTTCAAAATTCAATATTGGACTTAAATCTCTTCTGCAACAAGGTCTATCTGAACCCGAATTTTATGGTGACTTAGTATATAAATTCAGAAAAATATATAACCGCAATGACTGCAGCACCCAATTTCGTAAAATCATTCTTCGATATAAAAAGATTGGATACAACATGGATATTATACGACAGACTGCATGCATGGTAATTAACCAAATCACGGTTGGCAACTTTGCCCTGCCTCTTCAATTGCACGCCGGTGGGTCAGGCCTCAGATTCTATGACGGTTCCAACGTAAAGGCTTATTGAGAATTAGAGAGATCTAATTCAAGGTAATGTTGTTTGTTGGTGCCTGATGCTCTGTCTCTGGTTGGGCCCATCGGAGTCTAACTGTTTGTTTTCTTTTGCTCCAGCATTTCAGTGGTTTCTTGCTGTCGAGTCCTCACCGTTGTCTCACCTCTGTGGTTCTTTGATTATTTGTGTTCACGGAGATGTTGCACTGATGAGTTAGGAGGCCTTCATGCGGACTGAACAAATTATTTGTCTAAATCGCGACAGAAGTAAGGGCGAGGATTGTGGCCACGTAAAATCGATTTAAGCCTCCCAGTGGAAATTTTTCCACTCCCCAGTGGAAATCTTTCCACTGACCGTTCCAAGGCGGTTCGTCTGCGGTTCGTCTGCGGCGGTTTATTTATGTTGTTATTTGTTACTCACTGTGTGTATCACTTGTGTCTTTTTATTTTGGATGGTCATATGGCCATTTTGTGGGAAAGTAACTGTCCTTATTGCCTTCCTTTGTTTAGGTGTCCATTATGGTCTGGTCGCTTCATGTTTCCCTTTGTTGTCTGTGATGGGTGGAGTAAGTTAATTGTATCGATTGTTGATCTTTTATTTTCTTCTACCTTAGAGTAGAATTAGTTTTTATTTCAGCTGTTCTTAATAGCGGAATTTGAACATACATATATAGGTATTATGATTTGAACAACTGGGACCTGGCAAAATTATATCCGTCATTTTTCTCGTTTAAGTTATGGAGGATAGTAAGGATACAGAGAAAAAAGTCACCCCGAGTCGTCGATTTAGTGACACCAAGCTACGCATAAAAATACGACACATACATATGCAGAAACAAAATTAAATCAAAGTACTAACAGACCTGGTCGATCGATTGTTTTTAATTGGAGGCCGGATAATTGGTCCTGAACAAGAGTGTTTCGTTTAACGCTTACATTTCAGTATTTTAAGCAAAGAGTGTAGGCACTGATCAAACGCAACACATAATTCCAGTCCAGATTTTATAGACAAATCTCTTACGCAAACACACTGCGATAAGGATATCGGAGCTATTTTCTTTAAATAATCGTTACGGTGATTAAATCGATAGTCACGTGGTATCGGGCATTGAAAAACTACTGCGCATTACAATTTTGGTCGATTGTTTATCAATCGCCAATAAATGAATAACCGCTTCCTAGTGACGGTTAGTATTGTAACTACTAGGGGAAATTTTTCCCCGTTATGTACAAAATTTCAGAATACGCTTTCAGTGAAAATGCAGTATTGCACATAACAAATAACCAAAAGATTGGCACGGAGGCATTCTTGACTAACAGCGGGTCTTGACAGCAGCACACTCGTGTAAAAAGCAATAACAAAGCAATGGGCCTGTTCTGCTCTCTTGCATATGATGCTCACCTAGCCTGACTGACTCGGACAAGCTTCTATTTTCCCTTCATTCCCAAGTTCGAGAAAGACTAAGTACTATGACCGTGTTTTGTAAATATATTGCATTGCATTTACGTTGGCTTATACATACAAAGTAGAAGTAAAACAAAGATCAGGAATCGATACAATTAACTCACTCCACCCATAAAAGACACCAAAGGGACAGAAATACAAACATTAAGCGACCAGACATTAATGGAAACCTAAACAAAGGATTGCCATAAGGACAGTTACTTTCCCACAAAATGGCCATATGGCCATCCAAAATTAAAAGACACAAGTGATACACACAGTAAGTAACAAAAAACAACATAAATAAATCGCCACAGAATAGCCGCCTTGGAACGGTCAGTGGAAGATTTCTACTTGGGGGGGGGGGGGGGGGGGGGGCTTAAATCGATTTTACGTGGCCACAATCCTCGCCCTTACTATCGTCGCGATTTAGACAAATAATTTGTTCAGTCCGCATGAAGGCCTCCTAACTCATCAGTGCAACATCTCCGTGAACACAAAAATCAAAGAACCACAGAGGTGAGACAAGGATGAGGACTCGACAGCAAGAAACCACTGAAATGCTGGAGCAAACGAAAACCAACAGTTAGACTCCGATGAGCCCGACCAGAGACAGAGCATCAAGCACCAACCAACATTATCTCTCTAATTCTCAATACATTTTCGCTTGTACAATTAGACAATTTTAACTTCTTTCTTATTTGCTGGACACTTCTTGGGCTAGTTGTTTGTGCCGAAAGTACGAATAATGATTAATTGAATTATTACGATAACACGCCTATACTCATGCGTTGTAAATTTTACCACCAAAAAGGAAAATTTTCAGTTGAAAAAAATTCGATATTTTTCTTATTTCTGCTCAAAACATAGATTGTAGATACTCGTTAGAACCGCCTCGTCGCGGCGGTTCTAACGAGTATCCACAATCTAGGCTTTTGAGCAGAAATAAGGAAAATAATAGATACTCCTGCAAACCCCAGTTTTACTATATAAAAGTGGGGTTTAAGGGGGTCAAATTTATATAGGGGTGTTTTCGTGATGTAAAAAATAGTTGCAATGTGTTTAGACCGCTATTGAATAGGGTAATGAAATTGTCCATGTAAAAGAGTGTAATTCTTATCCTTATGCATTGGAACAGATACGGTAAGTAGTTTGTGATAACTAAGGATAATATAAACCTATGTTGTGGGTACTCATTAGAGGTACTTATTATAGTACCCACAACATAGTTTTAATGGAAAATTGACAAAAACTATCCTTCAATTATCACAAAACACTTACCTGATCTGTTGCTATGACACGTAATGATAACTTACTAGGTGAATATGAAGAAAACCTATGTCACGGTGGAGGTTGTGTTCCGTGTGAACAGCGGTTCGTGTCGTGCCTGGGAAAACCAGATGGTCAGCATGTATTTCCTGGTAAGGAATATACAGCTATGTATGTGCGTTGTCATCGCAACAGAACTATTGCTGTAGAAGAATGCGGAGGTGGAATCTTTGATCCCGTTACACGACAGTGTACTTTGAAATTCGGAACAGGTAATATATTTTGATTTATGAATGTTTCGGAATTTAGGTTTTTTTATTATTGTACGAACTGTACCGCAGACTAGGCCAAAGTGTGAAAATATTCGAAAGATGCATTCCAGTATTACGAGAACTCTGTTCTATAGTGTGAATGAACGTAGAATATTGGTTCAGAGCACGAGGAAGAGATACACTAAAATAGCCAGCCAAAATATGGTGTTGCAACTTTCTCGTGCAGTCTGTGTAAATATGAGGATTATATGGATTTAATATTATTGCGATCATGCAAACGTTGAGTCCTGTTTATTTATTTAATTGTAACATGCCCATAAAAGATAGCAGCTATACATCTCGATTCCTTATAAGTATTGTAATTCAGTAATTGGGCACCAAACGTACATGCTAAAGCGTTATTTCTTGTAATGTAACACGCCCATGATAGGCGCGCCTACTATAACGTTAGAATAAATTGTGAGAAGTGTAAAAGAGTGTTTGTTATGGGGCCTCAAATCAGTCTGATGATATACGAATTTACAAAGTACAATCAAACTTGCAAGTGGAATCAGTCTATAGGCTTAACACCAAATTATGCACTATACGATAGGAGTTAAATAGGCGTCTAAAGGTACACCAAAAATGCGCCCACTTTTAGGATATTCTTTTAATATGTATCTTTTGGAAAGATCACGCCCATACATGTGGATCCCCGTCGACACAGGTTGAGAACAAAGAGTAGTCGCCCTTAGTTAGACCAACATGGGAGCACCCATAACAGGCCTACAATAGCATTCATAACATCACCACCAGACAAAACTCTATCATCAAGTGCAAATTACTTTGTTCTGTATCAACACATATAGACAATCCGACCATATACAGGGGTGATGCAATTACCAAGGGTGCACCTATGATGGGCGGGTGCGCCAAGGATGGGCGTATGTGCCTATGATAGGTGGGTTCGCCTATCGTAGGTGTGTGCGCCTATCATGGGTGTATGCGCCTATGGTGGGTGCATTCGCCTGTGATAGGAGCACCAGTAAACAAAGCTGTATTTAAGCTATTATGAAGGATAATACATAAAAAAATATAATATATTGCACCTTATTTAACCTGTGCCAACTTCGCCTAAGAGAGAGAGAGAAAAGAATCGAAGTGGTTTCCACCAAAACAAGTTACGGGAACTTGAGTGGGTGGGGAACAAGACGGGTTGTTTATGAGAGGATTATCACACCTCGCTTGGGCCTTGTCTCAAAGGTCTTCTGGGTGGCATAACGTACGCCTACAACATAAGACAGCACAACAGCAGGTTCTGGATCCCTCAGCTTATTTTGGCAGTCGCCACAACAGGTTGCTTCATCAAACAGCAACCCCGAACTGTAGGCGAAACTTCCCTTATATACCCTCCAGGCACGCGCTGGATGACGTCACGTTCCTAACCTTGCCACTAAGCATGCGGAACGTTCGGTAGTTATGGTATGTATAGTGCACAGAGTTCGAACAGTTTAGTAAACACACTCTCGATGGAAATTACTGTTTCAAATGTGAAAGTGTGAGTGCAAAAGGAGTATAGTTAATAAAATAAACATTAGAACTTCATGGTTATATGTGAAAATGGCGATTACATGGATGTTTCACTCGGAATATATTGACGAAGTTGACACATGGTTTGCTTCGGCTACAGTCAATTCGGCCTGAAGATCGGTAGGTACATCTTGATTAAACAGACATAAAGAAAGTTTGAACAATATAGATAACATCGGTTCATAGAATAACAGAGAATAGCCAGATGAAAACCGGGAAAAAATAGAAGTGGAGGCATTGATCAGGAATGGATACAATTAATCAACAGCTTCTTTTCTCAATAGAATATGGGCCTCGTCAAGCGATTTTGGTACTTATCGCCTATGCATCCGCGCAGTCTCGCCAGAACCTTCGCTGCTCGCTCATACAAGCAGTGAATCAAGAGGAACCTTCGGACAGAAAGCCATATCCCTGGCCCCTCTGAATTGCTGGGCGTAGTTAAAATTTAACATGACAGAATGCTCGAAGACCCGAATTCGCTTGGCGGGGCTCATATGAGAGTTTCAAGAGTATATATTTTGCGTAGCTGTTAACGGGATACTAGAACTGGTTCGGCTTTACATGTACATCCTTGACTGATGTTTATTCACTTTGAACAGTCCAAATTTAATGGCTCGAACACCCATGAAAATTATTTCGGGAGAGGGGAGGCTCGAGCTACTAGGACTTACCCAGAGCGCGAGGTTGGAATGATTTAGGAATATATTATTGATGATATGTAACATAAAGGTATTGTGTATGTTTTCATTAGAATCGCCTCATCAAGGCAATTCCAACGAGTGCATAAAACCTACCTTTGCAACATAAAAACCCCTAATGTTGTATCTAGTTCGCTGGGAAGAATTTCCGAAGGACTATCTATCTATCTATCTATCTACCTATCTATCTATCTATCTATCTTGGCCCCCGCCTATGGGGACTTAAGAAATATATGAGCTGCATGATGCTTCGGCGCAGAGTTGAAACCGACCCGCACACGAGTACTGGTAAACAGCTTAGAGGATCCAAGCCTGCCCATGCAAAGCGGTGCGAGTCGGCCCGTCCATGCTTATAAACCATATTGGTTTCATTAGGCGACAGGGCTTAAGATGTTATTTTATCTCAATGTCGGGTAGAAGTCCCACAAAATTGGAAGCAACGTCTCCAAAATGACCTATACAGTGTTGATGGGGACGTTAAACCTTATATCAAACAAAACAAAATATATCTTTCTATCTTCATGTACTGAAAACGTGTTGGAATAAACATGCTAAATGAGCCAACAGTTTTCGAGCTATTGAAGATGTACGCTTTCAATTTTTATTCGTCATTTAGCATCAGTTGGCCATTTCTGCGGATTAACTACCGGCCAGGTTAAGGCCCACCCTCTCAACTGTGCTCAGTATGTTGACTGTGATGTAACAAACTACTTCTCACTGGATGTGATCAAAGAATGCGAATATCCAAAACTGTTTTCCCAGATGACCTTGACGTGTGGAGACTTCGAGAGTGTCCAGTGCGGTCCGCGTCATGAACCAAAAGCTCCGTGTAAGTGTCAAAAATCGTGTAGTCATAGATACACCCTATAATGAAGGGAAACAAATTCCATATAAATGGCAATCTAATACCTAGAATATCAACTTCTACCTAAAAATACATTTTGGGACAAATACTTTTTCGTTACTGAAATATCATTTATTATAAAAAACTACCTTTACACGTGTAGCATATTATTTGCGGATATAAAGTTTTGCTGGTGTCTGAAATGTAACGCGTTTTACCAATGATGTTCTTCACGAAAAAAAAAAAAAAACGCTACAAACAAACGACATAAATGTTTTGATAGCATAAATTGATACCTCAATGTAATCATGTTTTGAATAACACCATTAAACTGCCGAACATGTATAAGCTGGCAGATTGAGTTGCAAAATTAGCGCCCTGTAATAAAGATTGTTGCTATTATTTGTGGTTAGCTGTTAAAAATATAAAATTGAATTACGGGTTGTTTATGGAAATTGCGATTTACTTTGCTGCATGTGTTTTTGAATTTTGTTCATTACAAGTACAATGTTTTATCAAACAGGTGAATACTTACAAAACCTCTGCAACGGCACTAAGCCAACATGCGAGCCATGTATAGAACGCCTTCCTTCCTGTATCGGTCTGCCAGATGGTAACAATCCTGTGCTGAACAGAACTTGGCTTGCTCATTATATCTACTGTTACAAAGAAAGAACATTGGACGTGCATACCTGTCCGCAGAAAACTATATTTGATCCCTATCTGAGGAAATGTGTTTCAGGTATGATAATAATTGAACAAGAAGTTCTAAATAAAAATCAAAAATGAGTTCCTTTAAGAGCAATGAAAACATTCATAAGAAAGAAGATGGGTCATACTACGTTGTTTCGGCTAATAAAGCCTCATCAGTGACCCTGTAATGATCCGACAAAGAAAGCCCGAGGAAACACACTGCAATTTGGCGAACTTCGAATAGGCAGTCGATTCAAAGACTGATATAAATCAAAATGGGGTCCAAATAATTAAAAACCTGTCTAGAATATAAGTCTAAACCAATAATTTATTTCCGATTTCTAAGAATATTCACGCTGATCTCAAAGGACCAAAAGTAAAGCCCCAATTTAAACAAACTCAAACAAATAAATTAAACAAAATTTTTACATTCTCAGTACATTTACAAAAATACAGTATACTATACCGAACTAATGATGTTCTTCAATAAATCGTTGACTCATGCGACGTCAAATTGTCATTAAGTGACGTCAAAACCATTGTGCAATTTTAACTTATGACGTCAACGTCAACATTATTTGCGTTGTAAATAGAAACTCTGTATGCAGCTGTTTTCTTGTTTCAAAATTAGACCTGAAACCAGCATTTGTCGTCAAATAATGGAAACTACTGTAACTGTAAGTTATTAATGCAATTTATTTGACGAATGTTGTATTCCAATGAACTTAAGTGCCTTAAATAACACGCTAGAACTTGTTGTATACGTGTTTATGTTTAGGCCCTAGTAATAACAACAAAATGCACGATACCTTTTAACTTGTGTATACGTTTGTTTGTGCTTTGCATGCTCTCTGATCGGAGCTGTCGGTTAATTGTATCGATTCCTGATCATTGCCTCCACCTCTATTTTGCAGACAATATCAAACCAACTTGTGCTGATATGCCGAACGCTTTGTTACCGAGCCCGGAGAACTGTGCACAATATTACAACTGTACAGACGAGCGCACATTGCTTGGACATTATTTGATGGAATGTAAATATCCAGAACTTTTCAATGAAAATACCGGGAAATGCGAACATTACAAAGAAGTCGACTGTAGAACTAAATTTGAACCAAAGTCACCATGTAAGTATGAAAAATCGAGAGCTATTCTTTTTTAGCATCAAGTTAACAAGTCTTTCTAAATCCCACTTTATGTCGAGATAGAATGGGTTATCTGGGGTATACTTTACTTTCTTTATTTATGTTCAAATACTTAGGTTTTGGGTGCTCTTAAGAACCGCCTCAAGCACCCTTAACCTATATTTGGAGTTTGTTTGTTTGTTTGATTTGAGGTTTAACGTCCCCGTCAACACTGTAAAGGTCATTTTTGTAGACGTTGCTTCCAATTTTGTGGGACTTTTACCCGACATTGAGATGAAATGACATCTCAAGCCCTGTCGCCCAATGAAACCAATAGGGTATATTAGCATGAAAGGTCCGCCTCGCACCACAGTTCCTGGAAAGGCTTAGATCCTCTAAGCGGTTTACCAGTACAAGTGTGCGGGCTGTGTGCGGGCTGGATTCAGCTCTGCGTGGAAGCATCATGCAGCCCATATATTTCTTCAAGCCCCTATGGGCGGGGGCCGTATATTTGGTGTACAAATTCAAAATATCAGAAATATTCATTAGAAAACATGTCCCTTTTTGAGATAGGAAAGATGCACTATGCCTCGAAAAATGTCTGTTTTTGACAGAGGAAAACATCACGAAAACACGCCTATATCATTTTGACCCCCTTGAACCCCACTTTTATACAGTAAAACTGGGGTTCCGGGGGTATACTTTATTTTTCTTATCTCTGCTCTAAAATATAGATTGTAGGTACTCGTTAGAACCGCCTCGTTGAGGCGGTTCAAATGAGTGCCCACAATCTATATTTTGAGCAGAAATAAGAAAAATATTACAATTTTTCATCTTAAAATTTTCATCTTTTGGGCGAAAAAATGGTGGCAATGTATTTGTAAAGGTGTGTTTGCGTAATGAATGCACTTAACCTCAAGGATGTGTAATCGTAATGGGAAAATATATCCAATATTTCGATAATGGAGCCAACTCATGATAAAGGGACAACTTATTACATATGCGAACAGCAAAGACTCAGACAAGCAAGTGCATTAGCGAGTGTTGACAGAGCTTTTGCTGCTCAAAGACTTGTAAGGCGGTTCTTCTGTCGCGGTTAATGTTTGTTATTGTTTGCTTTTGAGTGTGTGTTTCGGTTGTATTATTACGTTTTGGATAGCCAGTTGGCCATTTTATGGGAAAGTAACTGTCCTTTTGGCTTTCCGCTATTGATGTTTCCGTTAGGGTCTAGCTATTTCATGTTTGTGTTATATAATGTTGGTTGGTACCTGATGCTCTGTCTCTGGTCAAGCATATCGGAATCTATAGGTTGGTTTTCGTTTATTCCAGCATTTCAGTATGTTATTGCTGCAAAGGTCTCACCGTTGTTTCATCTCTGTGGTTGTTTAATTTTTGTGTTCTGCTTAACGCTCTTAAGCATGAAATGTATCCTGCTCATTAATTTGAAAATGCCAACAAATGTTGTCATTTTAAAATTTATGAGAAGGATAAATGGCATTATGTGTTGATTTGAGCAGTAAAATTGTCTGATTTGTTTGTTTTTTTATAATTATGAGCATTACAAATTTCATGCTCAGTTTGACAGTTGAGCAGCATGAAAAAAGTTTTATAACCTCGGAGCCTGGATTCCATGTAAGCCAGTGGCAGTCACTTAAACCTTTACTCTGAAGAGCTACATGTGCTTAGAAGCTTTGAGTCGACTGACAAGCAATCGACTCGCAATAAAAAATTAAAAAGAAGAAAGAAAGAAGGAAAGAAAAATCTCTGCGTACAAGTATAACATTGAGCCATATCGATGATCAGCGTAAATGCTGCGTCATGGCGTCGTTGTCTTTCCGTGCTGTTGCTATTGAGAAAGAAAGAAAAAAAGATCTGTGCATACTAGTAAAATGTTAAGCCATATCGACGAGCAGCGTAAATGAATTTTTTCTCAAAAAGTTTTGTTTCTGGCCATTTTTTGCATGCACCGCACTCGATGTAATACTCTACAGGAGGTGTTTAGGGTATCCGGCAGATTCAAATACAGCTTCTGTAACAATGCTAATAGAACCGTTAATATGAGCTATAAACAGACAGTCACCAGTGCCGAAATTCAGATCCAAAATTCAAGATCCAAACTGTCAATGGAAGTGCATGTAATTTGAAATAAGGGATTTAAAAAACTCGGGAAGAAGAACAATCTGTTGTTGAAACTCGTGCTTCGCATAGGCGATAAGTACCAAAATCGCTTGACAGGGCCCAAATTGTTTTGAACGTGTCTTAGACTATTCCTTCAGGCGTTTTACCCTCAAATTTGAAAGCAAACAGTGTTGACCCGGATCAGACGCCCCTTTCTGCGGAGTTTGATCTGCGTGTTTTTGCTGCTGGTCAAACCCAATGCATGCTTTCAGTCCAGTCTCTAATTATAACGGTTACTCTCTACACTGACCTCACAGCAATAAGAATACCGCGGCTATTCTCCACAAATAACTGTTACCTGGCTCCGAGGTTATGGCAGCTGTGGGTAAATTGTATCGATTCCTGATCATTGTTCTCATTTCTATTTTGTCTGCAAGCGGTATGTTTTGCAACAATACATGTATATTCTGCGGCGTCTGATCTGGATTTGCACTGTTTGCCAGTGTCCAAAAAAGGGCCGGTCGACAAATATGTGTTAAATCAACTGTATATGCCTTTTTTCCAGGCGAATATGGGCTTAACCAGTGCCAAGGACCACACTGTAAACCATGTTCCGATCGTTTCCCCTCGTGTCTGGGCAAACCCGACGGCCTTAATCCGTACCCTGGCCGTGAACTCACCGGACATTACATCGTGTGTGACCAGGGCCGCTATGTAGAGATAGGGATTTGTATTGTGGAGAAAATACTGGATCCGACCAGAAGAATATGTACAAATCCTGCTGATGAAGGTACACCTTAATTTGTTTCTTTACTTAATACTTACTTTTACTGAACCTTCGAAACAGCTTTGATGATGATGTTCCTCGTGTGGCATCCTATGACATTTATATTTCGTAATTAATTCAATTTGCCAGAGTCTCTAGTCATATCACCGATTTCAACACATGTAATAAAGCGTTAACTGCTCAACCATTGGAATCGGTATCATAAACTACGGAAAGACTTGTGTCATGAATGTTTCCTGGTCATTGCCTTCACTTCTAGTTTGAAACGGCCAAAAAAGTCACGCATAATCAAATTTTTGAGCGACTCGAATACGCTTGGTTCTTTGAAATGTGTATACAGCTGTAGTCTGAGTTACTGGGGGTCAGTTCGGGAAAACTTCCGGTGATCTATAAAATAAGTGCTAGCAACATACGTTTAAAGAACAAATAAGAATATATCCCTAAGCCATCCGTTGCCGTTTCTTATTTGGAGCTATGGAAAATATTCCTTAGGGAGTCAAGAACCAGTTTAGTAAGGGCGAGGATTGTGGCCACGTAAAATCGATTTAAGCACCCCAGTGGAAATCTTTCAACTGACCGTTCCAAGGCGGTTCTTCTGTGGCGGTTTATTTATGTTGTTGTTTGTTACTTACTTACTGTGTGTATCACTTGTGTATTTTTATTTTGGATGGCCATATGGCCATTTTGTGGGACAGTAACTGTCCTTATGGCCTTCCTTTGTTTAGGTTTCCATTATGGTCTGGTCCCTTAATGTTTGTGTTTTTTCCCTTTGGTGTCTTTGATGGGTGGAGTAAGTTAATTGTATCGATTCCTGATATTTGTTTTACTTCTACTTTGATTAGCCATTGTAACGAGTCAACGGTGTTCCAGTAAGGGAAAGTTCAACATAATGATTTAGAACTACGGTTCATTATAACACAGTTTTGAATATAACACGGTTTCAAGATGGATCCCAAAAATGTATAGATTATATAAATAAATGGTCATTTTTCTATATAATCTATACAATTTTTTTTGGATATAACACGGTTGTTTAACTAACACGGTCTCTGCTTTGGACCCCATTAATAGTGTTGTAATGAGATTGTGGTATAGTGTATAACAACCGGCCTCTGAGAAGACTAGTTCATTATGAAAACATGCCTATATATACGTTGTAAATACGATGTAAAGTTTAACGCTGAAAATCGAACATTTTAAGATGACGAAATTGTGATTTTTTCTTATTTCTGCTCTAAACTATAGATTGTGGGTACTCGTTAGAACCGGCTCGATTTAAAGTTTTCTTGTTTCCGCTCAAGATAGGATTGTGGGTACACGTTAGAACCGCCTCATTGAGTACCCACAATCTATATTTCAGAGCAGAAAACTCCATAATTTGAGCAGAAATAAGAAAACTATAAATCGAGGCGGTTCTAACGAGTACTCACAATCTATATTTTAGAGCAGAAATAAGAAAATAAGGTTTACCCCTGTAAACTCCAGTTTCACCAGTTTCACTACATAAAAGTTGGGTTCAAGGGGTTCCGAATTATATAGGCATGTTTTCATGATGTGCACCATGCAGAACAGGGCAGATTTATCGCACTGGACGCCAACGGAATTCCCTGATCAGAGTGCAGAATCAGAGTATTACTCGTCATAGTGTTCAGCGTACACGACATGCGATGTCAACATTAGCAGAACACTTACGTATAGGTGTGTGTGCAAAGAAAATATTTCTTATTGTCCACTTCTTTGTGCAGTCTGCAAAGAAGAAGTAAAACAAAGATCAGGAATCGATACAATTAACTTACTCCACCCATAAAAGACACCAAAGGGAAAGAAATACAAACATTAAGCGACCAGACCATAATGAAAACCTAAACAAAGGAAGGCCATAAGGACAGTTACTTTCCCACAAAATGGCCATATGGCCATCCAAAATTAAAAGACACAAGTGATACACACAGTAAGTAACAAACAACAACATAAATAAATCGCCACAGAAGAGCCGCCTTGGAATGGTCAGTGGAAGTTTCCACTGGGGGCTTAAATCGATTTTACGTGGCCACAATCCTCGCCCTTACTTCCGTCGCGATTTAGACAAATAATTTGTTCAGTCCGCATGAAGGCCTCCTAACTCATCAGTGCAACATCTCCGTGAACACAAAAATCAAAGTCCAGTCATATCCAATTTTGATAGTATCTTTATCTTCCTGCTTCTATTTCTTGCTTTGTGGAAATTCAGAGTGTTGATAAATAAGCGAGCGCACATCAAACCCTGCATTAGGAAAAAAAAAACTACCAGGAAAGGATCAGTCTCTAAATGCACCCAGTATTGTCGGCATTTTCGCTTATTTGTCGTTGGATAGTCCGGAAATATTGAAGTGAAGACTGTGCACGCTAATCTGAGTCTTCGCTTGTCGCGCAAGTCTAACGTTTCACGTTTACAAGACCGTGAAATGAACACTCCCTAAACCCCACTTTATAACATACGTTAACCTTATTTTTGTCATTTTACCCCAAAATGTAGATAGTGGGTACTCTTTTAAACCGGCTTAATGAGGTGGTTCTAACGTATACCCACAACATATATTCTGAGCAGAAATAAGAAAAATATCAAAATGTTTATCTAAAAATTTTTATTCTTTTTCGGCGTTTAAATTTACTTTGTATTTGCATAGGCATTCGTAATGTGTAGGTTTTATAATACGTTGGCTAATATATTGTGTAAAACTCTATGACAGCCACTTTATGGGCCCCGTCAAGCGATTTTGGCCAGAACCTTCGCTGCTCGCTCATACAAGCAGTGAATCAAGAGGAATCTTTAGACAGAAAGCCATATCACTGGCCTCTCTAAATGGCTGGGCATGCGCAGTTAAAATTTCTCATGACGGAATGCTCGAAGACTCAAATTCTCTTGGCGGGGCTCTTATAATGCATATCCCGGAGAATCTCAGTTTAAACGAAACGTACAATGAAGTACAACCCATAGATGACATTAGTTTCGTTTCACACCAAACAAAGTGTTTGCATAAATCATACAAATTATTGTTAAAGATTCTGCTTTTTTCCTTTCAGAAATTGTTGTCGCATACTGCAGCGCCAATCCTGGTGCCTCAATAGCCAGTCTAACTAACTGCGCTCAGTTTTATGAGTGTGGCCAGAACGCTTCCGAGCCCGAACACTACCGACAAGAATGCGTTTACCCACAGCTATTTTCCATGGTGGACCATACGTGCAAACATTTCTCAGAAGTTCAGTGCGGACAAAGAGATGAACCTGTAGTCCCTTGTAAGTTTTTGTGCATACTTTGCAGTTTAAAAACAAGCCTGTACACTGACAAGGTATAATACATCCGGTTTTAATCTTACAGCTGTGTATAGTTTTACTTATTATAACACGTGCGGTGGTCATACGAATTTTATGACGTGTCATTATCCACATAATAACAATGACCTTATATTGTGAAAATAACAACTGTTAATTTTATGGTCACGCCTCTAAAAGCCATATGACGCACCTCTAATGACACATGGTTATTTGCGTGTAACGTCATGACGCTGTCCATGACAAACTTATTCTTTTCTTCTTAACTGATTACATAATAACATAGATAGCCCCCGCCCATTGGGGCTTGAAGAAATAGATGGGCTGCATGATGCTTCCTCGTCGAGCTGAAACCGACCCGCACACGAGTACTGGTAAACAGCTTAGAGGATCTAAGCCTGCGCAGGCAGAGCGGTGCTAGTCGGATCGTCCGTGGTTATAAGTCTTATTGGTCTCATTGGGCAGCAGGGCCTGAGATGTCATTTCATCTCAAAAGTAGAAGTAAAACAAAGATCAGGAATCGATACAATTAATTTACTCCACCCACCAAAGACACAAAGGGAAAGAAACACAAACATTAAGCGACCAGACCATAATGGAAACCTAAACAAAGGAAAGTCGGTAAAAGTCCCACAAATTGGAAGCAATGTCTCCAAAATGACCTTTACAGTGTTGACAGGGACGTTAAACGTTTAACCTCAAATCAAACAAAATAAACACAATTACATCTAATTTAAATTAAAGTGTGACATGGAAAAAGGATCTTACCCTCGAGATCATTCTATATGAACGTTTTGAAACTGGCCGGAATCTGGCTTCATCAGTGCCATGTGAAAAGATCACTCGTGTAACATCCTCTGTATTCAAAGACTAAGAGGTTTGCGGGAAAACACACCCGAAAGGCTATCATAATTTTGACCCCCTTGAACTCTACTTTTATATAGTAACACTGGGGTTTCCGGGGGTATACCTTATTATTATTATTTCTGCTCTAAGGTATAGATTGTGGGTACTCGATGAGGCGGTTCGTTAGAGCCGGTTTTAACGAGTGCCTACAATCTATATTTTGAGCAGAAATAAGAAAAATATCACAAGTTTTCATCCTAAAATTTTGTGTTTTTTTTTCGGCGAAAAATTTACACTGTATTGGTATAGGCGTGTTTTCGTTATGTATACATTGCAATAACACCTCCATCTATCCTCTCTAAAAACGGATAGGTTTTGCTTGAAAATGTGTGATAGTTTTCTAATTTTAATTCCAGGTGGTTCAATCTCACCGTTGCTCCAGCATTTCAGTGGTTTCTTGCTGTCGAGTCCTCACCGTTGTCTCACCTCTGTGGATCTTTGATTTTTTGTGTTCACGGAGATGTTGCACTGATGAGTTAGGAGGCCTTCATGCAGACTGAACAAATTATTTGTCTAAATCGCTTTGGAAGTAAGGGCGAGGATTGTGGCCACGTAAAATCGATTTAAGCTCCCCCCAGTGGAAATCTTTGCACTGACCGTTCCAAGGCGGTTCTTCTGTGGCGATTTATTTATGTTGTTGTTTGTTACTTACTGTGTGTATCACTTGTGTCTTTTAATTTTTGTTTTACTTCTACTTAGAACAGAAATAAAGAAAACGTGTATTACTCCGTAAACCCGACGTTTCTGTATACAAAACGATAACACACCCGTGTGACATAGTGCATTTTTCACATCTCCGAAATGGCTACTTTTCTGATGAAAATCCGTGTCATTTTTCTTATTTATACTGAAAACATAGGTTGCGGGTGTTTGTTAGGACTGCCTCATTGAGGCGGTTCTAACGGGTACCCAGAACCTATGCCTTACAGTAGAAATAAGGACTATAATATATACCCAAGTAAACCCCAGTTTTCTCTATATAAAGTAGGGTTGAAGGGGGTCTTCTTTTCACGGACCTGTCCACGTGATGATAAAGTGGTGTTTTTGAAGGGGTATTCATTACACGGACTTGTTAAAGCGATTTGGTCATCGTTTTATATATCAGAAACTGTATTCTCCCGATATAACATTTTTCCTATTTCTTCTCCAAATATAAAGTGTGGGTACTCGTTAGAATCGCCACGAATACCGCCAACTTTGGTTGTTGAGCAGAATTAAGAACCCCCCCCCCCCCAACCCCACAAAAAGACACAAAAGCATCAAGTATCAGCCTTTTTTTCATATTCATGCCTATGAACAGGAGCAGGTGCGAGTTGGTATGTTTGACAAGTGAAAACAATGAACCCTTTGTGCATTGTTTCTGGTTACACGCCAAGAGACGAGCCTCCTTGGCATAGATGTTGAGAGCGCCATGCCTTAAACATTAGAGGGTAACAGTTGAGATATCAAGAGCTCAGGTGTTTTTTATTCTCTGGACATTCCCGTTTTTTAGCTCACCTGACCGAAGGTGAGCTTTTGTGCCTGTGAGGTGTTCGGCAGCGTCGTTCGTCGGTGCGTTATCCGTCGCCCATAAACTTTTCTTGTTAACACTCTAGAGGCTACAGTTTTGATCCAATCATCCTCAAACTGGGTCAGAATGATCATACTGACAATAAATTAAATCCGTTAAATTTGAATAGGGGTCAGGTCGATTCAAAAAGTAGGTCAGTAGGTCAAATCATAGAAAAACCTTGTTAACACTCTAGAGGCCACAGTATTGGTTCAATCATCCTCAGACTTGCTCAGAATGATATCTTGTTCAAGTTCGAAGTAGGTCATGTCGATTAAAAAGTAGGTCAGTTGATCAAATCATAGAAAACCCGTGTTAACACTCTAGAGGCTTCTTCTTTACACACACACACACACACACACACACACACACACACACACTAACACACACACAAGCATGTATGCACATATGCTCTCACACAGGCATGCATGCGTACACACATGAATGCATACATGCATGCATACACACACATGCATGTATACATGCATGTACATGTACACACACATTCATGCATGGATGTGTACATGTGCATCATTCATGCATGCATGCAAGCACACACACATGTACTAACACATGCAAACACAGACACTTGCATACACACGTGCAATCATTAACACATGCACACACACATATGCATTCGAGCATCAAATCACACATACATGCATGCCCCCACAAATGCACACATACATGCATGCATGCTTGAATGCACAAACATGCATGCATGCATTCGTGCACACAATTTTTACAGGCATGCATGTACACACCCATACTTACACACACATTCATGCATGCACATATTCATGCATGCATGCACACACACATCCATAAACTCAGGTATGCATGCATGTGCGCATATATGCAGTCACACACTCATGCATGCATGCATGCACATATCTTGAAAACGACCTAATATATTTCCACCCTGTTGACCGGTACACATCACGTGAACAAGTCCGTGGAATTAACACCCCTCTAAAATCCACTTTATATAGAGAAAACTGGGGTTTGCGGGGAAATACTTTATTTTCTTATTTCTGGTCCAATATATACATGTAGGTTTTGGTACTCGTTAGAACCGCCTCGGTGAGGCGGATCTAACGGGCATCTATAACTCAATGCATAGGTTGTTGGTACTCCTGAGAACCGCCTCAACTTGGTGGGTCTAACTAGCACCCAAAATTGTGTTTGCACTATAAATAAGAAATAAATATCACCGATTTTCATCAGAAAAGTACCCATTTTGGAGATGTGAATAGATGCACGGGTGTTATCGCAATAAGATACCGTTGAAAGCAAGGTAGAACAAGATTCTTCACCAGCCGTCCCAACAGGAATAAAACTTTATAACATCTTTATATCTCCCCTTACATATATGTAAGGGAAGCTATTATATTGTTTCACTTTGCCATTTTCTGTCATAAGACGTTTTTTTGAGCTCAAAATTGAGCCGAACTGCTATACCTATCCATATAATGCTTATATTGTGAGTATTGATCTGGAATAGAACCGATTACAACAAAATGTTTCACTTTGTGGATAATTATCCAGTAATTAACGATTAACTGCTTCATATAATTAACATTGAGCCGGTGAAATTGCTGCGGATTGTATTAGTAGGCGGGAACCAAACCATCGGTTTCCCAATTGACTCAGATCTATAAATAGCTCACGAGTCTTGCTTCGTTCATGTTCCCTACTTTCCGTTAGGCTAGTCGTAGAGGTTTCGATTCCTTCCGTCTGCGTCCGGTTGACGGCGGGCGCGGTCGAATGATTTACGGAGTATAAATATAGAATCAAGTCGAGAGCGCGTATTTATATCATTCTTGCTTCTTTATGTTGCAAGTGCTTTGTGCTGATAAGAATATATATAAGTTAACAGATTAACTCTTTGAGTCCACCATTGTGTCAAGCCAAGGATTTGTTTCCATAACTCGTAAATCATAAGAGCTATAATGGTCATGTGCATATACTTCAGGTCATGTGCTCTTGAAATGAGGTCACATCTCTTGACTTAAGCCCGGGCAGGCGCAACACTGCCCTCCTTAACACTAAGAGATTTTTTAAAAATTAAGTTTTATTGCTAATGTAAAAATGGTAGGTTACTGATGAGGCTTTAGTAGCCGAAACTGCGTAGTCTGACCCACTTCCGGTCTTTAGAATACGTTCATTGTTCTTAAGGGATACTCCTTTTATTCTTTATTTACAGTGTAAGAGCTAGATTTAACATGATTTGCCAAAGTATGGGGTGGGGGTGGGTAGGTTAGGGGAGATATCTGTTTTCTATCGAATACTCCCTTCTAGTTTTGATGATTTCGATCAAATCTAGAATGGACGTTAAAATTAAAGGATGAAAAAGACCATTTCAGCAACTCAGGGGTGAGAGGATTAACGCGCAAATCAAGTTAACCCACACGCACGGACGTACATTTTCCGTTTTAAAATGATTAACCTAATGTGAGCATGCGCACAGGAAAAGTTACAAGTCGACACGAGCAACAATTGACGTATAATTTGAATGACTATACATGCGTAATGATTTGCACAGGAACATTTTGCATAGGAACATTTTTAAGAATGGCACGAGTCCCGTCGAATGTGACTCTTTTAAACCTTTTGTTCATACAGGCGACTATGAACAGTATCAGTGTAGTCCCAGGGATCCCAGCTGCACTCCATGTCAACAGCGCATGCCCAGCTGCATCGGTCTTCCAGATGGTAAAAACCCTTACCCAAACTCTGTTATCTCGCACAAATACCTAATCTGTGACCACGGACGAACAGTTGAAATCGACAGATGCTTGTCTGGCTACTATGATCCCAGTGAACGAGACTGTGTGCTATTTCCTAGTGGTAAGTAATTATTGCAGAACTATAGGGCTGAAAGGTAATGGTGGATATTGACTCTTAAGATCCAAGGAAAATTCCGCATCTGAATACATGTATGTTACTTGTTTACGTCGTTCATCGCGAAAACATGCCAATATAATTATGACCCCCTTGAACCCTTTTTATGCCCCCGCCATTCGAAGAATGGTGGAAGGGCATATAGCGTTGCCCCCGTCCGTCCGTCCGTCCGTCCGTTCGTTCGTTCGTTCGTTTTTAAGATGAAAACTGATGGGCCCAGCAGAAATAAGAAAAAAATATCATCATTTTTCATCTTAAAATTTCCGTTACTTAGCGGAAAAAATTATAATGTATTTGCATAGGCGTGTTTTCGTAATGTGCTGCACGTTCTTGCAAACGTTGTACAAATATTTTGCATACAGACAAGCAGTGTGGACCCCGATAAAGCTGCTCCTACATCAGTCTGTACGGGGTCTAATTTGTTTGCAGCAGTGACTTGTAGAGTAACCAACAAACAAAAAGCAAACCGCAATGGTTGTGGTTGAAATTTTAAGACTTTTCTTGTCTTTTGGAATCAATGATTCCATTGTGGAATTTTGAAAATATTTGGGGGGTCACTGATGAGGCCTAAATGGCTAAGACTAGCTAATCTGTCCAAGAAAACATGAACACATCATATTTTCCAGTTCTGTGGTGTATCTTTGCTCCCGAAGGATAACCCTTTTATCGAACACATTTGGTAACGCAGCAATATGAGATAAGTCTGTCAATTATCACTCTAAAGGTGACATTTATTTCCTATGCACATTTGTAGCTTTATTATTTATAGCTTAAATATAGATTTTGGGTGTTCCTTTGAACCGCCTCGATGAGGCAGTTCTAATGAGAATCCGCAATCTTGGAGCAGAAATGATAAATGCACCATTGTCCTTACTTGGCCTCTATGATGGCGTACTTAATATATTGAATGACAGTTGGTGCATAATGCTCTGTCTCTGGTCAGGCCCACCGAAGTTTAACTGTTTTTTTTTTTGTTGTTGTTGTTTTTTGCTCCAGCATTGCAGTTATTTCGTGCTTTCGAGTCCTCATCGTTGTTTCAAAGTTGTGTTTGTTTAATTGATAGTGAACTCTTTCTCACGGTCATTCTCTCCCTACCGCTGATTCAAGAAGGGCTGGCGAAATGTGTAATGTTCAGGAAACGTGCATTTAATACGTGAAACCAACGAGCTACGTGATGATACTCTGGAACAAAAAAATAAATCGATTTTTGAACACAATAAGCCGCTCCACTGATTGATTGGTTTGTGGTGTCGTCAACCCTTGTGGGTCATTCTGGGTCGTCTCCAAGAGAAAGGGAGACAAGAGATTGAAGAGATAGTGGAGGAGATTAACCCATTTATTACAATAAACCCCAAAACGGGTACCCTGGGAAACAGTGCAGGCCCAGATCAGACGCCACAGAACGCGGCGTCTGATCAGGGCCTACACTGTTTCTAAAACGTTCAACCATTTTCCAAATAGATTTTGAAGAAAACACAACCTGACACCCCTAAATGTTGAAATGGACCCCTGCTATATATAGGGCGGATACCATTTGGTACAAAAAGGGTTAAAAACAGCAATATGGAAGATAAAGGAAAAGGAATGAAAGTGAAGAAACAGAAGAATTAAACATACCTCCCCTTTGCCGTTACCTGCTACAAGGATAGCGGGCCTTGCCCAACTGAAAGATAATATCAGTTGGACGCCAAGGTGAAGTAAGATGCACACCTTCGCCACACCCAACCATTCCCTCTTATGAGCTGCTCGAGTAGACGTGAGAAAAGCATATATGTTAAGTGATCTTGTGCATCCGCGCAGTCTAATCTGTCCAGATCACTTAGTTTTCGACCGAACCATCAACTAGATCTTCTAGTTAGACATAAACTGGTCAGATTTAGGGACTCTTTACGTTTGGAAGTCTTTGTATACACCGCTTTACATCACAAAAACATACCTATATAATTTTGATCCCCTGATCTATCAGAACACAGATTGTTGGCATTGTTACGAGTACCCATCATCTATGTTTATTAGCAGAAATACTAAAATTATCAGACCTTTTCATTTTCTGTGGTAAAATTTTCAATGTACATGTATTTGGAAAACCGTATTTTTGTAATGATATAGACGTGGTGTTTACCAGGGTATTCACAAATATGCGGTCGGCTATATAGCCAATGTTATATTTGTATTTGCACTGTAGTTTAACGACCCAGTCAAACTGTTTAGGTCATGTTTGAGCCGGTCAGTTTACCTATCCACACTTTTTCTGGGCAGGCTAATACGTTACCAGTTAACCAGTTCAGTGCACATTCTTTCGCCAGAAACTGACAACTGCCCTTCTTGAATCAGCAGAAGAGAGAGAATTCCCTTAGAAAAGATTTCATGATCTCAACGAAAGAATGTTGCCGACCCCGAATCCGACTGAGCTACCGAGGCCGGGGGTTAAATCAAGTGATATATTGAGTGATAAATCACTGGGAGAAGAGCGCTACGCGAAAAGCTGCCTGTTTATTCCGTTTCTTGACGTCATTCATTGTTACCTTGACGTTAGATCATCACGAAAACACGTCTACATAATTTTGACCCCCTCTAACCCCACTTTTATATAGTAGAAATGGGGTTTTCAGGGCTAAACCTTATTTTTCTTATTTCTGCTCTAAAATCTAGATTGTGGGTACTCGTTAGAACCGCCTCGATGAGGTGGTTCTAACGAGTACCCACAATCTATGTTTTGAGAAAAAATCAGAAAAAAATATCACAATGTTTCATCCTAAAATTTTCATTTTTTTTCGGCGATAAAGGTCACAATGTATTTGTATAGGCGTGTTTTCGTAATGTGGTGTAACGTCGTTTTCGTCTATGAGATATGTTATTTAAACAGGTAAACGCATGTGACACAGTCAGTTATATTGCTGGAATTCATTTAAACAATGGCGGAAGATAGGGAGAATCTGAAGGATTCAATAGCATTTTCGTCGACATTTAGTTTGTTAGAGTCGAAATAGATCAACTATAGTGCCGTGATTTATCACTGCTAGAGCTGCTCTATTTCTTAATCACCACATGGTTGGGTCCGTGAAATAAACACCATTATAAATCAAACTTTATAGAGAGAAATGTGAGAATTGCAAGAGTATGGGTAGTTTCCTTACATCACAGAACCACGCGTATATAATTCTGATCCCCCTTGAACCCCAATTTTATAAAGTACAACTGGGCTTTACAGAGGTAAACCTTATTTGTCTTATTTCTGCTCTCAAATATACATCTCTCAATCTCTCCTTCCGCTGATTCAAGAAGGGCAGTTGTCAGTTTCTGGCGAAAGAATGTGCACTGTACTTACGTATAAGCCCGCCCAGGAAAAGTGTGGCTAGGTAAACTGACCGGCTCAAAACTGACCTAAAATAGTGTTGACCGGGCCGTTAAACTCCAAAACAAACAACCAAGATATAAAAATGGCCTATAACAGTCTGACAAAGCGTTCAATGTATAAGAACTTTGAGCGCAAATAAGCATCCACATAGCTCACATACTCAGATCAGACTGAGTCACAATAATGCACTTAGCTCTGATAAAATTGTGAGGAGATTAAATGGAATTTATTTGTTTAGTTTCCTCGCCGCCTTTTTTAGATATGTGTAAAACTAAAAGCATTTAAAATCGTCGCAAGGCGTTGTTTATTGACAAACCTATCGTGTTGAATTTAATTTTTGAAGCTTATTATTATCTGCAAACATACGTAATTCTCTTGTTTATCTATTATTACGCTCCCCTTTCTTTGTACAGTCTCAGTTTCTTCCATCATTTATCTACGTTATCTCGCATACTGACAGTTGTCTAAACCCATTGCATGCGGGAAACCCCTAAAAGGGGTACCTTGGCAAACAGTGCAGACCCAGATCAGACGCCGCAGAACGCGGCGTCTGATCAGAGCCTGCACTATTTGCTGACAGAGTTTTCCGTCAAAAGTAGCATAAAAACGAAAATGTAGGCCTGACACCCCTTCTATGACAAATGGACTTGTCCAACATATAGCAATGGAAGAGTCTACTGGTATACAATGGGTTAAATAAATAAAATATCTGAGCCCCGTTAATCCTATTGCGTACAAGAAGTAGTCCCTACCTTGATCACCATGGAACGGCGGTTTCGTCGCTAGCGCAATTCGGCCATCCAAGAGATTACGCAAAACTAATTGGAAAATAAAAACAAGTCAAATTTCAAAGTAATGATCATAGAGGAAGGCGTTAAATTCTTGTCCCAACCAAAACAAACATCCTTAACTACAAAAGTCAAGACTCAACCATTTCCGAACGCCATTAGGAACTTTCTTTGGTATCTTGCATTAGGAAAAGTAAATCATCTGCGGACGTCGGGGCATATAGTGTCTTCATATTTTTTTCGAATGACAACGAAATTTTAGAAATGGATACTTTTTGTGTTTTCTTTTATCTTATATGGATAATTGGTATGTACAAAAAATTAACTTTAGCCGAACCAGTAAACTGAACTATTACCTGAATTAAACGCAACTGTAATTTTCTTTTTAACATAATCAACACGAACTAAAAAAAAAGACGTAAATCAAACTGCTATACTAATATGTTAACCTACACATGCAATTAATACCCGAACATGGGGTCTACATGTTTTTTTCTTTCTTTCTTTCTTTTTGTTTTCTTATTTGAGCCGTGGCACAGCAGTTCCTACAATTTACATGTGCGCCAAGCGAAGACTCAGATCAACATGCGCATCCGCGCAGTCTGATCGGTATCTTCGTTGTACACTCTACGGATAGCTAAGGGCCCATTGCTCTTTAGTCCAGACTATATGTATGCGCTGGTTGATCTGATATATATATTCTTCGCTGGGCGCACGTGTAAATTGTAGGAAATGCTCTGCATCACTATAACAAGTCCGTGAAACGAAGACCCCTCTAAACCCCATTTTATATAGGGAAAAGTGGGGTGTAAGGGGGTAAACATTATCTGCCTTATTTTTGCTCCAAACCATAGATTGTGGGTACTCGTTAGAACCGCCTCATTGAGGCGGTTCTAACGAGTACCCACCATCTATGCCGAAAGCAGAAATTAGAAAGATGTTATCATTTTTATCTAATATATGTAACTTCTGACACCATGTTGGACGCCATTATTTCACACGGCCATGTTTTCCTAATGGCCCCGGCTAAACTCCAATGAAAACAAAGAGAAGTTTGCTGGTTCGCGTTGAAACTACTACATTACCACTCGGGTTGAGCAGAGTCAATGAAAAAACATGTCTTAAAACATGCGCCCGCAGCGACGACAAAGATCAGCGTGCTAGACGGGTCTTCGCCTGCACAACGTCTCGCCATGCAACCAGAGAAGGCTGGATACTGTTTTAGTGGTTTGGCAGGCTGCCTTGATTTGCTCATGATGGCATGTGCTCAAAGTGTATGTTCTCTTGACGCGGCCGATATGATACCATTATTGTGGAATATAATAATTTCTTTTAGGATATAATGAATATCCATTTTCAAATTAACTAAACTTAATTTGTTAAGTATAATCAGAACATCAAAGGCTTTGTTTGCCCAAGCAAATAACTCACCATTGTAGCGGTTCAAAAAGTACAAGCCGAAATCAGGTTTCTGAAAAAAGTGAGAAATCTACAAACATCACTTTTTTATACCGCAATCAGGCATTCTAGTAACCTAGTAAAGGGGGGGGGGGGGGGTCGAATAACTGCACGC
Organism: Lucinisca nassula; assembly: GCA_963580285.1. NCBI lineage: Eukaryota > Metazoa > Mollusca > Bivalvia > Lucinida > Lucinidae > Lucinisca > Lucinisca nassula. The sequence goes on along the minus strand of OY757019.1, from coordinate 4,276,143 downwards.
TATAATCAGAAGTGGCCTATAATACCTTCTACTGACCTATAATACCTCAAGTGACCGTTTATAGACCGGACCTACTTTTCAGGTCAATAATTTGCAAGTGTAAACAATAACATGCAACCTTTTATACATGAAAAAACAACGAAACTGCGAGTTTAAATCTTTGTAATATTTATTTGAACAGGTTTTCAGAAATTGCAGCTAAAATCTTACCTTCTCGGCCTTTCCTGACGGTTTGAATGGCCCGTTGGAATAACCTCGCACTGCTACTGCAGTTGCGTTTCAACCTCGAATATAATTTCTAAAGCTAAAATAAATTGTTTATTTGCAGATTTTTATACCGAATGTAAAGCGCTGAGAAACTTTTATTCGAGCGCCCATGTTGTTGCCTACGTCTTTGTGGCGCGGTGACGTCAGCAACTTTGCACTCGTTGACGTCACGTTATACTACGTGTGCGCGCCCTGGCACTGAATGTCGTTTAACATGTCACACTGTCTGCTGTCGTTTTTTGTTTTGCTTAAATGTGCTTACTTATTGCAAAACCCCTTGATTGTTTTTAACTAAATACATGACTAGTGTCTTTGATAATAAAGCATAATCGGTTCGCCGCGACAATTTTATATTGAGGCTCGCTCCTATAAAATTGTCAAAGGCGCACCGATTATATGTTATACCATATATTTACCATATGCTTGTAACTATCTAATATGGTAGTGAAGGCAATGATCAGGAATCGAAAGAATTACCCCCTCCCCCAACGCCACCACCACCACTTCCTATCCCAGACACCACAGGGAAATAAACACCGGCATAAAACAACTTCACCATAATGAAACAGTAACAAGGTTTGAAGCAGAAAGTCGAAATGACTGTTACTCTCCCACAAAATGGCCAGTAAAAGTAAATTAGCCATAGACGAACTATACATGTAACAACTAAAATCTTAACGAAGTCATAACTGTTATATTTACAAAAAAATGACCACTTATTACATGATATAATTTTTATGCTCTACAATGGCGGCTTCTCTGATGAAAATCCGTGATATTGTTATTATTTTTACCGCAAAAACAGGTGGTGGGTATTCGTTAAAACCGCCTCATTGAGGCAGTTCTAACGAGTACCCACAACCTATGTCGTGGAGAAGAAATAAGAAAAATAATGTATACCCTCGTAAACCGCAGTTTTCTCTATACAAATGTCCCTGCTAGCATTCTACATAAATCTACAGCGGGCCGTTAGCGGCCCGTCAGCTACCCTGACGGGCCGCTAACGGCCCGCTGTAGATTTATGTTGAATGCTTACTGGGGTGGGGTTTATGGGTGTTCATTTCACGGACTTGTTCAAGGGCTGCTTGTCTCGGCTAAACAGTACCACGAGTTGTCATTTCTTTTGAAAGTCAGGAAAAGAGCCTTGGAAGAGTTTCATATCATTCATATGACATGACGCGTGTGTGTGTGTGTGTTTCAGTTTTACGTCCAACCAGCTGTCCAGGAACCGCGGTGCGAGGCGGACCGCCGATTCTAATAAACCCTATTGGTTTGATTGGGCGACAGGGCTTGAGGTGTCATTTCATCTCAATGGCGGATAAAAGTTCCACAAAATTGGAAGCAACGTCTCCAAAATGACCTTTACAGTGTTGATGGGGACGTTAAACCCCAAATCAAACAAACGTCCCACCAACAGCTAAGGTCATACCGAGACGGGACCTCGTTTTAAAGACTCATCCGAAAGTCACGAGAATCCCGGGATCGATCCTGCATTAAATGACGAGTGTATGATTTTGTTTATCAAAATAACGATTTTATCAAAGAAAGATTTAAATATTGCAAAAGATTTACAACAGACGCCAATAACTATGTGTTACTTAACGTGTTGTTTTGTTTGTTTGACTTGAAGTTTCACGTCCCCGTCAACACTATTTAGGTCTTTCTGGAGACGTTGCGTCCCATTTTCTGGGACTTTTACCTCGCGTTGAGATGAAATGAAATCTCAGCCACCGCCCCCCCCCCCGCCCCTCAAAGAAACTGCTAGGGTATAACTAGAGACGTTCCGACTCGAATCACTTTGCCTGGGCAGGCTTAGACCTTCTAAGCGGTTTTCCAGTACTCAAGTTCAGTCGGTTTCAGCTCTGCGTGGAAGCAACATGGAACCAAATCTATTTCTCCAAGCTCGGATGCACTACCATATGTTTTTTATGACATATTAAAAGCGACATTATATGCTAATACTAAATATGAAATTTCCACGTCATGCTATTATGGCCGCCAAGTGAACACCATTGTAAACCCCACTTTACAAAGGGAAAACTGGGATTTAAACCCATATATGACAGTGGAATCTTCCACCTAGTAAGTTTTGAGATGTCAGTTTTATTTATTTATTTATATATTTTTTGAGACAGCCTAAAACCACAACTTCACTAATACTATGTAAAGACATGATCCTTACATAAGGATGTCTTTACTTTAAATCCCCTCCCGTGGAGCCACATTTCTATTCTTTCACTTTGTTTCTTTACTGTACACATTTGTAAATCTCAATGGCAGTGTATTGGCGAAAGTTGTATAAAAATAACAATAAATAAAGAAATAAATAAAATGAATAGATAAATTACACTAAGCAAATTAGCACAGTCTAAATTGTAATTCAGGGATACAGATTCAAATAAGCCATTTGACTTTCTTCTGGAACCCATTTGTATGATACTAGTGTAGATATGTATGCAACATGTGCATCTTTGTTATTGATATATGTATTATACAGTAAAATAAATTTTAAAGCAACTGGAGTACCCTAACCTCCCATTACAGGACATTGCGTCTTAAACCACAGCGGTGAGAGACCTATCGATTAAGAGTCAGCGTTTTAACCCACTAGGTCACGAACGCCCGTTAGAAAAATGATAGTTTAAGTTTTCAGATGCAGTTTTCTTTTTTTCGGCTTCTGATCTATATTTTAATTGCGAAACGTGAAATCTTTGGACGGGCCTACATGATACAGCAAACAATAGCCATAAACTCGTTGCATGCGGGAAACCCCTAAAGGGGTATCTTGGCAAACAATGCAGGCCCAGATCAGACGCCGCAGAACGCGGCGTCTGATCAGGGCCCGCACTATTCCGACAGAATTTTCTGTCACAAAATAGAATGAAAATGAAAAAAATAGGCATGACAACCCTTTAATGAAAAATAAACTTGTCCAATATATAGCAATTGAATAGTCCACCAGTATACATTTGGTTCAGCAGAGGCGCATCACGATGACGCACATATATCCGCCATAGAATGGCTTTTCTTGTGATTTTTTACGACCCAGGTAACAGCTAAGGTCATGCCGGTCTGGTTAATTACATTCACTGTTCCTGGGCTGACTTGCAGAATGTCATTTTCTTGAGCTAGCATTTATTCGGAAGAATGTTTGCGCTATCTGTCTTGTTTCAACTGTAAACATAAATTGCTGTTGCTTGTTCGGACCACCTTATTGAGGCGGTTCTGTCGAGTACCCACAATATATTTGTAAGCAAAATGAAGAAAACAATGCATACCACTGTTCGTCCAACTTTTATTTGAGTAAAGTGGGTCTTTTTTTGTGGTTTCATCACAAGGACTCCATGTTGCTTTCAGGGCGGTTCTTCTGTCGCGGTTTATTTTTGCTATGGTTTTACTTTTGAGTGTGTGTATCACTTAATATATTATTTTGTTTTGGATAATGGATAGCCAATTGGCCATTTTGCGGCAAAGTGACTGTCCTTTTGGCTTTCCGCTATTGATGTTACGATAAGGGTCTAGTTTTTTATAATGTTTGTGCTTCTTTCCCTTTCGTGTCTCCGATGGGAGCTGTGGTCTAATTGTATCGATTCCTGATCATGGCCTTCACTGCTATTTTGTCAACCTGATATAAGCCCCGCCAAGCGAATTTGTGTCTTCGAGCATTCCGTCATGACAAATTTTAACTGCGCATGCCCAGCCATTCAGAGGGGCCAGGGATATGGCTTTCTGTCTGAAGGTTCCTCTTGACTCACTGCTTGTATGAGCGAGCAGCGAAGGTTCTGGCGAGACTGCGCGGATGCGCAGGCTCGCCTGAACCTTCGCTGCTCGCATAGGCGATAAGTACCAAAATCGCTTGACGGGGCCCATATAATTTGAGATAACGTGTAAAAGACGTCAATGCTGTTAGATACATGTCAGTTATATTCTATCTTTTCAGGTCTGGTGCCTTCCATCTACGCAGCTGGTAAGTCCACTACATGTATGTATGTTCTTTACTTCCTAGCAGCCAAGCATGGTGAATGCAACACCGTGTCAACGTCGATGCAACGTCATGATACGACGTCGCTTAGACGACATATGGTCTGCCGGGTTCTTTTAACGGTACTCGTAACGTTCACAGGTTCATGAACTTAACACCCTTCAAAACCCTACTTTTATAGAGATAAGAAATAGATTTGCAAAACTATACAACATTTTCTTTTTTCTGCTGAAACCATAGATTATGGGTACTCGTTAGAAACACCTCGATTACTAAGGCGTTCTAATGAGCGCCCACAATCTATGTATTGGTACCTGTGAGAATCTCCTCGATGAGCCGACATTAACGGTTATCCACAATCTATGTTATGGGTAGCAATCAGATAAAAATAAAAAAAAATCATCTGAAACTTACTTGTTTAAGAGATATTGAAAACGACATGAGTAGAAACCATTACAATAACAGGTACAGTAAAATTCATATATTAAGACCACCTTTGGTACTGTTCAAAAATGGTTTTTAAGACCACTTTTAAGACCACTTTTGAACAGTCCCAAAGTAGGTCTCTGGCCAGAGGACATGTTATGTAGAAAACTCGAAGAAAGAGAAACTGCACCCTTGTAAATGAGCTTTTAAAGCAGAATCAGTCTTAATTTTTGGTGGTTTTAGTAGCAGAAATTTCACTTTATATTATTATAGTAATGAGTGTATTCTCCTTACGAAATATATTCAAATTAAAATTGAAACGTTCCTTCGATTTGGACAGAGCCAATACGTTGTGAGACTTACTCTGCGAGTATAGAGAAGGACCAGCTTCGCTTTAAAATAGTCCGAAACTGCTGAGAGAGAGAGAGCGAGAGAGAGATTGAGAGAGAGAGCGAGTGAGAGAGAGAGAGAGAGAGAGAAAGAGAGAGAGAGAGAAACCACTTGAAGGTACTAGAAAACAGACGGTCAGGCAGCCAAACAAACGGACAGGGTGAAAGAAGGATCATGTTCGGTTTAAGATAAAATGTTTTTGAGAGAGAGAACGAAAGAGAGAGAGAGAGAGAGAGAGAGAGAGAGAGAGAGAGAGAGAGAGAGAGAGAATCCACTTGAAAGTACCAGAAGACAGACGGTCAGGCAGCCAGACAAACGGACAGGGTGAGAGAAGGTTTATGTTCGGTTTAAGATAGTTCGAAAATGCGTTAGAGAGAGAGAGAAATTCAATGTTTTATTGTCCACTTGAATGTACCATTAGCAACTTCTTAACTTTACCTCGTGGCACCCACATGATTCCACTGAGCATCACTCTTTAGTTTTTAAAACATCATTCTTGGAAAACATAGGGTTGTCTAGGACAGCATTTTGACTTTACGCTAGCAGCCCTGAATTTATAACATGGCACTATCCATTAAATATCAGGAACTTTATTTGATAAATAACAATAAAGGGTGTTTCAAAAATGTTAACAAAAATTATACTGAATGATAAGATATCAAACAGTTTCATTCCTTGGGAGATAATACACATAATTGATTATAAACTAGTCGAGTTATAGGTTGACAACTTTGCTTCCCTCTTTAATTGCACGCCGGTGGGTCAGGCCTCAGATTATATGACGGTTCCCGCGTAAATGCTTATTGAGAAGTAGAGAGATCTAATTCAAGGTAACGTTGGTTGGTGCCTGATGTTCTGTCTCTGGTCGGGCCCATCGGATTCTAACTGTTGGTTTTCTTTCGCTCCAGCATTTCAGTGGTTTCTTGCTGTCGAGCCCTCACCGTTGTTTCATCGCTGTGGTTGTTTGATTATTTGTGTTCACGGAGATGTTGCACTGATGAGTAAGGAGGCCTTCATGCGGACTGAACATATTATTTGTCTAAATCGCGACGGAAGTAAGGGCGAGGATGGTGGCCACATAAAATCGATTTAAGCCCCCCCCCTCCCCCCCCCCTACCCAAGTGGAATCCGTCATTCTAGGAAAACATAGGGTTGTCTAGGACAGTACTTTGACTTTACGCTAGCAGCCGCGTGTTTATAACATGACTTTATTCATTAAATAACAGGGTCTTTATTTGATAAATAAGCTTTAAGGGTGTTTCAGAAATGTTAACAAAATTATACTGAATGATAAGATATCAAACAGTTCCATTTCCTGGGAGACGATACACATAATTGATTATAAACTATTCGGGTTTTACGTTGACACTTTTGTTTCCCTCTTTAATTGCACGCCGGTGGGACAGGCCTCAGATTCTATGACGGTTCCATCGTAAATGCTTATTGAGAAGTAGAGAGATCTAATTCAAGGTAATGTTGGTTGGTGCCTGATGCTATGTCTCTTGTCGGGCCAATCGGAGTTTAACTGTTGGTTTTCTTTTGCTCCAGCATTTCAGTGCTTTCTTGCTGTCGAGTCATCACCGTTTTTTTTCATCTCTGTGGTTGTTTTATTAGTTGTGTTCACGGAGATGTTGCACTAATGAGTTAGGAGGCCTTCATGCGGACTGAACAAATTATTTGTCTAAATCGCGACGGAAGTAAGGGCGAGGATTGTCTATTATTTCGTTCTTAGAAAGGTATGTTGTACTTAAACATTAGAATCGATTCTAGAAGCGATTCTAATGAGTACACGCAACAATCGTTTATTTGGAAGGGATAGTAGAATATATATCCTTAAGTCATCCTCATTATTCTTACGGCGGTTCTAAGATAAATATGTTATATGAAAGGGTTAACCCTTGGAAGCAAACTCGCCTATACAAATACTTTGCCACCTTTATCGCCGAAAAAATGAAAATTTTATGATGAAAAATTGCGATATTTTTCTTATTTCTGGTCAAAATATAGATTGTGGGCACTCGTTAGAACCGCCTCATCGAGGCGGTTCTAACGAGTACCCACAATCCATATTTTAGAGCAAAAATGAGAAAAATAAGGTATACCCCTGGAAACACCTGTTTTACTATATAAAAGTGGGGTTCAGGGGGGGTCAAAATTATGTAGGCGTGTTTTCGTGATGAACACACCACGGAATAACCTTCAATAATTCGAATTACCTCTATTTCGAACAAATATGCATGGCCCATTAGGTATACTTGCTACTGAAGTTTGTTTGTTTACATCTATTTAATAGGCGTATGCAATGACAATCTGGTTGCTGGAGCGAATGGTTTACTTTCTGCCTCCAGCGTGTACGGTGTGAATGACAAAAATAACAACTATGGACCAGAACGAGGCAGGCTGAATTTGGTTGAGACAAAGAACTCTGCTGGTGTAACACAGATTGGAGCATGGGTGGCAGAGAAATCAAATTTGAACCAGTGGATACAGGTACTGGTTTAAACCATTAATATTGGATTTTTTTTCTGTCAGTAAGGCAGCTTTAAAGCGCAAAATTTATCGGTGTTGACAATGCTCACTTTTTATTGTTTGTTTGTTTGTATTGGGGTTTAACGGCCCAGTCAACACTATTTTAGGTCATTTTTGAGCCAGTCGGTTTACCTAGCCACACTTTTCCTGGGCAGGCTTATTTGAAAGCGGTTAACCAGTACAGTGCACATTCTTTCACCAGAAACTGACAACTGCCCTTCTTGAATCAGCGGAAGGGAGAGAATGACTGTAATAATGATATCATGATCAATCTCCACGAAAGAATGTTGCCGACCCCGGCAGGTATCGAACCCGCATCCCCCTGAACACCAGTCAGACTCGCATCCGACTGAGCTTCCGAGGCCGGCTCACTCTTTATTAATTGATAGCAGTTGCATGCACATTTCAGCAGAGGTCGAAAAATATGCATGCGTATATTAAGTACACAACGCTCATTATTCACATTACGCATGAATGGCAAATCACCCTACATACATTACGACAAGACACCCGTGCCACATTGTCCATGTTTTCACATCACATCTCCAAAATTGCTACTTTTCTGACGGAATTCCGTGATATTTTTCTTAATTATACCGCAAACTAGGTTGCAGTTAATCGTTAGAATCGCCTCATCGAGGCGGTTCTAATGAGTACCCACAGCCGATGTCTTAGAACAGAAATAAGAAAAATAATGTGTACCGCCATAAACCCCAGTTTTGTCTGTATAAAGTGGGGTTTATGGTGTTCCATCACGAAAACACGCCTATATAATTTTGACCCCCTTGAACTCCACATTTATATAGTAAAACTGGGGTTTCCGGGGGTATACCTTATTTCTCTTATTTCTGCTCTAAAATATAGATTGTGGGTACTCGTTAGAACCGTCTCGATGAGGCGATTCTAACGAATGCCCACAATCTACATTTAGAGCAGAAATAAGAAAAATATCACAATTTTCCATCTTAAAATTTTCATTTTGCTGGCGATAAAGGTGGCAATGTATTTGTAAAGGCGTGTTGGCGTAATGATTTCACGGTCTTGTTCACGTAATGTTTGTCATCCTATGCCACAGCGGGTACTCTTATAAGGCAGCATGCACATTCTTTCTTGCACGAGTGTTCCCTTTCGTACGAAGTGATTTGTTGTTGTTGTTGTTTTAGTTACATTTCGAAAACATTCCTACAAATATATTGTAACTTTTACAGCCGAAAAACAAAAAAATTAAGATGAAAGTGTGCTATTTTCCTTATTGATACACAAAATATAAATTGTGGTACTCGAAAGAGCCGCGTTATCGAGGCAGTTCTAACAAGTACGCAGGAGCCTCCGTGGTGTAGTGGTTATGCTACTCGCCTTGTAAATTAGGAGTCGCAGGATCGATCCCAGGTTTCTCCAGACTTTCGGATGAGTCTTTAAACCGAGGTCCCGTCTCCATAGGACCTGAACCTGTTGGCGAGACGTAAAACTCAAACACTCACTCACTCTAACGAGTACACAATCCATATTTTAGAGCAGAAGTGATAAAAATAAGGTTTACCACTGTAAACTCCAGTCTTACCACATAAACGTGTTGTTCAAGGGGGCCAGAATTATATAGGCATGTTTTTTTATGATGTCATAAAACGTGTTTTCTAGCTTTCGCACTTGATTGATTGAATGACAGAATGATTGACTGGATGATTGCTTGATTGATTGATATCCATGTACTTTTCAGGTGGAATTAAAGGACCCGACTGTTGTAAGAGGCGTTATTACTCAGGGTCGTAATGGCTGTTGTAAACAGTGGGTTTCTAAATACAGGGTGTTGTACAGTGAGGACTGTCAGAGCTGGAAGACGCTTGGGGGCTTCAATGTCACGGACGCGGTGAGAAATATTTTAAATTCTAGTAGCGTTAGATTCTTTCAGATTCATGTGTCAACAGTCAGGACTCTAAATATGCTTAACTATGCTCAGCCAAACTGAGCACAACATTAACCTGCTCATACATACGAGTTTAAATTGCACGTCCTGCCCTGTCTCTAAATTTCAACATGCACAATCATGGCGGTACTTTAATGTTCAGGAGAAAGTACATTTTGATATTAAACCATATAATCCTAGCGGCCTTTTTTTGGACATTAGCCAACAGTGTAGACCCAGATAAGATGTCGCAGAAGGCGGCATCTGATCTGAGTCTACACAGTTTGCTTAAAGTACTTATATTTTTGCTAAACTTACTACGAACAAAACAAATCTGATACCCCTGTAATTGAAAAGGGACCTCTCCAAACTCATTAAGTGGAATATCCTTTGTCATATATTGGTAAAATAGCACATCACGAAACATGACTATATAATTTTGACCCCCTTGAACCCCACATTTATATAATAAAACTGGGGTTTCCGGGGGTATACCTTATGTTTCTTAGTTCTGCTCTAAAATATAGATTGTGGGTACTCGTTAGAACTGCTTCGATGAAGCGGTTCTAACGCGTGCCCACAATCTATATTTGGAGTAGAAATAAAAAAATATCACAATTTTTCAGCATAAATTTTTCATTTTTTAGGCGATAAAGGTGGCAATTTATTTGTATAGGCGTGTTTGCGTAATGAGATACAGTAAATTCGAACTTCAATAACACGAATACCTTTGGTACTGTGAAAATTAGTTCGAGATAGGAGTAGTTTGGAGTGCTGAGGATTAATAATAACTCCATGCCACATGGCATATTGAAGATCCATCACGAAAACACGCCTATATAATTTTGACCCCTTCGAACCCCACTTTTATATAGTAAAACTGGGGTTTGTAGGGGTAAACCTTATTTTTCTTATTTTTGCTCTAAGATAAAGATTGAGGGTACTCGTTAGAACCGCCTCATCGAGGCGTTTCTAACGAGTACCAACACTCTATATTTTGAGCAGAAATAAGAAAAATATCACAATTTTTCATCTTAAAATGTTCATTTTTTCGGCGACAAAGGGTACAATGTATTGGTATAGGCATGTTTTCGTATCTTATGTTTTCATAAGATTCAATAAAATCAAGGTATGTTGTGTATACTCACTACTGTGTATACTCGCATCATTAAGGAGATTCTCATGAGTCTATACCATCATGTAAACAAGTCTGTGAAATGAACACCCCATAAACCCACCTTATTTAAAGAAAAAATGAAGTTTACGGGGGTTTACATTATTTTTCTTATTTCTGCTCCAAGACATATGTTATGGGTACTCGTTAGAACCGTCTCAATGAGGCGGTTCAACGAGCACGCACAATCTATATTTGTAGTATAAATAAGAAAAATATCGCGGGTTTTCATCAGAAAAGTATCCAATTTGGAGACGTGTAAACATGTACTGTAACGCTAGTGTGTTATCGCAATGCCTTTTAACGTATCCAAATGTTTGGCAAGGGACTTGAGAGGGAGTTAGAATCAACCAAGGTTGACTAGCCATCCATGTTTGAATTACTGAAGTTTCACTGTATATTATTAGCTCGGCTGTTTTCGAAGAAAACGACGAGGTATTGTCATAGCTCTGGCGTCGTCGTCGTGCAAAAACTTGGACATTTTGTCTGCGTCGTCGTCGTGCAAAAACTTAGACATTTTGTAATATCTCTGTCATTACTGAACATATTTACTTGAAACTCGGATTGTTGTTCATTCTGAAAAGGGGCTGCAGCCGAATGTTGGCACCCGCATGCGGTGCTCTTGTTTAAAGCAGTGACACTTGTTTTTGTTTTGGCAAGCTTCGAGTTGGCGCTTGGTACTTTCACTTTTATAAATACTGGAGTTGTCTGTTTTAGTTTTAATGTTAGCTCAGTTTGACATTGAAAATAACAGATGCCCATGTATAATGCGCTCCAAAATCTCGGGTATACTCATATTATGATAACGTCAGATTATCATCGGTATCGTGAAAACACATAAAATTGGCAATGAACAGGTCCATGTCTTAGGTACTTTAGCGAAATCATACAAAACTGTGAATCTTAAATAGGCAAAAATTGCCGATAGACGATTTTTTGTTTGTTTTGGATATTAACGGCCCAGTCAACACTAGTTAGTTCATTTTGAGCCGATCAGTTTACCACACTTATCCACATCCACACTTTTCCCGGGCAGGTTTATACGTAAGCGGTTAACTAGTACAGTGGACATTATTTCGCCAGAAACTGATAACTGCCCTTCTTGAATCAGCGGACGGGAGAGAATGTCCGTAGAAAAGATTTCATGATCAATCTCCACGAAATAATGTTGCCGACCCCGGCAGGTATCGAACCCGCGTCCTCCTGATTACCAGTCAGACGCACATCCGACTGGGCTACCGATGCTGGCCCGACAGACGGTACCTACAGCCTCTCATACTGACAAAAGTGTTCTGTATTTCCGTCCTTTCTCTATCCTTTTAGATCGTTTGGACGATGGTACGGAGTATCAGTTTAAATTGTTAAATTTCTTACATTTGGTTTGGTTTTGTTATGGGCCGTGGATAATTTTGCGAAAGCATACAAATTCGCGAATCTTAAATAGGCAACCATCTCCGACAGACGGTACCTCCAGCCTCTAAGACCACTCATACTAACAAGGAGTTTCTATATTTCCGTCCTTATTAATCCTTGCAGGTCGTTTGATCGATGATACCGAGTCTCTGTTTAAAGTGGTAACTTTGTTACATTTGGTTTGGAGTTGAAATACTATCGTGTAGTAAAATTCTGCTATAAAGACCAGCTAATCCTGCGTTAAAAGCATATTTAAATTGTTCATTTGTTCTATCTTTGTGTGTTCTACATCATGGATCCCCTAAAAAATTTTGGAACTGTTCAAAAGTGGTCCTTTAACTGAACAGTCTCAAAGGTGGTTGTAATACAGAAATTTTTCTGCACTTTATACTTGGAGCTTCTCTCTTGGGTTTTGGCTTTTCCCACTGTACCAATAAAGCTGATCATGTTTTCATTCGATAGAAAAACTGATATGTAACTATGCTTTCATTCATGGGTCTTAAATGGTCTGAGGAAAATTTGTCATTGATTTCATATTTCGAACATAGATTGCTGTTGTTCGTTAGAACCACCTTATTGTGGTAGTTCTAACAAGTACCCACAATGTATGTTTCTGAGGAAAATGTGAAATACTAATCCATACGCTTATAAACTTCACCTTTATACGATATGAAGTACAATGATATTCGTTAAACGTTTTGTTTTTTGTTTGTTTGAATTGAGGTTTCACGTCCCCGTCAACACTATTTAGGTCATTTTGGAGACGTTGCCTCTTATTTTGTGGGACGATATTTACCCGACACTGATATGAAAGGCCATCTTAAGGCCTGCCGACCAATGAAACTGACTCACATCAATTTGCCTTGGCAGGTTTAGTCCTTCTACGTGGTTTACCAGTACGCATGTGCGATCAGTTTAGGCTCTGCGTGAGAGCACCATGCAGCCCAATCTATTTCTCCGATGGGCGGGCGATCGTTAAACGTTTCATGAAACCTCAGAGAAAAGGAAAGGAAATCAGACGTATTTACGTCAAAATGCATCTATTCTGCAATATTGCAAATCTGCAAATATTGTGCAAAGCAGATAATTTAGCAACTGTGTGTTAATTTAACTACAATTCTGATAATGACTTTTCATCTTCATTGCAGTTTTTCAAGGCTAACTCCGATGAGAATACACCAATAACCAACATGTTTCACTGTCCTGTCATAGCCAAGTGTATACGGATAAATCCCTTAGACTGGAAGAACCAGATTTCGATGAGGCTGGATTTGATCGGCTGTCCTATAGGTTCGTTGTTTCATCACGAAAACACGCCCAAATAAGTTTGACCCCATCAAACCACACATTTAAAGAGTCAAACTGGAGTTTACAGGGGTATACATAATTTTTTTTATTCCGGCTCAAAAAACATAAATTGTGAGTACTTGTACAAGTACCCACAATCTATGTTTTGAGCAGAAGTGTGAAAATTATCAGAATTATTCATCTGAAAATGTTCAGCTTTTGATGATAATATTTTCAATGTATTTGAACAGGTGTGTTTTCGTAATGCATGTAATCAAGTCTGTGTAATGAACGCCCGTTTACTCTGTATTAAGAGATTGGTAGGATTTACAATTCTTTTTACTTTTGATACAAATCATAAATGATGGGTACTTGTTAGCGCCGCCTCACTGAGTCGATCCTGACGCAATCTATTTTTGAAAATGAGTAAGTAAAAATCAAATTTTTATCTGAAGATCACCGTTTTGGAGATATCAATATAAACAATAGTTGTCATAGAAACATTGCGATAATGTCGCAATGTTTCTATGACAACTATTGTTTTTTTAGTATATTTACCTCAGGTTAGGTAATATAGAGGTTTCAAATTACATATTTTTTTACATCCACACACTAAGCTGTTCTATTCTAAAAATGTTATCCTCTTGCGAATTCATATCAGCAGGCTTTTTAATCAGTCTATTTGCTAGGAAGCCCTGCCTCTGAACAAAAATAATTTCACATAGCTTATAGGATTGGTTTTACCAATATTTATTCGAATAAATTCACATGTATACATCGCATAATAGTATATGGTACAGGATGTGATAAAAAGCTAGACGCTTATATAAATCATATCCTTATATGATTATTTCCAATCAATGACGACTACGTCAGAGACAAGACCCTTTGGCTCTGGAGAGAGCCCTGGCTTTTTAACTGACTAAACAGGTTCGAATCCTATAGAATGCAGATTTGATTCAGCTGCCCTTCGTTCGACGCTCATATCATACGATGGGGGAACATCCGGGAGTTTAGTTCTCCGAAAATAGCTTCGCGTCATAATAAATGGTGACCTCTATGAAAAGAGGAAGTATTACGGACTGATATGTCTATCTTCAGACTTAAGGTGTCCATCTTAATAGGTTATATATAGCTCATAGGTTTTTGACCAATGTCTGATAATTGCGTCATGGAACAGACAAATTGGCTCAGTGGTTAGAACATTGGATTTACACCCTGCGGTCCATGTTAGAATCACAGAATTTCTCAGCTTTGCATGATTCCCTTGTCACTATTTTCATATCATAAGACTGACAACTTATGTCATGTGAATAGCCCGGAAACTGCGCTTTATGAAACGAAAACATGCGATTTCAGTTTTTAAAATTCTTTAATTATTTTGTGCAAATAAAGTGACAGGACGGGGCAATCCGGGTGTTGTCTATACATGTCGAATTTGCAGTGCGAACAAGAAGATTCGGTTGAGTGCTTATTGCATGCTTTTTGCAAGCATTTTGCAAGCCGACTAAACAACCACATACACCGTGGTCTTGTTTGGTATTGCAGTCGAATTCACAAAATCGGATGACTTGGTTTAACATTTTATTTATACAATATCACCGCCCTGCAAGACTATACCTATGTGCAGATAAGTACTCGAGGCGGATCGCATTTACCTCCCCTGAAAGTCTATTCCACATGAGAACAGGAGTTCGCTTACAATACTTGCAGGTAACGCACAACAAACTACTTTACAAACCTCAACAAAAGCCCCACCAGCGGTCACTACGGTCGCTTCCACTCGGTCAACAACAGCTTTGCCAACGAAGACAACCACCGGACAATCTGTGACAAATGCTAACCAAAGTACAACGAGAGGTGGTGTTGCAGTTGTTAATACTGGTACTGATGTTTAATCTTTTACTCATTTCTCATCCTAATATATACTGACATTATGCCATTAAGCACGGTTAAAGTTAAGTCTGATTCTTCTTTAAGAAACATATTAAGAATGGTTTTAGTTTTTTTCTTTCTCCTAAGGTTTCTACACCCAGTCCAAAACGCTTCTCAATGTAGCATTTCACTGTATTACTTTTTGTAGATGTTTTCGTCTACTCTTTTCCAACTTTTGGTTAAAAGTTAGGTGGACGAAGTTATCGTCGAAGAGAGAGAGAGAGAGAGAGAGAGAGAGAGAGAGAGAGAGAGAGAGAGAGAGAGAGAGAGAGAGAGAGAGAGAGAGATTTTTACGTTAACTGACCAGTTTCATATAGCCCCAACAGCAATAAGTGGCCAGTCATCAACAACAATAAGTGTCAACCAAATTCTCAGAAATTCAAAAAGGGACTTTGGTCAACATCCTCTAAAAATTGACTTGCCCTACATCATAGTGTAGATTATATTTTCTTGTCCTTTGGGATCATTGATTCCATTGTGGAATTTTGAAACTATCTGAGGGTCACTGATGAGGCCTAATTGACCGAAACCAGCTAGTCTGGCCCAGCAAACATGTACATTTCATATATATTAAGCAGTTCTGTGGTGTATTCCTTGCTTCCAAAGGATAACCCTTTTATAGAACGTATTTGACTATAACAGGGTCAGCTGGGTGTTTCCTTATGTTTTGAAATACACCAATTGATGCTGAATCCGGCTGCAATAAACGGAATATAGAAGTGAAGGCAATGATCAGAAATGGATACAATTACCTGACACCATCCAAGACACAAAAGTGAAATTAATACAAACTTAAAACTACCATTTCTATTCACTGTTATGAAAGCGCCACAAACGTTAATCCTAAAGAACAGTTACTTCCCCACAAACTGGTTGAATGGCTATCAAACTAAAACAAATATTAGCAATGCATACATGCAAACACGAACTATAACAGTATTGAACTACAACAGAAAAACGCCTCAGATTCTATGACGGTTTCAGTGTAAAGGCTTATTGAGAATGAGAGAGATCTAATTCAAGGTAATGTTGGCTGATGCTCTATCTCTATTCGGGCTCATCGGAGTCAAACTGTTGGTTTTCCTTTGCTCCAGCGTTTCAGTGGTTTCTTGCTGTCGAGTCTCCAACGTTGTTTCATCTCTGTTGTTGTTTGATTATTTGTGTTCACGGAGATGCTGCACTGATGAGTTAGGAGGCCTTCATGCGGACTGAACAAATTATTTGTCTAAATCGCGATGGAAATAAGGGCGAGGATTGTGGCTACGTGAAATTGATTTAACTCCCCAGTGGAATTCGTTTTCACTGGCCGTTCCAAGGCGGTTCTTCTGTCGCGGTTTATTTTTGTTATGGTTTGTCTTTAGGTGTTTGTGTCGCTTGTATTATTTTATTGTGGATAGCCTACTGGTCATTTTGTCGGAAAGTAACTGTCCGTTTGGCTTTCCGCTGTTGGTGTTTCCATTAGGTCTGTTGTTGCTTGTCTGTGTTTCTTTCCCTTTGGTGTCTCTGATGGGATCTATGGGTTGATTGTATCGATTCCTGATCATTGCCTCTACTTCTATTTTGGAACGGTTAGTAAAAAGTGTTGTTTTTACTTTTGTTTGCAGGAAGCGGTACAACTCCAAAGTCAGGAGCATTTGCAGGAGGAAAAAAGAGTATGTACATTCTGGTTATTTATGGTAAAAAATAGACCTTAAAGTGAAGTTACTTTATTATACTGTTTTATTTGGTTTACCTAATTTACTTTATTCTTCCATGCTTATCAGGTACATATTTAAAGTATTTAGGTACCAGGAAAATCACTAAGCGTCTGTTTGAAAACGGTGGTTAGTTTATATAGTGCGAACGATTTGTCATGAGACTGACCTTTATGCAAGGTATATATTAGTCAATATTATCGCCTAATATGTCGGCTTTCGTAAACTTCTCGTGAAATTTCAGCATCTCGTGAATAGCGACCCATTTACTGACCTCTTCGTATTGAATAACAATAGCGTAATATTCGGGTGATGGGTAAGAAAAATATATGCATTCAGTCGGCTGGAAATTAGAGTCACCAGTCTCAGGTCAATTTGTTCGCACTATAATTAAAAAGGACTAGGTAAACGTAGGAGTAAATATTTTCTGCCTTTTGCATGGAGGAAACATTTACCACATATAAACCGTTTCCGTCTGCGAAAGAGATTTGCACTTGATTAAATGAATGCGGTTATCAGAAATAAATGACCTAAATTCACAAAAGAGAGAGAGACACACACACATTTGAAAACGTTACCTCCATTGAGGGTATGCCAGTTCAACATAACAGTGTGTGGTTAGTAATCCCAATATTGTGAAGTTACATTCTAGATATCGCAATTCGTAACAGGTTGGGTTTGCTGTACATGAACTCAAATCCAACAAGAAGGGTGGCAAATGCTTTTGGATTTGTAAATGGATATGCTAAAAACCTAATGTTGTTACTATGCATTGTGACTGAGGCCGAATGCTGAGTATTCATATATTCTGGAGTTGAAGGTTCATCATAGTAAGTTTTCTACTGGCCATCCTAGGACGGCCGTTCCTTTGCAGTTTTTTTTGTTATTTTTGTATTTGTTGCGCGTTTTTTTTCTGTGTTTTGCATGCCGTCATAGCACTTAATAGAGAAATGAAGGCAACATTCAGGAATTGATACATTTACCTTACACTTCGCAACCAAGACACCAAAGGGAAAGAAACAACATCATAAAACATCTTCCCCACAATGAAAACGTCACAATAACTTTCTCTAGACCAAACGGCTATTGAAAATATAACGACATTGCCAACACATCCGTGAAAAGACGAGATATAACAAAAATAAACCACGACAGAAGAACCGTCTTGGAACGGTATATTTTACATGGCCATAATGCTCGTCTTTGGTTCTGTCGTGGTTTAGACAAATAATTTGTTAAGTATCTACATTACGAAGACATGCCTATACAAATGCATTGTAACCTTTATCGCCGAAAAAATGAAAATTTTAAGATGAAAATATGTGATATTTTTCTTATTTCTGCTAAAAATATAGATTGTGGGTACTTGTTAGAACCGCCTCATCGAAGTGGTTCTAGCGAGTGCCCACAATATATTTTTAGAGCAGAAAAGGTTAACCCCTGTGAACTCCAGTTTTACTATATAAAAGTAGGGTTCAAGGGGTCAAAAGTATATAGGCATGTTTTTGTGATGTTCTATCGGTGTCTTGGGGTTGTTGTATTTTCCTCACTCTTTAAAATCTCATCTTTGCCTGAACCCATTAACACAAGTCGTGTACAATACGAAAGAAACAGTATTTTGGCCGCAAAATGGCAGCTATTTTGAAACCTCGCACCAGGGCATTCACTGGTTGCAAAATTAGTCATTGTTTTAGATAATTTTTTAACACAACTCAGTTTGACACATCTAGGTATTGAACATATAAGGCTTCGGATCCAATGCAATTAAAATTCGGTTAACACTAATTATACAATCAGCAATGTCACTTTGTTTTCAGATTGCATAACATCCTGCAAAGGGAAACGAAATGGTGACTACCAGTCTTGTAAGGGTTGCGATATGTACGTAACGTGTGTCTGGTATTCAATGTATCCTGACAGGCCGTGTTTGAAAGGACTGAAGTGGGACGATACTAAGAAAAGATGCCTTTATAAATCATCAACGTGCCCCTAGGTTTAACCCTTCTCTTGCTGAATATTCATTTTAGCCACACCAATCTCTGACTTTGAACCAATCAGATTACTTGATGTAATTTATTCTTACAAATTCGTAAACTGATTGCCAAACAGTGTAGATCCTGATCAGATGGCTTTTTCAGAAGCCATCTGATCTAGATCTACACTGTTTGCAAAGATAGGGGTTGTCGTGAACAGCAAGATAAGGGTTAATAATCTCCGAATTTTGATTCAAATATAATAATGACATGATAGAGCAGAACCACTGGTAGACAATACCAGTAAACGAACCAGGAAACATTAAAAGCCGACAAAACAGGAAGTACGACCAACAAAATTTCAGAACAATCAAAGCCGCCACACAGTCTGTTAAGAATATTGGTTTCCATCATATGGATAGAACGGTATCTATGGAGTCTCAACTAGAACATAATGTATAATGAAATAATGAATACGCATATGTTGATATAATTCTAAACTGGTCGAACAGGATGGTTCCAATTGGTATTTTTGTAGGTTTTTGATATGTTATTCAGTGTAATAAAATTCAAGCACTGTACCGACTGCTGTGTGAAATTTTTACCCTTGATTTAAACAGAGTATCTTACACTTAAAGTCATTTTATGAGAAATTTAAGAACCGAGCCTCAGGCGAGTTTCATAAATTTCAAATGAACTGGCCACATTAGTAAGAATCTGTTTTAGTTTTCTGTCGAAGAATACAAGAGAATTACAGTATAAAACAGAGGGCAGCCTTATGATCATGTGCGCCATTAACCATGTTCTATTAGACGTGTTTTGTGACATGACATCGATGTTATAATGATAAAGTAAAAAAATAAAACTGCGTATAAATAGATCCCAGGTGTTCACTTTCGTCAATTTATCGTCTATCTTGGACACTGACAGCGGAATGCGTTCCAAAATCTTTGCATACACGAATCCACTCATCGGTGCTGTATGGCGCAGGGACATAATGCACGCATCATCAGTATATGAATTTATGTTTCATTCGTTTATTTGTGGAAACAGAACAAGAAACGTAAAAAATAGAAGTGAAGGCAATGATTAGCTATCACTTTAATTGCCTCACGATTCATCACGAAAATAGGCCTATATCATTTTGACCCCCTCGAACCTCACTTTTATATAGTAAAACTGGGGTTTGCAGGGGTAAAACTTATTTTTCTTATTTCTGCTCTAAAATATAGATTGTGGGTACTTGTTAGAGTCGCCTCGATGAGGCGGTTCTAACGAGTACCAACAATCTATATTTTGAGCAGAAATAAGAAAAATATCGCAATTTTTCATCATAAATTTTCATTTTCTCGGCGATAAAGGTGGCATTGTATTTATATAGGGGCGTTTTCGAAATTCCAATCCAACACATCAAAGTGAAAGAAGCACGAATAAAAATTAAATAGAGGATCTTACGTGAGTGCTCATGTATTATTGAATTTATTAAACGAATTGAGGAAAAGGGATAAAATGCTAGGGTGTGCCGAGCATTTTATGCCTTTTCCACAACGAGTTTGATAAATTCAATTGTATTATTGAATTTATTAAACGAGTTGAGGAAAAGGGATAAAATGCGAGGCTTTGTCGAGCATTTTATGCCGTTTCCACAACGAGTTTAATGAATTCAATAACGCACGAGCACGAGTGCAAAATTCAATTTATCATATGACTTTTAAATCGCATTTTATTCACGACTGTTTACAAAAATGTCAATTCTCCGCCATTAGTAAACGCGACGCTGTTAAGGACGTCGTACATGTAACGTTACTGGACGTATCTAATTAATTTGCATATTTAATCCACAAGGGAATTATCGAAAATATTACATGGCGTTATTACACTCTCAGACGCGACGTAATATGGTAATATCACACATTACATTCCCACGAAATTGCCAAAGGGCTATCCAAAACTAATAAGATACACACATGTATGATCTATGTTGTGCAAACAAGATAATATGTTGTGCGCACAAGATAATTTGTGTGAACAAGATAACAAGTTGAGCACACAATATATTATGTTGTCCACACAAGATAGTCTGTTGTGCGAACAAGATATTTAACTTGTGCTAACTGTGATATGCAGATTTGTCTGTAATAATGCGATGGTATCTTGTTCATACAATATATCAAAATAAATTGTATGCCCCTTCCAGCAAGGCATCACAAAGTATGTGAAAACATAAGTTAATGACTGTTGCCGTTACGTGGGACGTGTGTGATTGGTTGCTCATCGGTTTTCTGGGACTAGTATTTGTTTGTTTGTTTAATTTGATGTTTAGCGTCCCCGTCAACACTTTAAAGGTCAAGCCCTGTCGCCCAATGAAACCAATAGGGTTTATAAGCATGGACGGCCCGACTCGCACAGCTTTGCCTGGGCAGGCTTAGATCCTCTAAGCGGTTTACCAGTACTCGTGTGCGGTCGGATTCAGCTCTGCCGGGAAGCATCATGTAGCCCATTTACTTCTCCAAGCCCGCATCGGCGGGGGCCGTCTTGGACAGGTATATTATGTATGTATATATGTATGTATGTATGTATGTATGTATGTATGTATGTATGTATGTATTGAAATGAGACAAATAATTTGTTCAGTCGACATTCTTAAAGGAACTCATTTTTTATTTTTATTTGCCTTCACTGCAGCTGGTGTTGTGCCGTGTGGCGGCCGTAAAACGTCTCCCCGTACATCAACCATAGTGCAGTTTATATTTTACTTTTGGTCCTTTGAGATCAGCGTGAATATTCTGAGAAATCAGAAATAATTTATTAGTTTAGACTCAAATTCTAGACACGTTTTTAATTATTCGGACCTCTTTTTAATTTATATCAGTCTTTGAATCGACTGCCTATTCGAAATTCGCAAAATTGCAGTATGCTTCTCTGGCTTTCGTTGCCGGATCATTACAGGGTCACTGATGAGGCTTTACTAGCCGAAACTACGTAGTATGACCCATCTTCTTTCTTATGAATATTTTCATTGCTCTTAAAGGAACTCATTTTTGATTTTTATTCTAGTTCATCTATCTATCTATCTATCTATCTATCTATCTATCTATCTATCTATCTATCTATCTATCTATCTATCTATCTATCTATCTATCTATCTATACTGTGTCGGTCACATTTGACCATTACCGCAGGTGTATATTACATACACTCCAGGTTTTGCAGGATGAAAGCCTACACAGTAATCATTTAATTACGGTAGGGATCTTTAACCTGCATAGGGGATGGTTCTCCCTGCACAGGGGGCCTCCACTTTATGACATTCACCCCTGCAAATGATGCAAATGGAGCGTGTTCGGACACCGAAATTTTATCGCCGCTGCCGGGGATCGAACCCGGAACCTCTAGCATCAGAGGCAAGTGCACTAACCACTGAGCTATCACGCTCATCAGTGCAACATTTCCGAGAACTTAGAAATCAATTGACTAGGGAGATGAAACAACGGTCATGACCCGACAGCATGAAGTAACTGAAATGCTGAAGCAAAAGAAAACCAACAGCAGGGTGTGGCAAGCGTTTTACGTATCTAGCGTCACTGAGGCGTCCAACTGATACATTGCGAAAACACATCAGTGTGATAATGAACATTTTAAGGCAATTTTTCGGATGAAAATTTGTGATATTTTTTCTTATTTGTACTCTAAACATAGGTTTTGGGTGCTCGTTAGAACCGCCTCATTGAGGCGGTTCTAACGAGTACCCACAACCAATGTCTTGGAGCAAAAATAAGGAAACAAATGTTTACCCCCGTATACCTCAGTTTTCTCTATATAAAGTATGGTTTAGCGTCCAACTGATACTAGCTTAGAGTTCGGCAAGGCTTGTTGTCCTTGTAGCAGGTAAGGGTAGAGGGTTGTTGCTATTCTTCAGTTTCTATACATCCATTCATCTTCCTCCTTCTCCCTGTCTCTAACGTTTAACTCATCTACCGTCTCTTCTATATCTTTCCTACCTTTCTTTCGGAAACGATACAAAATGACCCACACGGGTTGACATGTAGTTAAAATCCAACACAATTCATCAAATCAAGGCAGTTTTTCTGTCGTGGTTTATGTTTGATACAGTTCGTCTTCTAATGTGTGTATTGCTAACCTTTTGATTGTTTTAATGGCCGTTCGGCCGTTTTGTTGGAAGATGACTGCCATTTTGGCTTTCCGCCTGTGACGTTTGTATTAATGTGATGTTAATTTATGTTCGTGTTTCTTTGCCTTTGGTGTCTTGAGTGCGAGGTGTGCGGTAAATGCATCGATTTCTGATCACTGCCTTCAATTTTGAGTTTTAAAAATGGGTGCGTGGTTTATCGACGATTTCATCGCGTTTTATATACGGGCTGGATGACATGAACGAGAAGTATGACTGGAATACATTATGAAAACACATTTTAAGGCAATTTTTCTGATGAAATTTTGTGATATTTTTTCTTATTTATACTCCAAACATAGGTTTTGGGTGCTCGTAAGAACCGCCTCATTGAGGCGGTTATAACGAGTACCCACAACCAATGTCTTGGAGCAAAAATAAGGAAAAAAATGTTTACCCCCGTATACCTCAGTTTTCTCTATATAAAGTGGGGTTGAGCGGGGTCTTTATTTCAAGGACTTGTTCACGTGATGTAAACCTAAATTTACATTTTCTATACATGCCAGCTAACATATAGAATGATATGGGAACAGTCCAAACAAACTGTGTTTGATTTGCATTTCAGCCCCCAATATGTCTTACGTTTTCAATA
Organism: Lucinisca nassula; assembly: GCA_963580285.1. Taxonomy (NCBI): domain Eukaryota; kingdom Metazoa; phylum Mollusca; class Bivalvia; order Lucinida; family Lucinidae; genus Lucinisca; species Lucinisca nassula. The sequence continues at coordinate 4,252,389 of OY757019.1, read as the reverse complement.
ACCACAGCTTCGAAATTTCGAAATGCTCTAAATGATTTTATAATTGTTGTGATGAAACTATCGATAGCGCCCCGTAAGTACTATAAATAAGAAAGTCAGTTCACCTTTCCATTTCGTTCTGTAAAATATTAAACAAGTTATTTCCCCTGACTCGTTCAACATACGAACAAGTTAAACCGACATAATAGTTTGATAAAATTATATAGAAGCGGAATTATATGAAAATAAGGCAATGAACCGATATGGCTAAATGTCAAAATATTATTCATGCAATTAACCCTTATCTTGCTGTTCACGACAACCCCTATCTTTGCAAACAGTGTAGATCCAGATCAGATGGCTTCTGCCATCTGATCAGGATCTACACAGTTTGGCATTCAGTTTATGAATTTGTAGGAATAAATTACATCAATTAATTTGATTGGTCGATAGACAGAAATGGGTGTCGCTTAAATGAATATTCAGCAAGAGAAGGGTTAAAAAATCAATACAAATGGACCTCAGATATGTTCAATTGAGGGATGCCCTTTAAGCAAAATAAATGAAAAGTTATTTCTGGACCAGACTAGCTAGTTTCGGCCAATTAGGCCTAAAATAGCCGTGTTTCCGCTAACGCGACCGACCCTGCATCAGACCCACCGACTCTACTATTTTTATCAATAAAAGGACAAAATAAAAATAAAAACACCGACCCTACCATTTTCAATTTCCGACACTGCCCAGTGTCGTCTTTGCATTGTTGCATAGTAATTTCGGGTTTTAAGTACATTTTTGTAGTTATTTTGTTTGGCATTTAGTACCTTCCAAAACACAGAGCTGACTTTTTTGAGCATCTAAAATGAATTATGATATACATGTACAGTGCAAAATAGAAGTGAAGGCAAAGATCAGGGATCGATACAATTAACCCACAGCTCCCATCAGAGACACCAAATGGGAAATAAACACAAAATCGATTTTACGTGGCCACAATCCCCGCCCTTACTTCGCCGCGATTTAGACAAATAATTTGTTCAGTCCGCATGGAAGCCTCCTAACTCATCAGTCTAACATCTCAATGAACACAAAAATCGAACAACCAAAGATATGAAACAACGATGAGGACCCGACAGCAAGAAACCACTGAGATGGAATTATGTGAAAATAAGGCAATGAACTGATTTAGCTAAATGTAAAAATTAATATTCATTCAATTATAAAATCAACAAAAATGGACCTCATATATGTTCAATACTCGTCGAGGGCTATCCGCTAGACAACATGACTGAAAACTGTAGAGTGTACAAGTTTTTCTTTGCCAGACTAGCAATTTCCGCCAATTAGGCGTAATAAAGTCACACTCAAATATTTTCAAAATTCATTCTATTGAGAAGTCTTGAAAATATTTGAGTGCCACTGATGGGTCCTAATTGGTTGAAACTAGCTTGGCTGGCTGATAAATTAAAAAACACTTTAACATTTGATTCAGATATGTGCTGTATTCCTTTTATAGACTATATTGACCTTGCAGCGTTTATCTGGGACCTCGTACGTACATCATGCCTGGCTTCCGGTTTGGATTATTGTGAACAAGATAAAAGGCTAGTATATGGCAAAACCTTTTAAGATGAATTGTGCGAAGACACAGCTCTAGCCAGAGTCATTACTTGCAGGTTTTTGGATAGCACAGAGTCGACGAAAGGTTCATGCGAACAGCAAAGACTCACATTAGTATATGCACATACGCAAACTGATCCGATCTAAAATTTGGCGGTCGCACACCATATCTTCTTTTTCCTATGTACTGCATCACGAAAACACGCCTATATAATTTTGACCCCCTTGAACCCCACTTTTATATCGTAAAACTGGGGTTTACAAAGGGCACCTTACTTTTCTTATTTGGCTCTAAAATATAGGTTGTGGGTACTCGTTAGAACCGCCTCGATGAGGCGGTTCTAACGAGTACCCACAATCTATATTTTGAGCTGAAATAAGAAAAATATCACATTTTTCATCCTACAATTTTCGTTTTTTCGGGGGAAATATTACACTGAATTTGTATAGGCGTGTTTTCGTAAACACTGTTGTTTCCTTTACACCGAATCCGACTAGTATAGCTGGCAGTCTGAACTTACAGATACATTAGATATAATACCATCACATGACAATGATGCAACAAGACATATCGGAATTTCTATGGGATTTAATATCGGTATTTTGGAGGGAGAAAAGCTAAATCACGTTAATCAATCGAAACAAAAATATGGCTTTAACCCATATGGTACCAGTAACACCAAAACGGGTACCCTGGCAAACAGTGCAGGCCCAGATCAGACGTCGCAGAACGCGACGTCTGATCAGGGCTCACTGTTTGCTAAAAGTTCAGTCAATTTCAAAATAAGTTTTGATGAAAACACAACCTGACACCCTTAAATTTTGAAATGAACTCCTGCTATATATAAGGAGGAAGATTCCATTTGGTACAAAAAGGGTTAATGTCAGTATTTATGTGACAGACTCAAACGTTTTGCTTTCCGCTATAAGTGCATGATGCTCGAATATGCCTTTTAGAACGATGTTTTCTGGTTCGTTCCAATGACAAACACGAAACTACTCCGACAAGCGTTTTTTTCTGTATGTATCATATTTGAATCCATGGCGTTGTTTTGGTCAGTAAACTCGATTCACCAAATTAGGAGCCAAGGCAATGGCCAGGAAGCGATATACATTTACCACACACGTACCATACAAAATAGAATTGAAAGCAATGATCAGGAATCGCTACAGATAACACACAGCTCCCGTTTGAGGTTTCTGCTATTGACCATTTCTTAATTCATTCAATATTTGACTACTTTGCAGCTTTGGGATCCATTACGAAAACACGCCTATACAAATACAATCTAAATTTTATCATCGAAAAAAAACTATATTTTTGGATGAAAAATTGTGATTTTTTCTTATGTCTGCTCAAAATATAGATTGTGGATACTCACGAGTACCCACAATCTATATATCTATATTTTAGAGCAGAAATAAGAAAAAATAAGGTTTACCCCTGTCAACCCCAGTTTTACAAAATAAAATTTGGGTTCAAGGGGGTCAAAATCATATTGGCGTGTTTTTGTGGTGTCATTCAATATTTGAGTACTTTGCGGCTTTGGGATCCAGGGCTTTTATGTTTTATTGCTGCATTCGTTTTACATACATTAACTCTGTTTTGATAATATAGTGAACCGTCTTTATCCCGATAATCATGTAATGGCATTTTTAGAGGAACAAATACCTGGCGGCAGTGGCGACTGCTTACTCATTAGGTAACGCGTCCATGTGAAATAATGGCGTCCAACATGGTGTCAGAAATGACAACTTATAGGTAAATTAAAAACGAAAAGAGGTGGAGGCAATGATCAGGAATCGATAAATTTACCCACAGCTCCCATCAGGGACACCAACGGGAAAGAAACACAAACATGAAACAACAGACTCTAATGGAAACATCAATAGCGGAAAGCCAAAATAACAGTTACTTTCCCACAAAATGGCCAATAGGCTATCCAAAATAAAATAATATAAGCGCCACAAACACCCAAAGACAAACCATAACAAAAATAAACCGCGACAGAAGAACCGCCTTGGAACGGTCAGCGGAAACGAATTCCACTGGGGGTGGTGAGGGCTTGAATCGATTTTACGTGGCCACACACCTCGCACTTACTTGTGTCGCGACCAAGACAAATAATTTGTTCAGTCCGCACGAAGGCCTCCTAATTCATCAGTGCAACATGTCCGTAAACACTAAAAATCAAACAACCACAGAGATGAAACAACGGTGAGGACTCGACAGCATGAATCCACTGAAATGCCGGAGCAAAAGAAAACCAACAGGTAGACTCCGAAAGGCCCAACCAGAGACAGAGTATCAGGCACCAGCCAACGTTACATTGAATTAGATCGCTCTTATTCTCATTAAAGGGAGAGCTTGGTAGTCCAGGGGAACTACAAATGATTGACAGAATCTCATAGTTTAATGAGCTATGATAAAGACATTAACTCCCAGCAATGTTTATGGCTGGTTCATTAGCCTGCAAAATGTGTTATTGCAAGAAATCAGTTGTGTGTTCTGCCAAAGAGAGATTGAAAGTTCGTTAGAATAAATTTCATTGCACATTGAACTGCTCATTACGATAACACACCTGTGCGACATAGTGCATTTTTCACATCTCCAAAATGGCCACTTTTCTGATGAAAACCCATGAATGATATTTTCCTTATTTTTATATACTGCAAACATATGTTGTGGGTGCTCGTTATAACTGCCCCACTGAGTCAGTTCTAACGAGTACCCACAACCTATGACTCAGAGCAGAAATAAGTGAAATAATGTATAGCCTTGTAAACCCAGTTTTCTCTGTATAGAATGGGGTTTAGAGGAGGGGGGTGGGGGTTCGCTGTACTGACTTGTTGACATGATGTATTAACAATGCAGGAATCCAGATAAAAATAGTGGGGCTTGAAGAAATAGATTGGGCTGCATGATGAAACGGACCACAAATGAGTACTGGTAAACCGCTTAGAGGTCCTAAGCACGCCCAGGAGCGATGCGAGTTGGAGCGTCCATGCATATAAACCCTATTGGTTTCATTGGGCGACAGAGCTTGAGATGTCATATCATCTCAGTGTTGGGTAAAAGTCACACATAATTGGAAGCAACGTCTCTAAAATGACCTATACAGTGCTGATGGGAACGTTACAACTCAAACCAAACAAATATACAAAACATCTGATCAAAACTTAGATTCCAGTAACAGACATAATAATTCTGTTGGTTGCTCATTTGAATTGATGTTTAACGTCCCCGTCAACTAAGCCTACCCAGGCAAAGCAGTGTGGGTCGGACCGTCCATGCTTACAAACCCTTTTGGTTTCATTGGGCGACAGGGCTTGAGATGTATTTTCATCTCAATGTCGGGTAAAAGTCCCATAAAACTGGAAGCAACGTCTCCAAAATGACCTATACAGTGTTGACGGGGACGTTAAACCTCAAATCAAACAACCAACCAACGTCCCCGTCAACACTATTTTGGTCATTTTGGAGATGTTATTTCCAATTTAGTGGTACTTTTACCCAATATCAAGATGAAATGACACCTAAAGTCCTGTTGCCCAATGAAAATGCATGGACGGTTCGTACCACTTTGTCTGGACAGCTTAGCCTTTCTAAATGGTTTATCAGTACTCGTGTGAGGCCGGTTTCAGCTCTGCAAGCCGTATCTTTTTCTCTAAGCCCTTATGGGCCTGAGCCAATTATAATTCAGTTGTATGTGTAAGTTGTTACTACAAGTATATGCACACAAATAGCTGCATGAGCATTGTTTGTTTGATTTGAAGTTTAACGTCCCCGTCAACACTGTAAAGGTCATTTTGGAGACGTTGCTTCCAATTTTGTGGGACTTTTACCTGACATTGAGATGAAATGACATCTCAAGCCCCGTCACCCAATGAAACCAATAGGGTTTATAAGCATGGAGGCTTAGACTCGCACCACTTTGCCTGGGCAGGCTTAGATCTCTAAGCGGTTTACCAGTACTCGTGTGCTGGTCGGATTCAGCTCTGTGTGGAAGCATCATTAAGTCCATATATTTCTTCAAGCCCCGAACGGCAGGGGCCTTGCTGCATGGGCATAATATCATTGAAAAGAGAACAAAATATTATATATTATTCTTCAAGCAGACACACATCTTTGAATCAATGTGTGTGTGTTTTAGTTCTACGTCATACGGAGACAGGACCTCGGTTTAAAGACTCATCGGCATTACGAAAGCACTCCTAAACAAATACATTATAAACTTTACTGCCGAAAAAAATAAAATTTTAAGATGATAAATTGTGATGTTTTTCTTATTTCTACTCAAAATCTAGACCGACTCACAATCTATATTTTAGAGCAGAAATGTGAGAAAATAAGTTTCACCTCTGTAAACCCCATTTTACAACACAAAATTGGGGTTCAAGGGGGTCAAATTATAGAGGCGTGTTTTCCTGATGGAAAGTCTTTAGAAGTCCAGGATTAATCCTGCGATCCTTGGCTTATCAGGCGAGTAACAAAGCCACTATTCCACAGATTTTGTTTGTATTGGAGTTTATTAACGGCCCAGTAAAAACTATTTTAGGTCATTTTTGAGCCGGTCAGTTTACCTAACCACATTTTTCCTGAGCAGGATTATTCGTAAGCGGTTAACCAGTACAGTGCACATTCTTTCGCCAGAAATTGACCACTACCCTTCTTGAGTCAGCAGAAGGGGGAGGGAGAATGACTGTTGAAAAGATTTCATGATCAATCTCTATGAAAGAATGTTGCCGACCCTGGCAGGTGTCGAACCCGCGTCCTCCTGATCTCCAGTCAGACGCGCATCCGACTGAGCTCCCGAGGCCGGCACTATTCCACAGAGGTTTCTACATACATCGTTGAATCAACGTTGAATCGTAGCTAAAAATGCTGTTTCAACATATTCAAATGTCTGCCAACTTTGACACATCTTATTTGCTTGCACTGGAAGTGGTGCATGAACCCAGTGGGGCCACATCATTGTTTAATCAAGCTTTTTCAATGTTGTATAATTCTTATGTGTCATTTGCTGTTTTAAGACATAATAGCTAATGTACATTCCAATGCAACAGTGAAATTCCCAATTAGTTAGGTAAATCAATATCTTGAACCAGCTGATGAGCCTAAAACTGCTTCAGATGTTATCAGTAATAGCCTGTGTCCAGGGACTAATAAAACTTCATCAATGTCAGATTTTATAGCCTTCTTTCAAACTATCTTTGAGGAATGAAAATGCATCAAGCTCTCCCTTTAAGCCTTTACGCTGGAACCGTCATAGAATCTGAGGCCTGTTCCACCGGCGTGCAATGAAAGAGGGAAGCAAAGTTGCCAACCGTGATTGGGTTAACTACCATGCATGCAGTCTGTCGTATAACATTTATGTTGTATCCAATCTTTTTATATCGAAAAATGATTTTACGAAATTGGATGCTGAAGTCATTGCGGTTATACATTTTCCTGAATTCATATACTAAGTCACCATAAAATTCGGGTTCCGATAGACCTTGTTGCAGAAGAGATTTAAGTCCAATATTGAATATTGAAATTAAATCAGAATGACGTCTATACAATTTTGAAAAGGCTTTGCGTAGTTTATGGTACCGATAACCCTGATTAAGACGTTTAGCCGTTAACAATTTATTACGAGTGTTGAAGTCAGTTACATGACTACATACTCTGGCAAATCGAATTAATTGCGAAATATAAACGCCATAGGATGGCGCACGAAGAACATCACCATCCAAAAAAGGAAAATTTGCAATCTCAAAATCAAAAATCGCGTTTATCATCAATTTTGCAAGAAACAAACCCATCTACAATAGATAGATGTGAATACAATAGTGTTCTTATTTCTGCGTAAACTATAGATTGTTGTGTTTCTAACGAGTACCCTCTATATTTTAGAGCAGAAATAAGAAAAAAAGTTTACCCTTGTAAACCACAATTTTCCTGTAAATAATTTGGCTTTTAAGGGAGTCAGAATTATAGAGATGTGTTTGCGTGATGGGAACAATAATACCCCCCCCCACACACACACACACCTTTTTTATTTCAACTATACTATATTATATTACCATCTGCAGATATAGAACATCTTTCCGGTGAACTGACAAATCAGACCAAAACAGCCGTGTGAAACGACATGCTACGTGTTGTTTTTCACATGAAATTTGTGATGATTTTCTTATGTGCACTCCAAACATAGGTTTCGGGTACTCGATACAACCGCCTCATTGAGGCGGTTCGTTCTAACGAGTGCCTACAACCTATGTCTTGAAGTAGCAATAAGTAAAACAATGTTTACCCCGTAAACCCAAATTTTCGGCGACAGGGCTTGAGATGTCATTTCATCTCAATGTCGGGTAGAAGTCCCACAGAATTGGAAGAATCCCATAAGTCTCCAAAATGACATATACAGTGTTGACGGGGACTTTACATCTCAGTTCAAACAAACAAACAAACAAACAAACAACAAACAAACAAACAAACAAACAAACAAACAAACAAACAGACGACCTAATTTCCTCTATATAAAATGGGGTTTAGAGGGATTTCATTGCAAGAATTTTTAACATGATACTCATAGGAAAATCTATTAGGCAGGCCTCTAAAACAGCGTGTTTCTCTTTTAAACGTTGATTCTGTTCCTCGTATTAATTGTTCAACGCATCCTTAACTCAAAATTAAATAGTTAAATGTTCTAGCTAGCAAAATGGATCAGAATCTGTTTTCATTTTGTTTTTGTTTGGTAACAATAGTGTGCAGGCCGTGTTCTATAAAAGATAATCCTTTGGAAGCAAGGACTACAGCACTTAACTGAAGACAATGAAGTGAATACATCATCCCGAAAACACGCCTATATAATTTTGATCCCCCTCGAACCCCACTTTTATATAGTAAAACTGGGGTTTGCAGGGGTAAACCTTATTTTTCTTATTTCTGATCTAAACTATAGATTGTGTGTACTCGCTATCACCGCCTCATCGAGGCGGTTCTAACGAGTACCAACAATCTATATTTTGAGCAGAAATAAGAAAAATACCGTAATTTTTCGTCTTAAAATCTCCATTTTTCCGGCGATAAAGGTGGCAATGTATTTGTATAGGCGTGTTCTCGTAATGTTTTTCTTTCTGGGCCCGACAAGCTATTTTCGGCCAATTAGGCCTCACCAATGATCCTTAGATATATATTTTTTTAAATTTCACAGAAGAATCAATGATCCCAAAGGACCAGAAAATACAACCCACACTATTGTGAAGAGCAGGTCGAGTGTTTAAAATATTATTAAAACTCTGCTTATTAAAAATGAAGATCATGGTTTATGGTCAAAATTTTAAACATTTGTTGAGTATTCAAATGGTTAATTTTCAAAATATAGCCCATTGGGACTATGAAACAGAGATCAATTGCTAGTTAGAAACATCTCAGTGGCATTGTCAAGCGAACACTGTAGTGTCGTCCGATCAGATTCCATGGTTTTGCTAAGATTTAGGAATATATAAAACCAATATTACTAGAATTCTAGTTTTACTTTGGTGCTTAATACTGTAATGGATATTCAGTGCACTGGTTTAAAAGCTTCCTTGTAAGGACATTGTCCGCTTATCTGAAAAGGTCCACTGAGACGAGATAAATTACTTTCATCGATGTTTGTATTTCGCTCTAGATAGCGTAAAGGAGATAATATCATTAGGATGATAAGCTTTTCCAGTGATGACAAATGTCAATCGTACAGACAGTTTCCATAGTACGAAGAATTCTGGTTATGACAGATATATTCCTTTCAGCTGTCTGTCTTTTCTTTTTTCGTTTGCGATGGATGCCGAAAGAACACTGCCACTCGCACTTACATGAAGAGAAACGTAAATGGAAACGGTAAAATTTCAAAAGCTCGAAAAAACTGTTGGTTTTGTAACTTTGGTCTAGACAAAAGAAAGCCATGTAACGAATACACGTATAAATTCCCACTTTATACAGGGGAAACTGGGTTTAACGTGGAAATTTCCGGTTTTCTGATGTCTGACAACAGGCATAGGATGTAGAAACTCGTAAATCATAACGTGAACAAGTGTGTGAAATGAACACCCCTTAAACCCCGCTTTACGGATTTTCATCAGAAAGTAGCCATTTTGGAGATAAGAAAAATATCGTAATGTTGAGGCGGTTTAACATGCACGCACAACTTATGTTTGGAGTGCTTTTGAGAAAAAAAGCACAGCTTTTTCACCAGCAAAATAATAGTTTTGGAGATTTGAAAGCATACACTATGTCATATGAGTGTTTTATCGCACTGACGATGACTCACAGCGCCAGGCCATGAGTCATAGCAGGAATCATTTAGGGGCGATTTTTGTCGGTGTTACTCTCTGGGTTTATGCGTTCTTGTGCTTTTATATGTTCCTTCGTAGGCTTGATATGACATATGATGTGTGTACGCATTAGAATCGCCTCCAAGAGGCGATTCTAATGCGATCACACAACATAATAGAATAAAAAAACACTTACATTATCCAAAATTGCTCATGATCCGGGGATATTCGAAAAAAGAAAAAAAAAAACAAAAAAAAAAAACGGTGGTTGTATAAACTGCTGTTCCTTGATCATCTGGAATTTCATACAAAATGCTATTAGGTGGAAGGTTTTACAGAACTATGTATTGAAGTAAAAAAAATGGTCCGCCTGAGAATCATATTTCCCTGGAAGAGATATGGTGACTGGAAGATTCGCATTCACTGCAGTTGCATTCATACATCTTTATTTAAAAGTGTCTCGCGTATTTACTCATGCTGGGTTTATCTGTAAGAAAATCGGTTTAATATTCAAATTGAATTAAAGTTTAAACAAGGCATTAAATGATTATAGAGAAGAGAAAAATCTATTACCAGATAATTGATTTTAAACGAAGTTAAATCAGACGGCTGGAACACCAATAGGGGAGAATACGGCAATTTCATTTAATCGTAAATTAAGAACCAGTTCGGAAACCGAGGGGTGAAAAGGAAGGAACACCTGTGGAATCAAGTCCGCCTTGATATAAAAGGATACACCGAGTATCAAAGCTGGAAAAGTCCAGTTCGGCAACTGAGGGGTGAAAGGGAAGGAACACCTGTGGAATCAAGTCCGCCTTCAGCGCAAATGTTAAAACAATGCGCTGGAAAGTGCTTAATTTGGACTATTTTATGCAGCGAACGAACAGCGGAAGTGTAGTAACGCGGTCCAGTACCGGAAGTAGAAATGCAATGACATATAAACTTGACAAGTATCAACTTTCAAAAAGCATTATTTAATAATTTGAAAGAGGTTTTCAAATGGCCGAAACTAGATAGTCTGGCCCAGAAAACATGTACACTCCATATTTTCCAGTTCTGTTGTGTATTCCTTGCTTCCAAAGGATAACCCTTTCTAGAACATATTTCGGTGTTATATGCTGAATTGTAAACGACAACCTAAAATAACATCATCAAAACACGCCTATATAGTTTTGACCCCCTCGAACCCCACTGTTATATGGTAAAACTTGGGTTTATGGGGGTATACCTTATTTTCATATTTCTGCTCTTAAATATAGATTGTGGGTACTCGTTAACAACGCCTCGATGAGGCGGTGCTAACGAGTACCCACAATCTATATTTTGAGCAGAAATCAGAAAAAAGATCACAATTTTTCGTCTTAAAATTTGCATTCTTTCGGCGGCAAAATTTGCTATGTATTTGTATAGGCGTGTTTTCGTAATGAAAGGTAAGTTCCATCCTAATAGTTTACTAGATAATATAGACACATACACAACACGAAGCCATTTAACTCATCTTAAGATACTGCAATGGAACAATCAGTGTGCGAGTGGTAGTGAGAGCGGGGCGCTTTACAAAATAATTTCTTGTTCTCAGTTCCAAAACATTTTCGCATATAAAAAGAGCAAATATTAATTAAATAGCAAATTGAATATTTGAGGGAGTATTTGTTTGCTTGTGTTGTAGTTGTACGTCACCATCAATACTTTAAGTCACTTTGGAGACGTTGATTTTTCTTTGTGGGACTTTTACCCAACATTGAGATTACATGGCATCCCGTGCCCCGACCGCTCAAAGAAACCGTTAGGGTTCAAGGAGCGGTCCTATACACACCATTTCTCCTGGAGAGGCTAAGAGCTGAGCGGTTTACCGGTATTGAAATTTGGTCGGTTACAGCTCTGCAAAGAAACACCATGCAGCCCAATCTATTTCTCCAAGCCCCGATGTTGAGACAGTTTAGTCATGCAGAAGCACACGGAGTAAACATTAAGAGAACACGCCTATACAAATACATTGTAACCTTTATCGACGAAAAAATGAAAATTTTAAGATGAAAAATTGTGATTTTTTTTCTTATTTCTGCTCGAAATATAGATTGTGGGTACTCGTTAGAACCGCCTCGATGAGGCGGTTCTAACGAGTACCCACAATCTATTTGTTAGAGCAGAAATAAGAAAAAAGGTTAACCCCTGTAAACCCCAGTTTTACTGTTACTCCATATTCATTTGAATATATACCCTTGCATAAAAAATATATTCTTGAAAAGACAGGAAGCCGAGTTCAAACAACAAAGTAGAAGTAAAACAAAGATCAGGAATCGATACAATTAACTTACTCCACCCATCAAAGACACCAAAGGGAAAGAAAACAAAACCTATATTCAAATCATGTTATTCATGTGCTGTCGGACATGGGCTTTAACTTTTCAGAGCACAAGATGGGTCTTGCTATGTTTACGTTACGTTTAGTGCGTAACGCTGTCTTCCTGAACGTAGCCTTTTAAGATTTTAAGATGACGTCAGAACGTCATTGTGGAACTGACGTCATTGTTCACTACGTTCTTAACGTCATGTTGGTTTCACGGTCGCATTTGAAGTATTTATATGGAGCTTTGGGGTGTTTTCTTGACTTTACGTGAACACACTTCACGTCATCTATCCGAGTCTAATATTATTCTACGTCAAAGCATGTTAACCTCGGGCAGGGTGTTTTTAGTTGGTAGGCCACCTCGGATCAACAGGCCATGGAAGTTGAAATACAACAATAAATGAGCCACGAGTGAGTGTGAGTCCGCGTACTTTCGAGTTCATAGATATAAACGAACCGAAATTGAGCATATAAATCAGCACACTTTTATACACAGTCTGGTGATTTTTATCGGTGTACACTCATTTAGCTTGCTCTCTCCGCGGGGAAATACATTACAGTAACACACTCATGCGACGCAGTGCAATTTTTCACCTCTCCAAATTAAGGCGTAACTATACCAAATTTAGTGACACAGATGCCTTTCTGATTATTTAATCTTCATTAGTGTGTCTCAACCCCAAAGTTCTGAAACCGACCCGGCAAACACAGCACATCCCCATCCGAGCACACACTGACCGACGTAGCACATGAGACAGGTCAACTGGAGGAATCAGGCAAGAGACGCCTACCCTAGGACTAATAGGCGTCCCCCACCGAGCCAACATCAGCAAACATGGCCCACACTCCACGGAAGTCTCGGGGATCAGGCAGGAGATGTCCAAAGTAGAGAGACTTGCACAATTTAAAATATAACAAAAAGTGGCAACCACATCCACTAAGATACATGTCTCACCGGACAATTTTAGAAAAAAAAAATAGAATTTTATACTGCAAAAATTAAAGCTATAATCAAGTTATTTAAATCAGTACTTAAGTACTGACGTTATCAATCTCCACACTAAGGAACCGATACTGAGCTGAAAATGACTACTTTGCATGTGAAAATATGGTGCTTTTTATTTATGCAGTGAAATATAGGCTGTGGGTGCTCGTTGGAGGTGGTTCTAACGAGTACCCACAACCTACGTCTTAAGGTAGAAATAAGAACAATAAAATAGTTCCCCGTAAACGCAAGTGTATGGTTTAGCGTGGTGTTCATTTAACGGACTTGTCCACGTGATCCAAGATGAATGCCTGCATACCTCAAATGATGCCTTGCTTGGACAATTTTGAGTCAACTGAAGACTTATATGCCTCGTAAACAATCTTAATTTAGACTAAGGAGTGTTAAAAGTCTGTCCTGTACTTAATTAGGATGCCTCTGGACACGTACTATCTTTGGTTGAAACCGTATAAATCAAACAAACAACATTGTCATTATTGACAACAAAACGTCCTTCGTCCTTGTGACTCTAGACACTGTCACTGACGGGAAACAATGGCAATTAAGACACCCGATCAAAAATAAGCTTTACAACCGCCATTGTCTGCGCTTTGGAGCAGACACACACTACGATTAAACAAGAAAAGATAAGTGCCATATCAAGTGACTCGATTGTGGTTGTATTTATCCATTTCGGAAAGAAAAAGGCAATGGTATCTCATTTTAAAAGCCGTTTATTTATAAACTTATAGCTAGAATTACATGATCAGTGAATTTGCAGTATCAAATGCCGTTTGTACCTTTTTTTGGTTTTGTTGAATTCCATAGATTGAATATCTAAATTGACGTATACATCGGTGTTGAATTATCAAAGTATATTTCGCAGAGTTGAATTCGATCATGAATGATCAGCAAGCACAGCCTTAGCGAAATAATAAACCGACAAGCACAATCAGTTCTTCATACTTAACACCCTACTTTCCAACATCAAGAACAACACATAATTATTATTAATATAATTATTATTATTATTATTATTATTTGTAATCATTATTATTATTGTTAAATGTTCCTTTCTACACGCAATATTAGCTATTGTTTTAGTGTTTAGCCACTTTATTTTCATCGCATTAATAATAATAATAATAATAATAGTTGAAGAAGTCGTAGTAGTACAGTGATAGAAGCAGAAGTACTATAAGCTATTAGTAGCAATAACATTTGGAGTAGAAGCAAGATATAAATATTATTACCATCGTTTTGATTATCATTATTATTATTATTATTAATGTAGTACTGAGTTGTAGTAGTGGGAGTAGTAGTAGGATTTTAATTATTATTGTCATAGATTTTAAAATTAATATTTTCGTAATTATAAGTATTACCATCAGTAATAACGGCCCCGATAGCTCAGTTGGTAGAGTGTCCGCTCCGTGGAACGGGAGGTCACGGGTTCGATCCCGGGCCGAGACATACCAAAGTCGTTAAGAATGGTACTAGCTGCTCCTCGCTTGGCACTCAGATTTACGGGGAGAGCTAGGACTGGTCGACCCAGTGTCAGGATAATGTGACTGGGTGTGGTATCATGTAATGTGTCTGGGACATGATGCTTCAGTGAGGCAGCACTATAAAAGTGAGCATTGAGCTCCCTGTCGCAACCAGACACCGTCGTGATATGACTGAAAAATTGTTGAAAGCGACGTTAAACTCTAATTCACACACATACAAACACAATTATTATTAAGATAGAAGTGGAGGCAATGATCAGGTCTCGATACAATTAACCCTACAGCTCCCATCAGATACACAAACATGAAATAACACACCCTAATGGAAACTTCAATTGCGGAAAGCCAAAAGGACGGTTACTTTCCTACACAATGGCCAGTTGTCTATCCAAAATAAAATCATATAAGCGACACAAACACCCAAAGACAAACCATAACAAAAGTAAACCGAGACATATGAACCATTTAAAGGTCATTTTGAAGACGTTTTTTCCAGGTTGTGAGACTTTAACCCGACATTGAAATGAAATGACATCTCTAGCCATGCCGCCCAAACACACTAAAAGGGTTTTATATACAGGATGGTGCGCCACAGATCACTTTGCCTAGGCAAGCTAAGACCTCCTTAGCAGTTTACAAGTACTCATGCACGGTCAGTTTCAGCTCTGCCTGGAAGCATCTTGCAGTCCAATTTGTTTCTTCAAGCCCCTATCGGCGGGGGCCCAATGATAGTAGCAGTAGTGGAAAACGTAGTAACAGTATAATATTTAACATCGTTTTATTATTAAAATTATTATCAGTAGTAGTATTACTTGTAGCAGCAGAAATAGCAGGTGTTATAGTATTATTAGTATTTATGTATATTCCAATTCCAACAGACCACATTGGCAAGTTTTATCGAATTTTATTTTCATTACGTCAACATTCTCATGTAATGCCCTTATGTCAAGAAAAGTAAGGATTGTATTTCAACCCGCGATTTCGTTAAAGAAATGCCATTTACACAGAATAACTATGTGTGAATAGCAAATTGTTTTAAGTCCCTTTTAATTAACTGTTATAAACTTCATTTGAAACAAATAACTAAAAATATTACAAGAAGAATATTAATATGTGACATGTGGGTTTACGGCGTCCCGCAAACCCCCATGCTGACAAGACAACCGAGCGTGATCTCTGACAGGTGTACGGGCAGCTGTGGGGTAAGGCACAAGAAAGATATCAAATGAATGACATGAATTATTTACAGCATTTATATAGAACAATACAAACACAAAACATCACATTAAGTTGCTTCTGCAGCCCACTCAAGACGTCCGCCCGAAAGCAAAACAATGTTCTGTGCTCGGAACGGGTGCCGTGAATGCCTACAGAAGCAAACAACAAAACAACAACAAAAATAAAAAAAAAGACACAACACAAGACGCGACTGGCCAGTTTATGAATCCCCCACTCGCGTGAATCCCCCTCTCGCGCACTAGTGTAAACTAGTTTGTCGACATTGTTGCCGACAACAGGTTGATATGTATTATTAAGCGATCGCGCACTAGTTTGATTCGCCTGAAACGCCTGCAGGTTATTTATTCGACCTCTTTCATTTGAATGGTCTCACATTTGTCTCACATTTTTACGACCTGTTCATGTTGGTTCGTCCGCCCTTGCTGGACCCTAACCGACAGCGTCGTACCAGTACCTGCTGCTATTTTGCAGGGAGCAGCAGGCCACCACACATTGTTGTGCCTTTCAATATACTTTCACTTTCCCGTCACAATGTTGTGGGTATACGTTACAACTTGACCTGCTGCTAAAGTGTTCGTTTTTCTCAGGGTTTTTATATCTATGAATACTACCGGAAAATCATGCATACTCATATTAGCTTGCTAAAATCGTGACGAGGTGGAGATACCGTCCACAATTAAAGCCAGATAGCAAAAATCGAGTAGATAATGGATTTGCGTTCAAATAGTATATTTCCAATAGGAAAAAATGATGAAACGACCCTATAAATCCATGCCATGACCCCTGTCAAAACGAACACCCACACAACACGTGACGGGAATGAAAATCATATATGGCACAATTTGGCGGTTGGCGATTTTTAGGTAAATTTTATAGAACTCAGCCTTATAGCGGCCCCCTGTATTGTAAAAACAGATCTCCACAAACCACTCATGCATACATCGTATGATATGTGCATGACTTGTGCATGGAGCGGCACATTTTGCCTACCATATTTCACCTAAAATATTTCACTCGCACCGCCCTACCATATACCTACTAAAATAATTTAGATGTGCATAAGCACCAGAGAGGTTTGCTATTCCATCTCGTAACAAAGGTTTCCCCTCTTGGAGAAAAAACAATCATGTTGTTCCTTTGTGTACAGAGATGGAATAGGATGAAACCTATCTAAATAAGACAGCTATTTACACACAACCGTGCGAAAATGACCTACTAATGTAGTCTGCCCCCAAATTTTCTTGGCCCCGAATTTTCCTGTTCCCCTGGCATTCTGCTGTTTGTTAGAAAACGGATATCGTTTTAATCTTACTGGCGGTTGCCTTTCTGGCTTAACAGATTTGATTGATTTCACAGGCTCCGACGTTAGTGTAGTACATATAATTTGGTCTGTCTAACATGTCAGTCCTGCAAGGCGCTGTTCTCTCAGCCCTTCTGTTCCCTCACTCTCCTCTGACGTTAGTGTGTGTGGGACGCTAACGTCACCGTCACTTTCCGGTTGCTCTGCAGTTTCAAAACTGCTGTCTTCGTATGAAGACTCGTCGACGTCATTACTGTCATTATTGTCTGTCGACATAATAGGTTTAGAGATCAGACAATGAGACGTCACAGTCTGACGCTCAACATACTGTTTCAGTATATTAGCGTGATATGTGTTAACATTTCCATTGACGTCAATTTTATAATCCATTCTGTTTACTACTTCAACCACTTCATAAGGACCTTTCCATTGAAGCAATAATTTATTACTGTCTGTCGGTAGTAACAAAAACACTTTATCGCCGACGTCAAATTTACGCGACCTCGCGCCTTTATCATAATAAGCTTTCTGCTTAATCTGAACCTTCTTTAAATTATCACGCGCTAATTTGCATGTCTGCTCTAACCGTTCCCTTAACTCAATAACGTACTGATACGTCGAAAGAACTTGCTCATCGCGTACCTCTTCAGCCCATAATTCTCTTAATATTGCCATTGGACCTCTGACGTTACGTTCATATAACAACTCAAAAGGGGAGTATCCTAAAGACTCTTGCGGGACTTCCCTAACCGCTAATAATAAAGATGGAAGATATTTATCCCGATCTTTTGGACGTTCAGCACACATGCGACGTAACATCTGCTTTAACGTAGCGTGGAAACGCTCAATCAAGCCGTTGCAAATTGGGTGTCTCGGACTACACGTTAACTGTTGAAGAGAAAGAAGTCTGCTGACAGCAGTAAACTGTGATCCACAATCAGTCAACATTTCATCAGGAATGCTAACCCTACTAAACATTTCAATAAGCGCTTCCGCGACACGTTCCGTCTCAATACTCGGTAAAGCTATCGCCTCTGGATACCTTGTCGCATAATCTATCATGGTTAAAATATACCGAGATTTCCTATCAGATCGAGGCTCAATTGGACCAACTATGTCCACTGCCACCCTCTTAAATGGCGTATCAATCAATGGTATTTTTCCTAGAGGTACTTAAGTGACCCGACCTTTTTAAATGTTTCTCTGACAAATATCACAAGATTTACAAAATCTAGCGACATCACCGCAAATACCGGGCCAGTAAAACTCAGTTACAACTCTATCCAATGTCTTCCTAATACCCATATGTCCAGACATAAGCGTTTCATGAGCCAGTTTCAACACCTTTCCTCGGAAACTTTGAGGGACCACAAGTTGGAAAGAGACTTTGTTACCCTTGGTGAAGTCCCTATATGCCAAACCTTTTTTCTCAATAAACCTAGTTTCACCTCGGTTTAAACCACGACTCACAGTCTTGTTCCAAGATACAACCCTTTTCCTGATGTTTTCCAAAGTTGGATCATCAACCTGTGCTTGCTTGAAAGCCTCCTTGTCATCGTTAATGATCTGATCGGGAACCTTAAGTTTTCTGTAAGGCTTCTCATCCTGCCTAGTTTGAGACCTAGTTACAGCCGCATCTGAGAAATGAGATATATCAGGAAGTTTTGATCCATCAATGTTACCGATAACCAAATCGTACAACGTATTATCCATACACAAAGCTTCAGTTTTCCCAGTGAAAAAAGGACAATCAATGTCAATCATTGCCAAAGGATACCTTTGTGTGGATTCATCAATCAACGTAACATTTGGTTCCTTCCCTATTAACTGACTATCCGAAAACAAACTTCTCCGAACGACACAGCCTGTACACCCAGTATCTCTTAATACAACCACCTTTTTATTATTAACCAATCCTTGTGCCGTCGGTTACCTTGCCTTTAAGAAGTAACAGACACTTTCCCTAGTTTCCTTACTACACTCCTCCATATCCGAAATCAAAGGATCACCAACCTTATCTTCAAAAATACTTCCAATCTCATCACCTTTCCTAGTTACTTCCGTTTGACAAAAACTAACTTGGTGTGCTGCGCCACGTGGTGTGCCATTATTCTTACCGCGTCCGCGAAAAGACCCTCTAAAATTACCACGACCACGTGTATAACCACGACCTACATTCTGCGTATTCTCATTCTTAACCTGAGAACCTTGAGTCTCTACGCGCGTGTTAAAATTTTCCTTAACACCGCTATCCCCAACTCCAGTTGCTCCTACCTCTGCGCTATATAATTGTTTCCTGTCGGGGTTCTTAAAACATTTAATTGTTAAATGCCCCTTACCGCATATGCTACACTTAATATCCGATCTACCACTCGGTTTGTTAGAGTCAACTTTGTCCTGTTTACCCTGAGCTGCGCCTCTATTATCGCGTTGTCCCTTATTAATGCAACTATATACGCCCCCGCGCGCTTCTGCAAACAAATCTGCCTCCCTAGCCATTTCATCTAAATTACTAAACTGTTTTGGCTTCAGATGTACATACAGTTCTCTTTTACATGACTCCAGGAACTGATCCCTTGCCATGAAATCACAGACAGCCAGAAAAGATTTTTCTATCTTTGCCATATTAAGCCATTTTTCTAAATAACTTCTCAATCTACTACTGAACTGTATCAACGTTTCTGATTTCTCGGGCCTACTATAACGAAACTGCTTCCTAAATCCGCGCTCTGTCATGTCAAAATTCTTTAATAGAGCATCCTTTAACTTATCATAATCCGCCGCATCCTCATTTGACAACCGGTCATATACATCAAGTGCGCGCCCTTTGATCAATGCACTTAAATACGCGGCCCAAACACTCTTATCC
Organism: Lucinisca nassula; assembly: GCA_963580285.1. NCBI lineage: Eukaryota > Metazoa > Mollusca > Bivalvia > Lucinida > Lucinidae > Lucinisca > Lucinisca nassula. The sequence goes on along the minus strand of OY757019.1, from coordinate 4,232,238 downwards.
CATTTATTAGCCGTAGCATATTTCTCAAACCTAGATAAATAACTATCCATTTTGTCTTTACCTTCTTCAAAATAAGGTAACTTAGGATCCCTGGCATGAGCCACCTTCTCAGCTTTTTGCTTTTCAAATTCTAGCTCGAGTTTCGCACTCTGCATTTCTAATTGGTTCCTTTATTCTTGGTGCTGTAGCTCAAACCCATGTTTTATTTGTTCTAAATGGGCCTCATTAATCTCTTTTGCCTCTCTTTCACTTTGAATGCGTGCCATTTCAAGTTCCTTATTAACATTCAACATAGCTAGTTCATGTGCACTTTCCTTTTCCTTTTCCTCCCTTTCCTTTTCCTTTTCTTCTAACTTAGCTAGTTCATGTACCCTTTCCTTTTCCTTTTCCTCAGACCCTAACCTTTCTAAATCCCTTTGCTCTTGCCTTTCTGCCCGCTCAATATCTTGCTGCTCCTTAACAAAACCTTGCAACTCCTTCCCCTCATAACCTAACTCCTTTCCCATTTGCATTAAACGCTCCATTTTTGATAACGTAAAACTCACGTTACTATCAAAACCACTATAAACTGATCAGTAATGATCAGTGATGATTGATTGGGCTTAACTAAAACGTTAAGATATGTGTTATACGCGTTAGTCTAACTAAAACGTTAGTTATTAAAGCACACGCGATTTGAAATGTCAAATGCTTTTAGCAAAGTATGACGTTGCGCACTGATAGTCTAATACGACGTCATAAACTGACGACGTTTACAGAAAAATGCTACAATCCGAAGTTTCATCACATTACAAAACTCCGATCATAACAAGTCACCATTAATGTTTCTATTACGTCATACATAACATCAAGCCACAGCGTAAATATTAACGCTACCGTTATGTCAACGTCAGTAAATTGTTAACGTCACTACGTCAGAACCATGTGTGGGTAAGATCAATTAGTAACTCCAGTTTAACTTAGTAGAATGTCAGGTAACACAATTAAGTGGGGTCTACTTAAATTTTTCGTTACCAAGAAAAAGTTGGGTTTGCCTTGCCTTCCTGCTATGAAATTATAAACGTGTTAGTATCCATTTAGTTGAATACATGGGTTTCGCACTTCATCAACGCAGGAAGGAAGATTCAAGTTAATTTCCAAATGTGGCTGTCAATGCTTTTTTTTTTTTTTTTTGAAATTGATGTTTCAGAGCATCAATGTGCTGTTCCACAGCCGGGAACACCAGCCAGAGATCAAATCCTCACTTCAATGACACCAAATGTTACATGTGGGTTAACGGCGTCCCGCAAACCCCCATGCTGACAAGACAACCGAGCGTGATCTCTGACAGGTGTACGGGCAGCTGTGGGGTAAGGCACAAGAAAGATTGAATGACATGAATTATTTACAGCATTTATATACAACAATACAAACACAAAACATCACATTTAGTTGCTTCTGCAGCCCACTCAAGACGTCCGCCCCGAAAGCAAAACAATGTTCTGTGCTCGGAACGGGTGCCGTGAATGCCTACAGAAGCAAACAACAAAACAACAACAAAAATAAAAAAAGACACAACACAAGACGCGACTGGCCAGTTTATAACTTAAGGTGAATCCCCCACTCGCGTGAATCCCCCTCTCGCGCACTAGTGTAAACTAGTTTGTCGACATTGTTGCCGACCACAGGTTGATATGTATTATTAAGCGATCGCGCACTAGTTTGATTCGCCTGAATCGCCTGCAGGTTATTTATTCGACCTCTTTCATTTGGATGGTCTCACATTTGTCTCACATTTTTACGACCTGTTCATGTTGGTACGTCCGCTCTTGCTGGACCCTAACCGACAGCGTCGTACCAGTACCTGCTGCTATTTCGCAGGGAGCAGCAGGTCACCACACATTGTTGTGCCTTTCAATATACTTTCACTTTCCCGTCACAATGTTGTGGGTATACGTTGCAACTTGACCTGCTGCTAAAGTGTTCGTTTTTCTCAGGGTTTTTATATCTATGAATACTACCGGAAAATCATGCATACTCATATTAGCTTGCTAAAATTGTGGCGAGGTGGAGATACCGTCCACAATTAAAGCCAGATAGCAAAAATCGAGTAGATAATGGATTTGCGTTCAAATAGTATATTTCCAATAGGAAAAAAAAAATGATGAAACGACCCTATATATCCATGCCATGACTCCTGTCAAAACGAACACCCACACAACACGTGACGGGAATGACAATCATATATGGCACAATTTGGCGGTTGGCGATTTTTAGGCAAATTTTATAGAACTCAGCCTTAAAGCGGCCCCCTGTATTGTAAAAACAGATTTCCACAAACCATTCATGCATACATCGTATGATATGTGCATGACTTGTGCATGGAGCAGCACATTTTGCCTACCATATTTCACCTAAAATATTTCACTCGCACCGCCCTACCATATACCTACTAAAATAATTTAGATGTGCATAAGCACCAGAGAGGTTTCCTATTCCATCTCGTAACAGGCATCTATATATTATCTTAGTGACTAAAGTGCTACATCTTATAAGGTTTGCTTGATTTGATGTCTAACGTCCCCGTCAACACTATAAAGGTAATTTTGGAGACGTTATGTTTGACTTTTACACGACATTGAGATGAAATGACATTGCAAGCCCTGTCGCCCAATGAAACCAATAGGGTTTATAAGCATGGACGTTCCGACTCACACCGCTTTGCCTGGGCAAGCTTAGATCCTCTAAGCGGTTTACCAGTGCGCGAGTGCGGTCAGTTTCAGCTCTGTGTGGAAACACCACGCAGCCCATTTATTTCTTCAAGCCCCAATGGGCGGGGCCGACATCTTTTAAGTAAGCATATTGTATCGCTTCTTTCCAAAGTCAGGGCACAGCAAATTGCACATGTTGGCAGGTTTGAAACACAACTTCCCATACAAAAACGCCAATGATACTGAGTTCACTACGTTCCTTCCGCACCCTCATAATATCCCTCAAATGATCTTTTAATATTCTATCAAAAATAATCAGACCCAATCTTTTTTGATTTTTCACAAAGTGTCTATGGAAAAACTTTTAATTGCTGTCAATCAATGTGACATACAAATCCTTTTCTCTTACTGAACTGCAAGCAAAATACACAGTTCAACTAATAGATAGTGTAAGCAACTCGTGTTAAAATATAAGAATCTTATATGGGTGTGAGGGGTGGATAGAAAAATCCGTCCCAAGGGTCACTGTCCGGCATCACGAGGCTTGCCGAGTGAGTGATGCCGGACAGTGATCCCGAGGGACGGATTTTTCTATCCACCCCTCACATCCATATTGGATTCTTTTTCTTGAATATCTTCCATTTCTTAGCGCGGAATTTCAATGCTGCAGTCACTTCGGTTACCAACGTCCGCCATATTTTGTTGACACTACAGGAATGTAAAGTGACGTCACGGATCGTGCATGACGTCAACCTTAACGACGGCGCACACAAGGTCGTAATCAACCAGTGCATTTATCAAACACGCGATTATATTCGATTTGGGATCGGAACACCAGGGTCAGAACATAAATTTGTATCCCAGGGTAAAATCACAGATTTCCTTGTCTGGTGTGCAAGAATAAATGCGTTGAAGTATTGAAAATTAATATTAGTGACTATAAAGAGTCAGATGGCCAAAAGCCCGACACTTATTTAACGCTTATTTAATATGTAATTTTGTTATTTTTGATGCGGGAAAATAAGGTTAACCGTCTGATGGCAAAGAAACATCTAGTGACGTCATAAAACGGTGGATTTTTATGACGACATTCGCTGTACCTTTCCTGCGCGTTGTATCAGAATACAACAGTATGAAATAATAAAAAATACCGCCTTTGGCTACGCAGCGATAACCACTGGCGGTTTTGTTTGTTTGATTTGAGGTTTAACGCCCCCGTCAACACTGTAAAGGTCATTTTGGAGACGTTGCTTCAAGTTTTGTGGGACTTTTACCCGACATTGAGATGAAATGGCATCTCAAGCCCTGTCGCACAATGAAACCATTAGGGTTTATTAGCATGGACGGTCCACCTCGCACTGCGGTTCCTGGAAGGCTTAGATCCTCTAAGCGGTTTACCAGTACTGGTGTAGGGGCGGGATTCAGCTCTGCGGTGAAGCATCATGCAGCCCATATATTTCTTCAAGCCCCTATGGGCGGGGGGCGACCACTGGCGGTTTAAATCGAATTTACAGGTCACAAAGCTCATCACCCTGCGCTCAATTATACTTTAAAACAAGTCTATAGTTTGGCTCACAAAGACGTCTCCGTACTCAATCAGTACCTAAATCAAACTTTTATAGAAACAGATGCCCAGGAAAAGTCACAATCTGCCTATCAGTGACACAAAGAGGAAGAGTATTTAACAATGGAGAAACCTAAATAGGAAATAAACGAACCGCAATCAGCAGAGCAACCAGTTGCCTCTTCCAAACAAGAGCTGATCACGGTGCAACAGGCACAGGTAATGGAAAAAAGAAAAATAGATAAATAATAATAATAACACACAACCATAAGCTCTGTCGCCCCCGACCATCAGGGCTTAAAGAAATATTTGGGCTGTATGATTAATCTGAATAAGAATTTATTTTTCTGATTCCCACTTTCACCCCACTGGGTGACCTAATAGTGCTATAAATATCTTGGTTATCTTCATATAGAAGATTCTCGAAAACTGAGTCACAGATTAATTTCATTTTTGTAAACAACATGTTTACAAGGAAAAGTACTTCAGAACCTTCCAGAAAGTTCATGTTTGCATTATTTTTAGAAAATTACACCCCTTTATTCCACAGCCCTATGGAACATTCTAGAGAAATCTTAGGGTCTATAAAAGAACTTGATTTTTCTTATTGAGTCAGACGTTGGAGTTTGAAGTTTGGGCTTAAAAGAAAAGTTATTTCTAAATTCTGTGTTGGATTGTTAAAGGATATTACTTTTCATTTTGGACTGTGAATTCTGTGGGATCAAGGAAAATAGATTCATTCAGGATATTTCATAACAGAGCTAAGTACATTTAATTTTTACTTCTACAGGTTAAGGTTAACTTTTGAATAAATTTTGTTAAATTTTTCCAAAAGGCTTGTTTTCTTTTTGTTTCTGCTACGCCTGGCTCGTAACAACGATGCCTCCACGGAGAGCTGAAACCGGCCGCACACGAGTACTGGTAAACCGCTTAGAGGATCTAAGCTTGCCCAGGCAAAGCGGTGCGAGTAGGACCGTCCATGCTAATAAACCCTATTGGTTTCATTGGGCGACAGGGCTTGAGATGTCGTTTCATCTTAATACGGGTAAAAGCCCCACAAAATTGGAAGCCACGTCTCCAACCAAAATGACCTATACAGTGTTGTCGGGGACGTAAAACCTCAAATCAAACAACCATAAGCTCGTACAACAAGAAAAGCCCCGTCGGAAAATCCGACAAAGCTAAATTAAAAATAAAAAACATCAGAACCACCGTCTTAGAGCGGTCAGTAGCGAGAAATACTGGGGAGTATAATTCAATACTGTGGGCCAAGCCTTCACTCTAGGTTCTAATATTATTTACATAACACAAGAAATTGGTTCACCTGAAGATATGATGAACTAACTCAGTCAATTGACCATCACAGAATAACATACAGAAATACAAATCAAATTATAGTAAAATTCCTGTATTAAGACCACCTTAGGGACTGTTCAAAAGTGGTCTTTAAGACCACTTTTGGACAGTCCCAAAAGTGGTCCCTGACCAAAGGACACTGAGGGCACTAAAACTAAAAGAAAGATTAAGTAAAGCCTTCAAAATAAGCTTTTTAAATTAGACATGGCCAACTTTTTCTGACATTTAATCTATTCACCTGTTCCCTGATAGTCACACTACAAGTCAATATTGGATTGTCTCCCTTTGACTGAGGCCTATAATAGGTACCTGTTGTGTAATCTCAACTGTGTTATAAGCCGGCTGTGTGTGAAATCAGTTTCGCTTTTATGACCCCGGGGGATACTGAACGAGAATCGCTCATGTCAATTGATGTCTAGTTAATTTCGGACTGGCTGTTTTGGTGTGATCTGAGTTTATCTCCAAATAAAGTTCTGTTCTGTCGTTACTAAAAAACTTACTCTTTTAAAAGTGAGTCTTTTTTGTGCTTAACACAAAATATTATTGGTTCTCAAAAATCCTATTTTTGTGTGTGCTAGAATGAAATATTCTTCTTTATATATTAGAAAAAAAAGAAGGAAAAAAAAAAACTTAATACTTTATGGTGGGTGTCAGTTGAATTATTTTAATTGACATTGTTTAGAAATGCCACATAATCACAAGTCCATGTAATGAAAACACCTTTAACCCCTACTTTACAATTCTAATATCTGCACCAAGACATAGTAGATAATCGTTTGTGAGATATGAATTGCCATTTTGGAGATACGAAAAAAAAAGAAAAAAAAAAAAAGAAAAACAATATATGTCACGCGGATATGCTGTCTTAATGGGGCCTGTCTAATACGCTGAAAAACCTGCTGAATTTAGCAGGCTGCGGATCAGCAGAAAGTGACTAAAACGCTGATCAGCTGAAATGTAAATGTAAATGTTACTTTATTTTGTTGTTTTGTGCCACAATACTGGCCGTGCATATTGATAATATATTTATTTATAACATTTAATAATTATTAAATTTGTTTTACGCCACAGACTTTAATATTGTTGTAATATCGAGTATCGGGTTGTATGCCAAAAATACAGACAGTGCTTTGCTGAAGATTTCGCATTAAAAGTTTTCAGACATATTACTGGTCGCATATTTTAAAGCAGTTATATAGAAGTATATATTTTCTATTGTTGTCTGCAAGGTTTACGTACCGGCCTGTGAAATAACTGTTATATCGAGCTACATCCCGAAAGCATGGCGATATAAATTTGACCCCTTAAACCCCACTTTCGTACAGTAAAACTGGGGTTTGGAGGGGTATAAATTATTTTTCTTATTTCTGCTCAAAAACATAGATTTTGGGCACGCGACAGAACCGCCTCGCCGATGCGGTTCTAACGAGCACCCACAATCTGTTTTGAGCAGAAATATGAAAAATAACACAATTTTTCATCTGAAAATTTTCATTGTTTGGTGGTTAAATTTACAATGTTTTTGTACAGGCGTGTTTTCGTAATGTATCTATTAAGACGAGAACCTTGAGTCTGAGTTGTAAGCATAGAAATACAGAGGAGATACTCTTACTGATTTTAATGCGGATAAATCTGTCTTGACACAATAATGGCCGATTATCTATCTGTCTATTTAATGACTCAGTAAGCCTTATCATGCCACCGTTGATAAACAACTTCGCATAATACAATTCTAGTTTTTAGTTGTTCGCAAATAATATTCATCTTTCTTTCTTTCTTTCTATTTATTTATTTATGTATATATTTATTTATTTATATTCTCATTTATGCTGATAACACAGAGTTTGAGCACCCGTAAGAACGCCTCGTCGAGGCGATTCTAATGAGGTCCAATAGTCTATATTTTAAACAAGCAACAAGCAATAAGAATACGTTATTATTCTCTTTCCCGTGAAGAGGTAATTGTGGCGGCCTGTGCTGCAAATGTCTGTTAGCTATTTTGTATGTTTCTCTTCCTTATTTTTTTTTCGTGCAAAACGAGTAAATCTTTCTTTTTTTCTTAACTAACGATACATCTTTGACGATAACTTCATCATATGCGCTCTTTCTTTGTTTCTGCTCAGGTAGATGACGCTCGTCGATATAATCGTTCATGATGGATTGTTAATCGATCAGTACATTGAGTAAGCACACTTCCGACTACCTGTCGATAATCGAATTATCACCAAGTATCGTGACGCGCGCTGTTAAACACAGTAAATTTAAAAAGTAATATCATATAACTAGAATAATTCATCTAAAATGAACAATTAAGACGCCGGCTCACATCCGAGATTACACTTCTTGCTTAAATAACCACCGATTTATCATCACGATAGCAAGTCCGTGTAATGAAAACCCTCTGACCCCCACTTATATAGAGAAAAGTGGGGCTTCGGTGGTATACATTATTTTCTTTATTTCTGCACCAAGACATAGGTTGTGGGTACTAGTTAGAACCAACCGCATCAGTGAGGCTGCTGAAATGCTGAATATTACTTTTTGTTGTTGTTGTTGTTGTTTTGGGCCACAATACTGGCCGTGCATTTAGATAATATAATAATTTACAACATTTTTTTTTTATTTAATTTGTTTTACGCCGCAGACATAGAATGATATTGTTGTCATATCGAGTTGTACGCAAAAATTACTGAATAAAGACAATGCGTTTCTGAAAATATATCTATTAGGCCCCCGCCCATAGGGGCTCGAAGAAATATATGGGCTGCATGATGCTTCCACGCAGAGCTGAATCCGGCCCGCACACTAGTACTGGTAAATCGCTTAGAGGATCTAAGCCTGTCCAGGAACCGCGGTGCGAGGCGGACCGTCCATGCTAATAAACCCTATTGGTTTCATTGGGCGAAAGGGCTTGGGATGTCATTTCATCTCGATGTCGGGTAAAAGTCCCACAAAATTGGAAGCAACGTCTCCAAAATTACCTTTACAGTGTTGATGGGGGCAAAATAAAGACTATGTTGTCAATGAAGCGTTTCCAGTAATCGTCCCAAACCTTTTCTTCTGTACAAGACATAGGTTGTGGGTACTCTATAGAACGGCTCTAGCAAATCTTGGATAATATGTATTTGTCTGTTGAAGCAAATAAAATAAATTTCAAAGCAACGGTTCTAGCAAAAACCCACAACCTATAAGAAGGTACTATGTCAAATGGATGTATTCTCGTAACTTGGACCCAGTATACATGTATATTTCACGGCCCCCGCCCATCGGGGCTTGAAGAAATAGATGGGCTGCATGATGCGTCCGCGCAGAGCTGAAACCGACCGCACGCTAGTACTGGTAAACCGCTTAGAGGATCTAAGCCTGCCCAGGCAAAGCGGTGCGAGTCGGACCGTCCATGCTTATAAACCCTATTGGTTTCATTGGGCGACAGGGTTTGAGATTTCATTTCATCTCATTGTCGGGTAAAAGTCCCACAAAATTGGAAGCAATGTCTCCAAAATGGCCTTTACAGTGTTGACGGGGTCGTTAAACCTCAAATCAAACAAACACGTATTTTGGATCCAAGATATAAAAATAATAATAATAATAATAATGATAATAATAATAGATACTCATTATCTAAATAGTACATATTCTGCTTAGAACTTAATGCATATGAATAAAGTCATTCGATAAATTTTAATTTCGCCGGAAAGACAGTAATACAGTATACATTGCGCGCGTGTCCATTAATCGTCAGGTTTCCTGACGCTCAGTAGCAGGTATACAATAAACATTACGTGTGTCATAAAAAGCGATAATTGTCTTCTGTGATGTCCCCCCCTTCCCCCCCCCCCCCCCACCCCCGAGTGAGCTGAAAAAAATATATGGGCACAGAACCGCCAAACTGATATGGTTCTTTCAAGTACTTTCTACCTATATTTTGTGTAAAATCATACTGATTCCTTATTACCTGACTGTTTTGTATAAAGTTTGGTTTACATGCATGTTCTTTTTCACAGCATCATGGAAAGAACACCAGAAAAAGGGTACACACCTTATCTTAAATCATTTAACAGTTGAAATAAATAAATAAATAAATAAATAAATAAGAAACTTTTCTAATAATCATTAGATTATACATAAATGAATAGAATAATAATAATCACATTACGATAATACATCCGTGAGGCATAGTGCATTTTTGATATCTCAAAAACAATTAATTCGTCAAAGTAAAGATATCTCAAAAACAATGAATTCGTCGAAGTAAACTCATCAATACTTAAAACATAGTTAAAACCGCCTCATTGAGGTGGCTCCAACGAGTACCCACAACCTATGTTTTGGACAAGAAATGAAATAAAATGAATACCACAGTAAACCCCAGTTTTCTCTATATATAGCAGTTTTTAATGAGGTGTTCATTACAACCAAGATGATAATAATGAATACAAAACAATTAACATAGGCATTAATGGCATCTTTACGTTTTTTTTTTTTATATTTACCAGACTGAATTCACAATAGCATTTAAATAATCAAACAGTGTTACAAAAAGAAAAAAAGTAATATAAAACAAACATTCCTCTGGTATTCCAGCAAAACAATGTGCGAACAACGAAATGTCAGATTAGCCTGTATCTGAGTAATGGAAATAAGATATAAAATATAACAAAGATAAATTTTTAACGTTTTAGAAATTAAGTGACCAATTCACATGGGCTTCTTTCTTTCTTTCTTTCTTTCTTTCTTTCTTTCTTTCTTTCTTTCTTTCTTTCTTTCTTTCTTTCTTTCAGTTGTAATCATACAAACATACAAAACAAACAAATGTAACCATAAATCTTATTACTAGCAATGTTTATTTAAATTTGCGTAGTAAGTATAAAGAATGTGCAAAAATCTAATCAGGACATGGAAATAAAAAAACTACGTGAATAAATAAATAAATACATAAATAAATAAATAAATAAATAAATAAATAAATAAATAAATAAGATGCAGATCAGACACCGCATTCTTAGATTGATTTACATTCCAAGGAGATGCCCAGGCGAAGATGTGTTGATTTTACAGTCGATTGAAAATGACCCGCTTTGGGATTACACGCGTGTGTAGACGATAAAGCTTTTTCTGAATAAGCTCCAAATTTAATCGCAAAATGCCGTTATTAAATATTATCTTAAAATATTATAATTGCTATCAAATTCCACACTATTGTGAACACATTGCGTCTGATACGGGCGTTTTTTCATAATATTAACAGAAAGTGCAAATTTTAGCCGTTAAAGTAGGGTACTGTCGTTGTTTTTCCACAGTTTTGTATGGTTCAAGTAAGGATTAAGGGTTATTAATTTGAAAATAAAAATGCCGGCAACTAATTAAATTAAAGTTGCTCTTATTTGATATCGTTTTAAAGGAATTTAAACGGACAATTAGATTAAATCGGAACATGTTTGTCAAATTGTATAATAAAAAAGTTATATTTGTTTAAAAATTGTTTTCCATTAAAGCGCCTGCTATTTCCAACAAGAGATTCTGTACAGGTAAGCCGAGAAGGTCAGCGCACAGTAAAAGGCTTAATCCTTTGCGCCAAAGGTATAAATGTCAATAATAGTTGCGGATGACTAGTCTCAGTTTTAGATGGTCTTAATAGCGGAATTTCACTGTGATGTAACAAAGATGAGCCGGCTCAAAAATGACCTAAAATAGTGTTGACTGGGCCGTTTAACTCCAAAACAAACAAACGAATCAAAGATAAGGGCTCGTAGCTTTATTCACATTCTGTCAGCTGGAGCTGCAGAAAGCCATTCTAATGTACTTGTGTATGTAACGCTACGTTTGATTGAATAACGTCAAATGTTTGCGACAGTATATTCTGCGATATATTGTCGGAAACCCGAAGTCATCACATAACGTCGCTTTTCATTTGCTGGCATATGGTTTTACGCAGCTCATATCGCTTGCCACTTTGTGCAAAATAGTACAATTTAAAAAAAATAACGAATATTAGAATGGTGATACTGTATTGAAAGTATCATTTGTGAAGGTAAATCGTCGCCGTAAAACGAAATGTCCGACCGAAAAACCGTTGATTTACCTCCCCAAATGACAATTTTGAATACAGTTATCTCCTATTTATGTAGACCACGAAGAGTCAAATCAAAGACAGGCATAATATTTTGGGTTAACAGTGTCATTTTACACGGAAATGTTTACGTGATGTGACAGGGCAACTTGGCATTTCAGGCCGTGTGATATAACCAGGTGCTAGTGACATTTAAAAGAAAAACACAATTAGCCGACTTTATAAATAATACGAGTTAGATCCAATAATTACTCAATACTGGAAGAATTTAGTCAGGGCGTTATATATTTTGCGTTACAAAATAATAGGCGTATCACAACCCTCAGGTGTATTTTGTTGTGACAAAGGTAAGACGTGCTGTTGAAAGTATCGCTGTTTTATTATTTTTTTTTGTTTTTTTTTGTTGTTTTTTTTTTGTTTTTGAACTTCATTACGAAAACACGCCTATACAAATACATTCACACATTTATCGCCGAAAAAATGAAAATTTTCAGATGAAAAATTGTGATATTTTTCTAATATCTGCTCTGAGATATAGATTGTGGTTACTCGTTAGAACAGCCTCATCTATTTCTGCTCAAAATATAGATTGTGGGTACTCGTTAGAACCGCCTCATCGAGGCGGTTCTAACGAGTATCCACAATCTATATCTTAGAGCAGCAATAAGAAAAATAAGGTATACCCCCGGAAACCCCAGTTTTACTATATAAAAGTGGGGTTCCAGGGGGTCAAAATTATATAGGCGTGTTTTCGTGATGTTCATCACGTGCAGAAGTCCGTGAAATGAACACTCCCTAAACAGAAGAGAAGACAATGGTCAGGAATCGATACAATTATCCCACAGCTCCCATCAGGGACACCAAAGGGACAGAAGCACAAACTTGAAACAACTAGACTCTAATGGAAGCGTCACTAACGAAAAGCCAAAAGGGCAGTTACTTTCCCACAACATGGCCAATTGGCTATCCAAAACAAAATAATTTAAGCGATATACCCACTCAAAAACCATAACATAACAACATAAACCGCGACAGAAGAACAGCCTTGGAAAGGTCAGTGAAACGAATTCCACTTGGTATAGAGAGAACTGAGGTTTAAGGGTGTACATTTTTTCTTTTGTCTGCTCAGAACCGCCTCAATGGGTCAGTTTTAACGAGCACCCACAACCTAAGTTTGCTGTATTAATAGTAAAAATATCTCGGATTTTCATTAGGAATGTAGCAATTCTGGAAAAGAGAGAAATGCACTAGGTCGCACGGATGTGTTATCGTAATGACTAACTAATCGTCGGTTGTCAAAATAGAAGTGGAGGCAATGATCAGGTATCGATACAATTAACCCACAGCTCCCATCAGAGACACCAAAGAGAAAGAAACACAAACATGGAACAACAGACCTAATGGAAACATAAATAGTGGAATGCCAAACGGACAGTTACTTTCCCACAAAATGGCCAATTGGCTATCAAAAACAAAATAATATAAGCGACACAAACACCAAAAGACAAACCATTACAAAAATAAACCGCGACTGATGAACCGTCTGGGAGCGTCAGTGAAACGAAGTCCCCTGGTGGTGAAGATGGGGGGCTTTAATCGATTTTACGTGGCCACAATCCTCGCCCTTACTTCCGTCGCGAGTTAGACAAATAATTTGTTCAGTCCGCATGAAGGCCTCCTAACTCATCAGTGCAACATCTCCGTGATCATAAAAAATCAAACAATCAGAGAGATGAAACAACGGCGACGACTTGACAGCGAGAAACCACTGAAATGCTGGAGAGCAAAATAAAACATACAGTTAGACTCCGATTGGCCTGACCAGAGACTGAGAATCAGGCACCAACCAACATTACATTGAATTAGATCTCTCTAATTCTCAGTAAGCCTTTACGCTGGAACCGTCATAGAATCTGAGGCCTGACCACCGGCGTGCAATTAAAGAGGTGTGCAAAGTTGTAAACCGTGAGTGGGTTAACTACCATGCATGCAGTCTGTCGTAAAACATTTATGTTGTACCCAATCTTTTTATATCGAAGAATGATTTTACGAAATTGTTGCAGAAGAGATTTAAGTCCAATACTGAATTTTGAAATTAGGCAAAGTCATTAGGCAAAATCAATATCAGTTTATGCTCGCCACGAAAACCGAATCTAACGGTCCGTTAAACAGAACATGTGAGGTTAGTTAGGATAAAGACGTTACTTCATTAATAAGAAAAAAATATGAAAAGGAAAAAACAAACAAACAAAAAACATCAACAACAGGTACACAACCATCTCGAAGTAATATGTGTCGACATGAATTCACCCACAAAAGCAGAACATCACTTGAACCGTCACACGCTGTAAGAAATGTTTGGTTTTTTTCACTTCTGAGGAGCATACAAATTATACTTTATGACGGCTCCAACGTAAAGGCTTATTGAGAATGAGAGAGATCTAATTCAAGGTAATGTTGGTTGGTGCCTGATGCTCTGTCTCTGGTCGGGCCCATCGGAGTCTAACTGTTGGTTTTCTTTTGCTCCAGCATTTCAGTGGTTTCTTGCTGTCGAGTCCTCACCGTTGTCTCACCTCTGTGGTTCTTTGATTTTTGTTTTCACGGAGATATTGCACTGATGAGTTAGGAGGCTTCTCTGTCGCAAGATCTTGCAGTTATGCAAGATCTTGCGGCGCAAGTTCTTGCGGTCGGTCGTTTAAAGCATCTTATTGAGCTAAAACCTGTAAACCAATAAATTTTATTGCATAAATAGTTCATCTGACATTATATGACAAATCGAAACTTACTTTTAAAATTACCGATTTATTGATTTTATCGATTAATTGATTTATTTAGTTTTCGGTCTTCGTGTGCAGTATGTTTATGGCCTGCCACCGGCTTAAACAATTTTATTGATTATTATATAAGGACTAAACTGCACGTTATAGCAAAACATTTTTTTTCTAGTAGAGCGATGTTATTTATTTATTTATTTATTTATTTATTTGAAAAATCAAAACAAAATAAATTGAAGCACAACAGAAAAGTTTGCACTAAAATTTGAATTTCCTCCAGAATACATATATGTTTTTCAAAAGATATATTGATATCGAAAAATAATAATAATAATAAGGTACTATTATTTCAGTCGCGAAACGTGATTTTGAAGACAATATCGTTTATGACTGACATAATGAACATGGAATAGTCTCTTTCCATTTGTCGACTGTACTTTAACCCATAAAATGCCAATCACAACATTTGTCGTCTGCTTTATCGTCTTCTGGTAGCTTTAAAAGACGTTTCTGCAAATAGTGTGGACCCAGATCAGACTGCTTCTCTAGGAGCAGTCTGATCTGGGTCCGCACTGTTTGCATGTATCCAAAAATATGTTTGAAAAGTTTACGAGAAGATAAGCAGACAACATTCTTGGCGTCTTAAGGGTTAATAATAATTGTGCCGGTCACAACATTTCCTACAAGTAACATTTGCGCCAAACGGAGACTCAGATTAGCCTGCACAACCATCTTCACAGGCCGCGCGAAGTACTGGGTCCTCAGCTATCCACTGATAGAGCGATTTGTAAAGACCCCGATCAGACTGCGCAGATGCGCAGACTTATCAGAGTGCTTGTTGGGCGCACATGTAAATTCAAACAGTTTTTGCTTTCCACAAAAAAATCTTGAAAAATAACCGCTGCGAACCTAGATAGTAAGTAAAGAAGAAGAAGAAGACGACGACGAAGAAGAAAACAAATTAAGAGTCTCTTCTTTTCTTCATGCAATGCTCCCTTCAGAACTATCCTACACATATAACCATTCCTACATCCACATAAGAAATGTTTTTGTTTGTTTGCTTGTGGTGAGGTTTTACGCCCTGTCAACACATTTTAGGGTCATATTGTAGATTTTACTTCGTCTTTCCTTATATGAAATCGGATGTCACGGGGGTGATTAATATTTTTTGATACCCGTGAACCGCCTCAGCGACTGTCATTGAGGGAACCAACAAGATGTCCAAAATGACGATTCATATAGCATGTTATTATAAAAATTCCGTTGACATTTTGAAATGCGATACTAATAAACTACGTGTCTTCTTAGATCAATTGAATTCCAAATATTATGTAGTACAGTCCTTTTTCAGGCCATTTTACATATAATTACCCAGCGGGCACCCAACGTTGGAACAACGGCAGGCCAAAGAGTATATGAACGTCAGTGTCCTTAACAAAACATATCAAATGTGTGTTTAAAAACCTTAGAATTTTTATACTATATTTTTTTTTACAAAATACAGATCTATGGTGGTGTCGTTTATTTGATGGGAGGGGGTTGGGTTGGGGGGCAGTAGCTGCAGAATAAGGACTTGTGCTGTGTCATATCCAAGTAAACAAGTGTGAGTTCGCATCTTTTCGTGAAAATCCCTCTTTTCGCTGACCAGTACGATCCAATAAAACGCAACAATAAATGGGCGGAGCTCAACCGGGTATACTTTATCGAAGACCAATCACGAGACGTTCCTATGAACCAATCAGAGCCATGGAACGTTAAAAATCCAGGTAAGTTTAAATTTCACTGTTTTTTTTCATGAACATGGAAGTCTGCAGTTACGTATAAGAACGTCATCAATTTTGATCGCTTTCTAATACAGGTACAACCCCACCCATCTGATTCAAGAAAAAAACAAAAACATGTTACAGATATGCAACAAAATCATCACTTTATTATAGAAAAATAAGAAATATTTATTGATGCATGTGGAGATGGCGGTTTTTATTTCTTGCTATTCCTGCTATGCTATACATGTACACCATTGTACCATTCAAAGAATGTATTCAACGACTTGCGTCCAATCCCTTTATTTACTAGTTATGAAATAATCTTAATTTATGCCCGGTTCTATGTGGAATGAGTATATTTTAAAGTTATATAAATTATTGATTTTGTTTTTGACAGAAGGAAATGGTACAATGGATGTTAATCTTAAAATTTGAGATGGAGTAGGATGGCCAGCTTACCTTTTTCTTTTGTTTTCCCTTTTGAGACAGTTAACCTAAACTACAATGACAAGATGTTGTATATTTCTAAACAAAAACAAAACAACAACAAAAAAACCTTGTACTACATGTATTTTGTATTACACTTTACATGAAACGAAGCGAAACGACGTTTGAAATTGTGGAGCCTTGTGGAACGTTTATATTATGCCTATATAAATTTACGGCTGGAATAATGACATTTTTTAAATGAAAAAAAAAAAGAAAAAAAAAAAAAAAGATTTTTTTCATACTTCTGCTAAAACGTGGGTAAAACACAATCGCCTCATCTAACGAGTACCCACAATCTATGGTTTAGAGCGGAAATAACAAAAATAACAATAATGTGTATTCCTGAAAACCCCAGTTTACTATATACAAGTGGGGTTCGAGTGGGGGGAGTTGTCGAAATTACATAGGCGTGTTTCCGTGATATGAAGCTTTTATACAATGTGCAACTAAATGCATGATACTGTTGTGTAAGATCGGGCTTACGCAATATCATGGGGTTACGTCTGTAAAAAATGACAATTTTAGATGAAATGTTTTATTTATTTATTTATTTTGTTTTATTTTTTTATCATTATTCCTGCTCGAAACACAGTGATTAATGGTACTAGTTATAGAAAGTAGAAGTAATACAAAGATCAGGAATTGATACAATTAACTTACTCCATCCATAAAAGACACCAAAGGGAAAGAAATACAAACATTAAGCGACCAGACCATAATGGAAACCTAAACAAAGGAAGGCCATATGGACAGTTACTTTCCCACAAAATGGCCATATGGCCATCCAAAATTAAAAGACACAAGTGATACACACAGTAAGTAACAAACAACAACATAAATAAATCGCCACGGAAGAGCCGCCTTGGAACGGTCAGTGGAAGATTTCCACTGGGGGGCTTAAATCGATTTTACGTGGCCACAATCCTCGCCCTTACTTCCGCCGCGATTTAGACAAATAATTTGTTCAGTCCGCATGAAGCCATTTTAATCAGTATCCTCACTCTTTCTTTAAGAGCTGAAATAAGAAAACAATAAAGAAAATGATGTAAATATTCGTAAAGTAAGAATCAGCACAATTCCGGAATTGTCCTGCGCAAAGAAAGAATTTGATTTAGGGGAAAGATGGAACGAGAATTAAAACAGGCCATGTCTCCTTCTACCAACTTACCACGTCCCTATAATGTTAGGATTCTTCCCGGCAGGCACCTTCCTTCCATATATTCTAGAAACCATTGTGACGAATTCTGTTTGTTTTTCTTTCGTTTCTACTTACGCTTTGCTGTCTTTCTTAGATAGATTAGATCGACTGGCCGATAGATAGATAGATAGATAGATAGATAGATAGATAGATAGATAGATAGATAGATAGATAGATAGATAGATAGATAGATAGATAGATAGATAGATAGATAGATAGATAGATAGATAGATAGATAGATAGATAGATAGATAGATAGATTTTGTGCGAACTGACGAATTTATATGCGATGCGTTTGGAAATGATGATCTAAACGGAGAAAATATAAATATTATTCGCTGTTTTGACACATCAAATATTCCATTAAAAAGAAAAAGTTCGGACAAAAATTTAAATGCGTACGGCTGTCAGATGCTGGAATTTTGTAAAAATAACAACATGTTTATATTAAATGGAAGGCTTGGTGTAGATGCTATTGCACCCAGATTGACATGCAAAAATAGTAGCACCGTTGATTATATTCTGTCGTCGGCTTTTAATTTTGAATTTCTAACATCGTTTAGCATTTCAGCCTTTGATCATTTGTTCTCCGATGCACATTGCCCATTGTCAGTTGAAATTAAAATAAGAGATATCAAGCCTGTGCGCGATAAACACCCACCAGAGGTGACACTGTGGGATGACAGCAAAAGTATTTTGTTCAGTGAAAACCTGGGCTCTGAGGAAATACAGAAAATTAATTATTTTTTAGATGAAATTCTTGCCAAAGCCGAGGTTGGAACCAAAGGCATAAACTCTGCCGTAAATATGATAGAGAACTTATTTGTTAACACAGCAAAGTCCTCATGTGGCTTTAAGAAAGTAAAACAGAGCCCGAAGAGGTCACAAAAATATTCTTATAAAAAGTGGTTCAACCAGGAATGCCGACAAGCGCGTAACAAATATCATAATGTAAGAAAACAATACAATAAGTGTAAAACAGCACATTTTAAAAATCGCCTTAAAATGGTCAGTAAAGAGTATAAAAACATAAATTCTAAGAATGTCCGAAGATTTAAAAATAAAAGAAAAGACCAACTTAGAAATTTAAAGTCAACAAAGCCAAAAGATTTCTGGAAATTAATAAATACACAAAACAAAAAAGACAACACAATAGCACCGCTTGAGGATCTGTATACATATTTCCAATCTTTAAACGAGGACGATTGCTTCGAAAATGCTGATAACGAGCTTGAATTGAATGAACTCGGATCGCGAAATACAAATGAAAATGAGGTATTAAACAAGCCAGTCTCAGACGATGAAATCATATCGGCTGTCAAAACTTTGAAAAATAATAAAAGTCATGGTCTCGAATGTGTTTTATATGAACACTTAAAGGCTTCAATTCATGTCATGCTGCCTGTATACACGAAACTCTTCAACATTATTTTTGATTTAGGACTAGTTCCAGAAAGCTGGGCAGTTGGAAACATCCTACCAGTCTATAAAAATAAGGGAAATTCAAAGCTGCCGGAAAATTACAGACCTATTACATTGCTGGGCTGTTTCGGTAAACTATTTACCTCTATTCTGAATAACAGGCTAAACCATTATCTTGAGGATAATGATATCATAAATGCTTGCCAAGCGGGGTTCCGTAGGGGGTTCTCGACAGCTGATAATTTTTTTTTAATACAAAGTTTGATTGATATCACAAAAGCCAACAAAAATAAATTATTTTGTGCGTTTATTGATTTTCAACAAGCCTTTGACAAAGTCTGGAGAGGTGGTTTATGGAGAAAACTTTTGAAAACAAATATTGATGGCAAATGTCTCTCCTTTATTAAAAATATGTACAATAATATAAAATCTAGAATTAGTACGTCTGAAGGGAGCTTGGCTTTTTCCCATGCCAGTCGGGCGTAAGACAAGGGGAGAACCTTTCACCATTGATGTTCTGAATCTATTTAAATGATTTGGAACTTTATTTGCGCACGCACGGTGTACACGGAATACTCTGTGAAACCCCACAAAATGAAAATAGTTCAATCTGGCTTAAACTATTCATTTTGCTTTTCGCTGTCGACACGGTACTCTTTGGTAAATCCAAAGAGGACCTCCAACATACACTAGACATCTTTGGAAATTACTGCGACGACTGGAAACTTACAGTTAACACGTCCAAAACTAAGGTGTTGGTCTTTTCAAAAAGCAGATGTTCTAGTCTCAACTTTTATTTCAAAGGTCAGGCACTAGAAATAGTAAACGATTATAAATATTTAGGGATCCTGTTATCCCATAATGGCTTTTTTACAAAGGCTAAAAAGTATATCGCCGAACAAGCTAACATTGCCCTTTTTCGTTGCAACGTAAGATTCGAACTCTTGACCTTCCATTAGACATGCAAATATTTCTCTTTAATAAAGTCATAAAACCAATACTGCTATACGGGTGCGAAGTCTGGGGCTTTGGGAATTTAGATGTAATCGAAAGAGTGCAGCTCAAGTTTTTTAAACAGATTCTAAATTTGAAAAAGGCAACTCCTTCTTTTATGGTGTATGGAGAATTAGGTACATTTCTATCGACATACAAAGCAGAATTGTGTCCTTCTGGACTAAAGTAAGTGATGTGAATGCAAAAATGATATAGCAGCATCAATATGTAATATTGTCTATTGTTTAAATAAAAACGGAACATGCACGTCGAAATGGCTAAGTCACATAAATCAAATAGTATGTTCAAATGGATTTAAAAACGTTTGGGATTCTCCCACCCAGAGAAATTCCAAATGGTTTATAAAAGCGTTTAATCAAAAGCTCAAAGACCAATACCTGAAAAACTGGAATTCGTTGGTAGACAAGTCTTCAAGTAGTATAAATTATCGAATTTTTAAAGATAAATTCGAAATGAATACATATTTCTCTGTTCTGTCGAACAGGCAATGTCGCATTTTGACTTCTTATCGGACAAGAAACCACCGCCTTCCTATTGAGACTGGGTGATGGAATAGCACACCGTTAAATGAGAGAATCTGCAGGCTTTGTACCGACGACGTTGGCGACGAGTACCATTATATTTTGAAGTGTAAATTTTTTGAAGATCAGCGATATAAATACATTAAGCCTTATTACATAAGAATTCCAAATATACTGAAATTCATCACTTTAAGGAAGAAACAAGTGTGAAGGAATTAAGAAAATTATGCAAATTTAATGATATCATAAAAAAAGAAACGCACCAGTAAGAGCTATTAATATTATTTTAAATATTTGCAGTGTGCATTATGAGAACAAGAATCCGGGTGTGCTAGCATTAGCATCTAAACCGCTTCATGAAACTTTATATTTTGCCCTCTACGATAATTCCACGTTACACGTCGAGGTTTAGTCTACCTCACAGGTTGTACTGTTATAATTTATGATGCCATATATCCGCCTAGACTATAACGAACCTGTAAAGGAAGGCGTAGCGGTGATATAGTGGTATTAGATATGGCCAAAAATCTAAATGCGTACAATGGTGTTTCGAAGTCTCAAACATCTTTTGGACCATACAAATGTGTCCGAAACAGGGACAGTTCGAGCCCCTGAGGGTTATTCGTAGTGGCATAGGGGTTATATAAAATAAAGGCATGCTGTGTTTACTCATTAGAATCGCCTTATCGAGAAGAATTTAATGGGTATACCCAACAAACCTTCCATAATTAAATATCTTAACAATATCTTATCAGGTCCTACAGAAAGAATGCCATAGGGACTCAAGGGCGGGTTAGAACCAGCTATGGTAAGCAGGCCATCGGTTTTGAGCCATCGAGTTTTCACTGTACGTATATGCAGAGACTCTTGTGTCCAAATCTCGATTGTCATCGAGTCACTGATATGTATACCATGTTTATAATATTAACCCTCATGTTGTTATATTGATGTATAACCTGAGTATTAAATAGACTTGTAAACTTTTAAACCAAGAATACAACGATTCTTAATATAGGACCTGATTTCAACGGCATGCTCTGACCTTCTTCCAACCATGTTTTGTATTAGTATACAAGAGTAGACAGTGTTTATCGAACGATATACATGGCTCAAGTGTACGGATTTTAACAGGTTTGGTATCAATGTATAGGTAACATGTTTTTCTACGCTGTAATATTTATTTCCAGGTGATTTTCGCATTAGTGCATGAGAAAACGTTCTACTTGCATTCGTATTTGAACAGTCCTCGTAGGCTCGAAAAGGGATCCTAAGCTTGAACGCCTTTCATCGAACCCTTAAATAGCTGTACTTTATGCAAAAGGAGTAGATTATGGTATCCAGACTGATCCCAGCTTTAGTGAGAATGGTTTCCTCCCTGATCTTACAGTATTTCTCGAAGAGAGAGAGAGAGAGAGAGAGAGAGAGAGAGAGAGAGAGAGAGAGAGAGAGAGAGAGAGAGAGCGTTAACAGGTTCGTATAAATGACCTTGTACTGAGTGAAAACTGGGATGTACTAGGCAGGGTAATGAACATTCCTCTAAACCTCACTTTATTGTGAGAAAACTGAGGTTTACAGGGTTTTTCTAATTTCTGCTCTGGAACGGGGCTGGTTAGGCGAGGTGAAGGTGTATCTTTTGCCACAGGGGCGTCCATCTGACAGGCCTTCTGTCCTTGTTTGTTTTGTTGTGTTTTTTTTATTTTTATCATTTGATGTTAAATGTCCCCGTCCACACTATTTATGTCATTTTGGAGACGTTGCTCCCAATTTTGTGGGACTTTTAGCCGATATTGAGATGAAATGATATCTCAATTCCTGCCGTCCAATCAAACCAATAAAGTGTATATGCATGTCTCGCTCCACTTTGCCTCGGCAGACTTAGACCTTAATGGTTTACCAAGATTGTTTAATAATAGCCCTGGGGCCAAAACTGCCTCTGCACCGAGGCCTTTGGCTTTAACATAAACTTATATAGGTAAAAAATTTTCATGGTTCTAGCTAGCGCCTAGATTTATCAATGGATTTTATGTAACTTTACACAAATGTTAGGTATAATAATATTCTCAAGCAAGATCAATATTCAGGGGTCTGGGCTGAAGGTCAGGTCACTGTAGCTAGGCTTATGGATCGATTTTGCTCAAACGAACATGAAAGCAACCAGAGCTAAAATATCAAAACCCTCAAATGACCTAGTCATAAACAGCTAGATTGATTTTGATAAAATTTCCCAGAAATGATCCTTGGGTCAATGTTAATCAAATTTACACAAACCCTCCACTCCACCTTACTATATCCCCACCCCCAGTATGGATCAGGTGAGCGATCCAGGGTCATCATAGTCCTCTTGTTATACGATGACAAGCGTGTTCAAGCGACCTACCGTGTCCAGTGACAGGTCTTGTTTAATGTCTAACTAAATATCTAAATAAATAAATAATAATAAAAAAACTGGATCAATATATCGTTGAAGAACGACTTGAATACCCCCAACTCCCCCGCCATGAGCAATTGACAATAAATTGAATGTCGGTCAAGCATTTTTGAGTAAATGAGAATTTCATGAAGTGCGTAGGAAAGTAAGCAAGCTAAGACATTGCGCCTTTGAGCATTTTGTTTAAATAGAAGAACAACAAAGGGCCATAACTGTTATGTAAAAGGTACACTATCAGTCATTTCCGAACAACAAGTAACAATAAAGGGCTGTAACTACCATGATACGTGCCGGAATTTGACAATGATCGAACTCGTTCAGGGTCTCATGATTATAAAGCCATGTTTGAAGCTTGATTGTATTCGGTTGGGAAACATAGACTGTAGAATCCGGAAACGGCTAATTTCAGCATCTTTTAAAAGAACAAAGGGCCGTAACTCCCTTAATACGCGTCTGATTTGAAGATGATCGGACTACTCCGAGGTCTCATTGATACAAAGCCATGTATGAAGGTTGGTGGAAATCGGTTGGGAAACATACTCTAGAGTCCGGAAATGGCTAATTTCCGCATTAATTTGAAGAACAACGAGCCATAACTCCGATTCTGACGATGATTAAAGTCGGCCGATGTCTCATGGATGCAACGCCATGTCTTAAGTTTGGTTGCAATTAGTTGGGAAACATAGACTGTATAGTCAGGGAACGGCTAATTTCAGCATTATTTGAAGAAAAAGGGCTTTAACTCCCATGATTTTTACGATGATCGAACTCGTATGCAAAGCCATGTATGAAGTTTGGTGGAAATGGGTAGGTAAGAATAAAAATCAAAAATGAGTTCTTTTAAGAGCAATGAAAAGATTCATAAGAAAGAAGATGGGCAAGAAGTTTGGTGGAAATGGGTAGGTAAGAAAGTATGCGGATGGACGGCCGGATGTACACACGCACTAACAAGCTCTCCCCCCCCCTCCCCCCCCCCCCCCCCCACACACACACTTCCCCACTAAACTTTGTTTGCGGGAGTCCGAAAAGTATGGAGACTGCTGCACGGATGGATGCATACGCATACACACACACACAAGCTGAATCCAGCATATCCCCTCCCCCGCACCCCCACCCCCGCAAACTTCGTTTATATATATAAAAAAATAATACATTCATGGACATGCCTGCTTTGTATGGTGTATGGAGAGTAAATAAAAGCATCAACCGGCTTCATAGGCAGAATATATTCTGCATCTGCTGTTCAACACAATATTGATAAAATATCCATTCTCTCCAACAGGTGCCCTTATGGTCAGCTTCAGGTTATGATGCTGAGGTTTTATTGCTTCTTAATTAAGAAATAGATCAGCTCTAGCTGTGATTTGTTGTGTAATAAATCACAGTTTGGAGGTCAGTTGTAAAGTAGACGAATCACGCGCGCGTAGCGCGCGTGATTTGTCTACTTACAACTGGCCGACAAACTGTGATTTATTACACAACAAATCACTGGCTAGAGCTGATCTATTTCGATTCTAACACGCTGAAAATCGGCAATAATGTTGTTCTTCCCTTCAAAATCTCACAACTTTTCGCCATTGTTAGAAGAAATCCCGCTAAAATTATCGACTGAAACACATGCATTTATATCATTTTCTAATGTTTTTGATGCGAGAAAATGACGTTACACCGTCTAACGTCAAGTAAATCGACTAGTGACGTCATAAATTTGCAGTTTTTAATGACGTCACACGTCACGCTCTTGCGAGCTGTGATTTGTTGCAGAATAAAACACAGTTATTTTGCATTGCCTATATAGGCGCGCTGTGTTAGAATGGCTCTTATCACTGAATTAAATAATCATTATCAATTACTGCTAGCAATGCTCTTCCGCTGTTCCCTAAACTGTACTGTCATTTTTATTCAGCCAATATTCACCATGCTTATAAGCATTTAGTATAAAGCGTTGTGTTTCTTCTTCTTCTTCTTCTTCTTCTTCTTCTTCTTCTTCTTCTTCTTCTTCTTCTTCTTCTTCTTCTTTTCACAAGCTTTTGAAGTCAAATAACTAAACGCATTGGATTGCCGACTGTCTCTGCGCTTAGGCTCGGAAAGGGATCCTAAGCGTGAACGCCTTTCGTCGAACCCTTAAATAGCTGTACTTTATGCGAAAGGAGTAGATTATGGTCATCCAGACTGATCCCAGCTTTAGTGAGAATGGTTTCCTCCCTGGTCTTACAGTATTTCTAGATTTCTCGAAGAGAGAGAGAGAGAGTATGAGAGAGAGAGAGAGAGAGAGAGAGAGAGAGAGAGAGAGAGAGAGAGAGAGAGAGAGAGAGAGAGAGAGAGAGAGAGAGAGAGAGAGAGAGAGTATAAGTGACCTTGTACTGAGTGAAAAGTGGGATGTACTAGGCAGGGAGTGCCTTTTCTTTTTCTATCAACCGAATTACAATGATGAGCACTGGATGAGGCGGTTCGTATGAGACCCCAAAACATTTGTACGAGTAAAGGAAAGTGCCTCAATATTCAATCAGTAAAGTAACCGTTTTGGAAATATGAATGAATGCATATTGTCGCCAGGATTTGTCATCCTTATGTCACAAGAGAGAGAGAGAGAGAGAGAGAGAGAGAGAGAGAGAGAGAGAGAGAGAGAGAGAGAGAGAGAGAGAGAGAGAGTAATGAACATTCCTCTAAACCTCACTTTATTTTAGGAAAATTGGGGTTTACAGGGTTTTTCTTATTTCTGCTCTGAGACGGGGCTGATTGGGCGAGGTGAAGGTGTCATGTTTCTTTTGCCACTGGGGCGTCCATCTAATATTGGCCTTCAGTTGGGCACGCCTTCTGTCCTTGTTTTTTTTTTATATTATTATTTGAGGCGTCCCGTCAACACTATTTATGTTATTTTGGAAACGTTTTTCCCAATTTTGTGGGACTTTACCCGACATTGAGATTAACCGACGTCCCTGCCGCCCAATAAAACCGATAAGGTATATATGCATGGACTCGCGCCACTTTGCCTGGGCAGTCTTATACGTCCTAAGCGGTTTACCAGTACTCATGTGCTTGGAAGCATCATGCAGCCCAATCTATTTCTCTTAGCCCTGATGGGCCGGTCGAGACCTACTGCCCTTGCAATAGGCAATAGTAGCAGATGGATGCTGTTACATCTTCCGTTTCTACACTTCCATTCAGTTTCATCTTTCTCCTCTGGCCTTCACTTTCAGCTTCTCTAGGCTTTTCTGTCTCTATTTCCCCTTTCTCTAGTAGACGATATAAAATGATCCACAACGGTTGACGTAGCGTTAAACCAAAACACAGCCAATCATCCAAACTGCTATAAGAACTTGGTTGTGGGTACTCGTTAGATCCACCGTAATAAGGCGATTCTAACGAGCACCCTCAACGTATGTCAGGGCTACAAATAATAACAAATATCACAAAGTCACCATTTTGGAGATATGAAACAATGCACAATGTCGTACGGATGTGTTAGAGAGAGAGAGAGAGAGAGAGAGAGAGAGAGAGAGAGAGATGGTTTGCTTTATATATCTTAGCCATGTGTTGGGGATATCCCTTGAATCCCCAGCTTAAACAGAGTGAAGTTACTTGGTAAGTGCTGTTGTCCACGTGACTATCACTGATGGATATTAATAGTAAATAGTGGGGCTATTTTTATCGACATGTGCATGTGGCAAAACTGTTTATCCAGATCAGACATCGCAACATACAGCATTTGATCAGCCGAATGCTCATGGTTCACACTGTCTGCTTAAAATACTGGTATTTAAGGTATAAGAGTGTTGTCAGTATAATGATATATTCCTTTTCTAACTACGAGAAAGGGTGTACGGATTTGATGATCCTTTTGATTTCAGATATCCCATTGTGGAATTGTCTCAAAATCAAAATTAATTCAGGGCTCAAAATAGATGACAGTATGTCTATGTATGTTTGAGTAGATGACAATATATATTCCTACTCAGAATGTATAATCTACAGTCATTATTATCCCTTTTAATAACAATGTACGTATGTTACTGCGGAATCTCGGTACAATAACAAAGCTTATCCCTCACAACCCTTAAACCTGGTACAGATCTTTATGCAAACAGTGCAGTTCCTGGTGTGATGGCTCAGGCCTTTGATATTTGGTATGTAGCGTCATCTAGATAGCTAGACGCCCTATTAAGTAGAATGGAAGTATCCGACTTCAGGCATAGAGTGCACTCCAGAAACACAAGGTTGAGAGGGTTTGAGGGTAAATAAATCATAGCGACGGCAGCACTGATTGGCCGATTATCTCTGAGTGCAGGCTGGGAAAATTGTCATGAACGGGGACTTGTGATGTTTCGGTATACCCTTCAGTTCTTGTACCTAATGCAAACAGTGTAGTTGCCGCCCCCGCCCATAGGGACTTGAAGAAATATATGGGCTGCACGATGCTTCCACGCAGAGCTGAATCCGGCCCGCATACTAGTACTGGTAAACCGCTAAGAGGATCTAAGCCTATCCAGGAACCGCGGTGCGAGGCGGACCGTCCATGGAGTGTACATATTTTCTTGGCCAGACTAGCTAGTTTCGGCCATTTAGGCCTCATCGGTGACCCTCATATATTTTCAAAATTCCACAATGGAATCAATGATCCCAAAGGACAAGGAAATATAAACTACACTATGATATAAGCCTGACCAGGAAAAGTGTAGATAGGTAAACGGACCGACTCCGAAATTACCTACAACAGTGTTGATTGGGCGTTAAACTCCAATACAATCGACAATTTGGCCCCCGCCCATCATGGGGCTTGAAGAAATAGATGGGCTGCATGATGCTTCCACGCAGAGCTGAATCCGACCCGCACACGAGTACTGGTAAACGGCTTAGATGATCTAAGCCTGCTCAGTCAAAGCGGTGCGAGTCGGTCCGTCCATGCTTACAAACCCATTTCATTAGGCGACAGGGCTTGAGATGTCATTTCGTCTCAATGACGGGTAAAAATCCCAAGAAATTGGAAGCAACGTCTCCAAAATGACCTTTACAGTGTCGACGAGGACGTTATACCTCGAATCAATCAATCAAATCAATCGACAATTGGAAAAAAAAGAAGTACCTGTATTATGACTTTGCGCTGTCCGTCCGGCTGCCCGTCCGTTCGTCCGTCAATACCTTTGTTATTCCTTGGTGGATTTGGCAATTCCTTGGCTGAAATGTTAACCATCATGAGAAAATGTGTCGTATGCAAGACCCAGGTCGGTACCCCCGAGGTCAAGGTCATAGAGGTTAAAGGTAAAGAAAAGTGTATTTTCTTGTGTCCTGTCAATACCTTTATTATTCCTGGATGGATTTGTAAATTACTTGGCAGCAATATTGTCCATCATGAGGCAATTTGTCGCAGGCAAGACCCAGGTCGGTTCCTCCATGGTCATGGTCACAGTGGTCAAATGTCAAAAAGGGTCATTTTTCGTGTTCAGCGAATAGCTTTTCCCAGATGGATTTTAAAATCACTTAACAGAAATTTTAACCATCATGAGACGATGTTTCGCGCACAAGACTCAGTCAGTACATCGAGGATCAAGGTCATACGTAGAGGTCAAAGGTTACAAAGGGGTATTTATTCGTGTCCGATTAATTACTTTGTTATTCCTGAATGAATTTTGAAATTACTTGACATGAGACGATGTGTTGCACACACGACTCGGATCGGTACCTACAATGTCAACATCACGTGAACACCACCCGCAACCCGATAAACCCCACTTTTTATAGAGAAAATTCGGATTTAAGGGGGTATACACTATTTTTCTTATTTCTGCTGTTTGGTTTGAGATTAAACGCCCTTGCAAACATTATTTAGGTCATTTTACAGGCGTTGCTTCCGAATTCCGGCGCGTTTCATGGTAGTTATACTGCAAACATAGGTTGTGGATGCTCGTTAGAATCGCTTCGTTGAGGCGGTCAATAAGGTGGTTCTAAAGAATACCGACAACCTATGTCTTGGAGCAGAAATAAGAAAAATAACGTATACCCCGTAAACCCCAGTTTTCTCTATATATATAGTGGGATTAGGCGGATGGTCATTTCACAGACTTGTTCACGTAATGTGATGCTTCCGCGCAGAACTGAAACCAGCCCGCACACGAGTGCTGGTAAACCGCTTAGAGGATCTAAGCCTGCCTAGGCAACCCTGTGCGAGTCGGCCCGTCCATGCTTATAAACCCTATTGATTTTATTGGGGGACAGGGCTTGAAATGTCATTTCATCTCAATGTCGGGTAAAAGTCCCACAAAATTGGAAGCAACGTCTCCAAAATGACCTTTACAGTGTTGACAGGGACTTTGAACTTCAAAACAAACAAACAAACTAAACATCGAATCAACATTAGTTCGACGTTGTGTGTCTACTAGGTAAAAATATACACAGGATCAAAGATTGGTTGTAAAGTGATGATGTTGTCATTTTAATCTATCAGTCGAAACAGTACAGACTATTCCATTATCAAATCTTTAAAACCTACAATTTGCATAGTCTACACTTGGTTTTGGGAAAAGAATGAAGGTCATACCCTGATTATGTGGCATATTATCGTCACTTCAACAGTTTCTCCAGACCTATCTTTTGTAGCCATTGTTAAAGCATTCTACACACCAAATCTGCACGATTTCATTTTCACTTCAGAAATGGATTTTAATATGCATTAAATGCAGTTAACCTCAATGTAACCCCATGTCAGATATGAAACTGGCAGATTTTTGACCGCAGGCAATCTGCACCACTGTCTTATCAGCTATAACCGGAGTGGGCCTATTTAGTCCTCCGCCAGAATTGATTGACAGGTCTTATAGCCAATAGTTCGATCGATTTTTTGGCGATTGCTAACCGCCGTAACCTTAGACAAGCTAATCTAACAATAGAATGTCGACAACAACAATCTCCTTGACGGGGCGTTACTAAGCTGCGCATACAAAGAAAGGGCTGAGAGGTTGCTTCCTGCTGTTGAAGAGCTTCAGCTTCATAATAGTAGGCCTACACTTTAGCCTAGCTGGCTTTGGAATTCATTACGCAAACGTGAGTTTTACCATCTAAAAACGAAAATTTTAAATGAAAAATTGTGATATTGTCCTTATTTCTGCTCAAAATATAGATTGTGAGTACACGTTAGAACCACCGCAATGAGGCGGTTCTACACGTTAGAGCCACCGCTATGAGGCGGTTCTAACGATTACCGACAATCTATAATTCAGAGCAGAAATAAGAAAAATAAGGTTTACCCCCTGTAAACTATTCATGGGGGTCAGGATTATATAGGCGTGTTTTCGTGATGTAATGTTGAATCAGAATGAACCAAGAATCTTTGGGTGTTCCTTGTCTACATGTAGATTATCATATTGCTGTGAAATTCTTTTCGGACATGCATTGTATTTCGTATTCAAAGTTATATACAAAATATGTACGTTTCTGCAAAATCTTGGCCTAAAAGTACAATATTCCCAGCCACGGCTAAGACAATATGCATGTATAGTTACTTTCTGGGATCCATATAAACAATACGTATGCGAAAGCTGCACAACGTGAAACTGACAGGCTAGTTTTTTCTATTCTGTCATAAATACACATATCAACACGAACCGAATTCGTTGTGACATCTTAGTAATTATACGAACTATGTATTATTTCCGTATTTTTCACAAACAAACACTTCAATAGTCACACGTTTTGTTGCTTCATCTTTGTCAAACGAACAGCGTATTTTTCCGTATTTTTCAAATGTATATGTTCAGCGCAAAGTAAGAATCTGTACAATTCTAGAATTGTCTTGCGCAAAGTAGGAATTCCTACTTTGTTGCGCAATTCTAAAATTGTACCGGTACAATTCTACAATTGCGCAAGGGATTCGAATGTTATATGAAACAGGTAAATGTCTCTGCGCAAAGTGGGAATCTTTTGGACAAAGTGAGAATCGAATGTTTCATCCGTATGGACAAAGTGGGAATATTTGGGACAAAGTGAGAATCGAATTTTCATCTGTGGGAATAGCATTTATCATCTGTATAGTCTGGGTAACATTACTTTGATGGTTTCATCGTTATCAGATAATTGAATTTAGTTGGTTTGCTGTAAAATTATCAGTTTTAAAATAATAAAGTGGAAGTTCAGGCTTTTATTTTTTAAGAAATAAATATCCATTATCTACAAAAACTTCGTACCATCTGCCATAAAATAATGATAATAATAATACATATAATAATATGTAATATAAGCCAGTATAGGGGTTCCATTGCACGACCCGCAGAAAAAGCGACCGATTGAAGTCGGTTGATTTTCTAAGAGTGCCCTAAAATCACCGTCTCATTCTGTCAGTCTGTCCGTCCGTAACCCGTATGTGAAAATTGGTGATAGTGACTTAACCGCTTGGAATATTTAAACAATTTTTGGCATACTGATAGATAACAATGCGATCTAACCAATGAACTTGCGAAATATTACTTTCCATTTAGTATAGCCTCGCCGAGGCGAAAAATGTGAAAATTTTCGAACTGCTTCTCCTCGGAAACCGTTGGGCCGATTGAAGTCAAATTTCATATGGAGCCTCTATGGGATGGGGGAAACCAAAATGTGCTCATGGGGTCCAGGCCACATGACAAAAATGACCGCCAAGCCATACATGGTCTGTCTGTCCGTCCGTAACCCGTTTGTGAAAATTGGTGATAGTAACTTAACCGCTTGGAATATTTAAACATTTTTTTTGGCATACTGATAGATATCAATGAGATCTAAACAATGAACTTGCGAAATATTACAATCCATTTAGTATAGCCTCACCGAGGCGAAAAATGTGAAAATTTTCGAACTGCTTCTCCTCGGAAACCGTTGGGCCGATTGAAGTCAAATTTCATATGGAGCCTCTATGGGATGGGGGGAACCAAAATTTGCTCATGGGGTCCAGGTCACATGACCAAAATGGCCGCCAAGCCATATATGGTAAAACCCCCTCAAAAATAGTCTTCTCTAGAACCACTGGGCAGATTTCCACGAAACTTGATAAATAACATCTGGGACGTAGGCCCATCATAAAGTGCTAAAATGGTGACCCTGGGTTGACCTTGACCTTCTTTGTGCCTAGGTCAAACTTTGACACATATGCTTTTGTATTGGAAAAGTGAGAATGCATTTTATCCTGCAAACGATTCAGAATACAGTACTAAAGTATAATATATATTTTTGCTCCTTACGATATGCCGCATTTATTGGGGGAACCGTTTTAGGTCCAGGTCACATGACCAAAATGGCCGCCATACCCATATATGGTAACACTCATAAAGCTAAAAGCATCCGACGGGTCGTGCACTTCAGCTGAAGCACTGGTGTTTGTTTTTGTTTGTGGCAAATTTTACACATATGAAGCAAACACTGTAGACCCAGATCAGACGCGGCGTTTTGCGGCGTCTGATCTGGGTCTGCACTGTTTGCAAATGTTCCAAAAAGGGCCGCTAGGCATGTATGGGTTAAGAAAAAAAAAACACACACAAAAAAAAACAACATTATTTTACATGACGATAACACATCCGTGCAAAAAACGGCATTGTTTCAGATCGCTAAAATGATTTTCTGGTGAAAATATGTTTCTACTCAAATCTTAGGTTTTCGTCGCTCGTTAAAACCGCCACATCGAGGCGGTTCTTACGAGTACTTGTATGGCAGTAATAAAAAATAATATATACCCCTGTAAACTCCAGATTTCTTCATATTAAGTGGGGTTTACAGGGGTGTCAATAAGACATTATGATTCAGGCAAATATGGTGTTAACAATTTACAGTTAAGTTTCGATGAATAAAACATTGGTGGCTCGTTCTACAGTCCATCACGTGAACAGGGCCATGAAATGAACACCCTCTAAAACCCACTTTATATAGAGAAACTGGGGTTTAGGGGGTGTACATTATTTTTCTTATTTCTGCTCCAAGTCATAGGTTGTGGGTACTCGTTAGAGAGCATTCAAAGTAGAAGTAAAACAAAGATCAGGAATCGATACAATTAACTTACTTCACCCATCAAAGACAACAAAGGGAAAGAAACACAAACATTAAGCGACCAGACCATAATGGAAACCTAAACAAAGGAAGGCCATAAGGACACTTACTTTCCCACAAAATGGCCATATGGCCATCCAAAATAAAAGACACAAGTGATACACAAAGTAAGTAACAAACAACACCATAAATAAACCGCCACAGAAGAACCGCCTTGGAACGGTCGGTGGAATGATTTCCACTGGGGGAGGGCTTAAATCGATTTTACGTGGCCACAATCCTCGCCCTTACTTCCGTCGCGATTTAGACAAATAATTTGTTCAGTCCGCATGAAGGCCTCCTAAACCTACGTTTGCAGTATAAATAAGATAAAAGACCACGGATTTTCATCAGAAGTGTAGCCATCTTGGAGGTGTGAAAAATGCACTATGTTCGCACGGGTGTGTTATCGTAATGACTAGAAAAAAGACTCCCAATAACTGCTCAAATTAATGCATTTGAGATAATTGTTTTATTATGTATGTCGTGTGAACTCATTATCATTGAGTAAGCACGGCTTAGCATTATTTTAAAGAAAATAAAAAAATATCGCTTTTTGGTCTCATCACGAAAACACGCGAAAACACGAAAAGTCTGACCCCTCCAGGCCCAACTCTTATACAGTAAACCTTATTTTTCTTATTTCTGCTCTTAAATATAGATTGAGGGCCTCTGTGGCCTAGTGGATAAGAACGCTGACTATTAATCATTAGGTCTCTCACCGCTGTGGTTCGAGCCAGGCTCGGGTCATATGTGAGACGCCAAGTTCTGCATCGGAAGGTCAGGTGAATTTCCTTCGGGTACTCCGCTTTTCGCCTACCTCTGATTAACGTTCGGCTCGATATGAGTGTAATAATCTTGAATGGGCCGTAAACAAAACCAAAAAAAAAAAAAAAAAAAAAAGAAGAAGAAACAAAAAACAACAAAAAAAACAAAAACAAAAAACAACAACAAAAAAACGTATATTGTAGTATACGTTATGAGGCGGTTCTAATGAGTACCCAAAATCTAAGTTTTATGCAGGAATAATAAAAATATTTCAATTTTTATCAGATAATGTTCGTTTCTTTTTCCGTAGTAAAATTTATATTGGATTAGAATAAGCCCGTTTTCGTAAGAATCTGACCTGTCCACAGTGGCTCGAACTACCCACAGTGTTTCCTTCCCCACAAGTCATATGGGCCTTTGAAGCTCGATTGGGCAAACATTCATTGCTATATCTGCTGATAAACATAGTTCATGAGTGGAACCACTCGAGCACCAAAATCTATGTGGAGAACAGAAAAAAAAAAAACTTGTGATGTCGAACACGACAACCCCTACCTTTAAAAATTGTGTAAATCCAGATCAGATGGCTTCTAAAGAAGACTTCTGATCAGGATCTACTCTGTTTGCCACTGTTTGTGAATTGAACAAATATCTATTAAGTAATTTGATTTGTTGATAGTCAGAAATGAGTGTGGCTTACATCCGCAACCATTATTGACATTTATGCCTTTGGCGCAAAGGATTAAGCCTTTTACTGTGCGCTGACCTTCTCGACTTACCTGTACAGAATCTCTTGTTGGAAATAGCAGGCGCTTTAATGGAAAATAATTTTTAAACAAATATAACTTATTTATTTTTCAATTTGACAACTCTATTCCGTTTTAATCTAATTGTCCGTTTAAATACCTTCAAAAAGATATCAAATCAGTGGAACGTTTTTTTAATTAGCTGGCGGCATTTTTATTTTCAAATTAACAACCCTTAATCCTTATATGAACCATACAAAACTGTGGAAAAAACAACGCCAGTACCCTACTTTAACGGCTAACATCTTCACTTTTTGTTAATATTGCAAACAAACGCCCGCATCAGACGCAATATATGTACAATATTGTGCATTTTAATAGCAATTATAATATTTCAAAATAAAATTTCACAACGGCATTTTGCGATTAAATTTGGAGCTTATTCAGAAAAAGCTTTATCGTCTACACACGCGTGTAATCCGACCCAGAAATAAACACATCTTCGCCTGGGTATCTCCTTGGAGTGTAAATCAATCTAAGAATGCGGTATCTGATCTGCGTCTTCTAAAATGCGGTGTCTGATCTGCGTCTTATTTATTTATTTATTTATTTATTTTTATTGACCCGATTAGATTTTTTATACTTATACTTACTAAGCAAGATAAATAAACATTGCTAGTAATAAGATTACAATTGAAAGAAAGAAAGAACGAAAGATGCCGTATGTGAAGGCTAATCTGACATTTCCCTGTTCGCTTTTCTGACACTTCGCTGTTCGCACATTGGGATGTCTTGGAACAAAAATAAGAAAAATAATGTATACCGCCGTAAACCCCAGTTTTCTCCATATGAAGTGGGGTATAGGGGGTCTTTATTTCACGGACGTGTTCACGTGATGATTAACAAATTATCAAGAATGAACTGAACGCACGGATGTGTTATCGTAATTTATTTATTTATACATTTATTTATTTATTTGCTCAATGCGTGGATTGTTGGTTATATTTAAAACCAGCTAATTACGATTTATTAATTTTATATTTGTGCATTTATTTCAACTGTTAAATGATTTATTAAGATCAGGGGTGTACCCCTTTTCTGGTGTTCCTGCCATCATGCCAGAGAAAAGAATATGCATGTAAACCCAACTTTATATATTGAACAGTCGGGTAATCAGGGATCAGCATGATTTTAACATAATACAAAAAGATACTTCGAAAGTACTTGCTTCTTATTCTTCTATATTATTTAAGTCACTATTGTTTTTTAATCATGGTAACAAGCCGTGGAATGAACATAGAGAAAACTGGGGTTTACTGTGGTATTCATTTTTCATTTCTTCTCCAAGACATAAGTTGTGGGTACCCGTTAGAGCGACCTCAATGAGGCGGTTCTAACGAGAAGACAAAACCGGTTTTGAGTATCGAT
This sequence comes from Lucinisca nassula, assembly GCA_963580285.1. Classification (NCBI taxonomy): domain Eukaryota; kingdom Metazoa; phylum Mollusca; class Bivalvia; order Lucinida; family Lucinidae; genus Lucinisca; species Lucinisca nassula. Next base: position 4,195,963 of record OY757019.1, on the reverse strand, counting down.
GAGTTTTCATTAATAAATTAATTGTTTTTGAGAGTCGGCACCCGCCCATCGGGGCTTTGAGAAATAGATGGGCTGCGTGATGCTTCCACGCAGAGCTGAAACCGACCCGCACACGAGTACTGGTAAACCGCTCAGAGAAACAAGCCTGCTAACGTAAAGCGGTGCGAGTTGCCCGTCCATGCTGTAAACCCTATTGGCTTCATTGGGCGATTGGGCTTGAGATGTCATTTCATCTCAATGTCGGGTAAAAGTCCAACAAATTGGAAGCAACGTCTCCAAAATGACCTATACAGTGTTGACAGGGACGTTAAACCTCAACTCCAACAAACAAACAAAACTGTTTTGGGATATCAAGAATACCCTACTAAGCCGCACGGATGTTTTAACGTATTTTATTTATTTACGATATATTTATTTAAAACTTATTTATTGCTCAATACGTTGATTGATGGTACTTTTTAGAACCAGCTCGTTCTTATTTTATTTTTTTTTTTAATTTATTTATGCATCACGTGAACAAGTCCGTGAAAAGAAGAAATCCCTTAAACCCCACTTTATATAGAGAAAACTGGGATTTACGGGCGTATTCATTATTTTTATTATTTCTACTCCAAGACATAGGTTTAGGGACCGCCTGAACGAGACGGTTCTAACGAACACACACAACCTATGTTTTGAGCATGATTTAGACTTATTAAACACAAAAACATAGGTAGAGAGATTTCAATTTGGCGATTCTGTGCCCATAATCAACGTTTTATTACACTCAGGGGAAAATATCACGGGTATTTAAGCAGAAGACAATTGTCGCTTTTATGACACGTGTAATGTGTATTGCGTTCCGGCTACCGACCGTCAGGAAGCCCGAAAATTAATGGCCACGCGTGCAATGTTTAATGGATAACCTTATTTCCGGAAAGATTGAGTCATTTGTTTGTTTGATTTGATGTTTAACGTCCCCGTCAAAACTGTAAAGGTTATTTGAGTCATGGGTATAACTGTGCATTCTTTATTCATATGAAGTGATAATGAGTACCAATTGTTGTTGTTATTATTATTATTATTATTATTATTATTTGTATTGGAGTTTAGTGGCCCAGTCAACATTTTTATGTCATTTTTGAGCCGGTCAGTTTACCTATCCACACTTTTCTAAGCTTATACGTGAGCGGTTAATTTGTACAGAGCACGTATGACAACTGCCCTTTTTGAATCAGCGGAAGGGAGAGAACGACCGTAGAAAAGATTTCATGATCAATACCCGCGCAAAAATGTTGCGGAATCGGTTTTGAGTATCGATAAGTTTTCACTAACAAATCAACTGTTTTTGAGATATCAAGAATACACTACTACGCCGCACGGATGTGTTATCGTAATTTATTCATTTACGATTTATTTATTTAAAACTTATTTATTGCTCAATACGTTGATTGATGGTACTATTAAGAACCAGCTCATTCTGATTTTATTTTTTTTTTCAAATTTATTTACGCATCACATGAACATGTCCGTGAAAAGAAGAAATCCCTTAAACCCCACTTTATATAGAGAAAACTGGGATTTACGGGGCCGGCGTATTCATTATTTTTCTTATTTCTACTCCAAGACATAGGTTGTGGGTACTCGTTAGGATCGCCTCAACGAGGCGGTTCTAAATAGCACACACAACCTATGTTTTGAGCATAATTTTGACTTAGTAAACACAAAAACAAAGGTAGAGAGATTTCAATTTGGCGATTCTGTGCCCATAATCAAGGTTTTATTACACTCAGGGGAATATATCACGGGTATTTAAGTAGAAGGCAATTATCGCTTTTATGACACGTGCAATGTGTATCGCGTTCCGGCTACCGACCGTCAGGAAGCCCGAAGATTAATGGACGCGCGTGCTACGTATAACGGATTACCTTATTTCCGGAAAGATTGAGCCATGGGTACTACTGTGCATTCTTTATTATATGTTCAAAATGACGATGAGCTGTATATGCTCAAGTCTAATAAACTTCTGTTCTCTTCTTTATTCACATGTAGTATTGGTGCTATTTAGATAATTAATGAGTACCAGTTGTTGTTGTTGTTCTTCTTCTTCTTCTTCTTCTTCTTATTATTATTATTATTATTATCATTATTATTATTACTATATCTTGAATCGAGTTTACATGTATACTGGGTTTTTGTTTGTTTGTATTAGGTTTAGTGGCCCAGTCAACATTTTTAGGTCATTTTTGAGCCGCTCAGTGTACCTATCCACACTATTCTAGGGCAAGCTTATAGAGTTATAGTAGTAGATAAACATATTTGTCATTCAGCCACCAAGTTTGCTGTGTGTGTTACCGAAGGCCAAGACAAGTTTCCTACGCTATACTGGCTACCAAAACTTCATAAAAGACCTTACAAAGCACGGTTAATTGCTAATTCTAGCTCTTGCACTACCACTGAACTTTCTAAATTATTAACTTCCTGTCTTACTGCTATTAAAACGCATGTGATTAAATATTGTGATAAAGTCTTTGAGAGATCAGGAAGAAATCTGTTTTGGTCTATAAAAAATTCGAATGAGGTTTTAAATAAATTGAAATCCAGACATTTTCGTGCTTCAAGTCTGTCTACTTACGATTTTTCCACTCTTTAAACTACACTTCCTCATAATCTTATAAAAGAAAAGCTTAATGATTTAATTGAATGGGCTTTTCAAAGAGAAGATTCTCTCTATCTTGCATGTAATGTCAGAAATGCATTTTTCACTTCTAAAGAGCATTAGAATTATACACTTTGGTCATGTCAGAAAGTGTGTGATGCCCTCACCTTTCTACTTGACAATATTTATATTAGATTCGGTACTAAGTTATTTAGACAAATTGTGGGTATTCCGATGGGTACGAATTGCGCACCTCTTGTGGCTGATCTGTTCTTGTATTGTTATGAAAGAGACTTCATGTTGTCGCTTTCCATTGATAACCAATCTGAAATTATTGAAGCTCTTAGCTCCACTTCTAGATATTTAGATGATTTATTAAATATTGATAATACCTATTTCGATGGTTTCATCAGTCAGATTTACCCCCCAGAACTTCAATTAAATAAAGCATATTCATCTGATACCGAGGCCCCGTTGTTGGATTTACATCTATCTATTGTAGATGGGTTTGTTTCGTGCAAAATTTATGATAAACGCGATGACTTTGATTTTGAGATTGTAAATTTTCCTTTTTTGGATGGTGATGTTCCTCGTGCGCCATCCTATGGCGTTTATATTTCGCAATTAATTCGATTTGCTAGAGTGTGTAGTCATGTAACTGACTTCAACACTCGTAATAAATTATTAACGGCTAAACTCCTTAATCAGGGTTATCGGTACCATAAACTACGCAAAGCATTTTCAAAATCTTATAGACGCCATTCTGATTTAATTTCAAAATTCAATATTGAACTAAAATCTCTTCTGCAACAAGGTCTATCGGAACCCGAATTTTATGGTGACTTAGTATATAAATTCAGAAAAATATATAACCGCAATGACTTCAGCACCCAATTTCGTAAAATCATTCTTCGATATAAAAAGATTGGGTACAACATGGATGTTATACGACAGACTGCATGCATGGTAGTTAACCCAATCACGGTTGGCAACTTTGCTTCCCTCTTTAATTGCACGCCGGTGGGTCAGGCCTCAGATTCTATGACGGCTCCAACGTAAAGGCTTATTGAGAATTAGAGAGATCTAATTCTTGGTAATGTTGGTTGGTGCCTGATGCTCTGTCTCTGGTCGGGCCCATCGGAGTCTAACTGTTGGTTTTCTTTTGCTCAAGCATTTCGGTGGTTTCTTGCTGTCGAGTCCTCACCGTTGTCTCACCTCTGTGGTTCTTTGATTTTTCGTGTTCACGGAGATGTTGCGCTGGTGGGTTGGGAGGCCTTCATGCGGACTGAACAAATTATTTATCTAAATCGCGACGGAAGTAAGGGCGAGGATTGTGGCCACGTAAAATCGATTTAAGCCCCCACCCCCCCCCCCCCCCCACAGTGGAAATCTTTCCACTGACCGTTCCGGGGCGGTTCTTCTGTGGCGATTTATTTATGTTGTTGTTTGTTACTTACTGTGTGTATCACTTGTGTCTTTTAATTTTGGATGGCCATATGGCCATTTTGTGGGAAAGTAACTGTCCTTATGGCCTTCCTTTGTTTAGGTTTTCATTATGGTCTGGTCGCTTTATGTTTGTATTTCTTTCCCTTTGGTGTCTATGGTAGGTGGAGTAAGTTAATTGTATCGATTCCTGATCTTTGTTTTACTTCTACTTTTTATACGTAAGCGGTTAATTCGTACAGTGCACGTCTGACAACTGCCCTTCTTGAATCAGCGGAAGGGAGAGAATGACTGTAGTAAAGATTTCATGATCAATATCCACGCAAAAAAGTTGCCGACCCCGGCAAGTATCGAACCTGCGTCCTCCTGATCACCAGTCAGACGCGCATCCGACTGAGCCACCGAGGCCGTTAAACCTCGAATCAAACAAATTAACAATCACCAGAATAAATATTTGATGTTTGAATTTGCAGTATGTTATTATAGATAATTAAAATGGTTACAGGTACATAAAGAGTAATTAAAACCTAATGCTTCGTTTTATATTTTTGATTTGTCACAGTTAATTTCAAACAGTCTAAGTAAGCATTATCTTACATGGGTATGTCACAATATTGAATGATCATTGTGACCATTGTGATAACACATCCTTGTGAAATAATGCATTCTTTAGGTTGCAGAAAACGGTTATTAAAAAATGCGTCATAGTTTATACTACTTTAAATATAGGTTGTGGATCTTGTTAGAACCGTCTCGCTTCTAACGAATACCCACAACATATGTTAGGGGCAAAAGTAATAGAAAAATATATATGTATGTTCCAACAAACCACAGTTTTCTTTATATAAAGTTGGATTTAGAAGGGGTGTTCATCAGTGACATGGACTTGTTAACATTATAGTGACAGTCAAGCAGATTGAAGTGCATTTTGGTCGGGAAAGCCCAAACATGGACACTTATGCTGGAAACAGTGCATGCTCAGATCTGACGTCGAGCTTAGATCAGGGCCTTTTCTGTCAACCCATTACGGCCTCCTCCCATCGGGGCTTGAAGAAATGGATTGGGCTGCATGATGTTTCCACACATAGCTGAAACTGACTGCACAGCACATGAGTACTAGTAAGCTACATGGGGTCTCGGTGCGCGGAAAAAAAGTCACAGGAAAAAAAGTCGCGGAAATAAAGTCACGGGAAAAAGTCACAGGAAAAAAAGTCAAGCAGATTGAAGTGCATTTTGGACGGGAAAGCCCAAACATGGACACTCATGCTGGAAACAGTGCATGCTCAGATCAGACGTCGAGCTTAGATCAGGGCCTTTGCTGTCAACCCATTACGGCCACCGCCCATCGGGGTCTCTAAGCCTGTCCATGGAAAGTGGTGCGAGTTGGACCGTCCATGCAGATAAACCCTACTGGTTTCATTGGGTCTCAGGGCTTGAGATGTCATTTCATCTCAGTGTCGAGTAAACGTCCCTGAAAATTGGAAGCAACCTGTTCGCAAAATGACCTATACAACGTTGACGGGGACGTTAAGCCTCAAATCGAACAAAACTGTCAACACATTAAGAAAACATATTCGCGAGTGACTATGTTTTCTTTCTTATCTTCGAAATGTTAATTTATATCTAAAAAAACAACATTAATTTTATGATGAAAAATACAATATCTTGGTGCGGATAACACAAATTGTAACCCCTGTAAACCTCTCTTTTCTGTTTATAATGTAAAGTGGGGTTTACAGGGTTTTTTTGTTACATGGACTTATGAACATGTTGCTTTTCTAAACAATGCAATTTTAAATAATGCAATCTGGCATCCATTAACCCTTTTTGTACCAAATGGAATCTTCCTCCTTGTATATAGCAGGAGTCCATTTCAAAATTTAGGGGTGTCAGGTGGTGTGTTCATCAAAATTTATTTAAAAAAAAAAAAACGGACTGGACTATCAGCATACAGTGGAGGCCCTGATCAGACGCTGCGTTCTGCGGCGTCTGATCTGGGCCTGCACTGTTTGCCAGGGTATCCGTTTTGTGGTATCTGATACTAAATGGGTTAACTATAAATGTTTTTTTTTTTTTAATAATGTGGAATATCACATTCCAGAAAAAAATCCATAGAACCCATAATATTTTAAGTACAAAAAGGCTCAATTTTAACAGTTTGACAAAGAGTGACTTTTTCTCGCTTAAAGTACCAAAACACGCCGTTCTAAATTAAATAGACGTATCTATCGGTCAATATCCTCCGGGGATTAAAACACAATGTTGATTACACGATAAGTACTCGATAAGTTTTTATCATAGGCCTCTGTCAAAGGGAGACAACCCAATATTGACTTTTTGTGCGACTGTCACGGTTGAAAGTCATCGGGCTAATGTCAGATAAAGTTGGCCATGTAATTAATTTATTCAGCATGATACGAGTTAAAAGGTCACTACAAGTTATGATCTAAATATATCTGTCTGAATGATATATGTAGCTGGTATGTTGGCGAGCACGTCAGATTCACAATTATCTGATTAATCCGGAGGTCGTGAAAGCGAATCCCGGCTCGGCCACTTTCTTACGTAGATATTTGGTTCTCTCCCCACCGCTGATTCAAGTAGGACAGGTTTCAGCTACTGGCTAAAGAAAGATCACTGAGTACCGGTTAGCCGCTTAGAAGGTCTAAGCCTGCCCAAAAACTGTGTGGTCAGGGTTACCTGATCAATTATGCATGAAATGACCACTTGTCAAAACAGTGAAAAATGGGAAATCAAACTAAAATGCGTAATAAACTAAACAATATATCAAGTCAACTCATATCAAGAGGGCCCAAGAAAGAAATTAACAGTACGAATTATGATTGTCAAAAAGCGAATAATTATGTTCCCTTTTACCTCCAAAAAATGAAAACTTTCAGATAAAAAGTTCTGATATTTTTCATATTTCTGCTCAAAACATGCATTGTGGGTACTCCTTATAACCGCTTCAGCGAGACGGTTTTAATGAGTACCCACAATCGATGTTTTGGAGCAGAAATAAGAAAAAATAATACTATTCTCACTTTGTCCCTATTCCCACTTTGCGCAGAGGCAATTCCGTTAATGTAATTGCCCAAGGTAGGAATTCTCACCTTGTCCTGATTCCCACTTTGCGCAGAGACAATTCCGGAATTGTATTGCGCAAGGTAGGAATTCTCACTTTGCGCAACAAAGTAAGAAAGTGAGAATTCTTACTTTGCGCAGGGCAATTCTAGAATTGTACCGATTCTTACTTTGCGCAGAACATATATAAACCAATATGCATGCGTTTTTTGCGCAAGGTTTGCCGCACAGGCTGCGTACTTTTTCTGTATTTTTAAAAAAATACGTCCTTCAATACATACACATTTTGCTGCGTAACATTTGTTGTACCAGCTGCTTATTTCTTCTGTATTATTTAAAATACGTTCTCCAATACGCACACGTTTTGTTGCGTAAACTTTGTCAAACCAGTTGCTTATTATTTCCGTTTTTGCGCACAAGACGGACGTAAATACGTACTGTATTGCCAGTGAATCAGGATGTATTGGTGTAAATTCGCATTGCGTATTTGTCCTTATTTTGTTCATTTTTCACTGTGGTGAACAGTTTCGCATTTGATGGTGGACCTTTTCAAGATATAATAGTAGTAGGATCAATAATGGCATGGTTGCTCATATGTGGATATTTTTTGCCAAGATTGGCTTGTTTGTTGAGTATCTGTATTTTTATGAAATGTTTTTTTGAAATGAACATTTTAGCTGTCTGGATGCTGTGCAAGTGTAAGGTAAAGCGAATTCTCACAGGTAGCTTGCACTGATGAGTTAGGAAGCCTTCATGCGGACTGAAGAAAGTATTTGTTTAAATCGCGACGGAAGTAGGGGCGAGGATTGCGGCCGCGTAAGATCGATTTCAGCACCCCCACCCCACACACAAACTGACCGTTCCATATTCTGTCGCGGTGAAATACTTTTCACTGACCGTTCCATTGCGTTTCTTCTGTCGCGGATTGTTTTTGTTATAATTCGTCTTTGAATGTGTGCATCGCGTATATTTTCGTTTGGTTTGGATAGCCAATTGGCCATTTTGTGGGAGAATAACCGTCCATTTAGCTTTCCAGTATTGATATTTCCATTAGGGACTAGTTATTTCATGTTTGGGTTTCTTTCCCTTTGAGTTCCTTGGAGGTGTGGATTAATTGTATCGATTCTTGATCATTGCCTTCATTTCTATTTAGCACTAAAATGTGGCTGTTTTTCAAGGTGGATTCCTGAAAAAGTTAAATGGTTGTGGTATACGTTTGTGTTTATTTCTTTGTACGTGACTGAGTGTACAAGACATTTCAACGTGTACCAATTACTGGTGTTTTTGGAGTAACTTTACAGGATCTGTCACAGTGAGGTGGAGTCATGCTTTTTGGTATGTAAAAAAGTGGATGGGGTAGGTGGAATGATGCTGCTGTCAGCCTATGCGAACAGAGAAGTGTTTTGTGATGTTGTGCTTGTGTGGAGCCCTTTGAAACCAGGCGCGGACAAAAAGTGCTGCGATTAAATGTTCCCTGATGACTTAAGGGAAAATAAATAATAATAAAAAAAAACATCAAATTTGCCTTTGGGCCCTTATACACTGCATTTTATAAAGCATATTATTTGTCGATTAAGTAACCGCAATGTTTTTTTGCGCATTGTGCATTCCATATTCACGCAGGAGGGAAGCAAAGTTGTCAACCGTGATTGGGTTAACTACCATTCATGCAACCTGCCGTTTAACATTTATGTTGTATCCAATCTTTTCAGTATATCGAAAAATAATTTTACGAAATTGGGTGCTGAAGTCATTGCAAGTATACATTTTTCTGGATTTATATACTAAGTCATCATAAAATTCGGGTTCCGACAGACCGTGTTGCAGAAGAGATTTAGGTTCATCATCGAATCGAAATATAAACGTCATAGAATGCCGCGCGAGGAACATCACCATCCAAGAAAGGAAAAAGTACAATCTCAAAATCAAAATCATCGCGTTTGTCATAAATTTTGCAGGAAATAAACCCATCCATCCAAGAAAGGAAAAAGTACAATCTCAAAATCAAAATCATCGCGTTTGTCATCAAATTTGCAGGAAACAAAACCATCTACAACAGATAGATATAAATAAAAAAAATAGTTCTGTGTATTAGAAAACAAAACGATATGTTTTAATGAAGTCTATATATTTTGCTTGGATATAGCGAAGTTGTCAATATTGAATGGATTTTTAGAGACTTATTTATATGTATAGATTTATTTGTCAATTGCTTTCCATGATTGTACTTTTTATGAAAAAAAAAAAAAAAACAGAGTGTGCAATGAGATAAGTCTGTACATCTGATCAGGCTTTCCAACCGTGTTAGTATGAAGAAGCATTGGGGTTTAAACTTACTACGCATTCATTCTTCTTCTGACGAAGAAACGAAAAAAATCAACAGTTAGATTCATTAATTGATTTGTTTGTTTGTTTAACTGTGATTGTTTATTTATTTATTTCTTCATTTATTTATTTAGTCCACTAAAACAGACTGTAATCTCCTTTTTATTATTAGAGGAGTAGAAGAAAGAAGAAAGTTTTCTATTACATTAAAATATTTAGAAATATATTCATTCATCCATATATTTTTTGTGCTTTTGATATTTATGGATTTATTTATTTATGCTGAGTCTTCTTTTGAGTATAGCTAATGCAATTTGGTATGAGACCTATGACCTGTATTACCATAATTTCACACCGAACTGAATGCATATGCAATGTATTTATCTTGGCCGTTTTCCAAAGAGGCAAACATGATCGAACAAATGGTATTGTTTAATCTCGTTAATAGCCTCGCCAAAGCAAAAATATTCACAAACGGAGAGCATATAACTTTTAAACGGCAAGGAATATTTTTGATAAGTTCTAGCCTGCAAATGTATATTGACAAGTCTAACACATGAGATTGTCTAAAGCCTGATTTCTTCATAAATAGTCTCGCCGAGGTAAAATTTTCACTAATTGATTATGGACAAATAACATAAAATTAGTATTATTTTAAGAAGTTTTTGTGTGCAGATAGATATTGACACGTCCTAGCTAATGGAATTGTTTAATGCCTGATTTCTTTATAAAAAGACTCGCCAAGACAAATATTGTACTAACTGACACAGAGATTTTAATTATCAAAGCGCTACGAATATTTTGATAATTTTGGCACGCACCTGTATAATGACAAGCACTCATTAATGATGTTGTTTATTGCCAGAATTCTTTTCATAAATGGACTTGCCCAGGCGAAATAATCCCAAACCGAGTTTAGACATATTAAACCCAATGGAATATTCAAACAATTTTGGCATGCAGATGTATACTTAGGAAATCTGACCAATTTAATAATGCCTGACTTTTTATTTAAATAATCACGCCGTGGCAACAATTTCACCAGCTGTTTATTCAAACCGCTAGGAACATTTTGATAATGTTTAGCATGCAAATGCATATTTTGTTTTTGATTACGTTTCGTCTTGAACCCAATACGGATATCGGGTCATGCATCTTACCGTGGTTGATTTTCATGTCGCACCTTATCATCTCTGATGGGAGCTGTGGGTTGATTGTATCGATTCCTGATCCGCGCAGTCTGATCAGAGTTCGTTGTGCGCTCTAAGGATAGCTATGGGTCCAATGCTCCTGCATGCAGCAAGAGAAGTCTCTGGTTAGTATATATGGATGGACAGGCTGATCAGATTCTTCACTGGGCGCACATGTCTTATTGTAGGTTTTGTCGTGCGCTGGCTCATTTTTTCAAAGAAAAAGTGTGGCAGCTTGGTCTTTTTAAAACAACTTATTTTGCAGATGTATTTTAGTCTCCCGGAATAAGCAATACGTTGAGCGGTATGTAAGTTTCGTTCTGTGTTTGTTTGTTTTCGTCCGTCTGTGTGTCCTTTTGTCCTTTTGTCTGTCTGATGCCGGGAAATAATAGTAACATATTTCGTCTCATAAAATTACAGTGACAGTCACTTGTAGTATATTCCGGCGTATAATCATAATCCGTCACTGAACACCAATTTTGGGCGAACAAATAGCTTTTTAAGTGACTGTCACATAAATCTGTGTCAAATTGGTATCTGTCCTGCCCACGAAAATAGAAGTGAAGGTAATGATCAGGAATCGATACAATTAACCCAGAGTTCCCATCAGAGACAACCCGGGGAAATAAACAGAAAATATGAAACAACTAGAGGCTAATGGAAACATCACAAGCGAAAAGCCAAAAGGACAGTTACTTTCCCACATAATGGCCAATTGGCTATCCAGAACAATTAATATAAGCGATACACATACTCAAAGACAAGCCATAACAAAAATCAAACAATGCCAGAAGAACCGCCTTGGACCGAACAGTGAAATGAATTCCACCGGGGGCCTAAATCGACCCTACGTGCCACAATCCTCGCCCTTTCTTCCGTCGCGATTTTGACAAATAATTTGTTCAGTCCGCATGAAGGCCTCCTAACTCACCAGTGGAACATTTCAGTGAACACAAACAAGAAATATCATTAAAAAAAGATAAACGGCGAAAGGGATACTGGAATATGCGTATTGCTCAATATGAAAAGAAGAACTGTTTTGAAATGTAAACTTTATTACGAATTCAAAAACAGTATTAAGTATTTGAAAAACCCGTGCCAATGGGCAACTTTTTGTTAAAGAGTACAAAGTGTAGCACTGTGAAGCTGAATCAATTTTTTTTCAGGCCCGCCCAACAGAATTGCTGTTAAATTAACAATATTTGTAAACCGTTTATTGAAGAAACATTCAAGTGAAAAAAATCCAAGCAACCCTCATAGAAGAGATTTTGATAGATTTGGTTGCTATAGGAACTAATGGAACATAAGCACAAACAGTCTGATTCTGATATTAGACGGATCCAATGTTTTGACATGTGACTTTGTTTACATTTCACTGGACATGCGCTAAATTGCCTCCCCTGTAGAGTACCGCTTTTATCTGGTTGGCAAATACATGACTGTTGCCGTATAGTGTCAATAAGAATTTTGAATATTTATCGTGTAATTAAACTCCTTTCGTTCCATCAAAATTAACTGATCCTTGTCATTTTGAGTTTTTGAAGTACTAAATGATATAGAACCAGCCCCTTCTGACATTTTATCGCACATTTTGTTGCCCAAAAGCGTTATAAAGCTAACAACCGCCATACCAAAAAGTTTTCGATGCGCTTTATTTAACGAAGGGCAATAAGATTTAAGTATGTATATTTTCCATCCAAATTTATACGACAAAGAAGCAGTTTAATGTCAAACATCACTTGAACAAGTCCGTGAAATGAACACCCCCTTAAACCCCACTCTATATAGAGATAACTGGGGTTTACGGGGGTATACATTATTTTTCGTATTTCTGCTCCTAGACATTGGTTGTGGGTACTCGTTAGAACCGCCTAAATGAGGCGGTTCTAACGAGCACTCACGACATATGATAGCAGAGTAAATAAGAAAAATACGAGGGTAGGCTGAAAAGTTCTGAGCCTGACCAAGAAGCAGGCATCGAACAGCCATGAAATTTTGTATTCATTAAATCCAAACCTTTATTATTTGATTTGACTCAAATGAGTTTAAGTTTACCTACAATAACGTAGAAATTCTAGACTTTGAAAATTTATTCTAGCACGCTTTTGAGAAACATTGACAAAATCTGGCATAGTGGTGTCATCAAGTACCTCCATAAAAAGGGGCTAGCTCCTAAGGACATTCATGCCGATATTGTTGCTACATAAGGGGATGATGCTCCTTCGTGTGCAACCGTGAAAAGGTGGGCAGCAAATTTTAAGATGGGCAAGGACAGCCTTGAAGATGATGACCTGTGTGGACGACCCACAACGGCAACAACTGAGGAAACCGTCAGCCAAGTGCACAGGGCCGTGATGGATGACAGGCGTTTAACTGTGAATCAGTTAGCTGACACTGTTGGCATCTCCCGTGAACAAGTAGATAACATTCTACACAGTGAATTAGGAATTGCGAAGGTTTCCGCCAGATGGGTGCCACGGCTTTTGACGCCTGACCAGACTAAACCTGGAACAAGCCAACTTGGCTGTTTTTGAAGCAGACCAAGATGGTTTTTTTGACCGTTTTGTCACTCAGGATGAGTGTTGGGTTCATCACTTTGAGCCAGAGACCAAAAGACAATCCATGCAACCCCTCCAAAGAAGGCAAAGATCGTCTCCTCTGCAGGGAAGGTGATGGCATCAGTGTTCTGGGATGCCAAGGGTATAATTTTCATAGATTACCTTCAAAAGGGCAGAACAATTAATGGGGAGTATTATGCAGATCTGCTAAAACAATTGCGAAACGAAATTAAGGCTAAACGACCCGGAAAATTGACAAAAGGGGTCTTGTTCCATCAGGACAATGCGCCTGCTCGGAAATCGGTTGTCGCAATGGCTGCTCTGCATGACTGTGGCTTCACACTTGTCGATCACCCTCCGTATTCACCTGATCTAGCTCCATCAGATTATTTCCTATTTCCAAACATGAAAAAGCACTTGGCTGGGCAGCATTATCGGTCAGACGAGGAGGTGATAGCTGCTGTGGAGGAGTTTTTCAGGGACCAAGATGAGACCTTCTATACCACTGGGATCCAAGGACTCCAGCATCGTTGGAGGAAGTGTGTGGACGGGAAGGGAGACTATGTTGAAAAATAAGGCACTTTCAGCATGGACAAACAATTGGATCTTGGTCAGGTTCAGAACTTTTCAGCCTACCCTCGTATCACTGATTTCCATCAGAAAAGTAGCCATTTTGGAGATTTGAAAAAATGCACTATGTCGCACGAGTGTGTTATCGTAATGAATGGTTTGTGGCAAACAGTTTTGATAGAACGACGATTTAACAATAGTAATTACAGAAAACAATTTGTGCTGCATCAACGGTAGACTATTAAATGGGAAGTTTTTTTGCCTATCAAATAAAACGAGGTTAATCACCTTTGACCATGTGTGACGTAGACTTTGGGTGTGCCTATACGTCAGGATCAATTTGTGTGCTAAGTTTCAACTTTGAAGCCCTTACAGTTCCTGAGAAAAATTCCTACGTGTAAAATTTAAGATCTAACAAATGAGATTGTCTAATGCCTGATTTCTACATAAATAGTCTCGCCGAGGCAAATTTTTCAATAATTGATAATGGACAAATAACATAAAAATAGTATCATTTTGATCAGTTTTTGTGTGCAGATAGATATTGACAAGTCCTAGCTAAAGGAATAGTCTAATGCCTGATTTCTTTATAAAAAGACTCTCCAAGACAAATATTGTACTAACGGACGCAGTGATTATAACTGTCAAAGCGCTAGGAATATTTTGATAATTTTGGCACGCGGATGTATTTTGACAAGCACTAATTAATGATATGGTTTAATGCCAGAATTCGTTTTATGAATAGCCTTGTCGAGGCAAAATAATCCCAAACCTAGTTCAGACATATTAAACCCCAAATAATATTCAAATAATTTTGGTATGCAGTTGTACAGACCAGCTACCAGTAATAACCCATAAAATGAGCGAGGAATTTCTCGCTGAAATTTCTCCCGGTTTTGCGGAGAAAATTCTCGGAGATTCTCGGTGAAAATTTGACCGATCGCTTTCATTGAAAATTATTTCGCGGAGTAAAAAATACAACTGGGCTTACGTGAACTTTTCGGCTCATTATTATGTCTTCGTTTGTTTGGCGTTGTTTTTGTAAACGAAGGCAAATGGTTGTCATTGCTAAATCATAATCAAATATTCTTTCATGTTACACAGTTTCATTTTAGTAATTTATTTCTCCTTTGTATAATCCCTTTTTTAAAAGTCTCATGACAACTTTCATTCACATCGCGAAAATACGCCTATTTATTTGTTACCCGCTTTTACCCCACTTTTAAGTGGGGTTTACAGGGGTATACATTATTTATCTATTTTCTGCTCACATAGATTGTGGGTACTCGTTAGAACCGCCTCGCCGAGTCGTTTTAAAATGTACCAAAAATCTGGAGCAGAAATATGAAAAAATGTCAGAATTTTTATCAGAATTTTTTTTCCGTTTTTAGTGCTAAAATTTTACAATATATTTGAATAGGAGAGTTCTCCTAATGAATCGTACATGTAGGTTATTAACACCATAATGATGTGTAACATTTAACAAAAGCTCAGCTTGATGAAAAAGATGGGCTGCATGATGCTTCCACGTAGAGCTGAAACCGACCCGCATGCGAGTACTGGTAAACCGCTTACAAGATCTAAGCCTGCCCAGGCAAAGTGGTGCGAGTGGGACCGTCAATGGTTTCATGGGGTGGCAGGGCTTGAGATGTCATTTCATCTTAATGTCGGGTAAAAGTCCCACGAAATTGGAAGCGACATCTCCTTTACAGTGTTTACGGGGACGTAAAACCTCAAACAAACAAAACAAAAAGCTCAGATTCGCCTCATTTATTTATGATTACAGACTGTCAAATTGGTACAGCAAGCGGTGCTTTGAATGCAAAGCTAGTGACCAGTTAACGAAGAACACATGAATTCCACCGCAGGCTGGGTCTATGTCGCGGACGAACGGACGAAATACCAGACACCTATACCGCGCCATGCTTCATGCAGGCGCGTGACAAAGGACATGCTACTTTGCATTCGCACGCATTATTTGCGCTACCAAGTCTCCTTCCACGACCCCTCACCAACCCCTAACTAATCAATACGCTTTAAGGATGCCCGTTATCCTCGGGATACATCTAAGCGAACACAAACCTCAAACAACCACAGCGATGAAACAACGGTGGGGACTCGACAGCAAGAGTTTGTCATTCAGTTTTACGACCCACCTACGAAGACGGGACCTCGGTTAAAAGACTCATCCGAAAGTCTGTGAAAACCCGGGATCGAGTATGTGACCCCAGGTTTATGAGGCCAGTTACATAAAAACTACACCACGGAGGCTTCTTTCATGGGAAAGGACGGTCAGACAAACATTTACTTATTTCTACCTACCTACCTACCTACCTACCTAAGTACTCTATTGGTTTCATAAGGCGGTAGAACTTGAGATGTCATTTCATCTCAATGTCGGGTAAAAAGCCAACAAGTTGGTCGCAATTGGTCACAATGTCTCCAAACTTACTTTCACAGTGTTGACGGGAACTTTAAACCTCAAGTCAAACAAACAAGCAAACAAACATCTACCTACCTTCCCTTAGGCCCCCGCCCATCGGGGCTTGAAGAAATATATGGGCTGCATGATGCTTCCACACAGAGCTGAAACCGCCCGTGCATGAGTACTGGTAACCCGCTTAGAGGATCTAAGCCTGGCCAAGCAAAGCGGTGTGAGTCGGCTCGTCCATGCTTATAAACTCTATCGGTCTCATTGGGTGGAAGGGGTAAAAGTCCCACAAAATTGGAAGCAACGTCTCCAAAATGATCTTTACAATGTTGACGGAGACGTTAAATCTCAAATCTAACAAAACCTACCTTCCCACCAACAGCCCCCCCCCCATATGCCTATCTAAAACTACCCCGCCCATCTGGACTTGAAGAACTAGATGGGCTGCATGATTCTTTTCCGCTTGAGTACTGGTAAACCGCATAAGCCTGCCCAGGCAAAATGATGTGAGTAGGACCGTCCATGCACCAAAACCCTATTGGTTTCATTTGGGGCAGGTCTTGAGATGTCTTTACATCTCAAAGTCGGGTCCCACGAAATTGGAAGTATCGTCTCCAAATGACCTACATAGTATTGCCTGGGACGTTAAACCGCAAATCAAACCTACCTACCCACCAGGACACATCTCCTTACCCACCTACATAAATCTACCCCGCTTAAAGAAATGATGGGCTGCAATATGCTCGACCGCACATGAGTACTGGCAAACCGCTTAAGCCCCCGCCCAAAGTGATGCACGTCGGACCGTCAATGCATATAAAGAAGAAGTAAAACAAAGATCAGGAATTGATACAATTAACTTACTCCACCCATAAAAGACACCAAAGGGAAAGAAATACAAACATTTAGCGACCAGACCATAATGGAAACCTTAACAAAGGAAGGCCATAAGGACAGTTACTTTCCCACAAAATGGCCATATGGCCATCCAAAATTAAAAGACACAAGTGATATACACAGTAAGTAACAAACAAACAAACAACAACATAAATAAATCGCCACAGAAGAGCCGCCTTGGAATGGTCAGTGGAAGATTTCCACTGGGGGGGGGGGGGGGGGCTTAAATCGATTTAACGTGGCCACAATCCTCGCCCTTACTTCCGTCGCGATTTAGACAAATAATTTGTTCAGTCCGCATGAAGGCCTCCTAACTCATCAGTGCAACATCTCCGTGAACACAAAAATCAAAGAACCACAGAGGCTGGACAACTGTGAGTAGAAGTAAAACAAAGATCAGGAATTGATACAATTAACTTACTCCATCCATAAAAGACACCAAAGGGAAAGAAATACAAACATTAAGCGACCAGACCATAATGGAAACCTAAACAAAGGAAGGCCATATGGACAGTTACTTTCCCACAAAATGGCCATATGGCCATCCAAAATTAAAAGACACAAGTGATACACACAGTAAGTAACAAACAACAACATAAATAAATCGCCACAGAAGAGCCGCATTGGAACGGTCAGTGGAAGATTTCCACTGGGGGGCTTAAATCGATTTTACGTGGCCACAATCCTCGCCCTTACTTCCGTCGCGATTTAGACAAATAATTAGTTCAGTCCGCATGAAGGCCTCCTAACTCATCAGTGCAACATCTCCGTGAACACAGAAATCAAAGAACCACAGAGGTGAGACAACGGTGAGGACTCGACAGCAAGAAACCACTGAAATGCTGGAGCAAAAGAAAACCAACAGTTAGACTCCGATAAGCCCGACCAGAGACAGAGCATCAGGCACCAACCAACATTATCTCTTTAATTTTCAATAAGCCTTTACGTTGGAGCCGTCATAGAATCTGAGGCCTGACCCACCGGCGTGCAATTAAAGAGGGAAGCAAAGTTGCCAACCGTGATTGGGTTAACTACCATGCATGCAGTCTGTCGTATAATATCCATGTTGTACCCAATCTTTTTATATCGAAGAATGATTTTACGAAATTGGGTGCTGAAGTCATTGCGGTTATATATTTTTCTGAATTTATATACTAAGTCACCATAAAATTCGGGTTCCGATAGACCTTGTTGCAGAAGAGATTTAAGTCCAATATTAAAATTTTTGAAATTAAATCAGAATGGCGTCTATAAAATTTTGAAAAGGCTTTGCGTAGTTTATGGTACCGATAACCCTGATTAATAATTTATTACGAGTGTTGAAGTCAGTTACATGACTACACACTCTAGCAAATCGAATTAATTGCGAAATATAAACGCCATAGGATGGCGCACGAGGAACATCACCATCCAAAAAAGGAAAATTTACAATCTCAAAATCAAAGTCATCGCGTTTATCATAAATTTTGCACGAAACAAATCCATATACAATAGATAGATGTAAATCCAAAAACGGGGCCTCGGTATCAGAAGAATTTGCTTTATTTAACTGAAGTTCTAGGGGGTAAATCTGACTGATCAAACCATCAAAATAGGTATTATCAATATTTAATAAATCATCTAAATATCTAGAAGTAGAGCTAAAAGCTTCAATAATTTCAGATTGGTTATCAATGGAAAGCGACAAAATGAAGTCTCTTTCATAACAATACAAGAACAGATCAGCCACAAGAGGTGCGCAATTAGTACCCATCGGAATACCCACAATTTGTCTAAATAACTTAGTACCGAATCTAATATAAATATTGTCAAGTAGAAAGGTGAGGGCATCACACACTTTCTGACATGACCAAAGTGTATAATTTTTATGCTCTTTAGAAGTGAAAAATGCATTTCTGACATTACATGCAAGATAGAGAGAATCTTCTCTGTGAAAAGGACTCGACAGCAAGAAACCACTGAAATGCTGGAGCAAAAGAAAACCAACAGTTAGACTCCGATGAGCCCGACCAGAGACAGAGCATCAGGCATCAAACCAACATTATCTCTCTAATTCTCAATAAGCCTTTACGTTGGAGCCGTCATAGAATCTGAGGCCTGACCCACCGGCGTGCAATTAAAGAGGGAAGCAAAGTTGCCAACCGTGATTGGGTTAACTACCATGCGTGCAGTCTGTCGTATAATATCCATGTTGTACCCAATCTTTTTATATCGAAGAATGATTTTACGAAATTGGGTGCTGAAGTCATTGCGGTTATATATTATTCTTAATTTATATACTAAGTCACCATAAAATTCGGGTTCCGATAGACCTTGTTGAAGAAGAGATTTAAATATGATCTACAAAAGGGTTATCCTTTGGAAGCAAGGAATACACCACAGAACTGAAAAATATGGAGTGTATATGTTTTCTGGG
Organism: Lucinisca nassula; assembly: GCA_963580285.1. NCBI lineage: Eukaryota > Metazoa > Mollusca > Bivalvia > Lucinida > Lucinidae > Lucinisca > Lucinisca nassula. Next base: position 4,176,411 of record OY757019.1, on the reverse strand, counting down.
CCAGACTAGCTAGTTTCGGCCAATTAGGCCTCATCAGTGACCCTCAGATATATTCAAAATTCCACAATGTGAACAATGATCCCAAAGGACAAGAAAATATAATCTACACTATGATGTAGGGCAGGGAGACGTTTTACCGCCACCACACATCCCACACACCAGCTGTAGTGAAGTTAAATATGATCTACAAAAGGGTTATCCTTTGGAAGCAAGGAATACACCACAGAACTGAAAAATATGGAGTGTATATGTTTTCTGGGCCAGACTAGCTAGTTTCGGCCAATTAGGCCTCATCAGTGACCCATAAGTCCAATTTTGAATTTTGAACCCTATTATTCTTTATTTCCTTCTTTCTTTCTACTGATACTGCGTCGGTCATATTTGGCCATTACCGCAGATGTACATTACACACACTCCAGGTTTGCAGGATGAAAGCCTACACAGTAATCATGTAATTACGGTAGGGATCTTTAACCTGCACAGGGGATGGTTCTCCCTGCACAGGGGGCCTCCAGTTAACGTCCTGATCCGAAGGACGGTGCACTTTATGACATTCAATCCTGAAAATGATGCCAATGAAGCGTGTTCGAACACCGAAATTTTATCGCCGCTGCCGGGGATCGAAACCGGGACCTCTAGCATCAGAGGCAAGTGCCCTAACCACTGGGCTATCACACTCCATATCGTTTCATTGGGCGGCGGGTCTTTTTATCTCAAAGCCGGGTCCCTCGAAATTTGAACATCGTCTCCAAATAACCTATGTAATATTGACGGGGACGTCAAACCTCAAATCAAACTTACCTATCTACCCAGCAACCCATCTACCTACCTTTCTAGCCACCAACCACCTACCTACTTACTCATCTACCTAAACAACGTCGAAGCAGAAATTAGAAGTAAGAAGTCAGCTGGTCCCCGCCCATCGGGGCTTGAAGAAATAGATGGGCTGCACGATGCTTCAACGCAGAGCTGAAACCGACCGCACATGAGTACTGGTAAACCGCTTACATGATCTAAGCCTGACCAGGAAAAGCGGTGCGAGTCGGACAGCCTATAAATAAATAAATAAATATTATAAAATCACTCGCAACACAGCTTCTAATTTCCTTAGATAGGTTTCTGCAGCATAAAATTAAAGTTTAATTAATGTGCCAGCATAATTTATCTTTTAATATACTAAGAGAGTTTCGATACCCCAGTCTTTTATAGGCTTATCGTATTACACTTCTCACGGCTGAATTATCTCACACCCCTCCGGGAGGGATTTCAGCCACTTCCGGTGCGACTGAAGAATCTCACGGGATCAATAATCTCACGCTACAACGGCGCTTTCAAGATTATATTCCTTATTTCGAACGGACCGCTAATCAGAGTTGAGCTAAGACCGGAATAAGACCACCTTCTGTTGCAGATCTTGGCGTCTCATATGTGGCCCGAGCGAGGCGCAAACCATAGCGGAGAGACCTAATGACCCGATGATTAACCCTTTTTGTACCAAATGGAATCTTCCTCCTTATATATACAGGAGTCCATTTTGAAACTTAGGGGTGTCAGGTTGTTTTTTCTTAAAAATTTAGTTTTGGAAATGGCTTAACATTTTGCCAACAGTGTAGGCCCTGATCAGACGCCGCTTTCCGTGGTGTCTGATCTGGGCCTGCACTGTTTGCCAAGGTACCCCTTTAGGGGTTTCTGGTACTGAACGGGTTAAGAGTTAGCGCTCTTACCCATTAGGACACGGGGGCCAGTTACCTTCGGGGTGTACAGTAGACTTAACAAGATACCCAGGTTGCATGTCTGTACAAACTTCGCTGATTATTTTGGAAAATGTTGTAGTTCTGCTCCAAGTTAGAGATCAGACTTATATGCAGCCTTGGAATGCTTGCCGCGCAATCTCCCCATATTAACCCTTTTTGTACCAAATGGAATCTTCCTCCTTATATACAGTATGAGTCCATTTCAAAATTATTGGGTTTCAGGTTGTGTTTTCTTCAAAATTTATTAGGAAAATGGCAGAACTTTTTGCAAACAGTGTAGGCCCTGATCAGACGCAACGTTCTCCACTATTTGCCACGGTACCCGTTTAGGGGTTTCCGGTCTGAATTGTGTTAATGTACATGAATGAGCAAAATTGAATTGTAAAGTCAAGCGGGCCTCCGTGGCCTACTCTAAAACATTAGAACTCTCACTCGGGCTACATGTGAGCTTAAGTGTAAGCATCAGTGATGTTTAATTACTCGCAGTGTAAGAAAAAGGTCAACCAAAATGTAGAGTGAGAAGCAGGATCCCCGTTATTATATACATTGAGTTTGATTTTTCTAAAGTATTTACTTGAGAAAAAAATTACTCCCACTATGGTGAACCGATAGAAAATCAAAAGTGTTCAATTTATGAAGCGTCTATACAAAAGTAAAAAAAAGAAAACAGAAAACATTCATCATGTTCATACTGCATTGTAAAGTGCATAAGATGCAAATCATTATGATTCCAACCGGATCAAAATCATACTTTTCGATCGCTAGAGTTGTTGATCTTTGTACAAAGAACATTCATTTCGTAATATGCTTCAAACTTTGTGCATCAAATTTTAATGCATGAAAAAATACATGCACATGAACAAATATACATGTAGGTTTAGGCAAATTTCGCGGAGAAACACCGTAAAAGACTTCACCTGTACTAATTGGCTTTCTCTGAGAAAAAGCGATGTTCGCGGAGAAATTTCGCGGCGTTTCGCGGAGACATTAACCGCTTTGAAACGCGATTTTTTTTCTTCTCTGAGAAATATCTCGCTTGTTCTCCGAGAAAAAAAGCCTATTACCGCGGAGAAAAAAAACATGGGTTGTTACCGGTAGCTGGTCTGTATAATTAAAAGCTAACCAGTTTATCTAATGCCTGACTTTTTATTTAAACAATCACGCCGTGGCAACAAATTTCAACGCCTGGTTATGTAAGTATAACTTTCAAACTGCTTGGAATATTTTGATAATGTTTAGCATGCAAATGCATATTTTGTTTTTGATTACGTTTCGTCTTGAATCCGATACGTATTATTCTGTATGCCTATCGGGTCATGTATCTTCTCGTGTTCCACGTGTAACACCTTATCATCTTTAATGGGAGCTGTGGGTTAATTGTATCGATTCCTAGTCATTTGTGATAACTTCTATTGTTCAAAGAAATATCTCAATACATAAGTGTAACAGCTTGGTTTTCTTACAACAATTTTAGTTTTCAGATGCATTTTAAACTCCCGGAATACGCAGTACGTTGAGCGGTATGTACAATTCGTCCTGTGTCTGTTTGTTTTCGTCCGTCTGTTTGTTCTTTTGTCTGCCTGATGCCGCGAAATAATAGTTATGTATTTCGTCTCCGTAGATTTACAGTGACAGTCACTTGTAGTTTATTCCGGCGTATAATCATAATCCGTCACTTAACACCAATTTCGTAACACTCGTGCGAACAAATAGCTTTTAAAGCGACGCACATTAAACAGTGTCAAATAAGTATCTTTCCTCCCTAAGGAAATAAAAGTGAAGGCAATGATCAGGAATCGATACAATTAACCCACAGCTCCCATGAGAGGCACCAAGAGAAAGAATTACCAACATGAAACAACTAGACGCTAATGGAAACTTCACTAGCGGAAAGCAAAATGATAGTTATTTTCCCACACAATGGCATATTGGGTATCAAAAACAAACTAATATAAGCGATACACACGCTCAAAGACAAGTCATAAAAAATAAACCACGACAGAAGAACCGCATTGGAACGGCCAGTGAAACGAATTCTAATCGGGGGCCAAACTGGACCTCACGTGGCCACAATCCTCGCCCTTACTTCCGTCGCGATTTAGTCAAATAATTTGTTCAGTCCGCATGAAAGCCTCCTCACTGACCAGTGCTCCGTGAACACAAAAAACAATCGACCACAGAGATGAAACAACGATGAAGTCTCGACAACAAGAAACAACTGAAATGCTGGAGCAAAAGAAAATCAACAGTTAGACGCCGATGGGCCCAACCAGGGACAGAGCATCAGGCTCCAACTGACATTACATAAAATTTGATTCTCTCTAGGTCCCAGTAAGCTATCCAAAATAAAAAAAAATATAAGCGACACAAACACCCAAAGACAAACTATAACAAAAATAAACCGGAAAAGAAGAACCGCCTTCGGACGGTCAGCGGAAACGAATTTCACAGGGGGATTTAAATCGACATTACGCGGCCACAATCCTCGCCCTTACTTCCGTCGCGATTAAGACAAATAATTTGCTCAGCCCGCATCAATGCCTCCTAACTCATCAGTGCAACATCTCCATGAACACAAAAAATCAAACAACCACAGAGATGAAACAACGGTGAGGACTCGACAGCAAGAATCCACTGAAATGCTGGAGCAAAAGAAAACCAACAGTTAGACTCCAATCGGCCCGACCAGAGACAGAGCATCAGGTACCAAACAACATAAGCCTTTATGTTGGAACCGTCATAGAATCTGAGGCCTGACCCACCGGCGTGCAATTAAAGAGGTAAGCGAAGTTGTCAACCGTGATTGGGTTAATTAACATGCATGCAATCTGTCGATTAACATTTATGGTGTATCCTATCTATCTTTTTATATCGAAGAATGATTTTACAAAATTGGGTGCTGAAGTCATTGCATTTATATATTTTTTCTAAATTTGTGTACTAAGTCACCATAAAATTCGGGTTCCGATGGACCTTGTTGCAGAAGAGATTTAAGTCAAACATTGGATTTTGAAAGGAAATTGGAATAGCGTCTATAAAATTTTGAAAAGGCTTTGAAATCGACTGCCTATTCTAAATTCGCAAAATTGCAGTATGTTTCCTCTGGCTTTATTTACCGGATCATTACAGGGTCACTGATGAGGCTTTATTAGCCGAAACTACGTAGTATGACCCATCTTCTTTCTTATGAATGTTCTCATTGCTCTTAAAGGAACTCATTTTTGATTTTTATTTGCCTTCACTGCAGCTGGTGTTGTGCCGTGTGGCGGCCGTAAAACGTCTCCCCGTACATCAACCATAGTGCAGTTTATATTTTACTTTTGGTCCTTTGAGATCAGCGTGAACATTCTGAGAAATCGGAAATAAATTATTGGTATAGACTCATTTTCTAGACAGGTTTTTAATTATTTTGACCCCATTTTGATTTATATCAGTCTTTGAATCGACTGCCTATTCTAAATTCGCAAAATTGCAGTATGTTTCCTCTGGCTTTATTTACCGGATCATTACATGGTCACTGATGAGGCTTTATTAGCCGAAACTACGTAGTATGACCCATCTTCTTTCTTATGAATGTTCTCATTGCTCTTAAAGGAACTCATTTTTGATTTTTATTTGCGTAGGTTTTGCTACCGATAACCCTGATTAAGAAGCTTTAGCAGTTAACGATTTATTACGAGTGTTGAAGTCAGTAACATGACTAGACACTCTGGCAAATTGAATTAAATGCGAAATACTAACGTCATAGTATGCCGCACGAGGAACATCACCACCGAAGAAAGGAAAATTTACCATCTCATAATCAAAATCATCGCGATTATCATAAATTTTGCAAGAAACAAACCCATCTACTATAGATAATGTAAATCCAGAAACGGGACCTAGGTATAGTTCGAACAAACTGACATGAGACTGACCTTAATGCAAGGAATAAATTAGTCAAAGTTAACTCCTAATACGCCGCCTTTCGTTAACTTCTCGTGAATATTCGGCATCACGTGAATTGCGACCCATTCACCGACCTCTATGTATTGAATAACAATATCGCTATTTTCGGGAGACGGCGAGGATAAATATATGCATTCAGCCGGGTGTGAAGTTATGTTAATAGAGTTCACCAGTCTCAGATCAATTTGTTCGGACTAAATCAGAAGAATTTGCTTTATTTAACTGAAGTCCTGGAGGAAATATTTGACTGATCAAACCATCAAAATAGGTATTGTCAATATTTCTTTCTTACATGACCATAGAGTATAATTTTTATGCTCTTCAGAAGTGAAAAAGCATTTCTTTCATTACATGCAAGATAGAGGGAGTATTCCCAATGAAATGTCAATTCAATTAAATCATTAAGTTTTTCTTTTATAAGATTATGAGGAAATGTAGTGTAAAGGGTGGAATAATCATAAGTAGACAGAATTGAAGCACGAAAACGTCTTGATTTCAATTTATTTAAAACTTCATTAGATTGTTTATAGACCAAAACAGATTTCTCCCTCATCTTTCAAATATGTTCTACAAAGGGTTATCCTTTGGAAGCAAGGAATACACCACAGAACTGGAAAATATGGAGTGTATATGTTTCTGGGCCAGACTAGCTAGTTTTGGCCATTTAGGCCTCATCAGTGACCCTCAAATATTTTCAAAATTCTACAATGGAATCAATGATCCCACAGGACAAGAAAATATAATCTACACTATGATGTAGGGCAGGGAGACTTTTTACGGCCGCTTTGTCGCAATATTTAATCGCATGCTTTTTGATCTCAGTAAAACATAAAGTTAATAAATTGGAGAGTTCGGTGGTGGTACAAAAGCTTGAATGTGCAATAAACCGTTCTGTGTATGGTCTTTAATGAAGTTTAGGTACCCAATATAACATAAGATGCTTGTCTTGGCCTTCTGTAACACATACAGCAAATTCGCAAAAGTGCAGTATGTTTCCTCTGGCTTTCTTTGCCGGATCATAACAGGGTCACTGATGAGGCTTTATTAGCCGAAACTACGTAGTATGACCCATCTTCTTTCTTATGAATGTTTTCATTGCTCTTAAAGGATCTCATTTTAGATTTTTATTTGCCTTCACTGCAGCTGGTGTTGTGCCGTGTGGCGGCCGTAAAACGTCTCCCCGTACATCAACCATAGTGCAGTTTATATTTTACTTTTGGTCCTTTGAGATCAGCGTGGATATTCTGAGAAATCAGAAAATAATTATTGGTCTAGACTCATATTCTAGACAGGTTTTTAATTATTTGGACCCTATTTTGATTTATATCAGTCTTAGAATCGACTGCCTATTCGAAATTCGCAAAAGTGCAGTATGTTTCCTCTGGCTTTCTTTGCCGGATCATAACAGGGTCACTGATGAGGCTTTATTAGCCGAAACTACGTAGTATGACCCATCTTCTTTCTTATGAATGTTTTCATTGCTCTTAAAGGATCTCATTTTAGATTTTTATTTGCCTTCACTGCAGCTGGTGTTGTGCCGTGTGGCGGCCGTAAAACGTCTCCCCGTACATCAACCATAGTGCAGTTTATATTTTACTTTTGGTCCTTTGAGATCAGCGTGGATATTCTGAGAAATCAGAAAATAATTATTGGTCTAGACTCATATTCTAGACAGGTTTTTAATTATTTGGACCCTATTTTGATTTATATCAGTCTTAGAATCGACTGCCTATTCGAAATTCGCAAAAGTGCAGTATGTTTCCTCTGGCTTTCTTTGCCGGATCATAACAGGGTCACTGATGAGGCTTTATTAGCCGAAACTACGTAGTATGACCCATCTTCTTTCTTATGAATGTTTTCGTTGCTCTTAAAGGATCTCATTTTAGATTTTTATTGGTCGGGCGCCTCGGAGTCTAGCTGTTGGTTTTCTTTTGCTCCAGCAATTCTGTTGTTGTATGCTATCGAGTCCTAAACCTTGTTTCATCTCTGTAGTTTTTTATTTGTATGTTCTCGGAGATGTGTTACACTGATGAGTTAGGAAGCCATCATGCGGACTAAGCAAAATTAGTGTGTACCGCGACAGAGGTAAGGGCGAGGATTATGACCATGTAAAATCGATTTAAGCACCCCAGTGAAATTCTGTCCACTGACTGTTCCAAGGCGGTTCTTCTGTGTCGGTTTATTTATGTTGTTGTTTGTTACTTACTGTGTGTATCACTTGCGTCTTTTTATTTTGGATGGCCATTTGGTTTTGTGGGAAAGTAACTGTCCTTATGGCCTTCCTTTGTTTAGGTTCCCATTATGGTCTGGTCGCTTCATGTTTGTGTTTCTTTCCCTTTGGTGTCTTTGATGGGTGGAGTAAGTTTATTGTATCGATTCCTGATCTTTGTTTTCGTCTACTTTGGTGGCTAAATGACAAATGTGGTCATCAACTAAAGCCCTCTCTAAAGCAAAAGTCTGCAGTTCAAAGGCCTTAGTACCATCAAGTTCTTGCTGAAGAGTGTTAATATAGTGGAAAATAGAAGTGTGAATACAATGATCAGGAATCAATACAATTAATCCACAGAGCATCAGGCACCAAAATACATTACATAGGATTGTATTCTTTTGAAATTTAAAAAAAAATAACATCGATTTAAGCCCCCCCCCCCCCCCCAGTGGAATTCGTTTCGCTGACCATTCCAACGCGGTTCTTCTGTCGCGGTTTACTTTTGTTATGGCTTGTCTTTGATTGTGTGTAACGCATATATTATTTTGTTTTGAATAGCCAATTGGCCATTTTGTGGGAAAGTAACTGTCCTTTTGGCTTTCCGGTATTGATTTTTCCATTAGGATCTAGCTGTTTCATGTTTGTGTTTATTTATTGTGTGGGAGTTGTGGGTTTATTTATCGATTCCTGATCATTTCCTTCACTTCTATGTTTAGAAGTTAAAAGTCAGGAAATTGCAGCAAGAAGTTGTAGAAGTTTAGAATCTCAAAACTCTAACAAGACGTTATGTAAGGGGAGAATGTCAAAACTGTAGCGAGACTTTATGGAAGCTGAGAATCTGGAAACTGTATCAAGACGTAACGGAAGTCGAGAATCGGAAATCTATAGCAAAACGTTACGAAAGTTGAGAATCGGAAGATGTTTTAGCAAGACGGTTTCGAAAATATAAGTGAAGGCAATAATCAGGATTCGATTCAGTTATCTTACATCTCATATCAAGACACCAAACTGAAAGAAGCACAAACCAAAAAAAAAAAAAATAAAAATAATAATAATAAAATAAATAAATAAAAAAAAAAATAAAACAAAATACTACATCAAAATGGAAATATCTTCAGATGACAGCTAATACGACAGATACTTTCCCACAAAATGGCCAGACCCCTATTCAAAATTAAAAAATATTAGCAATAGAAACATGCAAAGTCGAACTATAACAAAAATAAACTACAACAGAAGAACCGTCTTGGAACGGTCAGTAAAATGTTTTACCGCTGCGGGGGATGGGGTGGGGGTTCTTAAATCTATATTTTAGCGGCCACAATCCTCGCACCTGATCCCGTGGTGGTTTAGATAAATAATATGTTCAGTTCGCATTAAGGTTTTCTAACTCATCAGTAAATCAAATCCGCAAACATTAAAATCGAACGAATATAGAGATCGAACGACGATGAGGACTTGACAGCAAGAAATAACTGAAATGTTGGAGCACAGAAAAAACAGCAGTTGGACCCCTGTGAGAAAGTTAGTCTTTAGACCGGAGCCGTCAAATAGTCTGAGTACCGACCCGCGGCTTGCAATTAAAGAGAAAAGCAAAGTTACAGCCGTAGTTGGGTTAATTACCATTTATGTAGTATCGTATAACATTTATGTTCTACCCAGTCTTTCTATATCGAAGAACGATTTTACAAAATTGGGGAATGAAATCACTACAAGCATATATTATTTTATACTTAAGCATCATAAAATTCAAGTTCCGATAGGCCTTGTTGAAGAAGAGATTTAAGGCCACCATTGAATTAAAACTAAATCGAGTTGACATCTATAAATCCTTGAAAAGCTTTGCAAAGTATTTGATTTTTTTTTAATTAAAATTTTCCGTCCCCGACAACACTACTGAGGTTATTTCGAAGACGCTGCTTCCAATGTTGTGGCTCTTATACCCAACATTGAAATGAAATTGCATTTCAAACCTTACTGCCGAAATAAACCAATAAAACGTGCATGCAGGGGTGGTCCGACTCGCACAAGATAGCTTGAGCAGGTTAAGACCTTCCACGCGGATATCCAGTACATATCTGTGTGGAAGCACAATGCAGCCCAATCTATTTTTCAAAACCCGGATGGGCGGGGGCCTCCGCGAAATATATATTAAGTACGATCGCACTGATTAAGACGTTTATCAGTTGATAATTTATTACGAGTGTTGAAGTCAATTATATGATTAGACACACTGGCGAGCAGAATTATTTGCAATCTATTAACACCGTAATACGCACGAGGACATCACCATCCCAAAAAATAAAATGTATAATCTCAAAATCAAATGAGAATCTGAAAACTGTAGCAAGGCGTTGCGGAAGGTATGAATCTGTAAATTGTAGAAGACGCTTTGGAAGCTGAAAATTTGAAAACTGTAACAAGACGTTATGAAAAGCGAGAATCTAAAAAAATCAAGATGGGAATCTGAAAGCAGAAGCAAGACGTTATGAAAGTTGAGAATCTTGAAACTTTAATAAGTCGTTGTAGAAGTTGAGAATCTGAAAATTATAGCATAAATATATGGAAGTTGAAAGGCTCAAAATACTCGCAAGGCGATATGGAAGTTGAAAATCTGAAAATAACAGCAAAATGATATGAAAGTTGCGAATTTGAAAACTGTAGCAAGGCGTTATAGAAGTTGAGAATCTGAAATCTTAAGCGAGACGTAATGGAAGTTAAGAATCTGAAAATTGTAACAAAACGTTATAGAAGTTAAAAATCTGAAAACTGTAGAAAGGTAATGGAAGTTGAGAATCTGAAAACTGTAGAAGAACGTTATGGAAGTTGAGAATCTAAAATTTTTATCCAGACATTATGGAAATTAAGAATGGGAAAACCGCAACAACACGATACGGAAGATGAGAATCTATAAACTGTAGCAAGACGTTATGGAAGTTGAGAATCTGAAAACTGCGGCAAAATGTAACAGTTATGGAAGTTAAGAATCTGAATCCTATAGGAAAAAAGGAGGAAAGACAATGATCAGTAATCGATAAAATTTACCCACACCTCCGATCATAGACATCAAAGGGAAAAAAACACGAACATGAAATAACTAGACCCTAATAGAAACATTACTAGTGGAAAGCCAAAAGGAGAGATACTTTCCCACAACATGGCTAATTTGCTATCCAACACAAACATATGTAAGCGTTGCACACATTTCGAATCGAATTATAAAAAATTTAAACCGCGACAGAAGAACCGCCATGGAACGATCAGTGGAATGGGGAGTGGGGGAGGGTGGATTTAAATCGAATTTACATTGCGACATTTCTCTCCCTTACTTATGGTGTGGTTTAGACAAATAATATGTACGGTTCGCATGAAGGCTTCCTAACTTATCAGTGCTACATCTCCGAGGACATAAAAGTAAAACAATTATAGAGATGAAACAACGGTGAGGACCCGACAGCAGGAAATAACAAAAATAATGAAGCTAAAGTAAACCAACAGTTAGACTTCGGTGGATACTACCAGATACAGAGCATAGGGTACCAACCAACAGTACCTAAATATAAATCTTAAGCCAATTTTATGCTGGAGACGTCAAAATATCTGAGTTCTGATCCGCCGGCTTGTAATTAAAAAGGGAAGTAAAGTTATTAATAATAATTGGGTTAACTACCATGCATGCAGTCTGCCGTATAACATTTATGTTGTAGCCAGTCTTTTTATACCGAAGAATTTTCTTTCGAAATTGGCTGCTGAAGTCATGACATGCATATTTTTTCTGAACTTATATACTAAATCACCATAAATTCGGGTTCCGATAAGCCTTGTTGCAGAAAAGATTTAAGTCCAACATTGAATTTACATGCGGAAACTAAATTGGAAAAATCTGACACTTTCTTGTACCGTCATTTCAGAAGTACAGGTCATTCTATAAAATATATTTCTATACAGCAAATGGCATAAATTTATTATGATGTATATTCTACAGCTAGGTTTAAAATTATTAAATGACATTAAACTGAATTACAATGGATTAAACTATTACATACACCTTTTCCATTGGGCTTTAATGACAACATTTATCATGAGGGTAATATATCGAAAATGCTCGACCATGTTCTTTCTTATAAATGTTTTCATTGCTCTTAAAGGAACTCATTTTTTATTTTTATTTGCCTTCACTGCAGCTGGTGTTGTGCCGTGTGGCGGCCGTAAAACGTCTCACCGTACATCAACCATAGTGCAGTTTATATTTTACTTTTGGTCCTTTGAGATCAGCGTGAATATTCTGAGAAATCAGAAATAAATTATTGGTTAAGAATAGAAATAAAACTGTCCTTATGGCCTTCTTTTGTTCAGGGTTTCCATTATGGTCTGGTCGCTTAATGTTTGTATTTCTTTCCCTTTGGTGTCTTTTATGGGTGGAGTAAGTTAATTGTATCAATTCCTGATCTTTGTTTTACTTCTACTTTGAATCGGCTTCCTATCCGAAATTCGCAAAATTGCAGTATGTTTCCTTTGGCTTTGTTTGCCGGTTCATTACAGGGTCACTGATGAGGCTTTATTAGCCGAAACTACGTAGTTTGACCCATGTTCTTTCTTATGAATGTTTTCATTGCTCTTAAAGGAACTAATTTTTGATTTTTATTTGCCTTCACTGCAGCTGGTGTTGTGCCGTGTGGCGGCCGTAAAACGTCTTCCCGTACATCAACCATAGTGCAGTTTATATTTTACTTATGGTCCTTTGAGATCAGCGTGAATATTCAGAGAAATCAGAAATAAATTATTGGTTTAGACTCAAATTCTAGACATGTTTTTAATTATTTGGACCCCATTTCGATTTATATCAGTCTTTGAATCGACTGCCTATTCGAAATTCGCAAAATTGCAGTATGTTTCCCCTGGCTTTCTTTGCCTATTCATTACAGGGTCACTGATGAGGCTTTATTAGCCGAAACTACGTAGTATGACCCATCTTCTTTCTTATGAATGTTTCATTGCTCTTAAAGGAACTCATTTTTGTTTTATTTTTATTTGCCTTCACTGCAGGTGGTGTTGTTCCGTGTGGCGGCCGTAAAACGTCTACCCGTACATCAACCATAGTGCAGTTTATATTTTACTTTTGGTCCTTTGAGATCAGCGTGAATATTCTGAGAAATCAGAAATAAATTATTGGTTTAGACTCATATTCTAGACAGGTTTTTAATTATTTGGACCCTATTTTGATTTATATCAGTCTTTGAATCGACTGCCTATTCGAAATTCGCAAAATTGCAGTATGCTTCCTCTGGCTTTGTTTGCCGGTTCATTACAGGGTCACTGATGAGGCTTTATTAGCCGAAACTACGTAGTATGCCCCATGTTCTTTCTTATGAATGTTTTCATTGCTCTTAAAGGAACTCATTTTTTATTTTTATTTGCCTTCACTGCAGCTGGTGTTGTGCCGTGTGGCGGCCGTAAAACGTTTTCCCGTACATCAACCATAGTGCAGTTTATATTTTATTTTGGTCCTTTGAGATCAGCGTGAATATTCTGAGAAATCAGAAATAAATTATTGGTTTAGACTCATATTCTAGACAGGTTTTTAATTATTTGGACCCCATTTTGATTTATATCAGTTTTTGAATCGACTGCCTATTCGAAATTCGCAAAATTGCAGTATGTTTCCCCTGGCTTTCTTTGCCGGTTCATTACAGGGTCACTGATGAGGCTTTATTAGCCGAAACTACGTAGTATGACCCATGTTCTTTCTTATGAATGTTTCATTGCTCTTAAAGGAACCCATTTTTGCTTTATTTTTATTTGCCTTCACTGCAGCTGGTGTTGTGCCGTGTGGCGGCCGTAAAACGTCTCCCCGTACATCACCCATAGTGCAGTTTATATTTTACTTTTGGTCCTTTGAGATCAGCGTGAATATTCTGAGAAATCAGAAATAAATTATTGGTTGAGACTCATATTCTAGACAGGTGTTTAATTATTTGGACCCCATTTTGATTTATATCAGTCTTTGAATCGACTGCCTATTCGAAATTGCAAAATTGCAGTATGTTTCCTCTGGCTTTCTTTGCCAGTTCATTACAGGGTCACTGATGAGGCTTTATTAGCCGAAACTAAGTAGTATGACCAATGTTCTTCCTTATGAATGTTTTCATTGCTCTTAAAGGAACTCACTTTTGATTTTTATTTGATATTTTCTCGTTTCTGGACTGTCGAAAGCGTAAAACTAGAGCGCACGGCACCAGAAAAAAATGATAATTATAAAAGTAAATTACCTGTTTTTAAAAGAAACAATACCGGACTGAAGTGACTGTCCATAATATTATTGAATCATGGACGCAACTCTTTGCTTGCTTTTCTAAGTTCATTACCCGTTTCTGTATTACGGATTCTGGATACCGAGGCGAATAAATTCTACGATAGTTCTAATCAGTTATAGGACGCTGCTCTTTTAACTAGAGGTCATACTCAGCTTGCTCGTCGTCCTTTTACCGACTCGGTAATTAATCACAAACGTCTTTACCTCAAAATATCCTTCATTAATAAGGGTTTGGATTTTATAGATTTACCTAGTATCTTCCGGGACAGTTCGGTTATTTCATCCATTCCTGCTTATTTTCAAAATACTGAAACACCCATAGTTTACTATAAATACAATAACCTGTTAGATCTATCATTTTTAATTTCAATAAACTAGTTTCTGGTCTTGATATTGACACTAACACTCCTGATACATGTGATTGTAAAAATTCAGTGCATTGCTATCCTCCTGCTGGTCATATTATTACTGGCAATTTAAAAATTATTTGACAGAAATATCGATTACCTTCTAAAATTGGTTTCAATAAATGTAGAGATGAAATCGCTGCTGCCTTGAAAGAATTTGGTAATCGATGGTGTAAACGAGAGTATGTTGAGCATAAATCTCTTAAAGGATGGAAACGTAGCATTCTGAAATTAGTGAACAAACACATTTCTTTTTATTCGCAAAACACGAACTTATTACCTCATAAACATAAGATGTCTTTACGTCACCTTAAACAAGGTATTCAAGAATTTCATAGGAAGTTTGTTTTGGCTCCAGCTGATAAGGCCGCTAACAATGTGGTCGTTGTCTGGCGGCGATAAAACGTCTACCTGCCCTACATCATAGTGTAGATTATATTTTCTTGTCCTTTGGGATCATTGATTCCATTGTGGAATTTCGAAAATATCTGAGGGTCACTGATGAGGCCTAATTGGCCGAAACTAGCTAGTCTGGCCCAGAAAACATGCACACTCCATATTTTCAGTTCTGTGGTGTATTTCTTGCTTCCAAAGGATAACCCTTTTATAGAACATATTTAACTTCACTACAGCTGGTGTGTGGGAATGTGTGGCGGCGGTAAAACGCCTCCCTGCCCTACATCATAGTGTAGATTATAGTTTCTTGTCCTTTGGGATCATTGATTCCATTGTGGAATTTGAAAATATCTGAGGGTCACTGATGAGGCCTAATTGGCCGAAACTAGCTAGTCTGGCTCAGAAAACATGCACACTCCATATTTTCAGTTCTGTTGTGTATTCCTTGCTTCCAAAGGATAACCCTTTTATAGAACATATTCACTATGTAAACACTCTTCAGCAAGAACTTGGTGACACTAAGGCCTATGAACTTCAGCCTTTAGTAGTAGAGAGGGCTTTATAACAAACCTGTTAGATCTATCATTTTTAATTTCAATAAACTTGTTTCAGATCTTGATATTGATACTAATACTCATGATTCATGTGATTGTAAAAACTCAAAGTATTGCTATCCTGCTGCTGGTCATGTAATTACTGGCAATTTGAAAATTATTCCTGATTCTAGGATAAGGAATATAATTTCTAAAGGACCGAAATATCGGTTTCCTTCTAAAATTGATTTCAGTAAATGTAGAGATGAAATCGCTGCTTCCTTGAATGATTTCGGTAATCGATGGTGTAAGCGAGAGTATGTTGAGTATAAAGCCCTAAAGGACTGGAAACTGAGCATTTTAAGACTAGTGAATAAACGCATTTCTTTCTATTCTCAAAATACTAACTTATTACCTCCTAAGCCCAAGACGTCTTTACGTCATCTTAAACTAGGTATTCAAGAATTTAATAAGAAGTGTGTTTTGGCCCCTGCAGACAAGGCCGCTAACAACGTCGTCGTTGTGTGACGGCTCCACTATGTTAACACGCTTAAGCAGGAGCTTGGTGGTACTAAGGCCTATGAACTTCAGCCTTTGGCTGAAGAGAGAGCTATAGTAGATAAACATGTTTGTCTTTCAGCCACCAAGTTTGCTGTGTGTGTTAACGAAGGCCAAGACAAGCTTCCTACGCTATACTGGTTACCAAAACTTCATACAAAACCTTACAAAGCACGGTTTATTGCAAATTCTAGTTCTTGCACTACCACTGAACTTTCTAAATTATTAAGTTCCTGTCTTACTGCTATTAAAACGCATGTAATTAAATATTGTGATAAAGTCTTTGAAAGATCAGGAAGAAATTTGTTTTGGTCTATAAAAAATTCGAATGAGGTTCTGTGGCGATTTATTTATGTTGTTGTTTGTTACTTACTGTGTGTATCACTTGTGTCTTTTAATTTTGGATGGCCATATGGCCATTTTGTGGGAAAGTAACTGTCCATATGGCCTTCCTTTGTTTAGGTTTCCATTATGGTCTGGTCGCTTAATGTTTGTATTTCTTTCCCTTTGGTGTCTTTTATGGATGGAGTAAGTTAATTGTATCAATTCCTGATCTTTGTTTTACTTCTACTTTGCATATCAGGGCTGTTTTGTTTGTGCCGTGTGGCGGCTGTAAAAGGTCTCCCCGTACATGCATTTAATGCTCTTATTTTTCCAATCCTCAGGGATTGCTTATGCAATTGCTTTTCACTGTTCCATCAATTGACATCCTTTAGATACCTGTTGAAGGTAATTATTAAACCGATGTTCGTTCCTCGTTGTATAACAACTGCTTGTTTGACATCCCTGTACTTTAAGTAGACTAGGATGTTTTGTGGGCTTTTGTTGTACCTTCCTTCTATTCGAAGGAATCTTTTTCAGTAATTTTATTTATTTAATAACCGGTATGAACATCGCTTTAGTTTTGACGGTATCACAACCTTACTAACCAAAATGAGTATTACAAATACATTTAAAATATCAATATCACCCCTTAGGTTACACTCTGCTTCTTCTGTACGGATTCCCCATTCTATTAAGAACTTTAATACTATGTTGCCTTCGGTATTGGTTAGACCCTTAAATTTGTCTTCTGTAACTTCAGTTAATCTCAAAGGAGCAGGCAATACCAATGTTTTTGGGAGTAGTCTTCGTATAAGACTATCTCCTCTCAAATCACCCATCCTTCGAAAATATACTAATCCGTGGAAAAGAAAGGGAATGTATCCTAGTATTTCTAAGTGCAATGCGAAGAGGTGCAGATGTTGTTCGCATTTAAGCACTGCGTCTACCGTTACTTCATCTGTAAACGGTAGACGCTTCTCTGTAGTTAACATGTCTGATTTGACATGACAGTCTACAGATTTAATTTATCTAATTACTTGACGTGCTGCAAACTGTAATATGCAGTACGTCGGTCAAACTAACCGCATGCTTAAAACTAGATTGAACGAGCATTATCGTAGAATGAGTAAGCCTAAGAAAACTGACACTTTCTTGTACCGTCACTTTCGACGTACAGGTCATTCTGTAAATAACATTATTATACAACCAGTGGAAAAACTTTATTACGATGCAAATTCTACATCTAGATTCAAAATAATCAAAAGACATGAAGCTGAACTGAAATGGATTAAATTTTTACAGACCCCTTTTCCACTGGGATTTAATGACAACATTTATCATGAGGGTAATATTTCCAGAATGCCGGACTTTGATATTTTCTCACTCCTGGAATGTCGAAAACGCAGAACTAGATCTCACGGCACCAGGAAAAATGGTAACTTTAAACGTAAATCACGTGCGTTTAAACGAAACAATACTAGACTGAAGTGACTGTCAATTATATTATTAAATCATGGACGCCACTCTATGCTTTCATTTTTAAGTTCATTACCCGTTTCTGTTTTACGTCTTCTGGACAACGAGGCGAATAAATTCTACGATAGTTCTCATCAGTTATATGATGCGGCTCTCTTAACTAGAGGCTATACTCAGCATACTCTCCGTCCTTACATTGATTCTGAAATATTTCATAAACGTCATTTCTTCAAAATATCCTTCATTAATAAGGGTATGGATTTTATAGATTTGCCCAGTATCTTCCGTGAGAGATCGGTGCTTTCTTCCATTCCTGCTTATTTTCAAAATACTGAAACACCTATAATTTGCTATAAATATAACAAACCTGTTAGATCTATCATTTTTAATTTCAATAAACTTGTTTCAGATCTTGATATTGATACTAATACTCCTGATTCATGTGATTGTAAAAACTCAAAGTATTGCTATCCTGCTGCTGGTCATGTAATTACTGGCAATTTGAAAATTATTCCTGATTCTAGGATAAGGAATATAATTTCTAAAGGACCGAAATATCGGTTTCCTTCTAAAATTGATTTCAGTAAATGTAGAGATGAAATCGCTGCTTCCTTGAATGAATTCGGTAATCGATGGTGTAAGCGAGAGTATGTTGAGTGTAAAGCCCTAAAGGACTGGAAACTTAGCATTTTAAGACTAGTGAATAAACGCATTTCTTTCTATTCTCAAAATACTAACTTATTACCTCCTAAGCCCAAGACGTCTTTACGTCATCTTAAACTAGGTATTCAAGAATTTCATAAGAAGTTTGTTTTGGCCCCTGCAGACAAGGCCGCTAACAACGTCGTTGTTGTGTGACGGCTCCACTATGTTAACACGCTTAAGCAGGAGCTTGGTGGTACTAAGGCCTATGAACTTCAGCCTTTGGCTGAAGAGAGAGCTATAGTAGATAAACATGTTTGTCTTTCAGCCACCAAGTTTGCTGTGTGTGTTAACGAAGGCCAAGACAAGCTTCCTACGCTATACTGGTTACCAAAACTTCATAAAAAACCTTACAAAGCACGGTTTATTGCAAATTCTAGTTCTTGCACTACCACTGAACTTTCTAAATTATTAACTTCCTGTCTTACTGCTATTAAAACGCATGTAATTAAATATTGTGATAAAGTCTTTGAAAGATCAGGAAGAAATCTGTTTTGGTCTATAAAAAATTCGAATGAGGTTTTAAATAAATTGAAATCTAGACAGTTTCGTGCTTCTAGTCTGTCTACCTACGATTTTTCCACTCTTTACACTACACTTCCTCATAATCTTATAAAAGAAAAGCTTAATGATTTAATTGAATGGGCTTTTCACAGAGAAGATTCTCTCTATCTTGCATGTAATGTCAGAAATGCATTTTTCACTTCTAAAGAGCATAAGAATTATACACTTTGGTCATGTCAGAAAGTGTGTGATGCCCTCACCTTTCTACTTGACAATATTTATATTAGATTCGGTACTAAGTTATTTAGACAAATTGTGGGTATTCCGATGGGTACTAATTGCGCACCTCTTGTGGCTGATCTGTTCTTGTATTGTTATGAAAGAGACTTCATCGGGCTCATCGGAGTCTAACTGTTGGTTTTCTTTTGCTCCAGCATTTCAGTGGTTTCTTGCTGTCGAGTCCTCACCGTTGTCTCACCTCTGTGGTTCTTTGATTTCTGTGTTCACGGAGATGTTGCACTGATGAGTTAGGAGGCCTTCATGCGGACTGAACAAATTTTTTGTCTAAATCGCGACGGAAGTAAGGGCGAGGATTGTGGCCACGTAAAATCGATTTAAGCCCCCCAGTGGAAATCTTCCACTGACCGTTCCAAGGCGGCTCTTCTGTGGCGATTTATTTATGTTGTTGTTTGTTACTTACTGTGTGTATCACTTGTGTCTTTTAATTTTGGATGGCCATATGGCCATTTTGTGGGAAAGTAACTGTCCATATGGCCTTCCTTTGTTTAGGTTTCCATTATGGTCTGGTCGCTTAATGTTTGTATTTCTTTCCCTTTGGTGTCTTTTATGGATGGAGTAAGTTAATTGTATCAATTCCTGATCTTTGTTTTACTTCTACTTTTCATTTTGTCGCTTTCCATTGATAACCAATCTGAAATTATTGAAGCTTTTAGCTCTACTTCTAGATATTTAGATGTATTATTAAATATTGATAATACCTATTTTGATGGTTTGATCAGTCAGATTTACCCCCTAGAACTTCAGTTAAATAAGCAAATTCTTCTGATACCGAGGCCCCGTTTTTGGATTTACATCTATCTATTGTAGATTGATTTGTTTCGTGCAAAAGTTATGATAAACGCGATGACTTTGATTTTGAGATTGTAAATTTTCCTTTTTTGGATGGTGATGTTCCTCGTGCGCCATCCTATGGCGTTTATATTTCGCAATTAATTCGATTTGCTAGAGTGTGTAGTCATGTAACTGACTTCAACACTCGTAATAAATTATTAACGGCTAAACTCCTTAATCAGGGTTATCGGTACCATAAACTACGCAAAGCCTTTTCAAAATTTTATAGACGCCATTCTGATTTAATTTCAAAATTCAATATTGGACTTAAATCTCTTCTGCAACAAGGTCTATCGGAACCCGAATTTTATGGTGACTTAGTATATAAATTCAGAAAAATATATAACCGCAATGACTTCAGCACCCAATTTCGTAAAATC
The DNA here is from genome assembly GCA_963580285.1 of Lucinisca nassula. NCBI lineage: Eukaryota > Metazoa > Mollusca > Bivalvia > Lucinida > Lucinidae > Lucinisca > Lucinisca nassula. The sequence continues at coordinate 4,155,776 of OY757019.1, read as the reverse complement.
ATTCTTCGATATAAAAAGATTGGGTACAGCATGGATATTATACGACAGACTGCATGCATGGTAGTTAACCCAATCACGGTTGCCAACTTTGCTTCCCTCTTTAATTGCACGCCGGTGGGTCAGGCCTCAGATTCTATGACGGCTCCAACGTAAAGGCTTATTGAAAATTAAAGAGATAATGTTGGTTGGTGCCTGATGCTCTGTCTCTGGTCGGGCTCATCGGAGTCTAACTGTTGGTTTTCTTTTGCTCCAGCATTTCAGTGGTTTCTTGCTGTCGAGTCCTCACCGTTGTCTCACCTCTGTGGTTCTTTGATTTCTGTGTTCACGGAGATGTTGCACTGATGAGTTAGGAGGCCTTCATGCGGACTGAACAAAATTTTTTTGTCTAAATCGCGACGGAAGTAAGGGCGAGGATTGTGGCCACGTAAAATCGATTTAAGCCCCCCCCCCAGTGGAAATCTTCCACTGACCGTTCCAAGGCGGCTCTTCTGTGGCGATTTATTTATGTTGTTGTTTGTTACTTACTGTGTGTATCACTTGTGTCTTTTAATTTTGGATGGCCATATGGCCATTTTGTGGGAAAGTAACTGTCCATATGGCCTTCCTTTGTTTAGGTTTCCATTATGGTCTGGTCGCTTAATGTTTGTATTTCTTTCCCTTTGGTGTCTTTTATGGATGGAGTAAGTTAATTGTATCAATTCCTGATCTTTGTTTTACTTCTACTTTAAATAAATTGAAATCTAGACAGTTTCGTGCTTCTAGTCTGTCTACCTACGATTTTTCCACTCTTTACACTACACTTCCTCATAATCTTATAAAAGAAAAGCTTAATGATTTAATTGAATGGGCTTTTCACAGAGAAGATTCTCTCTATCTTGCATGTAATGTCAGAAATGCATTTTTCACTTCTAAAGAGCATAAGAATTATACACTTTGGTCATGTCAGAAAGTGTGTGATGCCCTCACCTTTCTACTTGACAATATTTATATTAGATTCGGTACTAAGTTATTTCGACAAATTGTGGGTATTCCGATGGGTACTAATTGCGCACCTCTTGTGGCTGATCTGTTCTTGTATTGTTATGAAAGAGACTTCATTTTGTCGCTTTCCATTGATAACCAATCTGAAATTATTGAAGCTTTTAGCTCTACTTCTAGATATTTAGATGTATTATTAAATATTGATAATACCTATTTTGATGGTTTGATCAGTCAGATTTACCCCCTAGAACTTCAGTTAAATAAGCAAATTCTTCTGATACCGAGGCCCCGTTTTTGGATTTACATCTATCTATTGTAGATTGATTTGTTTCGTGCAAAAGTTATGATAAACGCGATGACTTTGATTTTGAGATTGTAAATTTTCCTTTTTTGGATGGTGATGTTCCTCGTGCGCCATCCTATGGCGTTTATATTTCGCAATTAATTCGATTTGCTAGAGTGTGTAGTCATGTAACTGACTTCAACAATTGTAATAAATTATTAACGGCTAAACTTCTTAATCAGGGTTATCGGTACCATAAACTACGCAAAGCCTTTTCAAAATTTTATAGACGCCATTCTGATTTAATTTCAAAATTCAATATTGGACTTAAATCTCTTCTGCAACAAGGTCTATCGGAACCCGAATTTTATGGTGACTTAGTATATAAATTCAGAAAAATATATAACCGCAATGACTTCAGCACCCAATTTCGTAAAATCATTCTTCGATATAAAAAGATTGGGTACAACATGGATATTATACGACAGACTGCATGCATGGTAGTTAACCCAATCACGGTTGGCAACTTTGCTTCCCTCTTTAATTGCACGCCGGTGGGTCAGGCCTCAGATTCTATGACGGCTCCAACGTAAAGGCTTATTGAAAATTAAAGAGATAATGTTGGTTGGCGCCTGATGCTCTGTCTCTGGTCGGGCTCATCGGAGTCTAACTGTTAGTTTTCTTTTGCTCCAGCATTTCAGTGGTTTCTTGCTGTCGAGTCCTCACCGTTGTCTCACCTCTGTGGTGCTTTGATTTCTGTGTTCACGGAGATGTTGCACTGATGAGTTAGGAGGCCTTCATGCGGACTGAACAAATTATTTGTCTAAATCGTGACGGAAGTAAGGGCGAGGATTGTGGCCACGTAAAATCGATTTAAGCCCCCCAGTGGAAATCTTCCACTGACCGTTCCAAGGCGGCTCTTCTGTGGCGATTTATTTATGTTGTTGTTTGTTACTTACTGTGTGTATCACTTGTGTCTTTTAATTTTGGATGGTCATATGGCCATTTTGTGGGAAAGTAACTGTCCATATGGCCTTCCTTTGTTTAGGTTTCCATTATGGTCTGGTCGCTTAATGTTTGTATTTCTTTCCCTTTGGTGTCTTTTATGGATGGAGTAAGTTAATTGTATCAATTCCTGATCTTTGTTTTACTTCTACTTTAGTTGATGACCACATCACACACGTACAGGTCATTCTATAAAAGATATTTCTATACAGCCAATGGAAAAGATGAATTATGATGTAAATGCTACAGCCAGGTTTAAAATTATTAAATGACATTAAACTGAATTTAAATGGATTAAATTATTACATACACCTTTTCCATTGGGCTTTAATGACAACATTTATCATAAGGGTAATATATCGAAAATGCTCGACTTTGATATTTTCTCGATTCTGGACTCTCGAAAGCGTAAAACTAGATTGCCCGGCACCAGAAAAAATTGGTAATTATAAACGTTCAATACGTGCTTTTAAAGGAAACAATACCGGACTGAAGTGACTGTCCATAATATTATTGAAACATGGACGCCACTCTATGCTTGCTTTTGAAAGTTCATTACCCATTTCTGTATTGCGGTTTCTGGATACCGAGGCGAATAAATTCTACGATAGTTCTAAATAGTTATACGACGCTGCTCTTTTAACTAAAGGTCATACTCAGCATGCTCTTTGTCGTTTCGTCGATTCGTAAATTAATCACAAACGTTTTTACATCAAAATATCCTTCATTAATAAGGGTTTGGATTTATAGATTTACCTAGTATCTTCCGGGACAGTTCGGTTATTTCATCCATTCCTGCTTATTTTCAAAATACTGAAAGACCCATAAATTGCTATAAATACAATGACCTGTTAGATCTATCATTTTTAATTTCAATAAACTAGTTTATGGTCTTGATATTGACACTATCACTCCTGATACATGTGATTGTAAAAACTCAGTGTATTGCTATCCTCCTGCTGGTCATATTATCACTGGCAATTTAAAAATTATTCCTGATTCTAGGATACGTAATTTAATTTCTAAAGGGCCGTAATATCGATTTCCTACTAAATTGATTTCAATAAATGTAGAGTGAAATCGCTGCTGCCTTGAATGAATTTGGTAATCGATGGTGTAAACGAGAGTATGTTGAGCATAAAGCTCTTAAAGAATTGAGAAGGCTTTAGTTGATGACCACATTTGTCCTTCAGCCCACCAAGTTTGCTGTCTGTGTTACAGAAGGCCAAGACAAGCTTCCTACGTTATATTGGTTGCCTGAACTTCACCATACAAAGCACGGTTTAATGCTAATTCAAGCTCTTGTACCACCACTGAACTCTCCAAATTATTAACTTCATGTTTTACTGCCATCAAAAACCTGTGATTAAATATTACGACAAAGTATTCGAAAGATCAGATAGACATCTGTTTTGGTCTATTAAAATTGTAATGAAGTTTTAAATAAATTGAAATCCAGGTTGATCAGTCAAATTTAACTTCAGTTAATTAAAGCAAATTCGTCTGATACCGATGCCCCGTTTTTTGTATTTACATCTACCTATTGTGGATGGGTATGTTTCTTGTAAAATTTATGATAAACGCGATGATTTTGATTTTGAGATTGTAAACGTTCCTTCTTTGGATGGTGATGTTCAACGTGCGCCATCCTATGGCGTTTATATTTCACAATTATTTTGATTTGCCAGAGTGTGTAGTCACGTAACTGACTTCAACACTCGTAATAAATTGTTAACGGCTAAACTTCTTAACCAGGGTTATCGGTACCATAAACTACGCAAAGCCTTTTCAAAATTTTATAGACGTCATTCTGATTTAATTTCAAAATTCAATTATGGACTTAAAGCCCTTCTACAGCAAGGTCTATTGGAACCCGAATTTAATGGTGACTTAATATATAAATTATGAAACATTTATAACCGCAATGACTTCAGCACCCAATTTCGTAAAATCATTCTTCCATGTAAAAAGATTGGGTACAACATAAATGTTATACGACAGACTGCATGCATGGTAGTTAACCCAATCACGGTTGACAACTTTGCTTCCCTCTTTAATTGCACGCCGGTGGGTCAGGCCTCAGATTTTATGACGGCTCCAACGTAAAGGCTTATGTTGGTTTGTACCTGATGCTCTGTCTCAGGTCGGGCCTATCGGAGTCTAACTATTGGTTTTCTTTTGCTCCAGCATTTATGTTGTTTCTTGCTGTCGAGTCCTCACCGTTGTTTCATCTCTGTGGTTGTTTGATTTTTGTGTTCACGGAGATGTTGCACTGATGAGTTAGGAGGCCTTCATGCGGAATGAGCAAATTATTTGTCTTAATCGCGACGGAAGTAGGGGCGAGGTTTGGCCACGTAAAATCGATTTAAATCCCCAAGTGGAATTCGTTTTCACTGACCGTTCCAAGGCGGTTCTTCTGTAGCGGTTCATTTTTGTTATGGTTTGTCTTTGGGTGTTTGTGTCGCTTATATTATTTTGTTTTGGATAACCTTTTGGCCATTTTGTGAGAAAGTGACTGTCCTTTTGGCTTTCCGCTGTTGGTGTTTCCGTTGGGGTATGTTGCTTCGTGTTTGTATTTCTTTCCCTTTGGTGTCTCTGATGGGAGCTGTTGGTTAATTGTATCGATTTCTGATCGTTTCCTCTACTTCTATTTTAGATCATTGCCTCCATTTCTATTTTGAAAGAACTGACTTCTAAAAGTTAGAAAGGGCTTTACGCAGTTTATGATACTGATATTCTTGATTAAACAGCTTAGCAGTTACTAATATAGTGTATTACGAGTGTTGAAGTCAGTTTCATGACTAGGCACTCTGGCAAATCGAATCAATTGCTAAATATAAACACCGTAGGAAAGTGCACGAGGACCATCACCATCCAAGAAAGGAAAATTGACAATCTCAAAATCAAAATCATCGAGTTTATCATAAATTCTGCAAGAATCAAACCCGTCTACAATAGAAGACGTTTTGGATGTTGAGATTTTGAAAACTGGAGCGTGACATTATGAAAGCTGAGAATATGAAAACTAAGAAGATGTTGTGGATTTTAACAATATGTAAACTGTCCGAAGACGTTATGGAAGTTGAGATACTGGAAGCTGTAAGAGACGTTATGGAAGACAAGAATCTGTAAACTGTCGGAAGTCGTTATGAAGATACTTCACGTGTACCAATTTACCATAAGGTCATATCTTGAAATCAATCTGAGACACGCAACGCATGTCAACGCGTCATAAATGCAAATTAGTTATTATGAATAAAATTCAATATGACCGACAAAAAGTGGGTCTTTTTAGGGCCACACGGCCGCCTATTTTACTCATAAAAATTATAGGTGACCTTCCGGATATCCATTACTTTCTCTCATTTATATGCCTCCTGATCTGGAATATACTTAGCCCTCAGTGGCTCGAATTTGCTCTTTCTTGAACAAATTTGCACGGTCCAAAAGTCTACGAGTCACTGATATTTGCCGGGAGACGATATAATTAAAACCATTGATATTAACCAACCGTAGGTAGAAGGTTATTTAGTGTACATGTAAATTAGGCTGCATTACGAAAACACGCCTATTCAAATATATTGATTTATCAGCAAAAAGTGAGAATTTTGAGATACAAAATTTCGTATTTTTCATATTTACATGTATGCTCAAAACACAGATTGTGTGTACCGCCCCGGCTAGGACCCATAGTCCATGTTTTGTGAGCAGAAAAACGAACAAGAGGGCCATAGTGGTCCTGGTTTGTTTTGTTTGTTTGATTTGAGGTTTAACGTCCCCGTCAACACTGTAAAGGTCATTTTGGAGACGTTGCTTCCAATTTTGTGGGACTTTTACCCGACATTGAGATGAAATAACATCTCAAGCCCTGTCGCCCATGAAACCAATAGGGTTTATTAGCATGGATGGTCCACCTCGCACCGCGGTTCCTGGACAGGCTTAGATCCTCTAAGCGGTTTACCAGTACTAGTGTGCGGGCCGGATTCAGCTCTGCGCGGAAGCATCATGCAGCCCATATATTTCTTCAAGCCCCTATGGGCGGGGGCTGATAGTGGTCCTGGATCGTTCACTTGATCATTATTGTAGAATCGGACCAAAAATGTGGCCTCCAGTGTGTTCAAGAGGTTTTTTTATGATTTGACCTACTGACCTACTTTTTCATCCGACATGAACCATATTCAAACTTGACCGAGATTTTGTCAAGATGGTCATTCTGATCATGTTTGAAGATGATCGGACCAAACTGTGACATTTAGTATGTTCACAAGGTTTTTAAATGATTGGACCTCCTTACCTACATGTACTTTCTGACCAGACATGACCCATATCCAAATATGACCCAGCTACTTTCAAGATGATCATTCTGAGCAAGATTGATGATGATCGGACTAAAACTGTGGCCTCTAGTGTGCTCACAGGGTTTTGATTTGATTTCGCATAATGGATACTTTTTGACCAGACATGGCACATATTCGAATTTGACTGAGATATTGTAAAGATGATAATTCTGTGCCTGGTTGATGATGATCGGACCAAAACTGTGACCTTTAGTGTGTTCACAACGTTTTTCCTTGGTTTGACTTGCTGACCTACGTTTTGACCCGACATGACCCATATTCGAACTTGACCGTAGCATTGTAAAGATCATCATTCTGAGCAAGTTTGATGATGATCGGACCAAAACTTTGGCATCTAATGTGTTCAAAAGGTTTTTCTATGATTCTACCTACTAACCTTCTTTTTGACCCGAATTGACCCATATTCGATCTTGACGAGATATTGTCAAGATGATTACTCTGTGGAAGTTTGATGATGATTTACCAAAACTATGGCCGCTAGTGTGTTCAGAAGGTTTTCCTATGATTTGACCTACTGACCTACTTTCTGTCCCTATGGCCTCTTGTGAGTTCACAGCATTTTTCTATGTTTTGAACTACTGACCTACATTTTTATCTGACATGGCCTTTATCCGAACTTGACCGAGATATCGTCAAGATGATCATTTTGAGCAAGTTCGATGATGATCGGAGTATAACTATGACCTCTCGTGTCTTCACAAGGTTGTTCTATGATTTGACCTACTGACCTACTTTTTGACCCGACTTGACCCATATTCGAACTTGACCGAGATATTGTCATTTTGAGCAAGATTGATGATGATCGGAGAAAGTCTGTGGCATTTTTATCTGACATGGCCTTTATCCGAACTTGACCGAGATATCGTCAAGATGATCATTTTGAGCAAGTTCGATGATGATCGGAGTATAACTATGACCTCTCGTGTCTTCACAATGTTTTTCTATGATTTGACCTATTGGCCGACTTTTTGACCCGACATTACCCATATTCAAACTTGATCGAGATATTGTCATGTTGATCATTCTGACCAAGTTTATTGATGGTTGGCCAAAAACTGCGGCCTCTAGAGTGTTCACAAGAAAAGTTTACACACGGACGACGTACGTCGCACGACGACGCCGGACATCTCTCTGTCACAAAAGCTGGCCATGACCATCAGTCAGATGGGTTAGAAATAATGTATAGCCCTGTAACCCACAGTTTCACTATATAAAAGTTGGGTTTAAGGGGATTAAAATTATATAGGCGTGTTTTCGTGATGATATAATGTTGCCATGGAGGATTCTTTTCACATTTGCAGAAATGTTGGTCATCAGTCGTAACCAGATAGGTCTATTCTGCGCAGTCGCAATAGCAATCTACTTTGTGTACGTTTACTTCTTTGAAAGCTACTCAAGTGCTGCGCTTCGCTACCTACATTCTATGGAAAAGCCATCTGCATATGACTGTGAAGCAGAAATGAAGAAACTGAATGATGGAGCGGTGCAACAAGACGACCCACGTCTAGTACGTGTAATACAGCAGTGTTTTCTTGAAGGGCCCTCTAACTCTCCTTACAACCTGCGCCACCCCGACCAAAAACTATTCTCACAGGTTGGCCAGGATGTGTATGTGGATAATCTGATAAATCATGTCGTAAGTATAATAATTACAGTAATATCTCGCTATTAGAAACCATCTTAAATTAAGACTAAATATGCTTTAAAAGCTTATGTAGAAGGTTTCATTCATTCTTTCATTGTGTGTTCAACAACCATTGTCTTCTAATAAGAGAACACCTTTGGGACGGTTTAGAAGTTGTCTTAAGAACCACATTTGAACAGCCCCTTTGAGGTCTTAATTAAGATATTTTGGTTTAAACATTATTTATTTTGGTTTGTCAAACATTTGTCATACATAGACAGAATACAATAGTACATGCATACAGGATTTGAAAACAAGAGTTCATGCTTTTTTTAATCATCTCCTAGATGAAGATATTTTAACTGTATAGAGTCATCAAATGAACATGTTCGTATGGACCGCGACAAAGAAAAAGTTGCTTTGGAGAATGTGTGCTCAGCGAAATCTTATATCAGTCTGTCATCACGAAAACATACATGTACCTATATAATTTTAATCCTCTTGAACACCACTTTTATATAGTAAAACTGGCGTTTACAGGGGTTAACCTTATTTTTATTATTTTTGCTCTAAACTATGAGTATTCTGTAGATCCTTTCAAGTACTCACAATCTATATTTTGAGCAGAAATAAGAAAAATGTCACACTTTTTCATCTTAATTCTTTTTTCGGCAATAAAGGTTACAATTTATTTGTAAAGGCATGTTTTCGTAATGATGCAAACATACCCACAATACAACCTTTCCTGACCGCATACACAAGCCTTGCGCAAATCAATAGCCATAAACATAACACACAACGAATTTTCACATCAGACTGAGGCGGCTATAACGAGTACACAAAAAACACAATTCGAGCAGAAACAAGTAAAAAAAACTAAATAATAAAAAAAAACACAATTTAATGTCCTAGAATCGTCGTTTTCTCGGCGGAAATTCACAATGTACTTGTACGAAAGGGATTACAGTTTTGTCTGCCAAGTAATTAGAGTACCGACGCAATCCAGGGACTCCCGATTTATGGCGGTCCAGTAATCCATTGGTTGTCCCGTCTTGAGTCGACACCGTCACTTCTAGAGTAACACAGCATAATCCTCTCCCTCACCTTACTTTTTTTTTTAAATTTATATACATATACAGAAAATTTCTATCATTAAGACTATCTCAAATAAGGACTGATTCTGCTATAGAAAGCTTATTTTGAAGGTTACACCTAATTTTTCTTTGTGTATTCTGCCTACGATGTTTTCTTATCAGGGATCGCCTTTTGGATTGTTCAAAAGAGGTCTTTAAGACCACTTTTAAACAGTCCCAAAGGTGGTCTTAATATAGGAATTCTACCGTATATTTGTTTGTTTGTATTGGAGTTTTACGGCCCAGTCAATACTATTTAGGTCATTTTTGATCCGGTCAGTTTACCTATCAACACTCCTGGGCAGGCTTATACGTAAGCGGTTAAAAAATACAGTGCACATTCTTTCGCCAGAAACTGACAACTGCCCTTCTTGAATCAGAGGAAGTCTACCGTATATATGCAAGGGGAACGTCTAAAGTAAAGATTGATTCTGAAGTCCATATGAAGCTTGTCATCATCACATTTGTCTTTGTTGCATCTGAAATGAGAGAGAAACGGAGATTAATTGAAACAAAACGTTTGCTTAAACGTGTTACTTGTTCGTGTGTTCGTTGTTATTGCCACGTGATATACAGCATGGGCGCACAGATGATATCGGTTTAGGAGGCTTTCGTGCGGACGGAACAAATGTTTTGTCTTAATCGCGACGGAAGTAAGGGCGAGGATTGTGGCCACGTAAAATTGATTTAACCCCCCCCCTCCCTCCCCAGTGGAATTCGTTTCCGCTGACCGTTCCAAGCGGTTCTTCTATCGCGGTTTGTTTTTGTTTAGAGTCTTTTGTTGCTTGTGCTATTTTATTTTGGATAGCCTATTGGCCATTTTGTAGGAAAGTAACTGTCCTTTAGGCTTTCCGCTATTGATGTTTGCATTAGGGTCTGTTGTTTTATGTTTGTGTTTATTTCCCTTTGGTGTCTCTGATGGGAGCTGTGGGTTAATTGTATCGATTCCTGATCATTACCTCAACTTCTACTTTTAGTGAAATCTTGCACGGCATCGCAACGTGTTCGCTTGTCTGAAAGTCCATAACTTTGTTTTTGCACAAGACCATCCAAATATTTCTCTCAGGAGTATTGATATGATATTTTGCACATTTGTTTACCAAATAACTCTGTGTTTAGGAACGGTCTCGTTAGCCACATTCTGTGTATTTAAGTAAATATAATGGACAGTGCCATGGTCATTATAGAAGCAAAGATTGCCTCATATAGAGACTTCAAATTTGTGCTTTACTAAAGTCTCAAAACCTTCTCCAGATTCTTAATAATTATAATAATAATAATGTCCTTTTAATCACAGCAGGGCCTTTTGTATGTCCAAGAATATGCATTGGAGACATTAATCTGATTGAATATTTTCTCATTTCCAGTATGCAGTGAGTTCCTCAGGATACTCATGGTCTGGCTGGTGGTTGCTGACAACATCACATCAGCCGGTTTTGAAAAGTAGAAGTAAAACAAAGATCAGGAATCGATACAATTAACTTACTCCACCCATCAAAGACACCAAAGTTAGTTGAAGTTAGTTTTATTAAAGTAAGTTCAGAGCCATACAGCCAGACAGTGTATTCTTGTGCTGGCGCCTTCTATGTTTATGTAAAATGACAAGGCTAGTGCATATTGAACTCCTTTTTTTATTCTTTATGGAAATTTTAGTGTGGGCTTAAGACTTGTATTGTAGTATGCCCCAGACAAAATAGGGCTTTAACTGTAATAAAAGCAAATGACCATCTTTATCAAACATATTCAGAACTGAAGTACTCTTTTGCGCAGATCAGGTATCAGAGTTGCTGATTTAATTTCAAAATTCAATATTGGACTTAAATCTCTTCTGGAACAAGGTCTATCGGAACCCAAATTTTATGGTGCCTTAGTATATAAATTCATAACACTATTCAACCGCATTTACTTCAGCACCCGATTTTGTAAAATAATTCTTCAATATAAAAAAGATTGGGTACAACATAAATGTTAAACGACAGACTGCATGCGTGGTAGTTAACCAATAACGGTCGACAACTTTGCTTCCCTCTTTAATTGCACGCCGGTGGTTCAGGCCTCAGATTCTTTGACGGTTCGTACGTAAAGGCTAATTTTGGTTGGTATCTGATGCTCTGTCCTGGTCGGGCCCATCGGGGTCTAACTGTTGGTTTTCTTTTGCTCCAGCATTCATTCCGTTTCTTGCTGTCGTGTCCTCACCGTTGTTTCATCTTGTTATACCCCCACAAATGAAATTTGGGGGGGGGGGGGTGTATATAGGAGTGAGCTTGTCGGTCGGTCTGTCTGTCGGTCGGTCGGTCTGTTGACTTGGTTTCCAGACGATAACTCAAAAAGCGCTTCACCGATTTTTATAATTTTTGGTACACTGATGTAACATCATAAAATACAGGTCAAGTTTGATTTCCACTACAAGTCGTCAATTTTCGACATATTTATGGCCCCTTTAAAGTGAAAAAATTGCAAAATGCCGCTGTTGTACTATCAAATAATAATCAAAAATGAGTTCCTTTAAGAGCAATGAAAACATTCATATGAAAGAAGATGGATCATACTACGTAGTTTCGGCTAATAAAGCCTCATCAGTGACCCTGTAATGATTCGGCAAAGAAAGCCAGAGGCAACATACTGCAGTTTTGCGAATTTCGAATAGGCAGTCGATTCAAAGACTGATTGAATCAAAATGGGGTCCAAATAATTAAAAACCTGTCTAGAATATGAGTCTAAACCAATAATACATTTCTGATTTCTCAGAATATTCACACTGATCTCAAAGGACCAAAAGTAAAATATAAACTGCACTATGGTTGATGTACGGGGAGACGTTTTACGGCCGCCACACGGCACAACACCAGCTGCAGTGAAGGCAAATAATAATCAAAAATGAGTTCCTTTAAGAGCAATGAAAACATTCATATGAAAGAAGATGGGTCATACTACGTAGTTTCGGCTAATAAAGCCTCATCAGTGACCCTGTAATGATTCGGCAAAGAAAGCCAGAGGCAACATACTGCAGTTTTGCGAATTTCGAATAGGCAGTCGATTCAAAGACTGATTGAATCAAAATGGGGTCCAAATGATTAAAAACCTGTCTAGAATATGAGTCTAAACCAATAATTTATTTCTGATTTCTCAGAATATTCACACTGATCTCAAGGCAGTATTTGTGGGGGTATTCATCACCTTTAGTGATAGCTCTAGTTGATTTTTGTGTTCAGGTAGATGTTGCACTGATGAGTTAGGAGGCCTTCATTCGGACTGAACAAATTGTTTGTCTTAAATCGCAATGGAAGTAAGGGCAAGGTTTGTGGCCACGTATAATCGATTTAAATATGTTCTATAAAAGGGTTGTCCATTGGGAGCAGTGAATAAACCACAGAACCGGAAAATATAAAGTGTACATGTTTTCTGGGCCAGGCTTGCTAGTTTCGGCCAATTAGGCCTCATCAGTGACCCTAAAATGTTTTCAAAATTCCATAATGGAATCAACGATCCCAAAGGACAAGAAAATATAAACTACACTATGATGTAGGGCCGGGCGACTTTTCACGGCCGCCACACATTCCAAGACACCAGCTGTAGTGACGTTAAATATGTTCTATAAAAGGGTTATCCTTTTGAAGCAAGGAATACACCACAGAACCGGATAAGATGAAGTGTTCATGTTTTCTGGGCCAGACTAGCTAGTTTCGGAAAATTAGGCCTCATCAGTGACCCTCAAATATTTTTAACATTCCACAATGGAATTAATGATCCCAAAGGACAAGAAAACATAAACTGACCGTTCCAAGGCGGTTCTTCTGTCGCGGTTTATTTTTGTTGTAGTTTGTCTTAGGGTGTTTGTGTCGATTATATTATTTTATTTTGGATAGCCTATTGACCATTTTGTGGGAAAGTAACTGTCCTTTTGGCTTTCCGCTGTTGGTGTTTCCATTTGGGTATTGTTACTTCCCTTCCATTAGTACCTTGCTAGATCATATGCATAGCTTCTAGGTTTATAACCACTGGATGTTTATAACCACTCTCTGACAACTGCGTCTGAGAGTCGACTCTTTGGCTCAGCGGTTAGAGAACTGGACTGCCATCCGAGCGGCCCGGGTTCGAATCCCACTAGAGGCGGGGATTTTTTCAGGCTAGGCTTCTTTCCATTTCTTCGACTTTCATGTCGTAAGATTGGGGCTCGTCCGGGATCGGACTTTACATGCCAGAATTGTCTACGTGCCGAAGTTGGCTCCACGTCATCATAAATGATGACTTCCTTGAAGAGGGAGGTGTGTTACCTCCCTTCCATTATCTACCTTGGTAGATCATATGCATTGCTTCTAGGTTTATAACCACTCTCTGACAACTGCGTCAGAGACTGGTTATAAACCTAGAAGCTATGCATATGATCTACCAAGGTAGATAATGGAAGGGAGGTAACATGTAGAAGTAAGAAATTTAAATGAACTTAGCTCTGCTATGAGATATCCTTGAATGAATCTATTTTCCTAGATCCCACAGAATTCACAGTCCGAAATAAAAAACAATATCCTTTAACAATCCAACACAGAATTCAGTAATAACTTTTCTTAAAAGCCCAAATTTCAAACTCCAAAGTCTGACTCACTGAGAAAAATCAAGCTTTTTAGCTCACCTGTCACGTAGTAACGAGGTGAGCTTTTGGGATCACTTTTCGTCCGTCGTGCGTCCGTCCGTCCGTGCGAAAACAATTTCTTCAAACGACATCTCCTAAACCACTGATCAGATTTTGACCAAACTTCACAGGAATGATCCTTAGGTGGCTCCCTTTCAAAGTTGTTCAAATGGTTCCGGTCCGTTTTACATATAGGTCACAGGGGCCAAAAATATTTTTTTTCACCGAAAACTTAAAAAATCTTCTTCTCTGAAAGGCCCAGGACTTTGATATTTGGTCTGAAGCTTCAACTAGTGGACCCCTACCAAGATTGTTCAAATCATAGTGCTGGGGCCCAAAATGCCCCCGCACCGGGGCCCTTTGGTTTTACATGGGCTTATTTAGGGAAAATCTTTAAAAATCTTCTTCTCTGAAACCGCAAGGCCCAGGTCTTTGATATTTGGTATGAAGCTTCATCTAGTGGACCCCTACCAAGATTGTTCAAATTAAAGTCTGGGGCCAAAAATGCCCCCGCCCCAGGGCCCTTTGGTTTTACATGGGCTTACATAGGGAAAATCTTTAAAAATCTTCTTCTCTGAAACCGCAAGGCCCAGGTTTTTGATATTTGGTATGAAGCTTCATCTAGTGGACCCCTACCAAGATTGTTCAAATAATAGTGCTTGGGCCAAAAAAGCCCCGCCCCGGGGCCCTTTTTTTCACATGGGCTTATATAAGGAAAATCTTTAAAAATCTTCTTCTCTGAAACTGCAAGGCCCAGGTCTTTGCTATTTGGTATGAAGCTTCATCTAGTGGATCCCTACAAAGATTGTTCAAATTATAGTGCTGGGGCCAAAAATGCCTCCGCCCCGGGGCCCTTTGGTTTTACATATGCTTATATAGGGAAAATCTTTAAAAATCTTCTTCTCTGAAACTACAAGGCCCAGGTCTTTGATATTTTGTATGAAGCTTCATCTTGTTTACCTCTACAAAGATTGTTTAAATTATAGCCTTGGGGCCAAAATACCCCCGCTCCGGGGCCCTTTGGTTTTACATAGACTTATATAGGGAAAATCTTGAAAAATCTTCTTCTCTGAAACCACGAGGCTTTGGTCTTTGATATTTGTTATGAAACTTCAGCTAGTGAACACCTACCAAGTTTGTCCAAATTATAGCCATGAGACCAAAAATGCCCCCGCCATGTGGTCATTTGGTTTTACATAGACTTATATAGGGAAAATATTTAAAAATCTTATTCTCTTAAACCACAAGGCTTAGGTCTTTGATATTTGTTATGAAGCTTCAGCTAGTGGACCTCTACCAAGATTGTTCAAATTATAGCCCTGAGACCAAAAATGTCCCCGCCATGTGGTCCTTTGGTTTTACATAGACTTATATAGGGAAAATATTTAAAAAGCTTATTCTCTTAAACCACAAGGCTTAGGTCTTTGATATTTGTTACGAAGCTTCAGCTAGTGGACCTCTACCAAGATTGTTCAAATTATAGCCCTGAGACCAAAAATGCCCCCGCCACGTGGCCCTTTGGTTTTACATAGACTTATATAGGCAAAATCTTTAAAAATCTTCTTCTGAAACCACAAGGCCCAGGTCTTTGCTATTTGGTATGAAGCTTCATCTAGTGGATCCCTACCAAGATTGTTCAAATTATAGTGCTGGTGCCAAAAAAGCCCCGCCCCGGGGCCCTTTGGTTTTACATAGGCATATATAAGGAAAATCTTTAAAATCTTCTTCTCTGAAACCACAAGGCCGAGGTCTTTGATATTTGGTGTGAAATTTCATCTAGTGGACCTCTATCAAGATTGCTCAAATAATAGTGCTGGGGCAAAAAAAAATACCCCCGCCTGAGACCCTTTGGTTTAACATAGACTTATATAGGGAAATCTTTAAAAATCTTCTTCTCTGAAACTGCAAGGCCATGGTCTTTGATATTTGGTATGGAGCTTCATCTATTGGACCTCTACCAAATTATTCAAATTATAGCCCTTGGGCCACAAATGCCCCGACTCCGGGGCCCTTTGGTTTTACATAGACGTATATAGAGATAATCTTTGAAAATCGTCTTCTGAAACACCAAGGCCCAGGTCTTTGATACTTGGTGTGAAGCTTCATCTAGTGGAACTCTATCAATATTGTTTAAATTAAAGCCCTGAGGCTAAAAATGCCCCCGCCACGGGGCCATTTGGTTTTACATAGGCTAATGTAGGGAATATCTGTTAAAAAACCTTCTTCTCTGAAACCGCAAGGCCCAGGTCTTTGGTATTTGGTGTGTAGCTTCATCTAGTAGACGTTTGCCAAGATTGTTCAAATTTTAGCCTTTGTTGATATTTGGTATGAAGCTTCACCTTTTTTCACCTCCCTCAACATTATGCAAATTATAACCCTGGGGTCAATAATGGCCCTCCCCATGGCCCAGTTGTTACTCTATGGATCAGGTGAGCGATCCAGGGCCATCATGGCCATCTTGTTTATAGACCCTAAGATTTCTCTAGAATGTTCCACATGGCTGTGGAATTAGATAAGGTAATTTCCTAAAAATAATGCAAACCTGAACTTTCTGGAAGGTTCCAACGTACTTTTGCTTGTAAATAAGATGGTTACAAACGGAAACTTATCTGTGACTCATTTTTCGTGAATCTTCTTTAAGATGACAAGATATTTATAGCACTATTAGGTCACCCAGTGGGGTGAAAGTGGGAATCAGAAAAATAAATTCTTATGTAGTATGTTGTTTCATGTTTGTGTTTCTGTCGCTTTAGTGTCTCTGATGGGAGCTGTGGGTTAATTGTATCGATTCCTGATCATTGCCTCCACTTATACTTTGCAGTTTTATCAGGACCTGTAGACTATGTTTTGGTCGAAATTCAGCATCAGTAGAAATCTTATCACATTGAATGTTTAAGAGCCTGTCAGTATCTAAACCTAAGACAGTTATCAGATAAGAAATGACAATATGTCTTAGTTAGGTTGTTCCGTCCCTTTTTGTTACCCGCAGAGGATTTCCTCTTTTGGCATTGGTCAGTAGGAAACGGGGTTTTTCTGTGGTATTCTGTTTTGATTTTTAGCATGTGCCGCGCAAGTTAAAACCAAAAACCAAAGAGGAATGTGTCGCATCCTCCAGGAATTGTCGATAAAGATTCAAAAACTGAGTAAAGCGGAGATTAACTGTCCCTTGACGCCAAAGTCACAGTACACCCATTCCTGATTGCATGAACAAGCGTTATGTCAACAGTCATTCACATCATGCACGGTCAACTCTTATTTCAGCCTGAAAACAAACATAGCCACATTATAACCTACGGCAAAAAGCTTCACTAGCCATCCATATAACACACAGCGAATTCTCAAAACAGCCTGTACACAAGCAGTCTCCCTATAACCTTTCCTAACTGCATACACAAGCCTTGTGTCAATAGACATGCATATAACACACATCGAATTCTCAAAGCAACCTGTACACAAACAGTCACAATACAGCCGATCCTAACTGCATACACGAACCTTTGCTAGCCATCAATATAACACAGCGAATTCTCATAACATCATGTACAAACAGTCACAATATAACCTTTCGTAATTGCACACACAAGCATAGTATCAATTGCCATCCATATAACACACACCGAATTATTATAGCGGTGTGTACACACATTGTCACAATACAGCCTTTTCTGACTGCATACATAATCCTTGTGTCAATAGCCATCCACATTACACACAGCGAAGTTTATTTTGGTTACTGCTTCTTTATTGCATCCTCCCCCTATATCAGTTTAACCACCAATCAATGCCTGCGATGGTAATTAATGGTAATTGTGTTCTACAGTGCTTTAGGGAAAACTGGGAACCAGTCAACCATGGTCAAACCAATCTTTCCTCGTTGGTTGAACCGTGGAAACTAAACTGACTTCGTATCCTCCAACTAAACGCAGTTTATTTAACTTTAGTCACAAATTAGTGACCGTGGTTCTTACATTGAGCTCGCTCTGTTTACAAACATAGTATAGGCACAATGACTGCATGTACAAGCCTTGTGTCAATAGCCATGCATATAATACACAGCAAATTCTCATATCAGCATGTATACAAACAACAGACATGCATATAATGCACAGCAAAGACAATGAGCAGCCTGTATACTGAGTCCAATGTACCTGTGCACAAACATAATCATAATGCAACACTATCTGACTGCATCAAGACATTTTGTGTTAATATCCACCCATATAACACACAGTGAAGACTTAGATTAGCATATACACTGAGACCAGTCTTCCTGTACACAAACAGAGTCACAATACAACCAGTCTGACTGCATCATGTAGCTTTGTGTCAATAGCCACCCATATTACACACAGTGAGGTCTTAGATCAACATAGACAAAGAGACCAGTCTTCCTGTACACAAACATAGTCACAATACAACCATCTCTGACTGCCTGAAAAAATAGGAAAGTGAAATAAATGATCATGAATCGATATATTACCCCACAACTGCCATCCAACACAACACACAGACAAAATGGGCCCCGTCAAGCGATTTTGGTACTTATCGCCTATGCGAGCAGCGAAGGTTCAGGCGAGCCTGCGCATCCGCGCAGTCTCGCCAGAAATGTCGCTGCCCACTAATACAAGCACTGAATCAAGAGGAACCTTCAGACAGAAAGCCATATCCCTGGCCCCTCTGAATGGCTGGGCATGCGCAGTTACAATTTGTCATGATGGAATGCTCGAAGACACAAATTCGCTTGGCAGGGCTCAAATAACTTCACTACAATGAAAACCTAACAAACGGAAAGCCTAATGGACTGTAACTTACCTACTGAATGATCAAACGGCTAACAAAACAAAATATAAACAAAACATATATGTAAAGACGGCCTATAATAGTAATAAACCGCATTTGAACTGCCAGTAAAATACGTTGTGTCGATGAACACGCATATACCGCACAGCGAAGACTCTGATCAGATTGCGCCGAACCATAGGCTGTCCTGTGTCTTCGATGGGCGCACATGTTTGAACTTTATGCGGGCAATATAGTGCTGACATATGTACAACAGACATGTAAACCTCAATCAATATAATGGTAGTCTCTGCACGTCTATATTATTGTACACGCCGGTATCGGTAACTCAGTCGGATGCACGTCTGACTGGTGATCTGGATGAAGCGGATTCGATACCTACCGGTGTAGGCAACATTCTTTCGTACAGATTGATCATGAAATTTTTTCTACGGTCATTGCCTCCCTTCCGCTGATTCTAGAAAGGCAGTTGCTAGTTTCTAGCGAAAGAATGTGCACTGTACTGGTTGGCCGCTTACGCATAAGCCTGTACTTGAAAAAGTGTGGGTAGGTAAACTTAACGACTTAATGACCTAAATAGTGTTGACTGAGCCGAAGGACTCCAATACAAACAAACAAACAATTATTGTAAGCATGTTAGCGCGAAATAATAGGGTAATTGTGATTAAAGGAGACGGTTCTAAAGAGGCGGTTTTCGCGGGACTCAGCATTATATGTTTGAAAAGGAAAACTGAAAAGCAAATGCAAGAATTAAAATATCAATTGTCAGCGTCCATGGTGATCGTCGCTTCATGGACTCAATCCAGTCCATTGTCTCTGTTACATCATTTACGGTGAAATAGTAAAGGCAGAGGCTACATTTGTGTAGTGGAAAACGTTTCTCAGTAGCGATTTCTAGTAAAAAGTGCAATTGATAAACGTTCGCCAATACCGATTGCTTCGTAAATATCACTATGGATACACGTCTGTCAAAAACAAAACTTTATCATGATGAGGCTAGTATTGCGAACACCATGTGTCTATTCAATGGGCCCCTTCAAGCGATTTTGCCTATGCTAGCAGCGAAGGGTCAGGCGAGCCTGCGCATCCGCGCAGTCTCGCAAGAACCTTTGCTGCTCGCTCATACAAGCAGTGAATCAAGAGGAACCTTCAGACAGAAAGCCATATCCCTGGCCCCTCTGAATGTCTGGGCATGCGCAGTTAAAATTTGTCATGACGGAATGCTCGAAGAAACAAATTCGCTTGGCGGGGCTCAAATGAGGCAGTGTATAGAAATAATACAGACAAATATTGGCAAAAATTGATAAGATAATGCCTGGCTTGGGTATGTGTTTGTGAGAAAGTCTCCCGATAATTTCTGGGTCTTGAGTCATTCACTCTCTTAACTGACCATAAACTACTGGTTCCTCTTATAAACCGCCGATGTTTGGACAAAAAACCATTCAGATGCCAAAGGCTCTTAATGCATCTTAGAAGGTTCAATGGGAAAGCTGTATTTGTAAGTGGTAAAGATATCGTAGTACCTGGCACCCTATCAAGAGCTCCCACAATTAGGACTATAACGAGACCCTAAAAATGATAACACGTCAGTTGATATGAGAGTTGAAGCTTGAACAAATCAGGTGTGCCACAGAACATGACGGGGACCTTCACAGGGCCAATATATTTCTAAAATAAATGGATGGCCTGAAAAAACAAAATTCACTTCCAGAAATGGTAAAGCTATGTTTTGCCGTCCGCAATGTGTTTTCACTCTCAAGGTCTAGCCACCTAACAGAGAGTTGTCATACCAAAGGAATTACAGGCATAAATTTCGCAGATTATCCACGAAGGTCATTTGGGCATAAATACATGTAGGGAAAGAGCCAAGTTGTGTGTATGGTGGCTTAACATATCTAAGGATGTCAAAAATCTAGTAGAAAATTGTTCATTCTGTCAGATTCATAAACCAACACTGAGAAAAGAGCCACTAAAACACATGACTACCCGGTCGCCACTGGCATAACATTGCGGCCGATATTTGGGAATATCAAAGCAAGCATTAACTTATAGTTACATACTACTATTCACGCTGTATTGAGCTAGTACACATGCTTAATCTCACAAGCAATTTACTAATAGGCAAGTTAGAATATCTATTTGCACACTGGTGAAGACCTAGAAGAGATGGTATCCGATAATGCCATGCCGTTTAAGTCGGCTGAGGAAAGGGAATTTGCACAAAGATGCAACATGAAGCAAACTTTTGCAAGTCCATATTACCCTTAAGGAAACGGTGACGCAGGGATTAAAATAGCAAACCGTATCTTAGCCCAAAAGAAATATTTTAAGCCCTGAAACCCCCAGGTATTAAACTCCCCGCCTTGCCGTTGCCCTGGGGGCTCAATTTCCACAGGACACATTGCCGCAGTGGTCTCTGTGCCATCTGGGAAGAGCTAAAGGAAGTATCACCAATTGGCCGTCGGTGGCGTCCTGTTAGCCTGAAGAAGGGGTCCTGGAGGTTGAGGGTTACCGGAGGTGGCGATGCTTCACGTACCCAACACGCCTCTTTGGCTTGGCATTTCGGTGTCGACGGGTGGCCGTGCGGTCCGGCACGGTCAATCGGCTGGTCACACCAAGCCCTAAAGATACCTCTTTGCTTTCTTTTCCATTCGTTTCGTATTTTTCCTGATACAACCATATGCCAGATTTACATTACCCTTTTCTGTCTTTTTATCTCTAGAAGGCGATGGCCAAACGGACCCGTCATGTAGGCATTTTGTTTATGCGGGTATATCTCACGTGTATCTCTAACACCTGTGAGTCTGATAACCACTCCATTATGGCGTTCCCTTGTAGAGCTCCAAGGAGGGTGGACAGGACTTGGGACGAAACTAGGATATATTCCCCATGGCGAATGATAAAAAACTAATCACAACACAAAAAACGTCAACAGAACGAAGAATCAGATGACTCTAGTGATACGATTCAACAGTCTATTGTTCCAAAGCCTTCGAATGTTCCGCGTTTTTTGGTCATTACACCATTGAGCGATTCGCGCAATGTGTCAAGCTTGTCTTCTTTTGTAATCGAGAAAAGCATTCAATCCATAGCTGGACATCCAAAGAGTGTTAAAAAACTTAGATCAGGTGATCTCTTCTTGGAAGTCGAGAAAGAACAGCATGTTACAAACCTGCTCAGCACCAAAATGTTATTTGATCTAAATGTCAAGATCTCTTTACAAAACGCACTTAATTCATCTAAGGGTGTCATTCGCAGCCTGGAACTACATCCATGCAGCGATCAAGAGATTCTTGACAATCTCACAGATCAAGGCGTTGTTGGTATTCGTAACATCCAAGTTCGTAGAAATGGTGTGCTTAAATCGGCAAACACTTATGTTTTGACATTTCACACACCAGTTCTACCACAGAAAATCAAAGTAGCGTATCTTTCTGTCAACGTAGAGGTATACATTCCGAGCCCTCTCAGCTGTTACAACTGTCAGGTGTTCGGCCACCGCGAAAGCACATGTCAGTAAAAATATCTCTGTCTCTCTGGTGAAGACAAACATGTCGATGATCATAAATCTGTAAGAATGAGGCCAAATGCGTCAATTGTGGTGGCAAGCATGTTTTTTTTTTCTCGAGAATGACTTCTATTTTGGAAAAAAAGAAAAAAAAAATACTCACAGTTGAGTACCAACAATTGGTATCTTTTCCAGAAGCTCGGAAAATTGTTGAAGAGCGACATACAACATCAACCACCAGTTAGGCCAGCATCACAAAGAGTGCTGGTATAAAAGTCGTGCACAATAATACACAGACTGTTGAATCGTACATTGAAGAACTGAAAAACTCTATATTCCTCCCTCATTTTCTTCAAAGCCCGAACATCTTGAATCATTGCTGGACCAACTTCCATCGCCATACCTTTTAGTTGGTGACTGCAATGGTCGCAACATTCTTTGGGGCTGTGAAGATAACAACAATCGAGGAGCACTTATTGAAGATTGATCGACTGATCACTTTAATAAATCATCTGACATTGTTTCTGAATTCACAGATTCGCTTATTAAAATATCAGAACAATGCATTCCAAAGGCCTCCACAAATCCTAAGAAAGGCAAACATTGGTTTATTAATGGCTGTAAAGAAGCTATCAAAAACACATATAGGCTTTTCTCTTGTCGGGTCCATCGGAGTCTAACTGTTCGTTTTATTTTGCATCAGCATTTCTGTGGTTTTTTGCTGTCGAGTCCTCAACGTTGTTTCATCTCTGTGGTTGTTTGATTATTTGTGTTCATTGAGATGTTGCACTAGATGAGTTAGGAGGCCCTCATGCGGAGTAAACAAATTATTTGTCTAAATCGCGACGGAAGTAATGGCGAGGATTGTGGCCACGTAAAATCGATTTAAGCCCCCAAAATGGAATTCATTTCCGCTGACCGTTCCAAAGTAGATGTAAAACAAAGATCAGGAATCGATAGAATTAACTTACTCCACCCATCAAAGACACCAAAGGGAAAGAAACACAAACACTAAGCGACCAGACCATAATGGAAACCCAAACAAAGAAAGGCCATAAGGACAGTTACTTTCCCACAGAATGGCCATAAGGTCATCCTAAATAAAAAGACACAAGGCGGTTCTTCTTTTCCGGTTTATTTTTTGTAACGGCTTGTCTTGGGGTGTTTGTGTTGCTTATATTATTTTATTTTGGATATCCTATTGGCCATTTTGTGGGAAAGTAACTGCCCCTTTTGGCTTTCTGCTCTTAATGTTTCCATTAGGTTTCATGTTTGTGCTTCTTTCCCTTAAGTGTCTCTGGTGGGAGCTGTGGGTTGATTGTATCGATTCCTGATCATTGCCTCCTCTTCTGTTTTAAATAAGTTCTGCAAAACTCCAACTACAGGAAAACTAAACGAAGTTAAAGTTTTAGAGCTAAAGCTCGGCGAACAATGCGAGCTTCAAAACGAAAGTCATGGAAGGAAAATAATTCAAAACTGAACAACAACACCCCCATTGAAAAGGTCTGGTATATGGTACGAAAATACATCAGGAAAAATAAAGTCCCCTATTTTTACACATTTAAATACTGGTTTTGACACAAAAGCTTCAACTAAGAAAGATATTTCAGATACTATCTGTAGCACATTCTTGAGAAATTCATCGTCGCGAAATTATCCAGACACTTTTAGAAATTTCAAAAAGGACCAAGAAAAAAGAAATCTTAACTTTAAATCCCTCAATCAGGAAGAATACTACAAACATTTTAACTTACCCGAGCTAGTTGAAGTCATTGAAAAATCACATGATACGGAAACCGGCCCCGATGAAATCCACTACCAGATGCTTAAGCAACTACCATAAAGTTCTCTTCCAACACTTCTTGGTATCTCTAATAATATTCTGGAAACGGGGGACTGTCCTAAGAGCTGGCGTTTAGCTAAAGTTGTACCAATTCCAAAATCAGGGAAAGATCATGCAGAACCTACAAATTATCGTCCGATAGCTGTGACAAGTTGATTGTGTAAACAGTGGAGAGAATGATAAACAAGAGATTAGTCTGGTACTTAGAGTCCAACAACCTCATTTCAGAATATCCGGTTTTCGTTCGGAACGTAGTACCAACGACAATTTAATAAGACTAGAAACATTTATGGAGAAAGCATATGATACCACGTGGCGTTATGGAAATAGAAAGATCTCCATAACTTCGGCTTAAGGGGAAAACATCACAATTTTATTCAAAGCTTTTTAGGTGAGTGCGCATTTCAGGTGCGTGTGGGATCTCTATGGACAAGGGCAGGGTGTCCCACAAGGTACTATTCTCTCAACTACGCTATTTAACATCACAATAAATAATATTGTACAATGTTTGGACGACTAAACAAATTGTTCATTATATGTTGATGATTTTTGTACATGTTACCGTTCAAAATATATGAAAACAATTGAATGAAAGCTCCAACAAAATTTAAAAAGAATAGAAGAATGAACTGATAAAAATGGTTTCAAGTTCATTAAGTCTAAAACGCAATGCCCATACAAGTTGGGGAGCAGATCGATATACCTTAATACATCTTTACCGGTCTTTAATAAGTTCTAAATCAGATTATGGGTCTGTTGTTTATGGTTCGGCCAGAAAGTCCTATTTAAAATCCTAGGATCCTTGGATACTATCCATCACCAAGGCCTTCGTCTGGCTATGGAAGCCTTTCTTACATCTTCTATATTAAGCCTTTATGTGGAAGCAGGTGCATCCTTAACTTCGCGCAGAGAAAAAACTTTCTCTTCGGTATGCTATCAGACTCGCTATTAATACATCTAATCCGGCATTCAAAATTCCATTTCCACCTGAATTTGTAGACAGGTATGAAATTAAACCCACAGTAATCAACCCTAATGGATTACGTATATTACCACTGCTAGAAATTTCAGGTATCGACCTTAAATATATTAAATAAACATGAAACTGCCGAAGGTCCATATTTGTGTATTAAAAAACCTTCTATTCTGTTTGACTTACATGATGGAAAAAATCCGAATCAAATCCAATAATACTGAAACAAAACTTTCAGGTACTGCAGTCACGTTATGATGATTACCAGCAAGTCTATACTGATGGTTCCAAAGAAGGAGAAAAAGTTAGTTGTGCGTATGTTTCTAAAGATACGCACTAAACCTCGCGCCTTCCAGATGGTTCATTTATTTTTACAGCTGAAGCCAAAGCAATATACCTAGCTTTAATTTTATCAGTTCTTCAACAATTCAAACAGCAAAAATTTTCTGATTCCCTTTCTGTGCTTAAGGCTTTAGACCATTCATCCTATAAAAATCCTCAAATACAAAAATTGATCGAAAAACATCATGCAATTTCTTAAACACACCAAATCTTGTTTTGTTGTCTTTCGAGCCATATTGACATTGTAGGCAATGGATATGCAGGCAAGAAAGTAAAGGGATCGCTCAATATTGGTCCGTCTGTTTTTAAAAGTCCTTTGAATAATTTTAAACCATTTATCAACAGATACATCTTGTCGGAAAGGCAAGGCGAATGGGACCGTGCAATTAATAACAAACTCAAAGCCATTAAACCTGTCGTTGGAACAGAATGCTCTCCTCCACATTTTTCCAGAAAAGAGAATGTAGTATTAGAATAAGTTACTCATTCTTATATTTTTAATGGTGATGATCAACCTTCTTGTGTTAGATGTGATCAGCCATTCACTGTTTAATAGGTCTTAATTGAATGTGTAGACTTTTCACAGTCCCGTAACTTATACGTCAAAGCTAACACATTACAACAATTGTTTCAAGATGTACCTGTTTATAATATTATTTTATTCTTGAAAGAAATTGTACTTTTTCATACGATTTAATTTTTTTTCAGATTTTCATACATTAACATTCTGACTTTTTTTTTTAACTTTTAATATCCTCATAATTCTACATAGTTTTTGCTCATTAACCGATTGACGCTTATGACCCACAAAGAGGGTTGGCGCGTCGTTAAACTCGAAAACATCATCATCATCATCATCAAGCCCTGAAAGCATACAGAAGTACTCCGATAGCCGCAAATGGTTATTTTAACCCAGCCCAGATGATCATGGGCCGTAATATTAGAGCAACATTTCCTATCCTACCACAGAATTTAATGCAAACGTGGCCAAAGCATAGTGATACAAAGTTAAAACACAAAAGCAAGTTTTACTTTGATCGTAAGCACAATATTTACTGGGTCCAAGTGACCCAGTTCGCCTTAAAACTGATAAAAATAGACCTTGGACGAGATGGGTACGGTTGCTGATGCCGATCCCGATCATCGATCTTACCTGGTCTGCACTCCCGATGACGATTATGTGCGAAACCGTAAGCATTTGCAATCAATAATAAATGCTGAGATTGACCGTGACGCGTCGAAATCGTAGCCAGAAATTCTCTAAGAACCTCAGACTCCCCAATTGGCTCAAACATCTGAATCCGTGAAATCGCGAGCCAAAACATCCTGTTAAAATGTTATGTGACCCTGAGACTGGCAAAGGTTGAAGCCGTCGTTCTAGTGGCAGGAATTTTAAACTAGAAGTGCGTCATTAGGACACGGATGCCCCCGCCTGAAAGTATGTCTATATGTTCGTAATAATCTTGAAAGTAATTGACGGTGTTTAAGTTTTGGAGCCATTTTTCACATTTGACCTCCAAGTATGACCTTGACCTTCGAGGTAAGGACCTTGGTTTTGTGTGAGGCAGATTGTCTCATGATGGTTAACATTTCTACAAAGTAATTTCAACATCCATCTAGAAACAAGAAAACTACTGACTGCGGTTTCGGCCCCTTTTTTACATTTGACCTCTAAATATGACCTTGTCCTTATAGATACGGACCGGGATTTTGCACGTGACACATTGTCTCGTGATGCTCAACATTTCTACCAACTTATTTTAAAATCCATCCAGAAATAGCAAAGTTATTGACTGCGTTTAAGTTTGGGACCCTTTTTTGACCTTTGACCTCTAACTTTGACCTTGACTTTGGCGGTACGGACCTGGGTTTAACACGTGACGCATTGTCGCATGATTGTTAATATTTCTACAAAGTAACTTTAAAATACATCCAGAAATAAGAACGTTATTGATTGCGTTTAAGTTTCGGACGGGCGAACGGACGGACGGTCGGACGGACAGGGCCAACGCTATATGCCCTTCCACCATTCTTCGAATGGAGGAGGCATATAAACCGACTGTTTGAAAGACTTTTTAACAAACTCACGGGCAGTAAACGTTCAAATTGACCTCCGCCTGTGGTCAATTGAAAATAATTTGACTTTAACCGGAGGTCAATTTGAACGGTATTCGTGGGCTGCAAGAAGGTCGCAGGTAAGATTATTCTTGATCAAAAGCAATCTTAACAATCGGAGAATGTCATGCTATCAGGTTTTTGTTCCTGCATGTTCATACCAAGTGTTATCGAAAGGTTTTCAGTCGTTTCGTCGCAATCATTTTTGTCCCGCCCGCGCTGTGGTGCAATCGAAAGTAGAAAGTCAGCAAACACAGGCGAATTTGCTCTGATTGTCAAATGACAAGCTTCCAGTGAGCAAGTGTTGTTGCAGTCAGAAACAGCGATACCATATCTGCTCCAAAGACGTACTTTTATAAATCTGCACGTTTTCCCTACAGTGTTCAGGCCATTTTTGCATCTGAGGACAATTTGAATATGAGGTGGACAATTTGACTAATGGAGATTATAATGTAAAATGCTGTTTGAATGAAAATCATGTTTCTTTTTGTCGCTTTGGTGTAATGTTTAGTATAAAGTCATTGGATCCGTTTTTTGAAAAGAGTGACATCCAAATTCAGACTGTCAGTGTACTCAAATTCACATTCTCTTTACAAATAGCCTATTCGGAAACATTTGATCGGAAGCACACCAGGCGCACATTATCGCGTGCTTATCTTAATATGTTTAACTTTCTTCAGAGATTTGTCACTATGGGTGAAACATGGGTCCATCATTTTACTCCAGAGGCCAAACAATGGAAGCACCCTGGCTCAACCCGCCAACGAATTTAGGCAAAGACTGTTCTATCAGCTTGGACGGTTATGGTCTCGGTTTTCCGGGTTGCAGATAGTATTCGGCTGATAGATTATCTCTAAAAGTGACAAACAATCAATGGCACAAACCATGCATCACTTCTGACGCAGTTACGGGAAAGATTAAAGTTAAGCGCCGCGGAGAGCTTACTTAAGGTGTGTTATTCCATTAGGACAATGCTTCTGCAGTCATGGAGTAGAGTCATGCAATGGAGAGATTAAGTGGAGGCTGGGGTAAAATTTTGGAGCCGTCGCAGTACATGTATAAACCGATCCTATGCAATAGGTTCAGCCTAACATTTTCGCAAAAATTTGACTCTACTCTCCATTCCGAAATGTTTTCTATAATTCGGCTCCAAGCCTCAAATGCATAAAAATATAGTTACCGTGCCTAAGTGTATTCTCTGTGGTGGTGTCAAAGAGTGAAATGCTGTATTGTATTGGCGTCTAGCGTCAGATTGAGCAGTTTGTGTATAACCGGAGATATCCTGACCTTTATCTAAATTGTTCACGAATTTTTTGCTACAAACTCCACTCTGTAGAATTCATTTAACAGAATTGTGAACAGGAGCATTGTCCTAATGGAACAACACACCCTTAGTGAGCTTTTCGCGGAGCTTAGGTTTAATATTTCCACGCAACTGCGTCAGAAGTGAAGCATAATATGTGCCATTGATTTTCTTGGAGATAATCTATCAGCATAATTATTTACAATCTGCATCCCTGAAAATCGAGTGACCATGAGCTTCCTGGCTGATAGTACAGTTTTTGGCGGGTTGAGCCAGGGTGCTTCCATTGTTTCGATTGTTGTTTGGCCTCTGTGGTAAAATGATGGCCCTTTGTTTCATCTATGATGACAAATCTCTGGAGAAAGCTCAAATTGATTAAGATTATCACGCGATAATATGCGCTTGGTGTGTTTCTGGTCAGTTGTATCCGAAGAGGCTATTTGTAAAGAGAATGTGAAGTTTGAGCACACTGACAGTCTGAATTTGGCTGTCACTCTTTCCAGAAAACGGACCCAATGACTTTATACTAAACATAACCCAAAAACGACATGAAGAACCATATTTCATGATTTTCATTCAAAAAGCATTTTCCATTATAATCTCAATTAGCCAAATTGACCATCTCATATTCAAATGGACCTCGATGCAAAAAATGGCCTGAACATTGCAGGGAAAACATGTAGATTTATAAAAGTACGTCTTGGGAGCAGATATTGTATCGCCGTATCTGACTGCGACAATAATTGCTCACTGGAAGCTTATCATTGGACAATCAGAGCAAATTCACCTATGTTTGCTGACTTTCTACTTTCGATTGCACCACAGAGCAGGCAGGACAAAAATGATTGCGACGAAACGACTGAAAACCTTTCAAAAATACTTGATATAAATATGCAGGTACAAAAAACTGATAGCATGACATTCTCCGATTTTTAAGATACGCTTTTGAGCAATATAATCTTACCTGCGACCTTCTTGCAGGCCAAGAATACCAATAACAGGAAATGTTCAAATTGACCTCCGGATATAAGTCAAATTGTTTTCAATTGACCACCGGCGGAGGTCAATTTGAATGTTTACTGCCCATGAAACTGTGTCGGTTATTATACATATAGTTTCATGACTGACAGTGATGGTGTTGGGATTTAATAGTTATTTCTTTTTTAATTTTAGTTTTTAAGCTGAGTGCATTTGATCAATCAAAACTCATAAAAATCGGAGGTGTTTAGGATTGGCTGCAGTTGCAGATATGAATATGCAGTTGCAGATATAGATTTGTTCTTCATTTTATTTACAGTTGTCGATGACAGGGGTGACCTTGAGAATGAAAGTCTCATGAAAATTAAACAACAATGATTACGAACCAGATAGTTGATTGTATATATTACAAACCCACAACCTGTATCTATGTATCTGTGTTGCTAGTCTATGTATCTCTGTGTCCAGTTTATGTATCTGTGTTACTAGTTTATGTATCTGTGTTGCTAAGCTATGTATCTGAGTTCCAAGCTTGTGTATCTGTGCTACAGATCTAGGTATCTTTGTTGTTATTCTTTGCATGTGTTGCTAGTCTGTGTCTATGCTGAGTGACTGTGTATCCGTATTCCTAGACGCTGTATCGTGTTACTAGTCTATATATCTTTGTTTCTATTCTATGTATCTGTGTTACTAGTCTGCGATTGTGTTGCTAGTATGTGTACATGTGTTCCTAGCTTGTCTATCGGTGTTAATAGGCTATGAATTCTGTTGCTTGTCTCAGTTGTGTGTTAATTCATGTATCTGTGCTGTTTGTCTGTGTACATATGTTGCTGTTGGGGTTAATCTGTTGCTAGTCAGTGGCAGAGCAGTGTTGGTAGTCTGTGTATCTGTGTTTCAAGCCCGTGTGTGTGTGTGTGTGTGTGTGTGGTGGTGGGGTGTTTTAGTCCCACCAACAGATAAGGCCATTCGGAAAACGGGACCTCGATTCAAAGCCTCGTCGAAAATAAGGAGAAGCCCGAGCTCGAACCCACGAACACTGGCTTATGAAACCAGCAGCAATCATACCCACTATACCACAGAGGCTTCTATTCCCAGCCTGTGTACCGTTTTGCTTTTCTACGCAGTTTGTTGCGTCTGTGTATCTGTTTATGTTTTATGCTTGTCTGTGTATCTTCGTTGAAAGTCTGTGTATCTGTGTTGCCAGTCTGTGTATCTGTGTTATTAATCTGTGTATCTGTGTTGTTGGCCTGCGTATCTGTGTAAATAGTGCGTATACCTGTGTTGCTATTCTGTTCATTTATGTTATTAGTCTGTGTATATATGTTGCTAGTCTGTTTATCTGTCTTGCCTGTCTGTGTATCTTTGTTGAAGTCTGAATATCGGTGTTGCTAGTATATATATCTTTGTTGCTTATTTCTTTTTCCGTGTTGCTAGTCTATATATATTTGTTGCTAGTATGTGTATCTGTGTTGCTAGTCTGTTTATCTGTCTTGCTAGTCTGTGTATCTGTGTTGTTAGTCTGTTTATCTGTCTTGCTTGTCTGTGTTTCTTTGTTGCTAGTCTGTTTATCTGTGTTAGTAGTCTGTGCAGAAGAATTCCTCGCCTTTATATCAGTGTTGCTAGTCCATATTATCTTCGTAGGTAGTCCGATATGTGTTGTTTGCTAGTATATGCATCTCTGTTGCTAGTTTGTTAATACTAAAAAATTGTAAATAACCACTTCTTAATTAAATTTGGATTCCAATATTCGAGGCAACGAACATAAACGCTGTTAAGTGATCCTGTCGGACTTCCTATTGTATACTGCGGCAAAATTGTAAATTGCAGAAAATTACTGTCGCAATCTTTTAAAGTTAGCAGGTTGGCCGTCTTGTTGCATTTAGTTTATACTAATTTATTTTAGTTCGATTGCGATGAAAGCTTCAAGCTTATTTAATCGCTCTCGAACACTAATTACGCGTGTTTTCACGCGCGCGAAAGAGAGAGGCAGTGTCTTTTACACCACTGCTACCCATTTACAACTAGACGGAGTGGTGCAGTGTCATCACGTGTCTTGCCCAAGGACACACCTCGATACCGGTGGGCGGATTCGAACGCACAGCCTCTCGATCATAAGTCGAATGCGTTAATCACTGCGCTATCGAGGCTGTCTCGTTGCATTTGCAGGTGTATTATTTATTTCACTCACAGTAAAATTCCTTTATTTAGACAATCTTTGGGATTGTTTAAAGTGGTCTTTAAGATCACCTTTGAACAGTCCGAAAGGTGGTCATTGACCAGAGGATTATGTAAGAAAGAATAACTGCAACAAATGAAATAAGCTTTTTATAGAAGAAATAGTCTTAATTTTGGGTGTTCTTGTTTGTTTGTTTGATTTGAGGTTTAACGTCCTCGTCAGCACTGTATAGGTCAATTTAGAGACGTTGCTTCCAATTTTGCGGGACTTTTACCTGACATTGAGATGAAATGACATCTCAAGTCCTGTCGCTCAATTAATTCAATAGGGTGTATAAGCATGCACTGTCCGACACGCACCGCTTGGCCTGGGCATGCTTAGATCCTCTAGCAGTTCACCAGATCTCGTGTGCGATCGGTTTCAGCTCTGCGTGGAAGCATCATGGAGCCCATTTATTTCTTCAAGCCCCGATGGGTGGGGTGGTCTTAATAGCGGAATATATCTGTGTGATTTCAGGAAAATGGATTTTTTGTAGAATGCGGCGCCTTCGATGGAGAAAAAATATCAAACACATTATTGTTTGAGAAGTACAGAAAATGGAATGGCCTACTTATTGAGCCAGTTCCTTCCACGTTCCAGAAACTTAGATCGAAAAATAGGAAATCGTTCAGTGTGATGGCTTGTTTAAGCAAGTCTCAATATCCTGTGCAGGTAAATAATCTTTCTGAATACCATTAGAAAATATACTCATGTTTGATGACAAGAATCTTATATAGATGAAAACCAAGCTCAGTGTATGGCATCGAGAAAGACAGATTGATGTCTCCGAACATCTATGATACATATGTTTTATGTGTAACATTTTCCGGTTTGTGTTGTTCGGCCCAGCTACTAGTAAACAAAGGTAGAAAATGAGATTTTTTAAACTTTTTTCATCAAAACATATTAAATGCATTGGGCTTCTATTAGTTTTTACCAGCCTACACATTGGTAAGCAGGTGACACAACAGATCATTAATTGGATTAGATAAATATAAACTTAGTGATGTTCAGTAGATTACCTGTCCAAAATCAATTATTTGTTTATGGTGGCTTATGTGAACCAATGTAACAAATCAATGGCTAAAACTCAGCTCTATACCATTGCAGATATTGGGTGTGATCAGAATACAAATCAAAAATGAGTTCCTTTAAGAGCAATAAAAATATTCATAAGAAAGAAGATGGATCATACTACGTAGTTTCGGCTAATAAAGCCTCATCAGTGACCCTGTAATGATCGGGCAAAGAAAGCCAGAGGAAACATACTGCAATTTTGCGAATTTCGAATAGGCAGTCGATTCAAAGACTGACATAAACCAGTGGTTCAGCTGAAGTGCACGACCCGCCGGATGCTTTTAGCTTTATGAGTGTTACCATATATGGGTATGGCGGCCATTTTGGTCATGTGACCTTGACCTAAAACGGTTCCCCAAATAAATGCGCCTTATCGTAAGGAGCAAAAGTATATCTTATACTTTTGTACTGTATTCTGAATCGTTTGCAGGAAAAAATGCATTCTCACATTTTCCAATACAAAAGCATATGTGTCAAAATTTGACCTAGGCACAAAGAAGGCCAAGGTCAACCCAGGGTCAACATTTTAGCAATTTATGATGGGCCTACGTCCCAGATGCCATTTATCAAGTTTCGTGGAAATCTGCCCAGTGGTTCTGGAGAAGACTATTTTTGAAGGGTTTTTACCATATATTGCTTGGCGGCCATTTTGGTCATGTGACCTGGACCCCATGAGCAAATTTTGGTTTCCCCCATCCCACAGAAGCTCCATATGAAATTTGACTTCAATCGGCCCAACGGTTTCCGAGGAGAAGCAGTTCGAAATTTTTTACATTTTTCGCCTCTGCGAGGCTATACTAAATGGAATGTAATATTTCGCAAGTTCATTGGTTAGATCGCATTGATATCTATCAGTATGCCAAAAAGTGTTTAAATATTCCAAGCGGTTAAGTCCCTATCACCAAGTTTCACAAACGGGTTACGGACGGACAGACAGACAGACCATCCATATATGGCTTAGCGGCCATTTTGGTCATGTTACCTGGACGCCATGAGCAAATTTTGGTTTCCCCCATCCCATAGAGGCTCCATATGAAATTTGACTTCAATCAGCCCAACGGTTTCCGAGGAGAAGCAGTTCGAAAATTTTCACATTTTCGCCTCGGCGTGGCTATACTTAATGGAATGTAATATTTCGCAAGTTCATTGGTTAGATCTCATTGATATCTATCAGTATGCCAAAAATTGTTTAAATATTCCAAGCGGTTAAGTCACTATCACCAATTTTCACAAACGGGCTATGGACGGACAGACAGACAGACCATATATGGCTTGGCGGCCATTTTGGTCATGTGAGCTGGACCCATGAACAAAGTTTGGTTTCCCCCATCCTATAGATGCTCCATATGAAATTTGTCTTCAATCGGCCCAACGGTTTCCTAGGAGAAGCAGTTCGAAAATTTCCACATTTTTCGCCTCGGCGAGGCTATACTAAATGGAATGTAATATTTAGCAAGTTCATTGGTTAGGTCCCATTGACATCTATCAGTTTACCAAAAATTGTTTAAATATTCCAAGCGGTTAAGTCACTATCACCAATTTTCACAAACGGGTTATTGACGGACAGACAGACAGACCATATATGGCTTGGCGGCCATTTTGGTCATGTGAGCTGGACCCATGAACAAAGTTTGGTTTCCCCCATCCTATAGAGGCTCCATATGAAATTTGACTTCAATCAGCCAAACCGTTTCCGAGGAGAAGCAGTTCGAAAATTTCCACATTTTTCGCCTCGGCGAGGCTATACTGAATTGAATGTAAAATTTAGCAAGTTCATTGGTTAGATCTCATTTATATTTATCAGTATGCCAAAAATTGTTTAAATATTCCAAGCGGTTAAGTCACTATCACCAATTTTCACAAACGGGTTACGGATTTTTCGCCTCGGCGAGGCTTTACTAAATGGAATGTAATATTTCGCAAGTTCATTGGTTAGATCTCATTGATATCTATCAGTATGCCAAAAATGGTTTAAATATTCCAAGGGGTTAAGTCCCTATCACTAATTTACACAAACGGGTTACAGACGGACAGACAGACAGACCATTCATATATGGCTTAGCGGCCACTTTGGTCATGTTACCTGGACCCCATGGGCAAAGTTTGGTTTCCCCCATCCTATAGAGGCTCCATATGAAATTTGACTTCAATCGGCCCAACGGTTTACGAGGAGAAGCAGTTCGAAAATTTTCACATTTTTCGCCTCGGCGAGGCTATACTAAATGGAATGTAATATTTTGCAAGTTCATTGGTTAGATCCCATTTATATCTATCAGTATGCCAAAAATTGTTTAAATATTCCAAGCGGTTAAGTCACTATCACCAATTTTCACAAACGGGTTACGGACGGACAGACAGACAGACCATATATGGCTTGGCGGCCATTTTGGTCATGTGAGCTGGACCCATGAACAAAGTTTGGTTTCCCCCATCCTATAGAGGCTCCATAAGAAATTTGACTTCAATCGGCCCAACGGGTTCCGAGGAGAAGCAGTTCGAAAACTTCCACATTTTTCGCCTCGGCGAGGCTATTCTAAATGGAATGTAATATTTCGCAAATTCATTGGTTAGATCTCATTGATATTTATCAGTATGCCAGAAATTGTTTAAATATTCCAAGCGGTTAAGTCAATATCACCAATTGTCACAAACGGCTTACGGATTTTTCGCCTCGGCGAGGCTTTACTAAATGGAATGTAATATCTCGCACGTTCATTGGTTAGATCTCATTGATATCTATCAGTATGCCAAAAATTGTTTAAATATTCCAAGCGGTTAAGTCACTATCACCAATTTTTACAAGCGGGTTATGGACGGACAGATAGACAGACCATATATGGCTTGGCGGCCATTTTGGTCATGTGACCTAAACCCCATGAGCAAATTTTGGTTTCCCCCATCCCATAGAGGCCCCATATGAAGTTTGACTTCAATCTGCCTAACCGTTTCCGAGGAGAGGCAGTTCGAAAATTTCCACATTTTTCGCCTCGGCGAGGCTATACTAAATGGAATGTAAAATTTAGCAAGTTCATTGGTTAGATCTCATTGATATCTATCAGTATGCCAAAAATGGTTTAAATATTCCAAGGGGTTAAGTCCCTATCACTAATTTACACAAACGGGTTACAGACGGACAGACAGACAGACCATTCATATATGGCTTAGCGGCCATTTTGGTCATGTTACCTGGACCCCATGGGCAAATTTTGGTTTCCCCCATCCTATAGAGGCTCCATATGAAATTTGACTTCAATCGGCCCAACGGTTTACGAGGAGAAGCAGTTCGAAAATTTTCACATTTTTCGCCTCGGCGAGGCTATATTGAAAGGAATGTAATATTTTGCAAGTTCATTGGTTAGATCCCATTTATATCTATCAGTATGCCAAAAATTGTTTAAATATTCCAAGCGGTTAAGTCACTATCACCAATTTTCACAAACGGGTTACGGACGGACAGACAGACAGACCATATATGGCTTGGCGGCCATTTTGGTCATGTGAGCTGGACCCATGAACAAAGTTTGGTTTCTCCCATCCTATAGAGGCTCCATAAGAAATTTGACTTCAATCGGCCCAACGGGTTCCGAGGAGAAGCAGTTCGATAACTTCCACATTTTTCGCCTCGGCGAGGCTATTCTAAATGGAATGTAATATTTCGCAAATTCATTGGTTAGATCTCATTGATATTTATCAGTATGCCAGAAATTGTTTAAATATTCCAAGCGGTTAAGTCAATATCACCAATTGTCACAAACGGCTTACGGATTTTTCGCCTCGGCGAGGCTTTACTAAATGAAATGTTATATATTGCAAGTTCTTTGGTTAGATCTCATTGATATCTATCAGTATGCCAAAAATTGTTTAAATATTCCACGCGGTTAAGTCACTATCACCAATTTTTACAAGCGGGTTATGGACGGACAGATAGACAGACCATATATGGCTTGGCGGCCATTTTGGTCATGTGACCTAAACCCCATGAGCAAATTTTGGTTTCCCCCATCCCATAGAGGCTCCATATGAAGTTTGACTTCAATCTGCCTAACCGTTTCCGAGGAGAGGCAGTTCGAAAATTTCCACATTTTTCGCCTCGGCGAGGCTATACTAAATGGAATGTAAAATTTAGCAAGTTCATTGGTTAGATCTCATTGATATTTATCAGTATGCCAAAAATTGTTTAAATATTCCAAGCGGTTAAGTCACTATCACCAATTTTCACAAAAGGGTTACGGATTTTTCGCCTCGGCGAGGCTTTACTAAATGGAATGTAATATTTCGCAAGTTCATTGGTTAGATCTCATTGATATCAATCAGTATGCCAAAAATAGTTTAAATATTCCAAGGGGTTAAGTCCCTATCACCAATTTACACAAACGGGTTACAGACGGACAGACAGACAGACCATCCATATATGGCTTAGCGGCCATTTTGGTCATGTTACCTGGACCCCATGGGCAAATTTTGGTTTCCCCCATCCTATAGAGACTCCATATGAAATTTGACTTCAATCGGCCCAACGGTTTCCGAGGAGAAGCAGTTCGAAAATTTTCACATTTTTCGCCTCGGCGAGGCTATACTAAATGGAATGTAATATTTCGCAAGTTCATTGGTTAGATCCCATTTATATCTATCAGTATGCCAAAAATTGTTTAAATATTCCAAGCGGTTAAGTCACTATCACCAATTTTCACAAACGGGTTACGGACGGACAGACAGACAGACCATATATGGCTTGGCGGCCATTTTGGTCATGTGAGCTGGACCCATGAACAAAGTTTGGTTTCCCCCATCCTATAGAGGCTCCATAAGAAATTTGACTTCAATCGGCCCAACGGGTTCCGAGGAGAAGCAGTTCGAAAATTTCCACATTTTTCGCCTCGGCGAGGCTATTCTAAATGGAATGTAATATTTCTCAAGTTCATTGGTTAGATCCTATTGATATTTATCAGTTCAGCAAAAATTGTTTAAATATTCCAAGCGGTTAAGTC
The DNA here is from genome assembly GCA_963580285.1 of Lucinisca nassula. NCBI lineage: Eukaryota > Metazoa > Mollusca > Bivalvia > Lucinida > Lucinidae > Lucinisca > Lucinisca nassula. Next base: position 4,117,620 of record OY757019.1, on the reverse strand, counting down.
ACTATCACCAATTGTCACAAACGGCTTACGGATTTTTCGCCTCGGCGAGGCTTTACTAAATGAAATGTTATATATTGCAAGTTCTTTGGTTAGATCTCATTGATATCTATCAGTATGCCAAAAATTGTTTAAATATTCCAAGCGGTTAAGTCACTATCACCAATTTTTACAAGCGGGTTATGGACGGACAGATAGACAGACCATATATGGCTTGGCGGCCATTTTGGTCATATGACCTAAACCCGCAAATTTTGGTTTCCCCCATCCCATAGAGGCTCCATATGAAATTTGACTTCAATCTGCCTAACCGTTTCCGAGGAGAAGCTGTTCGAAAATTTCCACTTTTTTCGCCTCGGCGAGGCTATACTAAATGGAATGTAAAATTTAGCAAGTTCATTGGTTAGATCTCATTGATGTTTATTAGTATGCCAAAAATTGTTTAAATACTCCAAGCGGTTAAGTCACTATCACCAATTTTCACAAACAAGTTACGGATTTTTCGCCTCGGCGAGGCTTTACTAAATGGAATGTAATATTTCGCAAGTTCATTGGTTAGATCTCATTGATATCTATCAGTATGCCAAAAAAGGTTTAAATAGTCCAAGCGGTTAAGTCACTATCACCAATTTTCACAAACGGGTTACGGACGGACAAACAGACAGACCATATATGGCTTGGCGGCCATTTTGGTCATATGACCTAAACCCGCAAATTTTGGTTTCCCCCATCCCATAGAGGCTCCATATGAAATTTGACTTCAATCTGCCTAACCGTTTCCGAGGAGAAGCTGTTCGAAAATTTCCACTTTTTTCGCCTCGGCGAGGCTATACTAAATGGAATGTAAAATTTAGCAAGTTCATTGGTTAGATCTCATTGATGTTTATTAGTATGCCAAAAATTGTTTAAATACTCCAAGCGGTTAAGTCACTATCACCAATTTTCACAAACAAGTTACGGATTTTTCGCCTCGGCGAGGCTTTACTAAATGGAATGTAATATTTCGCAAGTTCATTGGTTAGATCTCATTGATATCTATCAGTATGCCAAAAAAGGTTTAAATAGTCCAAGCGGTTAAGTCACTATCACCAATTTTCACAAACGGGTTACGGACGGACAAACAGACAGACCATATATGGCTTGGCGGCCATTTTGGTCATGTGTCCTGGACCCCATGAGCAAATTTTGGTTACCCCCATCCCATAGAGGCTCCATATGAAATTTGACTTCAATCGGCCCAACGGGTTCCGAGGAGAAGTAGTTCGAAAGTTTTCACAATTTTCGCCTCTGCGAGGCTATACATAATGGAATGTAATATTTCCCAAGTTTATTGGTTAGATCTCCTTGAAATCTATCAGTATGCCAAAAATTGTTTTAATATTCCAATCGGTTAAGTCACTATCCCTATTTTTCACAAACGGGTTACGGACGGAAAGACTGACAGACCATATATGGCTTGGCCATTTTGGTCATGTGAGCTGGACCCCATGAGCAAAGTTTGGTTTCCCCCATCACATAGAGGCTCCATATGAAATTTGACTTCAATCGGCCCAACGGTTTCCGTGGAGAAGCAGTTCGAAAATGTCCACATTTTTCGCCTCGGCGAGGCTATACTAAATGAAATGTAATATTTCGCAAATTCATTGGTTAGATCTCATTGATATTTATCAGTATGACAGAAATTGTTTAAATTTTCCAAGCGGTTAAGTCACTATCACCAATTGTCACAAACGGCTTACGGATTTTTCGCCTCGGCGAGGCTTTACTAAATGGAATGTAATATCTCGCACGTTCATTGGTTAGATCTCATTGATATCTATCAGTATGTCAAAATTGTTTAAATATTCCAAGCGGTTAAGTCACTATCACCAATTTTCACAAACGGTTTACGGATTTTTCGCCTCGGCGAGGCTCTACTAAATGGAATGTAATACTTCGCAAGTTCTTTGGTTAGATCTCATTGATATCTATCAGTATGCCAAAAATGGTTTAAATAGTCCAAGCGGTTAAGTCACTATCACCAATTTTCACAAACGGGTTACGGACGGACAAACAGACAGACCATATATGGCTTGGCGGCCATTTTGGTCATGTGACCTGGACCCCATGAGCAAATTTTGGTTTCCCCCATCCCACAGAGGCTCCATATGAAATTTGACTTCAATCGTCCCAACGGGTTCCAAGGAGAAGCAGTTCGAAAATTTTCACAATTTTCGCCTCTGCGAGGCTATACTTAATGGAATGTAATATTTCCCAAGTTCATTTGTTACATCTCATTGATATCTATCAGTATGCCAAAAATTGTTTTTATTCCAAGCGGTTAAGTCACTATCACCATTTTTCACAAACGGGTTACGGACGGAAAGACTGACAGACCATATATGGCTTGGCCATTTTGGTCATGTGAGCTTGACCCCATGAGCAAAGTTTGGTTTCCCCCATCACATAGAGGCTCCATATGAAATTTGACTTCAATCGGCCCAACGGTTTCCGTGGAGAAGCAGTTCGAAAATGTCCACATTTTTCGCCTCGGCGAGGCTATACTAAATGAAATGTAATATTTCGCAAATTCATTGGTTAGATCTCATTGATATTTATCAGTATGCCAGAAATTGTTTAAATATTCCAAGCGGTTAAGTCAATATCACCAATTGTCACAAACGGCTTACGGATTTTTCGCCTCGGCGAGGCTTTACTAAATAGAATGTAATATCTCGCACGTTCATTGGTTAGATCTCATTGATATCTATCAGTATGCCAAAAATTGTTTAAATATTCCAAGCGGTTAAGTCACTATCACCAATTTTCACAAACGGGTTACGGACAGACAGACAGACATACCATATATGGCTCGGAGGCCATTTTGGTCATGTGACCTGGACCCCATGAGCAAATTTTGGTTTCCCCCGTCCCATGGAGGCTCCATATAAAATTTGACTTCAATCGGCCCAACGGTTTCCGAGGAGAAGCAGTTCGAAAATGTTCACATTTTTCGCCTCGGCGAGGCTATACTAAATGGAATGTAATATTTCGCAAGTTCATTGGTTAGATCTTATTGATATCTATCAGTATGCCAGAAATTGTTTAAATATTCCAAGCGGTTAAGACACTACCACCAATTTTCACAAACGGGTTACGGACAGACAGACAGACTGACAGACTGACAGAATGACCGAATGACAGAATGACACGGTGATTTTAGGGCACTTTAGAAAATCAACCGACTACAGTCGGTCGCTTTTTCTGCGGGTCGTGCAATCAAAATGGGGTCCAAATAAATAAAAACCTGTCTAGAATATGAGGCTAAACCAATAATTTTTTCCTGATTTCTCAGAATATTCACGCTGATCTCAAGGGACCAAAAATAAAATATAAACTGCACTATGGTTGATGTACGGGGAGACGTTTTACGGCCGCGACACGGCACAACACCAGCTGCAGTGAAGGCAAATGAAAATCAAAAATGAGTTCCTTTAAGAGCAATGAAAACATTCATAAGAAAGAAGATGGGTCATACTACGTAGTTTCGGCTAATAAAGCTTCATCAGTGACCGTGTAATGATCCGGCAAAGAAAACCAGAGGAAACATACTGCAATTTTGCGAATTTCGAATAGGCAGTCGATTCAAAGACTGATATAAATCAAAATGGGGTCCAAATAAATAAAAACCTGTCTAGAATATGAGTCTAAACCAATAATTTCTTTCTGATTTCTGAGAATATTCACGCTGATCTCAAAGGACCAAAAGTAAAATATAAACTGCACTATGGTTGATGTACGGGGAGACGTTTTACGGCCGCGACACGGCACAACACCAGCTGCAGTGAAGGCAAATAAAAATCAAAAATGAGTTCCTTTAAGAGCAATGAAAACATTCATAAGAAAGAAGATGGGTCATACTACGTAGTTTCGGCTAATAAAGCTCCATCAGTGACCCTGTAATGATCCGGCAAAGAAAACCAGAGGAAACATACTGCAATTTTGCGAATTTCGAATAGGCAGTCGATTCAAAGACTGATATAAATCAAAATGGGGTCCAAATAAATAAAAACCTGTCTAGAATATGAGTCTAAACCAATAATTTCTTTCTGGTTTCTCAGAATATTCACGCTGATCTCAAAGGACCAAAAGTAAAATATAAACTGCACTATGGTTGATGTACGGGGAGACGTTTTACGGCCGCCACACGGCACAACACCAGCTGCAGTGAAGGCAAATAAAAATAAAAATTGAGTTCCTTTAAGAGCAATGAAAACATTCATAAGAAAGAAGATGGGTCATATTACGTAGTTTCGGCTAAAAAAGCCTCATCAGAGACCCTGTAATGAAGCCTTTTTGACAAAGTTTCTGGTGCTGAACTGGCTGCTTTCAGTCTTTCATTTCAAATATGGGGATAAACTTTTGGCTTATCTAATTTCAATTTTTTGTTTTTGATTTATCCAGTATCAAAGCACCCATCCTGTAAACACAATCATTAACACAGTGAAACTTTTGTGCAGTGATTGCATAAATTATTATAAATTGCATGAATGAAAAATATAAAATGAAGTACACCCATTGGTGTAATGGGAAATCATTTTACAAGCTAAATGCAAGAGATTTCAACACCTCAACCATATCAGTGAGCTTGTTGCCGAATCGGTAGAACTGGTCATTTTTTGCTGCCATACACTGGATTAAAAATAGTACCAGGTGAGATTACATTTTTAAATTTTTGGGAACAATTAATTTTCAGTACTATTTAGGTATTTTACTTCGAATTTCTATGTTGCAGTGCCTAAAGGCAACATTGAGCCACATTTATATGACAGTATTTTACACATTGTGGTTCTGTGGATTGAGATATCATTTTTTTTGCAAAACCAAGGAAAAATGCAATAAATTACTAAAATGGTGACTTTCGAATAAAAATCTTTGGCTTTCATATTCTTACATTTACATTGACTACCATCCGATGAAAAGTCTTTTTGGGTAATGATTGGCAAATATGATTTTTTTTCAATACCCCAAATGTAGTGAAATAACTGTATTGAGGAACCTTAAACCCCAAATCAAGCAAGCAAGCAAGCTAAAGGTACTCACATTTTGTCATCGCATTACAGTAACACATCCGTGTGACATAATTTTCCAAAACATTTACTCTCTGATGAAACATGGAGATATTTTTGCCGATTTTTAGTAAACTAAGTAGGAGTCCTGGTCACTTCGAAAAAGGATATGCAGGGTAAGTAGGATACGTAAAGTAAGTAACCTAAGTAGACTTATAAGTAACATAAGTAATGTAAGTAACCTCTCCACCAGCTACACCTACCATACCAGAGTAAGTTAAATAGCTAAGTAAACTAAGTAAGCATGATGGTCACTCCAAACAGGGTTGCGAAGGGTAAGTAGGATAATTAAACTAAGTAACCTAAGTTGAATTCTAAGTAACATAAGTAAGATAAGTAACTACTCCACCAGCTACGCTACCCATGCCAGAGTAAGTTAAGTAAGCTAAGGAAACTAAGTAAGCGGCAAAGTCTGTCCCAACGATGATAAGCAGGGTAAGTAGGATAAGAAAACTAAGTAACCTAAGTAGAATTATAAGTAATGTAAGTAACTACTCCATTAGCCACTCTACCCAGACAAGAGTAAGTTAAGTAAGCTAAGTAAACTAAGTAAGCGGCGAAGTCTGTACTGGAGATGATGAGTCGGGTTAGTAGGATAAGTAAACTAAGTAACCTGAGTAGAATTCTAAGTAACATAAGTAAAGTAAGTGACTGCTCTACCAGCAACGCTACCAATACCAAAGTAAGTTGAGTAAACTAAGTTGGCGACCTTGTCATCCCGAACAATGATGAGCCGGGTAAATAGGATGAGTAAATTAATTAACCTAAGTAGAATTCTAAGTAACGTAAGTAAGGTAAGTAACTGTCCTACTACCTATACCACCCTTACCACAGTAAGTTAAGTAAACTAAGTAAGCGACAATGTCTGTCCGAACGAGGATCAGTAGGGTAAGTAGGATAAGTAAACTAAGTAACCAAAGTAGATTTCTAAGTAACGTAAGTAAGGTAAGTAACTACTCCATTAGCCACTCCACCCATACCAGAGTAAGTTAAGTAAACTACGTAAGCGGCGAAGTCTGTACTGAAGATGATGAGTAGGGTAAGTAGGATAAGTAGACTAAGTAGCCTGAGTAGAATTCTAAGTAACATAAGTAGAGTTAAAACTGCTCTACCAGCAACGCTACCAATACCAAAGTAAGTTGAGTAAACTAAGTTGGCGACCTTGTCATCCCGAACAATGGTGAGCCGGGTAAATAGGATAAGTAAACTAAGTAACCTAAGTTGAATTCTTAGTAACGTAAGTAAGGTAAGAAACTGTCCTACTACATTTACCACCCTTACCACAGTAAGTTAAGTAAACTAAGTAAGCGACAAAGTCTGTCCCAACGAGGATCAGTAGGGTAAGTAGGATAAGTAAAATAAGTAGCCTGAGTATCATTCTAAGTAACATATGTAAGGTAAACAACTGCTTTACCAGCAACGCTACCAATACCAAAGTTAGTTGAGTAAGCTAAGTAAACTTAGTTGGCGACTTTGTCACTCCGAACAATGATGAGTAGGGTAAGTAGGATAAGTAAACTACGTCACCTAAGTAATATTCTAAGTAACATAAGTAACTACTCCACTAGCCACTCTACCCATACCAGAGTAAGTTAAGTAAGCTAAGTAAACTAAGCAAGCAGCGAAGCCTGTACCGAAGAGGATGAGAAGGGTAAGTAGGATAAGTAAACTTATTAACCTGAGAAGAATTCTAAGTAACATAAGTAAGGTAAGTAACTACTCCACTAGCCACTCTACCCAGACCAGAGTAAGTTAAGTAAGCTAAGTAAACTAAGTAAGCGGCGAAGTCTGTCCCATAGAGGATGAGTAGGGTAAGTAGGTTAAGTATACTAAGTAACCTAAGTAGAATTCCAAGTAACGTAATTAAGGTAAGTTACTACTCCATTAGTCACTCTACCCAAACCATAATAAGTTAAGTAAGTTAAGTAAATTAAGTAAGCGGTGAAGCCTGTACTGGAGAGGATGAGTAGGGTAAATAGGATAAGTAAACTAAGTAACCTGAGCACAATTCTAAGTAACATAAGTAAGGTAAGTTACTGCTCTACCTGCAACGCTACCAATACCAAAGTAAGTTGAGTAAGCTAAGTAAACTAAGTTGGCGACCTTGTCATTCCGAACAATGATGAGCAGGATAAGAAGGATAAGTAAACTAAGTAACATAAGTAGAATTCTAAGTAACGTAAGTAAGGTAAGTAACTTATCTTCTACCTATACCACCTTTACCACAGTAAGTTAAGTAAGCTAAGTAAACTTAGTAAGCGGAAAAGTCTGCCCCAACGAGGATCAGTAGGGTAAGTAGGATAAGTAAACTAAGTAACCTGAGTAGAATTCTAAGTAACAGAAGTAAGGTTAGTTACTGTTCTACCAGCAACGCCAACAATACCAAAGTAAGTTGAGTAAGCTAAGTAAACTAAGTTTGGCGACTTTTTCACGCCGAACAATGATGAGTACGGTAAGAAGGAAAAGTAACCTTAGTAGAATTCTAAGTAACGTAAGAAAGATAAGTAACTGTCCTACTACCTATACCACCCTTACCACAGTAAGTTAAGTAAGCTAAGTAAACTAAGTAAGCGGCGAAGTCTGTCATCCCGTACAATGATGAGCAGGATAAGTAAGATAAGTAAACAAAGTAACCTGAGTAGAATTCTAAGTAACGTAAGTAAGGTAAGTAACTGTCCTGCTACCTACACCACTCTTACCACAGTAAGTTAAGTAAGCTAAGTAAACTAAGTTAGCGGCGAAGTATGTCCCATAGAGGACGAGAAGGGTAAGTAGGATAAGTAAACTAAGTAACCTAAGTAGATTTCTAAGTAACGTAAGTAAGGTAAGTAACTACTACATTAGCCACTCTATCCATACGAGAGTAAGTTAAGTAAGCTAAGTAAACTAAGTAAGCGGCAAAGTCTGTCATCCCGTACAATGATAAGCAGGATAAGTAAGATAAGTAAACTAAGTAACCAAAGTAGAATTCCAAGTAACGTTAGTAAGGTAAGTAACTGTCCTGCTACCTATACCACCCTTACCACAGTAAGTTAAGTAAGCTAAGTAAACGAAGTAAGCGGCGAAATCTGTACTGAAGAGGATAAGTAGGGTAAGTAGGATAAGCAAACTAGGTACCCTGAGCAGAATTCTAAGTAACATAAGTAAGGTAAGTTGCTGCAATACCAGCAACGCTACCAAAAACAAAGTAAGTTGAGTAAGCTAAGTAAACTCAGTTGGCGACCTTGTCATCCCGAACAACGATGAACAGGGTAAGTAGGATAAGTAAACTAAGAAACCTAAGTAGAATTCTAAATAACGTAGGTAAAGTAAGTAACTACACCATGAGCTACACCAACCGTACCAGCTCAAAAACATCATTAAAACATGTAATGAACACGGAGATAGTGTGTTTCCCCGGTATATAAAGGAATATGCCATGACTGTCCCTAACCCGGTTTACGATAACACACCCGTGCAACATGGTGCATTTTTCGCATCTCCAAAAATGGCTACCTTTCTGATGAAAATATGTGATTTTTTTTCTCATTAATACTGTAAACATAGATTGTGGTTGCTCGTTAGAACTGCCTCAATCAGGCGGTGCTAACAAGTACCCACAACCTATGTCTTGGGGCAGAAATAAGTATAAATAATAATTTTAGAAAAACCTTGGTTTTTGAGTGATCTCCCCTGACAGTAATATCTTGTGATAGCCATGACAACAAAACTTTTGTGGTTTAATTCTGGTGCACTTTCTATTGGTGAGCAATCTTCTGAAGGCCATTTTGACTTTTGATCGGGGGATTTGCCATCTCTTCTGATGGGAAGATAACTTTCGGGACTTGCTGTTTGCTTTTCCATAAGCTCAGTCCCACTGAAAAAGGGGTCTGCTCTTAAAAGAAAGAATTTGCTCCTCAGGTGCTAATTCTTTCCTTTAAGTGTTGACCCCTATTGCCATGGGAAACAAAAATACTTTTGAAGGAGTTGCCTCCCCTGAAGGTGTACCCATTCCCCTTAATTACTGAGTAATAAATGAGCAGCGCCCAACATAACCTATGTTAAGGCTTGTGCAAAGAGCGAAGACTCAGTTCAACCTGCACATTCGTGCAGTCTGATCAGAGCCTTCACTGATTACATGTACCTTCAATAGCCTGCGGGCTATTCAAAGAGAGATACATGGCATCTCTTGTCTAAATGAGTAAATGAGCAGACTAATCCGGTTATTTGAAGCTCTCAAGTCTTTATGAAGGTTATGTCATGCACTGGCTCAAATCACAGTCACGTGTAAAGAGCGCATAGCACCAGTAATTTGTCTACTTTCAACTGACTATCAAACTGTGATTTATCACTCAACAATTTGCAAACTAGAGCTGATCTTTTGAGCTCACCTGTCACGTAGTTACAAGTCGAGCTTTTGTGATCACATTTCGTCCGTCGTCCGTGCGTGCGAGCGTGCGTGCGTAAACAATTTCTTGTCCGCACGATAGCATCTTCATTTATGATTTGATTTTAACCAGACTTGCACACAACTTGTACCACCATGAGATCTGTGTTCCTTTCTTGAACCAGCCATATCCCATCATGTGTTTAGGAGTTACGGCCCCTGAAAGGGCAAAAATTGCCTATTTTGGTCTTGTCCGCATGATAGCATCTTCATTTATGATTTGATTATAACCAGACTTGCACACAACTTGTATCACCATGAGTTCTGGGTTCCTTTCTTGAACCAGCCATATCCAATCATGTGTTATCGAATTACGGCCCCTGAATGGGCAAAAATTGCCTATTTTGGTCTAGTCCGCACGATAGCGTCTTCATTTATGATTTGATTTTAACCAGACTTGCACACAACTTGTAAACTTGAACCACCATGAGATCTAGGTTCCTTTCTTGAACCAGCCATATCCCATCATGTGTTATGGAGTTACGACTCCTGAAAGGGCAAAAATTGCCTATTTTTATCTTGTCCGCATGATAGCATCTTCATTTATGATTTGATTTTAACCAGACTTGCACACAACTTGTATCACCATGAGATCTGGGTTCCTTTCTTGAACCAGCCATATCCCATCATGTGTTTCTTAGGTACGGCCCCTGAAAGGGCATAAATTGTCTTTTTTGGTCTTGACTGCATGATAGCTGTTTCATTTATGATTTGATTTTAACTAAACTTGCACAAATTTTGTACCACAAATAAATATCTCGGTCGAGTTCGAATATGGGTATTGTCGGGTCAAAAAGTAGGTTAGTAGGTCAAATCATAGAAAAAAAACCTTCTGAACACACTAGAGGCCACAATTTATGTCCAATCATCATCAAACTTGCTCAGAATGATCATCTTGATAATATCTCAGTCAAGTGCGAATATGGGTGTTGTCGGGTCAAAAAGTAGGTCAGTAGGTCAAATCATAGAAAAACCTTCTGAACACACTAGAGACCACAATTTAAGTCCAATCATCATCAAACTTGCTCAGAATGATCATCTTGATAACATCTTGGTCTCGTTCGAATATGGGTCCTGTCAGGTCAAAAAGTAGGTCGGTAGGTCAAATCATAGAAAAACCTTGTGAACACACTAGAGGGCACAGTTTTGGTCCAATCATCATCAAACTTACCCAGAATGATCATCTTGACAATATCTGAGTCAAGTTCGAATATGGGTCATGTTGGTTCAAAAAGTAGGCCAATAATTCAAATCAGAGCAAAGCCTTGTGAACACACTGGAGGCCCCAGTTTTGGTCCAATCATCATCAAACTTGCTCAGAATGATCATCTTGATAATATCTTGGTCACGTTCGAATATGGGTCGTGGCAGGTCAGTAGGTAAAATCAGAGAAAAATCTTCTGAACACACTAGAGGCCACAGTTTTGGTCCAATCATCATCAAACTTGCTCAGAATGATAGTCTTGACAATATCTCGGTCAAGTTCGAATATGCGTTATGTCAGGTCAAAAGTAGGCCAGTAGGTCAAATTATAGAAAAACCTTCTGAACACACTAGAGGCCACAGTTTAGGTTTGATCATCATCAAACTTACCCAGAATGATCATCTTGACAATATCTGAGTCAAGTTCGAATATGGGTTTAAAAGAGGTCAGTAGATCAAATCATAGAAAAACCCTCTGGACACACTAGAGGCCACAGTTTTGGTCCGATCATCATCAAACTTGCTCAAAATGATAATTTGACAATATCTCAAATAATTTCGAATATGGGTTATATCTGGTCAGTAAGTAGGTCAGTAGGTCAGAGTGTTGAAAAACCTTGTGGACACACTAGAGACCCCAGTTTTGGTCCGATCATCATCAAGCTTGCTCACAATGATCATCTTGATAATATCTGGGTCAATTTCGAATATAGGTCATGTTGGGTCAAAAAGTAGGTCAGCAGGTCAAATCATAGAAAAATGTTTTGAACACTTTAAGAGGCCACAGTTTTAGTCAAATCATCATAAAACTTGCTCAGAATGATCATTTGGACAATATCTCAGTTAAGTTCGAATATGGGTCATGTCATATCAAAAAGTAGATCAGTAGGTTATTTTTTCATAACTTTTGAACCGTTTGAGATAGAGCCTTCATATTTGATATGTAGGTTTCTTGTGACAAGGGCTTCCCACTCATATAAAGATTTGACCTGTGACGTTGACATGTGACCTACTTTATCATAACTTTTGAACACTATGAGAAAGAGCCTTCATATTTGGCATGTATGTTCCGTATGACAAGGTTTTCTCCACCATTCAAAACTTTTGAGCCTGTCCTTGACCTTTGACCTACTTTGTCATAACTTTTGAAGCGTTTAAGAAACAGCCTTTATATTTGGCATAAAGGTTCCTTCATAGGAGTGAGTTTTTGAGTTTAAGTCTCACCAACAGCTAAGGTCATACAGTGAGGGGACCTCTGTTTAAATACCAATCTGAAAGACTGGAGAAGCCTGGGATTGATACTGCTACCCCTGGTTTACAAGGCAAGTAGCATGGCCACTTCACCATGAAGGCTTCTAAACTTCATTGGAATGCTGTGTAGATGACCCTCTAGGAAAATATCATAACGATTAACAAATGGTCACAATGGCTAAAATAGAAAAAACATTGTAAATTTGCTTCAATTGGATTTAAATCATCACAGGAATGTTGCCTAGGTGACTCCCTACCAAAATAGTTAAAACTCATTCCACTCCAATGAACAAGATGGCTGCCAGAGGTAAAAATTAAAAAAAAATCTTCAAACATCAATTCCTTCTGTACCCTTGGACCAATTTCATTCAAACTTCGAAGTAATGTTGCTTAGATGACCCTCTACCAAAAAGGCTTAAACTATCCTGCTCCGATGAACAAAATGGCCACAGTAGCTAAAACTAAAAAAAATTGTAAATTTGACTCAAATGTAAACCCCTCCTAAACCCTAAGGCCAATTTGATTCAAATTTCACAGGAATGTTGCCTAGGTTACTATCTACCAAATAAGCTGAAATTACTCTGCTGATGAACAAGATGGCCACCATAGCTAAAAATAGAATGTACTCGAGACATTGACATAAAGGTGAGCGAACCAGGGCCCTGGGGCCCCTCTTGTTCAATTCTAATGCTAAAAATCAGCAAGGAATCAGTTGGTTTAAACAATATTTATTTCACTAAAGAATGATTGTTTGTTTGTCCCCATCAATACTATTTAGGTCCTTTTGGAGACATTGCTTCCAATTTATAGGACTTTTACTCAACATTGAGATGAAAGGACATCTCAGTCCTGCCGCCGAATGAAACCATTAGTGTTCACATGCATTGGACGACTTGCAACACTTAAGTCTTTGCCTGGGCAGGCTTAGCAGTTTACCAGTCCTCATGTGTGGCCTGGTTCAGCTCTGCGTAGAAGCATCATGTAGCCCAATCTATTTCTCCAAGCCCCGATGGGCGGGGCAATTAATAAAGTATGAACATGTGTAAATAACACATAAACAAATTCTATGACAGGATTTGAGAACAATCCATATGCATTATGTGAGGAAAAAAATATAACTTCACACAAAAGATGATATCTCGAGCAATATCTACTTTCAAGGTCATGGCCTCAAGTCAAGGTCACTATGGCTATTTTTAGAGAAACAGTGTCATCACTTTTGACATTGCTATTTTCGGCTGAGGCGATGGCACTGGCCGGGGGTATACGTGCCCCACTGGGCACTTTGTCTAGTGGTTTTTAATTTTGGTTTTACGACCGGCCATTTCATGATTATTTCACTCATGATAAGCCGATCTTTAATCAGAGATTGGCGAAAACCGGAGTACCTGGGGAAAAACACATGAAGATCTGTTGCAGAAGACCAACAAACATGACCTTGCCACGGTGGTACAATGCACCATTTGCGGAGCTCTTGTTCAGTTTTCTCCCCTGACATTATAACCATGTGATGATCATAATTCAATTCCCTAAAGATATATTCATGGTCATTAATGCACAGTTGTACCCAAAGTTTAGTTACCATGTCATGCATAAGAAAGAAAGCTAACTCTTGGTGCCATGTTATCCCCCTTTCCAGTACATCAGTATGACCACCTTTTGGTCCCCAAATCTGCAATACCCTTCAAGACATATTGATAGTACTCCTGACGTGTCATCTTGATAGTACTGAAAGTTTAACACGAGGTTGAGCAGGCTTTTCTTGGTTAGCTAGTGAAGGAGTTACTTACTTTACTTAGGTTACTTAATGTTCTACTAAATTTTCTTATACAACTTACCCAACTCATCCTCTTTGGGACAGACTTCGCCGCTTACTTAGTTTTCTTAGCTTACTTAACTTGCTCTGGAATGGTTGGTGTAGCTGGTGGAGAGGTTATTTACTTTACTTATGATACTTAGACGTCTACTTAGGTTACTTACTTTACTTATCCTACTTACCCTGCTACTTAGGTTACTTATCCTACTTACCGTACTCATCTTTGTTGGAACAGACTTCGGCACTTACTTAGTTAATACTTAACTTAGCCTGGTATGAGAAGCGTAGCTGATGGAGTAGTTACTTACCTTACTTATGATACTTAGAATTCTACTTAGGTTGCTTAGTTTACTTATCCTACTTACCCTACTCATCATTTTTCCGAGGCCGCCAAGTTAGTAGACTTAGCTTACTGGACTCTCATTGATATCTTTAGCGTTGCTGTTGGAGCAGTAACTTACCTTACTTATGTTACTTAGAATTCTACTCAGCTTACTTAGTTTACTTAACGTACTTACCCTACTAATTCTCTTCAGTACAGACTTCGCTGCTTACTTAGTTTGTTTAGCTTACTTAACTTACTCTGGTATGGGTAGAGTGGCTAGTGGAGTAGTTACTTACCCTACTTAGAATTCTAATATTACTTAGTTTACTTATCCTACTCATCCTCTTCGGTACAGACTTCGCTGCTTCCTTAGTTTACTTAGCTTTCTTAACTTAGTGTGGTATTGGTAGAGTGGCTAGTGGAGTTGTTACTTATTTTACTTATCCTACTTAACCCTAGTCATCTTGTTCGGAGTGACAAAGTAGCCAACTAAGTATACTCAGCTTACTCAACTTAATTTGGTATTGGTAGCATTGCTTGTGGAGCAGTAACTTACCTTACTTATGTTACTTAGTTTACTTATCCTACTTACCCTATTCATCCTCTTCAGTACAAACTTCGCTGCTTACTTAGTTTCCTTAGCTTACTTAACTTACTCTGGTATGGGTAGAGTGGCTAGTGGAGTAGTTTATTACCCTACTTAGAATTCTACTTAGGTTACTTAGTTTACTTATGCTGCTTACCCTACTCATCCTCGTTGGGACAGACTTTGCCGCTTACTTAGTTTACTTAGCTTACTTATCTTACTGTGGTAAGGGTGGTATAGGTGGTAGTTACTTACCTTACTTACAATACTTAGAATTCTACTTAGGTTACTTAGTTTACTTATCCTACTTACCCTGGTCATCATTGTTCGGGATGACAAGGCCGCCAACATAGTTTACTTAGCTTAGTCAACTTACTTCGGTATTGGTAGCGTTGTTGGTAAAGCAGTAACTTACCTTACTGATGTTACTTAGAATTCTACTCAGGTTACTTAGTTTACTTAACCTACTTACCCTACTCATCCTCTTCAGTACAGACTTTGCCGCTTACTTAGTTTACTTAACTTACTCTGGTATTGGTAGAGTAGCTAATGGAGTAGTTACTTACCATACTTACGTTACTTAGAAATCTACTTAGGTTACTTAGTTTCACCGGCCCCGATAGCTCAGTTGGTAGAGTGTCCGCTCCGGGGAAGGGGATGTCTCGGGTTCGATCCCGGGCCGCGACATACCAAAGTCGTTAAAAATGGTACTAGCTGCTCCTCGTTTGGCACTCAGATTTACGGGGTAGAGCTAGGACTGGTCGATCCAGTGTCAGGATAATGTGATTGGGTGTGGTATCATGTAATGTGTCTGGGACATGATACTTCAGTGAGGCAGCACTATAAACGTGAGCATTGAGCTCCCTGTCGCAACCAGACACCGTCGTGATATGACTGAAAAATTGTTGAAAGCGACGTTAAACCCGAATTCACACACACACACACACACACACACACACACACACACACACACACACACACACACACACACACACACACACACACACACACACACACACACACACACACACACACACTACCCATACCAGAGTAAGTAATGTGCGATAAGTCACATTATCCTGACACTGGATCGACCAGTCCTAGCTCTACCCCGAAAATCTGAGTGCCAAACGAGGAGCAGCTAGTACCATTTTTAACGACTTTGGTATGTCGCGGCCCGGGATCGAACCCGAGACCTCCCGTTCCCCGGAGCGGACACTCTACCAACTGAGCTATCGGGGCCGGTAATGGTATGGGTAGAGTGGTTTAAAGGAGTAGTTACTTACCTTACTTATGTTACTTTGAATTCTTCTCAGGTTACTTAGTTTACTTATCCTACTTACCCTACGGGTCCTCGTTGAAATCTAGACATTTTCGTGCTTCTAGTCTGTCTTCCTACGATTTTTCCACTCTTTACACTACACTTCCTCATAATCTTATAAAAGAAAAGCTTAATGATTTAATTGCATGGACTTTTCACAGAGAAGATTCTCTCTATCTTGCATGTAATGTCAGAAATGCATTTTTCACTTCTAAAGAGCATAAGAATTATACACTTTGGTCATGTCAGAAAGTGTGTGATGCCCTCACCTTTCTACTTGACAATATTTATATTAGATTCGGTACTAAATTATTTAGACAAATTGTGGGTGTTCCGATGGGTACTAATTGCGCACCTCTTGTGGCTGATCTGTTCTTGTATTGTTATGAAAGAGACTTCATTTTGTCGCTTTCCATTGACAGCCTATCTGAAATTATTGAAGCTTTTAGCTCTACTTCTAGATATTTAGATGATTTATTAAATATTGATAATACCTATTTTGATGGTTTGATCAGTCAGATTTACCCCCTAGAACTTCAGTTAAATAAAGCAAATTCTTCTGATACCGAGGCCCCGTTTTTGGATTTGCATCTATCTATTGTAGATGGATTCGTTTCGTGCAAAATTTATAATAAACGCGATGTCTTTGATTTTGAGATTGTAAATGTTCCTTTTTTGGATGGTGATGTTCCTCGTGCGCCATCCTATGGCGTTTATATTTCGCAATTAATTCGATTTGCTAGAGTGTGTAGTCATGTAACTGACTTCAACACTCGTAATAAATTATTAAAGGCTAAACTCCTTAATCAGGGTTATCGGTACCATAAACTACGCAAAGCCTTTTCAAAATTTTATAGACGCCATTCTGATTTAATTTCAAAATTCAATATTGGACTTAAATCTCTTCTGCAACAAGGTCTATCGGAACCCGACTTTTATGGTGACTTAGTATATAAATTCAGAAAAATATATAACCGCAATGACTTCAGCACCCAATTTCGTAAAATTATTCTTCGATATAAAAAGATTGGGTACAACATTGATATTATACGACAGACTGCATGCATGGTAGTTAACCCAATCACGGTTGGCAACTTTGCTTCCCTCTTTAATTGCACGCCGGTGGGTCAGGCCTCAGATTCTATGACGGCTCCAACGTAAAGCTTATTGAAAATTAGAGAGATAATGTTGGTTGGTGCCTGATTCTCTGTCTCTGGTCGGGCTCATCGGAGTCTAACTGTTGGTTTTCTTTTGCTCCAGCATTTCAGTGGTTTCTTGCTGTCGAGTCCTCACCGTCGTCTCACCTTCTGTGGTTCTTTGATTTTTGTGTTCACGGAGATGTTGCACTGATGAGTTAGGAGGCCTTCATGCGGACTGAACAAATTATTTTTCTAAATCGCGACGGAAGTAAGGGCGAGGATTGTGGCCACGTAAAATTGATTTAAGCCCCCCAGTGGAAATCTTCCACTGACCGTTCCAAGGCGGCTCTTCTGTGGCGATTTATTTATGTTGTTGTTTGTTACTTACTGTGTGTATCAATTGGTTCTTTTGGTTTTGGATGGCCATATGGCTATTTTGTGGGAAAGTAACTGTCCTTATGGCCTTCCTTTGTTTGGGTTTCCATTATGGTCTGGTCGCTTAATGTTTGTATTTCTTTCCCTTTGGTGTCTTTTATGGATGGAGTAAGTTAATTGTATCAATTCCTGATCTTTGTTTTACTTCTACTTGGCCGCTTACTTAGTTTTACTTAGCTTACTTAACTTACTCTGGTCTAGGTAGAGTGGCTAGTGGAGTAGTTACTTACCTTACTTATGTTACTTAAAATTCTACTCAGGTTACTTAGTTTACTTATCCTACTTACCCTACTCATCCTCTTTGGTACAGACTTGGCTGCTTACTTAGCTTACTTAACTTACTCTGGTATGGGTAGAGTGGCTAATGGAGTAGTTACTTACCTTACGTATAATTCTACGTAGGTTACTTAGTTTACTTATCCTACTTACCCTACTGATCCTCGTTGGGACAGACTTTGGCGCTTACTTAGTTTACTTAGCTTACTTACTTTACTGTGGTAAGGGTGGTATAGGTTATATGACAGTTACTTATCTAACTTACGTTACTTAGAATTCTACTCAGGTTACTTAATTTACTTATACTACTTACCCTACCCATCCTCTACAATTGAGACTTCGCCGCTTACTTAGTTTACTTAACTTACTTAACTTACTCTGGTATGGGTAGAGTGGCTAATGGAGTAGTTACTTACCTTACTTACGTTACTTAGGATTCTACCAGGTTACTTAGTTTACTTAACCTACTTACCCTACTCATCCTCTTTGGGACAGACTTCGCCGCTTACTTAGATTACTTAGCTTACTTAACTTACTCCGGTATTGGTAGAGTGGCGAATGGATTTGTTACTTACCATACTTATGTTACTTACAATTCTACTTAGATTACTTAGCTTACTTATCCTACTTAACCTCCTGATTTTCGTTGGGACAGACATTGCCGCTTACTTAGTTTACTTAGCTTACTTAACTTACTCTGGTCCAGGTAGAGTGGCTAGTGGAGTAGTAACTTACCTTACTTATGTTACTTAGAATTCTACTCAGCTTACTTAGTTTTTTATCCTACTTACCTTACTCATCCTCTTCGGTACAGGCTTCGCTGCTTACTTAGTTTACTTAGCTTACTTAACTTACTCTGGTATGGGTAGAGTGGCTAGTGGAGTAGTTACTTATGTAACTTAGAATTCTACTTAGGTTACTTAGTTTACTTATCCTACTTACCCTACTGATCCTCGTTTGGACAGACTTTGCCGCTTACTTAGTTTACGTAGCTTACTTAACTTACTGTGGTAAGGGTGGTATAGCTAGTATGACAGTTACTTACCTTATTTACGTTACTTAGAATTCTACTTAGATTACTTAGTTTACTTATCCTACTTACCCTACTCATCATTGTTCGGAGTGACAAGGACGCCAACTTAGTTTACTTAGCTTACTCGCCTTACGTTGGTATTGGTAGCGTTCCTGGTAGAGCAGTCTTACCTTACTTATGTTACTTAGAATTCTACTCCGGTTACTTAGATTACTTATCCTACTTACCCTACTCATCCTCTTCAGTACAGACTTCGCCGCTTACTTAGTTTACTTAACTTACTCCGGTATGGGTAGAGCGGCTAATGGAGTAGTTACTTACCTTTCTTATGTTACTTAGAATTTCACGTAGTTTACTTAGTTTACTTATCCTACTTACCTACTCATCCTCTTCAGTACAGACTTCGCTGCTTACTTAGTTTACTTAACTTACTCCGGTATGGGTAGAGCGGCTAATGGAGTTGTTACTTACCTTACTTATGTTACTAAGAATTCTACTTAGGTTAGTTAGTTTACTTATCCTACTGACCATAGTCTACATTGTTCAGAGTGACAAGGTCGCCAACTTAGTTTACTTAGCTTACTCAACTTTGGTATTGGTAGCTTTGCTGGTAGAGCAGTAACTTACCTTACTTATGATACTTAGAATTCTACTCAGGTTACTTTGTTTACTTATCCTACTAACCCTACTCATCCTCTCCAGTACAGACTTTGCTACTTACTTAGTTACTTAAATTACTCCGGTATGGATAGAGCGGCTAATGGAGTAGTTACTTACCTTACTTATGTTACTTAGAATTCTACTTAGTTTACTTATCCTACTCACCCTACTCATCCTCTTCAGTAAGACTTAACCGTTTACTTAGTTTACTTAGCTTACTAAACTTACTGTGGTTAGGGTGGTATAGCTAGTATGACAGTTATTTACCTTACTTACGTTACTTAGAATTCTACTTAGGTTACATAGTTTACTTATCCTACTGACCATAGTCTACATTGTTCGGAGTGACAAGGTCGCCAACTTAGTTTACTTAGCTTACTCAACTTACTTTGGTATTGGTAGCTTTGCTGGTAGAGAAGTAACTTTCCTTACTTATGATACTTAGAATTCTACTCAGGTTGCTTAGTTTACTTATCCTACTTACCCTACTCATCCTCGTTGGGACAGACTTCGCCGATTACTTAGTTTACTTAGCTTACTTAACTTACTCTGGTATGGTCAGCGTACCTGATGGAGTAGTTACTTACCTTACTTATGTTGCTTAGAATTCAACTTAGGTTACTTAGTTTACTTATCCTACTTACCCTACTAAACCCTGTTCGGAGTGACCATCATGCCTACTTAGTTTACTGAGCTTACTTAACTTACTCTGGTATGGTTGTTATAGCTGGTGGAGAGGTTACTTAGATTAGTTATGTTACTTATAAGTCTACTTAGGTTACTTACTTTACTTATCCTACTTACCCTGCGCATCCTTTTACGAAGTGACCAGGACGCCTACTTAGTTTACTTAGCTTACTTAACTTACTCTGGTATGGCTGTTGTAGCTGATAGGACATTTACTTATGTTACTTAGAATTCTACTCAGGTTACTTAGTTTACTCAGCTTACTCATGTGCTGAGATCTTACTTTGGTTAAGATCTTACTTACTTACTTCACTTTGTTTACTTAACTTATTCTGGTGTGGCTGATGTTACTGGTATATCAGTTACTTACAATACTTATGTTACTTACCTTACTTAACTTACTTAGTAAGTGTCGGTGTGTGCTCGGAGGGGGATGTGCTGTGTTTGCCGGGTCTTGTCCATCATCCGTGTCGGTTTCAAAACTTTGGGGTTGAGACACACTGATGAAGATTAAATATCAGAAAGGCCTCCGTGTCACTAAATTAGGTATAGTTACGCCTTAATTTCCTTATCCTACTTACACTGCTCATAGTCATGGATAAAATATATCACCCCAACGTAGGTCACTTATCTTACTTAGCTTACTCTTAGCATTGTTGGTATGGTAGTAGCTTTTGTCATAAGAGACATGCAACGTTACTTAGTTTACTTAGGTTACTTACGCTTATTCTTATACGTATTCTGTTATATCAAGATTGACTTTCGGTGGTTTGATTAGTCAACTTACATTACTTACGTTACTTAGTTTATCTTAAGAATGAGGCTGATACATGTACCATCCTTGGCTAGCTATACGCCTACTTATGTTACTCACCCTACTTAGCTCATTTCCGTATTATAGTATCATGCTTCAGTGTTCTGGTCAGCAAAGTTTAGTTATTTCTGTTAAAACTATGTAAAATCGTTCTTTTTATATCAATTCATTAGCTTAATGCACTTAATTTTATGTAGCATGTATTTTTTTATCGAGGGACATAGATTCGTTGACATCTACTTAGTTTACTTAGTTTACTTATACTGCTGTAGTGCCGTGTAAGTAAACTGAGTAACCTAAGTAAAATACTGTAAATTTGCTTATTTTACATAGAGTGGTGAAGTGAAGATCAGTAACGTAAGTAGAGTTCAATTAACAGTGAAATCAGAGACTCCAGGACACCAGGTCAGTCTCAGCTCAGCTTACTTACTTTACTTATCTGACAATGATGACTGATAAGTAATCTAAGTAAAGTAAGTAAATACCGCAAGACTGCTTATTTCGCTCATTTCTGGGCGAAAATTGGATAAGTTGTGTAAGTAAACGACACAGAAGGCATGGATAGCGCTTTTAGATGAATTTCCGGACTCGGAGTATGAAGTATAAGCCCTCTGATTAGAGCTGTGGGTAAATTGTATCGATTCCCAATCACTGTCTTCACTCCTATTTTTCACAAGAATGTTGCTTTGGTGGCTCCCCGTCAATATAATAGCTAAAACCATTCCAGTCCGATGAACAAGATGGCCACCAGAGCTAAAAAAGAAATACATCTTTAAACGCCAACTCCTCCTGTACCCTTCGGCCAATTTCATTTAATCTTTAATCGGAATGTTGCTTAGGTTGCTTTCTACCAAGCGTCGATGAGCAAAATGGCCGTAGGAGCTAAAAATAAAAAACATCGTATTGCTTAAAACGCGATCTACTCCTAAACCCTTTGGCCAATTTGATTCAAACTTGACTCGAATGTTTTCTAGGTGACTCCCTCACAACATTGGAAAAATCAATACGAGATGACGAACAAGATGGAATATAGAAGAAGAGAGAAAAAAACATCAAACGACAATTCCACCTGTACCCTTGGGCCAATTTCATTAATCTTCACAGGAATGTTACTTAGATGACCCTCTACCAAAATGGCTAAAACGGTTTACCTTGTATGAACAAAATGACCGCCTGAGCTTAAAATAGAAAAAAAAAACAACATTGTAAATTTTCTTCAAACGCGGTCTCGTCCAAAACTCTTGTGTCAATTTGATTCAAAATTCCACAGGAATGTTGGCTAGGTGACTCCCTACCAAATTATTTAAAAATGTTTCGCGCTGACGAACAAGATAGCTATCAGAGCTAAGAATAGAAAAAATCTTCAAACGACAACTCCAACTGTACCTTGGGCCAATTTCATTGAAATATTGCTGAGGTGACCCTCTACCAAAATAGCTAAAACAATTCCGCTCCGATGATCAAAATGGACTACAGAATTAAAAGTCGAAAAAAAATAGCTAAAATCATAACGCTCCGATGAACAAGATGGCCGCCAGAGCTAAAAGTAGAACAAAATCTTCGAACGACATCTCCTCCTATACACTTTGACCAATTTCATTCAAACTTCAAAGAAATTTTGCTGGACCCCTTACCGAAAAGGCTATAACGGTCTAGCTCCGATAAACAAACCACCAGAGCTAAACATAGAAAAACATAGCAAATTTGCTTCACCCTGACCTCCTCCTATACCCTTGGGCAAAAACATCGTAAATTTGCGACAATAGAGAACTTCTCCTAGACACATCGGCAAATTCGATTCAAACTTTACAGGAGTATTGCCTAGGTAGCTCCCTACAAAAATAGCTAAAATCATTCCGCCCCGATGAACAAGACAGCCGCTAGAACTAAGAATAGAAAAAAATCTTCAAATGTTTACTTTTCCTTTACCCGTGGGCCAATTTCATTCAAATTTCATGGGAATGTCGCTTATGTCAATCCGCTATCAAAATAGCTAATAATTATCGGTTCCGCCTAGAAGAGCAGAATTGCTGCCAGAGCTAAAATTAAAAAAAAATGTCAACGGTTTGCTTAAAATGCATACTCCTCCTGAAAACTTGGGTAATTATTTGATTCAAACATCACAGGAATGTTGCCTAGGTGGCTCCCAACCAAAATTAGGTACAACGGTTCTGCTGCAATGAACAAGATGGCTGTCATAGCTAAAAATAGAAAAAAAAGCTTTAAAAACAAACGCCACCTTTACCCCTATGCCAATTTCAATAAATTTGATGCGAATTATGCTTGGATTACCCTCTACCAAAATAGCTAATAGGTTCGGCTCTGATGATCAAAATTGGTGCAAGATCTAAAATATACTAACCTTTAAGCGACAACTCCTACTATACCCATGGGCCAATTCCATTCAAACTTCATTGGAATGTTGCTTAGGTGATCCTCTACAAAAATAGCTAAAATGTCTCTGTTTTAATAAACAACATGGTTGACATATCTAAAAGTAGAGACCCTTAAGCCACTTTATTCAAACTTTGCAAGAATGTTGCCAAGGTTACCATCTATCTAAGCGCAACAGTGATGCTTTATGGTCTGGCTGTCACCCACATGACTTTCAGAAGCTATGTCACAACTCGATATCAGGTGAGCGATCTATATAAAATTAAGTGTAGAGGAGTGTTCGTTACAGGGATATACGATGGCAATTACAACACTATAAGATATTATATAGCGATCTTTATAAAACTAAGTGTAGAGGGGTGTTCGTTACAGGGATATAAGATGACAATTACAACACTATAAGATATTATATAGCGATCTATATAAAACTAAGTGTAGAGGAGTGTTCGTTACAGGGACATATGATGACAATTACCACAGTATAAGATATTGTAGTAGCTAGAGCTGTTAAAATGTTGGTCATTAACGAGCTCGTTGAGCTAACGATGCTTTGAACAACAGGGTCCCGAGCGACTTCATCACCAAAACACGCCTATATAATTTTGACCCCATTAAATCGCACTTTTGTATAGTAAAACTTTTGCTGGTAAAATGTTCAATACATTTAAATATACGTGTTTTCTTAAAAAATAAGGTCAGCCGCTACATCCTTTCAGTCTGGCAAAAGTCTTTGCCGGTGACCATAAGCATAGACTAGAGACTAAAGACCATGACCATAAGCATAGACTAGAGACCAAAAGGAAATTTCGATTCTGCGAAAAATGATTTGAGTCCCGTGTAGTCGCACAGATCTTTTTGTAGATTTTGATGTACCCCGGCCATATAATTTACCATTGCGAAAACACGTCTATACAAATAAATTGTAAACGTTGAAAAGACGGAAATTTTAAATTGAAAATTTGTGATATTTTTCTTATTTCTGCTTTTATAGCAGAAATTAGGAAAATAAGGTTTACCCCTGCAAACCCCTGTTTGACTGTAGAAAAGTGGGATTCTACTTCTAGATATTTAGATGATTTATTAAATATTGATAATACCTATTTTGATGGTTTGATCAGTCAGATTTACCCCCTAGAACTTCAGTTAAATAAAGCAAATTCTTCTGATACCGAGGCCCCGTTTTTGGATTTACATCTGTCTATTGTAGATGGATTTGTTTCGTGCAAAATTTATGATAAACGCGATGACTTTGATTTTGAGATTGTAAATTTTCCTTTTTTGGATGGTGATGTTCCTCGTGCGCCATCCTATGGCGTTTATATTTCGCAATTAATTCGATTTGCTAGAGTGTGTAGTCATGTAACTGACTTCAACACTCGTAATAAATTATTAACGGCTAAACTCCTTAATCAGGGTTATCGGTACCATAAACTACGCAAAGCCTTTTCAAAATTTTATAGACGCCATTCTGATTTGATTTCAAAATTCAATATTGGACTTAAATCTCTTCTGCAACAAGGTCTATCGGAACCCGAATTTTATGGTGACTTAGTATATAAATTCAGAAAAATATATAACCGCAATGACTTCAGCACCCAATTTCGTAAAATCATTCTTCGATATAAAAAGATTGGGTACAACATGGATATTATACGACAGACTGCATGCATGGTAGTTAACCCAATCACGGTTGGCAACTTTGCTTCCCTCTTTAATTGCACGCCGGTGGGTCAGGCCTCAGATTCTATGACGGCTCCAACGTAAAGGCTTATTGAAAATTAAAGAGATAATGTCGGTTAGTGCCTGATGCTCTGTCTCTGGTCGGGCTCATCGGAGTCTAACTGTTGGTTTTCTTTTGCTCCAGCATTTCAGTGGTTTCTTGCTGTCGAGTCCTCACCGTTGTCTCACCTCTGTGGTTCTTTGATTTCTGTGTTCACGGAGATGTTGCACTGATGAGTTAGGAAGCCTTCATGCGGACTGAACAAATTATTTGTCTAAATCGCGACGGAAGTAAGGGCGAGGATTGTGGCCACGTAAAATCGATTTAAGCCCCCCAGTGGAAATCTTCCACTGACCGTTCCAAGGCGGCTCTTCTGTGGCGATTTATTTATGTTGTTGTTTGTTACTTACTGTGTGTATCACTTGTGTCTTTTAATTTTGGATGACCATATGGCCATTTTGTGGGAAAGTAACTGTCCATATGGCCTTCCTTTGTTTAGGTTTCCATTATGGTCTGGTCGCTTAATGTTTGTATTTCTTTCCCTTTGGTGTCTTTTATGGATGGAGTAAGTTAATTGTATCAATTCCTGATCTTTGTTTTACTTCTACTTTTCAAGGGGTCAAAATTATATATGCTAGGCCTTTTCGTGATTGCTGTAACAAAGTGACACTTGAAGCACACCAAGTCTGTTCAAATATTTTGATGCACTACAGATAAGGATATCCACGGTTTTAGCGTAGGATAGAAATTTTGTTCTTGCACACCAGACAAGGAAATTCGTGATTTTACCCTGGGATAGAAATTTATGTTCTGACCCTGGTGTTCCGACCCCAGCGTGTTTGATAAATGCACTGGTTGATTACAACCTCATGCGCGGCGTCGTCATATGTGACGTCACTAAACATTCCTGTTGTGTCATCACAAAATGGCGGACGTCGGTAACCGAAGAGACAGCAGCATTAAAAATTCGCAATAGAAATGGAAGGTATTCAAGAAAAAACATCCAATATGGGTGTGAGGGGTGGATAGAAAAATCCGTCCCTCGGAATCACTGTCCGGCATCACTCGGCAAGCCTGTTATCCCGAAGGCTTCTGGATCACAGGCCGGCATCACTTGGCAAGCCTCGTAATACCGGACTGTGGCCGTCGGAACGGATGCACATGCATATACATACACCTGGCTTGTTTTCCATCTTCGTTACGAAAACACATGTGCGTGACATTAGTCTATATATAAAAAAGTTGAATTTTGGGTTTGATAATTCTTGACATTTTCGTATGTCTACTAAAAACACAGGCTGTGGTGCTCGTCAGAACAGTCGATTACCGCATACCAACAACCTATGTCTTTGAGCAGAAATAAGAAAACATAATGTATACCCATGTAATGTGTATTCATGTAAACCCCAGTTTTCTCTATATTGAGTGAGATTTAGAGGGCATTTGATCCCATGGACTTGATAACGCGATGGGAATACAGGGCATTCAATTTCCGCGTGATGCTATGTCCTCTCCTGTCAACTGACAAAGATACCTGCGTTTGCATGAATCAGTTTGTTCTTTAAGAGCACATTCCGTCCTATAAGAGCTACACCGTACTGGGAAATAATATGTTTGGCAGTTTGTCGTATTTATACCTCACAGAGATGTCATAGGGGTGATTGCTATATGGTACAAAGATTCGTGAGCAATCGCTGTGGGTTCATATACTTCGGATTGAAGCCCAGGGAAACACAACTACTGGTTCTGATGTATGCTGATTTATTTACAATGATGATTGAAGAATGGCAACAGGATCAGCAACTGCAAATATAATATGATATCCACATAAATATCATACATGTGGAACATGCTAAACATGTAACACTGCTTACACTACAAAATCTAGCCTTCAACTGAGGTCTTAAAACACATATATCTAATTCTTAAATACATGGACATTCTTATTATTTCAACATAATAACATATCTCAGGTGTAAGCTTAATGAATGAATGTTTGAATGAATGAATGAATGAATGAATTTGTCAGTGCTTAATATATATGCCTGTGTTGGAGCTTAACGACACAGTCAACACTATTAAGGTCATTTTTGAACCGGTCAGTTTACCTATCTCCCATTCCCGGGCAGGCTTATACGTAAGCGGTCAACAAGTACAGTGCACATTCTTTTGTCAGAAACAGACAACTGCCCTTCTTGAATCGGCGGAAGGGAGAGAACGACCGTAGAAAAGATTTCGTGATTCTCCATGAAAGAATGTTGCCGCCCCGATAGATATCGAACCCGCGTCCTCCTGATCACCAGTCGGACGCGCATCCGACTGACCTACCGAGGCTGGCCTAACTGAATGTAATAACGACTTAGGAAACAACCAACAATGGATGAATATATACAGGATGAATACATATAAATACTTGTTCATGCATGGTTGTAAGTGGCGGAAGGGATAAAAAAGATACATACATATATACGTACATGCATGAATGCATATGACGGAATGTGGATGGATGGTTCGATGGATGGATGGATGGGTATGCATACATATGCGCGTGCATGCATGAATGTATGCAACGGAATGTATGGAAAGATGGATGGATGGATGTATGGATAGATGGATATGCATACATATGCACGTGCATGCATGCATGCATGTAACGGAATGTATGGAAAGATGGATGGATGAGTGTATGGATGGATGGATGGATGGATGAACACCTATGTAAGTACATGTATGGGTGCGTACACGCTTCTGCTGATGGATGGATGGATGGATGGATGGATGGATGGATGTGCACCTCTGTACGTACATGTATGGGTGCGTATACGCATCTGAACATGCATGATTGCATTAATTTATGAATGATAAAAACGTTTGCTCTGTAATGTGTCATCCTTGCTTACATTATTAAAATCATTAAATAATGTTAAACTAACCTGCAAATATAATATGATATCCACATAAATATTATACATGTGGAACATGCTAAACATGTAACACTGCTTACACTACAAAATCTAGCCTTCAACTGAGGTGGGCTTTTGAACAGGTGAACAGTGCACGGATTATAGTGAGTAGTTTTAACACTAAACAGGTTAGTAAGAGAACACTATAGGAAAAAGTGTACAGTGGGAATTGGGATTTGCTGACTATTGACTTTGACGACAATAAACGACCACAATTATGATGTTTAGATATTCTGCCAATATTCTTGGAACGTTCCTGGAATTAAATCCTAAAATTAACCCTGTGACACATTTCCCCACTTTGGAAACGTCGTCCTCGACGTTATCTGAAAGAAGATATGTAAAATAAACATTTAAACGGCATTTAACTAAAATGGAAGCAACTGAAATAAATGAAACATTTGATGTTTAAGCATCAAAAGCAATAGCAGGAAGCTTGTAAAGGCATTGTTACAGCACAATCTATGAGATACATAAAATGGAATACCTTGTGCAACCTGTGAGTAAGAAAATGTTAATTTCAGCCATGCTCTCAATTCAGTCAGTTTTACCAAAAGAAACTATTTAACTACCTTAATCTACGCCCGGGTTTTCTACAACTACTCTAATACTACAGAGACAGCTGACTGAACAATGCGCCGGCCTGGAATATTTTTCTTCCTGAAAAGCACACTAAACAACTACAGGTCAATGAGTGTGATAGGCCACGACAAGCATTAAATGCTCGATTCATGGCAATGTCTGTAAAATGGCACTGTGTCAAAGCAAAATAAAAGCAAAAACAAATGACATATGCAAATACTACTAATAGCCCTTGTGAACACTGGTGAACTTACCTAATTGGATATGTTGATGTACATGCGTGTACTTATCCCGCTTTGGAGCCACGTATCCGCCTGAGTTAGTAAAAGCGAATAAAAAATACATGTGCAAGTATCAATAAAAAAGTAAAAACAACAACAGGGTATTTGTCTACTGTATTTTCCTACTTACTTTTGATCAGCTGGATAGTGAGACATTACTGGAAGAACTTAAGCAAGATTAGGTTGTCCACTGTCCAGATGACAACCATGCTGGTGGCTTCCTATCGCGTGCTGGTCTCCGTCTGGGCGGGAGCAAACCTCTTTCACCAGGTTTACGCTTCATAGGAATCTTGTAGCGCGGGGTTAATGTTTCAGCTGGCTCTTCGTATTCGTCCATTTCGGATGATGAATCATGCTCCTGATCCGAAGCGGCCGCTGAAATTTCAGCGTTTGCTAATTCAACCACTTCGTCTTGTGAACCGTCTGACTCAAGCGGTGAATCGTCGGCTTTACCCAGAACCGAATCACTGCTTGTTACAGGAGGTAGATTCACAAAAGGAAGAAGTTGGTTCCTATGAAGCTTCCGGAGACGACCCTGGCCATCCTCTCTTCTGACATCGAAGACAGGGATATCTTTTATAGGCTGGGCGACGACAAGATATGGTTCCTCTTCCCATCTGTCCGCTATTTTATGTCTACCTTTTATTCCAAGTTTCTCAACCAGGACTCTGTCACCCACTTCAAGTTTGTTCTCCTGAACCTTTCTGTCATAATAGGTTTTGTACCTCTTAGCTTGTCGTTCAGACTGCTCTTTTGCTGTCCGGTAAGCGAAATCTAGACGCCCTTTTAGCTTTTTAGCATACTCTAAGCGGTTTGTACTCGGGTCCTTATTGGGATCGATTCCAAGAAAGGCGTCTATCGCTAACCGTGGGTGACGGCCAAACATTAAGTAAAACGGGGAGTAGCCGGTACTTTCATGTCTGGTTGCGTTGTAAGCATGCACTAGCGACGGCACATATGACTTCCAGTCACTTTTCTTTGAATTTTCCAAAGTCCCCAGCATCTGTAGCAAAGTCTGGTTGAAGCGCTCGACCTGCCCATTTCCCATAGGGTGGTATGGTGTTGTTCGAGTCTTCTTGACTCCACCAGCCTTACACAGATGCTGGATAACTTTGGATTCAAAGTTTTGTGCCTTGTCACTGTGCAGTCTGCAAGGAAACCCGTAATGGACAATAAAATTGTCAAACAAAATACGGGCGGTAGTTTTAGCCGTCTGATTCCTGGTAGGGTAAGCTTGTGCATAGCGAGTAAAGTGATCAGTTATGACCAACACATGCTCGAAACCGCCTTTTGACATTTCCAGCGACAAGTAGTCAATGCACACAATGTCCAAAGGTGTGTTTGAAGTGATGTTGACGAGTTCTGCCGCTGGAACGGGACGAGTTTTCCGTCTAATGCATCGGTCACACTGACGCACTTTCCTCTCTATGTCACTATCCATCCGCAACCAGTAAAATCTTGTTTTAACAAGCCAGCTGGTGCGATCGATGCCTTGATGACCTTGATCGTCGTGCAGCGCTTTCAATACTATATCTTTCACGGCCATTGGGGCAACAAGCTGATTGTAAGTCTGGCCATGTATGGTAGTGTTCCTGTATAACACGCCATCTTTTATATTCAGCTTTGCCCAGTCTTTAAGGAACTTCCTAACCTCAGGATGTTCTACAGCAGCTTCTCTTGCTGTAGGCTTTGTCTGATTTCCTATTAGATCTTTCACTCTCGCTAGTACGGGGTCATCTGACTGACCTTTAGCCCAGTCTGTGCTACTAAGTGCAGTGGCATTAATTACATCCTGTGGAGGACACATATCAGGTACAACTATCTGTGCGCTCAGACAAGCACCAAGTGGCTTATCATCCTCTACCACTTGGCAGGAATTCAGCACTGCCTTTAACACCTCCGGGTATATCATGCGCTCTTGCCCACTATTTTCGGACTGACGGGATAAGCCATCCGCATCCGAATTCAGCTTCCCACTTCTATAAGATAAAGAGAAGTTATAGTTTGCAAGAGCGGCAACCCAGCGATGCCCGGTAGCATCAAGTTTGGCAGAAGTAAGTACATATGTCAGTGGGTTATTGTCAGTAACAACTTCGAAGTTTGCACCATACAGATAGTCATGAAACTTGTCCGTGACTGCCCACTTTAATGCCAGAAATTCTAGCTTGTGGGCCGGATAGTTCCGTTCTGCAGGTTTCAAACTCCGACTGGCATATGCAATTACTCTGTCAATGCAATCTTGCCTTTGGTATAGAACCGCACCGAGGCCACTTGTCGATGCGTCTGTATGTAGCATGAATGGCTTCCTGTAGTCAGCGTAGGCCAACACTGGAGGGCTTGAAAGCTTAGCTATAATTTCATCAAAGGCATTTTGCTGTTCTGCCTCCCATCTGAACGGAGTCCTTTTCTTAGATGGCTTCTTCGTAGAATTGCCGACCAGAAGGTCATTTAAGGGTCGGACGATAGCAGAGAAACCTTTGATGAACCGCCTATAATATCCTGTGAAGCCTAGGAACTTCCGGACATCGTTTACACACTTGGGCACAGGCCACTCTGTAAGTGCTCGAATCTTCTCTGGATCGGTCTTGATGCCTTCTTCAGAGACGACATGTCCAAGGTAGGTGACTTCTTTTCTAAAGAATTCACATTTGGACGCCTTTAATTTAAGGTTGTATGTTTGCAGCCTCTGAAAAACAGCCTCAAGCCGCTCCAGATGAGACTCAAAAGTGTCCGAAAAGATGATTATGTCATCAAGATAAATTAGGCAGTCCCTCAAATTCAGATCTCCCATAGCCCTCTCCATGAGGCGCTGAAATGTTGCCGGAGCATTACACAAGCCGAAGGGCATCCGGTTGCATTCAAAAAATCCTAAATTGCCAACCTGGAAAGCTGTTTTCATCTTATCCTCCTCTTCCAACTCCACTTGCCAGTAGCCAGCTTTTAGGTCTAATTTTGTGAAAAATTTAGACCCTACCAGCAAGTGCAGCGAGTCCTCAATCCTAGGAATGCCATAGGCGTCCTTTATTGTGCGCTGATTTAACTTGCGGAAGTCTATACATAGCCGGATAGATCCGTCTTTCTTGCGCACAATAACGACGTTGGACGAAAAGGGACTAGAGGAGGGACGAATGGTTTTGGATGCCAACATTTCAGCGATGTGCTCTCGAACTTCTTCGATCATCGCTGGGGAGATCCTTCGATAGGCTTCTTTGAAGGGCGTGTCATCAACAAGCTTGATTTTATGTTTGACTAGATCTGTATGTCCTAAGTCAAGCAGGCCCCGAGAGAAAACACTTTGCCATTTTTGAAAGATCAAGCTTGTTTTGACCTTCTGGTCTTCAGACAAAACAGAGTCAGATAAATCTACCCCTATATCTGATAGGCGGAACTCTGAGTCAGAATAACAATTGCCGTCTGGATTGTCGGTAACCACGTGCTGACCGGAAATAGCTGTCGAATTTTCTCGGTCCAATGGAGTAATAGAACGCAGTACCTTGACCTCCTGTAAATCGCAGAGTAAAGATCTGTGTGCTATTGTTATGACCTTGGCCGACATGTTATACAGCCTAACAGGCACTCTGGCAGTTTTGCCTTTTCGGTTAAACTTAACCACTCTGGGGCATACTCCAATTTTACTGGAGGCATTGCATGACTGTTCAGTCAAAGCCGCATCACAATCACCTTCTTGCTTTCTGACCAAACCAGAAAGAGTAACTGTCGCAAAAGGCTGTATTTCAAAATTAGCTTTATTGGTAGATCTTACAGAACCAATTAACCCAGAATGCAGAGCTTGAAACGCCTGTTTCCACTCAGTGGGTAGCCTATCAACTTCTCCGGTACTCATGTCTTTATACCTTGATATGACATTTGTGCCAACTATCACAGGTACATTTTTATGATATGATGTTGTTGGTACAACTAAAACTGGTACAACAATTTCTTTTTCTATAAACTCTGCAGACACTGTTGCTGCAATACAATGTGTGTACGGCAGTGATCTGCCATCAGGGCCCCTTAGATCAATTTCGGTGTCTGGTATGATTGGAGGAGGTGGCTCTAAACTTTTATAAAAATCCTCTGAAATTGTGGTAACTTGTGAGCCACTATCAATTAAAGCCATTGCTTCTTTACCACAAAAAATAACTCGCGACTCATTTGCTTGGCCTATCAATTCAGAAACTAGCTTCTGTTTAGGGCTCTGTATGTTTATGTCCCCTATCTGCCCTGTGATGGGAACATTAAGGCGTTTAAATTGCCCTGTTTCTGTTCAGAATGAGAAACGTCCTTATTCGCTGTCTCTTCATTTTCATTCTTTCCGGCTGTGTTTTGAGGGTGACCTCCTCCGCGTCCTCTGCCTCTTCCAAATCGTCTAAATGGCCTTGATTGTGTTTGAGCCTGTTTCAGCTGTTGTATATCTTTGTCCATCAGAGTCAGCTTTTCTACTAGATTCTTTAGGATAGACATTTGATCTTCACTTTCCCTAAAGTAGAAGTAAAACAAAGATCAGGAATTGATACAATTAACTTACTCCACCCATAAAAGACACCAAAGGGAAAGAAATACAAACATTAAGCGACCAGACCATAATGGAAACCCAAACAAAGGAAGGCCATAAGGACAGTTACTTTCCCACAAAATGGCCATATGGCCATCCAAAACAAAAAGACACAAGTGATACACACAGTAAGTAACAAACAACAACATAAATAAATCGTCACAGAAGAGCCGCCTTGGAACGGTCAGTGGAAGATTTCCACTGGGGGGCTTAAATCGATTTTACGTGGCCACAATCCTCGCCCTTACTTCCGTCGCGATTTAGACAAATAATTTGTTCAGTCCGCATGAAGGCCTCCTAACTCATCAGTGCAACATCTCCGTGAACACAAAAATCAAAGAACCACAGAGGTGAGACAACGGTGAGGACTCGACAGCAAGAAACCACTGAAATGCTGGAGCAAAAGAAAACCAACAGTTAGACTCCGATGAGCCCGACCAGAGACAGAGCATCAGCCACCAACCAACATTACCTTGAATTAGATCTCTCTAATTCTCAATAAGCCTTTACGTTGGAGCCGTCATAGAATCTGAGGCCTGACCCACCGGCGTGCAATTAAAGAGGGAAGCAAAGTTGCCAACCGTGATTGGGTTAACTACCATGCATGCAGTCTGTCGTATAATATCCATGTTGTACCCAATC
The DNA here is from genome assembly GCA_963580285.1 of Lucinisca nassula. NCBI lineage: Eukaryota > Metazoa > Mollusca > Bivalvia > Lucinida > Lucinidae > Lucinisca > Lucinisca nassula. Next base: position 4,083,406 of record OY757019.1, on the reverse strand, counting down.
TTTTTATATCGAAGAATGATTTTACGAAATTGGGTGCTGAAGTCAGTGCGGTTATATATTTTTCTGAATTTATATGCTAAGTCACCATAAAATTCGGGTTCCGATAGACCTTGTTGCAGAAGAGATTTAAGTCCAATATTGAATTTTGAAATTAAATCAGAATGGCGTCTATAAAATTTTGAAAAGGCTTTGCGTAGTTTATGGTACCGATAACCCTGATTAAGGAGTTTAGCCGTTAATAATTTATTACGAGTGTTGAAGTCAGTTACATGACTACACACTCTAGCAAACCGAATTAATTGCGAAATATAAACGCCATAGGATGGTGCACGAGGAACATCACCATCCAAAAAAGGAAAATTTACAATCTCAAAATCAAAGTCATCGCGTTTATCATAAATTTTGCACGAAACAAATCCATCTACAATAGACAGATGTAAATCCAAAAACGGGGCCTCGGTATCAGAAGAATTTGCTTTATTTAACTGAAGTTCAAGGGGGTAAATCTGACTGATCAAACCATCAAAATAGGTATTATCAATATTTAATAAATCATCTAAATATCTAGAAGTAGAGCTAAAAGCTTCAATAATTTCAGATTGGTTATCAATGGAAAGCGACAAAATGAAGTCTCTTTCATAACAATACAAGAACAGATCAGCCACAAGAGGTGCGCAATTAGTACCCATCGGAATACCCACAATTTGTCTAAATAACTTAGTACCGAATCTAATATAAATATTGTCAAGTAGAAAGGTGAGGGCATCACACACTTTCTGACATGACCAAAGTGTATAATTCTTATGCTCTTTAGAAGTGAAAAATGCATTTCTGACATTACATGCAAGATAGAGAGAATCTTCTCTGTGAAAAGTCCATTCAATTAAATCATTAAGCTTTTCTTTTATAAGATTATGAGGAAGTGTAGTGTAAAGAGTGGAAAAATCGTAGGTAGACAGACTAGAAGCACGAAAATGTCTAGATTTCAATTTATTTAAAACCTCATTCGAATTTTTTATAGACCAAAACAGATTTCTTCCTGATCTTTCAAAGACTTTATCACAATATTTAATTACATGCGTTTTAATAGCAGTAAGACAGGAAGTTAATAATTTAGAAAGTTCAGTGGTAGTGCAAGAGCTAGAATTTGCAATAAACCGTGCTTTGTAAGGTTTTTTATGAAGTTTTGGTAACCAGTATAGCGTAGGAAGCTTGTCTTGGCCTTCGTTAACACACACAGCAAACTTGGTGGCTGAAAGACAAACATGTTTATCTACTATAACTCTCTCTTCAGCTAAAGGCTGAAGTTCATAGGCCATAGTACCACCAAGCTCCTGCTTAAGCGTGTTAACATAGTGGAGCCGTCACACAACGACGACGTTGTTAGCGGCCTTGTCTGCAGGGGCCAAAACTAACTTCTTATGAAATTCTTGAATACCTAGTTTAAGATGACGTAAAGACGTCTTGGGCTTAGGAGGTAATAAGTTAGTATTTTGAGAATAGAAAGAAATGCGTTTATTTACTAGTTTTAAAATGCTAAGTTTCCAGTCCTTAAGGGCTTTATGCTCAACATACTCTCGCTTACACCATCGATTACCGAATTCATTCAAGGAAGCAGCGATTTCATCTCTACATTTACTGAAATCAATTTTAGAAGGAAACCGATATTTCGGTCCTTTAGAAATTATATTCCTTATCCTAGAATCAGGAATAATTTTCAAATTGCCAGTAATTACATGACCAGCAGCAGGATAGCAATACTTTGAGTTTTTACAATCACATGAATCAGGAGTATTAGTATCAATATCAAGATCTGAAACAAGTTTATTGAAATTAAAAATGATAGATCTAACAGGTTTGTTATATTTATAGCAAATTATAGGTGTTTCAGTATTTTGAAAATAAGCAGGAATGGAAGAAAGCACCGATCTCTCACGGAAGATACTGGGCAAATCTATAAAATCCATACCCTTATTAATGAAGGATATTTTGAAGAAATGGCGTTTATGATTAATTTCAGAATCAATGTAAGGACGGAGAGTATGCTGAGTATAGCCTCTAGTTAAGAGAGCCGCATCATATAACTGATGAGAACTATCGTAGAATTTATTCGCCTCGGTGTCCAGAAGACGTAAAACAGAAACGGGTAATGAACTTAAAAATGAAAGCATAGAGTGGCGTCCATGATTTAATAATATAATTGACAGTCACTTCAGTCTAGTATTGTTTCGTTTAAACGCACGTGTTTTACGTTTAAAGTTACCATTTTTCCTGGTGCCGTGAGATCTAGTTCTGCGTTTTCGACATTCCAGGAGTGAGAAAATATCAAAGTCCGGCATTCTGGAAATATTACCCTCATGATAAATATTGTCATTAAATCCCAGTGGAAAAGGGGTCTGTAAAAATTTAATCCATTTCAGTTAAAGACTGGTTGATGTTGCACTATGGGCTTGCCTTGTTTCCTCTTTACATCTGAACTTCTTTTAGATTCTCTGGCTTTCATTTCATATTCCTCCTCCCTTACTTTTTGTCTTAATTTCTCAAAATCTTTAATGTTCTCAAAATGAATCTGTGTTGCATTTTTGAGTTCCTGGCTATATAAAGATCTCCAAAACTTTCTCCTTAATGCATCATTCTTTCCTGTTTCTATCACATGTCCTTTGTTTATAGCTTTCTGTAAAATGTCTTCTAGCCTTATACCCCAGTCAGCAACTGTTTCATCTTGACCCTGCTCTGCAGTATAGAACTCTTCTATGACTGCATCGCAGCTTGCGACATGACCAAATACACTCTGCAATCGAGTGACTATCTCCGAAGGAGTAGCATTTGGACCCAGTGGAAGCAATACTTTCTTAGCAGGCATCCTCAAAGACTTTCTTATTGCTTGTGTAATAGAGATGTCTGGGTATATTTTTGCCGCCATTAAACTATCCACTTCTAATTTCCAGTCCTCAAACGAACTTTCATGCTTGGGTCTGGGTTCAGTTCCAGAAAAGATACCTATGAAGGGTTTGGAATAAAATCCTTCTTGGACTGTAGTATTGCCCGCTTCTTTAGTCGGTGAACTTGACCGGGCCTTTGGGGTTTCTGTTTCATTTCTTTCCTGTAAATCTTTCCTTCCACACTCCTTTATTTGTTCTGGAATTCTCTCCTCACTTGTTTGATCCTTATAAGGAAATTGCTCTCTTACTGTTCTGTACTTATAAACGCCTTCCTTGTCTAACTGCGACGTATATGATACAGGTAATTCTCCTTGATCATATTTTTCCTCGCCTATTCTTCTTGCATCATTCTTCATATAATCTGATTTGAAATGATGTTTATCTGTTCGACCAATAAATTTATTCTCTTTTCTCCCTTCTGCCTTTCTTATCATTCCATCGGAATATATGTCGTCAGTTCCGTATGAGTCAAAGTCTCTATCTGTTCTGCAAGTGAAAGTTCTACTTTGCTTATCAACAGATCCTGTCATAGCTTTCTTTCTTTCATCCCTACTTTTCATCAGAGGAATACCATCTTGAATATCGCGTGTCTCCTGTTTAATTGTTTTCGGTATTGCTCCGCCGAAGCAGTCTGCCCCTAATCTCGCTTCCATTTCCTTTCTGAGTCTCTCCTTGTAGAGACTTTCCATTCTTTCTTTTTCCTGTTCCCACCTTTCCTCTGCTTGTTGCAACTCCATTTCTCTCTGGGCTAAATTCCTCTGTTTCTCACTGACAAGTTTTCGACTTTGATGCAGGTCTGATTCCATCTTCTCTATTAACTGAATACTATCTCTGTACATATGCTCCTCCATTTCCTTTTGCATCCGTCTTCTCATGTTTACTTCATTTTCTTTTAACTGGCATTCGAAATCCTTTCTTCTCTGGGCCAATTCTATACTCCTCTTCTCTGCATTTTGCTCCCGTCTTTCTATTTCTAAGAGAAGTTCATTCATTTGTATCCTCTCCGCTTGTAACTTTTCTGTCCTTTCTTCTACTTCTTTCACCAAAGGGTTATCATATTTCTTTGATTCACTGTCTTCTGCCTTCCTTTCTATACTTGATAACAGAGGCATCCTAGTATCTGGCGTTTGTTGCTCTTCCTCTGCACTTTCTACATCTGATAATACCAAATGTATGCTGTCTTCACTCACATCTTCTACGCTCTGCTCCTCTAGAAGCATCTCTTCCTCGCCATAGACAGTATTTTCTACGGTATCTCTTGAGGAACCGTCTAAATCATCATCTTCTTCCTCATCTGACATCTCCACCCCTTGTTCCTTTAATAACTGCTTCTCACGTTCGCTCCGTATCAAATTCCTCCTCATTAATCTTTCCTCCCTTTTACTTATGCCTCCACTTGCCATCTTTGACTTTTACAATCACTTTCTAATTCACATATGCTAAATAAGCAGCAATATATTGGCCCAAACTACTGGCTTTAATATTTTAAGTCAGAATAAACATGAAGAAACACTATCCAACTTCTAAGATACTTCACATATAAGTGTTGTATATTAATTTAGTGTTTCGCGTTTTAGATACACCACAGAGGCATGCTATATGTCATTTCACTGCTAACTATTTAGCTACACCGCAGAAACACCATGTGTCGTTACACCTTCACGCCTTTTAGGTACACCACATAGCCACTGTGTAATGACACTGTTCCATATTTTGGGTTCACCACATTTCACTTTTTAGAAACTTCGCCAGATAAGGGTTGTATATTTTTTCAGTGATTAGCTGTTGTGACACGCCACCGAAACACTATGTTTTTTACACTATTACACATTTTAGATAAACCACGTGTCACACCAGTTATGCACACCAGTTTAATCAAACACAATATGTAGTTCACTAGATCTTAGCCATTGTAAACACAAATAGTGACTTTAAGTTTTTAGTGAAACCTGCTTCCTAAAACACTAAATAGGAACGCGTAGGACCACAGTTCAATGGGGATGTTGTTATCACTTATGTGCACTTCCGTTTCTTTAAAGAATTACAAAGAACTATTATGAACAACACAAACAGTGATTTCACGTTTTAGTGATACCTGTTTCGGAAAACACAAAGTAAGAACACATAGGAACGCGTAGGACCACAGTTCAATGGGGATGTTGTTATCACTTATGTGCACTTCCGTTTCTTTAAAGAATGACAAAGAACTATCATGAACAACACAAACATTGATTTCACGTTTTAGTGACACCTGTTTCAGAAAAGTAACAACACGTAGGACCACAGTTCAATGGGGTTGTTGTTATCACTTATGTGCACTTTTGTTTGTTGAAAGAATGACAAAGAATTGTCACGAACAACACAAACAGTGATTTCACGTTTTAGTGACACCTGTTTCAGAAAACACAAAGTAAGAACACATAGGACAACAGTTCAATGGGGTTGTTGTTATCACTTATGTGCACTTCTTATTCTTGAAAGAATGACAAAGCACTGTCATGATCAATGCAAACAGTGGTTTCACGTTTTAGTGATACCTGTTTCAGAAAACACAAAGTAACAACACGTAGGACCACAGTTCAATGGGGTTGTTGTTATCACTTATGTGCACTTTTGTTTGTTGAAAGAATGACAAAGAATTGTCATGAACAACACAAATATTGATTTCACGTTTTAGTGACACCTGTTTCAGAAAAGTAAGAACATATAGGACCACATTTCAATGGGGGTTGTTGTCACTTATGTGCACTTCTGTTTCTTGAAAGAATGACAAAGAACTGTCATGAACAATGCAAACAGTGATTTCACGTTTTAGTGACACCTGTTTCAGAAAACACACAGTAACAACACGTAGGAGCACAGGTTAATCAAAAAGGATTGATTTAAACCTAAACTAAATGACATCAAATACTGAGTATGAAACAGCCAGTTTTGCGCTTTATAGGCATACCATTAATATGAATCTTTTACCGAAAGCTAGAATATTCGCTTTCTAGAGACACTTCAGTCACACTTATTAGTGAAAAGAACTGTTTGCTATTCCTCAAGCTTTAGATAACTTTCGCTTTGAATCAATACCTTTAACCAACACCTATTCGATGGAATTTAACTGCCGGGTTTACACAATTTAGGTTGATCAATACAAAAAAACTAGACACGTTTGCTTTTGAGGGACACCGTACGTCTCTTCCTACACTATTAAGATACACCAATGGTCCACGTTATATACTTTCGCTATTTAGTGACACCTTAAATTGACACTTTAGGTATACCAAGTAAAACGAAAACCTGAAATGTCCAATGCAGTACTTCAGATACTTACCCTTTTGAACCTACCTTAAATCAAGTTGGTTGACTTTGAAACAACCCAGGCCGCCTTTGGTCTATCCGATTGAATCACAAACACCGCGGTAATCCCTATTTAGACACACCAGCGAGTAGGGTTCTGCAACTTCAATGGCTTTAGACACTTGGAAAAGTACACTTTGGGTCTACTTATCATAGTTTTGCATTACTTTAGACACATCCGTGATTAGTAATCAGTATTCTGAAAAGCCTTAAGTAATATTCACCCATTACATGCCCCTACTTTGTACTAAGTAATGGGATCCAGAAGGTTTCCACTGTTTATACGGACCTGCTTAAAAATCGCCTTCCAGAAAAAAAAATCACCACTTAGGCAGACCTACAAAAATTCACAGTTCAAGCAAACCAAACACAATTCTTCATTTAGGTAGACTACACAAAAAATCACCTTTTATGTAGACCTTATTGAATTCACCATTTAGGTAGACCTCAGGAAAAAATGATTTTATTTAGACCTATAGAAATTCACATTTCAGGCACACCTAACAAAATTAACCATTTAGGCAGATTTCGCCATACAGGTAGACCTACAGAAAATTATTTCAGCTGGACCTTTAGAAATTCACCTTTCAGGCAGAGCTAACAAAATTCACCACTAAGGTAGGCCACAAAATCAACATTAAGGCAGACCTAACAAATTTCACCATTTAGGTAGACCTCATGAAAATCAACTTTTAGGTAGACTACCAAAAATCTGCGCATAGACTTCCAAGATTCCACCTTACGGCAGACCAAACAAATTTCGCCATTTATGTAGACCAACCAAAATTTTTTACTTAAGTTAGACCTACAGAAATTCACCTTTTAGGCAGACCTAACGAAATTCTCCTTTTAGGTAGACCAACAGGAAGTCACCATTTAGGTAGACCTCACGAATTTCACCATATAGGTAGACTATAAAAGATCTGCGCGTACACCTTTAAGATTCACCTTTACGGCAGACCTAACAAAGTTCACCTTTTAGGTAGCCCTATATATCACCTTTTAGGCAGACCTAACAAATTTCACCATTTAGGTAGACTACGAAAAAAATCTGCATGTAGATCTTTAGGATTCACCCTTACGGCAGACCTAACAAAGTTCACCTTTTAGGTAGCCCTCTAAATCACCTTTTATGCAGACCTAACAATTTTCACCATTTCGGTAGACTACAAAAAACACTCTTAAGGCAGACCCAACTAATTTCACAATTTAGGTATACCTACAAAATAATTTTAGCTGGACCCATAGAGATTCAACTTTCAGGCAGAGCTACCAATATTCGCCTTTTAGGTAGACCTACAGGAAGTCACCATTTAGGTTGCCCTATCAAAAATTACTTTTTAGGTAGACCTGCTTTGATTGGATTTTTTTTTTTTTTTTTTTTGTGCTGTCAAAATAATTTCACTTATCTTGAGCCAATGGTCTAGGAGAACAAAACCAAAAAAAAAAAAAAAAAATAATAAATAAAAAAACAAACACTTGACCCTCCGCTTCAGACTGTCAATAAGGGGTAAGCGCAAACTGGAGTGCCTGATGAAAAAATGAAAAATCACCTGATCTTTTGTTTAAGGAGGGTAGGCGAAAACCAGAGTGCCTTGAGAAAAATAACTGACCTTCTGTTTTAGATAGTCAAAGGTAAGCGTATGCTCGAGTACCTGGAGAGAGAAAAAAAAACACCTGATCTCTTGTTTTGAACAGGTAGGTAGAAGCTTGAGTGCATGGAGAAAACCACCTGATCTTCCGTTACAGAGCTTTGCGACTCACATGTCACCAAGCGAATAATAATTAAAGGCTCATTGATTTGTGTGCTTTAGACCGAAAACGCTGGAGTGAGTCGTTGAGGATTTGAGATATAAGTATTGAACTCACAGGTATAGAGCATGAAAACCAAGCACAATGCCTGTTGGGGCTCGATGAAGAGAAAAAAAATCACTTTGTGCAGATAGGGTAACAGGTGGGACCAGCGTATTTAATACTGCAAGTGTACTTTGCTCATGTACTGCCGATTGTGTGTGTCTGAACTATACGACCCATCAACAGCGAAGGTCATGTGGGTACGCACTATCAATTATATCTAGTAAAATCAAAAGTGTGATTCCTCCAAATATATTACTTAAAGGACTTCACACATCTTGATTTGTCTTTTTGCCTCACAAAACCTTTTCTTCGGCTACGACTAAACACTATAAGTAAATAGGCCTTCTATAGTATAACTAGGTCTGCACGTGACACTGAACCTGTCCAACTTTGGACGTGTAAGACTGTCAATGAAGTGACGGTACACAAAAAAACTAATTTAACATATCTGCGCAAAAAAATTGAGAAAATTGTCATAGGGGTGATTGCTATATGGTACAAAGATTCGTGAGCTATCGCTGTGGGTTCATATACTTCGGATTGAAGCCCAGGGAAACACAACTACTGGTTCTGATGTATGCTGATTTATTTACAATGATGATTGAAGAATCGCAACAGGATCAGCAACTGCAAATATAATATGATATCCACATAAATATCATACATGTGGAACATGCTAAACATGTAACACTGCTTACACTACAAAATCTAGCCTTCAACTGAGGTCTTAAAACACATATATCTAATTCTTAAATACATGGACATTCTTATTATTTCAACATAATAACATATCTCAGGTGTAAGCTTAATGAATGAATGTTTGAATGAATGAATGAATGAATGAATGAATGAATTTGTCAGTGCTTAATATATATGCCTGTGTTGGAGCTTAACGACACAGTCAACACTATTAAGGTCATTTTTGAACCGGTCAGTTTACCTATCTCCCATTCCCGGGCAGGCTTATACGTAAGCGGTCAACAAGTACAGTGCACATTCTTTTGTCAGAAACAGACAACTGCCCTTCTTGATTCGGCGGAAGGGAGAGAACGACCGTAGAAAAGATTTCGTGATTCTCCATGAAAGAATGTTGCCGCCCCGATAGATATCGAACCCGCGACCTCCTGATCACCAGTCGGACGCGCATCCGACTGACCTACCGAGGCTGGCCTAACTGAATGTAATAACGACTTAGGAAACAACCAACAATGGATGAATATATACAGGATGAATACATATAAATACTTGTTCATGCATGGTTGTAAGTGGCGGAAGGGATAAAAAAGATACATACATATATACGGACATGCATGAATGCATATGACGGAATGTGGATGGATGGTTCGATGGATGGATGGATGGGTATGCATACATATGCGCGTGCATGCATGAATGTATGCAACGGAATGTATGGAAAGATGGATGGATGGATGTATGGATAGATGGATATACATACATATGCACGTGCATGCATGCATGCATGTAACGGAATGTATGGAAAGATGGATGGATGAGTGTATGGATGGATGGATGGATGGATGAACACCTATGTAAGTACATGTATGGGTGCGTACACGCTTCTGCTGATGGATGGATGGATGGATGGATGGATGGATGTGCACCTCTGTACGTACATGTATGGGTGCGTATACGCATCTGAACATGCATGATTGCATTAATTTATGAATGATAAAAACGTTTGCTCTGTAATGTGTCATCCTTGCTTACATTATTAAAATCATTAAATAATGTTAAACTAACCTGCAAATATAATATGATATCCACATAAATATCATACATGTGGAACATGCTAAACATGTAACACTGCTTACACTACAAAATCTAGCCTTCAACTGAGGTGGGCTTTTGAACAGGTGAACAGTGCACGGATTATAGTGAGTAGTTTTAACACTAAACAGGTTAGTAAGAGAACACTATAGGAAAAAGTGTACAGTGGGAATTGGGATTTGCTGACTATTGACTTTGACGACAATAAACGACCACAATTATGATGTTTAGATATTCTGCCAATATTCTTGGAACGTTCCTGGAATTAAATCCTAAAATTAACCCTGTGACAGAGATTCTGTCTATATTGATGACATTCACCGAATTCGTGCTTTGTAAATTTCAGACAAAATGATCACTTGGTTAGACATATAATTCTCCTTTAACCCATATATGCCTAGTGGCCCTTTTTTGGGACGTTGGCAAACAGTGTAGACCCAGATCAGACGCCGCATAACGCGGCGTCTGATCTGGGTCTACACTGTTTGCTCAAAGAACATACATTTTCGTACAACTTACATTAAACAAAACAAATCTGACACCCCTATATTTGAAAATGGACAACTCCAAATTTATAAGATGGAAGATTCCATTGTCATATATGGGTTAATGTTGTCTGTGTGATTTATTTTTCAGAAGGTGATGAACTTCCGAGGCACAGTAAGCAGACTTACGAATAACATCGTTCCTAAAAACATGAGTCATTTTCCAAGAAAACAAGGCGTTGTCCAGTGTTTTCCCTTATACTCCCTTCTCCTGGCAGTTGGTCAAACAAAAGTAGATTTTTTTAGTCTGGACATTGAGGGTGATGAGTTGGCTGTATTAAAGACAATTCCATGGCAAAAAGTTGACATAAAAGTTATAGCTGTCGAATATGCGCATATCGAAGAGGGCCTTAAAAGTCTCATAGATTTCATGGATTCTAACGACTATAATGCTTTGCCGAAGGTGCCTGGATTAGGACAACAAGATGTTATTTTTTTAAAGAATGGCTTCAAATTCAATTCCACTTTTACATATTTATAACAATGACTCCTCTCAGTATTGTTACATGTCATGAATATGATAGATCTGTCGTTTAACTTTTTCATAACACACATATCTTCCACAGCAACGAGTTTACAATCATGTGTGCATTTTTGGATATAATCCATTTCGATAACACATCCGTGTGACAAAACGCATTCTTTCATATCTCCAAAATGAGCCAGCGCACGTCAAAACCTACAATAAGACATGTGCGTCCAGCGAAGAATCAGATCAGCCTACGCATCCGTATAGTCTAACCAGAGACTTATCTTGCTGCATGAAGGGGCAATGGGCCCTTTGCTATCATTAGAGCGCATAGCGACGACTCTGATCAGACTGTGCAGATACACAGGTTGATCTGAGTCTTCGCTGGGCGCAGATGTCTTATTGTAGGTTTTGTCGTGCGCTGGCTCAAATCATTTCGAAAACACGCCTATACAAATATATTGTTAATTTCACCGTCGAAAAATGAAAAAAATAAAAATAAGATGAAAAATTGTGATATTTTTCTAATTTCTGCTCAAAGAATATATTTTAGAGCAGAAAATAAGGAAAATAAGGCATACTTCTGTAAACCCCAGCTTTACTATATAAAACTGGAATTCAAGGGTGTGGGTGCGGGGGGGGGGGGTCAAAATTATACAGGCGTGTTTTCGTGATGGGTAAGTTTTCTCATTACGAAAACATGCCAATACAAATACTTTGTAAGTTTTACCGCCGAAAAAATGCAAATTTAAGACGAAAAATTGTGATATTTTTCTTATTTCTACTCAAAATATAGATTGCGGGTACACGTTAGAACCGCCCCATCGAGGCGGCTCTAACGAGTACCCACAATCCATATTTAAGAGCAGAAATTAGAAAAATAAGGTTTACCATATAAACCCCACTTTTACTATATAGAACTGGGGTTCAAGGGGGTCAAAACTATATAGGCCTGTTTTCGTGATGTGCTGAAGATGTGTGATATGTTTGTGACTCGAGCATTGCATTGACCTAACCTATTCAGTAGGCACTATAATTATATTTCTCTGGCATTAAACGGAACAATTCTTAAACATTTTGACACAAGTAGTTCTTAGAATGCTTAAACGTTTTTATTTTTTTCAAGAAGGTTTTCGTTGCAAGGAAATTGTTGTTAAAATTGATCTAAGAAGTGAATTATATGCATTTATTTAATGCCTTTGAATAGCTTTTGTTGTAGATATTTATTCAAATACTACTAACATTTATTTTGGCTGCATGATGCTTCCACGTAGAGCTGAAACCAACCGCACACGAGTACTAGAAAACCCCTTCGCGGATCTAAGCTTGCCCAGACAAAGCGATGCGCGTAGGACCGTCTATGCTTATAAACCCTATTGGTTTCATTGGGGTCATTGGGTGACAGCCCTTGAGATGTCATTTCATCTCAATGTCGGGCAAACGTCCCACAAAAGTGGAAGCAAAATGACATAAACAGTGTTGACGGGGACGTAAAAGCTCAAATCAAACAAACATGTTGCAAATAAAAATATGTACTCTATTTCGTTTTAGTTTTAATTGCTTGGAGTTCAACGACACTCCAACCCTTGTGGGCTATTTTGTTTCGATTCCCTAAGAAAGGGAGAAGAGATAGAAGATATAGTAGAGGAAATGCAAGTGACGGACCGGTGAGCAAGAGATAAATGAACTGACATTGTGCAGTAATGAATACGCTCATGAATACACATCAAAGACATTATGCGACTAGACTGAAGGTTCGTTAAAAGTGCATGGTCTGATACCCATTCGCACCTCAGTTTCAAAAGTGGGATCGGAAGACATTGTTTTGCCCCGGTCTGTCGATCCGTCTGTCTGTCGGTGTGCCTCGTTTTCGTGTCCGCTTCGTGACTTTGAAACCATCTGAGATCGTCTCATGAAACGTTACAGAAATGTAAAACACTATGAGACGGCGTGCAGAAGACAAGAGTCATAATTCTGCTTTACTGTGTTTTTATCGTCCTTTGAGCATTAAAAATAGCGATTTTGTCATTCACTCATACACTCTCTCACTTGAATACTGTGTGAGATGTTTTTATGCAACTGTACAGACATATGCACCTTCAATGGATGGCGTGCAGAAGACAAGAAGCATGGCTATTATACTTTGCTCGGGCCGCCGTGGCAAATGGGTAAGGGCATTGACTCTAGCCGCTGTGGTTCGCGCCTCGCTCTGGTCACATGTGAAAGGCCAAGCTGCAATAAAAAGCCATGTGGTACTGCTCCAGGTACTTTAGTTTTCGTCCACTTCTGATTAACCATCGGCTCGAAATAAGTAAAACTAATCTTGAAAGGAGCGAAAACCAAAACCAAATAAATATTACTTTAGCAGTTTTGGCCCGTTGAAATTTGGTTTATTTACTTGTGTCAGCTGTGGAACTTGCAAACCGTATAATTATAATATTTTCATGACGCTTTGTTAATGTAAATTGCCATGAGATATGGACTCCGCGGCCTAATGGGTAAAAGCAATGACTCTTAATTATGAGGCCTCTCACCGCTGTGGTTCGACCCTTGTTCGGTCTATATGTGGGACGCCAAGTTCTACAGCGGAAGGTCATGTGATTTTTCTCCGGGTTCTCCGGTATTCGCTCACCTCTGATTAACAGTCGGTCCGATATAATTAAAAAAATCTTGAAACGGCTGTAAAACAAACATCAAAACCAAAATTCACTCCCTACCTACGTAGAGATGCACATTTATCTCGATGTAACTAATGCGGTGCATTCAAGCCTGCATTACAAAAGATAATAGAAATCTCCCTCTCTCTCTCTGGGCATTTATTTTTGGGGTCGAATGTCAAGTTTGGCGGAGAACAAAACTCACCAAAATGTGTTTTAGCTATTGCATGCGATTTCCGACAATAGGGCACTTGCCACCAGCAACGACTCAGGCATTACAATAACGCCCCCATAGGAAATAGTGCACTTTTTGCATCTGAAAAACGGACATTTTTCCGATGAAAAGTTGCGATAGTTTTCTTATTTTACTCCAAACATTGGTTGTGGATGCTCGTTAGAACCGCCTCATTGAGGCAATGAGGCGGTTCTAACGAGTACAACCTAAGTCTTTGAGTAAAAATGAAGAAAATATTGTATACCCCCGTAAACCCCATTTTTCTCTATATAAAATGCAGTTTATATTATACTTTTGGTCCTTTGAGATCAGCGTGAATATTCTGAGAAATCAGAAATAAATTATTGGTTTAGACTCATATTCTTGACAGGCTTTTAATTATTTGGACAGAATTTTGATTTATATCAGTCTTTGAATCGACTGCCTATTCGAAATTCGCAAAATTGCAGTATGTTTCCTCTGGCTTTCTTTGCCGGATCATTACAGGGTCACTGATGAGGCTTTATTAGCCGAAACTGCGTAGTATGACCCATCTTCTTTCTTATGAATGTTTTCATTGCTCTTAAAGGAACTCATTTTTGATTTTTATTTGCCTTCACTGCAGCTGGTGTTGTGCCGTGTGGCGGCCGTAAAACGTCTCCCCGTACATCAACCATAGTGCAGTTTATATTTTACTTTTGGTCCTTTCAGATCAGCGTGAATATTCTGAGAAATCAGAAATAAATTATTGGTTTAGACTCATATTCTAGACAGGTTTTTAATTATTTGGACCCCATTTTGATTTTTATCAGTCTTTGTATCGACTGCCTATTCGAAATTCGCAAAATTGCAGTATGATTCCTCTGGCTTTCTTTGCCGGATCATTACAGTGTCACTGATGAGGCTTTAATAGCCGAAACTGCGTAGTATGACCCATCTTCTTTCTTATGAATGTTTTAAGGAACTCATTTTTGATTTTTATTTAGAGGGGTGTTCATTTCCCGGACTTGTTAACATGGTGACAGCCTTATATCCGTGCAGTTTGATCGGAGCCTTCCCAGTCGCATGTCCGTGTAACTCATGGGGCCGTTAGCGTACTCTCTGAGTGGATTGGCGATATAGGAATGCCGATCAGTATCTGCACCATGACGCCGTTGAAATAACATGAAGTGGCGGAATTATATTTTTCGGATCAGTGACTACCAAACCAAAAATCTGCCCTGGATAAAAACGGAAACCAAAGCCATTTAGTTCATCACGAAAACATGCCTATATAAATTTGACCCCATTAGACCCCACTTTTATACAGTAATATGGGTATACATTATTTTTCTTCCTTCTGCCCAAAATCATCGATTGTGGGTACTCGTTAGAACCGTCTCGCCGCGGCGGTTCCGTCTTATTTTAAGCCAAAATATGAAAATATCAGATTTTTTATCAGAAAAAAATAATATATTTGGTGCTAAAATTTTCAATTTATTTTAATAGGCGTTTTCATAATTAAGGGAGCAGGAACTAAGCCCTGGTGTCCCTTCTATGATTTTCACTGATCGGCACATGCGTTTGGATTTGGTATAAGACTTGCCCACGACAGAAAAGAGGTCATTGTCCTGGGATTTCGGGAGAAGAATGTAATTATTAAAAGGGACAGGGCAGAAATGGTATTTATTTCAGGAATGTCGCATTACGGCATCTGATCAAGATCTGTGCTGTTAGTGTTCTGCAGGTAAAAACATCATCATGTTAAATAGTCGGTGAAATGAAGACCCTCTTATACCCCACTTTATATTATATAGAGAAAACGGGGGTTTACCGGCACTTACCAAAACATAGGTTGTTGGTACTCGTTAGAGCCGCCTCAATGAGGCGGTTCTAACGAGCACCCACGACCTATATTTGCAGTATTTATAAGAAAAATATCAGGGATTTTCACCAGAAAAGAAGTCATTTTGGAATAAGAAATATGCACTATGTCGCACGGGTGTGTTAAAGTAATGTGTTGGCAGATAACTGATTAATTATAATGAAATACTCCATATGCAATACAGTCAACTGATACGAGGACTGTTCAAATATGAATGCGAGTAGAACGTTTTCTCATGCACTAATGCGACAATCACCTGGAAATAAATATCACAGCGTAGAAAAACATTTTAACCTATACATTGATACCAAACCTATTAAAATCCGTGCACTTTAACCATGTATATCGTTCGATAAACACTGTCTACTCGTGTATACTAATATAAAACCTGGTTGGAAGAAGGTAAGAGTACGCCGTTGAAATACGGTCCTATATTAAGAATCGTTGTATTCTTGGTAAACGGTGCAAAGACATTTTTTATGAAATATGTTCGGTTTATGGACATAATTAAATGTCTTTTCCGACAGTTTTTCGTTGGTGTAAGAAATTCAGCTATGGGCTAGGCTCAACAGAAGATGCACCACATGATCGTCGGCCGAAAAGAACAATATCTGCCAAGATGGTTGCTAGAGTGAAAGAAATAGTTGCTACCGATGCACGATACACCACTAGGCAAATAGCTAGTATGGTTGGCAACTCATTAGGAGCAGCTCATACAATTCTGAAACGGGATTTGAAAATGAGAAAGATCTGTGCTAGATGGATTCCCCATCTGTTGAAAGATGAGCAGAAAAAGACACGCGTTCAGTGCGCCAAGAAGTTGCTTAAAAAGTTTCCATATTACAATGCACGGTCTTTCGCTAATGTCGTCACAGGTGACGAGACATGGGTTCACTTTTTTAGCCAAAACGACAGATTCAGAACAAAATTTGGGCATCAAAGTATTGCAAAAGACCATGCATTGCAAAGCGGGCCATGAGCGTCAAGAAGGTAATGTATGCCATATTCTTTTCAAATCAGGGCCCTGCTATTCAGGTTGCTGTGCCTAAAGGCAAATCTGTAAATGCGAAGTTTTACAAGAAAAAAGTTCTTCGAAAATTGAAGAAATATTTCAAAGAACGAAGACCCGCAACTGGTTTGGCCAATGTCAGATTGCTACATGACAATGCGACATCGCACAAGGCGTTCATTGTGCAAGACTATCTGAAGCAGGAAAAGGTTGTTGAACTCCCTCACCCCCCGTATTCCCCTGACCTTGCCCCGTGTGACTTTTTTTTTTGTTCCCACGGCTGAAAAATACCTTTCTGGTCGAAAATCTGAACAGCGCAAACACCTCGGTTCTGCAATATTCCAGTGCCTTCATAGTATACCTCGAAAAGACTACCAAAATGCATTCAATGATTGGATCAGAAGACTGAAAGTTTGTATATCTGTTAAAGGGGAATACTTTGAGGGGACAAAATACATTTTTCATCGAAATCTATCACGGGATCATTTTTATGTGCTTACTTGCATTCATATTTGAACAGTCCTCGTACATAATTTGGTTAAAAGAAACTGACCTTTTTACATATACCTTCGTTCTTTTTTGTTTTTAATTTCAAATTCTCTTTTTTGGTAAATCTGCCCTTACCTGTTACATTTTACTCAAGATGGCCGCAGTTTCCGGTTGTATAATCTCCGTTGCTAGCAGATTATCATGTTAACACATTTTATCAGTTTGACACTAGTGCGTCTAAATTTAGACATCGGAAATATCCACGTCATTCGGCACGGACCTGGTTGACATAGGTGCAATTTATAAAAATGATTTTTCCTGGATGTAAAGTATAAGTGAATAGGCTATATGAAAAATTGTTATGGTCAATAAAGAATTCTGGTAAGACACATAATAAATTAAAGTTAAGAGGTTTTCGAGCATCTTGTTTGTCTACATATGATTTTTCCAATCAATATACAACTTTGACCCATAATTTGATAAAGGAAAAACTTTCTAGTTAGATTAAAAACTCTTTTCAAAGAGAGTGCGCTACTTTCCTTACATACAATGACAGACGTGCCTGCTTTACATCAGATACAAATCTAAAAAGGTATATATTTTGTTCTTGTCAAACTATGTGTGACGCTTTATCTTATCCTTTAGATAATATTTATATGAGATTTGGAACAAAGTTACATTGGCAAATCGTAGGTATTCCAATGGGTACAAATATTGCTCCCCTTGTAGCTGATTAATTTTTGTTTCGCCATGAACGAGATTTTATGATGTCACTTTCTAGTCAAAGTCAAGCTGACATTAATGAAGCCTTTAACTCTACCTCAAGATATTTAGACCATCTTTTAGATATTGACAACCCTTACTTTGAAGGACTGGTCAATCCAATTTATCCATCTCAGCTGCAGTTTAACAAAGCCAATAATTCTGATGTCGAAGCCCTGTTTTTGAATTTGCATTTGAACATTTCATATGGTTTTGTTTCAACCAAAATTTTGATAAGTGCGATGATTTTGATTTTAATAAAGTTAACTTCCCACTTTTAGACGGTGGTTTTCTTCGTTCGCCCTCTTACGGTGAATATATTTCGCAGCTAATTCGCTTCGCAAGAGTGTCAAGTTATGTTGCAGATTTTCACACTCGTAATAAAATTTTAACTGCTAAACCGCTACATCAGGTATATCGATATCATAAACTTCGGAAAGCATTTTATCAGTTTTATCACCGGCACTATCAATTAATTTCTAAATTTAACGTTGGATTATATAGACTTTTGCTGCAGGAGAAGTCAAAGCCTGAGTTTTTTTGGCGATATTATATATAAATTAAGAAAAAATAAAGGCAAACCTTACTTTTTGGAACAATTTCAGGAACTTATTAAACGTTACAAACGCATTGGATATAATATAAATGCTATTTGACAGTCTGCATGCATTGTGGTTGACCCAATCACGGTCAGACATTATGCTTTCCTCTTTAATTGCACGCATGTCGGGGTTCAGACCCCATAATGGCTTTGGCTTAAACTTATTTATTAATTGGTCTGTTGCTTGAACCAGTGGGGTTCAACTGTTGTTTTATTTTGCTACAGTGCTCCTTTGGCGGATTTAGCTAAAAACTATTTATTAGTTTATCGAGCTTGGAACTTATATGTCAAATGCTTAGTCCAACGGGTTCAACTGTTGGTTTTCTTTTGCTCCAGTGTTCCTGTGGCGTTGTGTTCAGCACCAGATAGCTCAGCGCATTTTACTGTCGAGTCCTTATCCATGTGTAAACTTGGCTTTAATTGTGATTTCTCTTTACACCGAGTTGATTCACTGATGAGTTAGAATACCTTCACGCGGACCAAACAAATACTTGTTTGAACCAGAGTGAAAATGAGGGTGAGGGTTGATATCTCATAAAGTTAACTTATACCCACCCGTAATTTTACTGAAAGTTCCAAATGTTCTAGAAAGGGTTATCCTTTGGAAGCAAGGAATACACCACAAAACTGGAAAATATGGAGTGTACATGTTTTCTGGGCCAGACTAGCTAGTTCCGGCCAGTTAGGCCTCGACAGTGACCCTCAAAGTTTTCAGTAGTATACGAGCCACTTTAGGGGCAATGACGTCACAAGATGGTTGCCGTATAAGGAAGTCGGTTGACCCTCGAGGACCTCGCGGGGGTCGCTCTCGATGCGGGGTTTGAGACCGAGATGGCCGCCATTTCTGACCCTCGCGCGGGGTCGCCGGATGACCTTTGCGGAGAGGGGATGACGCGTTTAGTAGAAACGCCCTGGACCACGGGAAGGTAGCGTCACGGCATAGGACACGGGGGTCTTCTATATATACAGGCTCATCTACAGGGTAGAGGGGTGACCCCTTTTTACGGAATGGCGTTAAGAGTAGTCATTGACATCCGTTTCAGGTATCCAAGAATCGTATTTTTTGGGCCCATGTAACCAACGTACCAGGACTTCTTTTTTCTTATTTCTCGTGCGTTTTTTTTTTCAAAATTTTTTCGATACGATTCTCCGTGGATTGGTCTACTTTGACCGCCTGAATTTCCTGTTGGTAAAATGTACCTTCGATACGTTCATTGTCCCAGTCCGCTAGAGCGTATATAGGAATACCCTCTCTTCTGTATCGTTTTACGACGCTGAATACCTCTCCTGTCCACTTTTGGGAATATTCCCTGTCGAATAAAGTCCTCACGTGGGAGATCCGAACCGTTTGACCTATTTTAAACCCGTATTTCCTTTTCTTCTGGGACTTATTTTTATGTCGTCTCAATAAATACTGTTGCAGTCGGCTCTCGCCTTCGTTGGCTTTAGTGATAGACGCCGGTGCGCGACCCAGACTGCGATGTACGGTGTGATTATAAGTGTCCACTATGTCTTGGAGAACGTCCGTATAACGCTGAGTTCGGGCTTTCATTTATTTATGTTGTTGTTTGTTACTTACTGTGTGTATCACTTGTGTCTTTTAATTTTGGATGGCCATATGGCCATTTTGAGGGAAAGTAACTGTCCTTATGGCCTTCCTTTGTTTAGGTTTCCATTATGGTCTTGTCGCTTAATGTTTGTATTTCTTTCCCTTTGGTGTCTTTTATGGGTGGAGTAAGTTAATTGTATCAATTCCTGATCTTTGTTTTACTTCTACTTTTCATCATGTATCGGAACAGTTTATGCTTCAAAGTTTTGATAACCCGCTCAGCGTAATTGGCTTTCGTTTCATTCCGAGTCACGATAAGATGAATGTTGACATTTCTGAGATACTCGGAAAATTTTTGATATTTGAATTCTTTACCCGCATCAGTCCGCACGGTCTTCGGGGCTCGACCTTCTTTTAAAATCGCCCGAATACCTTTTTTCTGTCTCATCACCAGTTTTGTTTAAAACGGCTTGACACCACGTGAATCTAGAAAACACGTCGATGGCCACCAGTAAGAATTTAAAATTATTGTTCCGTTTAGACAGAGACACCATATCCATCAGATCCATATCCCACATGCTGTCCAACCCTTCGACAATCACTCTAGATCTTCGGAATCTCCTTCTGGCACCTCTCGTAAGCGAGTAGGCTTCCTGTTTTTGAAGCCATTTTCTTATTCTGTGTCTTCCAATTTTGAATTTTCCTTCAGCAACCACAGTTTTATACAGCGCCTCGGAACCCGCATAGCCCCCCGGGTGGTTCTCATTATAGTAGATAGAAGATAAATATTGTTCCCAATCAGACATCGTGTTAGCAAGCGTATTCGATGCGAAGTTCGTTCTTACGTGTTCAGAACGATATCCAGTCTAAGGTCTCATTTTTCGATATCCGGCCAGTTCCTTTCGGAGCGGGTTCGTGTTCTCCCGGGGGAGGATACCTTTCCACTGTTTGAAGGTGATTTACCGGTGTCCAAGTTTACAGATCCCCTTCGAGATTCTAGCATCCTCTGGTACTGAGCGTAAGGAACCAGGACCAGCTTTTCAATTATTGTAGGAAAGGTTTTAAATAGGTCAGGGCAAGTTTTAGTAGGCTAATAAGGAACCTCTGTTTCCCGCGTACTGCCTGGATCTTGTATCGGTAACTCAACGATTTGTCTCCTAGGACGTGTAAGAGGCGTCTGTGACGTTTCAGTTGGGACTTCTCGAGAGGATTGAGCTTGATTTTGGATTTGATCACGTTCAAAGCGATCTCGCTTAATACTCTGATTTGACGTTTCGTAATTGTATGCAACAAAGCTTTTCTCTGAGCAGAAACCGTATGGACAAATGATGTCAAAAAATGACGCTGTTCTTGGATGAGTTTGACAATGGTTATTCTTACACTGACGTGACCCATTTTTACATCAGTCTATATACCACCGGGTCTTCTCCTGGGAATATACGAGTCCTTAGACGGTATCTGTTGTCCGCGTGAGGACTCATATCCACCAAGAAATAACCGTGTTTATCGCTACTCAGCGCGTCCTCGTAGGCTTTTAAGAACCCCTTCGATTTCCAGGGTACAGTTGACGTACCAGTACTGCCACCTGCGACACATTTCTCAAATTTTTCATAAGTACCATATACCAGGTATTCAAAGCTATGGTTCTGGCGTGTTTGCCCCCCCGGATACAAGTTCTGAGTGATTAAGATCACACTGACGCACATGTGGTGAGTCCCTTGCGTAAACAATAATTCCATGTCTTTGTTTCGCATAACCTCGTGCATCAGATCATCGATGATAATCAGCTTATGCTTCTTGTCTCTGGTAAAATCATCTACTTCTTCGTTAGACGGTAGACCTTGCTTACTGCGAAAATTGGGTATCAATCTTTCCATTTCGTCAAAGAGATCCTGGTGTATACCATAACAGTATAAGACGTGGGAAGGCGGGTCGCTGGAGTACATAGATTGAACATGAACATGTTTCAGGAACCTGTAGACCCACCGCGTTTTGCCACTTCCAGTTTGACCAGAGATACACATCCTAGAACACGGTTCAAAGGGTAGAGTGCAACTCATTTCTTTGTTTTGGACCTGGTAGAGCGTATCCTATACAACTACTGAGGAGACTAATCCAAAGTTCTGTTGATCCGTTTTGTAAGGAGAGGTTTACGATAGATGTGATGATAATAATGTAGACGATTATCATCTGACAAAAGTAGACAATTTCTGACTGCGGGACACGAGTTCCCAATAGATACCACCTGTCTCCGTTGGACCGATTTTCTTCGTCGGGTTTAGGGAACTGAATAAATGGGTCCCTTTTGGGTGCACACGCCTCATTAGTGTCCATATTCTTTCGAAGATACGAAAACCCAAAGTCTTGACTTCTAACGGATATTGCACGACATTACACTTATTTTTGCTCATTTAAATATTATCCTTATTGCAAAAAATGAGATTCCTTATTTAAAAAAAACGCGATTCCTTATTGCACAAAATGAGATTCCTTATTGCAAAAAAATGAGATTCCTTATTGCAAAAAATGAGATTCCTTATTGCACAAAATGATATTCCTTATTGCAAAAAAATGAGATTCCTTATTGCAAAAAATGAGATTCCTTATTGCACAAAGTGATATTCCTTATTGCAAAAAAATGAGATTCCTTATTGCAAAAAATGAGATTCCTTATTGCACTAAATGAGATTCCTTATTGCAAAAAAGAGATTCCTTATTGCAATAAAATGAGATTCCTTATTGCAAAAAACGCGATTCCTTATTGCAAAAAAAACGCAATTCCTTATTGCACAAAATGAGATTCCTTATTGCAAAAAAAATGAGATTCCTTATTGCACTAAATGAGAATCCTTATTGCACAAAAAGAGATTCCTTTTTGCAAAAAATGAGATTCCTTTTTGCAAAAAAACGCCTTTCCTTATTGCAAAAAACGCGATTCCTTATTGCACAAAATAAGATTCCTTATTGCACAAAATGAGATTCCTTATTGCACAAAATGAGATTCCTTATTGCAAAAAAATAAGATTCCTTATTGCACAAAATGAGATTCCTTATTGCACAAAATGAGATTCCTTATTGCAAAAAATGAGATTCCTTATTGCAAAAAACGCGATTCCTTATTGCACAAAATGAGATTACTTATTGCACAAAATGAGATTCCTTATTGCAAAAAACCCGATTCCTTATTGCACAAAATGAGATTCCTTATTGCAAAAAATGTGATTCCTTATTGCAAAAAAACCCGATTCCTTATTGCACAAAATGAGATTCCTTATTGCAAAAAAATGAGATTCCTTATTGCAAAAAAAAAAAAAAAAAACGCGATTCCTTATTGCACAAAATTTGATTCCTTATTGCAAAAAATGAGATTCCTTATTGCACAAAATGAGATTCCTTATTGCAAAAAATGAGATTCCTTTTGGCAAAAAAAAGCTGTGATTGGCCGGGTCTTTGTTGATAGATTAGATTTCGGCTATTGGCGTATTGTCCGTGAGTTGCTCGAAACATAGGTGAGGTCTCTATACATCGTATGGGTCTGTTCTCTACATTATCTCAATAACCGTAGGGTTCTGTATCAAAGTTATCCAACCGGCGACGTTTAGTGTACACCACCTGATAGGTTTTCTTTTCCTCCCTGTTGTACAATTTCCTTTTCTCCTTTTCTCTACAATTTTTTTGAGGGTTGGTCACGCTGATGAAATTTTTGTTCTGATGGTTCTGTAACTAAAGTCTTTACCGCGTCAAAGTTGATCAGTTGACTGTTGGCGAAATGAAGCGTGAAACCTCTCACTTTGCACGTTTCATTCCCATTGTTAGTTTTATAGGCGTAGTTTTTAGGCCCTCCCGACACGAACTCCACGATATGCTCTCCATGATCCAATTCATTCCTGAGTTCTCCGAGGTAGTCCCCTAATGGGGGGTCGTATTCTCCGGGTCTGCTCACGTATATCACTGAGTCTGTGTCGCAGTACAGGACTTTTCTGCCCAAACGTTCGAGAACGCTGTAGAGTTTGAGTCGTGCCCAACAGGTGGTAAAGGTCGCCAGGTAGATATTAGTCTTGTTGTCTTCGGGCTGACAGTCTTTTTTTGTAGATCCATTCTACCTGGATCGTGTCGTTCGCCACGATATGAAAATTTTGAACTTCTCTGGTAGGGTCTGAGAGAACTTGAAAAAACCCATCGATTTCTGTCTCGTGGAAGAAGGCGGATTGCCTGAGGTTAAGGCGTTGTCCAAACTTTCCCCAGAAACTGTTCAGACATAGTTTTGCTAAAGCTCTTAACCCCGGGTTCTTTTCCAGTTTCTCTTTGTCTAGACAGACACCCTCCTTTTCTAAATATTGATTGACATATTTCTGAGTATCTTCGGGGGTCAGGATCCAATCAGGAGTGCCACTCGCTTCTTGTTCATACTTGAGGAACGTATTGATGTAAGTGGCGAAGATTCCTCCTTCTCTACTCTGAGGGTCGTATTGAGTGGCTTCGTTCCAATGGTATACTTCGTATACTTTCAGGACTTAGTCCCCAAACGTACAGCTGTCTGTAGTTCCGGCGTACACCAGGTCCCGGTCATGACCCTGTTTTCGTCAGAGCAGACGCAAGGTGACTGCGATTCATTTTCCGCGCAAGAACGGCACAGGGGGAACTTGAGCTTTCCATTTTATCTAAATTGTAACACGGGATGATAGAGTCCACGTGGTGGTAAAATCTGGACTTTAGCGATCCCGAAATACTCGCCGATGTCTTTAAAGTCGGAAGTTATCACTTCTGGATGACCCACTGGATACTCGCAGTATTTGTTCACCCATGGGTAAAGACTGGTAAAGTCGACGTATCTGATCTGTTCTGATTCTTCCGTCTTGTAGTGTAACTGACTCGCGTTCGTCCGACCCCCGAAAAAGCTGTCTCTAGGATCGAGTCTGTCGGTAATGTCCAAGCCCTGAAGAAACTCTCGAAGTTCTGGGTTTGTCTGACTCTGCTCGAGAAATTCGTGTTCCCAGACGCAGACGTATTTCATACCCAGACTTTCTACGTAGTATTTTTTCTTAATTGTCAGAGCGTAGAGTTCGCTCATGGTCTGTTGGGTTAGAGGGTGTTTCGTTTCTTCTCTGTCAGAGGGAAGACATGTCGGGTACCCGTGAAATATACAACCGTGATATTCGAACGCCGTATTAGTCACGTGACAGTACCCGTCCAACTTATACTTGGTACCCGGGATTCGGACTTCTCCACCATTCAAAGCGTGTTGTATGGTAACGCCGTAACGACGGGATATCCATTCTAGCCACTGAATCGAGGCTTTACTGCACTGATCTATTTTATAACCACCGGGAGGGATCTTGGCGATGGGAGACTTTACGAACTCCTTTTCCTCGATGACAACCTCATCCTCGGGAATCCACTGGTCGCCCCTTAAAACTGTCATGCGACCGTCTATGTACCTGGTCGGTATCCAGTCGGATTCCCCGGAGAGTTTTACTCGCCATGATTCCTCCAGGAACTTGGTTCTGTTAACGTTCATACACACCGAAGCGATCGTACCCGAGTCAAAAGGGTCTACGGCGCCCTTTCACTCGGTTTTCCCCTTTTCATTCGTCAATTTCTCGCCCGTAGCCGTCATCAGTAGCTCTCTAAACCTCAAACAGGCCTGACGAAGAATATCTACGTAATGCAACATTTCTGATCTAAAATCCAAGGTGTCGTTCCGTTTGGATCGAAGCCAGGACATACACTCTTCTCTCTCGTCGCTTCCCATAAAGTCGCATCCGTAAAAATAGGGTTCAGGGTACGGTCCGACGTAGTGTTGGGTTTCCACCGTGTTGAAGAAATGGGGAAACCATCCTTTCTTCAGCTCTTTCAACCCGAACGCTTTGGGTAACGCCGACAGTTTAATGGGTAGGAAATTCAGACTGTCGATGACTTTGATATGAAGATCTTTTTCTACTGCCATGTACATGATTTTTGATCCTTTGTAGATGATTTTGTCCGGTCTCATGGATTGATCGATCAAGTACTCCAGTAGAAAATAACCGTCATACCCTTTCATGTTGTGCGCTACGACTTTGAAATATTGATGTTGACTGGAAAATAACCACTTTCCGAACGTCCGGGCTGTATCCTGTCCTTCGAATATGACCTCTCGAAATCCGCAGGTTCTCGGACACGGGTCGTCTGCTTCTTTACACCCGGAACAACGAGACTCGCAGTCTTTAACAAGGATTTCTGTGTTACCGGTTTTTCGATGCATTTCGGGCAGGCGGAATGCGCCACCACAAAGTTGGGTCTGTGGGTGGTTTTTCCGCACCATGACGTCATACACCGTTGACATTTGGAACAGGAGGTACACCGCTGATTGGGTTGACAGTCGGTACAATCGGGATTATTAACCGGGACATACCCCTCTGAACATTCCGATTTCAGGTCCTTGACATTCGATTCGTAATCTATGAATAAGTACTTCTATGAATAAGTACTTGGGTATAAACGCTTCCTTAGCCGGTATGGCTCTCAGGTAGCACAGGTGGTCCCTCAAAACGTGTTGTTGGCAGGACGTACAGTAAAATTCGCCGCATCTGTGCTCTTCCTTTTTCCCCCTGGTGGTGTTGACTACTTTGTAACAAGTAGGGCATTTATACCACTTTTCGCATTCTGAAGGGCCCCTCGGTTTGCCTTCATTTTTACCATTCCGATAGGTGAGCTGGACGGTATGTCGCCGGTAACAGTCCATGGACCGACAGGTCATATTACACTTATCGCAGGTGATCGGGGTCTCCGTCTTAGGACAGTTTGACGTCTTCCAGACTATGCAGGTAGTGTCGCACCGATGCTCGTGTCTGTTTTTATAGTGTTTCAAACATTTTTCGCAAAAGTACCTGGCGCTGAAGAATCCCGTGATATTGGCATTTTCGTGAAAATGGTCGTTTTCTACGTGGTAGTTGTAAATACAGGGTCGCTCATCGGTGCTGGGACTGGTAATAAACTTATTTCCCAGTCGAGCACTCACCACCATCACCCGGACCTTCAGGACATCTTCAAACGCTCCTAAATCGTTCAAGCTGGCTGGTCGGTCTAACGGTACACCGGAAAGTTGACTAATGGCGACCGCCAGTTTCTTCTGTTCCTTTCTGGATTTTTTTTGTCAGATCGTGGTAGAAACTGTCCGGTACTTTTCTGTGTTCGAGCACCAGTTCCAAGATACTTTTAGACTTTTGGTATTTGGTCAAATTGCCCCATTCTTCTCGGGTACACTCGTGTAGTTTCGCCCACCCGACCCCGATCGCTCTCGCCATACACAGCTGATCGTCATTGTCTATGGTGACCAGATACTTTTTAATCTTGAGAGAATTATCGTCTCCCCGGAGGCACGTGATACGTCGTCTAGCGCCGCCCTTCGGTAAGTCTATGGTCCCTATAGTGATTTCGAAGCTGTCATTCACGGTCAGCTGTTGTCGACTATTCAACACCTTTTCGATGTGTTCCATCACGACCTCTACATTCAGTCGATCCCAGTTTTGTAAGGGTACCACTATTGCATTCTGTAAACCGTCGTGATGAATAATGACTTGACCCAAGTCGTTTCCAGCCAAATCGCCGCGAGCTCTTTCTAGGATGTCTTGAAACATTTGATGTAGCCCTCGACGTATATCGATCAACCGTTGTCCCCGATGATCTTAGTGAATTTGGACTAGGAACGTACGGTCTACCGCAGCGTTCTTGGCGTAAGTCCGCTCCGATTTTTTTTCTGATGGAATACCGAAGACGCGATGGCTCGTCTCCCTGAAGAGGATTCTACTCCCCGTTTTCCAGAAATAGACGGGAACTTTCGGCTACTTCCTCCTACAACGAATTTTGTCTTGAGTACGTGTTGTCACGTCGAATACTATGACAATAATGCCTTTGCGAGCCGCCGACCGTTTTTATATAGTGTGGCGGCTATTTTTAGTAACAAACGTCAGTTACTATAAATAGACCCATAGAACATGTTTGAACGTGCACCCACCTTCTTATATAAAGTGGTGACTATTTTTAGTAACAAACGTCAGTTACTATATAAATAGACCCATAGAACATGTTTGAACGTGCACTCGCGTTCTTATATATTGTGGTGGCTATTTTTAGCAACAAACGTCAGTTACTTTTTTTTAGCCTCACTCATGGTTTGACCTTCATGAGGATGTTATTTTAGAAACAAGCGTCAGTTACTACAAATAGACTCATTGAACCTGTTCTAACGTGCACCTAGAACATGCCCTTTGAGGGACCACCTCATTCTAACAACGCCTAAAACTTATGCGTTACGATCCGCCTCACCGAGGTGGGATCCCAAAACCTTTATTTAATGATCTGCCTCAACGCGTATTTGTATGTATGTATGTATGTATGCATGTATGCATGCATGTATGTATGTATGTATGTATGTATGTATGTATGTATGTATGTATGTATTGTATGTATGTATGTATGTATGTATGTATGTATGTATGTATGTATGTATGTATGTATGTGATATATCTTAAATAGGATTTAAGGTACTGTTAGTACTTTGATTCCTTTTGCAATATTTAAGGTGTTATTAGTACTTTGTTTTCTTTTTTCGCAATTTTTGAGGTGCTTTTAGTACTTTGTTTCGCAGTATTTGAGGTACTTTGAGTACTTTGATTTTTAATAACAAAGTATCAATCTAACCAGTATCCGCAATCTATGTCTGTACAATCAGAAAATAATATTTCAATTTTACTGTATATATAATCTCGGTCAAGTTTGAAACAACATCGTCAGTCATTGTAGTTTTACGGCCTAGTCAAAAACTAGGTTCATGATAGGTCGGTCATTTACCTTTGATGTTTCAGAACAGGTTAAGGATCCAGACCCGTGGGTCAACGGTCGTAACCATTTCGAGCCATAAAATAAGGTGGCAAGACATAGGGAAAAAAAGAAAAACAAACCCCCGAACCCAATCCATATTTACCTAGACGCCTCGTCCTAACGCTCGCCCACAACATATTTTAGAGGTGATTCTATAGAGTACACACGGCGTATACGTTTTAACTAAGAGCCTCTTTCTAGCGAACCACGTGTTTTGCTTTCACGCAGAGCTGAAACCACTGAAAAGGTTCTAAGCCTGCTCAGGAAAAAGGGGTACAAAGTGTCCATATAAGCCCTAAAGGTGACACTCGGGGGTAGGGCTTGAGGTGTCATTTCATCTCATTGAGATCGGAAGCAACGTCTCCAAAATAGGGTTGACAGGGGGACGTTAAACCTCAAATTAAACGAACGCCTATGCGTTACGATCCATATATATGACAAATATAAGAACAGTAACTTTATGAAAATACTCCAGCTCTGACGTAGACGAACGGTATTGAAAATGAATGAGAAAAAACATTCGCCCCATGAGCGCACATCCTTTCGAGCCTAAAATCTCGAAAAGACGGCCTGCCCATTACATGGTAATCTATAGAAAAATCGGCAAAGCACCTGTCGAATCCGCTCGTTCGGCTTAAATGGGTTTAGGGCCCATTTAATTATGTTATACCTCATAAAAATGTCACTATTGCGCATTCATTGATTTTCAGTACTTGTTTGGTCATTAAACGCTCTGTTTTGATTGTATGATTGTTGATATTTCAAACATAAACTTGAGCCGCCCCCGGTCATCGGGGCTTGAAGAAATAGTCGGGGGCTGCGCAGAGCCGAAACCGACCGGACTGGGATGGATCTAAGTCTGCCCGGGGCGAAGCGGTCCATGCATATAAACCCTACAGGTTTCATCGGGGCGGGAGAGCTTGAGATGTCATTGCCCACACCTAACACGCCATTTTTTTTTCAGATTTAACACGTAGGCATACATCGGCTTGCATGGTGCTTCCAGATTAGTAATGTTCTAAACTGGTCGAGGAACAAAGGTATGAGTCAGACCTTCAATAGCTTTAAACAAACTCTACAGGTTACATTCCACGGCAGGGCTTGAGATGCCATTTCATTACCGAAACATGCCTAAACAAATATTCTGGAAAAAAAAATACTACCAAAAAAAAAAAAAAAAAAAAAAAAAATATGAAAATTCTCAAGAACAAATTGAAATATTTTTTTTCTTTTTTCTTTTGTTCCAAACAAAGATTGTGGACGGTTCTAACGAGTACCCACAACCTATGTCTTAGAGTAGGAATAAAGAAAATATTCTTAACCCCTATAAACATATGTTTTACTATATAATAGACGGCTTTGATGGGGTCAAATATGTTGTAACATTATTCGCTCAATAACATTGCTCATGACGTTACACAAAACATTATATAGCTGAAATACATGGATCTCACAAATACACAAAAATCTATGATGTGAGCAAAATGTACACATATCAGGATTTTTTTTTTCGGAAAAGTTACATTTTAGTGAATATTTTATGTCACTTTATTTACATAGGCGCGTCAACACGCATAAATATCACAGTCATTCGAAATTTCTGCAAGATTTACTCCATTTTCGTACGGACAAGATACTGTCCCCTTTTTTAAGCCTGTGCCCAATACATATCCACTTACCCCCATTAAAAATGATGTTGTCTTTTTCCAATATAGACAATGATTATATCTATATTCAATGAGAGCGTGCGACAATTCATGAATAAAAGTCGCAATGACATGTTCAATGGAAAAATGTGACTTTAAAAAAAATTCTATTCTTATAGGTATCAATCCGTTTTCCTCGGTTCTTCTGAAACGCGTTCTTCCAAACAAAGTCGGTGAGTATTCATCTAAAAGGTATATTTCAAGTCGTCTAAAGGGTGTCTTTCTGCGTCGTAGTATATACATCAGTCTTGATAATAACTGAAAAAAGAAAGATACGAGTTTTTTTTAATTTCTGAAACAATACGCTTAAATAAAAGGTCATTTTTAAACTTAGTTCGGGTTTAATAAAGGATGTAGTCCCTGATCAGAGGATTGTTTTCAATCACATTTGAGCTAAAAGAAACTTCAACATAAAATGCGATATCACACGTGAGATATGAAGAATAACTAGTCTAAAATGGAGAACTCATTTGGCTTAATTGGGTTTTCGTTTCACAGTAACGTGAAAAAATGTAAAAAATGAATCAGGTCAGTTTACCTTTGAATTGACAGTGTGAATGTCTCTATTACTGACAGAACGACGTCTTATGAACCTGAAAGTTGAATTTCGCCTCTTACTGATCGCAATTTCAACATAGGTAGAACTGTCCAAGAAAATGTCCTCTGTCGGTTTGATCAGTTCAATCTTATCTTCAGAACGAAGTTTCATGCAATTTTCTCCGAGTGTATACTGACCAAATCCTGCGACTGTCAAAAAGTTTAAGACGTCATTGAGCAAAATTAAGATTGTGAAAACTTTTGATTTCGCCTCATTGAAAATTGCTTTCAGAAACATTTTGGTGCATCAATATTTCTCTGCTTTTCTTTCCCGAATGAATGAATGTACGTTGTCTGTTGGTTTTAAAGATTAACCTGTTCTTGACATCGCCGTTTTAACAGTACCTATCGCAAATTAATGGATTGTCAGTGCTTAACAAGTTATAAATAACTCATCGGAATCTGCATGTGTGGGGTTAGTAAAATGTTATCAATTCTAATTATGCGGAATGGTCATCGTCATTCTATATAAAAGGCCTCGTGGTCTTATGAAATCAATTCAGACTTTTCACAAGTTCATTACGATAACACACCCGTGCGATATAGTGCAATTTTTACATCTCCAAAATGGCTACTTTTCTGACGAAAAGCTGTGATATTTTTCTTGTTTATACTGCAAACATAGGTTATGGGTACTCGTTAGAACCGCCTCATTGAGGCGGTTCTAACGAGTACCCACAATCTATGTCTTGGAGCAGAAATAAGAAAAATATAGTTTACCCCCGTAAACCCCAGTTTTCTCTATATAAAGTGGGGTGTAAGGGGGTGTTCATTTCACGGACTTGGTCACGTGATGTTTGTAAGCTATGCCTGACTTTGAAATCTTAGATCGAGTATTCAAGAAACATTTGGCTACTAGCCATTTTAGAGATGCATCTATTTTTAAGAACAGAAGGACACTTCTGTATTGCATCAATGCTTGTTATTATGACCCTGATTATAAAATTCCGCACAAAACAATTTCAAACAGGCTTTATGCCATAAACAAATTTCCTGTTGTGATTGGCCACAACGGATTCTCACTGAGAGAGAGTTATACAGTTAAAATAGTTATTAGCCGCAGTTATAGATTACCCGATCAAATCATATCGGCATACCCCTTATGAATATAAAAGAAAAGTCTGACCCCACCCCCCCAAAAAAAAAAATAAAATAAATAAAAAATCCCCTTAAAAGGGGAACCCAATGTTCAATTGTGTGCCTGTGTCTGTGTGTTCGTGTATGCGTGCGTACGTGTATGCGTGTTTATGATTATGAGCGTGTATGCATGTGTATGTGCGTTTACTATTTAGTGTGTGAGTGCGTGTGTGCGTACGTGCATGTGTGTGTGTGTGGCGTTGGTATAGCGTTACAACGTTGCATCGACAGGCTTGCAACGAAAAAAATCAAAATACTAACGGTACCTTAAATAATGCGAAAGGAATCAAAGTACTAAAAGTACCTCAAATACTGCGAAAAAAATTAAAGTACTAAAAACACTTTAAATATTGAGAAAAGAAAAGAATCAAATTACTAATAGTCCCCCTAACAAGCGTCCAATTAAAATGAAAGAAAACTTAATAACGTGACTCAATCTTATACTTATTCAATAAAACTTTCAGTCAGCACTCATTTACGCTGAACAGGTTGAAGCAGTAACATGCGTCTGACGAACGTCGTTTGCTGTGCCAGTTTGGGGTGTCACATAGACTTAAGAGAGTTATGTTATCGTCTCGCTATTGTCAGATACGATCCGAGAACATTTCCGGGACTGATTTGGCAACACATGTTTATCGGAGGTAACTGCCTCGTGTTTTCTAACGGCGTGATTAATTCTAACGGCAGTGCTTCCAGCGCAGATGAGGGATATCAGAGGCTACGAAAGTATGTCAGACAACTTCAGAAAATGGGCTATCCCATTAAACTCGGACAAGTCAGGATGGTGACAGCGTCTTCGAGCCATTCACTCAGCGAGGTTCTAGACATAAAGATGTTGGCCAAAGAAAGAAGCGTTGTGTTCGAACCTGAGCTGTTTCCCGCCCTCAATTTCAAAGTCGGTGGAGTAAACCTTTGTTGTTTTCATACCGGTAAAGTGATCATTACGGGTATAAAATGTTTCAATCAAATCGACGAAGTTGTCTTTCCTACCTTGACAGAACTGGAACTACCATCAATCCTCTAAAATTCGTAAAATCATTCTTCGATATAAAAAGATTGGGTACAACATGGATATTATACGACAGACTGCATGCATGGTAGTTAACCCAATCACGGTTGGCAACTTTGCTTGCCTCTTTAATTGCACGCCGGTGGATCAGGCCTCAGATTCTATGACGGCTCCAACGTAAAGGCTTATTGAGAATTAGAGAGGTAATGTTGGTTGGTGCCTGATGCTCTGTCTCTGGTCGGGCTCATCGGAGTCTAACTGTTGGTTTTCTTTTGCTCCAGCATTTCAGTGGTTTCTTGCTGTCGAGTCCTCAACGTTGTCTCACCTATGTGGTTCTTTGATTTTTGTGTTCACGGAGATGTTGCACTGATGAGTTAGGAGGCCTTCATGCGGACTGAACAAATTATTTGTCTAAACCGCGACGGAAGTAAGGGCGAGGATTGTGGCCACGTAAAATCGATTTAAGCCCCCCAGTGGAAATCTTCCACTGACCGTTCCAAAGCGGCTCTTCTGTGGCGATTTATTTATGTTGTTGTTTGTTACTTACTGTGTGTATCACTTGTGTCTTTTAATTTTGGATGGCCATATGGCCATTTTGTGGGAGAGTAACTGTCCTTATGGCCTTCCTTTGTTTAGGTTTCCATTATGGTCTGGTCGCTTAATGTTTGTATTTCTTTCCCTTTGGTGTCTTTTATGGGTGGAGTAAGTTAATTGTATCAATTCCTGATCTTTGTTTTACTTCTACTTTTCTATAAGGACAAAATATATCCATATAACGTATAATGAACACTCTGATCAGATTGCGCAGATGCCAGGTTGGTCTGGGGTTTGTCATATAATCTTATGGGCTAGTTATCAAGTATCCTATTTTTTTCTCCAAGATATATCTCTTACAGCGGTCCTAACGAGTACCCACAATCGATGTTTTGGAGCAAGAATTAACACACTCGCGCGTCAACGTGCATTTTTTTCATATCTCCAAAATAGCTATTTTTCTAATGAAAATCCGTGATAATTTTCTTATTTATACTGCAAACATAGGTTATGGATGTTCCGAACCGCCTCAATGAGCGCAAAATAGTGTATACCCCGTAAACCCAAGTTTTCTCCACAAAGTGGGGTTTATTAGCCGAAACTACGTAGTATGGCCCATCTTCTTTCTTATGAATGTTTTCATTGCTCTTAAAGGAACTCATTTTAGATTTTTATTTGCCTTCACTGCAGCTGGTGTTGTGCCGTGTGGCGGCCGTAAAACGTCTCCCCATACATCAACCATAGTGTAGTTTATATTTTACTTTTGGTCCTTTGAGATCAGCGTGAATATTCTGAGAAATCAGAAATAAATCATTGTTTTAGATTCATATTCTAGACAGGTTTTTAATTTTTTGGACCCCAATTTGATTCATATCAGTCTTTGTATCGACTGCCTATTCGAAATTTGCAAAATTGCAGTATGTTTCCCTTGGCTTTCTTTGCCGGATCTACAGGGTCACTGATGAGGCTTTATTAGCCGAAACTACGTACGATGGCCCATCTTCTTTCTTATGAATGTTTTCATTGCTCTTAAAGGAACTCATTTTAGATTTTTATTTATGGGGTGTTCATTTCACGGACTTGTTAACCTAATGTATGTATTTACTTTTGGCAGTGGCTAGAGATACGGATCCGTATCTCTAGTCTCGAAGGCTAGAGATACGGATCCGTATCTCCAGTCTCGGAGGCTAGGGATACGGATCTGTATCCCTAGCATTTTCCAATACGTCTGGCTAGAGGTACAGTTTAATAAGACTGATAATTGTTTCAAACAGAGATATCATTGCTGTTTTGACGCAATTTTCAAAGTAGCATAACTCTACTAAGGTGAAAGGTGGAACAAGTAATATGAATTCTGAAATGGGACAGGACCAATGGTAATCCCGTGTTGTATTATTATTATTATTGTTATTATTATAATTATCTTTATATGTTATATTTGATTATCATTTTTTCGACCTGTCATGTTAGCCTATGGATGAGTCAAATATACCAGAATAAAAGTTGAATTTTGAATGTCATATTACCTTTAACTTATTGCACCATATGAATTATATTTGCGTCATCCATAGTTTCCGGCCAACACCAAACAGGGAGATACGACTAGGTCTTGCTGCAAAGAACTGATGAACTAATTCCAAGTGTTGTTTACATGTATCTTAGCGGATGTGGTTGCCACTTTTTGTAATATTTTAAATTTTGCAAGCCTCGCTACTTTTAGTCCGGGATTTGAGACCAGATTTCGGAAAATTTAATGCAGCCAATATTCTCACGCTTTATTTGTGCCGTTTCATTGAGATATATGTCATGTGATTATTTAGAAAATCTGGTGGGGAAAAGGGGTTGAAAATTCTGAGTTTACACCCCCCCCCCCCCACCCATTGGAACGGTATAGCTGGATTAAGTTTAGTTATGTGTAGCTTGTGCTAACAAATGAATGTTGATTTATTGTATCAGCCAAAATATTTGTCAATACTCGAAGAAACCAAAATTAATGATATGACGTAACTACCTCCGGTGTTACCATAAATTTTGAACATTAAAATTTGACCCCACAAATTTGATAAATTTTGCACTATTTTCGCGCTAAATGATTTTTACTACTTTTTGAAATAATTTCTTTTTCTTCAGAATGCAGGACGGTTTTTTTGGCACACGCATGTGAAACTTGATGGCTCTGTTTCAATACCGGCATGAACAAGGGACTCCGATACCTATGGACCCATTTACCGCTTTTTCCTGTTGTGTCACAGATCGTGATAAAAATCTATATCAAAACAAATATAAAATAAATTATTTTACTGGCTGGCCATAGATGTATCATAACAGGGACCAATAGATTTATTTTTGAAAAGTTACTCATGGCCATTTCCTTCCGGTTTATATTCAACGAGGGGAATATACATCACCGCCTTAATTATAGCCATTTGCCAGCTTTTTCTTTTCTTTTCTTTATCTTCATTCTTTTATTCATTTTTTTTTCATTTAATATTATTGTTAAATTAGCCAACCCAAGACAAAATTGGTACTTATCATTGAGCAAAGGTTCAGGAGAGCTTGCTCGAAAAAAAATTAATACCATATACGAATTTTAATGGTTGTAAAAATGACAATTTTCAGTTCAGTCGAAATATTTTGATTTTTGCTCAAAACATAGATTGTGGGTACACGTTTGAGTACCAACAATCTATGTTTTAGAGCATATATTAAATAACCGTTTCCCATCACGTAAAGCAAGTCCTTGAAGAACCCCTCAAAAACACGCTCTGTATTGACAGGGGCATACATTACTTTGCTCTTTCTGGTCCAAGACATAGATTGTGGGTACTCGTAAGAGCAGTCTCAATGATGGGTTTCAAACAAACCAGTGACAGGCACGTGGAAATCAGCAGTGCAAAGCTACTGTACTTAGTAGCGTTTGTCAATCCGTCTCAAAACTATCAAAACTTTAACATTGAGTCAACTGCGTTCTACTTAACACACATTGAGCATCAAGGCCAAGTTGTTTTAAGCAGCGTAAGTTAACCCTTTTTGTACCAAATGGAATCTTCCACCTTATATACAGCAGGACTCCGCTTCAAAATATAGGGGTGTCAGGTTATGTTTTCATCAAAATCTATTTGGAAAATGACTGAACTTTAAGCAAACAGTGCAGGCCCTGATCAGACGCCGCGTTCTGTGGCATCTGATCTGGGCCTGCACTGTTTGCCAAGGTACCCCTTTAGGAGTTTCTGGTATACTCAATGGTTTTATGAACTCGCTACTGGTCAAAACGTTAACTATTCAATAGGTACCTAATACTCTTGTATTTCTGCTGGAAAATGTGAGGAGCTTTTTGCAAAATTGATGCAAACCCTATCCGCATTTTTTTTGCTGTACAAAACGATAAAAAATTTAACGACTCGTTAACTACCGACTTCGCAAATAAATAAATAAATAGATAAAAATAAATAAATAGATAAATAAAAAAATTGGCGTTAGGTCATTTTATAAATGCGGCATGAAACAAACACTTTCCGTTAAAATACTATAATATTTGAAAAGCAATTTAATCCGTATTGTATATGGACCAATAAATCATCATATTTAGTTAAAACAAATATGCCACTGTAATACCCTTAGGCAAATGTCTGTGACAAGGATTAACGGTCACAACCGATAGCCTCGAAAACTGCCGACAATAGCCGAATTGCTTTAAAACAGGTGTCAAGTAGCGTAATTCTGGAGGCTACCTGGAAAAACTGCCAGTATAGGTTTGTTCCCTTGATTTCCCTTGATTTCATTTGGCCGAACCTTTGCCGTATGAGACTACATTGTATACTGTTTTCGTTCAAATTCACAAACTGGTAGATAAACAGTATAGATCCTGATCAGATGGCTTCTTCTAACCATAGAACTAATCTGTCTGGATCTACACTGTTTGCAATGTTAGGGGTTGTCCTGAACAGCAGGATAAGGGTTAATGCAATGTAAAAAAACAATTGGTTTCTGGTTTGTTTGTCATTATAGACCCCACTTTTTTCTATGTAATTAAGATAATCAAACAATCCATAAAACTAGCGTGTTCTTGCACGCTATATCACGCCCCCACCCCAACCCCACCACACACACACCTTTTGACATAAACGATCAATTTCATAGCATAGCCTTCGGGTGAACCATTGTGTATTTTTCATTTAAAAATGACAACATTATATATTGTAATTTAAGGGAGTAGGTGCGGGAAAGAAACACAGCTTCTGAAACGATTGCACAAATGAGAAATTTTGCCAAATTTAATATTTTATTTCGGCTAAGCCCAGAGAAGATTAAAATTAATTTATGAGACAAAGAAAAGAACCACTATGTTTGGACTTCATAAGAGAAAAATGACACGATCCAGACGAAAGATTCTTACTTCTTATGTATTACTTTTAGCCACGAACCATAAATCCAGGGTGCTCATTTTTCTCATTTCTTCTCTTAAATATAGATTGTGGGTACTCGTTAGAACCGCCTCGCAGAGGCAGTTCGATCGCGTACCCACAAAGTATATGTATAAGAAAAACATTATATTTTTTCTTACAATTGCTGGTTGTGACCGTGAAATTTACAGTGTATTTGAATAGGGTTGTTTTCGTAATGATTGAAATATGCATCGTATTATATAAATTATAACTTATCGAGAACATTAATGTTTTCTAAACACATGAATTAAAACACTGCATCTACAGGACTGGTGTAAAATCTAACTATCATTACCTAAACATGCCTATACAAACGTAGATTGAAAATTTTACCGTAAAAACTGAAAATTATTTGATCCTCACAAACAATAATTGTCTTATTTCTGCTAAAACATAGATTGTGTTTACTCGTTAGAACCACCTCAGTGAGGCGATTTTAACAAGTACCCACCATCTCTATTTTGAGCAGAAATGAGATAAAAATAAAAAAAAAACTTTTGATCTTAAAATCATACGTTTGACTGTTCTATCGAGTCATCATCGTCATTCTAACGACTATACCCTCAATCTATAATTAAGAGCAGAAATAAGAAAGAACTTTTTCTTAAATTGTTGTAAGTTGGCCGTGAAATTTACAATGTATTTATATAGGCGCGTTTTCGTAATGGTGGAGATATTCATCGTATCATTCAAGTTTTCTAATTAAGTATGCAGTTAGTAGTTTTCCTAGGCGAAAATATAATTTAAGCAAATCTTAAAACAAGCTTCAAAAGGTTGATAATTAAAAACATAATTTTACATTATCAAAAAAAAAAAAAAAAAGAAAGTTATGAGTGCAAAGTTTTTAATTATGGATGTATATTTGTTTTCTAAAAGCAAAATATTCTTTCTAATTCTATCAATAATACTATCCATATTGATACCGATTTTCAATTCTTATAACTTCTTTTCCGATTCATTCTAATATCCTGTTTATACAAGCCCTGCGTCTGTGTAATCTTTGCACATTTTTGATCCGAAACTTCAAATATAGCTATTTTCTACAACCTTTTAATAAACTGTTTTTTCTATTTTTTTTTTTTACCACACGAATATAGATATTAAATAGATCTTTACAGTGATAGGTTATAGTGCACGGAGAAATTCTAACATATATGACTTTCGAGCCTTTGAATTAAGACTATTTTTCATTTAAATAGTTTAAAATACAAAGACTTAATAGGGAAATACCCCAGTGGCATTCATTAGAATCTGGGCCACTTTAAAATTTATTTTATTTCAACAAGTTTGGTACCAAAATGAAGCAGATACATTTTTCTATCAAATGCGAGGTTATAATAATATCTTGTAGAAATGAAAATAAAAGATTTTATTAGTTAAGGAGGGTGGGGAGTAATTCTTTTCTCTTTAGATTTTTTTATTTGCTTATATTTTGTAGCTTGAAATCTCTGCACTCGTTTGCCGGTATAAAAATATAGGCACACCAGGCTTTTTTTCGAGCTTTTTAGCCTTAAAGACGGGTACTGTTTTCGAATGTATAGAATGTTTCAATAATTACCCCAGTCATTGACAAATTGTCGATAACAATTGTTTAAAACAATATTTCCAAGTTTAGTTAAAAAAAACACAATGCAGGATAATGTCATGTTTGCATACCAATGTGCGAAAGACAAACTCTTTCACAGATTGTTGTCGAAACACCTATTTACAAATGTCCTTTTCTGCATGTTTTGCTGTTTTGAGATGCATTTTTCGCTATATTTGAAAAAAGAATGCATTTTTCGTCTTTAGATTTTTTTTTATTTTCACATATATTGTGTAATAATATTAGATACACGAAATAGGCGTGAAATTTGACCATGTCACCAGGCATCTGAGAGAAATATTGCAGAAAAAATTACCCCACCCCCCAATAAAAGTGGCTAAAAAAGCATTAAGATATTGTTTAAATGACAAGAACAAGGATTATACCTTTATTATTGCACATACTTTTGCTTCCTTAATGTGATATGAATCAAAATATTTCATTAGAATTGAAACACAATTTCATTTATAAGTTTTATGGTGTGAAAAAATGGATTTTTCTGGCCAAAAAATGCATGTTCTGATATAGCCATATTGTCGTTTTGTTCATGTTTAAAAGATATGAAGCCATTAACATTGTCACAGACGTTCAAACAATGTCAGATGTATGTTATTAATATACCTGGGAAACATTATTATACATTTTTAGCTTTCTTTTTTGACAATTTATTACCCTACCCCCTAATGAAATGGGTTGAAAAAAAAAAATACAATAAGCTGATGCAAAAGAATATAGGCTAAAAATTTCCTTTTTCCCATTTAAGTTCCTGCCAACGTTATAGTGAAAGTAGAAACACTTCTAATTATTTTTTTCTATAATTTTGACAAGTTTTTTTTTTTTCATGCCATATTGACCGGAAAATAAAAATCAAAAATGAGTTCCTTTAAGAGCAATGAAAACATTCATAAGAAATAGGATGGGCCATACTACGTAGTTTCGGCTAATAAAGCCTCATCAGTGACCCTGTAATGATCTGGCAAAGAAAGCCAGAGGAAACGTACTGCAATTTTGCGAATTTCGAATAGGCAGTCGATTCAAAGACTGATATAAATCCAAAAAGGGGTCCAAATAATTAAAAACCTGTCTAGAATGAGTCTAAACCAATGATTGATTTCTGTTTTCTCAGAATATAAACGCTATTTAATTATCTATTGCCTGTTTATGCAAACTGTGAAAGGGAGGTGAGATAAGTTATCCTTTTACTTTCCGAAAGTGGATAGAAGTGATGGCAATGACCTGGAATCGATACAATTACCCAACACCTCCGATCAGACACACCAAAGGGAAAGAACCACGAACATGAATAACTAGACCGTAATGGAAACATCACTAGCGGAAAGCCAAAATGGCAGTTGCATTCCCACATAGTGGCTTTCGTGGACCTTGAGAAGGCATTTGGTTGAGTGTCTCGAAAAGTCATCTGGGAGGCACAGAGAAAATTTGAAGTGGAGGAGTGGAATGTTCGAATGGTCCAGTGGGTGTAGGCTATGCTAATTCGCGGAGCCGTATGTGTTTTTGTGTTGGTTCCATTGAAGAATTCGAATTTAAGGTCGGTGTTCCACAAGGCTCTTTTCTCAGCCTAATGCATTTCATCATTTTGCTTTAGGTCTTGTCACGCGAGTTCTGTTCTGGGGGGCCTTTGTAATCATATAGCTGAATCACTTCAGTGTGCTACACCACTTCAAAGGCGTCGCCCAAAAACTTCTCATATATATAGTCTCTACAATGCATGATAGCCCCGAACTGGCCTTGAAGAAAAAGATTGTGATGCATGATACTAACCCAATCACCCATGAGTACGAGTAGACCGCCCTGCCCAGGTAAAGTGGTGCAAGACGGACGGTTCTTATAAACATATAGATTGGTTTCACTGGCTGTCAGGTTTCATCTCAATGTCGGGTAAAAAGACCCACAAATTGGGAAGTAACCTCTCCAAAATGACCAATATTATGTTGACGTTAAAATGACATCTCAAGCCCTGCCGCTCAACGAAACCAATAGGGTTTATATGCATGGACGGTCCGACTCGGACCCATTTTCCTGGGCAGGTTTAGACCCTCTAAGCGGTTTACTAGTTCTCACGTGCGGTCGGTTTCAGTTCTGCGTGAAAGCATCATGCAGCCCGATTGGCTGGAGCCGGTACATTGACAAAATTCTGTTATGATGGTGGATGTGTGGGCATACAAAGGCTCCGTGTGGCACAACCTAAACCATCATCTTTATATTCGAAACAGATCAAAGGGATTTTTTCTTGTACACCCTTTTCCTTATGCTTGATTATTGTTTGTTTGATTTGAGGTTTAACGTCCCCGTCAACACTGTAAATGTCATTTTGGAGACGTCGCTTCCAATTTTGTGGGACATTTACCCGACCTTAAGATGAAATGTCAACTAAAACCCCGCCGCCAATTGAACCAATAGAGTTTATTAACATGGACAGGCCGACTCGCACCGCTTTGCCTGGGCAGGCTTAGATCCTCTAAGCAGTTTACCAGTAGGCCTACACCCGTAGAGTGCAAGATCCTAATTATGGGTGCTGGCACAGGCTATTTGTTCACTGTGATGGCTTAACAGTAATTGAAACTGAGACTGCGACTGACAGTTAAAAGAATATTGTGCGCTGCCAGGCATTACAGTCTGCACTTTTAGTTATCAAATATGGCAGTGTTTTCTTTCCATATATATGACGTCACGCAAACTAAAGTAAACGTCACTATTGATTCATTGTTTTGTTTGTGTTGACAAAATATGGCCGTGGAATATGTGAACTGATAGACTCTTCGTGGCTATATTTTTGACACCAATGGAAAAATAAAGTAAACATCGTGCGTTAAAGAGAGTTCAGATTTGCCATGGACAGTTGATGGGCTGCAATCGGAGGAAACAAACCAGTAGCTGGAAAAATACAGGGTTAGTCTGTTTATCCCTCTATTTTCCTGTGCTTCCAGCCATGCGGACTAGACCGGAAAGTAGTCTATGAAGTCGCAAAATAATTTATAACAAAATGCACATTGCAATGGTTATTAAATGTTACAAAAACCTCAGAAAACACTTTGAAAACTAAATAGAAACAAAAATCATTTTGAGGTAAAAATTCGAACCTGATTACGGCAGAGTCAATTATGCGCGACCCTCCTTAAATGACGGGCTCCTGTATAACTCTATACATTTTCCTAGTATTACCTGTATGAAAACTAGCGACTGGCTGTGACGTCACAGAAGTGACAGATAAGTGTGGATTAGTACCTGTAGTACGAGTATTCCTGCTTATGGCTGCCGAGTCCTCACCGTTGTTTCATCTCTGTGGTTGTTTGATTTTTGTGTTCACGG
Source organism: Lucinisca nassula (assembly GCA_963580285.1). Lineage (NCBI taxonomy): Eukaryota > Metazoa > Mollusca > Bivalvia > Lucinida > Lucinidae > Lucinisca > Lucinisca nassula. Next base: position 4,040,107 of record OY757019.1, on the reverse strand, counting down.
AGCTGTTGCACTGATGAGTCAGAGGGCCTTCATGCGGACTAAACAAATTATTTGTCTAAATCGCAACGTAAGTAAGGACGAGGAAGTAAGGCCGCGTAAGCTCGATAAAAGCCCCCCCCCCCCCCACCCCCACCAGTGGAGTTCGATTCAGTGACCGTTCCAAGGCGTTTCTTCTGTCGCGGTTTATTTTGGTTATGGTTTGTCTTAGAGTGTTTGTGTCGCTTATAGTATTTTTTTTGGACAACCAGATGGCCATTTTGGGCTTTCCGCTGTTGATGTTTCCATTATGGTCCGTTGTTTCATGTTTGTGTTTCTTTCCATTCGGTGTCTCTGATGGGAGATGTGCGTTAATTGTATCGATTCCTGGTCATTGCCTTCACTGTTCATTATAGGGACTTGTTAACATGGTGTTTAGGATTGACCACCACAGAGATGACGTCCATCCCAACGTCATGCAACTAAAGAGCATAGCAAAACTGAATGGGCTTTTCACAGAGAAGATTCTCTCTATCTTGCATGTAATGTCAGAAATGCATTTTTCACTTCTAAAGAGCATAAGAATTATACACTTTGGTCATGTCAGAAAGTGTGTGATGCCCTCACCTTTCTACTTGACAATATTTATATTAGATTCGGTGCTAAGTTATTTAGACAAATTGTGGGTATTCCGATGGGTACTTATTGCGCACCTCTTGTGGCTGATCTGTTCTTGTATTGTTATGAAAGAGACTTCATTTTGTCGCTTTCCATTGATAACCAATCTGAAATTATTGAAGCTTTTAGCTCTACTTCTAGATATTTAGATGATTTATTAAATACTGATAATACGTATTTTGATGGTTTGATCAGTCAGATTTACCCCCTAGATCTTCAGTTAAATAAAGCAAATTCTTCTGATACCGAGGCCCCGTTTTTGGATTTACATCTATCTATTGTAGATGGATTTGTTTCGTGCAAAATTTATGATAAACGCGATGACTTTGATTTTGAGATTGTAAATTTTCCTTTTTTGGATGGTGATGTTCCTCGTGCGCCATCCTATGGCGTTTATATTTCGCAATTAATTCGATTTGCTAGAGTGTGTAGTCATGTAACTGTCTTCAACACTCGAAATAAATTATTAACGGCTAAACTCCTTAATCAGGGTTATTGGTACCATAAACTACGCAAAGCCTTTTCAAAATTTTATAGACGCAATTCTGATTTAATTTCAAAATTCAATATTGGACTTAAATCTCTTCTGCAACAAGGTCTATCGGAACCCGAATTTTATGGTGACTTAGTATATAAATTCAGAAAAATATATAACCGCAATGACTTCAGCACCCAATTTCGTAAATTCATTCTTCGATATAAAAAGATTGGGTACAACATGGATATTATACGACAGACTGCATGCATGGTAGTTAACCCAATCACGGTTGGCAACTTTGCTTCCCTCTTTAATTGCACGCCGATGGGTCAGACCTCAGATTCTATGACGGCTCCAACGTAAAGGCTTATTGAGAATTTGAGAGATAATGCTGGTTGTTGCCTGATGCTCTGTCTCTGGTCGGGCTCATCGGAGTCTAACTGTTGGTTTTCTTTTGCTCCAGCATTTCAGTGGTTTATTGCTGTCGAGTCCTCACCGTTGTCTCACCTCTGTGGTTCTTTGATTTTTGTGTTCACGGAGGTGGTGCACTGATGCGTTAGGAGGCCTTCATGCGGACTGAACAAATTATTTGTCTAAATCGCGACGGAAGTAAGGGCGAGGATTGTGGCCACGTAAAATCGATTTAAGCCCCCCAGTGGAAATCTTCCAATGGACGTTCCAAGGCGGCTCTTCTGTGGCGATTTATTTATGTTGTTGTTTGTTACTTACTGTGTGAATCACTTGTGTCTTTTGGTTTTGGATGGCCATATGGCCATTTTGTGGGAAAGCAACTGTCCTTATGGCCTTCCTTTGTTTAGGTTTCCATTATGGTCTGGTCGCTTAATGTTTGTATTTCTTTCCCTGTGGTGTCTTTTATGGGTGGAGTAAGTTAATTGTATCAATTCCTGATCTTTGTTTTACTTCTACTTAGGGCGTCCGCTCTAAAAGAATCGATAACCATTCATTATGTCCCTAACTTATCATCTAGCACGCAATAGCCAGTATTTTGTACTTGAATTGTACAGACAGAATACTGTCACTCCATATTCATTTGAATATATACCCTTGAATAAAATTATATTCTTGAATATACTGGAAGCCGAGTTAAAACAACATAACCTATATTCAAATCATGTAATTCATGTGCTGTCGAACATATGTTTTAACTTTTCATGTCACAAGATGGGTCTGGCTTTGTTTACGTTACGTTAAGAGCGTAACGTTGTCGTCCTGAACGTAGCATTTTAAAATTTTAAGATGAAGTCAGAACGTCATTGTAGAACTGACGTCATTCTTAACTACGTTTTAAACCAGCCGCCATGGTTGTTGCACGGTCGCATTTGAAGTATTTGTCGTTGTTTGACGGCTTCACTATGTTAACACTTTTCAGCAAGAACTTGGTTGTACTAAGGCCTATGAACGTCAGCCTTTAGCTGTGGAGAAGGCTTCAGTTGATGTCCATACTTGTCATTCAGCCACCAAGTTTGCTGTCCGTGTTACAGAAGGCCAAGACAAGCTTCCAACGTTATATTGGTTACCTAAACTTCATAAAAGACCACACAAAGCACGGTTTATTGCAAATTCATGGTCTTGTACAACCACTGAACTCTCCAAATTATTAACTTATGTTTTATTGCCACCAAACAGCATGTGATAAAATATTGCGACACAGTCTTCGAAAGATTAGGTATAAATCTGTTTTGATCTATAAAAATTAATTTCTAATGAAGTATTAAATGAATTGAAATCCAGGCGTTTAGTGCTTCAAGTCTGTCTGCTTATGATTGTTCCACCCTTTACCTTACTCTTCCTCATAATCTTATAAAAGAAAAACTTAATGATTTAATTGAATGGACATTTCATAGGGAAGACTCCCTGTATCTTGCAAATAGTGTAAGAAATGCCTTTTTCCCTTCTGAAGAGCATAAAAGTTATACTTTATAAACATGTCAGAAAGTGTGCGAAGCTCTCACCTTTCTACTTGACAATATTTACATAAGATTTGGTACTAAATTATTTAGACAAGCTGCGGGTATTCCGATGGGTACTAATTGCGCAACACTTGTGGCTGATCTGTTTTTGTTTTGTTATGAGAGAGACTTCATGATGTCCCTTTCTGCTGAAAACCAGTCTGAAATCAATGAAGCTTTTAGCTCCAGTTCTAGATGGATGATTTATTAAAAATTGATAATACCTATTTCTATAGTTTGATCAGTCAAATCCCCCCCCCCACACACACCCAAGAACTCCAGTTGAATAAAGCAAATTCTTCTGATACCGAAGCCCCGTTTTTGGATTTACATCTATCTATTGTAGATGGGTTTGTTCCTTGCAAAATTTATGATAAACGCGATGCGCCATCCTATGGCGATTATATTTCGCAATTAATTCGATTTGCTAGAGTGTGTAGTCATGATACTGACTTCAACACTCGTAATAAATTGTTAACGGCTAAACTTCTTAATCAGTGTTATCGGTACCATAAACTAGGAAAAGCATTTTCTAAATTTTATAGACGTCATTCTGATTTAATTTCAAAATTGGACTTAAATCTCTTCTGCAACAAGGTCTATCGGAACCCGAATTTTATGGTGACTTAGTATATAAATTCAGAAAAATATATAACCGCAATGACTTCAGCACCCAATTTCGTAAAATCATTTTTCGATACAAAAAGATTGGGTACACCATGAATGTTATACGACAGACTGCATGCATGGTAGTTAACCCAATCACGGTTGACAACTTTGCTTCCCTCTTTAATTGCACGCCGGTGGGTCAGGCCTCAGATTCTATGACGGTTCCAACGTAAAGGCCTATGTTGGTGGGTACCTGATACTCTGTCTCTGGTCGGGCCCATCGGAGTCCAACTGTTGGTTTTCTTTTGCTCCAGCATTTCAAAGGTTTCTTGCTGTCGAGTCCTCACCATTGTTTCATCTCTGTGGTTGTTTGGTTTTTTATGTTAACGGAGATGTTGCACCGATGAGGTAGGTGGCCTTCATGCGGACTAAACAAATTATTTGTCTTAATCGCGACGGAAGTAAGGGCGAGGATAGTGGCCACGTAAAATCGATTTAGGCTCCTAGTGGAATTAGTTTCCGCTGACCGTTCCAAGGCGGTTCTTGTGTCGCGGTTTATTTTTGTTATGGTTTGTCTTTGGGTGTTTGTGTCTCTTATATTATTTTATTTTGGATAGCCAATTGACCATTTTGTGGGAAAGTAACTGTCCTTTTGGCTTTCCGCTGTTAATGTTTCCATTAGCATTTGTTGTTTCATGTTTGTGTTTCTTTCCCTTTGGTGTCTCTGGTGGGAGCTGTGATTTAATTGTATCGATTCCCCCACTTCTACTTTGTATATGGAGCTTTTGGGCGTTTTCGTAGTGAGTTCACGTGAACAGACTTCATATCATCTAGCCGAGTCTAATATTACTCTGCTTCAAAGCATTTTAATCTCGGGCAGGCTTTTTTTATTTGGAGGGCTACCTCGGATCAATAAGCCAAGTCGCCCCCGCCAATCGGGGCTTCAAGAAATAGATGGGCTACATGATGCTTTCACGCAGAGCTGAAACCGACCCGCACTCGACTACTGGTAAACCGCTTAGAGGATCAAAGCCTGCCCAGGCAAAACGGTGTGATTGGTGTAATTGGGCGGCAGGGCTTGAGATGACTTTTTATCTCAATGTCGGATAAATGTCCCACAAAATTGAAAGCAGCGTCTCCAAAATGACCTTTAAAGTGTTGACGGAGACGTTAAACCTCAAATCAAACAGAAACAAATCAATAGGCCATGAAAGTTGCAATGCAACAATAACTGAGTCACGAGTGAGTCCGCGTACCCTCGAGTTCATAAGTATAAACGAACTGAAATTGAGCATATAAATCAGCACACATTTATACACTGTCGGGTGATTTTTTCTCGTTGTACACTTGCTCTCTCCGCGGGTTTCAATAACACACCCATGCGATGCAATGCAATTTTTCACCTTTCCGTAATGATTACGTTTCGTATGAAAATATGTGATGTTTTTTCTTATTTATGCAGCAAAATATATGCTGTGGATGCTCATAAGAACCACCTCATGGAGGTGGTTCTAACGAGTATCCAAAACCTTTGTCTTGGGGCAGAAATAAGAAAAATAAAATATTTCCCAATAAACCCAAGTTTTCTCTACAAAAACAATGGTTTAGAGTCGTATTCATTTAATGGACTTGTTTGTGGTTTTTTTCGCTTTGGTGTCTCTGGTGGGAGCTGTGGGTTAATTGCATCGATTCCTGATCACTGCATCCACTTTTATTTTGTTCATGTGATCGCATGCCTCAAATGCTTGGACAATTTTGAGTCAGCTAAAGACGTATATGCCTTGTAAACAACACATCTTAATTTAGACTAGGGAGCGTTAAAAGTTTGTCCAGTATATAATTAGGCTGCCTCTGGACACGTACTATCTTAGGTTGAAACCGTATAAATCAAACAAAAACATTGTCATTATTGACAACAAAACATCCTTCGTCCTTGTGACTCTAGACACTATCACTGACGGGAAGCAATGGCAATCAAGACACCCGATCAAAAACAAGCTGTACAAACGGCCGTTGTCTGAGCTTTGGAGCAGCACATACTAAGCTTAACCAAGAAAAGATAACCTTAGCGAAATTATAAACCGACAAGCACAGTCAGCAAAATGTCTGGGACTTCTTCATACTTAATACAAGTGGAGGCAATTAACACTCTCCTTTCCAACATCAAGAACAACACATTATTATTACACAAATTCCTTTTCTCTTACTGAACTGCAAGGAAAATTTACAGTTCAACTGACAGATCGTGTAAGCAACTCGTGTTAGAATTAATGTGTTGAAGTATTGAAGAACAATATTAGTGACTATAAAGAGTTAGGTAGTGAAAAGCCCGAGTCACAAAAATAGACCAGCTCTAGCAACGATTTGTTTCACAAATTCACAGTGGGTGTACGTTGAAAACTAGATCTGCGTTCAACCGGCCGAAAAAATGTGATTTTGGTTTTTACGAAAGGAATATTGCATTGCAGCTACTCCAGCTAGATATATTTCGATTCTAACACTAAAACACCGACAATAATTTTGACGTTTCCTTCGATTTCTCCCAAACATTTTTACATCCTTCCAACAGTATTGACTTCATAACACTTTTTTATGTAATTTTGTTATTTTTAAGGCTAGAAAATAACGTTTAACGTCTGACGGCGAATAAACAACAAGTGACGTCATAAAACGGTGGATTTTTATGACGTCGTTCGCTGTACCTTTCGTGCGCCTATATAGGCTTGTTGTATCAGAATGCAGTGGAATTCGGCTATTAAGACCGCCTAAAATTAAGACTTATTCTGGTTTTAAAACCTTATTTAGTATGTTGCAGTTATAGGCCCCCGCCCTTAGGGGCATGAAGAAATATATGGGCTGCATGATGCTTCCACGCAGAGCTGAATCCAGCCCGCACACTAGTACTGGTAAACCACTTAGAGGATCTAAGCCTGTCCAGGAACCGCGGTGCGAGGCGGGACCGTCCGTGCTAATAAACCCTATTGGTTTCATTGAGCGACAGGGCTTGAGAAGTCATTTAATCTCAACGTCGAGTAAAAGTCCCACAAAATTGGAAGCAACGTCTCCAAAATGACCTTTACAGTGTTGACGGGGACGTTAAACCTGAAATCAAACAAACAAATGTTGCAGTTATTCTTTCTTTGTGCATTCAAAGTCCTCTGGTCAGATACCACCTTTGGGACTGGGGACTGTTCAAAAGTGGTCTTTAAGACCACTTTTGAACAATCCAAATGGTGGTCTTTATATAAGAATGTAAATTGCAAATGAAGATAACTAAGAAGGCCACCGTTGGCAGAACATCACGAAAACACGGCTGTATAATTTTGATCTCCTTAAACCCACTTTCATATAGTTTATTTGTTTGTTTGTTTGTTTTGGAGTTTAACGGCCAAGTCAACACTATTTTAGGTCATTTTTAGCCGGTCAGTTTACCTATCCACACTTTTCCTGGGCACGCTTATACGTAAGCGGTTAACCAGTACAGTGCACGTTCTTTCGCCAGAAACTGACAACTGCCCTTCTTGAATCAGCGGTAGGGAGAGAATGACCGTAGAAAAGATTTCATGATCAATCTCCATGAAAGAATGTTGCCGACCCCAGCGGGAATCGAACCCGCGTCCTCCTGATCACAAGTCAGACGCGCATCCGACTGAGCCACAGAGGCCTTCATAAAGTTTAACTGGGTTTAACAGGGGCATACATTATTTTTCTTATTTCTGCTAAACCCAAGATTGTGGTTATTCGTTATAACCGCCTAGTAAAAGTCCAGATTGTAGCTACTCGTTAGCACCACCTTGTCGATGCCGTTCTAACGAGTACCCAAATGTATGTTTTGAGCTGAAATTATAATAAAAATAAAAAATAATGATTTTTTATCTGAATTTTTCTTTTTTTGGTGGTAAAATGTTCAATATATTTGAAAAGGCTTGTTTTCATAATGGGAAGTGTAAACGAATCATTGCGTATACAAAACATTCACAACGGAAAGCACAGCAAATATTGCCCCTCTTTCTCCGAAAGACGATTAAATTGCTGTAAACGAGAAACAAAACAAAAACAAAAATACACAAATAAACAAAAGCGGTGTTTTAGCAGGACTTTAACATGAATACAACCGTATGGTAGCCGGCCTCGGTAGCTCAGTCGGATGCGTGTCTGACTGGTGATCAGGAGGACGCGGGTTCGATATCTGCCAGGGCCGGCAACATTCTTTCGTGGCGCATTACTATAACACATCCATGTGATATAGTTCATTTTTTCATACCTGAAAAAAGGTAATTTTATGAAAAAAATTTGTGATAATTTCCTTATTTATAAGCCAAACATAGGTTGTGGGTGCTCGTTAGATCCGCCTCAATGAGGCGGTTCTAAGGAGTACCCACAACCTATGTCTTGGAGCAGAAATAAGAAAAAATATCTTTACCCCCATAAACCCCAGTTTTCTCTATATAAAGTGGGGTTTAGGGGGACTTTATTTCACGGACTTGATCACGTGATGATTGATCATGAAATCTTTTCTACGGTCATTCTCTCCCTTCCGCGGATTCAAGAAGGACAGTTGTCAGTTTCTGGCGAAAGAATGTGCACTGTACTGGTTAACGCTTACGTATAAGCCTGCCCAGGAAGGTGTGGATAGGTAAACTGACCGGCTCAAAATGACCCAAATAGTGTTGAATGGGCCGTTAAACTCCAATACAAGTAAACAACCGTGTGGAAAAAAAAAAAAAAAAAAAAAAAAAAAAAAAAACATACCGCCTTAGGCTACGAAGCGGTAACCACTGGCGGTTTGATTCGAATTCACAGGTCACAAAGCTCATCACCCTGCACTCAATTATAGTTTAAAACAAGTCTATAGTTTGGCTCACACACACGTCTCCTTAGTCAATCAGTATCTAAATCAAATTAAAAACTATCATAGAAACAATAAGTGCCCAGGAAAAGCCACAGTCAGCCTATCAGTGGCACCAAGAGGAAGAGTATCTAACAATTTTGTTTGATTTAAGGTTTAACGTCCCCTTCAACACTGTAAAGGTCATTTTGGAGACATTGCTTCCAATTTTGTGGGACTTTTACCCGACATTGAGATGAAATGACATCTCAAGCTCTGTCGCCCAAAGAAACCAATAGGGTTTATTAGCATGGACGGTCGGCCTCGCACCATGGTTCCTGGACAGGCTTAGATCCTCTAAGCGGTTTAGCAGTACCAGTGTGCGGGCCGGATTCAGCTCTGCGTGGAAGCATCATGCAGTCCATATATTTCTTCAAGCCCCTATGGGCGGGGGCCACTATCTAACAATGAAGAAACCTAAATAGGAAATAAACGAACCACAATCAGCAGAGCAACCAGTTGCCTCTTTCAAACAAGAGCTGAGCACGGTGCACCAGACACAGGGAATCAACAATTGGAAAAAAATAGATAAATAATAATAATAAAAACACACATCCATAAGCTCGTTCAACGTGAAAAGCCCGTCGGATTATCCGACAAAGCTAAATTAAAAATAAACAAAATCAGAACCACCGTCTTAGAGCGGTCAGTAGCGAGAAATACTGGGGAAATTATCCAATACTATGGACCCAGCCTTCACTGTAGGTTCTATCGCCCCCGCCCATCGGGGCTTGAAGAAATTGAAGGGCTGCATGATGCTTCCACGCAGAGCTGAAACCGCCCTATCGGTTTCATTGGGCGGCAGGGCTTGAGATGTCATTTCATCTCAAGGTCGGGTAAAAGTCCCACAAAATTGGAAGCAACGTCTCCAAAATGACCTTCAAAGTGTTGACGGGGACGTTAAACCTCTCGTCAATCAATCAATCAATCACTCTAGGTTCTAATATTATTTCCATAACACAAGAAAAGTGGTTCACCTGAAGATAACTAACTCAATCAATGGACCATCACACAATAACATACAGAAATACAAATCAAATTAAAGTAAAATTCCTGTATTAAGACCACCTTTGGGACTGTTCAAAAGTGGTCTTTAAGACCACTTTTGAACAGTCCCAAAGGTGGTCCCTGACCACAGGACACTGAGGGCAGAGTACACAAAGAAAGATTAAGTGAAGCCTTCATAATAGATAAGCTTTTTAAAGCAGAACTAGTCTCAATTTTAGGTGGTCTTATAGCGGAATATAACTGTGATGTAACAAAGATGAGGGATCGTAGCTTTATTCATATTCTGTCAGATGAAGCTACAGCAAGCCATTCTAATGCACTTATGTATGCAACGCTATCTTTGATTGGATAATGTCAAAAGTTTGCGACGGTATATTCTGCGATATATTGTCGGAAACCCGAAGTCATCACATATCGTCGCTTTTCATTGGCTGGCATATGGTTTTACGCAGCTCACATCGTTTGCCGCTTTGTGCAAAAAAGTACAATTTTACCAAACGACCGAATACGTTTAGTAGAATGAGGATAACTGTATTTAAAATTGTCATTTGTGGAGTTAAATCGTCGGTTGTACGGTCGCAAATTTCGTATTACGGCTCCGCTAACGCGTCGCCGTAACACGAAATTTCCGACCGTAAAATCGACGATTTACCCCCCCCCCCCCACACACACACAAATGACAATTGTGAGCACAGTTATCCCCTAGTTAGGTAGACCACGAACAGTCAAATCAAAGACAGGCCATAGGTTGGGTTTACAGTGTCATTTTATACGGACATCGTTACGCGAGGTGATGCTGCCAGACCAACTCGACATTTCAGAGCGTGTGATATAACCAGGTGCCAGTGACATTTAAAAGGAAAACACAATTAGCCGACTTTATAAAACAATATGAGTTAGATCCAATAATAACTCAATACTGGAAGAATTTAATCAGGGCGTTATATATTTTGCGTTACAAAATGATAGGCGTATCACAACACTCAGGTGTATTTTGTTGTGACAAAGGTCAGACGTGCTGTTGAAAGTGTCGCTGTTTTTTTTTTGTGTGTTTTTTTTTTTTTTTTTTTCGTTTTATTTTGTTTTGTTTTTGAACTTCTTTACGAAAACACGCCTATACAAATACATTGACACATTTATCGCCGAAAAAATGAACATTTTCAGATGAAAAATTGTGATATTTTTCTTATATCTGCTTTTAGATATAGATAGTGGTTACTCGTTAGAACAGCCTCATCTATTTCTGCTCACAATATAGACTGTGGGTACTCGTTAGAACCGCCTCATCGAGGCGGCTCTAACGGGCAACCACAATCTATATCTTAGAGCAGAAATAAGAAAAATAAGGTTTACCCATGTAAACCCCAGTTTCACTATATAAAAAAGGGGTTCGAGGGGGTCAAAATTATATAGGCGTGTTTTTGTGATGTTCATCACGTGATGAAGTCTGAGAAATGAACACTCCCTAAATAGAAGAGAAGGCAATGATCAGGAATCGATACAATTATCCCACACCTCCCACCAGGGACACCAAAGTGACAGAAGCACAAACATGAAACAACTAGACCCTAATGGAAATGTCACTAACGAAAAGCCAAAAGGGCAGTTACTTTCCCACAAAATGGCCAATCAGCTATCCAAAGTAGAAGTAAAACAAAGATCAGGAATCGATACAATTAACTTACTCCACCCACCAAAGACACCAAAGGGAAAGAAACACAAACATGAAGCGACCAGACCATAATGGAAACTTAATCAGAGGATGGCCATAAGGACAGTGACTGTCCCACAAAATGGCCAAATGGCCATCCAAAATAAAAAGACACAAGTGATACACACAGTAAGTAGTAACAAACAGCAACATAAATAAACCGCCACAGAAGAACCGCCTTGGAACGGTCAGTGGAAAGAATTCCACTGGGTGGGGGGGGGGGGGGGTGGGGGGTGGGGGGGGGCTTAAATCGATTTACGTGGCCACAATCCTCGCCCTTACTTCCGTCGCGATTTAGACAAATAATTTGTTCAGTCCGCATGAAGGCCTCCAAGCACATCAGTGCAACATCTCCGTGAACACAAATAATCAAAGATCCACAGAGGTGAGACAACGGTGAGGACTCGACAGCAAGAAACCACTGAAATGCTGGAGCAAAAGAAAACCAACAGTTAGACTCCGATGGGCCCGACCAAAACAAAATAATGTAAGCGATACACACACTCAAAACCATAACATAACAAGATAAACCGCGACAGAAGAACCGCCTTGGAACGGTCAGTGAAACGAATTCCACTTGATATAGAGAGAACTAGGATTTAAGGGGTATACATTTTTTCTTTTGTCTGCTACAAGACATTGGTTGTCGGTACTCGTCAGAACCGCCTCGGTGGGTCAGTTTTAACGAGCACCCACATCCTAAGTTTGCTGTATTAATAGTAAAGATATCTCTTTCATTAGGAATGTAGCCATTTTGGAAAAGAGAGAAATGAACTATGTCGCACAGATCTGTTATCGTAATGACTAACTAATCGTCGGTTGTCAAAATAGAAGTGGAGGCAATGATCAGGAATCGATACAATTAATCCGTAGCTCCCATCAGAGACACCAAAGAGAAAGACACACAAACATGGAACAACAGACCCTAATGGAAACATAAATAGTGGAATGCCAAAAGGACAGTTACTTTCCCACAGAATGGCCAATTGGCGATCCAAAACAAAATAATATAAGCGACACTAACACCAAAAGACAAACCAGAACAAAAATAAACCGCGACTGATGAACCGTCTTGGAACGGTCAGTGAAATGAAGTCCACTGGTGGTGGGGTGTGTGTGTGTGTGGGGGGGGGGGGGGCTTTAATCGATTTTACGTAGCCACAATCCTCGCCCTTACTTCAGTCGCGATTTAGACAAATAATTTGTTCAGTCCGCATGAAGGCCTCCTAACTAATCAGTGCAACATCTCCGTGAACATAAAAAATCAAACAATCACAGAGATGAAACAATGGCGATGACTCGACAGCAAGAAACCACTGAAATGCTGGAGCAAAAGAAAACATACAGTTAGACTCCGATTGGCCCGACCAGAGACTGAGAATCAGGCACCAACCAACATTACATTGAATTAGATCTCTCTAATTCTCAGTAAGCCTTTTAGATTGAACCGTCATAGAATCTGAGGCCTGACCACCGGCGTGCATTTAAGAGGGAAGCAAAGTTGTCAACCGTGGGTGGGTTAACTACCATGCATGCAGTCTGTCGTATAACATTTATGTTGTACCCAATCTTTTTATATCGAACTATGATTTTACGAAATTGGCTGCTGAAGTCATTGCGGTTATATATTTTTCTGAACTTACATACTAAGTCACCATAAAATTCGGATTCCGATAGTCCTTGTTGCAGAAGAGATTTAAGTCCAATACTGAATTTTGAAATTCGGCAAAGTCATTAGGCAAACCCAATATCAGTTTATGCTCGCCACGAAAACGGAATCTAACGGTCCATTAAACAGAACATTTGAGGTTAGTTAGGATAAAGACGTTACTTCATTAATAAGAAAATAAATGAAAAGGAAAAAAACAAACAAACAAAAAACATCAACAATAGGTACACAACCATCTCGAAGAAATATGTGTCGACATGAATTCACCCACAAAAGCAGATCATCACTTGAACCATCACACGATGTAAGAAACGGTTTTTGCACTTCTGAGGAGCATACAAATTATACTTTATGGTCATGTCAGAAAGTGTGTGGAGCTCTCACCTTTCTACATGACAATATGTACATAAGATTTGGCACTAAAGTATTTAGACAAGATGGGTATAAAGTGTGCATCCCTTATGGCTGATCTGTTCTTGTTGTGTTATAAAAGAGGCTTTATGATGTCCCTTTCCGTTGAAAACTAATGCTAACTATTGAATCTAAATCATTGAAGCCTTTAGCTCGACTTCTAGATATTTGGATGATTTGTTAAATATTGACAAAAGAAAAGAAGGCATTGATCAGGAATCGATAAATCAACCCACAGCTTCCATCAGAGACACCAAAGGGAACGAAACACAAACATGAAAAAACTAGACCCTAATGGAAACATCAATAGCGGAATTAAAAAACTAAAACGTTGCCTTTGGAAACAAAGAACACATAAAAGAACGAAAATCGGGGACTCGGTTTTATTGAGTCTCTTCATATACAGCAATTTAGTTTGAAAGGCTGCATATGCCCCTAGCGCCGGCTTGAGTGGTATTCGATTTTCAGTGTAACCAGGATGGGCTCAATGATCCCAAAAGTAAAAGAAAATATAATCTGCACTATGATTAAGCCTGGTGAGACTGTTTAAGTCGTCACACAGCACTTAACACCAGCTGCAGTGAGGTAAAATAAAAAATTAATAGGTTGCCTTTGGAAACAAAGAACACATAAAGGAACGAAAATCGGGGACTCGGTTTTATTGAGTCTCTTCATATACACCAATGAAGTTTGCAAAGTAGAAGTAAAACAAAGATCAGGAATTGATACAATTAACTTACTCCACCCATAAAAGACTCCAAAGGGAAAGAAATACAAACATTAAGCGACCAGACCATAATGGAAACCTAAACAAAGGCTGCACACGCCCCCGAGCACCGGATTGAGCGGTATTCGATTTTGAATGTAACCAGCATGGGCTCAATGATTCCAAAGGAAAAGAAAATATAATCTGTACTGTGATGAAGCACGGAGAAGCTTTTTATAGCCGCCACACGGCACGTAACACCAGCTGCAGTGGGGTAAAATAAAAAGCTAAAAGGTTGCCTTTGGAAACGAAGAGCACATAAATGAACGAAAATCGGGGACTTGGTTTTATAGGACAGTTACTTTCCAACAAAATGGCCATTTGGCTATCCAAAACAAAATGAAATGTAAGCGATACACACACTCAGAGACAAACCATAACAAAAATAAACCGCGACAGAAGAACCGCCTTGGGACAGTCAGTGAAACGAATTCCACTGGGGCGGGGGAAGGGGTGGGTGTGTGTGTGTGTGTGTGGGGGGGGGGGGCTTAAATTGATTTTACGTGGCCACAATCCTCGCCCTAATTTCCGTTACGATCTAGACAAATAATCTGTTCATTCCGCGTGAAGGCCTCCTAACTCATCAATGCAACAACAACCACAGAAATGAAACAATGGTGAGGACTCGCCGGCAAGAAACCACTGGAATGCTGGAGCAAAAGAAGACCAACAGTTAGACTCCGGGTCTAATGTCCTTCTCCTGTGTGACTCTTGTTTATTTACTTCCAATCTTCCCACATTATTATTCGTTTAGCATATCCAATAATTATCTATCATCTGCAGATGTTTTGAGACGTTCTGTTGACATAGGATTGAACAACATCAAGTACATGTTGTCTTTAAACGCTAATGTCGTTGAAGCTAGTAAGTAAACATGTGCATTCTTATTACATTGGTAAGTGTAATTATCACACATGAGATAGATTTCTCAGTTTCTGATATTACCATTTTATATAAGAAGTAAACCACTCACGTTTCTTTTAATATTATGGATGGGAAGACACAAACGTGTCAATTCATAATTGGGGTTAACTTAAAACCAAAACTAATGTTCAGCAATAATAATAATAATAATAATAATAATAATAATAAACCATTTCTAGGTCATTCAATGCGGACAGTGCCTACTGAATATAATGAACAACCACATTTAAGATATTGCAAGAACTTTCCGAATTTGTAAGGAAAAGTCAGGCTGTGGCTGTAGAGATGGCTGTAGTTAATGACCACATTTGTCATTCCGCAGAACAAAAACATGCACATTTTATCGATCTTTATAGTTGAAATTGGTGCCATGAAACCTGAGCATATGAGGTAGATATTCACAAGCAGCTACCATAGATATCACACTTCAAGAAATTGGAGTTGGTGCATAATAACATGACATTTTAGGATCCAAACTGTGATGGATGCAGTGAAGCCCATCTAGGTTATGGCAAGACAAAAAACCATAAAACATAAATATCTGTAACTGTGGCGAAGCTGAGATCGTGGCCAACTAGCATGAAATGCTTTATTTACAACTGTGTAAACGTGGAAAACATATTCAGATTCCAAAACCTGTCCATCGTAACTGTGCGAGGTTCATAAGTACATGTACAATCTGCATCCCAGCTGTTCGCATGCATGTATTAGTGTTGGCAGCACCACAGCTCTGTAGACTTTCAGCTTTGTGTCCAGTAGAAGTAAAACAAAGATCAGGAATTGATACAATTAACATACTCCACCCATAAAAGACACCAAAGGGAAAGAAGCACAAACATGAAGCGACCAGACCATAATAGAAAGTAGAAGTAAAACAAAGATCAGGAATCGATACAATTAACTTACTCCACCCATCAAATACACCAAAGGGAAAGAAACACAAACATTAAGCGACCAGACCATAATGGAAACCTAAACAAAGGAATGCCATAAGGACAGTTACTTTCCTACAAAATGGCCATATGACCATCCAAAATAAAAAGTCACAAGTGATACACACAGTAAGTAACAAACAACAACAGAAATAAATCGCCACAGAAGAACCGCCTTGGAACGGTATCAAACAACAACATAAATAAATCGCCACAGAAGAACAGCCTTGGAACGGTCAGTGGAAAGATTTCCACTGGGGGGGGGGGGGCTTAAATCGATTTTACGTGGCCACAATCCTCGCCCTTACTTGAACACAAATAATCAAATAACCACAGAGGTGAGACAACGGTGAGGGCTCGACAGCAAGAAACCACTGTATTGCTGGAGCAAAAGAAAACCAACAGTTAGACTCCGATGGGCCCGACCAGAGACCGAGCTTCAGGCACCTACCAACATCACCTTGAATTAGATCTCTCTAATTCTCAATAAGCCTTTACGTTGGAACCGTCATAGAATCTGAGGCCTGACCCACCGGCGTGCAATTATAGAGGGAAGCAAAGTTGCCAACCGTGATTGGGTTAACTACCATGCATGCAGTCTGTCGTATAATATCCATGTTGTACCCAAACTTTTTATATCGAAGAATGATTTTACGAAATTGGGTTTTTGTGTTTTTTTTTGTTTGATTTGAGGTTTAACGTCCCCGTCAACACTGTAAAGGTCATTTTGGAGACGTTGCTTCCAATTTTGTGGGACTTTTACCCGACATTGAGATGAAATGACATCTCAAGCCCTGTCGCCCAATGAAACCAATAGGGTTTATCAGCATGGACGGTCCGCCTCGCACCGCGGTTCCTGGACAGGCTTAGATCCTCTAAGCGGTTTACCAGTACTAGGGTGCGGGCCAGATTCAGCTCTGCGTGGAAGCATCATGCAGCCCATATATTTCTTCAAGCCCCTATGGGTGGGGGCCATACGAAATTGGGTGCTAAAATCATTGCGGTTATATATTTTTCTGAATTTATAAACAAAGTAATGCCATAAGGACAGTTACTTTTCCACAAAATGGCCAAATGGCCATCCAAAATAAAAAGACACAAGTGATACACACAGTAAGTAACAAACAGCAACATAAATAAACCGCCACAGAAGAACCGCCTTGGAACGGTCAGTGGAAAGAATTCCACTGGGGAGTGGGGGGGGGGGCTTAAATCGATTTTACATGGCAATAATCCTCGCTTTTACCTCTGTCGCGGTATACACGAATTTTGTTTAGTCCGCATGAAGGTCAAGCATAATTCTACTTCGACACCAAACAGTTCCACGTAGTCGGTCAATTGATGTTTTGCTTTCCGTTACTTTCCGTTGTGTATTTCTGTAATATTTGTTTGGTCTTCCTCTTTGTGGCATTGGTATTATGTGTTCTGTGATACTGACACTTCCTAGTCAGATGCATTGAATTCTAACTGTTTTAAATATAGTTCTTTTCTCACTATTTTGTTTGATGTAAACTTTCCGGATCTTCTCTGTGGGTGTCGCATGCCTCGATGATAACCAAACTAGGTTGTACTCATAAGATGTGCCCCCGTCCATCGGGGTTTCCGAAAATAAATTGATCTGCATTGTGCTTCAGAACTAAAACAGACTGTTGCACCGCTTGGATGGTTTAGGCATGTTCAGGCAAAAGGCTGCGAGTCAGACCGGTCCCTCATATAAATCCCTGTGGTGTTTTGGCCGGTAGGGCTTGAGAAGTCTTTAAATCTCAATGCCGCGTAAATTTCCCACAACACTGGCAGCTAGGCCTCCAAAATGTCCTCAATAATGTTGACGGGGACGTAAAACCTAAACACAAACAAACAAAATCAACATAGGATGCACGCGTTTATGTGATGATCTTATATTGTTTGTTTTTAAAATTCTGAAACAAATACGTTATCCTATACAATTAAAGAAAATGTCTTATTTGCTTTGGTCGATAGTTTTTAACATTTATGCTGCTTCCCATTAAATGAAGCTCAAGAATATTTAAACTAATATAGCTTCGCATCGGTGGTAGCTACAAAAATGTTTGGTCTGTAGAAAAGATCATGGCCACTCTTGTATTTCCTAATTAACAATGTGCGTAAATATCTAATTGAGTCATGGGCAATGTTTTTTATTTGTCTCATCACGGAAACACGCCTATATAATATTGACCCTCTTGAACCCCACTTTTATATAGTAAAACTGGGTTTTCCGGGGGTAAACATTATTTTTCTTATTTCTGTTCTAAAATATAGATTGTGGGTACTCGTTAGAACCGCCTCGATGAGGCGGTTCTAACAAGTGCCCAAAATCTATATTTTGAGCAGAATTAAGAAAAATATCACAATTTTTCATCATAAAATTTTCATTTTTTCGGCGATAAAGGTGGCAATGTATTTGTATAGGCGTATTTGCGTAATGTTTTTTTTTTTTGGGGGGGGGGGGGTTAAGGCCCTTACAACATTATTTCACTTATTACAAGCCGATCGTTAATCTGACGTGAGCGAAAAGCGGCATAAATTGCACAAGACAGAGCCAAGTGGTAAGTTTAATCAGAAGGGGTGCCAGTGAATAAGAGGCAACAAGAATCAGTGAGCTGAACAGCAACGCACACAGTAAAAAGCAAGAACTAACACATTACCAACCTCTAGCAACAGACAGTTCAGAGCTAGAATCGGTCAAACAAACACAAACAGTAACATTTCTCAAAATTTGATTAAGATTGGTCATTGTCAGTAATGACAGACGAACTAATATTTTTATTATCCGGAGGAAAAACGCCTGACCCTGGCGTCTCACATGTGCCCCCTAGCGTGATTCAACCCACAACATTGAAATACCTAATAATTAAGAGTCAGCGCTCTTACCAACTCCTATGTGAAACAAATATTATTGTGCTTAACGGTTGGGAATTATACCTCATTACGAAAACACGCCTATACCAATACATTGTAAACTTTATCGCCGAAAAAAAAAAAAAAAAATTAAGATGAAAAATTTTCATTTTTTCGGCGATAAAGGTGGCAATGTATTTGTATAGGCGTATTTGCGTAATATTTTTTTGGGGGGGGTTAAGGCCCTTACAACATTATTTAACTTATTACAAGCCGATCGTTAATCTGACGTGAGCGAAAAGCGGCATAAATTGCACAAGACAGAGCCAAGTGGTAAGTCTAATCAGAAGGGGTGCCAGTGAATAAGAGGCAACAAGAATCAGTGAGCTGAACAGCAACGCACACAGTAAAAAGCAAGAACTAACACATTACCAACCTCTAGCAACAGACAGTTCAGAGCTAGAATCGGTCAAACAAACACAAACAGTAACATTTCTCAAAATTTGATTAAGATTGGTCATTGTCAGTAATGACAGACGAACTAATATTTTTATTATCCGGAGGAAAAACGCCTGACCCTGGCGTCTCACATGTGCCCCCTAGCGTGATTCAACCCACAACATTGAAATACCTAATAATTAAGAGTCAGCGCCCTTACCAACTCCTATGTGAAACAAATATTATTGTGCTTAACGGTTGGGAATTATACCTCATTACGAAAACACGCCTATACCAATACATTGTAAACTTTATCGCCGAAAAAAAAATAAAAATTTTAGATGAAAAATTGTGATATTTGTTCTTATTTCTGCTAAAAATATAGATTGTGGGTACTCGTTAGAACCGCCTCGATGAGGCGGTTCTAACGGGTTCCCAAAATCTATATTTTAGAGCAGAAATAAGAAAAATAAGGTTTACCCCTACAAACCCCAGATTTACTATATAAAAGTGGGGTTCGAAGGGGTCAAAATTATATAGGCGTGTTTTCTTGATGTGGACCTAGGTCGAAGATTAGCCAGTAATTAATAGGTCTTTAAGCTCCCAGGTAGCTTGTGCTACCCACCGTTCTAGGGTGGCAGCTCTGGTTTTGTTCTTTCATTGTTGCTTTGTTGTATTTAAAAAAAAAAAAACAATTCTGCAAAACTAGAAATGAAAGCAAAGTTCAAGGATAGATATAATCAGCCCCACACCTCCCATCAGAGACACGAAAGGGCTAGCATAACTAAATCCTAATTAAAACGTCACCAGCGGAAAGTCAAAAGGACAGTTACTTTCCCACATAATTGTCAAAATGGCTAACCAAAATAAAATGATATAAGCAATATACACATACAAAGACGAACTACAACAATAATAAACCATCACGTGAACAAGCCCGTGAGATGAAGACCCCCCTAAACCCTACTTTATATAGAGAAAACTGGGGTTTACGGGGGTAAACATTAGTTTCCTTATTTTTGCTCCAGGACATAGGTTGTGGGTACTCGTTAGAACCGCCTCAATGAGGCGGTTCTAACGAGCACCAAGAACCTATGTTTGGAGTAGAAATAAG
This sequence comes from Lucinisca nassula, assembly GCA_963580285.1. Taxonomy (NCBI): domain Eukaryota; kingdom Metazoa; phylum Mollusca; class Bivalvia; order Lucinida; family Lucinidae; genus Lucinisca; species Lucinisca nassula. The sequence continues at coordinate 4,019,676 of OY757019.1, read as the reverse complement.
AAAAATATCACACATTTTCATCAAAAATAGTTTTTTTTTGAGGTTTGAAAAATGTAATGTATCACACGGGTGTGTTATCGTAATGCCACGATAAGAAGTCCGTGAAATAACGGCTCCCTATACCCCAGTTTATATACAAAAAACTGGGGTTTACATTATTTTTCTTATTTTTGCTCCAAGACATAGGTTTTGGGTACTCGTTAGAACCGCCTCATTGAGGCGGTTCTAACGAGCACCTACAACCTATGTTTGCCTATTTATAGAAAAAAAAACCCACGGCTATTCATCAGAAAAATGGCCATTTTTGGAGATGTGAAAAATGCACTATGTCGCACGGGTGTGTTATTAGAAAATTAGAAAACCAACCTTGGAAAAACTTAAAAATCGACTACAGAGATGAAACAACGATGAGGACTCGAATTATGAAATAACTGAAATGCTGGAGTAAAATAAAATCAATAGTTAGACTTCGATGGAGCCTTATTGAGGCGGTTCTAACGATTACCCACAACATATGTCTTTGAGCAGAAATAAGAAAAATAATGTTTACCCTCTGTAAACACCGGGTTTCTCTATATAAAGTTGGGTTTAGAGGGGTGCTCATTTCATTGACGTGTTAACATGATCTTACACTAACACGCCCGTATGTTCATACCTCCAAAACTGATAAACGAATGTACATTGTTCTTGTTTATTCTCATTATTTAGGATGTGGATGCTCATTGAGGCGATTATGACGAGTACCCGCAAACTATGTATTGGAGCAAAAAAAAAAAAAATCTACAACCCCTATACCACAGTTTTCTCCATGTAAAATGGGGTTAAACAGGGTGTTCATTCCACAGACTTGTTGACGCGAAGTTATGCATTTTCGGCCCCACTACTGTGTGTTTTAAAGATATATTGTCTGATTTATATGTCAACAGATGTATTCTGTTTATTTGGTTTAACTTCGCTTGACATTCGCGACATATTCTCCAAGGGAATCCGTTCAGACTTTGTGTAGGCCATCTGTCAAAACAAGATCCGCATATCCAACTTTTAGAACTGACACGTTAATAAGATGGTTTATCGAAGGTAAATGTCTCAGGAGGATAGAAATGTTGACTTGAATGATAATTGTTTTTTTTTTGTTTCAGGTTCAATTCGGCCACAGCAAAAATTGACTTTTATGGCAAAAATCATAAAAAATAAATAACACACGCTGCACTTTCAGTTGCTCAAGACATTGACAGCTGTCAGACAAAAATAAATGCGAGTTTGTTTAAATTTACATTCTTTCAGATTCACGTGGAACTGTTTCACAGAAGCGATTTGAGATGAAATAAGAAAAGTACTGCGGTTTCCATTACGAAAAAACACATCCGTGTGATACAATGCATTCTTTCATATCTTAAAAAGGGCATTTTTGTCGATGAAATTTTTGATATTTTTCTTATTTATACTCCAAACATAGGTTTTGGGTACTCTTTAGAACCGCCTCATTGAGGCGGTTCTAACGAGTACCCACAACCTATCTCTTGGAACAGAAACAAGAAAAATAATGTAAACCCATGTAAACCCCAGTTTTCTCTATATCAAGTGGGGTTTAGGGGGTGTTCATTTCGCGGACTTGTTCACGTGATGCTTTCAAATTAGTAATAAAAAGTCACTTCGAAAGGGCCAAAATAAAAGAACGCAGCCATCTCAAGTCACCTGAAGAAAGAAAGTGACATGGAAGCACACACACACACACACAACAGACGAAACGTCAACCAACGACTCAAAGCCAGTTAACAAATACGACACTGCAAAAGAAAAATCGCCTTAGCACGGTGAGTAGTGAAACTACTTAGGAGGGTGGGGGCGGTGGGGGCTTCAACCCCGTAGTTTTAGGATTTAGGAATCTCAACCCCCGCTCTCCAGTGCAGTATCAAACGTAATAACAATAACAAAATGATCCGCATGGAGGCTTGTTAGCTCAACAGTGAGTCATGATAAAATGCATAGTAACATGGGAATGTACAGATTATTACAATCATGAATCAGGGTTGAGGTCTCAACATAAATCTTGACCTGTGACCTTAATCTTGAACTGTGACGAACTTTGAAAAAAAAAAATGACCATGCCCGGGGACATGTTCGTGTTTCACAAACACATCTTGTTTTACCTTGAATTCATGATTTATCACCTTCCTGTTCTTATCTCTCAGAACATTGCATATTTGATACATTTGTCTAACAGCCAATTTGTTACTGAAGAAATTTGTAATCCATTTCCTTAACATGTAATGCTGTTTTCTATTCAACTATTTGGTATTGTGTGTTTTCCATTTCGCGTATGCCGAAATATGCCCCCAGAATAAATATTTCAATCAACTGTTCCTCACGAAAACGCGCCTATATAGTTTTCACCGCCTCAAACACCATTTTTAAAAAGTAAAACTAAGTGCTGTCTCTGGTCGGGCTCATCTGAGTCTAACTGTGTTCCAGCATTTCAGGTTTCCTTGCTTTCTGGTCCTCGCCGTTTTTTCGTCTCTTTGGTTATTTGATTTTTTGTGTTCTCGATAATGCTGTACTGTTAAGTTGGGAAGCCTACGTGCGGGCTGAGCAGGTTGTTTGTCTGGAACACAAGGGAGGTGGTGGCGGGGGTTGCGCCGCTTGGGGTCGACTTAGCCACCCCCACCCCCCAAGTAAAATATTTTTCACGGAATGTATGTATCGCTTATATATTTTTGTTTTGGATGGCCAGTTGGCCATTTTGTGCGAACGTAACTGTCCTTTTGGCTTTCCGCCATTGATGTTTCCATTAGGGTCTAGTTATTTCATGTTTGTGTTTCATTCCCTTTGGTGTCTCTGATGGGAGCGGTGGGTTAATTGTATCGATTTCTGATCATTGCTTTCACTTCTATTTTAAAGGGGTAAAAAAAGTTTTTTTTTTTTTTTTCTTATTCCGGGTCGAAAACATCTTAGGTTTTTGGTACTCGTTAGAACCTCCTCGCCGCGGCGGTTCTAACGGGTACAAAAAATACATGCTTGAACATAAAAACTCATTGATATTCGATATTTATATTTGAAACTGACTTTCAGTTTTGTTGGTTAGATTTTCAATAGCTATTTAGACGTGTTTTGTAATGTTGATTGGCATAATAAAGGATTCCAGGACATTTGCCCTCCCAGGACATTTGCCCCCCAATGAATTAATCTAAAAATGGACATTTGCCCCCCAGTTGCAAATGCAACCCGGACATTTGCCCCCCCCCCCCGAGCTTATTTTTGGTATGGACATCTGCCCCCAGTGCTTATTTTACAGGTGGACATTTGCCCCCCACTGCTTATTTCAGAAAGGGACATTTGCCCCCCCAGATAGACCAGGGCTAACACAAAGGAGGAAAACAATGTATTTATTGGTTTATTATCAACATAAATACAAAATGTTAAGCAATAAATTACTCCATCTATATAAATATGAATCCCATAATAACCTGCTGTTATGGACAACCCCTACGTTAGAAAGCAGTATGGATCCCGATCAGATGCCATATCTGATGGGGATCTATACTGTTTGTCATGCAATTTGTTAAGTTAACAAAAATATACCAAGAATGTGATGGTTAATAGTCAACAATTGGAGATGCATAATTTATTCAGCAGGATAAGGGTTAAGCAAGTCAGCTACAGAACCATATATTGAGTTTGTGCCTCACTGAGGGTCCAGTGTCAGACGCCTATACTCAAGTGGTTTTTACACTGGATACACTGATGGTTAATTCTTGAAGAAATTGAAATGTTCTTGAATGGGCTGTAATGATGATGATGATGATTTCGTGTTTAACGACGCGTCAACCCTCTTTGTGATTCATAAGCGTCAAGCGGTTAATGGTTAAACAGCAAGAATAATTATGATGATATTAAAAGTAAAAAGTCAGAATGATAATGTATAAAAATCTGAAACAGTTAAATCTTATGAAAAAGTCCAATTTCTTTTAAGAATAAAATAATATTATCAACAGGTACATCTCGAAACAGTTGTTGCAAAGTGTCAGCTTTGAAATATAAAATACGTGAGGGTGAAAAGTCAACACAGTCAATTAAGATATGTTTCACAGTGAATGGCTGATCACAACCTACACAAGAAGGCTGATCATCACCATTAAAAATATAAGAATGAGTAACTCTAGTATGGCCGATGCGCAGTCGTGTTAATACTACGTCCTCTTTTCTGGAAAACTGTGGAGGAGAGCATTTTGTACTAACGGCAGGTTTAATGGCACGGAGTTTGTTATTTATTGCACGGTCCCATTCGCCTTGCCATTCTGACAAGATGTATCTGTTGATAAATGGTTTAAAATTATTAAAAGGAATTTTAAAAACAGATGGATCACGATTGAGCGATTCCTTTGCTTTCTTGTCAGCATATTCATTGCCGACAATGCCAATATGGCTCGGAAGCCAACAAAACAAGATTTGGTGTGTTTTAGAAATTTCATGATGTTTTTCGATCAGTTTTTGAATTTGAGGATTTTTAGATGATGAATGGTCTAAAGTATTAAGCACAGAAAGTGAATCAGAAAATATAATTGCTTTTTGAATTGTTGAAGAACTGATAAAATCTAAAGCTAGGTCTATTGCTTTGGCTTCAGCTGTAAAAATAGCTGAACCATCTGGAAGGCGCATGGTTTTGTGCGTATCTTTAGAAACATACGCACAACCAACTTTATCTCCTTCTTTGGAACCATCAGTATAGACTTGCTGGTAATCATCGTAACGTGATTGCAGTACCTGAAAGTTTTGTTTGAGAAGTATCGGATTTGATTCGGATTTTTTGCCATCATGTAAGTCGAACAGAATAGAAGGTTGTTTAATACACCAAGATGGAACTTCGGCGGTTTCATGTTTTTGAATATTTTTAAGGTCGATACCTGAATTTTCCAGCAGTGGTAAAATACCTAATCCAAAAGGTTTAATTGCTGTGGGTTTAGATTCATACCTATCTACAAATTGAGGTGGAAATGAAGTTTTGGATGCCGGGTTAGATGGATTTGCAGCAAGTCTAATAGCATACTGAAGAGAAAGTTTCTCTCTGCGCGAGGTTAAAGATGGTTCACCTGCTTCTACATAAAGGCTTAATACGGGAGAAGTACGGAAGGCTCCCATGGCCAGACGAAGGCCTTGGTGATGGATAGTATCCAAGGATTTTAAATAGGACTTTCTGGCAGAACCATAAACAACAGACCCATAATCTAATTTAGATCTTATTAAAGACCGGTAAAGATGTAATAAAGTATACCGATCTGCTCCCCAACTTGTATGAGCTAAAACTTTCAAAAGATTCAAAACTTTTAAGCATTTCGCTTTAAGATATTTAATATGGGGAATAAAAGATAACTTTTGATCAAATATGACCCCGAGAAATTTGGCTTCTTCAACAACAGGAATTTGTGATCCGTATAAAAACAGGGAAGGATGTTCGTGTTTCTTCCGTAGTTTACAAAAATGAACACACTGCGTTTTCGACTTGGAGAACTTGAAACCATTTTTATCAGTCCATTCTTCTATTCTTTTTAAATTTTGTTGTAACTTTCGTTCAATTGTTTTTCATATTTTTCGAATGGGCGGTAAAACATTAACCAAAACGTTATCATGTAAATTATGTAGCTATATACAAGTCTGTGTAATGAATATCCTTGTCTAGCCAGGTTGGGTGGCAAATGTCCCTTTCTGAAATAAGCAATGGGGGGCAATTGTCCACCTGTAAAATAAGCACTGGGGGCAGATGTCCATACCAAAAATAAGCTCTGGGGGGGCAAATGTCCGGGTCGCATTTTCAACTGGGGGGCAAATGTCCATTTTTAGATTAAGTCATTGGGGGGCAAACGTCCTGGGGGGCTAACGTCCGGAGACCATAATAGATTAAGTGATATAATCCTTCTTCCATGGCTGTCATAACGACAGTATGTTTCTTTCTTTCTTTTTGTCTTAAAAAAATCAAGATTAGATCGTGTTGCTTATTTGAACCGTCTCAATGAGAGTGCTCAAATTGAATGTGGCCACTTAAAATCGATGTAAGCTCCACCTCCCATCACGAAAACACGCCTATATAATTTTGACCCCCTCGAACCCCACTTTTATAAAGTAAAACTGGGGTTTCCGGGGGTATACCTTATTTTTCTTATTTCTGCTCTAAAATATAGAATGTGGGTACTCGTTAGAACCGCCTTGATGAGGCGGTTCTAACGAGTGCCAACAATCTATATTTGGAGCAGAAATAAGAAAAATATCACAATTTTTCATCATAAAATTTTCATTTTTTTCGGCGATAAAGGTGGCAATGTATTTGTATAGGCGTGTTTGCTTGATGAACTTAATTCTTTACTGACCGTTCCTAAGCGGTGCTTCTGTAGTTTATGGTGTTATTGTTTGCCTTTGCATGTATTCTAATTTATTTTTTTATTTATGGTGGTCGCTTTTTGGTTTCTCATTACGAAAACACGCCTATACAAATGCATTGAAAACCTTACCGCCGGAAAAAAAAAGAAATTTCTAAGATGAAAAATTGTACTATTTTTTTATTTTGTTCGCAATATAGATTGTAGGTACACGTTAGAAGCGCCTCACAATGGCGGTTCTAGCGAGTACCCACAATCTATATTTTAGAGCAGAAATAAGAAAAATAAGGTTTATCCCTGTAATCCCAAGTTTTACTATGTAAAAGTGGGGTTCAAGGGGTTCAAAATTATATAGGCGTGTGTTCGTGATGGTGTCGCGATTTTTTAATTTATGTCACGTTGGATGGAAAGTGTCGTATCGATTCCAGATTTTTGCCTTCTATTACGAAAACGCGCCTAGTCCTTTACCGCCAAAATTGAATGTTCTCAGATAAAAATTCTGATGTATTTCACCTTTCTGCTCCGAATATTGATTGTGGAAAAAAATAATGTGCATCCCAGTAAACCCCAGTTCTGCTGTACAAAAGTAGGGTTTAAAGGGTCAAAATTATATAGGCGTGCTTTCGTGGTGACCTCTTTTTCACAATCTGTATTTTTAAGCATAGACTGTCTATTGTATACCGCAATCTTAAGGGGTATTCACTGCCTGGGCCTGTTACCAGACAAAATAGAAGTGAAGGCAATGGATCAACAAACCCTTATGTGTGACAAATTAGCCACACCCATTGCGGTGTAAATTTAGGCCCAATTTAATCGTAAATCGGGCCTCAATTTACATCGCAATGTGTGTTGTAGACATTTAGATGACACCAGTTTCTTCCTTTAAACTGTTTTGTGTTCGTGAAAATACACGCAGACAAATCCGGCGATGTCCTTCTAAATAAGTTCTCAAGTCAGATGCTTTGGATGCAAATAATACACCAAATAAACGAAAATAACAGCCTCGGTTCTATTGAGTCTGCCACGCCCCCTAGCGCCGGTTTAAGCAGAACTTCAAAATGAACTCAATGATCCCACATACTCTGCACTTTGATGATGTACGGGGAGACGTTTTACAGCCACGACACGGCCTAACACAAGCTCCAACCCTACTTTATATGAAGATAAAAATGACGCACACACGGTATTTCGTATTTTAGCTCCAAACCATAGGTAGTAGGTATTCTTTGGAATCGAATTTCAGCTCCAAAACATAGGTTGTGGATATCCGTTGGAATCCACTTTCAGCTCCAAAACATAGGTTGTTGGTATTTGTTACAATCGTCTTAGATATGGTTAAAGAATACGTCAAGAACGTCTTTGTTTCATCACAGTGGTTTTGTCAGATGTAACAATTTCTCCGCGATGAATACAGACTGACAAATGCAGCCCCATCAATAAGGCGGTTTTTGAGAGCACCAACAACCTATGTTTGGAATATAACTAAAAAGAAATAAAATAACTTTTCATCAGAAAAATAAATTTTCTTGGGACATGAAAGAATACTTTATGTCACAGGGATCCGCTGTCGTAATGAAAATGGACTAAACAAAACCTTACGATTTGAATATACATTCACCTTGCCTGGTTACGTTTTGGTGGCCTAATTTTATCCCGACAATGCTGGACTTCAAAAACTGTTTACAGCCAGCTTGATCTATAATGTTTGTCATTATGCTCCTTAATGCATGGTAAACTTGAAAACGTGCAGCACAAATGGCTGAAAAACGGGGAGGAGTTTTACTTCTACTTAGCATACTGAAATATTCAGCATGTTGAGGGTTTATATACAACATCTTATAATCTGCAGTCAATAAATTGAGTCATCACGTGAACAAGTCCGTGAAATAAAGATCCCCATAAACCCCAGTTTATATATTTAGAAAACGGGGTTTTAGGGGTTAAACATTATATTCCTTATTTCTGTTCCAAGACATAGGTTGTTGGTACTCTTATTTACACTTCAAACATAGGTTTTGGGTGCTCGTTAGAACCGCGGCCTCAATGAGGCGGTTCTAGAGCCGGTGGTTCTAACGAGCACCCAAAATTTATGTGTGCTACGATGTGCAAAACATTTTCAACTGCAGTTAACACTACTTCGATAAATAAAATTGACAGTAAATGACAAAACAATATTAAGCTTATTCGTGGCAGTTGTGTTCCAGTGCTGTGTTAGGACCGTTCAGAGGGATATTGCAGCCTCATGCCCCAAGCAAAGTCAACGAAATGAAAACTGTTTTGGTGTTTCTACATGTCCAATTATCCAACAAAACGGAATATTGTGAGACAGTTTTTCCTGGGGGACTTCACTATGTCATTAAACTTCTGTCTGAGCGCTAATATACAAACCACAAATTCAATGATTATATCTCTTTGGAATTCATAGTGTCCCATTAGTTTCGTGGGAATCACAACTGCCAGCTACATTTCAGTTTAAAATCTTGACGGAAAACACAAAGACGTCAAAGGAGCATGTCAGTTATCGACATGGAGTATTTCATGGCAATAATAAATGACTTAGTATGATCAAGAAGGAAGAAATGGCCTCAACAAGAGATAAAACGAACACGTCAGTGCTTCTAACCCGAATTCTATGGTGACTTAGTATATAAATTTAGAAAAATAAATGCCTGTAATGACTTTAGTACCCAATTTCGTAAAATCATTCGTCGATATATAAAGATTGGGTACAACATAAATGTTATAAAACAGACTGCATGCATGGTGATTAACCAAATCACGGTTGGCAACTTTGCTTCCCTCTTTGATTGCACACCGGTGGGTCGGCCTTAAGATTATATGACGGTTCCAGCGTAAAAAACATAAATGGGATTTTATTTTATTTTAGTATTCTCTATGTTGGTTGGCGCCTGATGCTCCGTCTTTGGTCGGGCCCCTCGGAGTCTAACTATTGGTTTTCTTTTGCTCCAGCAATTCTGTTGTTGAATGCTGTCGAGTCCTCAACCTTGTTTCATCTCTGTAGTTTTTTTATTTGTATGTTCTCGGAGATGTTACACTGATGAGTTAGGAAACCTTAATGTGGACTAAGCAAATTTAGTGTATAGCGCGACAGAGGTAAGGGCAAGGATTATGGCCATGTAAAATCGAGTTAAGCCCCCAAGTGGAATTCTTTCCACTGACCGTTCCAAGGCGGTTCTTCTGTTGCGGTTTATTTATGTTGTTGTTTGTTACTTACTGTGAGTATCACTTGTGTATATTTATTTTGGATGCCCATTTGGCCATTTTGTGGGAAAGTAACTGTCCTTATGGCCTCCATTTGTATATGTTTCCATTATGGTCTTGTCGCTTCGTGTTTGTGTTTCTTTCCCTTTTGGTGTCTTGTATGGGTGGAGTAAGTTAATTGTATCGATTCCTGATCTTTGTTTTACTTCTACTTTTTATGTTCTCATTTACTAGCCAAAGACATTTACAGCCATTTGAACAGTCTTATGTCCAATTGTACAATTTTGTATGAACAACAGAAGTGGAGGCAATGATCAGGAATCGATACAATCAACCCACATCAGCTCCCATCAGAGACAGCAAAGGGAAAGAAATACAAGCATGAAACAACAGACCTAACGGAAACATCAATAGCGGAAAACCAAAAGGACAATTACTTTCCCACAAAATGGCCAATAGGCTATCCTAAATAAAATAATATGAGCGACACAAACACCCAATGACAAACCATAACAAAAATAAAGAACCGCCTTGGAATGGTCAGCGGAAACGAATTCCACTGGGACTGGGGGGGGGGGTTAAATCGATTTTACGTGGCCACAATCCTCGCCCATACTTCCGTTGCGATTTAGACAAATAATTTGTTCAGTCCGCATGAAGGCCTCCTAACTCATTAGTGCAACATCTCCGTGAACACAAATAATCAAACAACCACAGAGATGAAACAACGGCGAGGACACGACAGCAAGAAACCACTGAAATGCTGGAGCAAAAGAAAACCAACAGTAAGACTCCGATGGGCCAGACCAGAGATAAAGCACCAGACACCCACCACTATTACCTTGAATTAGATCTCTCTAATTCTCAATAAGCCTTAACGCTGGAACGGTCATAGAATCTGAGACCTGACCCAGCGGCGTACAATTAAAGAGGGAAGCAAAGTTGTCAACCGTGATTGGGTTAACTATCATGCATGCAATTTATGTTGTACCCAATCTTTTTATATCGAAGAAATTGGGTACTGAAGTCATTGCGGTTATATATTTTTCTGAATGTATACACTAAGTCACCATAAAATTCGGGTTCCGATAGACCGTGCTGCAGAAGAGATTTAAGTTCAATATTGAATTTTGAAATTAAATCAGAATGACGTCTATAAAATTTTGAAAAGGCTTTGCGTTGTTTATGAAGTTGTATTTGTTTGTAAAAAAAAAAAAAACTTAATTGTTGAGCATAAAGCCCTTAAGGACTGGAAACGTAGCATTTTAAAACTAGTGAATAAACGCATTTCTTTCTATTCTCAAAATACTACCTCCTAAGCCCAAGACGTCTTTATGTCATCTTAAACTAGGTATTCAAGAATTTCATAAGAAGTTTGTTTTGGCCCCTGCAGACAAGGCCGCTAACAACGTCGTCGTTGTGTGACGGCTCCACTATGTTAACACGCTTAAGCAGGAGCTTGGTGGTACTAAGGCCTATGAACTTCAGCCTTTAGCTGAAGAGAGAGAGCTAAAGTAGATAAACATGTTTGTCATTCAGCCACAAAGTTTGCTGTGTGTGTTAACGAAGGCCAAGACAAGCTTCCTACGCTATACTGGTTACCAAAATCGATTTAAGCCCCCCAGTGGAAATCTTCCACTGACCGTTCCAAGGCGGCTCTTCTGTGGCGATTTATTTATGTTGTTGTTTGTTACTTACTGTGTGTATCACTTGTGTCTTTTAATTTTGGATGGCCATATGGCCATTTTGTGGGAAAGTAACTGTCCATATGGCCTTCCTTTGTTTAGGTTTCCATTACGGTCTGGTCGCTTAATGTTTGTATTTCTTTCCCTTTGGTGTCTTTTATGGATGGAGTAAGTTAATTGTATCAATTCCTGATCTTTGTTTTACTTCTACTTTTCATAAAAGACCTTACAAAGCACGGTTTATTGCAAATTCTAGCTCTTGCACTACCACTGAACTTTCTAAATTATTAACTTCCTGTCTTACTGCTATTTAAACGCATGTGATTAAATATTGTGAATATTGTGATAAAGTCTTTGAAAGATCAGGAAGAAATCTGTTTTGGTCTATAAAAAAATCGAATGAGGTTTTGAAGAATGAAGATTCTCTCTATCTTGCATGTAATGTCAGAAATGCATTTTTCACTTCTAAAGAGCATAAGAATTATACACTTTGGTCATGTCAGAAAGTGTGTGATGCCCACACCTTTCTACTTGACAATATTTATATTAGATTCGGTACTAAGTTATTTAGACAAATTGTGGGTATTCCGATGGGTACTAATTGCGCACCTCTTGTGGCTGATCTGTTCTTGTATTGTTATGAAAGAGACTTCATTTTGTCGCTTTCCATTGATAACCAATCTGAAATTATTGAAGCTTTTAGCTCTACTTCTAGATATTTAGATGATTTATTAAATATTGATAATACCTATTTTGATGGTTTGATCAGTCAGATTTACCCCCTAGAACTTCAGTTAAATAAAGCAAATTCTTCTGATACCGAGGCCCCGTTTTTGCATTTACATCTATCTATTGTAGATGGATTTGTTTCGTGCAAAATTTATGATAAACGCGATGACTTTGATTTTGAGATTGTAAATTTTCCTTTTTTGGATGGTGATGTTCCTCGTGCGCCATCCTATGGCGTTTATATTTCGCAATTAATTCGATTTGCTAGAGTGTGTAGTCATGTGACTGACTTCAACACTCGTAATAAATTATTAACGGCTAAACTTCTTAATCAGGGTTATCGGTACCATAAACTACGCAAAGCCTTTTCAAAATTTTATAGACGCCATTCTGATTTAATTTCAAAATTCAATATTGGACTTAAATCTCTTCAGCAGCAAGGTCTATCGGAACCCGAATTTTATGGTGACTTAGTATATAAATTCAGAAAAATATATTACCGCAATGACTTCAGCTACTAATTTCGTAAAATCATTATTCGATATAAAAAGATTGGGTACAACATGGATATTATACGACAGACTGCATGCATGGTAGTTAACCCAATCACGGTTGGCAACTTTGCTTCCCTCTTTAATTGCACGCCGGTGGGTCAGGCCTCAGATTCTATGACGGCTCCAACGTAAAGGCTTATTGAAAATTAAAGAGATAATGTTGGTTGGTGCCTGATGCTCTGTCTCTGGTCGGGCTCATCGGAGTCTAACTGTTGGTTTTCTTTTGCTCCAGCATTTCAGTGGTTTCTTGCTGTCGAGTCCTCACCGTTGTCTCACCTCTGTGGTTCTTTGATTTCTGTGTTCACGGAGATGTTGCACTGATGAGTTAGGAGGCCTTCATGCGGACTGAACAAATTATTTGTCTAAGTCGCGACGGAAGTAAGGGCGAGGATTGTGGCCACGTAAAATCGATTTAAGCCCCCCAGTGGAAATCTTCCACTGACCGTTCCAAGGCGGCTCTTCTGTGGCGATTTATTTATGTTGTTGTTTGTTACTTACTGTGTGTATCACTTGTGTCTTTTAATTTTGGATGGCCATATGGCCATTTTGTGGGAAAGTAACTGCCCATATGGCCTTCCTTTGTTTAGGTTTCCATTATGGTCTGGTCGCTTAATGTTTGTATTTCTTTCCCTTTGGTGTCTTTTATGGATGGAGTAAGTTAATTGTATCAATTCCTGATCTTTGTTTTACTTCTACTTTGAATAAATTGAAATCCAGACATTTTCGTGCTTCAAGTCTGTCTACTTACGATTTTTCCACTCTTTACACTACACTTCCTCATAATCTTATAAAAGAAAAGCTTAAAGATTTAATTGAATGGGCTTTTCACAGAGAAGATTCTCTCTATCTTGCATGTAAAGTCAGAAATGCATTTTTCACTTCTAAAGAGCATAAGAATTATACACTTTGGTCATGTCAGAAAGTGTGTGATGCCCTCACCTTTCTACTTGACAATATTTATATTAGATTCGGTACTAAGTTATTTAGACAAATTGTGGGTATTCCGATGGGTACGAATTGCGCACCTCTTGTGGCTGATCTGTTCTTGTATTGTTATGAAAGAGACTTCATGTTGTCGTTTTCCATTGATAACCAATCTGAAATTATTGAAGCTTTTAGCTCGACTTCTAGATATTTAGATGTCTAGTAAATATTGATAATACCTATTTCAATGGTTTGATCAGTCAGATTTACCCCCCAGAACTTCAGTTAAATAAAGCAAATTCTTCTGATACCGAGGCCCCGTTTTTGCATTTACATCTATCTATTGTAGATGGATTTGTTTCGTGAATAATTTATGATAAACGCGATGACTTTGATTTTGAGATTGTAAATTCTCCTTTTTTGGATGGTGATGTTCCTCGTGCGCCATCCTATGGCGTTTATATTTCGCAATTAATTCGATTTGCTAGTGTGTGTAGTCATGTAACTGTATTCAACACTCGTATTAAATTATTAACGGCTAAACACCTTAATCAGGGTTATCGGTACCAAAAACTACGCAAAGCCTTTATCAAAATTTTATAGACGCAATTCTGATTTAATTTCAAAATTCAATATTTGACTTAAATCTCTTCTGCAACAAGGTCTATCGGAACCCGAATTTTATGGTGACTTAGTATATAAATTCAGAAAAATATATAACCGCAATGACTTCAGCACCCAATTTCGTAAAATCATTCTTCGATATAAAAAGATTGGTACAACATGGATGTTATACGACAGACTGCATGCATGGTAGTTAACCCAATCACGGTTGGCAACTTTGATTCCCTCTTTAATTGCACGCCGGTGGGTCGGGCCTCAGATTCTATGACGGCTCGAACGTAAAGGCTTATTGAGAATTAGAGAGATCTAATTCAAGGTAATTTTGGTTGGTGCCTGATGCTCTGTCTCTGGTCGGGCCCATCGGAGTCTAACTGTTGGTTTTCTTTTGCTCCAGCATTTCAGTGGTTTCTTGCTGTCGAGTCCTCACCGTTGTCTCACCTCTGTGGTTCTTTGATTTTTTGTGTTCACGGAGATGTTGCACTGATGAGTTAGGAGGCCTTCATGCGGACTGAACAAATTATTAGTCTAAATCGCGACGGAAATAAGGGCGAGGATTGTGGCCACCTAAAATCGATTTAAGCCCCCCCCCCCCCCCCAGTGGAAATCATTCCACTGACCGTTCCAAGGCGGTTCTTATGTGGCGGTTTATTTATGGTGTTGTTTGTTACTTACTGTGTGTATCACTTGTGTCTTTTTATTTTGGCCATATGGTCATTTTGTGGGAAAGTAACTGTCCTTATGGCCTTCCTTTCTTTAGGTTTCCATTATGGTCTGGTCGCTTAATGTTTGTGTTTCTTTCACTTTGGTGTCTTTAATGGGTGGAGTAAGTTAATTGTATCGATTCCTGATCTTTGTTTTACTTCTACTTTTTATACGTGTCAACATTCACGAAACAAAATTTGAAATCCAAAATTAAAAAGTAAGAAAATTGAAGACTAAAAGTACCTTTAGTTATTGTCAAACTTATGTACAACACAAACGTCTTTTATTATTATTTTTGTTTTAAAACCAGAAACTATTGAAAGTCAACAAAATATTGAGAGGTAAAACAGAAAGCCTCGGACACATAGAATTCGGTGATTATATAAATGACATCATGGTGTTCTCTCCATAACATAAAAAAAAAAACTTATGCAAAGAAACGTAACGAAAAACAATCTGCCACAATGGGTGCACAGTTTGTACCCACCGAAATACCAATTACTTGACTGGATGGCTTAGAACCAGTTTAATACGAGAATAAAAAACAGTGTCTTGAGTACCTAATATAAGGAAAACGTTCTTGGGTCACCGTAAATTTACTAGCTGGAACATCAGTGCACAACCGCGGAGTAGAACATTCATTCTTGACCAATTCATATTCTAGTACGTTGAACTACGAAAAGATAATCGATTCTGTCCATTACAATCTTTATTCAATGTCAACAAGGATTGTAAATGTTATACAAACACGGCGCGCATGGGCTACAAACTCCTGAAAGATAACCGGAGGGGTTGACAATCTAGTTAACATAGAGACTCTGCCAGCTGTGGCGGGACCTCAAATATGCAGCTCATAGCCTGAGTCATTATTTCAACAGAAGTATGCAGAATGTAACGCAGAAATAAATTTCTCATATATGAGGAAATTTAACAAATTCGTTTGCAGTTACAACTAATGATCGATGGCCGGCGGAAACTTTGCACAATACACATCCACATGACTTCACCTAACCTGAATGCACGCAAGATGCTAATGTAACCAATTGCATTACGAAATGCTAAGCCTATTTCAAACGTTGATTTTGCCCGTAAATATCAACGGCATTGTGTCATTTGTTTTAGATAAAAATGACAGTGCCGCTAGCTTGAATCTTAGACAGTTTGCATATATTGTCTCTTAATACGGCCAGATAACCAAATCATTGGGTTTGGTTATTCAAGATAGTGCGTGATTTGACAGTAAACAATTTTGCTGTATCGAATGTTTGATATTTGTTTTGTAATTGTGTGGCTGCTAAAGAAGACATAAACAAACAGCATTGAGCAATGCACCAAGAGACCTTTGTTGAACGATGACTTCCCCTTCATTGAGGAAATAAACCATATTTGACATTTTCTGCAGCTTAACTCACTCACGTTTGTTTTTTCGGATACTCCTTACATTTGCAAATGTGGATACTATTATGAACAAGTTCGAAAATCTGCCCTAACCGCTGACTGATTTGAGACTTATATCCGATTGATAATTGAAACAGCTTATGTAGGAAGCAAATCTAAAACGTAGAATTTGAATACCCGTTCTAACGAGCGCAAACAATTTTTATTTGAACTAGAAAAAAAAAACAAATGTCAAATACTTTCATCTGAAAATAGCTACTTTAAGAGACAGGGATGACGTCATTTAGCACATGGATATTACCGTCATAAAATAAAGATAAAGAAGCTTTATTTAACGTCGCATATCCGAAACAAATAACATGAGCTCTGTAGAGCTTTTATTGCGACAAACAAAGTATCCTTTACAAATATTTACCTGCCTTCATTTATCTTCCTAGGACTACCCCTGATAATGCGAGCGTCATCCAAGAGTGCCCCTAGTGTCATTTTGCACGTCTTTGGCATGGCACGGCCGGGAATCGAACCCGCCACCTCCCATTCCCGAAGCGGACGCTTTACCACTGAGCTATCGGGGCCGGTATGACAAGTTATTAAAGGTCTCCGCATCTGCTAATCATAATCTGGAGATGTGTCGTTGCTAACGATGCTAGCTTATCGTATTCTGTCTACCCCATCATCGGAAAGAACATAATGTACTCATCAAAACTGGCCGATCCGTGACCGCACCTAATAGAAGTGGAGGCAATGATAAGGTCGATTTCAACCAACCGTTAACTACATCAAGAAAACACGCCTATAAAAGTCCGACCCCCTTGAGCCCAACTTTTATATAGTAATATTGGGTATACGGGCGTACTATTTATTTTTCTTGTTTTTGCTCGAAGGCATAGGTTGTGGATACTCGTTAGAACCGCCTCAATGAATATTCATCAGAAAAGTAGTCCTTTTTTGAGATTAAAAAATATACTATGTCACACGGGTCAGTTATCGTAATGTCAACTAACCGTTAACTAACTGATGGAGATAGGAAAACTCTAAGTGAGTGAAGCATTTTATATATAACAGAACCCAGGATGAAAATTCGGATCTTGTGTAATTTATTTATCACCTTCCCCACCCGTCCCACCACAGTCAATTATTAGGAAACGATAAAATTAACCCACAGCTCCCATCAGAGACACCAAAGGGAAAAGAAACACAAACATGTAACAACTAGATCCAAATGGAAACATCAATAGCAGAAAGCCGAAAGGACATTACTCTCCTGTAAAATGGCCAATTGGCTATCGAAAACAAAAATATAAGCAATACACCAACTTAACGACAAACCGTAACAAAAGTAACAGAAGAACCGCCTTGGAACGATCAATGAAACGAATTCCACTAGGGGGTCTTAAATCGATTATACGCGGCCGCAATCCTCGCCCTTCCTTTAATCGCGATTTAGACAAACAGTTTGTTAAGTCCGCATGAAGGCCTCCTAACAAATTTGAGCAACATCTGCGAGAATACGAAAATCAAACAACCACAGAGGTGAAACAACGGTGAGGACTTGACAGCAAGAAACCACTGAAATGCTGGAGCAAAAGAAAACCAACAGGTAGACTACGATCGCCCCTACCAGAGACGTATCATCAGACAACAACCAACATTACATAAAATTAAATTCTCTCTAGTTCTCAGTAAGCCTTTACGCTGGAACCGTCATAAGTCTAAGTGGCGGTTCTTGTGTTCTTTTTATGTAGTCCGTTTCTGCACGATTTGTTTATGTTACGTTTGCTTTGTATCAATGGAATCCCATCGTCCCGGGATGACAGAATATAAGGCTCTGATATGGCGTTCTGTTGTAAGTGGGCGTTTCCAACTCGAGGGATGATCGTGCTGAGCAGTACCGAGGCTACGCCGAGGTTTCGCTCAGCACCGTCACCGCTAATGTTGGAAACGCCCATCTACAAAAGAAACCCATATAAGATTCTTTTTCTTGCATAACACCACTACAAAACATTTTACTTCATTTAACGTTTTATTTTTGCGCATTATACTTATGTAGATTGTCTGAATAAGAACATCATGGTAAGAACAGAATTTCTATCCCAGGCTTAACCATGGCCTTCCTTATCTGGTGTGCAAGAAATGCTGTGTACATGTATTTCTTCTACTTAATTTGTATATGCACTTTGTATGTATTGTTTGTCTTTGGCTTTCTATCTTGGTGTCTTTGGTAGCCTGTATTACGTGGATGGCACACAATCATAATAAACTATTGGAAATCATCTGATCACAATTCAGTATATTGAAATTATGGTCTCCCTGTTTCCCATGGTTTTAATTCTTTGGTCCACTCTTTGGAAAACAACTGAGATGATGATGGAAATCGGGAGAGCAGGGTCATGAAAGAGGAAGGCTATAATATAGTTTCCCAGTAATTAGCAATTGCAAAGAAGCTTGCGAGCAAAAGGTGTTCGTAGAGCCTACGAAACCTGAAGTGAAGTCCTCAGGTGGTACCATTTTGGTTATCCTTATTATCTTGGCCGGACACATTGAAAGTAATACCGGCCAAGTTTCGCGGACGCCGCAAAACATGTTGAAAAAGTTCCGAGAAATGGATAGAATGTGAGGATAGTAATAAACGTTTTCACTTCTCGTGTTCTGAATTGGATAACAGTAAGTTGATAGGGGTTGAATGTGAACCCAGTCATGGTAGTTAACCCAATCACGGTTGACACCTTTGCTTCTCTCTTTAATTGCACGCCGGTGGGTCAGGCCTCAGATTCTATGACGGCTCCAGCGTAAAGGCTTACAGAGAATTAGAGAGATCCAATTCTATATAATGTTGGCTGGTGCCTGAAGCTCTGTCTCTGGTCGGGCCCATCGGAGTCTAATTTTTGGTTTTCTTTTGCTCCGGCATTTCAGTGTTTTCGTGCTGTCGAATCCTCACTGCTGTTTCATCTCGGTTGTTCTTTTATTGTTTTGTGTTCACGGAGATGTTGCACTGGCGAGTTAGGAGGCCATCATGCGGACTGAACAAATAATGTGTCTAAATCGCGACGGAAGTAAGGGCAAGGATTGTGGCCACGTAAAATCGGTTTAAGCCCTACAAGGAAATTAAGTCTTCGACTACTGACGCAAATACATTTTGTAAAAGGTTTGGAACTTTGCAGTATTAACATCAATGTAATTCGAGGAAAAAGTCTTGAACTCTTAGCTTTCCTTGATACTCACCGACAGCATAGTTGGCTATTCAAGAAAACAAAGATTCACAGTTTGTTTACCACAGTTGAGCTTCTCCCTGAAACTTGTCAGTACAGTGTCTACAGAAAGGATAGGAACTCTTATGGCGGCTGGGTGATGTTGCTTATTCACAGTGACATCCCTACTGTGCCATTCACGGAATTGGAAAACGACTCCTAATCGGTCTGTGTTAAGGTTGTTGCAAATAAAACTTCTCACTTTGTAGCAAGTTGGTATCGACCACCAAATGGCGCGGTCGAAAACATCCAGTTGTTTAAAATTCAGCTTGATCGCAATAAGTCTCAGCATAAGGGTACAAGACTTCCGCCAATACTTCTTCTATGTGGCTCCAATTTCAGAGACAATGTTTTGCCCGACAGGCTTAGCAAACTAGGCACAAAGTTGAATCAGTCCGACGGAAACGTATTGATTGACGATATGAATTGTCATAGCTTAAAACCAATTGGTTAACTTCGGAAATCCCCACTCGTGATAAGAATCTGATTCTTTCAATTTGAAGATATTCAGTCTCCTGACAAACTAAATGATCATGATATTGTTTTCGGATATTTAAAAATCTTCATTCCACCGATAAAGAAACTTCGGAGGACGATGTACTAAAAAATGGTGATTTCAGCCCGTTAAATGCAATATTATGGAGATAGGTAGGAAGACAACAAATAAAGTGAAGGCTTCTAACATCTTATAGAGAATTGTCCTCGAGAACGTAGATCCCATTAAATATCTTGGTATGACAATCACACACGCTTTGGGGTGGAATACACACATTAGCAATATGTGTACTAATAGAACGCTTGGTCATGAGACAAAATCTTCATCAGTGTCCCTAGGACGTTAAAGAGGCAGCCAAGTCTTATGCTCCCAATCTAGGAATATGTTAGTTGTACCTCGGACCCCCAATGGAGTTTTGTTTGTTTGATTGGAGGCTTAACGTCCCCGTCAACACTGTATAGGTCACTTTGGAGACGTTGCTTCCAATTTTGTCGGACTTTTACCCGACATTGAGATGAAATGACATCTCAGTCCCTGTGGTCCAATGAAACCAATACATTTTATAAACATGGGCGGTCCGACTCGCACCGCCTTGCCTGGGCAGTCACGCAGTTTACCAGTACTCGCGGGCGGTTGGTTTCAGCTCTGCGTGGAAGCATCATGCAGCCCATCTATTTCTTGGAGCCCCGCTGTTCGGGGGCCGGATCCCCAATGAAGTAGTCCTTAATGAAGAAATAGAAAAGAGTTCAGAATAGAGCTGTTAGATTTGCAACAAGCAATTGCTGCTTTGAAACTAGAAGTTTGACTGATATAGTAGGAAAGTTAAGATGGGAGTCTCTCAGGAAAAGAGAAAGAGACAGTAGAATCATTCTATTATGCAACGGTCTAAATCGTGCTGCCAGTATTCCAACGGATAACCTTGTTCCCACAGCTAGGCGCTGTAGAAATCCCCATTCACCGGCGTTTCAGACCCCTACTGCAAGAACTGACATATACAAAGATTCTTTCTTCCCGCGAACCATTGGAGATCGGGATTCCCTTTCCTTTTCGCTCATTTCCACAGATGAAGGTGCTGAGGACTGTGTTGCTTAGTTTACCTCTCTGGTGAGAGCTATGGACTAACTAACTTCCCATGTCACAGGTACTGGTGTATTAATGGCATTTGACGTATCACCAGTAACAATTCTGATTATGATTCTGTATTGACACCTCCTTTTCAACTTCATTTGTTGTTAATTTACAGCAAAGCGAGGTTAACAAGGTTGCAGTTTATATCTAAATCTTGTTCTAAGTTCACGAAAACACGCCTATACAAATACACTGTCAATTTTACTGCCGAAAAAAAAAAAACACGAAATTTTAGATAAGAATTTGTGGTAATTTTCTTATTTCTGCTCAAAATAAAGATTGTGGGTACACATTAGAACTGTCTCATCGAGACGGTTCCAAGAGTACCCACAATCTATAATTTTAGAGTAGAAATAAGGCTAATAAGGTCACCACGATAAACCCGTTTTCCTACATAAAAGTGGGGCTCGGAGATGTTTAACTGATTAGTTAGGCGCCCTTCATGCGGCTTGATAAAATTATTTTTTTCTAAATCTAGGATTGCGACCGCGTAAAATCGATATCGCCCCCCCCCCCCTCCAACCCCACCAGTGGAATTCGTTTCATTGACCGTTCCAAGGCGGTTCTTCTGTCGCGGTTTATTTTTTTGTTGTGGCTTGTCATTGAGTGTGCATGTCGCTTAATTTGTTTTGTTTTGGATAGCCAATTGGCCATTCTGTGGGAAAGTAACTGTCATTTTGGCTTTCCGCTATTGATTTTTACATTAGGGTCTCGTTATTTCATGATTGTGTTTCTTTCCGTTTGAGGTATCTCATGTTAGGTGTGGGTTAATCGTATCGATTCATGATCATTGCCTTCACTTTTGTTTTTCAAGGGGTCAGAATTATATAGGCGTGTTTTCAGGATGGTTAACCGAATGCAGAGATACCTTATACCTTATAATTAGCGAGTCTGCATTTACTTGATAAATGATAAGATCTGTGATGTAAATCGTTCCCATTATATTTAAAATTGATTGTTGGCATCTTAGAGGCAATTAACATATTTGAAGCCTGCTATATGTTATCAGAACTTAATTTGTCTGCGATTGGCGCCTGATTAACACATCAACTTAACGCTTTAAGGTTTACGATCGACCATCATGCAACTGAATGTAGGCACTGCTGAATTAATGATCAGTAATGATAACAACACTGCACTGCTGTGATGGTAAATGAGATTATATAACAGACAAAAAATGTTACATAGAAATATCACGAAAACACGCCTATACACTTCTGCCCTCCTTAAACCCTATTTATATACAGTAAAATTCGGATTTACAGAAGTATACATTACTTTTCTTATTTCTATATTTTGAGCAGCTATATGGAAAATATCAAACATTTAATATGTTCTTTTTTTTTTTCATTTTTTTTTTTTTCAGCATATCTAAATTGGCATGCTTTCGTAATAAATAGCAAAAAGGGTTACTCAGAAATAGTCAATAACTCACGGATTAGTGACATGATTGGTTGTTTTGGGTTTAACGACACGTCGACCCTTGTAAATATGTTCTATAAACGGGTTATAATTTGGAAGCAAGGAATACACCACAGAAGTGAAAAATATGGAGTGTACATGTTTTCTGGGCCAGACTAGCTAGTTTCGGCCAATAAGGCCTCATCAGTGACCCTCAGATATTTTCAAAATTCCACAATGGAATCAATGATCCCAAAGGACAAGAAAATATAATCTATACTATGATGTAAGTCATTTTGTGTCGTCTCCCAGAGAAAGGGAGAAAAATATAGACGATATAGTAGAGGAAATGGAAGCAAAGGGAGAGAGGAGAAAGACGAAAATGAATGGAAGTGTAGAAACAGAAGAAATAATAACGCTCCCCAACACCTCTACCCTTACCTTCTGCAAGGTCACCACCTGTTTGGGAAACAGCTGCTGACTCGTTTGCCTGTTGTCCGTTTTATTTACTGTCGTCTCTCCAAGTTTCGACGTCTGTCCCTCATTATGCAAACACGCCTCTACAATTACATTGCTACCTTTATCGCCGAAAAAATGAAAGTTTTAAGATGAAAAATTGTGATATTTTTCTTATTTCTGCTCTAAAAATATATATTGTGGGTACTCGTTAGAACCGCCTCGATGAGGCGGTTCTAACCAGTACCCACAATCTATACTTAAGAGTAGAAATAAGAAAAATAATGTATACACCCGGAAACCCCAGTTTTACTATATAAAGGTGGGGTTCAAGGGGGTCAAAATTATATAGACGTGTTTTCGTGATGATATATATTGTGGGAAGAATTTGGGAGCTGATTGAATCAGTTCCCGATCGTTTCTCTTTAATTACCTTGCCCAACTGTAAGCCAATATTAGTTGGACGCTCCATTGCCACAAGGTACTCGTCACCTTTGCCTCTCCCCACCACACCATCACGAAAATACGCCTATATAATTTTGGCCCCAGTTTAATCCCTCTTTTATATAGTAGAACTGGGGTTTACAGGGTATACATTATTTTTTCTTATTTCTGCTCAAAACATAGATTGTGGGTACTCGTTAGAACCGCCTCATCGAGGCGGTTCTATCGAGTCCCCTCAAACTATGTTTTGAGCAAAAATTAAATTTATCTGGAAATTTTCCTTTTGGGGTGGTAAAATCTTCCAATACATTTGTATAGTCATTAGAATCACATTCCCGTTTGACATAAATAAATATTTCGTTGTGCAAAAACGGACATTTGTTTGATGTAAATGTTGTTATTATGGGCTCACCTTAGCACGAACATATCGGAATTGTCCGTGCCATCACGAAAACACGCCTATATAATTTTGACCCCTTTGAACCCGACTTTTATATAGTAAAACTTGGGATTAAAGCGGCAAACCTTATAATTCTTATTTCTGTTCTAAAATATAGAATGTGGGTACTCGTTAGAACCGCCTCTATGAGGCAGTTCTAACGAGTACCCACTAGAGGCGGTTCTAACGAGTGCCGACAATCTATATTTTGCCCATATATAAGAAAAATATCACAACTTTTCATCTGAAAAGTGTCAATATTTCGGCGGTAAAGTTTACAGTGAATTTGTGCAGGCGTGTTTTCGTAATGCACAGGTGAAAATCGGAACAACACAAAACTATTTAAATATTGGATGAGATGGAGCTGCTATCCTACGTACATGTTTCCCGCACGTAATTTTTCGGTCAGCTGCTCTTCCTCTTTGCGACATAGCCCAGTAGGCTTATGGCGTAATGGTGACGGCACATCAACGTCGGTGCGACGTCATGCTGTTTATGCAACGTAGCATCTACGTCGGCGCAACATCGTGACGTTGCCCTAGCGACGTCTGCCTGCTGGGAGTGCATTTAACTGCTCTTTTCTTATGCAAATCCGGGATGTTTTTCTTATTTATACTCCAAACATAGGTTGTGGGTGCTCGTTAGAACCGCCTCATTGAGGCGGTTCTAACTGGTACACACAACCTATGTCTTGGAGCAGAAATAAGAAAAATAATGTATACCCAAGAAACCCCAGTTTCATCGATATTAAGTGGGGTTTGGGGGTGTTCATCCACGGACTTGTTCAAGTGATGTCTATGATCGTGGCAGTTCCTAGCCATCTTCATTTAGAGTTTCTCTATTTGTTTTTTCCATTAATTGAATTCTCCTGAGGCGCAAATTGTTTTTCTAAAATGCAGAACCCTATTTATATGGAAGACAAAATTTTGAAAGCCTTGCCTTTTCTGGAGGTATATTCATCCCCTCTAATTTACATTAAGGCTGAAGATGAATCCTTATATGTCCACACTAACTGAAAGCCCGACAGATAGGTTTCAGACTATTTGCAATAATAACCAATTTCCAGAGACCGCGTTAGCCTCACATTGCACAGAATTAACATTCTGCTGAGCCATTTTGAAATGTTAGTGTGATTGATAAGCCTTATCCAGAATACGTACTGATTTGAATAAACAGACGAATTAGTCGCACGTTGCCAGAATTCTGTCTGCAGTTCCGGAGAACAACGCTTCGTTTGGCAAAATAATTTGGGATATAACTCAATACGAAAGCATGCACATTCAAATACATTGTAAACTTTACCGCCGAAAAAACTAAAATTGTTAGATGAAAAAATTTGATACTTTTCTTATTTCTGCTCCAAATATAGGTTATGGGTACCCGTTAGAACCGCCTCATCGAGGCGGTTCTAACGAGTACCCACAGTCTATATTTTAGAGCAGAAGTAAGAAATAATAAGGTTTCCCCTTGTTAATCCCAGATTTACTACATGTATATAAAAGTGCGTTTCAATGGGGTCAAAATGACATAGACATGTTTTCGTTATGTAGCCGGCGATAACAAGACCGTGTTTTCCCCCCATCCCGCACATACCTCACTTAACTCCAATTAATAAAGAGGAAACTGGGGTTTACAGTGGTATGCATTATGTTCTTATTTATGCTCTAAAATATTCCAATGAACCGCCTCATCCACAATCTATGTTTCGGATTTAAATAAGAAAAATACCACAATTTTCATCAGAAAAACAACAGTTTTGGAGGTGATATGTGTCACCCGGATCAGTTATCTAAATGGGCAAGCAATCCTGAACTGAGTCTTATACTCCCAGTTTAGACTCTTTCAGTTAACCCTTATTTTCCAGTATTTTAAGCACACAGCATAGCCCCTAATTAGATGCCACGGAACAAGTTCTTTGGCGCCTGATCTTGATCTACACTGTTTGCCAAAGCTCAAGCCAGTTTTTATAGATAACACAAAATCCTTTGTGCTGTAGTGGATATGCTACTCGCCTTGTAAACCAAGGGTCGCAGGATCGATCCCGGACTTCTCCAGACTTTCGGATGAGTCTTTAAACCGAGGTCCCGTCTCCGAATGACCTTAGCTGTTGGTGAGACCTAAAACTCAAACACTGACTCACTCACAAAATCCGTGTGACAAGTTCTATCATATCTCCAAAACTGTTACAGTAGAACTTCGATGACTCGAATACCGATGGCTCGTTTACCTTGGCTGAGTCGAACCCGTTCTTGAGTCCCTATGAAATTTCTCTGCATAAGAAATAGGGAGGGTAAAATTTAGGTCATTTTCGTTTCATCTTGCAAATGTATACTGTTTGTACTCATTAGAATCGCCTCGATGAGGCGATTCTAATGAGTACACACAGCATACATTTTTCATTATAGAACACCGAAAAGATGCCCTAAAGTATGTCGTTATGCCTCTGGCAGTAACCCGCAGTGACTCGAACTATCCCTGTCTCGAACAGATTTTGTGGTCCAAAAGGTGTTCGAGTCATTGAAGTTTGACTGTATTTTTCTATTTAAAATTTGTGCAATGTAGTTTAGGTCGTATTACCAAAGCGTTAATCCAAAATCATTAGTCCATAGACAAATTGGCAAATATCAATGTTCAGATCAACAGACATGGACTCCAGAAGAGTGTAATCAGGCGTCCGCAGATAGTAAGCTTTACTTGGTAAGCAAGCTTCGCCCACCATGCCCAACCCAAACGAAGAAAAGGTGTAAATGCCGAGAAGGGTATGTCCGAGATTTTTGAAGTCTTCCTATGTGCAATAATATTTTTACACAGCACTCTGGACGCACAGGGTAAGGCGCGGCTATACACAAACGTTACCTGGATATCACACATATATGGTTGGTGATGTTCACGTGGTCATCGGCAGTATATCTTGGTCTGTACAAATATAATCTTCACTCATTAAGATGAAGCTACGGTGGCCACTACCTGTAGAGAAGTTAAGTATGTTCTATAAAACTTTGGCAGCACGGAACTGAAATAATGGCGTATATAAGATTTTCATTAAGATAATACATCAATATCCTTAAATAGCGAATATCTCTATAACTAATTTGTTTCAGATGAAACGTTTTGATATATATTTCTATATCTAGGTCAATGTCCGAACACTCTCTGTGCTTTTGAGCATTTGTTTGATTTGAGGTTTAACGTCCCCGTCAACACTGTAAAGGTCATTTTGGAGGCGTTGCTTCCAATTTTGTGGGACTTTTACCCGACATTGAGATGAAATGACATCTCAAGCCCTGTCGCCCAATGAAACCAATAGGGTTTATAAGCATGGACGGTTCGACCCGTGCGCAACGCTTTGTCTGGGCAGGCTTAGATCCTCTAAGCGGTTTACCAGTACTCGTGTGCGGGTTGGATTCAGCTCTGCGTGGAAGCATCATGCAGCCCATATATTTCTTCAAGCCCCGATGCTTTTGAGTAAACATAAAAAATGTATACTCTGTAAACTCCACCTTTCTCTATCCAACATGGGTTTAAAGGGGTTATTCATCACGTGAACAAGCCAGTGAAATGATACGCCCCTTAACCTTACTTTATAAATAGAAAAGGAGGGTTTACGGGGGCATACGTCATTTTTCTTATTGTTGCTCCAAGACATAGGTTGTAAAATACTCGTTAAACCCGCCTCAACAAGCACACACAACCTATGTTTGCAGCATAAATAAGAACAATATCATGGATTATCATTTTTCTTATTTCTGCCTAAAACATAGCTTGTGGGTGCTCGTTAGAACCGCCTCGACGAGGCGTTGTTAACATATACCTAACATCTATATTTTGAGCAGAAATATGAAACATACATGTATATGAACGTTTCATATTCTTTGGTGATAACATCACGTGAACGAGTCCGTGAAATGAACACCCCACTTCAGTTAGAGAAAACTGGAGTTTACGGGGGTATACAATATTTTGTTATTTCTGCTCCAAGACATAGGTTGTGGGTACTCGTTAGAACCGCCTCAATGAGGCGGTTCTAACGAGCACCCACAACCTATGTTTGAAGAAAAAATAACAAAAATATGACAGATTTTCATAAAAAAGTAGCCAATTTTGGAGATATGAAAAATGCACTATGTCGCACGGGTGTGTTATCGTAATGAAATTTTCAATACATTTGCACAGGTGTGTTTTCGTAATGTTAAGCTATTTTTCATCTTCAGTTTAATCGTTTCAGATATAACAAAGCAAATGAAATGCAGTAAACTCTCTATATTAAGACCTCTTTTGGAACTGTTCAAAAGTGGTCTGAACCACTTTTGAACAGTCCCAATGGCGGTCGATGACCAGAGGACACTATATGAAAAAATTACAAAGGAAGAATAACTGCAATCTACTAACTAAGCTATCATTATAAACTAGAATAAGTCTTAATTTTAGGCAGTCTTAATAGCGGAGTTTTACTGCATATACGGCCATATGTGACCAGTGAAGATACGGGAGAAACATTAGCATACAGCTGGCGCCCCACCAGGGATCTCCAGGTGTCTAAGAAGGCTCTGATCGAGGATACCGGAGCACCTTTAGCATACAGCTGGCGCCCCAGCAGGGATCTCTAGGTGTCTAAGAAGGCTCCGATCGAGGATACCGGAGCACCTTTACAAAACAGCTGGCGCCCCAGCAGGGATCTTCAGGTACCTCAAGGATACGGGAGCACCTTTACCAAACAGCTGGCGCCCCACCAGGGATCTCAAGGTACCGGAGAACCTTCAGCAAACAGCTGGCGCCCCAGCAGGAATCCCCATGTGTCTAAGAAAGCTCTGATCGAGGATACCGGAGAACCTTGAACAAACAGCTGGCGCCCCGGCAGGGATCCCGATGTGTCTAAGAAAGTTCTGATTGAGGATACCGGAGAACCTTTAACAAACAGCTGGCGCCTCAGCAGGGATCTCAAGGGTCTCGAGAAGGCTTTGATCGAGGATACCGGAGCACCTTTAGCAAAAAGCTGGCGCCCCAGCAGGGATCTCAAGGTATCTAAGAAGGCTCTGATCGAGGATACATGAAAACCTTTAGCAAACAGTTGGCGCCCCAGTAGGGATCCCCATGTGTCTAAGAAGGCTCTGATCGAGGATACCGGAAAATCTTTAACAAACAGCTGGCGCCCCAGCCGGGATCCCCATGTGTCTAAGAAGGCTCCGATCGAGGATACCGGAGCATCTTTGCATGGATCCCCATGTGTCTAAGAAGGCTCTGATCGAGGATACCGGAGAACCTTCAGCAAACAGCTGGCGCCCCAGCAGGAATCCCCATGTGTCTAAGAAAGCTCTGATCGAGGATACCGGAGAACCTTGAACAAACAGCTGGTGCCCCGGCAGGGATCCCGATGTGTCTAAGAAAGTTCTGATTGAGGATACCGAAGAACCTTTAACAAACAGCTGGCGCCTCAGCAGGGATCTCAAGGGTCTCGAGAAGGCTTTGATCGAGGATACCGGAGCACCTTTAGCAAAAAGCTGGCGCCCCAGCAGGGATCTCAAGGTATCTAAGAAGGCTCTGATCGAGGATACATGAAAACCTTTAGCAAACAGTTGGCGCCCCAGTAGGGATCCCCATGTGTCTAAGAAGGCTCTGATCGAGGATACCGGAAAATCTTTAACAAACAGCTGGCGCCCCAGCTGGGATCCCCATGTGTCTAAGAAGGCTCCGATCGAGGATACCGGAGCATCTTGGCATGGATCCCCGTGTGTCTAAGAAGGCTCTGATCGAGGATACCCGAGCGCCTTTACTAAACAGCTGGCACCCCAGCAGGGATCTCAAGGTGTCTGAGAAGGCTCTTTTCGAGGATACCGGAGAAAACTAATGACCCAAGCAGAGATCTCAAGGTGTCTAAACGTGCCCTAGACCTTGCATTGCGATTAAAGACCAATGCACTCTGTCGCACGGATGTTATCGTAACGATTTTAAATGTTGCCCGTGACGACACGTTGATGAGCTAGGGGACCTCCATGCGAGCCGAACAGCCAACTTGCTTGTGTAAACAGGGAGAAGGATTGGGCCCCGTTACATCGATTTATTTTGTGTCCTGTTTAATTTCTACATGTTTTTATTTTAACACCTCTGTGTGTCTAAATTACAGTAAAATTTTTATATTTAAACCAGCTTTGGGACTGTTCAAAAGTGGTCTTAAAGACCACTTTTGAACAGTCCCAAAGGTGGTCCCTCACAAGAGGACATTATAAGCAGAATACACAAAGAAAGATTAATTGTACCCTTCAAAAAACCTTTTTATAGCATAACTAGTCCTAATTTTGTTACTTACTGTGTGTATCACTTGTGTCTTTTTATTTTGGATGGCCATATGGCCATTTTGTGGGAAAGTAACTGTCCTTATGGCATTCCTTTGTTTAGGTTTCCATTATGGTCTGGTCGCTTAATGTTTGTGTTTCTTTCCCTTTGTTGTCTTTGATGGATGGAGTAAGTTAATTGTATCGATTCCTGATCTTTGTTTTACTTCTACTTTACTTAATAGTGGAATTTCACTGTATTTAGCTCAGTAGTAGTAACTTAATTGCCACCTGTTTAGAAAAGAGCTGCTAACAGGGTGTGTCGCTTGTGGTTTAATTGTTTGATGAGATGTGTTTTTTCTTCTTTCACTTTGATGTTTGGGATAGGCTTTTGGGTTCTGATTCGACCATCATAACGATAACACACCCGTGCGACATAGTGCATTCTTTCATATCTCCAAAATGGCTAATTTTCTGATAAAAATTTGTTATATTTGTCTTATTTGTACTTCAAACATAGATTGTGGGTGCTCGTTAGAACCGCCTCATCGAGGCGGTTTTAACGAGTACCCACAACCTATGTCTTGGAGCAGAAATAAGGAAAATAATGTTTACCCCGTAAACCCCAGTTTTCTCCATATAAAGTGGGGTTTAGGGGGGGTCTTCATTTCACGGACGTGTTATCGTGTACTGGTAAACCGCCAAGGCAAAGCGGTGCGAGTCGGACCGTCCATGCTTATAAACCCTATTGGTTTCATTTGGCGACAGAGCTTGAGATGTCATTTCATCTCAATGTCGGGTAAAGGTCCCACAAAATTGGAAGCAACGTCTCCAAAATGACCGATACAGTGTTGACGGGGCCGTAAAACCTCAAATCAAACAAACAAAAATCGACCAGTTCGTGGAGTATCTTTACACAATTAACTTGGACGCCTGACACTATCTTACCAAATATCGACGGACAAAATTAACCCCTAGCCGCAGCGGTGACAAACGAGAGAAGAAATCGGCGTTATTCTGGTCCAAATAAATGACATTAATTATACTTTCTTAGACTGACCAGTTCCATCAGTTCCCGTGCAATGACACGTACATTGAGTGGTCGTATATTGGGTGACATTATAAGAATCTGATATGGGGTTCTGTTGTAGATGAGCGTTTCCAACCAGAGGGATGACCGTGCTGAGCGGAACCGAGGCTACGCCGAAGTTCCGCTCAGCACGGTCATCCCCACGGTTGGAAACGCCCATCTACAACAGAACCCCATATTGGATTCTTTTTCTTGCACAACACCTCCGGTTAGTTTTGACAGCTCGCACATGTATATTGTTTACAAAATAAAAGTAGTGCAGAAGTAGTTCCGGCAGTTGAATAGAATTGAAGCGCATTTATGTTAGTTACCTGGGTCGGAACACCAGGGTCAGAACATAAATTTCTATCCCACGGTAAAATCACGGATTTCCTTGTCTGGTGTGCAAGAAACGTGTATCCAGAAGGAGATTGGACAAGAAATGGTTATCCTGTGGTCATAAGTCAGCGAATGTGACGCTGGACATGTCTTCGGCCTTGACATTTTGCATTTAATATGTGATTATAAGCTTCGAAAAAGTACAAAACCATTACTGCATTATGTCTTTGTCTTTCTAATGCGGAGGATGCAGTCTATTGGCGATTAGCCGGGGCGTGGGAAAACAAACAAGTAGACACATGAGGTCAGATAAGGCTATGATCAACCTGCGCTTCCGCGCAGGTTTATCAGCGCCTTCTCTGCCCACAAGAACTGTGGAGGGTGTCCGGTCTATCTAAATAGCGATACGACAAGGATGTAGCAGCTGGTCTGTGTCTTTATACGTCACACAGGTATTTGTATTCCTTTAGGATTGATATGGTCAGTCTGATATTTGTTAAAAGCTTTTGTCTAAAAGAATACGTGTGCTACTTTGTATTCTACATTTGCGCTAAAGGTTTTGGGTACCAACCTTGGACTTTGATAACCTAGTATCGGATCAGTTCATGCGTTTTTATCCTGCCAGTAGACAATTCTTCCCACCATCGTCCCACCAGATATCAATCGGCTCAGTATCAGTTATTCAATGTTGAGGTTGAGACTGAGGTGTTAACGTTAATACTTAAATACTGAATTTAATAACTACGTATTTTTTTTATACCTTAAAGTTTGCAGTGGTACAAATTCTCAATTTTCTTAACTAAGACTGACTGGCACGTAAAATCGATTTAAGCCCCCCAGTGGAAATCTTTCCACTGACCGTTCCAAGGCGGTTCTTCTGTGGCGATTTATTTATGTTGTTGTTTGTTACTTACAGTGTGTATCACTTGTGTCGTTTAATTTTAGATGGCCATATGGGCATTTTGTGGGAAAGTAACTGTCCTTATGGCCTTCCTTTGTTTAGGTTTCCATTATGGTCTGGTCGCTTAATGTTTGTATTTATTTCCCTTTGGTGTCTTTGGTGGGTGGAGTAAGTTAATTGTATCGATTCCTGATCTTTGTTTTACTTCTACTTGTCATAGTGACAAGATTCTTAGTGGATTTGGTTCGTATGTTTGGTGGACATCTTCCTGATGTCCGGGACTGTCGTGGTTCATGGGCCATGTAGGCTGAGGTGGCTTGGTCTGGGACGCCTATAAAAGGCGGTAGGCGTCTCTTTCCTGATGATTTCGATTGGCCTGTTTCATGAGCTACGTTGGGTGATGTGAGTTCGGAGTAAAATGTGCTTCACTTGACAAGTATTTTGTTTCAAGTGTACGGATAAACCATTTGGAAGACGACTAAATATCAGAAAGGCCCCTGTGGCTCTAAATTAGCTATATATAGTTACGCAATATCCAACACGTTAAAATACTTCTGTAATAAATCTTTGTTTTTGCTGTAAAACATAGGCCGATACCACTCAATAGAACCGCCTTAATGAAACGGCCCTATCGGCTGCACATAATCGACGTTTGAAACAGAAATCAGAAACAATGATAACATTCAGATGAAGCGGAAGACGCGAAATGGACCCGCCTTGTTTAGTGTCCGAAGTACAGTAACCTCTATCATTCTTCTGCCCATACGGCCGTCCAGCAAATTATGGAAGGAATTTGGAGTGTATGGTTCGCACTTCTCCTTTTGAATATTAAACATCTATTTGTCTTATTTCTAGACGCGTGGCAGTTTATTGACATGCGCGCGCCTGTATGTTCATGCCATTGTCTTATCTTTTGGTTGCCTCTGGTGGTTATGTGTTTTGACTGTGACTTGCGGGACATCACGAAAACACGCCTATGCAATTTTGACCCCGTCAAATCCCACTTGTATATGGTAAAACTAGAATTTTCTGGTGTTCACTAGGCGTATCATGTGGATCCCTGTATTGATTCAAGAAAATTGGCATTCTTCTGAAACGAGTTTGTTCGATACTAATTTGTTAAACTATTGGGAGATTTTTTGATCTGATTGTATCGGTTCCTGATTGTTTCCATTTTTTAAATTAATATATGACATTTTGTGTCTATTCACACACACAAAAAAAATGAAAATTTACGACCAGAAACAGGCGATCACGTACAGGTTTCCGATTCTTCGAAGCTGTGGGCAAAATGTTGCATTCAATTGAAACTCCATAGAAAACCGCAATCGGTAGTGCTACATGCTACATTAATTTTCATTATGGTTAACAGCAATGGTGACAACTAAGCGCATTTTTTAAGGAATTGCAAAAAATGTATGACAGGTATAGAAATAACAACAGTTTTAAAATTGCTTTTTTAATCGAAATGGAGATAATCTTAGATTCGCACAATTAAAAGCCTCCACTGAAGTGCAAGATCATGAGAAGTTCCGATGTTCAATGGTCATGAGCTTTAATCTCAGACAAAAAGATACTCTGTGCATGCGCAATGCCAAATTCCTTGCAAAACCTGTCTAGACATGTTAAAAGATAACTCTTGAGCAGACTGATATGGGCAAAAGTAAGTTTGTGCATTTTGTTGCTCAACTTCCGATTCACATGTCTACAACCATCTTTAGCTCAATAGCTACCGGACAAATGTAGCTACTGGGATTTACTCAGAAGTTGGTTTAATATTTATTTTTTTTGACCAAACACATTTGCAAATGAAAGAAGATAACCTGAACACTTTGTTTATTACATGCTTAAACATCACGTTAACAAGTTTCACACAATGTAGTTATATAGGGTATACAGAAGTATTTCTTCTCAAAAACATAGCAGCGGTACTTACCGGTACCTACAATCTATGTTCAATGCAAACACAGAAAAGGTCAAATATGAGAGGCATTATAGATACCATTTTCTCACATAACACTACCAATGAGACCGACACACCCTTGTGTATGCTAATGGTGAATCCGGATCCATCATTATTAATCAGTGGGGATAAAAATGTCCCAGCCCGAGTGTGAATTCTTTTTATCTCACACGAATTAAACAGAAAGTGCATTTTAACTTCTGACGTTATTGCACCCCTAAAGTGCAGATGATTAAAATGGTCTGAATTAAAGCATTAAAGCTTAAAAATGCGCCATTTATTTTAGAGCTTTAAATCTACATACGAAAACGCCATTTCAGGCGTAACAAAGAAGACGATTTCTTGCTATCTGAATAACTGGAAAGAGTGTTCCTCCATTAATGACAAATTTTGTATTCCATTAAATAGCTTGGTACATATCCATTGTCAATGTCTGGGTTGTCAAACGTTTTCAGTTAGTTATAATTGTTATACAAATGCAATGATTAGGCAAACAGTGAGGACCCAGATCGAACGCCACCTTCAGTTGGGTTTGGTCTGGGTCAACACTGTTTTGCAGTGTCCTTCTAGTGGGGTGCTAGACATATGTGGGTAAATGAGAAGTTGTTATTGTGTCTAGACACATTAATAATACCAATTAATTAAATCAAATCCAACGACTGTAATTTTACCACCATTTAGCCAGCATACATACTTTATTATGAAAATAACAATCCCACGTGAGATAATTCTTAAACTGACATTCTCTGTTACAAGTCTTACATAATTTGTCTTATGGTTGCTTTGAATCTAGCGGTTCAGAGCTTGATAGAAAATAGAAGTGAAGACAATGATCAAGATTGGGTACAACATAAATGTTATACGACAGACTGCATGCATGGTAGTTAACCAAATCACGGTTGACAGCTTTGCTTCCCTCTTTAATTGTTCGCCGGTGGGTCAGGCCTCAGATTCTATGACTGTTCCAGCGTGAAGGCTGACTTGTGTATTGTTGGTTGGTACCCGATGCTATGGCTAGGTCCACTGGAGTCCATAATCCATCTTTGAAGCAAAAAATTGGTATGAGCCGCCGGGGTACAGCATTTCCTACAATTTTACTTATGCACCCAACGAAGACTCTGATCAGCCTGCGCATCCGCGCAGTCTGATTAGAGTCTTCGTTGTGCGCTCTAAGGTTCGCTTAGGACCCAATGTTCCTGCATGCAGCAAGAGAAGTATCTGGTCAGACTATATGAATACACAGGCTGATCTGATTCTTCGCTGGGCGCACATGTAAATTGTAGGAAATGCTCTGCCCCGGCTCTTATATCTGGCGCAGTATACATATCCTAATGAGAACAACCATTTTTCAGGTGCATGACAGAACCAACTCGATACCGTTACTAATTTCTGTTTAAGCAAAGCTAATCAATGACATTTATTGATTACCCTTGTACCGGATGCCAGGTTCGACGAGTGTCGTTTCCTTGTGCAAGAGAATTTATTCACATCGCTTCGTACTAGTGCAGTAAAAATGAAAAAAAAAAAAAAGAAACATTCGATCAGATACCAAAATAAAACACGGATATGCCCCAAGGTCAGGGCCATTTTTGTCTTTTGAGTATGTCACAGGTCTTAGTGGGAAACCCTTGTCACAAGGCATCTACATGTCGAATGATATGATGGCTCTATATGAAACGGTCAAAAAGTTATGACCAATGGTATTTTTTCTTTAAGGCATGTCACATCTAAAGGTCAAGGTCACGGGTCATTTTTAAATAAGGTGGAAGCCCTTGTCACAAGAAGCATACATGTTACGAAGGCTCTTTATGAAATGGTTCAAAAGTTATGACCAATGTTAATTTTTAAAGAAGGTTACAGGTCAAGTTCAAAGATCAAACATCTTTTGCATGAGTGGGAAACCTGTGTCACCAGGAACCTACACTTTCAGATGCGACGTCATATGGGCCCTGTCAAGCGATTTTGGTACTTATCGCCTATGCGAGCAGCGAAGGTTCAGGCGAGCCTGCGCATCCGCGCAGTCTCGCCAGAACCTTCGCTGCTCGCTCATACAAGCAGTGAATCAAGAGGAACCTTCAGACAGAAAGCCATATCCATGGCCCCTCTGAATGGCTGGGCATGCGCAGTTAAAATTTGTCATCATCGGACGGAATGCTCGAAGACACAAATTCGCTTGGCGGGGCCTTATATTGAAAATAATATTAAAGCATACCAGCAACTAGTAAGAAAAGGTCCCTCAGTTCCAGTGCAGTATCAAACATCTATCATTACGAAAACACACCTATATAAATACATTGTAAACTTTACCGCCGAAAAAATGAAAATTTTAAGATGAAAAATTGTGATATTTTTTTTTATTTTTGCTCAAAATATAGATTGTGTGTACGCGTTAGAACCGCCTCATCGCCTCGATGAGGCGGTTCTAACGAGTACCCACATTCTATATTTTAGAGCAGAAATAAGCAAATATCAGGTTTACCCCTGTAAACCCCAGATTTACTTTATGAAAGGGGGTTTCAGTGGAACTCTTTCCACTGACCGTTCCATGGCGGTTCTTCTGTGGCGATTTATTTATATTGTTGTTTGTTACTTACTGTGTGTATCACTTGTGTCTTTTTATTTTGGATGGCCATATGGCCATTTTGTGGGAAAGTAACTGTCCTTATGGCCTTCCTTTGTTTAGGTTTCCATTATGGTCTGGTCGCTTAATGTTTGTGTTTCTTTCCCTTTGGTGTCTTTGACGGGTGGAGTAAGTTAATTGTATCGATTCCTGATCTTTGTTTTACTTCTACTTTACTATGTAAAATTGGGGTTCAAGGGGGTCAAGATTATATAGGCGTGTTTTCGTGATGAATAGCAATATTTAACTGATCCACATGAAGGCTTTCAGCTCAAAAGTGAGTAAAAATAAAATACATGTAAAGCTACATACTATCACGAATTAGTGTTGAGGACTCAACAATTATCCGACGTCAGAGCGGAAGAAAACTGCAAGTTAGATAAATTGTACTTGCAAATCAGAGCAGAAAAGTTTTCTCTGTAGCCAGTAGTCTAATGGCGAAATGGGAACTATTTTTCGCCTCCAAATCGCATTTGTTGTTCAATTAAAAAGTATGCAGCTTAGCCACTGTTTTGAATGGCCAACGCTAGGTTTTAAGTATTTACTGGCAAGATGACTACCCAGTAAGCATTCTACATAAATCTACAGCGGGCCGTTAGCGGCCCGTCAGGGTAGCTGACGGGCCGCTAACGGCCCGCTGTAGATTTATGTAGAATGCGAGCGGGGTAAATATATCGACCGCCTGAATGCTAGGACGCAATGAGGGCCATCAATAACTGATCGTAACATGCCAATTTAAGGGTGTACAAGGGGATAAACTGATAAATAGAATACCAGATTCATGGCATTTGATACCAAATTTATCAGGCACGGTTTCGAAAACGTATGTAGAATCGATCGGCAAGCCTCGCGATTCTACAAGCGTTCTCGGAGCCTTATCTTATAAACTTGATTTCAAAGAACACTCACCTGGTATTCTCTGTGTACATGGGTTGCATTGCGAGAAAATAAAGCATTTGCGACAGTCTTCTGTGGCGGTTTGTTTATGTTGTTGTTTGTTTCTTACTGTGTGTATCACTTGTGTCTTTTTATTTTGGATGGCCATTTGGCCATTTTGTTGGAAAGTAACTGTCCTTATTGTCTTCCTTTGTTTAGGTTTCCATTATGGTCTGGTCGCTTCATGTTTGCGTTTCTTTCCCTTTGGTGTCTTTGATTGGTGGAGTAAGTTAATTGTATCGATTCCTGATCTTTGTTTTACTTCTACTTTTTTAGATCAGTATACGTAAGAAAGTTTAACCCTTTCGGCTCAGATACCAAAACAAACAGAGTAGATCCAGATAAGACGATCCATGATTAGTCATCTCACCAGAATCAACACTGTATTCACCCCTTAACATTGTTAATGAACATTATTTACAAGACTAGAAATATTCAAATTGAAAGATGATAATTGCCACTTTAACAACTCAGGGGTGAAAGGGGTTATATAGTCCGGCTCTAGAGCTATACCTTTCATCATATTAACAAGTCAGTGTAATGGACACCCCTCTGCACCCCACTTTATACAGAGAAAACTTGGGTTTACCGGGGTATACAATATTTTTCGTATTACTGTTCCTAGGCATAGGTTGTAGGTACTCGTTAGAACCGCCTCAGTGAGGCGGCTCTAACGAGTACCCACAATCGTTGAGGCGGTTCTAACGAGTACCCACAACCTACGTTTGGACCAAAAATCAAGAAAAATATTACTACTTTTCATCGGAAAATAACTGTTTTTGGATATATGAAGGATTGCAAGGGTGCGTTATCGTAATGTACACCTCCACAGAAGAAAGGGTTGAGCAGTGCTCATGTGTTTTATTTTCAGTCAGATCGACCAAAACCACATGTTCTTGTGGCTCATCTCAGGCAAATATTTTAACTGCTAAAGGCGAGCACAATACTTTTGTGGATATATGACTGATTAGATTTTTATGCATCTCGTTGTTAGCCGCAAGATATTGAAGTGGTTTATCCTAGATATATTTGTCATTTTTGCATCAATGGAAGCGTTTTACAATTCACGTTGGAGGGGGTCAAACGTTCAACAATTTCCATAACTGTAGGCAATGGACTCGCAAATAAAAATGCATTTCCATGTGAATGACAAAATTAATAGCTGATTCGATAGACTTTCGGACTAACAGCACTTGTAAATTAGACGTAAAGGCGACATCAGACAATCATATTACACATTTTTAAACCATAAGCAAAGAATGCTTAAACAATTTAGATAAGATTGTGATACACTTTTGAGACGCAATATAAAAGGCAACTCAATAAACTCCCTCAATTCATCACGGAATCATTACGAAAACACGCCGATTTAAATACATTGAAAATTTTACCTCCAAAAACTGAGATTTTTCTCATTCAAAATGTGTGATATTTTTCTTATTTCAGCACAAAAATTGACTGTGGGTAGTCGATAAAACCGCCCCGCCGAGGCGGTTCTAATGGGTACCCACAGTCTATGTTTTTGAAAAAAAAAATAGACTGTGGGTATTCGTTAAAACCGCCCCGCCGAGGCGGTTCTAACGAGTACCCACAGTCTATGTTTTTGAACAGAAATAAGAAAATTAATGTATAGCCCTGCAACCCCCTATTTTACTATATAAAAGTGGGGTTCAATTGGGTCAAAATAATATAGCCGTCTTTTCGTGTTGTGAACACCCCTAAATCACGTGAACAAGTCCGTGAAATGGACACCCCCTAAACCCCCCTTTATATAGAGAAAACTTGGGTTTAAGGGGGGTGAACATTATTTTTCTTATTTCTGCTCCAAAACATAGGTTGTGGGTACTTGTGAGAACGCCTCAATTAGGCGGTTCTTACAAGCACCCATAACCTATGTTTGCAGTATAATCGAGAAAAGTATAATGGATTTTCATCAGAAAAGTAGCAATTTTGGAGATGTGAAAAAATGCACAATGTTGCACGGGCGTGTTATCGTAGTGAATCCCTTTTATATGAAGAAAATGTCCTTGTACGGTGTTATACATCATTGTTCTTAATTCTGCTCCTTGTCATAGTTGTGGGTACTAGTTAGAACCGCCTCAGTGGTTGTAACAAGCACGCGCAACCCATGTTTCTGTATAAATAAGAAAAAATATCACGTTTTTCATCAGAAAAGTAGGCATTTTGGAGATGACCAATCAGATATCTTGATGCAAATTATTGCGACAAATTTATAAAATGAATGACAAACAATGGAGATCCTGATCATATGGCTTCTTCAGAAGCCATCAGATCTGAATCTTCATTGTTTGAAAGGTAAGACATATCCGGGTTCAGCAAGACAAGGACTAAAATCAGACTGTGGGCCCACTCAAGAAGAATGTAACCTTTTCGGTCTAAATGAAGAAACCTTGGGTCACCAAGCACCCAATTAGCGCCCAGCGAAGATCCAACCTTAGAAGGATGCACATGGTCAACGACTCCTATTGGCTTGTCGCGGTTAACCCATTCGTGCATAAACCTTAGAAGGCGCACATGGTCAACGACCCCTATTGGCCTGTCAAGGTTAACCCATATATGCAAGCCCCCGCCCATAGGGGCTTGAAGAAATATATGGGCTGCATGATGCTTCCACGCAGAGCTGAATCCGGCCCGCACACTGGTACTAGTAAACCGCTTAGAGGATCTAAGCCTGTCCAGGAACCGCGGAGCGAGGCGGACCGTCCATGCTAATAAACCCTATTTGTTTCAATGGGCGACAGGGCTTGAGATGTCATTTTCATCTCAATGTTGGGTAAAAGTCCCACAAAATTGGAAGCAACGTCTCCAAAATGACCTTTACAGTGTTGACGGGGACGTTAAACCTCAAATCAAACAAACAAACAAAACCCATATATGCATAGTGGCTCTTTTTGGGAACATTGACAAAGAGTGCAGCCACCAGTCAAATGCCGCAGAACGCGGCGTCTGATCTGAGACGACACTATTTGCTTAAAGTACGTGCATTTTTTGTTCAGTTTACTACACATAAAACAAACCTGACACCCCTATAATTGGAAAGGGACCACTCCAAACTCATTAGGTGGAATATTCCATTGTCATATACGAATTAAAATTGATGTATCCTACGATAAAAAAACACAATCTAGAGAACTCGAGTAGAACATGCTACGTGCTTGCTGCTTATAAGGCATTGCTCGTGACCATTTTATTCAGACGTTTTATCCTGGTGTATCCAAAATAGATTCCTCTGTCTGTGGATTTTGGCACGTTAATTCCATAACTGTTGCAATTTGACACGTGACTGACCTGTATGCAAAACATAAATTAGTCAATGATATCGCCTAATAGGTCGGTTCTGGTAAACGTCTCGTAAATTGTCGGCATCTCGTGACGGGCGATTTATGTATTGAATAACAATATCGACCGCTTCGAAAAACGGCGAAGATTATATGGGCCCCGCCAAGCGATTTTGGTACTTATCGCCTATGCATCCGCGCAGTCTCGCCAGAACCTTCGCTGCTCGCTCATACAAGCAGTGAATCAAGAGGAACCTTCAGACAGAAAGCCATATCCCTGGCCCCTCTGAATGGCTGGGCATGCGCAGTTAAAATTTGTCATGACGGAATGCTCGAAGACCCAAATTCGCTTGGCGGGGCTGATATACATTCACTCAGGTGTAAAATTATGCTAATAGAGGTCATCAGTCTCATGTCAAATTGCTTTCGCTATACTAAGAGGTTATGTCAATATTAGAGAACGGGATAACACATAGTGTTCGTCTTGATAAGCGGGCCAAATGTTACATAGCCAAGTAGAAGTGAAGGTAATGATCAGTAATCGATACAATTAACCCACACCTCTCATTAGAGAAAACGCTAACATCAAATAACTAGACCCTAATGAAAACAGCAATGATGGAAATCCTAATGTACAGCTACTTTCCCCCTACAATGGCCAGTTTGCTATCCAAAACAAAAATATACACACATCCAAAGACGAACTATAGCAAAAATAAACCGCGACAGAGGAACGGCATGGGAACTTTATGGAGTGTGTGTGAGTGTGGGGAGGTGTGTGTGGGGGTGCTCAAATCGTTTTATGTGGCCGCAATCTTCGCCCTTACTTCCGTCGCGATTTAGACAAATTAATTGTTCAGTCCACATGAAGTATTCCTTACTCACCAGAACAACATCTTCGAGAACAGAAAAATCAAACGACCACAGAGATGAAACAATGGTGAGGACTCGACATCACGAAATGACTGAAATGCTGGATTTTTGTAAAACCAACGGTTAGACTCCGATGGGCCCGACCAGAGACAGAGCATCAGGTACCAACCACGATTACTTAAATTAAATTTTAATTGCAAGTAAGCCTTAACGCTGGAACCGTCATAGAATCTGAGGCCTGACCCACCGGTGTGTAATTAGAGAGGGAAGCAAAGTTATAAACCATGATTTTGCTATTTACCATGCATGCAATCTTTGGTATAACATTTATGTTGTACCAATGTATTTATATCGAAGAATTATTTTACGAAATTTGGTTCTGAAGTCATTGCTAGTATATATTTTTTTCTGAATTATATACTAAGTCACCATAAAATTCTGGTTCCGATAGAGCTTGTCGTAGAAGTCTGTTATTGCTGTGATCATGTTGTACTCTTCAATAAATACGAAATTGTATTACTTCGCGTTTGTTCCAAGTTCGAAAAAATAAAGTCAATATTTGTTTAAATAAATGTTTCTATCGTTTAATTATCATTTTATTGAAACCGAAAGCGGTTCATGCTGGTCTGAATGCAGACTGCACGAAACGAATCTTAAAACAACCTGAACACAGGTTAGGACAGCCAAAGGTTTATACCCGAGTGAAATACGTTTTACTGTCCGTTACTAGGCCGTTCACTGTCCGTTCTTCTAACGCGATTTATTTTGATATATGTCGTCTTTGAATGCGTGTATCGCTTATATATTTTTGTTTTGAACAACCAATTGACCATTTGTTGGGAAAATAACTGTCCCTCTGGCTTTCCGCTAGTGATAACCCAAAAGGATCTAGTTATTTCATGTTCGTGTTTCTTTCCCTTTGGTATCACTGATCACTGGCCATTGCCTTGTCACATTCCTCATATAACTTTTACCAAGCAAACAGTATCAACATGTCAGACAGAAAGTCTAGCTATACATTTGAGTATTTAAAACTGGATTCTAAACAACACATAAATGGCTTACTTACTCATATTCTAGACAGGTTTTTAATTATTTGGACCCGATTTTGATTTAGATCAGTCTTTGGGCGAGGATTGTGGCCACGTAAAATCGATTTAAGCCCCCCAGTGGAAATCTTCCACTGACCGTTCTAAGGCGGCTCTTCGGTGGCGATTTATTTACGTTGTTGTTTGTTACTTACGGTGTGTATCACTTTTGTCTTTTTATTTTGGATGACCATATGGCCATTTTGTGGGAAAGTAACTGTCCTTATGGCATTCCTTTGTTTAGGTTTCCATTATGGTCTTGTCGCTTAATGTTTGTATTTCTTTCCCTTTGGTGTCTTTTATGGGTGGAGTAAGTTAATTGTATCAATTCCTGATCTTTGTTTTACTTCTACTTTGAATCGACTGCCTATTCGAAATTTGCAAAATTGCAGTATGTTTCCTCTGGCTTTCTTTGTCGGATCATTACAGGGTCACTGATGAGGCTTTATTAGCCGAAACTACGTAGTATGGCCCATCTTCTTTCTTATGAGTGTTTTCATTGCTCTTAAAGGAACTCATTTTTGATTTTAACTTACAGAACAACACACCCATGGTGGGTGATGTTAGTAAACGTTCGTCTGTCCTTACTGACCATGACCAATCATAATCACTTTTGTGT
The DNA here is from genome assembly GCA_963580285.1 of Lucinisca nassula. NCBI lineage: Eukaryota > Metazoa > Mollusca > Bivalvia > Lucinida > Lucinidae > Lucinisca > Lucinisca nassula. The sequence continues at coordinate 3,975,882 of OY757019.1, read as the reverse complement.
AATGTTGCTGTCCATGCGTTCCAAGCTGGCCGACGAGACAAACTTAGCTCAGAACCGTCGACCACAGACAGAGCAACATAGGCCAGAGGAAGACAGCCATGTAAGCAACATCTCAGCTCCGGTCAAGCGCCGCGCCCGGCTCCGCTCAGATCCACCGATTTATTTTGTCCCACATTCACCAGCATCCCCGCCGATGAGTCCCTACCACCCTGCTCAGTCCTCTGCAATTTGCCCCCCCCCCCCCACCCTCAACTCTGGTAACCATGCAGCCCCCCCCCCCCTCTGACTACCATCGGAGCGTTTGCCAATTTTTAGTCCCCCAAAGAGAATTTTCCCTGACAGACTTCCTCATATATCCGGGAAACACGGCCTGTCCAACCTAACCGTACCAGTTTCAGAAGAGCGTTTACACCCTGCATATCTGCCCCTCGCAGGACCCTCGTGCCTGGAACCCCGTAAAGCTACTTAATCTTAAAGAGTTTTCTAAAACAGCTTGTATAGAAGTGACCCAGCCCCTTGCAGTGCCTTTGGTAAATGTCCATGCCTCACATGCACACAGCAGCGCCGGCAGCTTCGTAGCTCTGTAAACCCCCTTTTTTGTGTCAAGCCCGACTGCACCTCGGTCCAAAATGCTGCACAAGCCCTGGCAGTCCCGGCATTTACTTCATCATCAATGTGAACAACCCCATCAGTTTGCTCCCAAGGCAGGCTAACTTTTTCACCACTTGCAACACCCGACCCTCCACTGGATTGGTGGGCTCTTTGTAAGGCTTTCAAGGTGCTGGTTGATAGACTACCTCAGTCTTTTTGATGCCGACTGTGAGGCCATAGCCACCACAGAAATCCGACAATTGATCCACACCTTTTTGCATCCTCTCTCCCGCTGGAGCATATTTTGCCATGCAATCATAAAAGAGGAATCCATCCAGCACCTCCACCTGCACCTTTAATTTGGCTTGCAACCCTCTGAGATTGAAAAGTCTCCCATCAAAGGAATAACCAACAGGCATGCCACTGCCACCACCCCAGAATGCATCCGCGAGCATGGCACAGAATACCACGCTGGACAGTGTTGGGCACACACCATACCGCCTCCCTCCACTCCGTGGATCCGAAAACACACCATCATTTTGGACCCGTGCAAGCACACTATTTCGCAATTATTTCGATTTGCTAGAGTGTGTAGTCATGTAACTGACTTCAACACTCGTAATAAAATTGTAACGGCTAAACTTCTTAATCAGGGTTATCGGTACCATAAATTTCGAAAAGACTTTTCTACATTTTATAGACGTCATTCTGATTTAATTTCAAAGATCAATATTGGACTTAAATCCCTTCTGCAACAAGGTCTATCGGAACCCGAATTTTATGGTGACTTAGTATATAAATTCAGAAAAATATAAAACCGCAATGACTAAAGCACCCAATTTCGTAAAATCATTCTTCGATATAAAAAGATTGGGTACAACAAAAATGTTATACGACAGACTGCATGCATGGTAGTTAACACAATCACGGTTGACAACTCTGCTTCCCTTTGAATTGCACGCCGGTGGGTCAGGCCTCAGATTTCATGACGGTTCCAGCGTAAAAGCTTATGTTGGTTGGTACCTGATGCGCTGTCTCTGGTCGGGCCCATCGGAGTCTAACTGTTGTTTTTTTTTCTCCAGCATTTCGGTTGTTTCTTGCTGTCGAGTCCTCACCGCTGTTTCATCTCTGTGCTTGTTTGATTTTTGTGTTCACGGAGATGTTGCACTGATGATTTAGGAGGCCTTCATGCGGACTGAACACATTATTTGTCTAAATCGCGACGGAAGTAAGGGCGAGGATTGTGGCCACGTAAAATCGATTAAAGCCCCCCAGTGGAATTAGTTTCCGCTTACCGTTCCAAGGCAGTTCTTCTGTCGCGGTTTATTTTTGTTATGGTTTGTCTTTGAGTGTTTGTATCGCTTATATTATTTTTTTTGGATAGTCTATTTGCCATTTTGTAGGAAAGTAACTGTCCTTTTGGCTTTCCGCTATTGATGTTTCCACTAGGGTCTGTTGTTTCATGTTTGTGTTTCTTTCCCTTTGGTGTCTCTGATGGGAGCGGTGGATTAATTGTATCGATTCCTGATCATTGCCTCCACTTCTACTTTTCTAGCTCACCAGTAAGTCAAAATTAAATACATACATGTAGTAAACTGGTCATGTATATAACAAATCAGGGTTGAGGACTCAACAGCAATCGGACATCAGAGCAGAAGAAAACTAACAGTCAGATCACAGAGGATGGGACCCAAGAAATATCAGGCTCCACCCCTCTTGAATTTAAAAGAATTCAAACACCGGATACCCAGATCAGATACCGGAGAAAATCAGTGTCTACACTGTTTGCTTAAAATTCATACATTTTTGTAAAACTCACCACAAACAATACCAAGAGGACACCACTATATTGACAACTCCATATCATGAAAACATGCCTATTCAAATATAGTGACAACCAGTGCTTCAGCTGAAGTGCACGACCCGCCGGATGCTTTTAGCTTTATGAGTGTTACCATATATTGGTATGGCGGCCATTTTGGTCACGTGACCTGGACCTAAAATGGTTCCCCCAATAAATGCGCCTTATCGTAAGGACCAAAATATATCTCATACTTTAGTACTGTATTCTGAATCGTTTGCAGGATAAAATGCATTCTCACTTTTCCAATACAAAAGCATATGTGTCAAAGTTTGACCTAGGCACAAAGAAGGTCAAGGTCAACCCAGGGTCACCTTTTTAGCAATTTATGATGGGCCTATGAAGGGTGTTTACCATATATGGCTTAGCGGCCATTTTGGTCATGTGACCTGGACCCTATGCGCAAATTTTGGTGTCCCCCATCCCATAGAGGCTCCATATGAAATTTGACTTCAATCGGCCCAACGGTTTCCGAGGAGAAGCAGTTCGAAAATTTTCCCATTTTTCGCCTCGGCGAGGCTATACTAAATGGAATGTAATATTTCGCAAGTCCATTGGTTAGATCTCATTGATATCTATCAGTATGCCAAAAATTGTTTAAATATTCCAACAAAAGCATATGTGTCAAAGTTTGACCTAGGCACAAAGAAGATCAAGGTCAACCCAGGGTCACCATTTTAGCAATTAATGATGGGCCTACGTCCCAGATGCTATTTATCAAGTTTCGTGGAAATCTGTCCAGTGGTTCTGGAGAAGACTATTTTTGAAGGGTTTTTACCATATATGGCTTGGCGGCCATTTTGGTCATGTGACATGGACCCCATGAGCAAATTTTGGTTTCCCCCATCCCATAGAGGCTCCATATATAATTTGACTTCAATCGGCCCAACGGTTTCCGAGGAGAAGCAGTTCGAAAATTTTCACATTTTTCGCCTCGGCGAGGCTGAACTAAATGGAATGTAATATTTCGCAAGTTCATGGCTTAGATCTCATTGATATCTATCAGTATGCCAAAAATTGTTTAAATATTCCAAGCGGTTAAGTCACTATCACCAATTTTCACAAACGGGTTACGAACGGACAGACAGACAGACCATATATGGCTTGGCGGCCATTTTGGTCATGTGACCTAGACCCCATGAGCAAATTTTGGTTTCCCCCATCCCATAGAGGCTCCATATGAAATTGGACTTAAATCGGCCCAAAGGTTTCCGAGGAGAAGCAGTTCAAAAATTTTCACATTTTTCGCCTCGGCGAGGCTATACTAAATGGAATGTAATATTTCGCAAGTTCATTGGTTAGATCTCCTTGATATCTATCAGTATACCAAAAATTGTTTAAATATTCCAAGCGGTTAAGTCACTATCACCAATTTTCACAAACTTGTTACGAACGGACAGACAGACAGACCATATATGGCTTGGCGGCCATTTTGGTCATGTGACATGGACCCCATGAGCAAATTTTGGTTTCTTCCATCCCATAGAGGCTCCATATGAAATTTGACTTAAATCGGCCCAAAGGTTTCCGAGGAGAAGCAGTTCAAAAATTTTCACATTTTTCGCCTCGGCGAGGCTATACTAAATGGAATGTAATATTTCGCAAGTTCATTGGTTAGATCTCCTTGATATCTATCAGTATGCCAAAAATTGTTTAAATATTCCAAGCGGTTATGTCACTATCACCAATTTTCACAAACGGTTACGGACGGACGGACAGACTGACAGACTGACAGAATGACAGACTGACAGACTGACAGACTGACAGAATGACACAGTGATTTTAGGGCACTCTTAGAAATCAACCGACTTCAGTCGGTCGGTTTTTCTGCGGGTCGTGCAATTTTGCCACCACAAAAATAGTGCTTTTCCGATGACAAAATCCGATATTTGTCATATTTATACTTCTGCATAGGTCGTGGGTATTCACCGAGGCAGTTCTAATAAATACTGACAATCTATGTATTGTGTAGAAATAAAATAATCAATGCTCACCCCTCTTAAACCCAGTTTGCCAATATAAATGTGGGGTTTGAGGGGATCAAAATCATATTGGCATGTTTTTGTGATGTCACTTTTTAGCTGGAGTGTCCCGTTGTCTTTTATGGGTAAAGATCAGTGTATGGAAAACCGTATTGAAAACCAGAGAATTACCTTTCTTAGAAAATCTGACACATCTATCTATAATCCTAAAATTATAACATCATCTGCAGTGGGATAAATACATAACATACGAAATAGAAGTGAAGGCAATGATCAGGAATCGATACAATTAACCCACAACTCCCATCAGAGACACCAAATGGAAAGAAGCATACACATGAAACAACTAGACCCTTCTGAAAACATCAATAGCGGAAAGCCATAAGGACAGATACTTTCCCACAAAATGACCAAATTGGCTAGCCAAAACAAAATGATATATGCGATACACACACTCAAAGACAAACCATAACAAAAATAAACCGCGACTGAAGAACCGCCTTGGAACGGTCAGCGAAACGAATTCAACTGGAGGGGGGGGGGGGGGGTGGGGGGGTGGAGCTTAAAACGATTTTACGTGTCCACAATCCTCGCCCGTATTTTGGGCGTCCTAACTCATCAGTGCAACATCTCCGTGAACACAAAAATCAAACAACCACAGAGATGAAACAACACAGAGTACTCATTATCATCCCTGGAAGTAGAGATATCATCTGATACTTCTCACATTTCGTTAAAGATTGTCATTAGCAAATTAAATTGCGTCTTCAATCATTGGCCCATTAGCTATGTTATCCAGACAGAACCAGAAATAATGACTGTAACCTCATTTATTCGAACAAAATTAAAATATCTCGTATCCCCTGCAGCCACGCTTCGACTCAATATGTGTCAACTACCTTTGAAATCAATTATTGCTTAGAAAGGTTGGGTTACATCACGTGAATTAGTCTTTGAAATGAACACCAACTTAAACCCCACTTTATATATAGAACCTAACTATACCAAATTGAGTAACACAGAGACCTTTCTGATATTTAATCTTCATCAGTGTGTCTCAACCGAAAAATTTTGAAACCGAAACGGATGATGGACACGGCCCGGCAAACGAAGCACAACCCAATCCGTGCACACACCAACCGACGTAGCCCATGAGTTTTACAGGGTGTACATTTTTTTTTCCTATCTCTGCTCCAAGTCATAGAATGAGGGTACTCGTTAGAACCGCCACGCCCAATGTGTGTTTTTAGCAGAAATAAGAAAAGAATAAAATATATACCCCTTTAAACCCAAGTTTTACTATATAAAACGGGGTTTAAGGGCATTAAAATGATAAAATGGTTTTCGTTTCCGTGATGTCATTGGTGTCTTGGGTGAAATTTTACATCTATTGATTTCTGATCATGACAGTCCATTCTAAGTTCTAGATAAAAAAAAAACACCACTAGAGACAAACACTATAAAACAAAAAGAGAGACAATGTGACACAGAAACCGACAACCCGTTTGGGGCACAATCATCTTCCCAACCTCTTTAATGACATCTTTTGTACATTTTATTTCTTTTCTTCCAAACATAAATTGCTGGTACTTGTAGGAATCGTACTCCAAGCATGTGATTTTAACAGGTATCACAAATGTTTGTTTTTGTTTATCAGGAATGTAAAACAGTATGATAACAAAATATAAATGAAAGCAATGATCAGGAATCGATACAATTACCAAATAATCCCATCAAAGACACAAAAAGGGAATGGAAAACGAAAGTGAAATAACCAAACCCTAATTAAAACATCGCAAACAGAAAGCCACAAGGACAGTTACTTCAAACAAAATGGCCAAACGGCTATCCAAAATAAAAATGATATAAGCAACACATGCAATAACAAAAATAAACCGCGAGACAAGCACCGCATTGGAATAGTCAATAAAAAGTGGAAGAGTAACTGTCCTTTTGACTTTCCGCTGTTGATGTTTCTATTAGGGTCGAGTTATTTCATGTGTGGATTTCTTCCCCTGTTGTGTCTCTAATGGGAGCTGTGTGTTAATTGTATCGATTCCTGATCATTACTTTCACTTCTATTTAACAAAGCCACAATTCTTACCCTTGGCTCAGTCGTGGTTTAGACAAATACATAATGAAAACACGCACATACAAATACATTGTATTCTTAACCGCCGAAAAAACCACGAAAATTTTAAGATGAAAAATTGCGATATTTTTCTTATTTCTGCTCAACATATAGATTAGGGGTACTCGTTAGAACCGCTTTCTTATTTCTGCTCAACATATAGATTAGGGGTACTCGTTAGAACCGCCTCATCGAGGCGGTTCTAACGAGTATCCACAATCTATATTTTTTGCAGAAACAAGAAAAAATAAGGTTAACCCCTTTAAAGCCAAGTTTTACTATAGAAAATCGGTTCAATGGGGTCGAAATTATAAAGGCATGTTTTCGTGATGATTCATTCAGTCCGGATGAAGGTATTCTACCTCGTCATAAACATACAAATAAAACGACTAGAGAGATGAAAAACGATGAGTACTCGCCAGTAAGAAATAATTGAAATGCTGGAGCAAAAGACAACCAACAGTAAGGCTCCGGTGAGGCCGTCCAGGGACAGAGATTAAGGTACCAACCACCATTACTGAAAAAGCAAACCTGAATGCTGGAACCGTCGTAGAATAGAAAGTAAGGCAATGCTCAGGAATCGATACAATTAACCACAGCTCCCATCAGAGACACAAAGGGGAAAGAAACACAAACATGAAATAACCGTCCCCAATGAAAACATCAACAGCGGAAAGCCAAAAGGACAGTTACTTTCCCAACAATTGAGAATAGGCTATCCAAAAAAAAAAAAATATATATATATAAGACACACAAACACCCAAAGACAAACCATAACAAAAATAAACCGCGACAGAAGAACCGCCTTGAAACGATTTCCACTGGGGCTGGGGGTGGGCTTAAATCGATTCTACGTGGCCACAATCCTCGCCCTTACTTCCGTCGCGATTTAGACAAATAATTTGCTCAGTCCGCATGACGTCCTCCTAAAACTCATCATTACAATATCTCCGCGAACACAAAAATCAAACAACCACAGAGATGAAACAACGATCAGGACTCGAGAGCGACTCGAAACGACTGAATCGCGGGGCAAAAGAAAACCAACAGTTAGACTCAACCAGTGACAGAGGGCCCAACCAGTGACAGAGTATCAGGCACCAACCAACGTTACATTGAATTAGATCGCTCTAATTCTCAGTAAGCCTTTACTCTGGAAGTAAGCCTGGAACCGTCATAGAATTTGAGGCCTGACCCACTGGTGCGCAATTAAAGAGGGAACCAAAGTTGCTAACCGTGATTGGGTTAACCACCATGCATGCAGTCTGTCGTATAACATTTATGGTGTACCCAATCATTTTATACCACCGGCTTGCATGTTAAAAGGGAAGTAATATTATCAACCTTCATTGAGTTTAATACCATGCAAGCAGTCTGTCGTTTAATATTCATGTTGTACCAAATCTTTTTATATCGAAGAATGGTGTGACGAATTATGAAACTGGGGATTGAAATAATTGCAAGCGTATATTTTTCTGAATGTCCGTGGAATGAACACTCCTCTAAACCCCAGTTGTTGTTTTTTTTTATAGAGAAAACTGGGTATGTACAGGGGTGTTCATTATTTTGCTTAATTTTTTGGTCCTAGACATAGGTTGTAGGCGGTTCTATCGTGCATCTACGTTTTATATTTGGCGTATAAATTAGAAATATATCGCACATTTATATCAGAAATGTAGCCATTTTTGAAATATGAAAGAATTCAATATGGCACACGGGTGTGTTATCGTAATGGGATACACTTGCAGATACATTGTGGGAACAACTTGGAACCGACTCAATGCATCGAGGCGGTACTAAAGAGTATCAATAATCTATATATTAAAGCAGAAATAAGAACAATAGGATTTTCCCGTGTAAACTCAAGTTTTACTACATAAAAGCGGAGTCAGGGGTCCAGAATAATATAGTCGTGTTTGTCCCGTATGTATTTTCTTTATCTTCAAAACATTTATTAACTCAGCTTGCAGGTAACGCGTTAAAGAAATCAGAATATTTTGAAATAGAAAGTAAGTCAATGATCAGGAATCGATGCAACTACCCAACACCTCCCGTCAGAGTCACCGAAAGGAAAGAACCACGAACATGGAGTCACTAAAAATCCAATGAAAAACAGAAATGAAAGCAATGATGACGAGTCGATACAATTAACCGACAGCTCCCACGAGAGACATCAAGGGAAAGAAACACAAACATGAAACAACTAGACCTTAATGGAAACATCACTGGCGGAAAGCCAAAAGGATAGTTACTTTCCTACAAAATGGACAATTGGCTATCCAAAACAGAGTAATATAAGCGATGCACACACTCAAAGACAAGCCATAACAAAAATAAACCACGACAGAAGAACCGCATCGGAACGGTAAGTAAAACGAATTCCACTGGGGCGTGGGGGGTAGCTTAATCGATTTTACGTTGCCACAATCTTCGCCCTGTTCAGTCCGTATCATGGCCTATTAACGCATCAGTGCAACATCTCCGTGAACACAAAAATCAATGAAATACAGACTGAGGCGAAACAACGATGAGGACCCGACAACCAGAAACCACTGAAATGCTGGAGCAAAAGAAAACCAACAGTTAGACTCCGATGGGCCCAACCAGAGACAGAGTATCAGGCACCGACCAACATTACATAAAATTAGATTCTCTATAATTTTCAGTAAGCCTTTACGCCTTTACGCTGGAACCGTCATAGAATATGAGGCCTGACCCACCGGAGTGCAATTCAAGAGGGAAGCAAAGTTGTCAACTGTGATTGGGTTAACTACCATGCATTCAGTCTGTCGTATAATATTTATGTTCTGTGCAGTCTTTTTATATCGAAGAATGATTTTACGACATTGGGTGCTGAAGTTATTGCAATTATATATTTTTCTGAAATTATAGTCTAAGTCACCATATAATCCGGATTCCAATAGAACCAGTGCTTCAGCTGAAGTGCACGACCCGCCGGATGCTTTTAACTTTATGAGTTTTACCATTTATGGGTATGGCGTCCATTTTGGTCATGTGACCTGGACCTAAAACGGTTCCACCAATCAATGCGCCTTATCGTAAGGAGCAAAAATATATCTTATACTTTAGTACTGTATTCTGAATCGTTTGCAGTATAAAATGCATTCTCACTTTTCCAATACAAAAGCATATGTGTCGCAGTTTGACCTAGGCACAAAGAAGGTCAAGGTCAACTAAGGATCACCATTTTAGCAATTTATGATGGGCTTACGTCCCCGGTGCTATTTATCAAGTTTCGTGGAAATCTGCCCAGTGGTCCTGGAGAAGACTATTTTTGAAGGGGTTTTACCATATATGGCTTTGCGGCCATTTTGGTCATGTGACCTGGAACCCATGAGCAAAATTTGGTTTCCCCCATCCCATAGAGGCTTCATATGAAATTTGACTTCAATCGGCCCAACCGTTTTCGAGGAGAAGCATTCGAAAATTTTCACATTTTTCGCTTCGGCGAGGCTATACTAAATGGAATGTAATATTTCGCAAGTTCATTGGTTAGATATCATTGATATCTATCAGTATGCCAAAAATTGTTTAAATATTCCAAGCGGTTAAGTCACTATCACCAATTTTCACAAACGGGTTACGGACGGACAGAGAGACAGACCATATATGGCTTGGCGGCCATTTTGGTGATGTGACCTGGACCCCATGAGCAAATTTTGGTTTCTTCCATCCCATAGAGGCTCCATATGAAATTTGACTTCAATCGGCCCAACGGTTTCCGAGGAGAAGCAGTTCGAAAATTTTCACATTTTTCGCCTCGGCGAGGCTATACTAAATGGAATGTAATATTTCGCAAGTTCATTGGTTAGATCTCATTGATATCTATCAGTATGCCAAAAATTGTTTAAATATTCCAAGCGGTTAAGTCACTATCACCAATTTTCACAAAAGTGTTACGGACGGACAGACAGACAGACTGACAGAATGACAGAATGATACGGTGATTTTAGGGCACTCTCAGAAAATCAACCGACTTCAGTCGGTCGCTTTTTCTGCGGGTCGTGCAATTTGTTGCAGATGAGATTTAAATCCAACATTGAATTTTGAAATTAAATCGGAATGGCGTCTATAAAATTTTGAAAAGGCTTTGCGTAGTTTATGATACCGATAACCCTGATTAAGCAGTTTAGTAGTTACCAATTTATTACGAGTGTTGAAGTCAGTTACATGACTAAACACTCTTGCAAATCGAATTAATTGCGAAATATAAACGCCGTAGGATGTCGCACGAGGAACATCACCATCCAAGAAAGGAAAATTTACAATCTCAAAATCTAAATCATCGCATTTATCATAACTTTTGCAAGAAACAAATCCATCTACACTAGTTGGGTGTAAATCCAAAAACGGCGCCTCGGTATCAAAATAATTTGCTTTATTTAATTGAAGTTTTGGGGGGAAAATTGACTGATCAAACCATCGAAATGAGTATTTTCAATATTTAATAAATCATCCAAATATCTAAGAGTCGAGCTAAAGGCTTCAATGATTTCAGGTTGGTTTTAAACGGAAACGGACATCAAGAATACTCTTTAAAAACAAAACAAGAACAAATCAGCCACAATGTGTGCGCAATTTGTACTCATCGGAACACCCACAACTTGTCTAATTAACTCAGTACCAAATCGTATGTAAATACTGTCAAGTCGAAAGGTGAGAGCTTCGCACATTTACTGACATGACCATAAAGTATACTTTTATGCTCTTCAGAAGTGAAAAAAGCATTTCTTACATTACATGCAAGATAAATGTAGTCTTCTTGTTACTTTCTGTGTGTATTACTTGTGTCTTTTTATTTTGGATGGCCATATGACCATTTTGTGGGGAAAGTAACTGTCCTTATGGCCTTCCTTTGTTTATGTTTCCATTATGGTCTGGTCGCATAATGATTGTGTTTCTTTCCCTTTGGTGTCTTTGATGGGTGGAGTAAGTTAGTGGTATCGATTCCTGATCTTTCTTTTACTTCTACTTTCCCTATGAAATGTCAATTCAATTTAATCATTAAGTTTTTCTTTTATAAGATTATGAGGAAATTCTTAAAACATGAAAGCCGTAACAAACGAAAGAATCGCTTCTTTCCCTGGTTACGGCTTTCATGTCGTAAGAAAGTGTAGTGAAAAGGGTGGAAAATCATTAGTAAGCAGACTTGAAGCACGAAAACGGCTGGATTTCAATGTATTTAAAACGTCATTGGAATTCTGTATAGACCCAAACACATTTCTCCCGGATCTTTCAAAGACGTTGTCGCAATATTTAATCACATGTTTTTGATGGCAGTAAAACATGAAGTTAATAATTTGGAGAGTTCAATGGTGGTACAAGAGCTTGACTTTGCAATAAACCGTGCTGTGGGGAAGTAACTGTCCTTTTGGCTTTCCGTTAGTGATGTTTTCATTAGAGGGCTTAAATCGATTTTACGTGGCCACAATCCTCGCCCTTACTTCTGTCGCGATTTAGACAAATAATTTGTTCAGTCCGCATGAAGGCCTCCTAACTCATCAGTGCAACATCTCCGTGGACACAAATAATCAAAGAACCACAAAGGTGAGACAACGGTGAGGACTAGACAGCGAGAAACCACTAAAATGCTGGAGCAAAAGAAAACCAACAGTTAGACTCCGATGGGCCCGACCAGAGATAGAGCATCAGGCGCCAACCATCATTACCTTGAATTAGATCTCTCTAATTCTCTAATTCTCAATAAGCCTTTACATTGGAACCGTCATAGAATCTGAGGCCTAACCCACCGGCGTGCAATTAAAGAGGGAAGCAAAGTTGCCAACCGTGATTGGGTTAACTAAAATGCATGCAGTCTGTCGTATAACATCCATGTTGTACCCGCTCTTTTTATATCGAATAATAATTTTACGAAATTGGGTGCTGAAGTCATTGCGGTTATATATTTTTCTGAATTTATATACTAAGTCACCATAAAATTCGGGTTCCGATAGACCTTGTTGCAAAAGAGATTTAAGTCCATAAATAATTTTGAAATTAAATCAGAATGGCGTCTATAAAATTTTGAAAAGGCTTTGCGTACTTTATGGTACCGATAACCCTGATTAAGAAGTTTAGCCGTTGATAATTTATTACGAGTGTTGAAGTCAGTTACATGACTACACACTCTAGCAAATCGAATTAACTGCGAAATATAAACGCCATAGGATGGCGCACGAGGAACATCACCATCCCAAAAAGGAAAATTTACAATCTCAAAACCAAAGTCATCGCGTTTATCATAAATTTTGCACGAAACAAACCAATCTACAATAGATAGATGTAAATAAAAAAACGGAGCCTCGGTATTAGAAGAATTTGCTATATTAAACTGAAGTTCTGGGGGGTAAATCTGACTTATCAAACCATCGCAATAGGTATTATCAATATTTAATTAATCATCTAAATATCTCCCAGACCATAATGGAAACCTAAACAAAGGAAGGCCATAAGGACAGTTACTTTCCCACAAAATGGCCATATGGCCATCCAAAAATAAAAAGACACAAGTGATACACACAGTAAGTAACAAACAACACCATAAATAAACCGCCACAGAAGAACTGCCTTGGAACGGTCAGTGGAATGATTTCCACTGGGGGCTTAAATCAATTTTACGTGGCCACAATCCTCGCCCTTACTTCCGTCACGATTTAGACAAATAATTTATTCAGTCTGCATGAAGGCCTCCTAATTCATCAGTGCAACATCTCCGTGAACACAAAAATCAAAGAACCACAGAGGTGAGACAACGGTGAGGACTCGACAGCAAGAAACCACTGAAATGCTGGAGCAAAAGAAAACTAACAGTTAGACTCCGATGGGCCCGACCAGAGACAGAGCATCAGGCACCAACCAACATTACCTTGAATTAGATCTCTCTAAAAGCTTCAATAATTTCAGATAGGTTATCAATGGAAAGCGACAGCATGAAGTCTCTTTCATAACAATACAAGAACAGATCAGCCACAAGAGGTGCGCAATTCGTATCCATCGTAATACCCACATTATGAAGTTTAGGTAACCAATATAATGTAGGAAGCTTGTCTTTGCCTTCTGTAAAACATACAGCAAACATGGCAGCTAAATGACAAATGTGGTCATCAACAAAATAGAAGTAAAACAAAGATCAGGAATTGATACAATTAACTTACTCCATCCATAAAAGACACCAAAGGGAAAGAAATACAAACATTAAGCGACCAGACCATAATGGAAACCTAAGCAAAGGAAGGCCATATGGACAGTTACTTTCCCACAAAATGGCCATATGGCCATCCAAAATTAAAAGACACAAGTGATACACACAGTAAGTAACAAACAACAACATAAATAAATCGCCACAGAAGAGCCGCCTTAGAACGGTCAGTGGAAGATTTCCACTGGGGGGCTTAAATCGATTTTACGTGGCCACAATCCTCGCCCTTACTTCCGTCGCGATTTAGACAAATAATTTGTTCAGTCCGCATGAAGGCCTCCTAACTCATCAGTGCAACATCTCCGTGAACACAGAAATCAAAGAACCACAGAGGTGAGACAACGGTGAGGACTCGACAGCAAGAAACCACTGAAATGCTGGAGCAAAAGAAAACCAACAGTTAGACTCCGATGAGCCCGACCAGAGACAGAGCATCAGGCACCAACCAACATTATCTCTTTAATTTTCAATAAGCCTTTACGTTGGAGCCGTCATAGAATCTGAGGCCTGACCCACCGGCGTGTAATTAAAGAGGGAAGCAAAGTTGCCAACCGTGATTGGGTTAACTACCATGCATGCAGTCTGTCGTATAATATCCATGTTGTACCCAATCTTTTTATATCGAAGAATGATTTTACGGAATTGGGTGCTGAAGTCATTGCGGTTATATATTTTTCTGAATTTATATACTAAGTCACCATAAAATTCGGGTTCCGATAGACCTTGTTGCAGAAGAGATTTAAGTCCAATATTGAATTTTGAAATTAAATCAGAATGGCGTCTATAAAATTTTGAAAAGGCTTTGCGTAGTTTATGGTACCGATAACCCTGATTAAGAAGTTTAGCCGTTAATAATTTATTACGAGTGTTGAAGTCAGTTACATGACTACACACTCTAGCAAATCGAATTAATTGCGAAATATAAACGCCATAGGATGGCGCACGAGGAACATCACCATCCAAAAAAGGAAAATTTACAATCTCAAAATCAAAGTCATCGCGTTTATCATAAATTGTGCTAGAAACAAATCCATCTACAATAGATAGATGTAAATCCAAAAACGGGGCCTCGGTATCAGAAGAATTTGCTTTATTTAACTGAAGTTCTAGGGGGTAAATCTGACTGATCAAACCATCAAAATAGGTATTATCAATATTTAATAAATCATCTAAATATCTAGAAGTAGAGCTAAAAGCTTCAATAATTTCAGATTGGTTATCAATGGAAAGCGACAAAATGAAGTCTCTTTCATAACAATACAAGAACAGGTCAGCCACAAGAGGTGCGCAATTAGTACCCATCGGAATACCCACAATTTGTCTAAATAACTTAGTACCGAATCTAATATAAATATTATCAAGTAGAAAGGTGAGGGCATCACACACTTTCTGACATGACCAAAGTGTATAATTCTTATGCTCTTTAGAAGTGAAAAATGCATTTCTGACATTACATGCAAGATAGAGAGAATCTTCTCTGTGAAAAGCCCATTCAATTAAATCATTAAGCTTTTCTTTTATAAGATTATGAGGAAGTGTAGTGTAAAGAGTGGAAAAATCGTAGGTAGACAGACTAGAAGCACGAAAATGTCTAGATTTCAATTTATTTAAAACCTCATTCGAATTTTTTATAGACCAAAACAGATTTCTTCCTGATCTTTCAAAGACTTTATCACAATATTTAATTACATGCGTTTTAATAGCAGTAAGACAGGAAGTTAATAATTTAGAAAGTTCAGTGGTAGTGCAAGAACTAGAATTTGCAATAAACCGTGCTTTGTAAGGTTTTTTATGAAGTTTTGGTAACCAGTATAGCGTAGGAAGCTTGTCTTGGCCTTCGTTAACACACACAGCAAACTTGGTGGCTGAAAGACAAACATGTTTATCTACTATAGCTCTCTCTTCAGCCAAAGGCTGAAGTTCATAGGCCTTAGTACCACCAAGCTCCTGCTTAAGCGTGTTAACATAGTGGAGCCGTCACACAACGACGACGTTGTTAGCGGCCTTGTCTGCAGGGGCCAAAACAAACTTCTTATGAAATTCTTGAATACCTAGTTTAAGATGACGTAAAGACGTCTTGGGCTTAGGAGGTAATAAGTTAGTATTTTGAGAATAGAAAAAAATGCGTTTATTCACTAGTCTTAAAAAGCTAAGTTTCCAGTCCTTTAGGGCTTTATACTCAACATACTCTAGCTTACACCATCGATTACCGAATTCATTCAAGGAAGCAGCGATTTCATCTCTACATTTACTGAAATCAATTTTAGAAGGAAACCGATATTTCGGTCCTTTAGAAATTATATTCCTTATCCTAGAATCAGGAATAATTTTCAAATTGCCAGTAACTACATGACCAGCAGCAGGATAGCAATACTTTGAGTTCTTACAATCACATGAATCAGGAGTATTAGTATCAATATCAAGATCTGAAACAAGTTTATTGAAATTAAAAATGATAGATCTAACAGGTTTGTTATATTTATAGCAAATTATAGGTGTTTCAGTATTTTGAAAGCCCTCTCTACAGCCAAAGGTTGCAGTTCATAGGTCATAGTACCACCATATTCTCGCTAAAAAGTGTTAACATAGTGAATAATAGAAGTGGAGGCAATGATCAAACAACGACCACATTGTTAGCAGCCTTGTTAGCAGCCGTATCTGCTGGAGACAAAACGAACTTGTTATGAAATTATTGAATACCTAGTTTAAGGTGACGTAAGGACGTCTTAGTTTTAGGAGGTGTAAAGTTCGTATATTGAGAGTAGTTAGAAATGCTTCAAAATGCTAAGTTTCCATTGTATGACAGCTTTATGCTCAACATACTCTCATTTACACAATCGATTTTTAAATTCATTCCTGGCAGCAACGATTGCATCTCTACACTTATTGAAATCAGTTTTAGAAGGGAATCGATATTTCGGTCCTTTAGAAATTATATATCGTATCCTAGAATCAGGAATAATTTTCAATTTGCCAGTAATAATATGACTAGCAGCAGGATAGCAATACACGGACTTTTTATAATCACAGGTATCAGGAGTGTCTATATCAAAATCAGAAACAAGTTTATTGAAATTACGAATACTAGATCTAACATGTTTATTTTTATTTATAGCAAATTATGGGTGTTTCAGTATTTTGAAAAAAGCAGGAATGGATGAAAGCACGGAACTGTATCGGAAAGCCAAAAGGACAGTTATTTCCCACAAAATGGCGAAACGGCTATCCAAAAATAAAAAAAAACAATGATAAAAAAGTATGTTAGCAATGCATACATGCAAAGACAAACTATAACACAACTAAACCGCGACAGAGGAACCGCCTAGGGCAGCACGATCAGGCAGATAGCAATGTCTAGTTTTTATTTTACCATGGCAGCATATAAATATAAAATATACACAGGATCAACCTATTTGTACTTAACCCAAACTCGAATCTATTATTATAGTTCATTTTGAATTTCATTGATGGCAGATGATTTAGAATTAGAAATATTCGAAAAATGGCCCAAGGTTTTCTACACAGTTGAGACCCTCCTCACATGGCATGTACTTAAACAGAAATCAGTGTATTAAATGAGCGTCTGGATCTCTTTGACCAGCCAAAATTGCTTTCGTCTTGTTTAACTGTTCCATTAGGCTGCGGTATTTGACACTTTGTCTCCTAATCAAAACAGATGAAACGTAAAATTAGATTTGGGACTTCGGTTTGGCGCATATAATTTAATAAATACAACTGGCATTTCGAAAATTGCATTAACAAAATTTTATCAAAGCAAATGCATGCATATCGTACTTTAAACTGTAAAATACATCAAACTTGTCGTTATTCAATATTCAAACTTGTTTTGCTGAACCACGATACCCCTACAATTGCAAACAGTGTAGAGTCAGATCAGATAACCATTGCTTTTATTTCTATTTTTCATGATAAAATAGAAGTAGAGGCAATGATCAGAAATCGATAAAATTAACCCACATCTTCCATCACAGACACAAAGGGAAAGAAACACAAACATTAAATAATCGGACCCTAATGAAAATATCAATAGTGGAAAACCAAAAGGGCAGTTACTTTCCATAAAATGGCCAATTAACCATCCAAAACAAAAAAAGATATAAGCGATTCACAAACTCAAAGACAAACCATAACGAACATAAGCTGCAACAGAAGAACCGCCTTGGAATGCTCAGTAAAAAGAATTCCACTGGGGGCTGAAATCGATTTTACGCGGCCACAATCCGCACCCTTGATTCCGTCGGGATTTAGACATTCAAATAATTTGTTCAGTCCGCACGATTGCTTTCAGTGCAATCAATATTTTATATTGTAGCTTTTAGGGCAACGTCTGAATATCTGGATGGTTTATCAAATATTTACAAACACTTACTTTGATGGTTTGATCAGTCAAATTACCCACCCTTTTCCCAACCTACGGAGCAGTTTTTTGAGATTTAAATTTATCTATTGCAGATGGGTTTGTTTCCTACAAAAATATAATAATATGATATTTTTGACTTTGAGAATGTCAATTTTCCTTTCTTGGTTGGTGATGTGCCTCGGGCGGCATCATGTTTATATTTTCGCAAATAATTGGATTTGCTAGAGTGTCCAGTCATGTAACTGACTTCAACACTCGCAATAACTATTAGCTGATAAACTTATTAATAATCTTACAAAAGAAAATCTTAATGGTTTGATTGAATGGCCATTTCATAGGGAAGATTCACTTTATCTTGAATGTACGAAATGCTTTTTTCACTTCTGACGCACTTTTGAAGAGCCTGAAAAATATACTTTATGATCATATCAGAAAGTATGTGAAGCACTCATCTTTCTACTAGACAATATTTACAACATGTTTGGTAGTAAGTTATTTAGACAAATTGTTGGTATTCAGATAGGTACGAAATGCGCACCTATTGTGGCTGATCTGTTCTTGTTTTGTTATGATGTTCCTTTCCGTTGAAAACAAATCTGAAATCATTGAAATATTTAGCCCGACTTATGCATGGTAGTTAACCCAATCACGGTTGGCAACTTTGCTTCCCCCTTTAATTGCACGCCGGTGGGTCAGGCCTCAGATTCTATGACGGTTCCAACGTAAAGGCTTATTGAGAATTAGAGAGATCTAATTCAAGGTAATGTTGGTTGGTGCCTGATGCTCTGTCTCTGGTCGGGCCCATCGGAGTCTAACTGTTGGTTTTCTTTAGCTCCAGCATTTCAGTGGTTTCTTGCTGTCGAGTCCTCACCGTTGTCTCACCTCTGTGGTTCTTTGATTATTTGTGTTCACGGAACTTTGCACTGATGAGTTAGGAGGCCTTCATGCGGACTGAACAAATTATTTGTCTAAATCGCGACGGAAGTAAGGGCGAGGATTGTGGCCACGTAAAATCGATTTAAGACCTCCAGTGGAAATCTTTCCACTGACCGTTCCAATGCGGTTCTTCTGTGGCGATTTATTTATGTTGTTGTTTGTTACTTTCTGTGTGTATCACTTGTGTCTTTTTATTTCGGATGGCCATATGGCCATTTTTATGGGAAAGTAACTGCCCTTACGACCTTCCTTTGTTTATGTTTCCATTATGGTCTGGTCGCTTAATAATAATCGACCTTATTTATAGAGGGTAACACATTTAGTAAACTAGTACTAATCTTCCATGTGACCCTCTAATGTTTGTGTTTCTTTCCCTTTAGTGTCTTTGATGGGTGGAGTAAATTAATTGTATCGATTACTGATCTTTGTTTTACTTCTACTTTAAATATATTTGGATGATTTTATTAAATATTAGCGATTGTATTTTTCGATGACTTGATCAGTCAGTTTTACCCCCGAAATTCTTCTGTTACCAAGGCCCCGTATTTTGGATTTGACATTCTTCATGTATGGTAGTTAACCTTATCACGGTTGACAACTTTGCTTCCCTATTTTATTGGAGGCCGATGGGTCAGGCCTCAGATTCTATGACAGTTCCAGCGTAAAGGCTTACTGGGAATTACAGAGAATCTAATTTTATGTAATGTTGGTTGGTGCCTGATGCTCTGTCTCTAGTCGGGCCCATCGAAATCTAACTGTTGGATTTCTTTTGCTCCAGCATTTCTTGCTGTCGAGTATTCACCGTTCTTTCATCTCTGTGGTTGTTTGCTTTTTGTGTTTATGGAGACGTTGCATTGATGAGTTACGAGGCCTTCATGCGGACTGAACAAATTATTTGCCCGATATTATCCCCCCCCCCCACCAACCAGTGGAAAACGTTTCACTGACCGTTCCAAGGCGGTTCTTCTGTCGCGGTTTATTTATCTTATGACTTGTATTTGAATGAGTGTGTCGCTTAATATATTATTTTGTATTTGACAGCCAATTGGCCATTTTGTCGCAAAGTAACTGTCCTTTTGGATTTCCGCAATTGATGTTTCCGTCAGGGTGTAGTTGTTACGTGTTTGTGTTTCTTTCCCTTTGGTGTCTCTGATGGGAGCCTTGAGTAAATTATATCTGTTCCTGATCATTGGCTTCACTTCTATTTTGCATATCAGGGCTCTTTTGTGCCGTGTGGATGTAAAAGTTCTTCCCGAGAGTGAGTGAGTGAGTGTTTGAGTTTTACGTACCATCAACAGCTAAGGTCATACGGAGACGGGACCTCGGTTTAAAGATTCATCTGAAAATCTGTAGAAACCCGGGATCGATCCTGCGATCCCTGGTTTACAATGCGAGTAGCGTAACCACTATACCACTGAGGCTTCTAGGTCTCCCTGTACATACATTTAGTGCCCTTATGTTTCCAATCCTCAGGAATTACATTTACAACTGCTTTTCACTGTTCCGTAATTTGACATCATTTAGGTACCTGTTGTAGCCCTTATTTAGACCGATGTCCGTACCTCGTTGTATAACAATTGCTTGTTTGATAACTATGGACTTTTATGCATAGCTGTTTTGTGGGGCTTTGTTATACCCGCCTTCTATTTGAAGGATTTATCTTCAGTTCTTCCGTATACTGTTTAACTTAATGACCGGTATAAATAACGCTTTCATTTTGACGGTATCGCTCCTTACCACACACGCATTAGTATCATACATAAATTTATACTCGCAATCTCTCCCCTTGGGTTACATTCTGCTTCTTCTGTACGGATTCCCCGTTCTATTAATAACTTTAGAGCAATGTTGCCATCGGTATTGGTCAGTCCTATAAATTTGTTTTCTGTTGCTTCCGTTAATTTCAGTGGAGCAGGCAGTACAGATTTATTTAAAAATAATCTAAGAGTTAGATTATCTTCTATCAAATCGCCCATTCTACGAAAATATACCAACCTTTACAAAAGAGATGGAATGTATCCTAGTATTTCTAAGTGCAATGTTAAGAGGTGCAGTTGCTGTTCGCATCTATGCAAAGCGTTTACTGTTTCTTCATCTGTAAACGGTAGACGCTTTTCTGTAGTAAACATGTCCGATTTGACATGTAATATGTTCTAGAATATGGTTATCCTTTGGAAGCAAGGAATACACCACAGAACTGGAAAATATGGAGTGTACATGTTTTCTGGGTCAGACTGGCTAGTTTCGGCCAGCTAGGCCTCATCAGTGACTGTCAAATATTTTCCAAATACCACGATTGATTGAATGATCCTAAAGATATAAACTCTGATGCAGGGCAAGGAGAGTTTTTTACGGCAGCCACACATTCCCAAACATCAGTTGCAGTGACGTTAAATATGTTCTATAAAAGGGTTATCCTTTGGAAGCAAGAAATACACCAGAGAACTTGAAACAAAATAGAGTGTACATGTTTTCTGGGCAAGTCTAGTAAGTCCACTGATTTGATATATGTGATAACCTGTCATACTGAAAATTTTAAAATGCAGTACATCGGACAAACAAATCGCATGTTAATAACAAGATTTAACGAACACTATCGTCGAATGAGTAAAATAGAAGTAATCGCAATGATCAGGAATCGATACAATTAACCCACAGCTCCCATCAGTGCAACATCTCCGTGAGCACACAAATCAAACAACCATAGAGATGAAACAACGGCGAGGATTTGACAGCAAGAAACAACTGAAATGCTGGTGCGAAAGAAAGTGGTTTGTTTTTGTTATGGCTTGTCTTCAAGTGTGTGTGTATCGCTTATATTATTTTGTTTTGGACAGCCAATTGGTCATTTTTGGGAAAGTAACTGTCCTTTTGGCTTTCCGCTAATGATGTTTCCATTAGGGTCTAGGTGTTTCATGTTTGTGTTTCTTTTCCTTTGGTGTGTCTGATTGGAGCTGTGGGTTGATTGCATCGATTCCTGATCAATACCTTCACTTCTATGCTTACATCTCTCTATTGTAGATGGATTTGTGTCAAGCAAAATTTATGATAAACACGATGATTATGATTTATAATAAAAAATAATAAAAGTATGAGATTATAAATTTATCTTTCTTTGATGGTGATGCTCCTCGTGTGGCATCCAATGGCGATTAAATTTCACAATTAATTGATTTCCCAGCGTGTCTAGGCATGTAACTGACTTCAACATTCGCAATAAATTGTTAAATAATAAACTGCTCAATCAGGGTTACCGGTATCATTAACACCGCAAAGCCTTTTCACAATTGTATAGACGTCATTCCGATTTAATTTCAAAATTCAATGTTCTGCAACAAGGTATATCGGAATCCGAATTTTATGGTGACTTAGTATAAAAATTCAGAAAAAAAAAAAAAAAAAAAAAAAAACAACAATTGCAATGACATCAGCACCCAAGTTCGTAAAATCATGCTTCGATATAAAAAAAATCGGTACAACATAAATGTTATACGACAGACTGCATGCATGGCAGTTAAACCAATAACAGTTGACAACTTTGCGTCCATCTTTAACCGCACGCCGGTGGGTCAGGCCATCAGGTTCTAAGGCGGTTCCAGCGTAAAGGCTTGCGCCTATTGTGGCCACGTAAAATCGATTTACCCCCTCACACCCAGTGGAATTCGTTTCACTGACCGTTCCAATGCGGTTCTTCTGTCGCGGTTTATATTTGCTATTGTTTGTCTTTGAGTGTGCGTATCGCCTATATTATTTTGTTTGTGTTGGATAGCCAATTGGCCATTTTGTGGGAAAGTGACTGTACTTTTGGCTTTCCGCTATTGATGGTTCCATTATGGTGTAGTTGTGCTTCTTTCCCTTTGGTGTCTCTGATGGGATCCATGGGTTTATTGCATCGATTCGTGATCATTGCTTTCTCTTCTATTTTGCTGATAATTAGAATCTAATTTTATGTAATGTTGGTTGATACTGATGAGTTAGGAGGCCTTCATGCGGACTGATCACAATATTTGTCCAAATCGCGACGGAAGTAAGGGCGAGAATTGTGGCCGCGTAAAATCGATTTAAGACCCAATGAAATTCTTTTCATTGACCTTTTGAAGGCGGTTCTTCTGTCGCGGTTTATTTTTGTTATGGTTTGTCTTTCAGTGTGTTAATCGCAAAATCTTTTCTGGCTTTCCGCTATTGATGTTTCTAAAAGGATCTAGTTATTACATGTTTGTTTTTCTTTCCCTTTGTTGTCTCAGAATGGAGCTGTGCGTCAATTGTATCGATTCCTGATCATTGCCTTCACTTCTATTTTTATCGGCTTCATACTCTACTACGAAAAGCTTTTTCTAAGTTCTAAAGACGTCATCTCGATTTAGTTTCAAAACTTAATGCTGCACTCAAATTCTTTTCTGCAACAAGACCTATCGGCACCCGAATATAGCAGGTGACTTATTATATTAAATCAGAAAAATAAATGATTGCAAAGATTCAGTATCCAATTTAGTAAAATAATTCTTCATTATAAAAATGGGTAGAGCATAAATGCTATTCGACAGACTGCATTCATAGCACTTAACGATAACTTTGCTTCCCTCTTTAATTGCACGCCTACAGCGTAAGGTATTACTTATTTTTCGGTAATGTCGGTTCGTACCTGATACTCTGTCTCTGGTGGGGGTCAACCGGAGTCAAACTGTTGATTCTTTTTTACTCCGGCATTTCAGTTAATACATGTTGTCGAGTCCTTACCGTGTTCATTTCTGCAATCGTTTGTTTGTATGTTCTCGGAGATATAGCACTGATGAGCCAGAAAAAGACGCGAAGACAATGATCGGGAATCGATACAATTAACTCACACTTCCAATCAGAAAACCAAAGGGATAGAAAGCATTTATGCGGACTGAGCCGATAATATCATAATATGATAAATATTTTATCTATTTTTGTTACCCCACTTTACATGGATCTGTGATTGTATATAGGATCTTACATGAGTGGTCATGTATTATTGAATTTATTAAACGAGTTGAGGAAAAGAGATAAAATGCGAGGCTTTGCCGAGCATTTTATCACTTTTCCTCAACGAGTTTAATAAATCCAATAGTACATGACCACTCATGTAAGATTCTATTTATCATATGACATTTAGACGCAGTTAATTCAAGATTGTTTTACAAAAATATCAATATTCCACCATTAGTAAACGCGACGTCGTTTAGGACGTCGTACATGTAGCGTTACGGGCTAATTTGCATATTTAATCCACTAGTGGATTATCGAAGATATTACATGGCGTTATTACACTCACAGACGCGACGTCATATGATAAATATTTTATGAAAATGTTCACCTATAATACCGTGGTCAATTATTTGTTTTCAGGATATGTTCCAGATATTCATTACGTTAACACACCCGTGCGACATAGTGCATTTTTTCACATCTCCAAAATGGCCATTTTTCTGATGAAAATCCGTGATATTTTTCTTATAAATACTGCAAACAGAGGTTGTGGGTGCTCGTTTGAACCGCCTCGTTGAGGCGGTTCTAACGAGTACCCACAACCTATGTCTTGGAGTAAAAATAAGAAAAGTAATGTTTACCCCCGTAAACCCCAGTTTTCTCTATATATTGTGGGGTATAGGGGGGGTCTTCATTTCACGGACTTGTTCACGTGATGTGAACGAAACATTTTTCTGTCGGATATCGAACAAAAGATTGAAGTAAAAAATCTCAACCAGCTAGACTCTTGTCACCTAAATAAGGAATTTTTATGCCGGAATGAAACAATTTCAGAGCCAAATGGAAACAATACAATGTAATTTGTCTGGGTCACTTTATGTCCAGCTCAGATTTTTCTGTTCGGTTTGATTGTCCTATTTACCGAGACATTTGTCACTTAATCGAACGTGAAATTATTTGCAGAAGATTGCTGCGTCGGCGGTATAGAGGAAGTATAGTAATCGTCGATTGTGATTTTGGACACTGCCTACATCATTTTTGCTGAACTTTGAGAATTTCGTTTCTGTGACTTAATGTTGGATGACTTATTTCAAGCTACCACACCTATCCCTGTCTTGTTGGCTCTGCTATCGCTCAAGAGCGTTGGGTCCTTTGCAGTTTTCTTAAATGCTATTCGGCACTGTGTGAGGGAGGGGATGTGGGGTACGAGACCTTTCAGTGGCTGGGGACGATTGTATTCTGTGTTAATGGCTTTATTAAGTGATATTTTTCTTCCATGCAACAGATATTATGGCAATGGCTGAAGTGAGATTTTAATTTCATTTTGATTACTTTTCGTAATTAAACATTGTTTTGGGACATTTTTCTTTATATATATTCACATTTACATGCCATCCCTGTAATTCATTGCCTTCACTTCTATTTTAATCGTATATTTTATATTTTGCATACTTACTATATGTGACTTTGCAAAGCTTGTCCAAAACAAATGTGCTTATGTCGACCCCGACTGTATATTATATAAAAAAAACATGTTTTTCTTTATTTTTTCCAGATCCCAGAAGGTCTCCCCTTTTCTACCACATAACTCTGTATGAGAGGCAATACCCTCACAAATGTAAAAAACTAAAAAACTGTCAATACAACAAAGATGCCTCGCACAGGCGTCATCCTTATCCGGAAACAAAACCAAACTTGACCTTATCTTTATTATTATAAAATATGAATCAAATCTACTAATATTTTCAAATTTATCGAACTGAAACCATTTTTCATATGGAAATAAATGAAGCTGAACAATACACCAAATGTAACTCGACGCATATTTTATGATTATATATTAATGTTCTATAAAAGGGTTATACCTGAGTATCTACCAATCATTTTAAATTTAAAATTGAACGGAAACATTATTATGGAATTATGAAGTTGAAATAACTGACCATAACTCCCATAATAATCGATAGATTTTACCCTTAATATGACTTGACGTACATTTTACGATTTTTATACCTGTGTATAATAATAATAATAATAATAATAATAATAATAATAATAATAATAATAATCATCATCATCATAATCGACTTTATTTATAGAAGGTAACACATTTAGTACTAGTACTTATATTCAATGTAGCCCTCATGTTTTCTTTTTCCTCAATGAGGCGGTTCTAACGAGCATCCACAACCTATGTTTGCAGTATATACAAGAAAAATATCAGAAAGGTAGCCATCTTGGAAGTGCGGAAAAATGCACTATGTCGCACGGGTAGTTACCGCAATGCTTAGTTAAATCATAGATGATCTTGGGTGCCCGATAATAATCACCAAAGCTCTACATGTCAATATTTTGTGTCAATATTTTGGGAAATATAGGGAGATTTCTCTTATTTTATCTTCTAAAAAAAGCATTTTGTAATGTGTGCTCGTTAGAATCCTTTCAATGAGACACTGATAATCAGTACACAAAACCATACCTTTGATGTGAAGAAGATAAAAAATATTAACTCCGTTTGGTGTACTGGTCCTGTACGCAACAACCTCATTATCACACTATTTGTTATAACACAGTTTTGGATATAACACGATTTTAAAATGGAACCCCACAATGTATAGATTATATAAAGAAATTAGCCTAAACATGTATAAATTATACAGGAAATTGACCATTTTCTCAGTTTTTATCTTGCATATAATTGTTTGGATAAAACAAGGTTGTTAAACTAACACGGTTTCTAGTTTGTACCCCATTAATAGTGTTATAAAGAGGTTGTGGACTTGTGGTGTATCATTAACCCTCAGTGGCTCGAACTATTCCTAACGGGAACAAATCCTCACGAAAACACGCCTATATAATTTTGACCCCCTAGAACCCCACTTTTATATAGTAAAACTGGGGTTTACAGGGGTAAACCTTATTGTTTCTTATTTCTGGTCTAATTTATAGATTGTGGGTACTCGTTAGAATCGCCTCGATGAGGTAGTTCTAACGAGTACCCACAATTTATATTTTGTGCAGAAATAAGAAAAATGTAACAATTTTTCATCTTAAAATTTTCATTTTTTTTTTTTGCGATAAAAGTTCCAATGTTTTAGTATAGGCGTGTTCTCGTAATGTTTTGACGGACACTACAATGGTGTTTTGGTCATTCATTGCGATAGCACACCCGTGTGTGACATAGTGCATTATTTCATGACGCCAAAAAGGCTATTTTTTATGATGAAACTTTGTGATATTTTCCTTATGTAGACTTCAAACATAGGTTGTCGGTACTCGCTAGAACCGCCTCGATAACCGCCTCATCGAGGCGGTTCGTTAGATACTCGTTAGAATCGCCGCCTCATCGAGGCGGTTCTATCGAGTACCCACAACCTATATCTTGGCGCAGAGATAAGAAAAATAATGTATATCCCCTTAAATCCCAGTTTTCTCCATATAAAAAGGGGATTTAAGGGCTGTTCATTTCACGGACTTGTCAATGTAATGGATTTTGATCAGAAATTAAAATAAAAGCTGATCGAATACATGTAACCCGATTTTGTATATGATGGAGTTTATGTGGGCGATTATTAAATAAACTGTGATCGAGATGCCGTCAATCTCAATGGCGCCGGTCACTGCTGTTTTCGTGTTAACTAAATTATCTCTATGATCACTTCATTAGCAAGTAAATAACATCTCATACCACAATTAGACATTCCAATGACCTAGTGAAGTCGAACAAAAGCCTGATATCTCAAAATGGTTTCCAAAGGATAACCCCTTTATTAAACATATTTAATGCCACTACAGCTGGTGTCTGGGAATGTGTGGCGGTCGTACAAAGTCTCATTGACCTACATCATTGTGTAGTTTATATTTTCTTGACTTTTGGGATCATTGATTCCATTGTGGAGTTGTAAAAATATTTGAGGGTCACTGATGAGGACTAATTGGCCGAAACTAGCTAGTCTGGCCCAGAAAACAGGAACACTTCATATTTTCTTGTTCTGTGGTACATTCCTTGCTTCCAAAGGATAACCATTTATAGAACATTTTAACGCCACTACAGCTGGTGTCTGGGAATGTGTGGCGGTCGTACAAATTCTCGCTGTTCTTCATTTTAGTGTAGTTTATATTTTCTTGTCCTTTGGGATCATTGATTCCATTGTGGAGTTTTAAAAATAAATGAGGGTCACTGATGAGGACTAATTGGCCGAAACTAGCTAGTCTGGCCAAGATAACATGAACACTTCATATTTTCTTGTTCTGTGGTGCATTCCTTGCTTCCAAAGGATAACCCTTTATAGAACATTTTTAACGCCACTACAGCTGGTGATTGGGAATGTGTGGCGGTCGTACAAAGTCTTCCTGTCCTACATCATTGTGTAGTTTATATTTTCTTGTCCTTTGGGATCATTGATTCCATTGTGGAATTGTGAAACTATTTGAGGGTAACTGATGTGGACTAACTGAACGAAACTAGCTAGTCTGGCCCAGAAAAAATGAACACTTCATATGTTCTTGTTCTGCGGAGCATTCCTTGCTTCCAAAGGATAACCCTTTAAAGAATATATTTAATGCCACTACAGCTGGTGTCTGGGAATGTGTGGCGGTCGTTAAAAGTCTCCCCGCCCTACATTATGGTGTAGTTTATATTTTCTTGTCCTCTGGGATCATTGATTCCATTGTGGAGTTTTAAAATTATTTGAGGGTCAATGATGAGGACTAATTGGCCGAAACTAGCTAGTCTGGCCCAGAAAACATGAATACTTCATATTTTCTTGTTCTGTGGTACATTCCTTGCTTCCAAAGGATAACCCTTTATAGAACATTTTAACGCCACTACAGCTGGTGTCTGGGAATGTGTGGCGGTCGTACAAATTCTCGCTGTCCTTCATTATAGTGTAGTTTATATTTTCTTGTCCTTTGGGATCATTGATTCCATTGTGGAGTTTTAGAATAAATGAGGGTCACTGATGAGGACTAATTGGCCGAAACTAGCTAGTCTTGCTAAGAAAACATGAAAACTTCATATTTTCTTGTCCTGTGGTGCATTCCTTGCTTCCAAAGGATAACCCTTTATAGAACATTTTTAACGCCACTACAGCTGGTGATTGGGGATGTGTGGCGGTCGTACAAATTCTCGCTGTCCTTCATTATAGTGTAGTTTATATTTTCTTGTCCTTTGGGATCATTGATTCCATTGTGGAGTTGTGAAAATATTTGAGGGTCACTGATGAGGCCTAATTGGTGGAAACTAACTAGCCTGGCCCAGAAAACATGAACACTTCATATTTTCTTGTTCTAAGGTGCATTCCTTGCTTCCAAAGGATAACCCTTTATAGAACATATTCAAAATTTCTGTTATCTCATAAAATTGCGTTCATTATTCTTTATAGCCGATATTTTTTCAGTTCTGATGTGTGTTCTTTTGCTCTCAATTTTGCCCATTTCGCCGATATGCCTATATAATTCTGAACCGTTATATAGTAAAACTGGGGTTTACAGAGGTAAACATTTTTTTATTATTTCTGCTCTAAAATACAGATTGTGGGTACTCGTTAGAACCGCCTCAATAAGGCGGGTCTAACATGTACCCATAATCTATATTTTGAGCAGAAATAAGAACAAGAGGCCCATGGGCCACTATGCTCACCAGAGCTCAGGTGGGCACTGCCCAATGGCAGCCATGTATTTTAACATGATATTATTTTAATCTACCAAATGAACCCCCATGTCCAAATGAGCAACCATGTGGACTCAGTATCTGTAACATTAGGCCTTTTATGAAGTAGAGGGGATGGGGCATGGACCCAATGGAGCCCTGGTTGGTATCACTAAATGCGTATTAGCATAAGGAACAAGAATATATATGGTTTAGCAGTGGGGATCTGTAAGGCCTCTTAAGTGGTGGAGGGGTTAGGGCATGCCCTGTTGATCCCAGGAAAGCCCAAGATTGTTGTCCCTAAATGTGTCTTATCATAAGGACCAAGTATATATATGGTTTAGGGGTTGGAATCTGAACGGTTTCTGAGATTTGAGGCCCTTTTATGAAGTGGAAAGGATAGGAATGGCGCTCTGTAGGCCCCCCCTACAGTAGGTGTGCTAATAATAAGGAACAAGAACATATATAATTTTGGGGTGGGGATTTGAATGGCATCTGAAATATAAAGCCTTTTATGAAGTGGAAGGGCGGGGCACATTGCCTCAGCACAAAGAGACCCCCAGGTTGATGTGATTGAACGAGTCTTATCATAAGGAACAAGTATATGGTTTAAGGCTGGGGATCTGAACTATTTCTGAGATATATGGCTTTTAATGAAGTAAAACGATGGGGCATGGCCTGGGCATGACACGGGGACTCCCAAACTGGTGTCACTGAATGCGTCTTATCATAAGAAGATGAATATATATATGGTTTAGGGTGCAGCTAAGAACAGTTTCTGAGATATAAGGCCTTTTGTGAAGTGGAGGGGTGGGGCAAGGCCCAAGGAGACTCCCAGGTGTGTTTCAATGACTGTGTCTTATCATAAGATGATAAGAAACAAGAATATATATGGTTTAGGGTGTAGCCATCTGTAGGGTTTCCGAGATATTGTGAGATTATGAAATGGAGAAGGTGGGGCATTGCCCCAGCACATCCTTGGGGACCCCCAGGTTGGTATCACTGAATGCGTCTTATCATAATGAACAAGAATATATATGGTTAAGGGGTGAGGATCTTAACGGTTTCTGAAATATATGGCCTTTTGTGAAGTGAAGGGGTGAGGCAAGGCCCCGGCCCATCCCTGAGGACCCCCAGGTTGGTGTCAATGAATTTGTCTTATCATAAGGATCAAGAATATATATGGTTTAGGGGCGGGGATCTGTAAGGGTTCTGAGATATTGGGCCTTTTATGAAATGGAGCGGGTGGGACATGGCCCCGGCGCATCCCTGGGACTCCCAGGTTGATGTCACTGAATGGGTCTTATCATAAGGAACAAGAATATATATGGTTTAGGGGTGGGGATCTGAATGGTTTCCAATATATTGGGCCTTATATTAAGTGGAGGGGGAGGGGCATGGCCTCGGCGCATCCCTGAGGACCCCCAGGTTGGTATCACTGAATGCGTCTTATCATAATGAACAAGAATAAATATGGTTTAGGGGTGAGGATCTTAACGGTTTCTGAAATATATGGCCTTTTGTGAAGTGAAGGGGTGGGGCAAGGCCCCGGCCCATCCCTGAGGACCCCCAGGTTGGTGTCAATGAATTTGTCTTATCATAAGGATCAAGAATATATATGGTTTAGGGGCGGGGATCTGTAAGGTTTCTGAGATATTGGGCCTTTTATGAAATGGAGCGGGTGGGGCTTGGCCCCGGCGCATCCCTGAGACTCCCAGGTTGATGTCACTGAATGGGTCTTATCATAAGGAACAAGAATATATATGGTTTAGGGGTGGGGATCTGAATGGTTTCCAATATATTGGGCCTTTTATTAAGTGGAGGGGGTGGGGCATGGCCTCGGCGCATCCCTGAGGATCCCTAGGTTGGTGTCACTGAATGCGTCTTATCAATAGGAACAAGAATATATATGGTTTAGGGGTCGGGATCTGAATGGTTTCTGTGATATATGGCCTTTTATGAAGTGGAGGGGGTGGGGCATGGCCCCGGCACAACCTGGGGGACCTTCAGGTTGGCATAAAAGCATACGGCTGAGAGAAGTTTACTCAAGAAACATTTCTATAAAAGTTTTGTCAAAATATCTGCAATGACTTGGCAGTAAATGCCATTTTTCAATTTTCCCCATTATAAGTCTATGGAAACTCTAAGTTGCCATAGCAACCAAACTAATGAGCAGATTTTCATAAGAAACACAAACTCTCAATCCCTCAGCCCAAGGATGCTACAGATAAAATTTGGGCCCAATCGGCCCAGTGGCTTCAGAGGAGATGTCGTTTGAAAATGTTAACGCCAGACGACGACGACGACGACGACGACAACGACGGACAACTGCCTATCCTATAAGCTCCCCCGGAGCCTTTGGCTCTGGTGAGCTAAAAATATCACAATTTTTCATCTTAAATTTTTCATTTTTACGGCGGTAAACTTTACGCTGTATTTTTGCGAAGGCGTGTTTTCGTAATGATAGAACATATTTATTAACCATAATATAGAAAGTTTTCTGAGGTAAAGCCAAAGGAAAAAAAAAAAAAAAAAAAAAAAAAAAACAAGAGGGGTACATGTAGCCTTGCTTCCAAATGATTAGAAGCCTCCGTGGTGTAGTGGTTACGCTACTCGCCTTGTAAACCAGGGATCACAGGATCGATCCCGGGCTTCTCCAGACTGTCGGATGAGTCTTTAAACCGAGGTCCCGTATCCACATGACCTTAGCAGTTGGTGGGACGTAAAACTCAAACACTCACTCACTCTTCCAAATGATAACCCTTTTATACAACACAAGGCTACCTGGAATAAGTCAGCAGCATGTGTCTGGGTGTATGCTAACACGAGGACTCAAACTGTGTCGTTTAGCAGTACGTAATCGGAGTATACTCTGGTCAGACGCCGCGTTCTATGGCGTCTAAAGGGGATCTACATTGCTTGTCATACCGAATATATTATTCCAGTACAGGTTACGCAACATTCTCATATCAATAAGAATATGGCGGCTATGTATATGTAAGCGTTATTTAGATTTCCATGGAATTCAGCATTGAAAGGGTATTGCGCTTTACAACTTTAGGTCGACTGATAAACAATCGACCCTAAAGTGAACATGTAAGATATGATAAAGGAAGAAGAGCCATAGTAACGGTACATGCACTACTACATTTTTAACATAAAGAAACCACATTACGAAAACACGCCCATACAAATACATTGTAAACTTTACAGACGGAAAAACAATTTTTTAGGTGAAAAATTGTTATATTTTTCTTATTTCTGTTCATAATATAGATTGTGGATACTCGTTAGAACCGCCTCATCGAGGCGGTTCTTAGAACCGCCTCATCGAGGCGGTTCTATCGAGTACCCACACTCTATATTTTAGAGCAGAAATAAGAAAAATAAAGTTTATCCCTGTAAACCCCAGTTTTACTATATAAAAGTGTGGGAATGTGTGGCGGCGGTAAAACGTCTGCCTGCCCTACATCATAGTGTAGATTATATTTTCTTGTCCTTTGGGATCATTGATTCCATTGTGGATTTTTGAAAATATCTGAGGGTCACTGATGAGGCCTAATTGGCCGAAACTAGCTAGTCTGGCCCAGAAAATATGTACACTCCATATTTTTCACTTCTGTGGTGTATTCCTTGCTTCCAAAGGATAACCCTTTTATAGAACATATTCAAGGGGTCAAAATTATATAGGCGTGTTTTCGTGATGATGTCCTGTCGCGAAAAAATCTGTTATTCTGGGTTTGCGACCATCACGTTAACAAGACTATGCTAAATCCCACTGTATAAGGAGAAAAGTGCGGTTTAGGTGGTATTCATGATTTAGAGTGCTCGTTGGAACATCGGCGTAAAACGAAAATTTCCGACCGTTACCTCTACGTTTTATCTCCCCCAAATGACAATTTTGAACACAGTTGCCCCCTAATTATAGTGTCACGAATGTTTGACGTTAACCAATCAGACATCGCCTTACATTCGTAAGTACAATAGCATTAAGTACTCGATTGATTAGCTTTTAGGTTCAAACCTAATCTTTTATTTCTGCGCATCGACGATTATCAAATCAATACCCATTTTCAAGCCCTATAATCTGAAAATGACAGTGCTGTATAAGACCATCTTTTCTTCATAATGCTCTATGTTATGATTAGTTGATGAAATAATAGAGCTTAAAACCTTCATTTACGACTTCGCCGCTTAATTACCGCATTTCAATAGAAGCTTTACGACTGTAAATATAAATGCAACGTTTTCTGCACGAAATATGAGAACTTAATCAGACTGAAATATGCTGAAGTAAATTGTCCCCTGTGCCAGCTTTCAAGAGTGGTTAGTGCTCTTGCCTCTGATGCTAGAGGTCCCGGGTTCGATCCCCGGCAGCGCCGATAAAATTGTGGTGTCCGAAAACGCTCCATTGGCATCATTTGCATGGGTGAATGTCATAAATTGCACCGTCCTTTGCATCGGGAAATTAACTGGATGCCCCCTATGCACTGAGGCAGAATCATGCCGTGCAAAAAGAAAGGAAAATAATTCTACATTTGTTGTTCCTAGACTCAGATATCTATACTACAACATCACATTGACCTATTTTATAGAGTAAAACCAACAGGCACCATTACGATAAACACGCCTATACAAATACATTATAACCTTTATCACCGAAAAAATGAAAATGTTAAGATGAAAAATTGTGATATTTTTCTTATTTCGGCACAAAATATAGATTGTGGGTACTCGTAAGAACCGCCTCGATGAGGCGGTTCTAATGAGTACCCACAATCTATATCGAGGCGGTTCTAACTAACGAGTACCCACAATCTATATGTTAGAGCAGAAATTATACGAAAAATTAGGCTTACCCTTCTTAACCCCAGTTTTATTTTGTAAAAGTGGGGTTCAAATGGGTCAGAATTATGTAGGCGTGTTTTCATGATCCAGCGGTAATCTGTTCGTCTGTTCACATATCTACAAAGTGGTTATTTTGCAGATGCAAATTTGTGGTATTGTTCATTTTATACTCCAAACATAGACTGTGTGTGCTCGTCAGAATCGCCTCATTGAGGCGCTTCTAACGCATACGCACAAGCTATGTCTTTCAACAGCAATACGAAAAATAATGTAACCCCTGTAAATATGTTCTAGAAAGGGTTATCCTTTGGAAGTACGGAAAACACTACAAAACTGGAAAATATGGAGTGTATATGCTTTCTGGGCCGGACTAGCCCAGTTTCGGCCATTTAGGCCTCATCAGTGACCCTCAAATATTTTCAAAATTCCACAATGGAATCAATGATCCCAAAGGACAAAAAATACAAACTACACTATGATATATCTCTCATATATAAATTGGGGCTTAGAGGTATGTTCATTACCCGTATTCCGCCCCGCCAATCGGGGCTTGAAGAAATAGATGGGCTGCATGGTGCTTCCACGCAGAGCTGAAACCGTCCGCACACTAGTACTGGTAAACCGCTTAGATGATCTAAGCTTGTCCAGGAACCGCGGTGCGAGGCGGACGGTCCATGCTTATAAACCCTATTGGTTTCATTGGGCGACATGGCTTGAGATGTCATTTAATCTCAAGGTCGGGTAAAAGTCCAACAAAATTGGAAGCAACGTCTCCAAAATGACCTATACTGTGTTGACGAGGACGTTAAACCTCAAATCAACAAACAAAATCATTACCCGTACTTGTTCATTTTTTAAATAATTTTTATGGGTGAGGCAAAGGTGACGTGTATCTTGCGTCACCGGGGCGTCTTACAGCTGTGCAAGGCATGCTGTCCTTGCAGCAGGTAAGGGTAGATGGGAGTGCTGTTATTTCGTTTGTTTCTATACTTCCATTCATTTTCCTCTTTCTCCTCTGTCCCTCACTTTCATCTCCTCTATTATCCCTTCTATCTCTTTCTCTGGGAGACAAAACAAAATGACCCACAAGGCTGACTTGTCGTTAAACCCAAGTCAGTCAATCAATCATTTTTTAAAACAGCTCAACCTGAAGCCCTTAACCAATTGGATGCGGGAAACCCCTAAAAGGGTACCTTGGCAAACACTGCAGGCCCAGATCAAGGTCTTCACAATTTGCTAACAGATTTTTCAGTAAAAAATAGAATAAAAAACAAAAAATGGCCCGACACCGCTTATATGACAAATAGACTTGTCCCACATAAAGCAATGGAAGAGTCCACTATTATACAATGGGTTAAAGTTTGTAATGGACTATATGATTTGGCGGTTGGTTCTCTTCAGAACAAAATCGCTGCTGAAATAACTTGAGGACTTCATTGCATTTCGTTGATATTTACAACAATTCCTTTCTTCCTTCATATCATGTTTGTGGGACTTTTATCCGACATTGAGATGAAATGACATATTAAGCCCTGTCGCCCAATGAAACCAATAGGGTATATATGTGTGGACGGTCCGACTTATCCTCTTAACAGTTTACCAGCACTTTTATGCGGTCGGTTTCAGTTCTGCGTGGAAGCATCATGCAGCCTATCTGTTTCTTCAAGCCCCGATGGGCGGGGGCCGTCTCTTCAGCTGGAGATATAGAATATTGTGTTGCTAAGTGTACCTGTCTTGTCTGCAGAAGGTGCAGAGGACCCCATCTCTAGATTCACCACCCTTGTGGTCTAGGGACTAGTTCTGTCGGTCGAAGGTCCTGGTGAAGGATTGTCTAAGGACGTGTCACCAGTAAGCAATTCTAATTCTGATTTTGTGGGAGTTTTGCATTATTTTTCCAATGTCAGATGTGTTCATGAACAAATGTCGCTGGACGTGTGACAAGTAACAATCCTGATTATGATTACGAAGACGTTTGTAAACCCCATTTTATATAGAGAAACGTAGACTTTGCTCAAATCAAAGAGTGTTGGTATCCATCACGAAAACACGCCTAAATCTAAAATACGCCAATATAGATTTAACCCCTTTGAACCCAACTTTTATGTTATACAACTCATCATGAAAACACGCCTATATAATTTTGATCCCCCTTGAATCCCACGTTTATATAGTAAAACCGGGGCTTACTGGTGTAAGCCTTATTTTTTTTTTATTTCTGCTCCAAAATGCAGATTGCGGGTACTCGTTAGAACCGCCTCGATGAGGCGGTTCTAACAAGTACCCTCAATCTATCACAATTTTTCATCTTAAAATGTTCGTTTTTTCGGCGGTAAAGTTTACAATGTATTAGTATAGGCGTGTTTTCGTAATGTGTGGTTTATTTGTTTGTCTTATTTCTGCTCTACGTATAATATAGACTATGGTTTTTCGTTAGAACCGCCTCAATCTATATTTTGAACAGAAATAAGAAACATAAACAATTTTTCATCTTAAAATTTTCGTTTCGTTTTTTTTTTTTTTTTTTTTTAGGGGTGGTCGGAGGGTGGGGTGTAAATTGCTTGTATAGGCTTGTTTTTGTAATGTTACCATGTGCTAAACTGATGTTTCCTCTATCTCTAAAACTAGCACTCTTCAGACGAAAATGGGTGCTATTTTTCTTAGTTATAGTCCAAATATAGACCGTGGTATTCGATAGAACCGCCGGTTCTAACAAGTACCCACACTTTTTGTTTTGGAAAATAATAATAACAACAACAACAAATATCCCCGTAAACACCATTTTTCTCTATATAAAGTTAGGCTAAGAGGAAGCTAGGTATTCAATACATTAGACGGGCGTGTTATTACGAAAACACTCCAATTCAAATATTCCGATAAAATATGACACCAAATTTGAAAATTTTCAAGTACAAAATTCTAATATTTTTCATTTTTCTGCCCAAAACATAGATTGTTGATACTCATAAGAACCGCATCCACGAGCCGGTTCTGTTGATACTCATTAGAACCGCCTCCACGAGCCGGTTCTAGCGAGTATCCACAATCTATGATTTTGAGCAGAAATAAGAAAAAAATAATGTACACCCATTGAACCCACAATTTTTCTGTATTGAAGTGGGGTTTAAGGAGATAAAAATGATATAGGCGTGTTTTCATGATGTTAACAAGAAAATGGTTTTAACTGAGCAGTTTCCGATAGATTTTGTTCCAATTAAGTTTGTGTTCGTGCCTAAGTCAATTCCTCCGAGATCTCTGAAGCAATGGCCGTTTATCGGCTAATGTGGCTTTAATTGCGGGCATGCGCAAAACATCTCAGAACTCTCGCAAGAAATGAAGCACGTCGCGTTTGGTAAAACAGCCAATAAATTCTCTCTGTTGACTTAGCGGGATTTTTATCGGATCAAAGAGGCTTTCGTTATGGTTTACTTTCAAAGAATTATATGAGGTGAAACAAAAATATTTTTCTCTGCCAGATGTCAGATTCAAACACAGGATATATTATTAATTTGGAATATGTAGCAACGTTTTTGATGGACAAAACATAAGTTTTGTCTTTTCCTATTATTCATTGAAAACGACAGGTGGATAATTGTTCAATTTGGCTCGAGTAAGTATACAGATTAGTATCTAAGTTGGCCTGGGCCTCGGCAAACAGTGTGTGTGTGTGAATTCGGGTTTAACGTCGCTTTCAACAATTTTTCAGTCATATCACGACGGTGTCTGGTTGCGACAGGGAGCTCAATGCTCACGTTTATAGTGCTGCCTCACGGAAGTATCATGTCCCAGACACATTACATGATACCACATCCAGTCACATTATCCTGACACTGGATCGACCAGTCCTAACTCTACCCCGTAAATCCGAGTGCCAAGCGAGGAGCAGCTAGTACCATTCTTAACGATTTTGGTATGTCGCGGCCCGGGATCGAACCCGAGACCTTCCGTTCCCCGGAGCGGACACTCTACCAACTGAGCTATCGGGGCCGGTCATCGGCAAACAGTGAAGACACTGATCAGACGCCGCGTTCTGAAGATTTTATATAAAAGAAATATAACATGATTAAAATAGATCGCACCCCTTAATTTGAAATGGACTGGAAGCAATGGAAGATTGTATTGTATTCTAGAGTTGATTACGTTAACAAGTCCGTGAAATGAACCGTGACCCTCTTAACCCCACTTTATATAGAGAAAACTGGGGTTTAAGGGGGTAGACATTATTTTTCTTATTTCTGCTCCAAGACATAGGTTGTGGATACTGATTGGAACCGCCGCAATGAGGCGGTTCTAACGAGCACCCACAACCTATTTTTGCGGTATAGATAAGAAAAATATCACAGATTTTCATCAGAAAACTAACCATTTTGGATATATGAAAAATGCACTATATCCCCCAAGTGTGTTATCGTTATGTTGCATGTAAGCATTTTACGTCCGCTACGGTCAAGCGCGTTAGCGCTACCCCACAACAGGGCGTAGTAAATGGAAGATTCTGTTTGGCATGTATTAAATATAATCAAGTAGCACATAAGATCCTCTAATTAATAAGCTCTTCATATAATTTTTACATGCAAAGAACAATATATATCAACTGGATTACAATTAAATTAGCGGTGAAGTCCATGCATTTGTTTTGTTTGTTCGTTTGTTTGTTTTTTTGTTTTGAGGTTTAACGTCCCCGTCAACACGGTAAAGTTAATTTTGGAGACGTTGCTTCCAATGTTGTGCGACTTTTACCCGACATTGAGATGAAATGACATCTCAAGCCCTGCCGCCCAATGAAACCGATAGGGTTAATAAGCATGGACGGGTCAGACTCGCACCGCTTTGCCTGGGCAGGCTTAGATCCTCTAAGCTGTTTACCAGTACTCGTGTGCGGGTCGGATTAAGCTCTGCGTGGAAACAGCATGCAGCCCATCTATTTCTTCAAGCCCCGATTGGCGGGGGCCGCCATGCATTTGTTAAAAGTTAGATATCTCTAAAGATTTTGATTCAAGTACTGGTACTCGTCCGAACCACCTGATTTACGAGATAGTTACACCGCAAACTGAATTCAAGTTTTGGAAACTAAAATAAACAAGCCGAGTCGAACTCCTTAGATACGAGTAACAGTTAATGCACAGAGATATCATATTAAGTAGTGAATACTGCACTGAA
This sequence comes from Lucinisca nassula, assembly GCA_963580285.1. Taxonomy (NCBI): domain Eukaryota; kingdom Metazoa; phylum Mollusca; class Bivalvia; order Lucinida; family Lucinidae; genus Lucinisca; species Lucinisca nassula. The sequence continues at coordinate 3,936,176 of OY757019.1, read as the reverse complement.
AAGTGTATTTCGGTGATTGTAAACGGCTTGTATAACAATTTCATGATTAATCTAAAAAAAGGGGGGGGATGATAACATGTTTTGTATGATTAATTAAGAAACATTATTGCAAACCTCAGTGTATACGGCGAAATGTATTAAGTACGCGGATAAACTGCAATGATATACAGAATTGTGTTACGTTATTTCGGATCTAAACAAAGATAGTGGGTACTCGTTTTAACGTCTTCAATCTATGTTTTCTGCAGAAATAACACAACTTTTCTTCAGGAAATGTCGATATTAGAACGATAAAGTATATCAAATATAGCAATAGACACAATTGGTACATGTATTTTGTGAAAATTGAAGGATAGGTTTTTGGAAATTCTCAAAGAAAACCTATATTGTAGGTATTCATTAGAACCGTCTCAGTGAGGCGGTTGCTGGGGCGGTTCTTATGGATACCCGCAACATAGATTTAAATCGAGAAATAAGTATTACTAATCTTCATTTATCACAGCATACAACTATTATATGAAATTGACAGTTCGAGTTTGTTAATCTTCAGATATGTTACACTTTAACCAGTAACAAAGCCAAACATCAGTTCAAATTAAAACTGGAGTCGCCAGAGAAAATCCACATAAGCGTCCGTTGCAGAACTTGGCGGCTCACATGTGACCCAAGACAGGCACGAACCGCAGGGGTGTGAGACATAATCAATAAGAGTCCGTGGTCTTGCTCACTATGCGACGGAGGACTGTTACTAAATTGTATTTAAAATATAAATCCTTCATTTGAAGACCTTAAATGTAGCATTCGGTACAATGTATTTAAGAAATCATTGCTTGTTACTTCATAATTAGAAAATAAATATTACAAGTATACACGCATTATTCATTATTTCAAGCATACGGGAATTATTACAAGCATACAATCAAATTATTGCAAGCGTACGCTCGAATAATTACAAACATACACTCGATTTTTTTCAAGCATACACTCGAATTATCATGATTATACAAGTGTATATTCAGATATCGATGTTATAGAATATCGTGTATATTCAGATATCGATTAAAATGTTCGAGCCTTCCCTTTTTTTTCTAGCCCAAATATAGGTTTTGATGCTCGTATGTCCCAAGAATAAGAAATATGAAATATACCCTGCAACCCATCATGTGAACAAGTCCGTGAAATGAACACCCCCTTAAACTTCACTTTATATAGAGAAAACTGGGGTTTACGGGGGTATACATTATTGTTCTTATTTCTGCTCGAATACATACGATTAAAAAACCTCCGTGTGTAGTGGTTATGCTACTCCAGACTTTTGGATGAGTCTTTAAACCGAGGTCCAGTCTCCGTATGACCTTAGCTGTTGATGAGACGTAAAACTCAAATACTCACTCCAATACATAGGTTGTGGGCATTCGATAGAACCGCATGAATGAGGCGGTTCTAAAGAGCACCCACAACTTATGTTTGCTGTATAAATTAGGTTTTCACCAATAAAGTACGCATTTTTGAGTTTTGATAAAATGCACAATGCCGTACGGGTGTGTTAACGGAATGCCCTGTTTTCTCTATATAAAGTGGGGTTTAGAGGGGTTGCTATCACACGGACCTATTAACACTATGTTTCCCGAATATAAAGAGGTATGTGCGACTTTTTCAGAAATAACGAAAATGGCTAAAATCATCACATTTGAACTGCTCGGAAATGTCCAATGCTATTACCATTACGCAAACACACCTATACAAATACATTGCCGCCTTTATTGCCGAAAAAATGAAAATTTTATGATGAAAAATTGTGATATTTTTCTTATTTCTGCTCAAAATATAGATTTTGGGCACTCGTTAGAACCGCCTCATCAAGGCGGTTCTAACGAGTACCCACACTCTATATTTTAGAGCAGAAATAAGAAAAATAAGGAATACCCCCGGAAACCCCAGTTTTACTATTTAAAAGTGGGATTCAAGGGAGTAAAAATTATATAGTTGTGTTTTCGTGATGATTAACAGAAAGGGAAATCGGGACTTAGAATAGGAAGGAATTTCATTTTTGTGGATGTTGTCGATTTGTAAACTCCGGCGAATCACATTAGGAAAACATGTCCGTAAGAAATAATGGCGTCCAACATGGTGTCAGAAAATGATAAATATTATGTATAACATCTTTATTAATACTGCTTTCAACATAGATTGTGGGTGCTCGTTAGAACCGCCTCATTGAGGCGGTTCTAACGAGTACCCATAATCTATGCTTTTGAGCAAAAATAAAGCAGATAATGTTTACCCCCGTAAACCCAACTTTTCTCTATATAAAGTGGTGTTTAGGGGGGTCTTCGTTTTACGGGCATGTTATCGTGATGCTATCACAAACGGCATGAAGCCCGGATTCGCCAGAGTTTACACATCGATAAAATCCACAAACATGATAATTCATTTCTCATAATTCCAACTATGCCGTCGAAATATTAAATATGCCACCAAAATGGTATTTTAAGGAATTTTAATCGAAAACGTAAGAATGGACTTACTAACGGCCACGGCGGACTAATTATTCAGTTAGAAGATGCCATCTTTGAAAGCATTACGCAAACACGCCTATACAAATACATTGCCACCTTTATCGCCGAAAAAAATGAAAATTTTATGATGAAAAATTGTGATATTTTTCTTATTTCTGCTCAAAAATATAGATTGTGGGCACTCGTTAGAGCCGCCTCATCGAGGCGGTTCTAACGAGTACCCACAATCTATATTTAAGAGCAGAAATATGAAAAAAATAAGGGTTTCCCCTGTAAACCCCAATTTTACTATATAAAATTGGGGTTCAAGGGGTTCAAAATCAAAATCGTGATATGTTCAATTAGAAGCTGCCATCTTTGAAAGAAACCCAAGCGAAAGAAAAAACAACAACAAAAAATAAAATAAATAAATAAATAAAAATAAAAAAATAAAACTGTCTATAAACTCAGTCTATTTGTCTTCTAGCATTTACGTTTTCAATAGTTTTCCATCTGTTGACGGCGTTTGTATACAATGACGTACATCGCGGGTTCTAAACGTACTCTTTGACGTCACGTTATATTACAACCGGTCGCTATGTAAAACAGTGCTGAGATTCTTGCTCATGGATTTTATCGAAGTATAAACTTTAATTTCAACCAATCAAATCGCTGGAATTGTACATAATGATGGAGAATTGGAATCATAAGGCCATACATTACTTAAAACATAGCATTACGATAACTCATCCGTGTGAAATAGTGCATTTTCCATACCTCAGAAAAGGTCATTTTTTTCTGATGAAAATTTGTGATATTTTTCTTATCTATACTCAAAACATAGGTCGTTTTGGTGCTCGTTAGAACCGTCTCATTGAGGCGGTTCTAACGAGTACCCACAACCTATACCTTGGAGCAAAAATAAGAAAAACAATGATTACCCCCATAAACCCCCGTTTTCTCTGTAAAATATAGAGTGTAAGGGGTGTTCATTTCAAGGACCTATTCACGTGATGGGTAAAAAGGGGGTCTTAGCCTGATCAATAAAAGTTGCGCCCCTTGATCAGCTCCTTAAACCCTAGCTGTTTCTTGGGGCAAAAGGGCTTGATATGTCGAGATCGGAAACAACATCTCTAGTGTCGACGTAATTTGTTTGTTTGATTCGATGTTTAACGTCCCCCATCAGCACTATATAGGTCATTTTGGAGACGTTGCTTGTGAAGTAAAAAACCTCAAAATAAACAACTACATATCTCATTTACAAAAAATAAATTTTACAGTAAATTTAGTCTCCAATAGTTGTGTTTGTTTTATTTGATTTTAGGTTTATTAGCATGGACAGTCAGACTCGCACCGCTTTGCCTGGGCAGGCTTAGATCCTCTATGCGGTTTACCAGTACTCGTGGGCAGTCGGTTTCAGCTCTGCGTGGAAGCATCATACAGCCCATCTATATATTCCAGCCCCGATGGGTGGGGCAGAGTCTCAAATAGTACAAATAATATGATATTTAATGCGTGTCAGTTTGTCATTTTTAAAGGATAAAACCTCTATTAGTGCTGGAGTCCACGTGACTATCACATCCACGGAGATTATTTATAGATTTTTTTTTTCGCAGTGAGGTCAGCGTGTTTACGTAAAAATAGGTTAACCGTATATATAATCTGGGCTGGAATCATGGGTTGGGCTAGGCAAACAGTGTAGACCCAGATCAGACGCCACAGAAAGCGGCGTCTGATCAGGTTCTTCACTGCCTGCTTACAGTATAGGAATTTTAAGGGCCAGACGCCAAAAACCGCAGCGTCTAATCAGGGTCTGCACGTTTTACTTTCAGTAAAGGAGTTTAAGGGTTAAACGAAACTGTCCCCGAATTTGTCTACACCCGGAGGCAATCGACCCACCAGTACTCTCAGTGCTTTGATTTATACTATTTATGTCCATTTTAATTAACGAAGATACGCCATCCCGAAGACTGCTAAAAGAATGGACAGTAAGACGCTAATGCAAACTTAGGCACTAACCCATACTTCTTTAAGGCATTTGCAAACAGTGCAGACCCAGATCAGACGCCGAAATATCGAAAAAAAACGAAAATTTTAAGATGATAAATTGTTATATTTTTTCCTATTTCTGCTCAAAATTATATTATATAGATTGTGGGTGCACGTTAGAACCGCCTCATCGAGGCAGTTCTAAGGAGTACCAACAATCTATGTTTTAGAACAGAAATAAGAAAAAACATTGTTTACCCTTTTAAACCCCAGTTTTACTATATAAAAGTGGGTTTCAAGGGGGTCAAAATTATATAGGCGTGTTTTCGTGATGCTACCTATATTCAAACTTGGAAACTGAAAAAAGGCAGCAGGGTATAGTTGCAATTAAACCCATCCCTGTGACATCACGTTAACAAGTCCGTAAAATGAACACCCCCTTAAACCCCACTTTATATGGAGAAAACTTGGGTATACGGGGGTATTAATTATTTTTCTTATTTCTGCTCGAAGACATAGGTTGTGGGTATTCGTTAGAACCGCCTCAATGAGGCGGTTCTAAAGAGCACACACAACGTATGTTTGCAGTATAAATAAGAAAAATACTACTTATTTTCATCAGAAAAGTAGCCATTTTAGAGGTGTGAAAAATACACTGTCGCAAAGGTGTGTTATCGGAATGATATCATGCCTCAAAAATGACATTTTATTGCAAATAAAAAATTGTGATAGTGTGATTATTTTTTCTCCAATTTTGCTGCAAACACAGCTTGTGAGTGCTCTACAACGAATGTTTTTGTGGAAAAATAAATATTCATTATGAAACTACATGTACGCCTATTCAAATATAAACATCTGATATTTTCCACATAAAATTGGGGTACTCGTTAGAACCGCCGCAGCGGGGCGGGTCTGACCAGTACTCACAATCTACGTTTTTTTAGCAAAAATAAGAAAAAAATTGTTTACCCCTGAACACCCAGTTTTACTGCATTTAAGTTGGGTTTAATGGAGTCAAAATTATATAGGCGTGTATTCGTTATGCTATTCCATTGTAATCCACACTTTTTTCCGTCTTTGCCGGCCTCGGAAACTCAGTCGAATGTGCGTATGACTAGTGATCAAGAGGTCGATGGTTCGATACCTGCCGGGTCGGCAACGTTCTTTCACGGATATTGGTCATAATTTTCTTTTCTACGGCAGCTGTCAATTTCTGGCGAAAGAATGTGCACTGTACATGATAAAAACTGCTTCGGCTGTGTGAATGGGTTCACAGGCTATTTTAAGTCTACCATATGTGCTCAATGTCATGTCTGAAATACGCATTTTTACTTGTCTGCCACAGTTTAGTCGTATAAATAGTGAAAAGGCCACATCCATAGATCACTCAGAATCCGTACGTTGGTGACTGGATTTTAAGGTAACCGGGTGCTTTAAGCACGTAGGGGCTACCCCTAGAACTTTTCCCAGTTTCTAAAAGACTTTTTCATGGAGTGATACGTCGGGGTCGGTGCATCACTCTTGTCTCAGGCACGGTGCAATAAAATCGAAAGTGGTCTGAAAGTGACAGAAATTTCGACAGACCGTCCGAAAAATAGTAGACTGCAAATCACGGCTTTGGAACGTGGTCAATTCCGGTCCATAGCCAGTGACAGTCGGAATGTCTGACAGAGGTGGCCTTTAAAAAGGCAATAGTTCCGGCAAAAGGCAGGCTAACCTTGGCATCTCATTACGAAAACATCCCTATTCAAATATATTGTCATTTAAGATGAAAAATTGTGATAATTTTTATTATTTCTGCTCGAAACATAGATTGCGGGACTCGACAGAACCGCCTCAACGAGGCGGTTCTATCGGGTACCCACAATTTATGTTTTGGAGCAGAAATAAGAAAAATAATGTGTACCCCCTCAAACCCCAGTTTTACTATATCAAAGTGGGGTTTAAGGGGGTCGAAATTGTATAGACATGATTTCGTGATGTGCGCTGGCACAACTGTCTCTGTTGCTGGCGTCACTGGTAGGCTGTCCGATCACACGGTATTTTAATTGCCACACGTCTACGCATCTTGGCCTGCACAATGCCGTTATGCGCTGGTACCAACGACAATGTGTGCTGGTCCAAATTCCCCTCGGGGATTGTTAAGATTATGGTGAACATTGCCAAATGAAACCGTAATCTTTTTTCCATGGATACAAAGTAATTATGTTTGGAAGTAAAGTAGTTCTAAGTCACTGAAGCAAACCGTTTTGACCGCACAATAGCATGCTATTCGACTGTATAAATTGCATTAAGGAGATTGGGGAGTTCAGATGGGGTGCGACAAGCGGAATATGATCAAAGTTTGTATATACCGAAAAATCCTAAACATTCAGACTTCTCTTTGAGGATGTTCTTTAATTCACCTAAAATTGTAACGAATTCGTTTTGGGATCCAGCAAGGAGTCCAAAAAGCGGCGACGGAATGGCAAACGATGTAGACACTGATCTTAAAGGGGTCAGCACTGTTTCCGAGGCCTGTCTGTCCCAGTATTTATGATCATTACGGCAGGCTGATTTTGACGTTGCGCTCGGCAACGTAACAACGCCCACTCGACAACGTCACAACGCTCGGCAACGTCAAACGTCAGCCTTTACCCAAGCTTAGACAGCATACAACACTTCCTAACTGTTTGATGAAACATTTGGAAATTGGTAGTCTCATTACGAGAACACGCATATTCAAATACACGGCAAATTTTACCACCAAACTATAGAAAATGCAGATGAAAAAATGTGAAAATTTTCTTGTTTCTGCTCAAAATATAGATTGTAGGTACATGTTAGAACCGCCTCGACGAGGCGGTTCTAACGAGTACCCACACTATATTTTAGAACAGAAATAAGAAAAATAATGTATACCCCTAAAAACCTCAGTTTCACTATGTAAAGTGGGGTTCCAGGGGGTACAGAATCTTATATGCGTGTTTATATGATGTATATGGTGATCAACGAAGACTCGGACCAGTCTGCGCGTATCTATGTCTTAGCTGGGCGTATTTGCTCGAATACATAATCGAAAGACACAGAAAATTATGGTTTATATTTGTTCACTAGAAATACAATTGAGCACGTGATGTTTCCGTTTCTTTGTGTCTGGCCGATTAATTTAGTGGTTGTGGCCTTCCAGGGGAATTGGTACACAGTAACTGAACCATTTCTTTCAAAACTATTTTCCCCCTGTCTTTGAAGCTTCCAACCTCGCATTATGATAACACGCCCGTGCGACATAGTGCGTTTTTCATATGTTCAAAATGGCACATATGTTGTCACTGCTCGTTAGAATAGCCTACCCACAACTATGTCTTGGAGCAGAATTAAGAAAAATAAATGTATACCCTAGTAGACCCTAGTTTTCTTTATACAAAGTGTGGTTAAGAGGTGTTCATTTTACGTACTTGATCACGCTTTGTAGACCATTATTAATTGATTATCCTATATTACACAAGGTCAACCAATATTCAAAAATCATAAATCATGTTTTTAATTGCGTCAATTAATAAAATTGTCATTAATCAAGTAATTTCGTATTGCCCCAGTTACAGGTCCTCGGTCAGCTATATTGGCCTCGGCCTTCGGCCTCGTGCCAATACAGCAGACCTCGGACCACGAAATTACTTGATTAACAACATTATAATATTAATGCCTGCGCAAACAGTGAAGATCGAAATGAACAGTGACATCAGGATCTATATTTCGAGGGCAAATCAAAACGTTTGCAGGCTAATACTGTTATTAATAAAAACGGACGTGAAAGTTAAATGCGTTATCTGATCAATACTTTTGTTCCAGCGATACTCTAATTCAGTTTTGCATTACGGAAACACGTCTATACAAATACGTTTTGGGCATAGATAGAATAGAGGGTGCCAAACAAAATATAACGGGTCAGGGAGGGGTGCTATGAGGCAGGACTTTGGAGCCACGTACAACACCTGCAACTACTGCAACAAGTGAGGTACTCATGGAGCAAGAGGATACTTGCTTCGTTTCTTCTAAATTGTCTCTTGAATTGTCATCATGATAAAACGTCCGTTTAGTGAACACCCCTCAAAACTTCACTTTTTATTTGGAAAAAATGGTGCTTAAAGGGGTATACATTGTTTCTCTTCTTTCTGCTCCAAGACGTATTTCGGATCTCGCTAGAATTGCCTCAAAAGGCACAAATGTTCACCAGTAAAGTAACCGTTTTTTTTTGTCTTGTTTTTTAGATTTTGAGATATGAAAATTGTACTTAAAGTTTACAAACGGGTGCGTTATCGTAATACAGTAGCACTTCGATGAATTAAACACCGATGGCTCGTTTACCATGGCTGAGTCGAACCCGTTCTTGAGTCCCTAGGGAAGTTCTCTACATAAGCAATGGTGCGAGATAATTAAGGATATTTTCGTCTTTTATCTTGCAAATGTATGCTGTATGTACTCATTAGAATCGCCTCGATGAGGCGATTCTAATGAGTACACACAGCATATATTTTCATTACAGAACACCGAAAATATGTCCAAAAGTATCTCGTTATGCCTCCTGGAAGTAATCTCATTGGCTCGAACATCCCCTGTCTCGAAAAAAATTTCATGGTCCCAAAGGGGTTCGAGCCATCGAAGTTCGACTGTAGTTTATTCATCAGCATAGTACTATCCAGTGATGGAGAGAATCTACCATTACAATGCCCTAACAATTCCAAAAGATAGTCATAAACCCTTACCCAAAGAGGTTTGGTGCCCGAATTTCATGGAGGTGGAGGGCGGTGGCCTTGGTCTCTGAATCTCAGCCTACCGAAAATTTTCTGCGTTCAGTCTAGTTGCCTTTTGGTCTGATGTCTACATTCGTGGAACCAATCTTGCTGGGGTTTGCTTAAGGCAGGACCAAGTTGGTTAAAGCACCGTTAGCCTAAGACCTTGTTAGTAGTGAAAACGTTTAGTGTTCTAGTAAGTTTGTCGCACATGTATGTGAGTGGTATTTTGCTGAGAAAAATATGAGTACTGACATTTTTGCAGAAAAGAAGTGAAGGCAATGATCATAAATCGATACATTTAACCAACAGCTCCCATCAGAGACATTAAATAACTAGACCCTAATAGAAACACCAATAGCGGAAATCCAAAAGGACAGTCATTTTGTCACTAGCCCACAAAATGGCCAATAAAAATATAAGCGAAACACAAACCATAACAAAACTAAACCGCGAGAGAAGAACCTCCTTGGAACGGTTAGTGAAACGAATTCAAATGGTGGGCGGTGTGTGTGTGTGTGTAGGGGGGGGGGGGGGGGGGTGGGTACGGTCTCAATGCTAGTACACTTGTCACACATGTATTTGATCATCTACGTTGTAAAGATATGTTAACTATCGAAATAACTAGCCCAGACAAAATACATAGGACTGAACAAAAACGTACCCCTTTAATACTAGCGATGCGCTGAATAGTAAGTCTTCTATCATTCATTACCATGCTATTTGTATAAGAGCAGCTTTAGGATGAGAAGTCACATCTTTAGGGCGGCCTCACCGTGGTTCCTGTTCGGTGTAGGTACACTTGAACTCTGCAGCCAAGTTCTCTACACTAGAATATGAAGAACAGCAATCACCAAGTGTATTTTTTATGTTTTCACGAATTTTCTTGGGTGACATGCCATTCCGATACGTTAAAACTCACGTGCATAGAAATTCGTAGTTTGCAATCTATATTTTATCATAATTAAGGACAATTATATCACAAATTTCCAACAGAAAAGTGTTACTTTTGGAACAATTATGGAACATATTCTCGTGTTTGTTATCCTACTGCATATGAAATCCCTCTCTTCTCTGACCCCTCCATTTTGCAATTAGCCCACTAGAGTAGTCGAAGATAAGATATGTTGAGCTAGAAAGCCTCCATGCGGATCAGTTTGGTATTGTTATTTTGTTTGATACTGTACTGGAACTGAGTGTGAGGGTTGAAATTACATAAACTCTGGAGTTGCACCCCCACCCCCCTCCCAAGTATTTTTGCTACTGACCGTCCCATTGCAGTGTGTTAACTGTTATTTGGCTTTGTGCCGTTGATTTATGTTTCGTCTGTTTTTGTGTCTCCCTCCATGTCACTTTCAATAGGTGACTTGAGACGGCTGCGTTCTTGGATTGTGGCCTTTCCTGAGTAACCCTTTCTTGCTAGTTTGCAGGGCGGAGCAGTTCAGATGTTGTAAATAAATGTAACATTCCCTGATTCCGGACGAAGATTTGGTACAGCGCCTTTCGTTTGTTTTTTTATGGACACATGCACCCATTTTTCTGTTACAGTTGAATTCACATAATTGGGTGACGTGGTTTACATGATTGATTGAGTGATTGTTTTTGGTTAAACGACACGGCAACCCTTTGGAGCCATTTTGCATCGTCTTCCAGAGAAATAGAGATAAAGTATAGAAGAGATAGTAGAGGAGATAAAAGTGGGGGACAGCTTTAGGGAAAATGGGTGGAAATGTAGAAACAGAAGAAATAACAATATCCCAAAACTACCATTACCTGCTAAAACGAAAGCAGGCATGGTCAAACTGTAAGCCATTATCAGTTGGAGGCCCCAGTGATGCAAGTAACATTTGCCTCACCCAACCACCCTTTGGTTCGCTAAAACGATAGTTCCGCCCTACCAATCTTATCTGCGACTACCATACTGATCAACAACTAAAGAAGGATAATAGGCAATAATATTGTACATGTTATTGGATGAAAAAAGCTGACTATTCAGTCAGTGTGGTTTAACATCTAAGCTGAAGCCGTATTTCCTGTCTAGCCATGTCTTCTATTACTTAATGTAGTCGGCATTAAAACCAGCGCTACTTAAAATGCTAATATTACATCTCAGCCATTTCAATACAATTATGTCACATAGCGACACTGTGTTGATGGTCACGTTGAGATGGTTTTATCTAGGCCGTAAATCTAGAATTAGAGAATAATGATGTCAAAATTTGTCTTTTGAAAAAGTCGTCAAAGATAATAGTTTTATCATATAACGTTGCTGTTGTTTCCTGGCTAACTTCATGCCATAAAATTGATAAAATAGAATGGAAAGCTTTTAATAAACCATGTCATGGGACATCTCTGGAATTCAATGAACATAATAATATAATAAAATAGATTGGGCATTGACAGTCAGATAAAAACAAAGTTCGGTTCCAGCGTTAAGGCTTATGTTGGTTGGTACCTGATGCTCTGTCTCTGGTCGGGGCCATCGGAGTCTAACTGTTGGTTTTCTTTTGCTCCAGCATTTCAGTGGTTTCTTGCTGTCTAGTCCTCACCGTTGTCTCACCTCTGTGGTTCTTTGATTTTTGTGTTCACGGAGATGTTGCATTGATGAGTTAGGAGACCTTCATGCGGACTGAACATATTATTTGTCTTAATCGCGACGGAAGTAAGGGCGAGGATTGTGGTAACGTAAAATCGATTTAAGACCCACAGTGGAATTCGTTTCCGCTGACGGTCCAATGTGGTTCTTCTGTCGCGGTTTATTTTTTGTTATGGTTTGTAGTTGGGTGTTTGTGTCGCTTATATTATTTTATTTGGGATAGCCTATTGGCCATTTTGTGGGAAAGTAACTGTCCTTTTGGCTTTCCGCTATTGATGTTTCCATTAGGGTCTGTTGTTACATGTTTGCGTTTCGTTCCCTTTGGTGTCTCAGATGGGAGCTTTGGGTTAATTGTATCGATTCCTGAGCATTGCCTCCACTTCTATTTTTCAATTAGGGGCTGATTATGATCATTGAACTACCGACAGTACGGACTGTCCGAATGACCCTCTTCCCATTCCGCGGTTCATACGTCAAAAACATAACAATACCACACAACAGTTCCACAATGCAGAAGCATGGCTGCTAAGATTAACTTATCCAGATTATAATACCATATTCATCTCACAACCATTCCAAATCACGGGCTGGTAGTACATGACTAGTTAACATGGTCAACCCTTCAGAACTGGAAAAAAGAGCCTTGGACAAATGTATACCTTTTCAAAAGTGTATGAAGTCTACATGGAGCCGTTATTACTTAAACTTGTTAAAATGGTACAATCACATATTTTGCCATAAACACGCGGTTACTTAAGACATAGAGCAGCTCTAACGAGGGGGGGTATATTAGCGAGCATCCACAACCGATGTTTGGAATATAAATAAGGCAAATATCAAAAATTATCATCGGCCAATTGGCCATATTTGGAGATATGAAAGAATACACTATGTCTCACGTGCGTGTTATCTTTATGCAACAGCCAAACGGTTATCCAAAATACATGCATGCAGTCTGTCGTATTAAGTATATGTTGTTCCGAAACTTTTTATATCGGAGAATGCTTTTAGAAAACTGGGAATAGAAATCATTGCAAGCAACTCAAGTACCAAGTCGCTATAGAAATAGAGAATACCAGGTCCCCGTGTCTTTTGATATCCAGTTTATCAGGCAAGGCTTCTAGGACGCTTGTAGAATCGCAAGGCTTTTTCTCGAAGCCAAGCCTGATAAACTTGATAACAAATGACACGAATCTGGTATTCTGTTTATCATTTTATCCCCTTGTACACTCTTACATTAGCAATTTACGTTTATTTATCGATGGTCAACAGTGCATTCCAACATTTCGGCGGTCGGTATATTATGTATCAGCTGGCCATCTGTTTTCCTATAAAAATATTTTTTTTTTCAAGAAGTTTTTCCATTTTGTCCAGTAATAAGAACGTTTGTGCCATTTTTCTAGTTGTCCGCCTCATTAATAGAAGTGCAATGTCACGTTGACGCGATAAAGCTCACTTGTCCTGAGATAGCATATCTTTATCAGTTCAATGTGTGGCAATGCAAAATATACAGGGAGTAACTGATAAAATGAGATTCCGATACGCTATGTTGCGGAAGCAATTTTAGTCCAACATTAAAATCTGATACGAAATTGATTGACTAAAAGGCTTTACGAAGTTTATGAACTTAATATCCTGTTTAGAAGTGTAGAAGTAAGTAATTTATCACGAGTGTTGAAGTCAGTGTCATGACGAGAGACTCTGCCAAACCCGGATAAGTTGTGACATACAAACACCGTAGGATGCCGCACGATGAATAGCTGCATTGAAAAATAGAATATTTACTATCTCAAAATCATCGCGTTTATCTTAATTTTGCATGAAACATACCCATCTATAATAGATACATGTACATCAAAACATCTTACTTCTGTATCAGGGAGGAATATGCTTTATGTAATTGAAGTTCCGAATGGTAAATTTGACTGATCAAACCGCGAAGTGTATAGTTAATACTTAATAATTCATCCAAATACTTAATAAATCATTCAAAATATCTAGACGTCGAGCTGAAAGCTTTTCTCCAGAAAGGGACCTGCCCAGAATGAGTATGGTTAGGTAAAATAGTCGATTCAACATCACCTAAATCACCCAAACAAGCAAACACACATGCTTTTTTTTCTTTTGCATATCATAACTTTTCCTCCAGATTTGGGCACATCGGAGTCTAACTGTTGGTTTTCTTTTGCTCCAGCATTGAAGTGGTTTCTTGCTGTCGAGTCCTTACCGTTGTTTCATCTCTGTGGTTGTTTGATTATTTGTGTTCACAGAGATGCATGCGTTAGAAGGCCTTCATGCGGACTGAACAAATTATTTATCTAAATCGCGACGGACAAAAGGGCGAGGATTGCGGCCACGTAAAATCGATTTAAGCCCCCCACCCCCCCACCCAGTGAAATTCGTTTCCGCTGACCGTTCCAAGGCGGTTCTTCTGTCGCGGTTTAATTTTGTTATGGTTTGTCTTTGGGTGTTTGTGTCGCTAATATTATTTTATTTTGGATAGCCTATTGACCATTTTATGGGAATGTGACTGTCCTTTTGGCTTTCCGCTGTCGTTGTTTCCGTTTAGGTCTGTTCTTCATGTTTGTTTTTCTTTCCCTTCGGTGTCTCTGATGGGAGCTATCGATTCCTGATCATTGCATCCACTTCCATTTTATTCATTATTTTACATTTTTCCGAATATCGGAGCGAAAATTCCTGGCGCCTCAAAGTTCATATCCGGGGACGTTTTCGCTAATGGTGTTGTTAGGCGCTTACTATGTTACCCTGGAAACAAAAACATCAAGATGAAAAATATAGAGGAAACGCAAACAAACAGAATCGCTTCTGTCGGGCGCTCGGTTTTGATATTATATTCGATCATTTCATATGTAATGCGATATGTTTTGAATACGTGAATGAAGCTCATTTTTTTCTAAAACATATTTCTTATTGTACTGTATCAAAGAAACCCCAACCTTTTTAGCCCCTTGATAAATTTTCATTTTATACAGTCCGATAATGATATTGTAGGAAAGGAAAAAAAAAAAATGAGACTCGTCATGAAAAAAAAATCCATTTAGTCATTTGCGAAAAACTATTGTACAAATCGGACGTCGGCAACATCGGATTCCATCACGTGAACAAACCCATGAGATGAATACCCGCTAAACCCCTATTTATACAGAGAAATTTGGACTTTACGGGGGTATGCATATGTTTTTCTTATTTCTGCTTAGAAACATAGATTGTGGGTACTCGTTAGAACCGCCCCATTGGGGCGGTTCTTGCCTCAATGAGGCGGATCTACCGAGAACAAACTCCCTATGTTTGCAGTATAAATAAGAAAAAATATCACGGAATTTCATCAGAAATGGAGCCATTTTGGAGATGTGACAAAATGTACAATATCGCACGAATGAATTGTAGCAATGCGCTGCATGGGTACTCGTACATCGTCTTTATCCATTACGAAACACAATCTATCTTATGTCTACCGTAAAACATGTACAGGCTAGGTAAGGCGGTTCTTTCGCGTACAGATTAAAATTAGTTACTTATACTTGAGTGTGTGAACTTGGCTTGGGATTTGCGAGTTGGAATATCGATCTTCCCAAACACTCGCTAATATTTTACTATACTTTACTACTATGAAATAAATCGAATTCCAAACCCCATACTCAAAACTCCAAGCCAACTTCATACACTTCTTATACTTACACTTGCAAACCCAAGCTTTTTACGACATGCATAGCTTTTACAAACACATATAAATGTCTAGAGATATAGCCCAGAAATGTGTTTTATACAATCAACTTTCTTTGTCAATATTCGAATTGTCAGTCTGCACCCAGGATCCTGCCGGCTGATGTATAATGTCTGAAATATCAAAATAGAAGTGAAGGCAATGATCAGAAATCGATACAATCAATCCACAGCTCCCATCAGAGACACCAAATGGAAAGACACACAAACATGAAACAACAGACCCTAATAGAAACACCAACAGCGGAAAGCCAAAAGGACAGTTTCTTTCCCACAAATAACATAACATAAGCGACCCAACACCCAAAGACAAACCATGACAAAAATAAACCGCGACAGAAGAACCGCATTGGAACAGTCAGCGGAAAAGAATTCCTCTGGGGGGGGGGGGGGGCGTAAATCGATTTTACGTGGCTACAATCCTCGCCCTGACTTCCGTCCAGATTGAGACAAATAATTTGTTCAGTCCGCATGAAGGCCTCCTAAAGTTGCAAGTGCTGAAATTTTGTCAAAAAGTACTTTATCATCTTTAAAAGGCACATGTGCAACTTCAATATGCTTGCAACAACTTATCAAATGGAATGCTTGAAAACTGTTGGAGTAGATAACTTTCCTTCGCTTTATAGAAGACTATCTTAAGATTATCTAAAACTTTTGCTAAGGACAGGGCAAGAGCGTTTATGGATGTATATTTTGCATTTGCCTGTAAAAATGTTACTGCAAATATGGGTTTGTAAAAATGTGATATCAATCTGTCCGTTGGCCTCTTTTTGTGTGAAAACTTATACTTGTTATGGACCGTTTTTCTTTTCGTCTTGTGAAAGCTTGTACTTGTTATTGCATTAATATAAATGTCAACACGCATTGTGGGTAATGGCTGTACTTCCGTGTTAAATCCAACGTCTATATTGCCATGGGTTTTACTCAATAACCCACCCGTAAGTTCAATTATGGTGTCTTATATAACTGTGGAAGTAGCATTTTACAGATGAAATTTATACAGGCTAATTGGAGACTTTGTCGAGCGCGCACGCTCGAAAACCACGTTTTGCTTGTCGCGGCTTATATGAGACTACGGGCAAATTATCTCTCTTAAACCTTGTCCTGTTGAATATATTAATTAAGCCATACCCATTGCCTGCTAGCAGCAAATCAGATTACTTGATATATTGTATTCATGCATTTCTCAAACTGTTAAAACAATGAAGACCGTATCGGATGACTTATTCAGAAGCAATCTAAACTGGTTCTACCATGTTTGCAAAGGCAGGTATTGTTGTGAACAGTGGGATCATCAGTACGATGAATATTTCAATATGATACATATACACATCTCGATTTTCAGCTATTTGCGATGCATGTTTCTTTACCATGGCTCAGAAGCAGACTGGCACCGATTATAGATCCTAAACTGTGTTGTTTTTTTTTTTAAGAATAAGATATATCCGGGTTCAGCATTGTGAAGGTTAAGAGGGCAGGATTTACGAGAATGCGAAATGTAAGTCCCGCGAACATTCTGTCTTCCTTATACAACTGTACGAAAGCGTGCCAGTTACAATAAAATCCCTATATTAAGACCCTCTTTTGGACTGTTCAAAAGTGGCCTTTAAAACGAATTCTGAACAGTCCCAAAGGTGGTACCTCACCAGAGGACACATTGGGCAGAAAACACAAAGAAAGATTAACTAAGGCCTTCAAAATAAGATTTTTGAAGCAGAATTAGTCTTGATTTTTGGTAATCTTATTAGCGGAATTTCACTGTATATGTATTTTCTTCTTACACATTACATATCTTAAGTACCCATCACATAAACACATCTATATAGTTTTGACCCTATAAAACCCCACTTTTATACAGTAAAACTGGGATTTACAGGAGTATAGATTATTTTTCTTATTACTTTTCAGAAACAAAGATTGTGGGAACCCGTTAGAACCGCCTCGTCGAGGCGGTTCTAACGGGTTCCCACAATCTATGTTTTGAGCAATAATAAGAAATAGCTCAGATTTTTTTCAACTGGAACTTTTCATTTTTGGTGGTAAATTTTCAATATATTTGAATAGGCGTGTTTTCGTAATGTGCATATGACCTGACAAAGTAAAGAATTATCTGAATTGTAACTCCAGTAAGACCAATTTCAATAACGTAAATGTCATTTTTTTCAAATGCAGTTATGAAAGAGAAAGCTGCAAGCTAGCCGTTAACAAGCTCAGTCATTAGTGAAATTGACGCATACAACAAATTGGTCTGGCAAGGTAAACTTTGGGCGTAATGCGCCATCATAGGAAATACCGTCATAGGAAATGACATGTTATGGCTAAGAGACATATGAATCTGCACGTGTTATGCGGGAAAAGGTAACAACATATGCAAGGTGTTCGAGGGACAATAAGGGATACTGCATCTATTAACAACAAGATATTTCGTAACACAACAACATCACGAAAACATACCTATATAATTTTGACCTCCTTGAACCCCATTTTTATATAGTAAAACTGGGGTTTCCAGGGGTATACCTTATTTTTCTTATTTCTGCTCTAAAATAAAGATTGTGGGTATTCGTTAGAACCGCCTCGATGAGGCGGTTCTAACGAGTGCCTACAATCTATATTGGAGCAGAAATAAGAAAAATATCACACTTTTTCATCATAAAATCTTCATTTTTTCGGCGATAAAGGTGGCAATGTATTTGTATAGGCGTGTTTGAGGACAGGAGAGTCGGATGTAGATGTACATGTCACACTTGAAGTTTCCTTTTCACGTGAGGGAGATAAAATAAACGAACCATTATAGACCCCGGAGAATGACTGTATCCGGTCTGGCTTCCTTGTCGCAACTAACAGTCTGCTATTACGTGAACAAGGTCAAGTAATAAACACCATTCAGAAATCTTACAATGTTGGATCCTAACTGCTGCTAAACATTATATATAATTATATAAGCACGAAATTTCTGTTCTCTAGGAAAAGCCATAATCCATGTATTTTCTTTCTAGTCTGACACAAAGCATTTTTGATTGATTGACTGATTGGTTGATTGATGAATCTATCGGGGATCGATCAATGATTGATTGTTTGATATATTCATTCATTCATTCATTCATTCATTCATTCATAAATTCATTCACTTCTTTACTATGTAAAATCCAGTTGTATTTGTGTCATTAAATGGAAGCAAAAATATGAGGTATTCAGTTTTCAATAGCCCCGCAGTGGAATTCGTTTCATTGACCGTTCCAAGGCGGTTCTTCTGTCGCGTTTTTTTTGTTATGGTTTGATGTTTAAGTGTGTGTATCGCTTGTATTATTTTGTAAGAAAGTAACTGTCCTTTTGACTTTCCGCTATTGATGTTTCCATTATGGTCTAGTTATTTCATATCCATGTTTCTTTCCCTTTGGTGTCACTGATGGGAGCAGCTGTGGGTTAATTGTATTGATTCCTGGGCTTTGCCTTCACTTCAATATTTTAACATTTGTTTAAAACTGGACTGTTTTCTTGTAAAGGCATCAAAAGCACATGCTCTTCAATAACGTATCGCATATTGTTCTAACCATGTTCAAAAGAAAGTAATAGCATTTTCTCCTGAAGAAATTAATTGGTCATATTGAACAAACGTTTCATTCAAAATAATAGTCAGGCAACGCTGCATATACATGTAGATACCGTTTCAAATTGGCTAATCACTTACTAACATTTCGACAGTAAGAGTGACAGGATTTGAATTAGATTTTATCCAAAATTCTAAGATTGTAAGAAGTCCATTTGATTTGAGCAAAACTTTTATAATTCTGGAAACTGACTCCTTTTCGAAAGGTTGGCGGAGCTTCCTCGTTGGTTTGGTCAAAACTAAAATTTATTTACAAAACACATGCTAAAATAGAAGTGAAGGCAATGATCAGGAATCGATACAATTGACCCACAGCTCCCATCAAAGACACCAAGGGAAAGAAACACAAACATGAAACAACTTGACCCTATGGAAACATCAATAGCGGAAAGCCAAAATGACAGTTACTTTCCCACAGAATGGCCAATTGGCTATCCAAAGCAAAATAATATAAGCGATACACACACTTGAAAACAAACCATAACCCAATTAAGCCACGGCAGAAGAACCGCCTTGGAAAGGTCAGTGAAACGAATTCCACTTGGGGGCGGAGGTGGGGGGCTTTAATCAGCATTAAAACGTTTTATGTCGTCGGGCCGGGTTCAGGAGGTCTTCATGCGGACTGAACAAATTATTTGTCTAAATCGCGACGGAAGTAAGGGCGAGGATTGTGGCCACGTAAAATCGATTTAAGCCCCCCCCCCCCCCCCCCAGTGGAAATCTTCCACTGACCGTTCCAAGGCGGCTCTTCTGTGGCGATTTATTTATGTTGTTGTTTGTTACTTACTGTGTGTATCACTTGTGTCTTTTAATTCTGGATGGCCATATGGCCATTTTGTGGGAGGGTGGCTGTCCTTATGGCCTTCCTTTGTTTAGGTTTCCATTTTTGTCTGGTCGCTTAATGTTTGTATTTCTTTCCCTTTGGTGTCTTTTATGGGTGAGTAAGTTAATTGTATCAGTTCCTGATCTTTGTTTTACTTCTACTTTACCTGGCCACAATCCTTGCCCCTACTTCCGTCGCGATTTAGACAAATAATTTGTGCAGTTCGCATGAAGGCCTCCTAATTCATCAGTGCAACATGTCCGTGAACACAAAGATCAATCGACCACAGTGATGAAACAACGGTGAGGACTCGACAGCAAGAAACCACTGAAATGCTGGAGCAAAACAAAAAACAAAACAAAACAAAAAAAAAAAAAGTTAGACTCCGATGGGCCCAACAAGAGACGGAGCCTTTTTAGGGTTTAAACCACATTTTAGGTATCAACACTAAAGAAGTTTTATGGGAGGCACCATGATCTTGTGGATCCGTACAATGTGGCCATTTCCAGAATTATTTCTTATATGTTTGCCAACTGAAAGCCATAGGAAGACTTCCAAAATCTCGGACATACCCTTCCCGGAATTTACACTTTTTCTTCGTTCGGGTCGATGGGCATGGTGGGCGAAGCTTGCTTACAAAGTAATGCTTAATATCCGCGGACGCCTGATTACACTCTTCTGGAGTCCATGTCTGTGGATCTGAACATTGATATTTGCCCTTTTGTCTATGTATTAACGATTTTGGATTAACGCTTTGGTACTACGACCTAAACTACATTTAACATAGTACATGCACTGGGAATAGTAATCTTGGGGGGGGGGGGGGGGGGGGGGGGGGCTTAAATCGATTTTACATGGCCATAATCCTCGCACTTGGTTCTGTCGTTGTTTAGCATTACGAAAACACGCCTATATAAATACATTGTAATCTTTATAGCCGAAAAAATCGATTTTACATGGCCAAAATCCTCGCACTTGGTTCTGTCGTTGTTTGGCATTACGAAAACACGCCTATATAAATACATTGTAATCTTTATCGCCGAAAAAAATGAAAATTTTAAGATGAAAATTTGTGATATTTTTCTTATTTCTGCTCAAAATATAGATTGTGGGTACTCGTTAGAACCGCCTCATCGAGGCGGTTCTAACGAGTACCCACAATTAATATTTTAGAGAAGAAATAAGAAAAATAAGGTTTATGCCAAAAATAAGGTGTTGTGCCGTGTGGCGGTCGTAAAACGTCGCCCCATACATCAACCATAGTGCAGTTTATATATTTTACTTTTGGTCCTTTGAGAACATCGTGAATATTCTGAGAAATCAGAAATAAATTATTGGTTTAGACTCAGTCTAGACAGGTTTTTAATTATTTGGACCCCATTTTGATTTATATCAGTCTTTGAATCGACTGCCTATTCGAAATTCGCAAAATTGCAGTACGTTTCCTCTGGCTTTCTTTGCCTGATCATTACAGGGTCACTGTTGAGGCTTTATTAGCCGAAACTACATATTATGGCCCATCTTCTTTCTTATGAATGTTTTCATTGCTCTTAAAGGAACTCATTTTTGATTTTTATTTACCCCTGCCAACCCCAGTTTTACTATATAAACGTTAGGTTCAAGGGGGTCAAAATTATATAGGCGTGTTTTCGTGATGGACACATAAATGATTCAGTTCGCATGAAGGTTTTCCTGATCATTGCATTCACTTCTATTCTCTAACTCATCATCTCCGAGAACATAAAACTCAAAATCATTTCAGAGATAAAACAACTATGAGGACTCGACAGCATGGAATATCTGAAATGCTGGAGCAAAAGAAAATCAACAGTTAAACCACGACAAAACCGAGAGCGAGGAGTGTGGCCACGTAAAATTGATTGAAGACCCACCACCCCAGTCAAGCCCTTTTAACTGACCGTTCCAAGGCGGGTATTCCGTTATGGTTAATTACTTCTCATGGCTTAATTTTGCATGGATGTATTGTTTACGTATTTTTATTTTGGATAGCCGTTTTTGCCATTTTGTGGGAAAGTAACTGTCATTTAGGCTATCAGCAAGTGATGTTTTCATTGGGGTTTAGTAATTTCATGTTCATGTTAATTTCCTTTTGGTGTCTCTGATTGGAGGTGTGAGGTGATTGTATAGGTCCCTGATCATTACCATCACTCATTACAAACACGCCTATACGAATATATTGTAACCTTTATCGCCGAAAAAAGGAAAAAATCAAGATGAACAATTGTGATATTTTTCTTATTTCTGCTCAAAATATAGATTGTGGGTACTCGTTAAAACCGCCTCCGCGAGGCGGTTCTAACGAGTACCCACAATCAATATTTTAGAGGGAGGCGGTTCTAACGCGTACCCACAATCAATATTTTAGAGCAGTATTAAGAAAAATAGCATTTACCCCTGTAAACCCAAATTTTACTAGTATATAAAATGGGGTTCAAGGGGTCAAAATTATAGAGGCGTGTTATCATGATGTTTATATACCTTCCTTTACCAAGTATCCTATAGTAAGAGACCACCTTTGGGACTTTTTCAACTTTTGACTTGAAGACAAAATTATGGTTTATATGTCTGTTTAAATAAACACCCTTGGAAACCTCATTTTATACAGAAAACTGTTTTAGGGTTTCTTGTGAGTACCAGTTACTGTTTTAGGGTGTCTTGTGAGTACCAGTTGACCGAAATTAAGTAGTATAATCCAGAACGTCTCAATACAATTACCCCAATCCTCCCAACTAACCCACCAAAGGGAAAACAATACGAATACGAGATAACTAATCGCTAATGAAAAACAAAAAAAAAAAAAAAAGGACAGTTACTTACCCACAAAATAGTCAAATTGATATCCAATTATAAAAGTATATAAACAATACGAAGACGAACTATAACAATTATACACAAGACAGAAGAAAAGACTTTGAACGGTCAGTGAAAAATGAAAAAATGTATTTCACTCTAGGGGCGGGGTGGGGTGTTGGGTTAAATTTATTGCATTTAGCTCTATTTACAATGTTATATACTTATCATTTTATTTCTGAACTAAGACATACACTGTGGGTATTCGTTAGAACCACATCAGAGGGCACGCACGATCTTGTGTTGGAGTCAACAAACGTCACAACGCAATTCACCTGTAAATCCATTTACAGAACCGTTGAACATAGCAATATCCGGCATGAACGTGTACCAAATATTAATATAATATTGATACAAAGTACGTTTGGTCCACCTACGAGAACGGAGCGTTGCACAAAAGATAGATAGGAAGTTAGTTTGATTCGTATGCTTGCTTCCTGTAGCGTTCCACAGAAATAAAACCGGAATTGTCTGCTGAGACCGATCACAATCGTGTTCTGAATTATAGAGGAGCCTTTGAGAAGAATTGGCCAGAAAAAAGTATTAAAGTCCTGCAGCAGCTACTCGCCGTATTGACACATATGTGCCTAGGGTATAACAATCAACGTAGACATAGAACAGACGCCACAGAATGCTACCGGGTCTTAGCGCCAGCCCCGCCCCGCCAGGATAAAATAATAAAAAAAATACTGACCGTTCCAAGGAGGTACTTTTGTTGTGGTTTATTGTTGTTACAGTTTGCCTTTGCATGTAAGCAATGCTAATGTCCAAGTTGGATACCCAATTGGCCATTTTGTTAAGGGGGATGGGAACACCTGGCATATTTTTCGCCATTTTTCAAAGGGAGACAACTTTCGGGACTTCCTGTTTGCTTTTCTATACGCCCTGTCCCACCCTAAAAGAGATGTACTCTTAAAAAACGAATTTGCTCGTCAGGAGCAAATTCTATTCTTTAGGAGTTGATCCCTATTGACATGGGAGGCAAACATACTTTTGCAGAGTTGCCTCCCCTGAAGGTGTTCCCGTTCCCCTTAACTGTCCTTTTGGCGTTTACCAGTTACGGGGAAGTTGTTTTTATTGGTGTTTCTTTCCATGAGGTGTCCTGCATGGGCGGTGTGAGGTTACTGTATCAATTCCTGGCCATTGCCTTCACTTCTAATCTGCACTATTTGCTTGAAGTACTGGCAGCTATTTTTGTAACTCTTACAATTAAAAGAATTACTAGGTGACCCTTAAATTGGAAATTGAGCTGCACCAAGCTGGTTGATGGAAGACTTTATGCCTCATATATTGATTAAAGCGGCAGTTTGTGAACCTTCTCCATAACAACATAATTAAAGGTAAGGGTTGAATAATCATAATGTCTGACCTTGACCCATTAGTTTTGTTCACGCCTGTAGTTATTTGCTAATTGGATTAATGGGGTTGGTTTACGTGCTATCAGCGTGGGACTTTATCACTTTCTAATTTATCCAGTGGTTTGCAATGGTAGTGTTTGGGCCGATTGTTCTTTGTGTTTTAAATCGAACGAAAGCTTTTCCAAAATTGGACTTATGTTGCTGTCGTCAGACCGCGCAAATAGCATTTCTGAGAATCAACACGAAAACATGCCTATATAATTTTGACCCACTTGAACCCTACTTTTATATAGTAAAACTGGGTTTACAGGGGTAAACCTTTTTTTCTTATTTCTGCTCGAAAACATAGATTGTGGGTACTCGATAGAACCGCCTAGTCGAGTCGGTTCTATCGAGTCCCCGCAATCAATGTTTTGAGCAGAAATAAGAAAAATATCACAATTTTTCATCTTAAAATTTCCATTTGTTTTGGCCGAAAATTGATAATGCATTTGTATAGACATGTTTTCGTAATGAGTTGGCATTGACGCCACGTTATTCTTGTCCCTGTAACGTTAGACTGTTGTGTAAAACTAGATGGTTACCGGTTTGTTTGTATGTTTCATTTGAGCCCCGCCAAGAGAATTTGTGTCTTCGAGCATTCCGTCATGACAAATTTTAACTGTGCATGCCCAGCCATTCAGAGAGGCCAGGGATATGGCTTTCTGTCTGAAAGTTCCTCTTGATTCACTGCTTGTATGAGCGAGCAGCGAAGGTTCTGGCAAGACTGCGCGGATGCGCAGGCTCGCCTGAACCTTCTCTTCTCGCATAGGCGATAAGTACCAAAATCGCTTGACGGGGCCCATTTGCTTTGATGTTTAACGTCACCATCAATACTAAATGTGTCAGTTTGGAGACGTTGCTTCCAACTGTGTGGAAATCTACCCGACATTAATATGGAATGACATCTCAAGCCCTGTCGTCCAATGAAACCAATAGCGTTAATATGCACTGGACGGCTGACTCGCACTACTTTGCTGGACAGGCTTACACCTTCTAAGCAGTTTACCAGTGCTCACGTACGGCCAGTTCCATCAGTGTTCGTTTACTTGGTGTATTTTTGCTTCCAAAGGATCTAACTATTCGGAACATATTCTGCTCTACGTGGAAGTACCATGCAGCCCGGTCTATATCTTTAAGCCCAGATGGACGGGACTCGTCGGTTACATGTAAAATTCAGACTGAGCTCGTGTGCCAGAACATTTGGCAAACAGTACAGACTCAGATCAGACATCACAGAACGAGGTGCCGGGCATTTTTGCATTAAGTAAGGAAATGAACGCATGAAACAAAACAGTCTCTAAGTCCCTGTTCATGACCATTTCTCTAGCTTACTGTCAGACACAATCGACCCACTAGTGCTGCCCATGCTTTGCATAGTATTCGTGACTTTTTTAAGTTAGAAACCTGTTTCTCTACTTTGTGTAGCGTTTTTACATCTTGATATGCAGATATGAGCTTAGTTTGTCCATATTATCAGTCAACCACGCCTTTGACACTCTTAATCCCCCTTTTATATAAAAAACTGGGGTTTACAGGGATATACATTATTTTTCTTATTTTGTGCAGAAATAAAAAAACATATTAGGATGCTAACTGAAAAAAAATATCGATTTGGTGGAAAATTTTACCAACACATTTGAATAGGCGTTTTTTTCATAATGTTGTATGTTCTGCAAATAACATTTAGCGTAGAAAGATAAACCCTTAAACGGAAACCTCGCCTTTTTGCACAGTAGTCACATGTAATGGATTAAATATCGATTTATCTTTAGTTATTTTTGGGGGAACTAGCCTTTGTACTATGGTGTCTGCGGCTTCGATGCCATTTTGTGGGAAAGTAACTGTCCTTTTGGCTTTTCTCTATTGATGTTTCCATTAAGGTCTAGTTGTTTCATGTATTTCCCTTTGGTGTCTCTGATGGGAGCTGTGGGTTAATTGTATTGATTCCTGATTATTGCCTTCACTTCTATTTCGATGCTCGTTTGAACATGTCATTTAGAAGACGGAGACTCCAGTAATGTGAAAGCATTTAATACGTAAGGCTGATCATTCCAAGGCGGTATATCGGTTATGGTTTATTGCAGTCGGTATTTTTTTTGCATGTCAGTCCTGGTGACAAGATGTTATATTTGACAGCCATTTAGCCATTAATTTTCAGGAGAAACTGTCCATTTGGATTTTTTTAGTTGTTCTTATAATAGAGAATCTTACATGAGTGTTCATGTATCATTGAATTTATTAAACGAGTTGAGGAAAAGGAATCAAATGCGAGGCTTTGCCGAGCATTTTATCCCTTTTACTAAAAGAGTTAAATAAATTCAATTATACATGTACACGAATGTAAAATTCATTTTATCATATGATATTTAAAACACATTTTAGTCACGGTTTTAACGAAAATGTCAATAGTCCGTCATTAGTAAACGCGACGCCGCTAATTATCCGTACATGTAACGTTACGGGGTGTATCTTTCTCTGATTTGCATATTTAAGCCACTGGTGGATTATGGAATTTATAACATGGCGAGGGCTGAGTGATAGGTTGTAGGCCTCATATTGAATGATTTGAATTTTGTCTGACATATTGTATTATTCTTCAACATAATCCCATTCAGTATCTGTACACTTTTGCTAGCGGTGTTAAAGTGCCTCAATAGAACTCCTTTTCTTGATTTGAATATTTTCCCGTAAAAGCGTCAGAAGTGCTGTATAGTATGTGTCATTGATTGTTTGTCCCCTTTGGAGAAAGGTTATTAGCAGAATACCATCTGCATCCCAGAAAACCTAGGTCATAACCTTCCAGCTGATGGAACAGTCTTTGCTTTCTTTGGCGGGGTGAGCCAGGGTGCTTCCATTGTTTCGTTTGTTGTTTGGCCTCCTGGGTAAAATGATGGACCTATGTTGCATTCATAGTGACAAATCTCTGAAGAATGTTGGCGGGATCTAAGATTAGCGCGCGATACTATGCGCTCTGATCAACTGTCCAAAAATCTTGGTACCCATCTGTCAGAATGGAATGTACTCTTTCCTGTGAAATGCCAACTTTACTGGCTATATCTTTGTGTAACTCCTCTGTCAGTCAGTCATAACAATAGCATGGACTTTATTGAACTTTTCTGGGGTTGCAGCATCAACATGCCTTCCAGGAGGGGGTCATTCTCAAGGCTCTGTCTGCCACACTTAAATTCCGCCACCTACCTTTTATTGTAGCATATGAAGGGGCATCTTTCTCTAGTGCTGCTATCATATAATTATGTGTTTAACCTTTTTATGCAAATATACTGAATCCCTGCTCTTTCACCGATTTTGATCATTTTGAAAATGCTGCTAAGTAGAAGTAAAACAAAGATCAGGAATTGATACAATTAACTTACTCCACCCATAAAAGACACCAAAGGGAAAGAAATACAAACATTAAGCGACCAGACCATAATGGAAACCTAAACAAAGGAAGGCCATAAGGACAGTTACTTTCCCACAAAATGGCCATATGGCCATCCAAAACCAAAAGACACAAGTGATACACACAGTAAGTAACAAACAACAACATAAATAAATCGCCACAGAAGAGCCGCCTTGGAACGGTCAGTGGAAGATTTCCACTGGGGGGCTTAAATCGATTTTACGTGGCCACAATCCTCGCCCTTACTTCCGTCGCGATTTAGACAAATAATTTGTTCAGTCCGCATGAAGGCCTCCTAACTCATCAGTGCAACATCTCCGTGAACACAAAAATCAAAGAACCACAGAGGTGAGACAACGGTGAGGACTCGACAGCAAGAAACCACTGAAATGCTGGAGCAAAAGAAAACCAACAGTTAGACTCCGATGAGCCCGACCAGAGACAGAGCATCACGCACCAACCGACATTATCTCTCTAATTTTCAATAAGCCTTTACGTTGGAGCCGTCATAGAATCTGAGGCCTGACCCACCGGCATGCAATTAAAGAGGGAAGCAAAGTTGCCAACCGTGATTGGGTTATCTACCATGCATGCAGTCTGTCGTATAATATCCATGTTGTACCCAATCTTTTTATATCGAAGAATGATTTTACGAAATTGGGTGCTGAAGTCATTGCGGTTATATATTTTTCTGAATTTATATGCTAAGTCACCATAAAATTCGGGTTCCGATAGACCTTGTTGCAGAAGAGATTTAAGTCCAATATTGAATTTTGAAATTAAATCAGAATGGTGTCTATAAAATTTTGAAAAGGCTTTGCGTAGTTTATGGTACCGATAACCCTGATTAAGGAGTTTAGCCGTTAATAATTTATTACGAGTGTTGAAGTCAGTTACATGACTACACACTCTAGCAAATCGAATTAATTGCGAAATATAAACGCCATAGGATGGCGCACGAGGAACATCACCATCCAAAAAAGGAAAATTTACAATCTCAAAATCAAAGTCATCGCGTTTATCATAAATTTTGCATGAAACAAATCCATCTACAATAGATAGATGTAAATCCAAAAACGGGGCCTCGGTATCAGAAAAATTTGCTTTATTTAACTGAAGTTCTAGGGGGTAAATCTGACTGATCAAACCATCAAAATAGGTATTATCAATATTTAATAAATCATCTAAATATCTAGAAGAAGAGCTAAAAGCTTCAATAATTTCAGATTGGTTATCAATGGAAAGCGACAAAATGAAGTCTCTTTCATAACAATACAAGAACAGATCAGCCACAAGAGGTGCGCAATTAGAACCCGTCGGAATACCCACAATTTGTCTAAATAACTTAGTACCGAATCTAATATAAATATTGTCAAGTAGAAAGGTGAGGGCATCACACACTTTCTGACATGACCAAAGTGTATAATTCTTATGCTCTTTAGAAGTGAAAAATGCATTTCTGACATTACATGCAAGATAGAGAGAATCTTCTCTGTGAAAAGCCCATTCAATTAAATCATGAAGCTTTTCTTTTATAAGATTATGAGGAAGTGTAGTGTAAAGAGTGGAAAAATTGTAGGTAGACAGACTAGAAGCACGAAAATGTCTAGATTTCAATTTATTTAAAACCTCATTCGAATTTTTTATAGACCAAAACAGATTTCTTCCTGATCTTTCAAAGACTTTATCACAATATTTAATTACATGCGTTTTAATAGCAGTAAGACAGGAAGTTAATAATTTAGAAAGTTCAGTAGTAGTGCAAGAACTAGAATTTGCAATAAACCGTGCTTTGTAAGGTTTTTTATGAAGTTTTGGTAACCAGTATAGCGTAGGAAGCTTGTCTTGGCCTTCGTTAACACACACAGCAAACTTGGTGGCTGAAAGACAAACATGTTTATCTACTATAGCTCTCTCTTCAGCTAAAGGCTGAAGTTCATAGGCCATAGTACCACCAAGCTCCTGCTTAAGCGTGTTAACATAGTGGAGCCGTCACACAACGACGACGTTGTTAGCGGCCTTGTCTGCAGGGGCCAAAACAAACTTCTTATGAAATTCTTGAATACCTAGTTTAAGATGACGTAAAGACGTCTTGGGCTTAGGAGGTAATAAGTTAGTATTTTGAGAATAGTAAGAAATGCGTTTATTCACTAGTTTTAAAATGCTAAGTTTCCAGTCCTTAAGGGCTTTATGCTCAACATACTCTCGCTTACACCATCGATTACCGAATTCATTCAAGGAAGCAGCGATTTCATCTCTACATTTACTGAAATCAATTTTAGAAGGAAACCGATATTTCGGTCCTTTAGAAATTATATTCCTTATCCTAGAATCAGGAATAATTTTCAAATTGCCAGTAAATACATGACCAGCAGCAGGATAGCAATACTTTGAGATTTTACAATCACATGAATCAGGAGTATTAGTATCAATATCAAGATCTGAAACAAGTTTATTGAAATTAAAAATGATAGATCTAACAGGTTTGTTATATTTATAGCAAATTATAGGTGTTTCAGTATTTTGAAAATAAGCAGGAATGGAAGAAAGCACCGATCTCTCACGGAAGATACTGGGCAAATCTATAAAATCCATACCCTTATTAAGTCTTAATCGCGACGGAGGTAGGGGCGAGGATTGTGGCCGCGTGGGGTCGGTTTAAGCCCCCTCCCCCCGGTGGGGTTCGTTTCCGCTGGTCGTTCCAAGGCGGTTCTTCTGTCGCGGTTAAATTTTGTTATGGTTTGTCTTTGGGTGTTTTTGTCGCCTATATTATTTTATTTTGGATAGCCAATTGGCCATTTTGTGGGAAAGTAACTGTCATTTCAGCTTTCCACGGTTGATGTTTCCGTTGGGGTCTGTTGTTTCATGTTTGTGTTTCTTTCCCTTTGGTGTCTCTGACGGGAGCTAGGGGTTGGTTGTATCGATTCCTGATCATTGCCTCCACTTCTATTTTGTCTTGTATATTTTAGAGTGCTACCTCGTCGATATAAAATGACCAAAGGAGACCGGTCCTAGGGTACGCGGTCCTATATAATCAAAGAATAGTAGGACTTAAAATGAACATCTGCGTACCTCTATCAAGTCGAGGCTCACACCATATCAATCAGCCCTCGTACATTCTCAGACGCGACGTCATATGATAAATAATGACGTTGCTATATGTAGATCTTTTTTCCCATTCGTGTCTTAGACGGAAGGTGAATTGTAATGGCATCAATTCATGACCATTGTTTTCTCTTCTTCTTTAAATTTTATATAAACTTGAACCCAAATATGATAATAAAATCACCGGGACCGTTCAGTTTCCAATATTATTTGTTTCAATTAAAAATCAAAAATGAGTTCCTTTAAGAGCAATGAAAACATTCATAAGAAAGAAGATGGGTCATACTACGTAGTTTCGGCTAATAAAGCCTCTTCAGTGACCCTGTAATGATCCGGCAAAGAAAGCAAGAGGAAACATACTGCAATTTTGCGAATTTCGAATAGGTAGTCGATTCAAAGACTGATATAAATCAAAATGGGGTCCAAATAATTAAAAACCTGTCTAGAATATGAGTCTAAACCAATAATTTATTTCTGATTTCTCAGAATATTCACGCTGATCTCAAAGGACCAAAAGTAAAATATAAAGTTTGTTTTCAGTTTTTGTCTGTGCTTTTACCAAATGGTGAAGACACAGATCATCTGATCTGGGTTTGGACGGTTTCCAGCGTCTGAAAATATAGGACGCTAGGCATATATGGAACACAATTGGATGGGCAAATACAAAACTACCCAACCGTTACGTTGAAAAAAAAAAAATAAATATACGTAATCTTTGTTCTTCATAAAGTAGAAGTAAAACAAAGATCAGGAATCGATACAATTAACTTACTCCACCCACCAAAGACACCAAAGGGAAAGAAACACAAACATTAAGTGACCAGACCACAATGGAAACTTAAACAAAGGAAGGCCATAAGGACAGTTACTTTCCCACAAAATGGCCATATGGCCATCAAAATAAAAAGACACAAGTGATACACACAGTAAGTAACCAACAACAACATAAATAAATCGCCACAGAAGAACCGCCTTGGAACGGTCAGTGGAAAGATTTCCACGGGGGGGGGGGGGGGGGGCTTAAATCGATTTTACGTGGCCACAGTCCTCGCCCTTACTTCCGTCGCGATTTAGACAAATACTTTGGTCAGTCCGCATGAAGGCCTCCTAACTCATCAGTGCAACATTCAGGCATAAAAACATTTCCCCCCATAATCCCAACGTGGGAAATATCAATTAGGTGCAAGGTTGGGCCAATTTGCTTCTTTTGCTTTTAGGAAGTTGGCGAGGATTGGAATATTTGTATCCTGCGTAGTAGTTGCAGCTCATTGGTGTTGTCTTTTTTCTGCTGACCGTTGTCTGCAGTTTGTTTATCGGTGCATGTCTAACTTTTAATGTGCCCACATATAACTTATGGCTTCTCATCTTAGGATTGCCTGAGATTGCTTTTCTGCAGTTCTTGTGGATTTCCAGAAGAGGATTGTCATGAGTATATTTTCCTGTCGTATATTGATATCGAACACATTGGCTTTTAATGTAGTTATTACATTGGTGATATACGCAACAGTTCATATCGCTTTCAGGTCTACTTTATTATTCAATGCATCCTGTTCGAAAAAGATGTATCGCCTAATAAGGCTGTCTGCAACAGTTCCTTAAGCTGTCTAGAATATGTATGAGTATGCTTATTGCAGCAAAGAGGTGATACATAACAATGAATTTACTGATACCGAAGTGATGAGTCTCGGACCCTAATATGTAATTTCTTCAAACTTCATATCAAACAAACAAACAAATCTTCAACGCCTTCATGTCGACGTGTTGCGAAGCTTATTGCTTTCTGCGAGAAAAAATTAAATCTCATATAAGCTGCGTCAAACTTAATTGTGTCTTTGGCGATTTGCGGTCAGGAGAGGAGGGAAGATGTGGTGTCAGTATGAAGACCAGTTAGGTCAACAAACAACGTAGAGCGCTTAAGTAGCCAGTGCGGATGTGTTTTTGTTGTACGTACAGTATATATTGAAGACACAATTCCCATGTTGCTGCTCAAAGATTTTATATAATACTATATATAGGAATCCCTGGTCGAGTGTGTGCAGAGATAGCACTGTTATCTGTGAATGATTAATATATCAAATAATTTAACGTTACGTTTGAGAATAGATAAGACTCCCTGTCTGAAACACAAAGATAAATCATGTTGGCCTTTGAGTACTTGTAGTTATAGGCATTGTTGCACTTGAATATGGTCTGTATACATGGTGTATTAGAAAAAAAAAACAGTAATGTAAGCATGAGGCGTAGTTGTGTGCATTTCTGACTGTTTGCCATTCCGTCAACTCAACAAGTACTGAAACTTGCAGTGTACAAGTCTTTCTGGGCCAGAGTTACTAGATTTGGTGAATGAGGTCTCATTAATAGTTCTTCCATTATGGAATAACTGAAAACCAAATGACTAGAAAACCGCTATGACCGTTATGACCGTTATGACCGCTTATTTATACAGCATTTACATGAGAAAAAACAAAGATTTTATAAGGCATCATGTGAAGAATCCATGTAATAAACACCCCATGTAAATACATCTTTATATGAGCCCCGCAAAGCGAATTTGTGTCTTCGAGCATTCCGTTATGACAAATTTTAACTGCGCATGCAAAGCCATTCAGAGGGGCCAGGGATATGGCTTTCTGTCTGAAGGTTCCTCTTGATTCACTGCTAGTATGAGCGAGCAGCGAAGGTTCTGGCGAGACTGCGCGAATGCGCAGGCTCGCCTGAACCTTCCCTGCTCGCATAGGCGATAAGTACCAAAATCGCTTGACAGGGCCCATATATCTTTATCGTTTTTGTTACAGGGGCATAAATTATGTTTCTTAATTCTGTTCCAAGAAATGGGTTGTGGGTACTCCTTAAAACCGCCAAATTAAGCACCCACAACCTTTGTTTGGGCCATGTATAAAAAAAAATAGCACACATTCTCATAAAAAGATCCCCTTTATGAGAAAATACCAAATGCATTACGTCACACGGATGCGTTATTGTAATGGTATGCAAAAAGGATCTCACTCGGGTTTTCATTGTCATTACGCAAACACGCCTATACAAATACATTACCACCTTTATCGCCAAAAAAAAATGAAAATTTTATAATGAAAAATTGTGATATTTTTCTTATTTCTGCTCAAAAATATAGATTGTGGGCACTCGTTAGAACCGCCTCATTGAGGCGGTTCTAACGAGTACCCACAATCTATATATAAGAGAAATATAGATTGTGAGTACTCGTTAGAACCGCCTCATTGAGGCGGTTCTAATGAGTACCCACAATCTATATATTAGAGCAGAAATAAGAAAAATAAGGTATTTCCCTGGAAACTCCAGTTTTACTATATAAAAGTGGGGTTCAAGGGGGACAATCTACATAGGCGTGTTTTCGTGATGTGCTCCCAAGTTTTGATAAGCTTGGAAGGGGGCATATTGCTTCTGGCTTGTCAACTCCTTCGTTTGTTCGTTCGTTCGTGCGTACATCACGCATTCTTGTGCATAGTTTAAGAACCATATTTGGTAGTGTTTTGAAATTACATATATGGGTTCCTCGTGAAAACTTAGGCGACACGTATTTTTTCTCATCCGAATTATCTCCCATTTTAGAGTTAATTCCCATTCCTCTTTAAGAAAATAACAATTGAATCTCGTGTGCAAAATGTCTCAAAAACATTTTAAGCTAGAGCCTTGACATTTAGTGTACTGGTTGGGACTGAGTAGGAAATCATCCGATAAAATTTTCTACCATTGTAGTGAAATTGCGTTGGAAATATGGCCCTTTGCAATTTCTGGCTATTTAATCGTAATGCTATATTCTGCATCGCATATATTTAGAGCGATGCATGCTAGTGTTGTGAAATTTCACATATGCATGCCCGGTGGAAACACAGGCGACCAAATTATCCAAATTATCTCCCATATTAGAGTGTGATCCCTAGAGTGCAAGATATCTAAACGAATTTAAGATAGAGCCTTGATATTTGGTTTACTGACTAGGACTTAGCAGGAAAACGCCTGATTAAATTTTCAATCCGTTTAATGGACTGTTGTTGGAGTTATGATCCTTTGTAGTTTCTGGCCATTTAATCGTGTTGCTTTCTTGTACAGAGCATAACTTTACAACCATATATGGTAGTATTTTGGCATTTGGTATATGGGTTCATCATGACAAAAAGGTGACCTATATTTGTTTCTTATCCGAATTATCTCTCACCTTAGATTTATTTTCCTTTTATTAAAGAAACATTGGATTCTCCTGAGCAAAGTTTTTAAGATAGAGCCTTGATATTTGGTATATCGATTTGGACTGAGGGGTAGATTCTCTGGTTTACTGTTTAACCAATTTAATTTAAATTTTATCGGGGTTATGGCACTTTGGGTTCCCTGCCGTTTAACCGTGTGCTTTAACGTACATAGCATAATTTTAGAACATTGTATGGTCATAATCTAAAACTTCATGTCCATAGTAGTGATTTGAAATTCCATATATAGTTAGTTAGAGCCTTGTTATATTGTTTACAGATTGGAACTGATTACAGTTTCAACTAATGTAATGACTTTTTTTGGAGTTATGAACTTTTGAAATATCTGTCTATTTAAACGCGTTGCATTATTGTGCATATCATAATTTTAGTACAGCGTATGTTAATAATCTGAAAGTTCATATATATTGATTCCTCATACAAATTAAGTCTTGTGTTTGTTTCTATCCGAATTATCTCTTATTTTAGAAATATTGGAATCTTGTGTGGCAGATATCTTAAAAAGTATAAGAGCTAGAGCCTGGATATTTGGTTCATTGATCGGGGCTTAGGAGGCGACAAAATTATCTCACACCTCCCATCCAAGTCGTCACCTTAGGGAAAGAAACACCAGCATAAGACAACTTCACAATCATGAAAACGCCACGAGCGGAAAGCCAAAAGGACAGTTATTTTCCCACAAAATATCCAAACGGCTATCCAAAATAAAAAGATATTAGCAACACATACATGAAAATACGCACTATAAAAATAAAACAAACAAGATGAGCCGCCTTGGAACGGTCAGTAAATAGTTATTTACTGGGGGGAGGGGGGGGGGGGGGGGGCTTAAATCGCTTTTACGCGGTCACAATGTTCGCTCTTGATTCTGCCGTGGTTTTGACAAATAATTTGTTCAGTCTACATGAAGGATTTATGACTCATTAGTGCAACATCCCCGAAAACATAAAGATCAGACGAATACAGAGATGAAAAAAAAGAAGTGGACTCGATTTCATGAAATAACTGGAAAGTTGGGGAAAGAAAGCCCAATAGTTGGACTCCGGTGGACCCGATCGGGGACAGAGCATAAGGCAACCACAATGTTTAAGTAGGTTGGTATGCCGGAGTCGTCAAACAGCCTGAGACCCGACCCGCCGGTTTGCATTTAAGAGGGGAGCAAATTGTGTTTAGTCTGTCGTCTAACATTCAAGTTGTACCCGATCGTTTTTTACATCGAAGACTGATTTTAGAAAACTGAGTACCAAAATCATTGCAAGTGTGGATGACAATACACTACGATAACACATCCGTGCGACATGGTGCATTTTCTCACATCTCCAAAATGGTTACTTTTCTGATGAAAAGCTGAAATATTTTGCTTATTTATGCTTCAAACATAGGTTGTTGGTGCTCGTTAGAACCGCCTCATTTAGGCGGTTCTAACGAGTACCCACAACCTATGTGTTGGGACAGAAATAAGAAAAATAATGCATACCCCCTTAAACCCCAGTTTTCTCTATATAAAGTGGGGTTTAGGGGTTTTCCTTTCACGGACATGTTCACGTGATGATTAGGGATAAGAAAGATATTTATTGGAGGTTTAACGTCCCCATCAACACTTTTTAGGTCATTTTGGAGACGTTGCTTCCAATTTTCTTTGGAATTTTTACCCGACATTGAGATGAAATGACATCTCAATCTCAGCCGCCAAATGATCCAATAGGATTTATATGCATGAACGGTCCGACTCGCACCACTTTGCCATGTTAGGCTTAGACCTTCTAAGCGGTTTACCAGTACTCATGTGCGGTTGTTTTCAGTTCTGCGTGGAAGCCTCGTGCGCCCCAATCTATTTCTCCAAGCACGGATGGGCTTGTACGTGTACTAAAACTATTGCAGACACGTGTTTGTTTCTTATCATTACGAGAACACCCCTATACAAATACATTGTAAATTTTACCGCGTAAAAAACGACAATTTTAAGATAAAAATGTTCACGTTTTTCTTATTTCTGCTCAAAATATAGGTTGTGGGTACTCGTTAGAACCGTCTCAATATGTTTTTCATATTTCTGCTCAAAAATATAGTTTGTGGGTACTAGTTAGAAGCGCCTCAATGCTCAAAATATAGGTTGTGGGTACTCGTTAGAACCGCCTCATTGAGGCGGTTCTAACGAGTACCCACAATCTATATTTTTGAGCAGAAATAAGAAAAATAAGGTTTACCCCTGTGAACCCCAGTTTTACTATATAAAAGTGAAGTTCAAGGGCGTCAAAATTATGTAGGCGTGTTTTCGTGATGAAAACGAGATAGTTCAATGACAATTGAAAGGGCGTGTTGTTATTGCATTTTATGTCTCGTGTACAGTTCAGCATTATTTTGTGGGTTTTTGCCCGTAATAATGAGGTAATAGTACTATTTCGTGGGTGTTATTGGTGGGATGAAATATTTAATTGTCCGCTATTCCCGAGATACTTTTACTTTTTCTTAGAAAATAGAGACATATTAAAACAAATTTCATTATGTTATTGATATGAATGAAACCAATTCCAATAAAGTTGTGTTTGTTATATATCTTTTGGACGGATTTCAATTAACACCATGCATAACCATACATAACATATTCATATTACCAATTTTAATGTATATGCTTAAGGTACCACATATGGCATTATCATGCGACAAGATGACAACCCACAGGTAATTGCATTCAGTTCCGCTAACACCTCGCTGATGAAAAGAGTTTGAAAATGTCAAACACAGGGAGATTGAAATCCATTCAATTTTGAATCACATTATAGCATGATTTCAACGAGACGAATTAATACCAGCTATGTTGATGAATGACAATACAGTTAATATAGAATTACTCAGCAAAGTTTGCGTTTCTCGACGCTTGAACAATTCTGGTAACATTCAAATTACGATATAGCGAAATAAGGGAGTGTTTTATGCGTCTATGGTCTAGCCATTCGAGGAGGAATCTTAAATTATCAGGGAAATTTCACGGCGGTTGAACTAAAAGATTTTCAGTTCTGTTTTCATTTTTCAGTATTTGTTTCATACGCCCCGCCAATTTGAGCTTGAAGAAATAAATGGGCTATATGATGCTTCCACGCAGAGCTGAAACCAACTGCACATTAGTGCTGGTAAACCGCTTAGATATTCTAAGCATGCGCAGGGAAAGTGGTGCGTCCATGTAAATAAACCCCATTGTTTTCATTGGGCGGCAGGGCTTGGGACGTCATTTCATCTCAGGGTTGGGTAAAAGTCCCACAAAAGTGGAAGCAACGTCTGCAAAATTACCTATACAGTGTTGACGGGGACGTGAAACAGAATGTTTGCACAAAATAAACGAACATAAACACAAAATCTGAATACATATAGCAAAGAACAGTGGCGTTGTGGTTGCCAAAACAAAATAGGGTTGGTATATCAAGTTCAAAATAGAAGCGAAGGCAATGATCAGGAATCGATACAACTAATAGCCCAAACCTTCCATCAGAGACACTTAAGGAAATGAAACGCCAACATGAAATAATTATACTCCAATGGAATCATCACTAGCGGAAAGCCAAAAGGACATCCTTTCTCACAAAATGGCCGATTGGCTATCCAAATTAAAATGATATAAGCGAAACACTCACTCCGAGACGAACTATAACAAAAATAAACCGCGACACAAGAACCGGATCAGGAATCTATACAATTTACCCACATGAACTAACTAGACCCTAATGAAAATATTAACAGCGGAAAGCCAAAAGAACAGTTACTTTCCCATAAAATGGCCAACTGGCTGTCCAAAACAAAAACATTTCATCGATACCACACATTCAGAGACGAACTATCACAAAAATAAACAGAAGAACCGCTTTGGGACGTTCAGTGAAAAATCCGTGAAATAAACACCCCCATCAGTTTATATAAAGAAAACCGGGGTTTAAGGGGGTATACATTAATTTCTTTATTTCGGCTCCAAGACATAGATTGCAGGTACACTACAGACTTACCTAATTTCGTCGGTTCTAACGAGTTCCTTCAAATTATGTTTTGAGTATATCACAAATTTTCATCATAATATTAACTGTTATTGAAATGTGAAAAATCCGCTATATCAAACGTTGGCGAAATGTATGCCATCACGTGAACAAGTCCGTGAAACGAACACCCCCTTACACCCCACTTTGTATAGAGAAAACTGGGGTTTACGGGGGTAAACATTATTTTTCTCATTTTTGCTCCAAGACATTGGTTGTGGGTACTCGTTAGAGCCGCCTCAATGAGGCGGTTCTAACGAGCACACACAACCTTTGTTTGCAGTATAAATAAGAAAGATATCATGGATTTTCATCCGAAAAATAGCCATTTTGGAGGTGTGAAAAAATGCACTATGTCTTACGGGTGTGTTATCGTAATGGATCTGAGTGGTTGATTGTAGTTCATGTCGAAATGAAAAATGAACGTTTTGATTATGTTCATTACGAAAACACGCCTTTTCAAATATATTGAAAAATAAAAATCCACCAAAACATTTTGTGTTAAAAAATTCTGATATTTTTCATATTTCTGCTCTAAAACATAGGTGGTGGATATTCGTTAGAACCGCCTAGTGGGGGTTCTAACGAGTACCTACATTCTATTTTTTTAGCAGAACTCAAAAACAAAAATAATATTTACCCTGTAAAACCCAGTTTTACTATATAAAAGTGAGGTTATGAGTGTGTGTGTGTGAGGGGGGGGGAGGGTATAATAAGAAATAAAGATAATGATAACAATAATAATGAAAACACTGGTATTGTTGCTGGTGTCAGTTTCCTATAATATTTATCCTGGATGTGTTTGACGGAGACGGGGCGGGAAATGGAGTGTAAGAAAGAGGATATTACATTAAATTGCTATTCTGGTGCCGAATTTGCAATTATTTAGTCAAATGTAGTGGAATCTGACAATGTCTGCACTGGAGGCGAGGGTTGGTGTATTTCTATTATGTCGGTAGTTTCTGTTTGTCGTTTCCTGAATAACACTGTCCTACAAATTCAGACAGGTTAAGAAGGGGTGATGGTAAAGCAGATTTGTGTTCATATAGACATACGCAAGAAAGTAGCTACCGTCAATTTTTACGCTTCAAATTATTGTTAGTTGTTCTGACTCTCTTTATTGCTTGGATATTTTGAATATCGAATGATTGGAAATACGCAGTGCAAGATCATGATCGCCCCGCCCATCGAGGCTTAGAGAAAAAGATTGGGCTGCATGGTGTTTCCACGCAGAGCTGAAACTGATCACACATGAGTACTGGTAAACCGCTTAATAGGAATTAGCCTGCACAGGCAAAGTGGTGTAAGTCAGACCATCATTTGGCGGCCGGACTTCCGAGTTAATTTCATCTCAATGTCGGGTAAAATTCCCACAAATTTGGAAGAAAGGTCTCCAAAATGACCTAAAAAGTGTTGACGGGGACGTTAAATCTCAATTCAGACAAACAAACAAAACAATCTATGGAACAATCGTGTCGGCGTCAGTTGGTATCTACCGTAATGATCCTAGGTATTGGGACAGACAGGCCTTAGCATTCGATGCAAACCCAGATATGACTGCACCTGAAGGAGCAGTCGGATCAGGGTCTACACAACTTGCCTTTTTGTCTGCACATCTTGGACTCCTTGTTGGAGAGTGAAACATTTTTTTTAAAAAGGAGACTTATAGAAAGTCCTCAAGGCGTCCTAAGTTTTTGGGTTTCTTCGGCTATTGCACGTTTATTCGGTTATCTTCGGATTGTACGTACCGTTACACGACGTTTAAGCTCACATCGTCTCATGGCAATGGTGTTACACGGGACAGTTGATTGGAAGTGATACATATCCAATATAAAATGCATATTATGAGGCAAAAACTACGGGTTTTGACACAAAATACAATTCTATTCTGCTTTTAAGACCGCCTAAAATTAAGACTAATTCTGCTTTAAAAAACCTAGTTTGAAGGTTGCAGTTATTTTTTCGTTGTATTTTCTGCATACAGTGTCCTCATGTCATGGACCACCTTTGGGACTGTTCAATAGTGGTTTTAAATACCACTTTTTAATACCACTTTTGAACAGTCCCGAATGTGGTCTTAATATGGGAATTTTACTGTATGTTTTATTCTTTAATAAAAGGAAAATTGCACTGCCCCTCGTTGGTACACAGGCTCGTGACCTAATTTTCTTGCACACCAGACAAGGAAATCCGTGATTTTACCCTGGGATAGAAATTTATGTTCTGACCCTGGTGTTCCGACCCCAAATCGAATGTAACCGCGTGTTTGATAAATGCACTGGTTGATTACAACCTCATGCGCGGCGTCGTCAAGCGTGATGTCACTAAACATTCCTGTTGTGTCATCACAAAATGGCGGACGTCGGTAATCGAAGTGACAGCAGCATTAAAATTCGCAATAGAAATGGAAGGTATGCAAGAAAAAGAATCCAATATGAGTGTGAGGGGTGGATAGAAAAATCCGTCCCTCGGGATCACTGTTCGGCATCACTCGGCAAGCCTCGTGATGCCGGACAGTGTCCCTCGGGACGGATTTTTCAATCCACCCCTCACACCCATATAAGATTCTTATATTCTTGCACACCGGACAACGAAATCCGTGATTTTACCCTGGGATAGAAATTTATGTTCTGACCCTCATGTTCCAACCCAGGCAACTAACATAAATGCGCTTCAATTCTATTCAACTGTCGGAACTACTTCCGCACTACTTTTATTTTGTAAACAATAAACATGTGCGAGCTGTCAAAACTAACCGGAGGTGTTGAGCAAGAAAAAGAATCCAATATTGGATTCTGTTGTAGATGGGCGTTTCCAACCCTCGGGATGACCGTGCTGAGCGGAACCTCGGCGTAGCCTCGGTTCCGCTCAGCACGGTCATCCCGAGAGTTGGAAACGCTCGGCGTAGCCTCGGTTCCGCTCAGCACGGTCATCCCGAGAGTTGGAAACGCTCGGCGTAGCCTCGGTTCCGCTCAGCACGGTCATCCCGAGGGTTGGAAACGCTCTTCTACAACAGAACCCCATAGCAGATTCTTATATTCCAACCCTGGCCAATATAAACCATCATTAGTGCAACACACTTATCAAGCAATACATGTATTCAATAAAAGGCTAAAATTTACAAGAACAATCATGGAGTTCCGAGGTCAAAAGACGAAGCTCTTGTCACCAGGAAGAAAAGAAAAAAATCGCAATGAACGAGCTTCACAACAAGTGCTTAAGGGGAATAGATACACCGTCAGTGGAGGCAACTCCTGCAATAGTATTTCTATCTCCCATGTCAATAGGGGTCAACTCTTGCAGAAAACCGAACATGAAGTCACGAGAGTTGTCTCCCTTTGAAAAATGGCGGTACAATCAGCCAGGTGTTCCCATTCCCCTTAGAAGCGATACAATCGGCCCTCTCTTTCTCTCAAAGTTGTTGATTAGACTACTAGACAGCACTTCACTACAATACACAATTAAGTACAATGACCTGTGTTGTTCGAATGCAACAGAGCAACAATCGCTGTGTGTAGGGGTGGTTGGGAGGGTTTGGCAAAGACATTTTACTACGGTCAAATCCTCGCCCTAGGCTAATGTTCAATTCCCGACATTAACCAAAAATATAGGTTCGCATTAGGTTTTCTTCCTCAGTCAATTCATAATCACAGACGCATATAAATCAAAGTAAAACGCTGAGAGGTGTTTTGTTAGTTTTAAATTATTATTGTAGCCTTAGCGTTAATCATGTTAATACTATATTTTGGATAAAGTGAGTGTTTGAGTTTTACGTCTCGCCAATAGCTAAGGTCATACAGAGACGGGACCTCGGCATCTTAAGGGCTAAATAAGGCACCGCTATTGCCAGTGTCTTCAGACTAACGGAGCAGCAAAGACGCAGATATGCATGTACACATGCGCAGTCAAAATATGGGCCTCGCTTCTTATCTTTCTATTCTGTAATTCCTTGGATATTTCAACGAATGGACAGCATAACTCATTCTGGAAACGGTTGCGTATTTCGGCCCTTGTTAATTTGTTTTTATATTTAGCATTGCAACTGTTCATGTTGTCTGTATATTTTCTCGATATATGTGACATGTGATTTTTGTCGGCTTGTAATTGAAGGACAAATCATGACTTTCTGAAAGCGTTTCAACATTTAACCCTTGTCCTGCTGAGCCCGGATATGCCTTATTTTCCAAACAATGAAGATCCAGATCAGATGGCTTCTGACGAAGCAATCTGATCAGGATCTACAGTGTTTGCCATTCAGATTCTGAATTTGTTGCAATAATTTGCATCAAGAATCTGATTGGTTGATAATCGGTAGTGGGTGTGGCATATATGAATATTCAGCAGGACAAATGTTAACTATCCAGGCAAACACTTGAAATTAAAGCAGTAATAGAGGATTCATGTTAATGTCGGAGGATCTTTATTATTGGAATATAAATGGCCTGGCAAATCACGTGTTGTCATAGTGAAACGGTCATTATGTAGTTTCAGTTTGCTTGTTTTTATGCAAAATATAGAAAGTAGATGTAAAACAAAGATCAGGAATCGATACAATTAACTTACTCCACCCATCAAAGACACCAAATGGAAAGAAACACAAACATGAACGACCAGACCATAATGGAAACCTAAACAAAGGAAGGCCATAAGGACAGTTACTTTCCCACAAAATGGCCAAACGGCCATCTAAAATAAAAAGACCCAAGTGACACACACAGTAAGTAACAAACAACAACATAAATAAACCGCCACAGAAGAACCGCCCCGGAACGGTCAGCGGAAAGAACCCCACCGGGGGGCCCAAATCGATTCCACATGGCCATAATCCTCGAAGCCTCCGCTTGTGTAGTGTTTATGCAAATCGCATAAACCAGAGTTCACCTGATCCATCCCTGGCTTTTCCAGACACTCATTTGAGTCTTTAAACCGATGTTCCGTCTCCGTATGACCTTAGCTTTTGGTGAGACGTAACATTCCAACACTAACTCACTTTATACAAAATATTGTATTTGTGAATATATTAATAAAGGTCACATAATCATAGTTCCTTAATTACATGATACACTTGTGCATTGTACGCCAGAACAATGATGCAAGTTTGAG
The DNA here is from genome assembly GCA_963580285.1 of Lucinisca nassula. Lineage (NCBI taxonomy): Eukaryota > Metazoa > Mollusca > Bivalvia > Lucinida > Lucinidae > Lucinisca > Lucinisca nassula. The sequence continues at coordinate 3,891,993 of OY757019.1, read as the reverse complement.
AGAGTAAGAAAAAGTTGCTAATGCGAAGCAGCTCATCACGAAAACACGCCTATATAATTTTGAGCCCCTTGAACCCCACTTTTATATGGTAAAACTGGGGTTTCCGGGGGTATACCTTATTTTTCTTATTTCTGCTCTAGAATATAGATTGTGGGTTGCCCACAATCTATATTATGAGCAGAAATAAGTAAAATCTCACAATTTTTCATCATATAATTTTCTTTTTTTTTTCGGCGATAAAGGTGGCAATGTATATGTATAGGCGTGTTTGCGTAATGTATCAAACGCTAAGGCTACAATGACAATTTAAAACAGACAAACAAAAAAGCCTCTCATTCTTTTATCTACGTATTCTACTTTGATTTATATGTGTCTGTGAGTGAGTGAGTATTTGAGTTTTACGTCCCACCAACAGCTAAGGTCATACGGAGACGGGACCTCGGTTTAAAGACTCATCCGAAAGTCTGGAGAAGCCCGGGATCGATCCTGCGATCCCTGGTTTACAAGGCGAGTAGCGTAACCACTACACCACGGAGGCTTCTATATGTGTCTGTGATTATGAATTGATTGAGGAAGAAAACCTTATGCGAACCTGTATTTTTGTAAATTTCGTGAATGCATCTGAAAATGTCGTCTGATTATGTCGTCTGCCGTAAATTTCGATTTTTTTTTTGCCTACAGGCAAACAGTGTGGGCCCAGGTCAGACTTCTCCTAGAGCTGTCTGATCTGGATTCACAATGTTTGCATCTGTTTTCAAAAATGACTTTTAAAGTAGCCGATGGATAGAAACAGACGACACTTGTTGTGATACGACATTTTATGGGTTAAAGATTCAGCAGCTGAGATTATGTCATCACAACACGAAAACACCCCACCCCCATTTATATAGTAAAACTGGAGTTAGCTTTATGTTATTGATGTTTCCATTAGGGTATAGTTATTTCATGTTTGTGTTTGTTTCGCTTTGGTGTCTGTAATGGGAGGTATGGGTTGATTGTATCGATTCCTGATCATTGCCTTCATTTCTTGTGACAAGGGTATATGTTATTTTCTGATCAAAACATCTACGAGACGGTTCTAAGGAAAACCAATAATCTAGGTTGTGAGAAGAAATAAGATAAATATGATATTTTTATCTGACAATTTTTGTCTCATTTTTGGGTGGTACAATTGCCGATATATTTGATAGTTTGTGAACATAAGGTAGCACTTATCAAACAAACTACAACGATGTGTTACATTCTCTTTTTTTTTTTCGATAGAAATGAGCTGCAATAAACGTTCTGGTTCAATATAAGTACGACTTTTGATACAATGTTTGTGAAAAATAAGAAGAAATGAGGTGTGCCACAAAGACAACACAATCAAATAGCAGAGAACACCGATAGATCATATTTATTACCGCTCCTTTACACCAGCAAGGAGTGCAAGGGATTTATCTTTTTTTTTTTAAACAATAACTTCTTAAGGTTTTATTTTTTTGTTTGTTTGATTCCCGTCAACACTGTAAAGTTCATTGCGGCTACGTTGCTTCCAATTTTGTGGTACTTTTACCCGACATTAAGATGAAATGGCACCTCAATCCCTGCCGCCCAATGAAACCAATAGGGTTAATAAGCATGGAGGTTCTGACTCACACCGCTTTTCCTGGGCAGGCTTAGATCCTCTAAGCGGTTTGCCAATACTCGTGCGTGGGTCGGTTCCAGCTCTGCGTGGAAGCATCATGCAGCAAATCTATTTCTTCAAGCCCCGATGGGCGCGGGCAAATCTTAAGGTTTTACCTTTTATAGGGCACAATTCGTCACACTGGTTCCAAACTTAGGGAGCCCCAGTGGTGACTGCGTTCCTCTGTTTAAAGCGGAAAAAGGAACCAAAACACTGAAAACATTGGTCGGTCGATTCCCTCTGAGTATAGACTTGAAAAATTGTTCTGATCGGGGACTTAGACTTTTTCGTTTAACCCTTAAATCCCTGGGTTGAGTTGTTCAAAGCATCTTTAGCTTAACGAGCTCGTTTGTGGTCAAATTGTTAGCTGTCCTAGCAAGTACAATATCTTAAATTTTGGTATTTTTGCTGAAAAATGTGAGCAGCTTTTGCATTCGCAAAAGCTGCTCACATTTTTTCAGCAAAACATTTAGCATATTTGCCAAATTTAACGCTCAAAGTTTTAGCGATACGTTAACTAACGGGGTCGTTAGTTTTGAACAACTGGCCCCTGTTCTGTAAACAAACCTTGTAGACCCTGTTCAGATGCCGCAGAACACTGTAGACCCTGATCAGCAGCCGCGTTCTGCGGCGTCTGATCAGAGTCTACACTGTTTCCAAACCGCATGCACGATTACAGTCCAGAATCTATTGAAAACCGTCCTACGCAACTCTCTGACCTGTCAGTGATAAGAATAGCGCGGCAATTTTCTATAAATAACTGTTACCTGGATTTTCCACAAATCAGTGACAGTCACGTGGACATAAGCTGTGAATAGTTATTGCGCTTTATAATTTTGGATCCATTGATAAGCAATTGACGCGAGAAACACAAGCATCACAGAACACAGCTAAATTCTTTAAGAATCGTACACGAGTGTGAGGGGTGGATGGAAAAATCCGTCCCAAGGGTCACTGTTCGGCATCACGAGGCTTGCCGAGTGATGCCGTACAGTTAACCCTCGGGATGGATTTTTCTATCCACCCCCACACCCATGTAAAATTCTTTCCGTGCATATCTTCCATTTCTGAACGTGGGATAGAATAATGCAGTCACTCGGTTGCCGACGTCCGCCATATTGGGATGGCACTACAGTGATGTTTACTGACGTCACGTAACGTGCTTTGACGTCAACCTTTCTGAAGGCGCATATGAGGTCGTATTCAACCAGTGCATTTATCAAACAGAGGAGAATATTCGATCTTGGGTAAGAATATAAGGGTTGGAAGAGAATTTCTATCCAAAGCTAAAACTATGGATTTCCTTGTCTGGTGTGCAAGAAGAAAGTTTATTATGGTAACACACCCCTGCGTTAAAATGGGATCTATCATATCCACAGAACAAGCTTTTCTTTCGATGATATTTGTGACATTTTTCTTATTTCCACTCAAAACATAGGTTGTGGGTACTCGTAAGAACCACCACATTAAGGCGGTTTTAACGATACGCATCACAAAAACAAGCCTATATAATGTTTTATACAAGGCAGTTAAACTGGGGTTTACAGGGGTATAGATTATTTGTCTTATTTCTGCTCTAAAACATAGATCTGGGTACTCGTTAGAACCGCCTCGGCAAGGTGTTTCTAACTAGTCCCCACAATCATTGTTTGGAGCAGAAATGTGAAAAATATCAGATTTTTTTTTTTTATTTGTAAATTTTCAATTCTGGGTGGTAAAAGTTTCCAATATACATGTATTTGAGTGGGCTTGTTATCGACATGCCCACAGGCTATGTCTTCGCACAGAAATAAGAAATAATGTATATCCAGCTAATTTTCAGTACTTTTACACGCAATATATACTCAGTATATGTAGTCATTTTGTATTCCTTTTCATCAACAAGTTTATTAAACGAATTTATTAAAGAGTTGAGAAAATGGATGTTATGCGAGGCTTCATTGAGCACTTTATGCCTTTTCCTCAACGAGATCAATGAATTCAATAATACATGAACACGAATGCGAGATTCTATTTACCATATGGAATTTGAAACGCATTTTATTCACGATTGTTTTACAAAATTGTCAATATTCTGTCATAAGTAAACGCGACGTCGTTAAGGACGTCGTACATGTAACGTTACCGAGCATATCTAACTATTTTGCTTATCCAATCCAATAGTGGATTACCCAATTTATTACACGGCGTTATTACATTTTCAGACACGACGTCATATGATAAAAATATTTATATAATCTGCTATCAGACGAATTTTATAAGGACTATCTCATTCAGATCGTATAAAAACTGGTAGACGCATCATCGGCGCTCTTTGAAGTTTTAATGCATAGACGGACACAAATATACGTTGTTGTTTAAGCCGCATAATGTAGCTTTCACATCAGCAAAACGTGATCAAAAGAGTTATTAATACAGCTTTATTTATCGGTATATACAATGAAAGTGAAATGACAAATCACAGATTAAACGGAAGACGAAGCGCCATCTCCTATTGCGTTATTCTTCTAATTACGTACGGAACCACTTTTATCACTACGATAACACATCCATATTACATATGAGCCGGCGCATAACAAAATAGAAGTGAAGGCAATGATCAGGAATCGATACAATTAATCCACAGCTCCCATCAGAGACACCAAAGGGAACGAAACACAAACATGAAACAACAGACCCTAGTGAAAACATCAATAGCGGAAAGCCAAACGGACAGCTGGCCAATTGGCTATCCAAAATAAAATAATATAAGCGATACAAACCATAAAATAATCTAAGCGATACAAACCATAACAAAAATTAAACCGCGACAGAAGAATCTACAATAATACCGGTGTGATCAGCACATACTCATACATTACGAGGACACGCCTATATAAGTTTGACCCCCTCATATCACACTTTTATATAGTAAAACTGGGGTTTAAAGGGGTATATATTATTTTTTCTAATTTCTGCTAAAAAACATAGATTGTGGGTACCTCATCGAGGCGGTTCTATCGAGTCCCCGCAAACTATGTTTTGAGCAGAAATAAGAAAACCGCCTCATCGAGGCGGTTCTATCGAGTCCCCGCAAACTATGTTTTGGGCAGAAATAAAAAAAATATCACAATTTTTCATCTTAAAATTTCTAACTTTTTGGCAAAAAAATGACACTATATTTGTATAGGCTTGTTTTCGTAATGTCAACTTGCGCACCCATCCACTATGACAACACCTTATGCTTCTGTCTCTTTCCATAGGTATCAGCCTATTGTTGGTATATGCGATTTGTGAAGACTCTGATCAGACTGCGCGAATGTGCAGACTGATCTGAGTCTTCGCTGGTCGCTCAAGACAGCTTGTAGATTTGGTCATGCGCTGGCTCATATTGCATTCTATCACATCTCCAAAACGGCGCTTTTTTCTGATGAACATTTGTGATAAATTTCTTCCATACCATATTCTCTGTGATAAGTTTCTTCTATATGCTCTAAACTAGTTGGCGGGTGCTCGTCATAACCGCCTTGTTGAGGCGATAAGTACGATTATCCCCATATCATAGAGCAGAAATATGATAAAGTACACCACTGTGAACTCCGGTTTTCCCTATATAAAGTGGGGTTTATTTCACGGGCTTGATATCGTGTTTTGCGACAATAATCTAAGTGCAATTAGGAATAATGGAATAGAACAAGTTATTATTTTAATCGCATGATAAAGAAACCGTTTGTATTCCACTTATTTTTCTTTCTTTCTTTCTTCCTTTTTTTCTACTTATACTACGATCGGTCACATTTGACCATTACTTGCAGGTATACATTACATACACTCCAGGTTTGCAAGGTTGTGAAAGCCTACTCAGTAATCATGTAATTACGGCAGGGGTCTTTAACCTGCACTTGAGATGACTCTTCCTGCACAGGGGGGCTTCCAGTCAACGTGCCGATCCGAAGGACATGCACTTTTTGTCATCCATCCCTGCAAATGATGCCAATGGAGGGTGTTCTGTCACCGAAATGATCACCGCCTCCGGGGATCGAACCGGGGGCCTCTAGCATCAGAGGCAAGTGCACTAACCACTGAGCTATCACGCTAAGGGAAAGAAACACAAACGTGAAACAACTAGACCCTAATGGAAACATCAATAGCGGAAAGCCAAAAGGACAGTTACTTTCCCACACGTTTCAATTTGATGAAACACTGTAATATTTTTTTTGTGAATTTCTCTAAACTTCCGCGCATCTTTGAGAAGTACTCGTATATTATCTTTTTGATGAAATCATAAATTAAGTAAACTGTGTATCAATGATTTCTTTATTTATAGTCGGCGTGAAAGTTTAGATTTTTGCCAGACATATATATTACGGCGGCCTTACAGTAAAACAATCCCCTTACCCACAATGTAAATTGGGGCATCTTCCATGTTCAACCATATTTCAGCAAGTCTAATGCTTCCAATATGAGGCATATAATTTGACAGGAAGACCATTTACCTTTCAGAAGCAGCTAAAAAATTTGGGTGTTGTGCGGCAAATCTTTGCCTTTTCGGCAGTCAGTGTCAACAAACCCATACCGCAGCGAATAAATCCAGGCATTTCCAGTGGCCAATCAGCACAATTTTCTGGTTCAATTTAAATCAGCTGCTTTTTACAATAGCAAATACCTACTAATATATCTTCTAATAAACAATATTACTTCTCAGAAAAATAATGGCTTAGCACCAAATCCAATCAGAAGCAGCAGAATATTCAATTCTGTACTGAAAGCTCTCTCCAAAGCAAGTATAGCTATCACAAAGACGAATTATTTACTGTAGTGCAACCTTACACACCCAGCACGCAACGCTGTCATTATTTTCCAAGTAAAAGTTAAAGTCGGCTTGTTTGAAATGCGTTAAAATACATTTTCCTAAAATGATGTTAAGGCACATATTATTATCATCATTATCATCGAAAACTTAGATGTACTTAGATCAAAGGTGGTTCAAATAAGACTATTGACAGCAGTGTTGCGTGCACAATGCAGTTAGAACTACAAATAATGGGACGCCGTCATGCACTTTAATTGAGAGGGGTCATGACCGTTTACCTCTGCGAATCAGGGTTGCTCTGGACTTGTTGCATTAACTGAAAGTCGGTATGTCTACTCAGCAGTAAATGTTAACCAGATATCATTTGAGGATAAGTGAAGCCAATGGTATGACACTTATTATCCTATTTGAAGTAGAAAATACGGTATCCCATCCCATTGGCTGTCGTTTGTTTTCTACTGAGCCTCCTAATGTAGCCGTGTCTTTGCAGTTTCGTATTTGTTGATTAGCATTGTGTTGGCGCAAGTGATATTTACATTGTGTGTGCGCAAGCTCCTCATGTCGCTCAGTCTTTTTCACATTTTTCAGTCCTTGAGATGGTTGTGTTATGTGAAACGAGTACTTTTCTTTCTAGTTCGTAAATACAGTATAATTCCTATATTAAGACCACCTTTGGGATTTTCAAAAGTGGTCTGCAAGACCACTTTTGAACAGTCCCAAAGGTGGTCCCTGACCAGAGGACATTATGTGCAGAAATTACGCAGACAGAGTAACTCCACCCTTCTTAATAAGCTTTCTAATGCAGAATTAGTCTTACCTTTAGGTGGTCTTAATAGCTGAATTTGACTGTAGTTTCTTAAGGCTTACACTGAATATTAAATGAGTCAAGATAATTAAAGAGTAAAGATGAAAAAGTGATATCAGTAGGTCAATCATCAGCTCAGACACTGTATATATTCTCGTAAACATGGAAGTAAGAGGAAGCACAGAGTTGTCGTTCCATTGTTTCCTTTATGTCCGTTTCCCATCAGGAACTCTAGGTTGCGCCAACGTTGAGAAAACGTTGTGTATTGTGGAAGATGCGATAACAAACCCGTGCGACACAGTGTATTTTACACATCTTCAGGATGGCTACTTTTATAATGAAAATCCGTGATTTTTTTGTCTATTTGCACTGCAAACAAAGAATGTGCATGCTCGTTAGAATGTGTCTTGGAGCAGAAACAGGAAAACATGTATACCCCCTTTGACCCCAGTTTCTACTATAAACATTGATACTTTGAGAGTTGTTCATTACACAAGTTAACGTATTGAAAAGTAGAAGTAAACAAAGATCAGGAATCGATACAATAAAGTTACTCCACCCATCAAAGGCACCAAAGGGAAAGAAACACAAACATTAAGCGACCAGACCATAATGAAAACCTAAACAAAGGAAGGCCATAAGGACAGTTACATTTTTTTTTTTTTTTTTTTTTTGTTTAAATGGACTTTCATTTAAAAGTAAAAAATGTAAATGTAGGGACTTGGGCAAAGTAGAAGTAAAACAAAGATCAGGAATTGATACAATTAACTTACTCCATCCATAAAAGACACCAAAGGGAAAGAAACACAAACATTAAGCGACCAGACCATAATGAAAACCTAAACAAAGGAAGGCCATAAGGACAGTTACTTTCCCACAAAATGGTCATATGGCCATCCAAAATAAAAAGACACAAGTGATACACAAAGTAAGTAACAAACAACAACATAAATAAATCGCCACAGAAGAACCGGCTTGGAACGGTCAGTGGAAAGATTTCCACTGGGGGGCTTAAATCGATTTTACGTTGCAACAATCCTCGCCCTTACTTCCGTTGCAATTTAGACAAATAATTTGTTCAGTCCGCATGAAGGCCTCCTAACTCATCAGTGCAACATCTCCGTGAACACAAATAATCAAAGAACCACAGAGCAGAGACAACGGTGAGGACTCGACAGCAAGAAACCACTGAAATGCTGGAGCAAAAGAAAACCATCAGTTAGACTCCGATGGGTCCGACCAGAGACAGAGCATCAGGCACCAACCAACATTACCTTGAATTAGATCTCTCTAATTCTCAATAAGCCTTTACGTTGGAACCGTCAAAGAATCTGAGGCCTGACCCACCCGCGTGCAATTAAAGAGGGAAGCAAAGTTGCCAACCGTTATTGGATTAACTACCGTGCATGCAGTCTGTCGTATAATGAATAATAATCCATGAAGTTACATAAAAAACACTCAACAGTAAATGCATCGTCACACACATCTAAAGGATCGATCTCCTTTGTGACGGCCAGCAGAAACACCCTAGGATAGGGATTTAAACTTCCAAGATATATCCCTGTGAACTGAATGGATCAAAATAAAAATTATCGAAAGGATCAAAACTCACTACCCAATCCAAGTGTTAGCATGAAGAAAACAAGAGCTGTCACTATAGGTGACAATGCCCCCCCCCCCCCCCCCCTGGGAGCCAATTTCTGAGTGTTCGCAAAATTTCAAGTGGAGATAATTCAGCCAGATTTGACAACAGAATAATGGCCCTTGGTCCGAATGTAGCCCTTGTAATAGTGAATCAGTGTGTGAAGTTTTATGGGGCGAGGTAAAATAATTTTGAAGTTATGATCAAGGTTATAGTTTTTGTGACGGGCAGACAGACAAATAAACAAACAGATAGACAGACCGGACAGACAAACAAACAAACAAACAAACAAACAAACAGACAGACAGGGCAAATACTATATGCTCCCCCCCCCCGAATCAAAGATCCTCGTTTTGGGGGCGGGGGGGGGGTTCATAAAATGCCATTAATACCGAAGCCAAAAAAGTTTTCAGGTTTTCTATCTCTGGCCGGACCCATCGGAGTCTAACTGTTGGTTTTCTTTTGCTCCAGCATTTCAGTGGTTTCTTGCTGTCGAGTCCTCACCGTTGTTTCATCTCTGTGGTTGTTTGATTATTTGTGTTCACGGAGATGTTGCAATGATGAGTTAGGAGGCCTTCATGTGGACTGAACAAATTATTTGTCTAAATCGTGACGGAAGTAAGGGCGAGGATTTTGGCCACTAAAATCGATTTAAGCCCCCCAGTTGGATTCGATTCCGCTGACCGTTCCAAGGCGGTCTTCTGTCGCGGTTTTTTTTTGTTACAGTTTGTCTTTGGGTGACTGTGATGCTTATATTATTTTATTTTGGATAGCCTATTGGCCATTTTGTGGGAAAGTAACTGTCCTTTTGGCTTTCCGCTATTGATGTTTCCATTTGGTCTGTTGTTTCATGTTTGTGCTTCTTTTCCTTTGGTGTCTCTGATGGGAGCTATGGGTTGATTGTATCGATTCCTGATCATTGCCTTCACTTCTATTTTACCAAACAAGCCAAAAAGCATAGCCATACTGGCCAAATTAATACAGATAGTATCCTATATTACTGTATTACTGATACATGACTATGGCCCGGTAATCACAAGACAAGGCTAACGACCAGCGTCTTTTCACCCGAGTCACACCCTCGATTATTTGTTCTTTTCTTTTTATATTGAGATATTGTTTTGTATGATCTTAAGGGGAATGGAAAAAACCTGGCACATTTTCCCGCCATTTTTCCAAGGTAGACAACTATCTTTCGGGACTTCTTGTTCACTTTTCTATAGGTTCAGTCCTGCTGAAAAAGGGGTATACTCTTAAAGGAAAAAAATATGCTGAATTTGATCCCTGTTGATATGGTAGACGGAACTTTTGGAGGAGTTGCCTCCCCTGAAGTGTTCCCATTCCCCTTACGTGTAGCTAACACAATGAGCTGTTCTATTGCTTTGCGCTATGCGTGACATTTAACTAGAAGCTTTGTCTTTGAGCGTCAAATAAGACGTCAATTAGCGTACTGACCACGATGTTAATTACGGTTTCTGTCCGTTTGCATGACAAGGTCTTATTTGTTCCGAGTCATAAAAATAAGGCCTTTAGCACATTTCGGAACAAGCTATTCTGACCGATAATTTTTTTACACATCTCAGTTGTTAGTTCGGTCTTGTGATCCTTGCTGTCCATCACGTGAACAAGTCCGTGGAATGAACGTCCCCTAAACCCCAATGTATAGAGAGAAAACTGGTGTTTAAGGGGTTATACATTATTTTCTTTATTTCTGCTCCAAGGCATAGGTTGTGGGTACTTTGTAGAAACGCCTCAACGAGGTATACATTGTTTTCTTTATTTCTGCTCCAAGCCATAGGTCGTGGGTACTTGTTAGAAACGCCTCAACGAGGCGGTTCTAACGAGCACCAACAACCTATGTTTGCAGTATAAATAAGAAAAATATTATGGATTTTCATCAGAAAATTAGCCATTTTGGATATGTGAAAAAAAACGCACTATGTCACACGGGTGTGTTATCAGCCTGTCTCAAGACTATATAACGATTCTTCTAATGTATACGCTCAGACGCATCAGCGAGCGGAAAGTTGGATTTTTGCTTGTAGCTCTTGTTCATAAACCCTACTATATGTTAATCATCTGCAAAGATTCTGGTGAGACAGCACATAATGTAAACGCTCTCTTAAGCTCTTGCTGGTAACTTTTACAATAAATGCTTAGCAGTTTGTATATTTAGTTTAATATTTTATATCCAACATTATATGTTCGGCATGCTATATTCAAAGTTGTTTTTCTTCTACATTATGTGGGATATGAAATAAGGTCTTCTTCACTTGAAGGTAAAGCCCCCAGTCGACGTTAGGATAGCACATTTGTGTGACCAAAACCTTTTTTCTTGGCTGCAATTTGTGCTTATATAAAACATACCGTCTGGAAACAGTTTAGCGCCGCCTCCGAACCCATGATCTTGAAAAGAAAACCATGCATACAAACAGAAGTGAAGGCAATGCTCAGAAATTGTAGACTACCCCTGCTAGCATTCTACATAAATCTACAGCGGGCCGTTAGCGGCCCGTCAGCTACCCTGACGGGCCGCTAACGGCCCGCTGTAGATTTATGTAGAATGCTTACTGGGGTACCCAACACCTCCCATCAGTACCGAAGTAAAAGAAACACGAAGATGAAATAACTAAACCCTAACACAATCATTACAAGCGGAAAGCCAAAAGGATAGTAACTTTCCGACGAAATGGCCAAGAGGTTATCCAAAATAAAAGTATATTAAACAAAACATAAATGCAAAAACATACTATAACAACAATTAGCAGCGTCAGAAGAACTGCATTGAACGGGCAGTAAAAAGTGTGGGAGGGTGATTAACAAGGTTGTTCATCATTCGGATCTGTTACTTTGGTGTCTCTGATGGAAGCTGTGGGTTAATTGTATCGATTCCTGATCACTGCCTTCACTTCTATTTTGTAAAATCAATTTCTGAAAATCATTCTTCGATATAAATAGATTGGGTAGAAGGCAAATGTTATACGACGGGTTGCATGCATGGTAGTTGCTTCCCTCTTTAACAGCACACCGGTGGGTCAGGCCTCAGAGTCTATGACGGTTCCAGCGTAAAAGCTTACTGAAAACCATACAAAATTCATTTTGTTTAATGTTAGTCGGTGCCTGATGCTCTGTATCTGGTCGGGCTCATTGGAGTCTTACTGTTGGTTTTCTTTTGCTACAGCATTTCAGTAGTTTCCTGTTGTCGAGTCCTCACTGTTATTTCATCTCGGTAGTTGCCTGATATTTGTGTTCTCGGAGGTGTTGCATTAATGAGCTAGGAGGCCTTCATGCGGACTAAACAAATTATTTGTCTAAATCGCGACGCAAGTAAGGGCGAATATTGCGGTCGCCTAAAATCGATTTAAGCAACCCACACCGCATTGGTTTCACTGACCGTTCGTAATAAAAGTGGAGGCAATGATCAGGAATCGATACAATTAACCCTCAGCTCCCATTAGAGACACCAAAGGGAAACAAACACAAACATGAAACAACAGACCCTAATGGAAATAGCGGAAAACCAAAACGACAGTAACTTTCCCACAAAATGGCCAATAGGATATCCGAACTAAAATAGTATAAGCGACACAGACACCCAAAGACAAACCAAAACAAAAATAAACCGAGAGGCAAGGCGGTTCTTCTGTCACGTTTTATTTTTGATTTGTCTTTGAGTGTTTGTATCGCTTTTATTAGTTTGGTTTGGATAGCCAATTGGCCATTTTGTTCAAAGACAATCTATAACAAAAATTAACCTCGACAGAAGAACCGCCTGAGAACGGTCAATGAGGATTTTGCTTTGTTTTGTTTTGTTCAAATTTGAACGTTTATGTCACCGAGTCTACATGGCAAAGTACAGTTTAGTGTTTGAGTTTGTTTTGGACCACTTAAACCAAGTAGGAAATATATAAAAGAAAGAAGTTTTACTGGTGAGTTAGAAATACAAGTGAAGACAATGTAGTGATCGGGAAGCGATACGAATGACCTCATACCTCCCTTCGGAGACACCAAAGAGAAAGAAATAAACATTAAGTAACTATACTCTACTGAAAACATGTATAGCGGATAGCCGTCGGACATAAACAAAACATACAAATGCATGCAAAGACAAACTATAACAAAAATAAACAGCGACAGAAGAACCGCATTAAAATGGTCCGTAAAACGTGTTTCTATTGGGTGGGGGCTTTGGCTACCATCCACAAAATGGCCAAACGACTATCCACGCAAGGATAAAAGCAATTCATAAATGCAAAGATAAATCATAACAAGTAATAAACCACGACAGAAGAAAAACATCGTAACGGCCAGCAAAGGGTATTTCACCGCATGTTGGGTGGGATGGGGTTGGGGGCTTAAATCGAGTTTACTTTTACGTGGCCATATTTCCTCGCACTTGGTTCTGTCGTTGTAATGACAGATTATAAGAATCCTATATGGTTGTGAGGGGTGGATTGAAAAATCTGTCCCGAGGGACACTGTCTGGCATCACGAGGCTTGCCGAGTGATGCCGGACAGTGATCCCGGGGGACGGATTTTTTCTATCCACCCTCACACCCATATTGGATTCTTTTTCTTGCATACCTTCCATTTTTATTGCGAACTTTTTAATGCTGCTGTCACCTCGGTTACCGACTACCGCCATTTTGTGATGACACAACAGGAATGTTTAGTGACATCACGCATGACGACGCAGCGCATGAGGTTGTAATCAACCAGTGCATTTATCAAACACGCAATTATATTCGATTTGGGGTCGGAACATCAGGGTCAGAACATAAATTTCTATCCCAGGGTAAAATCACGGATTTCCTTGTCTGGTGTGCAAGAAACTTGTCCTTTGAGATCAGCGTAAATATTCTGAGAAATCAGAAATAAATTATTGGTTTAGACTCATATTCTAGACAGGTTTTTAATTATTTTGGACCCCATTTTGATTTATATCAGTCTTTAAAAAAAAAAAAAAAAAAAAAAAAAAAAAAAATTGGGTACAACATGGATATTATACGACAGACTGCATGCATGGTAGTTAACCCAATCACGGTTGGCAACTTTGCTTCCCTCTTTAATTGCACGCCGGTGGGTCAGGCCTCAGATTCTATGACGGCTCCAACGTAAAGGCTTATTGAAAATTAGAGAGATAATGTCGGTTGGTGCCTGATGCTCTGTCTTTGGTCAGGCTCATCGTAGTCTAACTGTTGGTTTTCTTTTGCTCCAGCATTTCAGTGGTTTCTTGCTGTCGAGTCCTCACCGTTGTCTCACCTCTGTGGTTCTTTGATTTTTGTGTTCACGGAGATGTTGCACTGATGAGTTAGGAGGCCTTCATGCGGACTGAACAAATTATTTGTCTAAATCGCGACGGAAGTAAGGGCGAGGATTGTGGCCACGTAAAATCGATTTAAGCCCCCCAGTGGAAATCTTCCACTGACCGTTCCAAGGCGGCTCTTCTGTGGCGATTTATTTATGTTGTTGTTTGTTACTTACTGTGTATATCACTTGTGTCTTTTGGTTTTGGATGGCCATATGGCCATTTTGTGGGAAAGCAACTGCCCTTATGGCCTTCCTTTGTTTAGGTTTCCATTATGGTCTGGTCGCTTAATGTTTGTATTTCTTTCCCTTTGGTGTCTTTTATGGGTGGAGTAAGTTAATTGTATCAATTCCTGATCTTTGTTTTACTTCTACTTTGAATCGACTGCTTATTTGAAATTCGCAAAATTGCAGTATGTTTCCTCTGGCTTTCGTTGCCGGATCATTACAGGGTCACTGATGAGGCTTTATTAGCCGAAACTACGTAGTATGACCCATCTTCTTTCTTATGAGTGTTTTCATTGCTCTCAAAGGAACTCATTTTTGATTTTTATTTACTTATATCTTGTTATTTTACATAGTTATTTGGATGGCCATTTTGTGGGAAAGTCACTGTCCTGTTGGCTATTCGCTAGTGATGTTTTCAATAGAGTTCAGTTACTTCATGTTCGTGTTTCTTTCCCTTTGGTGTCTCTGATGTGCGGTATGCGGTAAGTGTGTCGATTCCTGGTCATTGTTTGCCTGATAACACTCTTCTGGAGTCCATGTCTGTTGATCTGAACATTGATATTCGCCATTTGTCTATGGATTAATGATTTTGGATCAACGCTTTGGTACTACGACCTAAACTACCTTAAACTTTTATTTTGTTCAAGTATACGCTAGTGTAGGGCTTAACTAATGCTACGAGCTTCAGGACTTGTTAAACTTGAAAAGAGAAATGTTCAGGAACTGATAAATCAGATCCCACATTCTTCCCACAATATCACTAGGAAAGAAAAGAAGTCACAACATGAAGTGACAACCGTAAACAAAACGGCAGCAGGTAAATCGAGTCAGCAGCTCTTTCCTAAAAATAGATGGTGACTCGGAATATCCTAACCTAACTAAAAAGGAACAATATACATAAGGGGGGGGGGCATAATAAACACGACACACATTAAAATGGAAGGACAAACGTAACTAAAATGAACAACGGAAAATGGTGAATAATCAGAACCATCAACATAACAACATATACGATCCGGGAAAGAATCAGAACCACCAATACAAAACATGAAGGACCCACATCACAAGCACCGACTTGGAACGGTCAGTACAATTACTTTATGGGATCCCAATCTTCACCCTCACTTTCATAGCCTCCGCCCATCGGGGCTTGAAGAAAGATTGGCTGCATGATGCTTCCACGCAGAGCTGAAACCGACCCGCACACGAGTACTGGTAAACCGCTTAGAGGATCTAAGACTGCCCAGGCAATGCGGTGCGAGTCGGCCCCGTCCATGCTTATAAAACAGAAGTGGAGGCAATGATCAGGAATCGATACAATCAACCCACAGCTCTCATCAGAGACACCAAAGGGAAAGAAACACAAACATGAAACAACAGACCTAATGGAAACATCAATAGCGGAAAGCAAAAAGGACAGTTACTTTCCTACAAAATAGCAAATAGGCCAATTACTCTATTGGTTTTATTGGGCGGCAGGGCATGAGATGTCACTTCATCTCAATGTCGGGTAAAAGTCCAACAAAATTAGACACAACGTCTCCAAAATGACCTTTACAGTGTTGACGGGAAGGTACAACTTCAAATCAAACAAACAAACAAACCCCACGTTCAACCCACCCTAAATATTTATTGTGCAAAGGCAGTTGTTATAGCATTTTATATTCCCTGATCTGACATTAGTTTGACCTTATTTATTTGATATGTATTTCATTTTGTTCAAACTTTGTTCTTATCTGTGATGCGCCATTGATTTAATTTGCTTCAGATGCTACCATCTGTAATAATAAAAGCAATAATAATTCGACTATCATAACTGACAATGACCAATCTTAATCACATTTGAGAAGTGTTACTGCTTGTGTGTCCTTAGATGGCTGATGAGACTTATTGTTGCTTTGAACTGTCTGTTGCAGACAGAGAAACAGAGGCTAGAGGAAGACGGCTCTGTCGGTGATGCCTTAGCTCTGAACCAACTGTAAGTAACATTATATCCGAGAGTGAACGTTGGGTCTCTACTGACAGCTCTAAGGCGTGATTCTGATGTTGTTTATCTTTTTAATGTAGCTTTGTCGGATTTTCCGACGTGGCTTTTCATGTTGTATGTATTTGCGAGATACGAAATTACAATTAACCCTAATCCTACAGAATATATTAATATAGCTACACCCATTGCTGACTATCGACCAATCAAATTATATAATACAATGTTTTCATTCAGTTAACAAACTGCATCTGGATCCACACTGTTTAAAAGGGCAGGGATTGTCGTGTCCAACAGGATAAGGTCTGGACAGACACCTCATTGCCAGCCTTGTCCACATCTTAACACACTTTGCTGTTACTGTGGGCTTACTTACAAAGTCAATACTATTCTCCAATGTCACACCGTATTTACATAACAAAGTAACAAAGGACAAGTTTTCTGAGCTAAAAGCATCACATAAGCGTTTTCTTCTCTTCTAATTATTTTCTTATCCGCTGTGATGGAACGTTATTTCATTTGTTTATGTCTGTCATTGATTGTGCATCACCATTCGTCAACAGAGACAATGTGCCTAAAATTGGTTATTGATTATTTGTATATCATTAGGCTAGCACACGTATGAGACAGTATAATAATCTGACATCGTCTTGTGTTGTAGATCGGCGTTTCCAACCCTCGGGATGATCGTGATACCTTGGCGTAGCCTCGGTTCCGCTCAGCACGGCCATCCCTCGGGTTCGAAACGCCGATCCAACCCGAGGAATGATCGTGCTGAGCGGAAACTCAGCTACGCCGAGGTTCTGCACCATGCAACACGATCATCCTGAGGGTTGGAAACGCCCATCTAAAACAGAACACCATATAGGATTATTTTGCTTAATCGTAGGTTAATTGTATCGATTCATGATCATTGCCTTCACTTCTATTCTGACATGAAAAAATTATCAACGGTTTGTCGTCTGCTGAAACGTAATGGTTAAATGTCACTACAATAGCAATAACTACAATGTAAAATCTGTGATCTATGTTTATATTGCCCATTCACAGATAGTTGAGTCACATTTGTACGGCCTCGTCGAGGCAATAAACAACAGCTGCATTTAAGTTAGAAGTGAAGGCAGTGATATAGTATTCATCACGAAAACACGCCTATATAATTTTGACCCCCCTTGAACCACACTTTAATATAGAAAATCTGGGGTCTCCGGGGGTATACCTGCTTTTTCTTATTTCTGCTCTAAAAAATAGATTGTGGGAACTCGTTAGACCCGCCTCGATGAGGTAGTTCTAACGAGTGCCCACACTCTATATTTTGAGCAGAAATAAGAAAAATATCACAATTTTTCACAATAAAATTTTCATTTTTTCGATGATATGAGTGGCAATGTATTTGTATAGGTGTGTTTGCGTAATGCGATGCAATAAGCTCACGCAGCCAATCCAAAACACCAAAGGGAAAGGGAAAGAAACACACAGACATAAAATAGCTTCACTATAATGAAGACCTAACAAGCGGAAAGCCAAACGGACAGTTTCTTTCCTTTAAAATGGCAAAACGTCTATCGAAATAAAAAGATATCAGCAATACATACATGCAAAGACGAACTTGGAACGTTCAGTAAAAAAAGTTTTATTGTTTTTAGCTCACCTGGGCCGAAGGCTCCAGGGGAGCTTATAGTATAGTGGGTCCTCCGTCGTCCGTCGTCCGTCCGTCCGTCGTCCGTCCACACGTTTGAGCAGCTATATCTCTGTATCCTGCAGGCTGATCTCAATCATTTCTCATCTGTAGCATGCCTCTGGTGGGGCATTGATGACATAAACTTTTTTTCGAAATCGCTCAAAAACTTTGGTTCCTATGGTAACCACAAGGTCCCATAGACTTACTATGGGAAAATGCTTGTCATCACCGTAGCGCCTTCAGTTTTGATCGGATCTTTCTGAAACTTATATGTAAGGTGACTGGGGATAAAAACTCGGATGAGTTCGAAAACCGGCCAAGTCGGCCCAATTATCATAGAGTTACGTCCCTTTGATTGCTGAAAATACCAATTTTCGACCTTGTCATCACCGAAGCCCCTTCAGTTTTGATCGGATCTTTTTGAAACTTATATGTAATGTGGCTGGGGATAAAACCTCGGATGAGTTCGAAAACCGGCCAAGTCCGCCTATTTATCATAGAGTTACGCCCCTTTGATTGCTGAAAATGCCGATTTTCGACCTTGTCATCACCGTAGCCCCTTCAGTTATGATCAAATCTTTCTAAAACTTATATGTAAGGTGGCTTGGGATAAAATCTCGGATGAGTTCGAAAACTGACCAAGTCGGCCCATTTATCGTAGAGTAACGTCCTTTTGATTGCTGAAAATGCTGATTTTTGACCTTGTCATCACTGTAGCCCTTTCAGTTTTGATCGAATCTTTTTGAAACTTATATGTAAAGTGGCTGAGGATAAAATCTCGGATAAGTTCAAAAACCAGCAAAGTTGGTCCATTTATCACAGAGTAACGTCCCTTTGATTGCTGAAAATGCCGATTTTTGACCTTGTCATCACCGTAGCCCTTTCAGTTTTGATCGGATCTTTCTGAAACTTATATGCAAGGTGGCTGGGGATAAAACCTCGGATGAGTTCGCATACCAGCAAAGGTGGCCTATTTATCATGGAGTAAGGTCCCTTTGATTGCTGAAAATGTTGATTTTTGACCTTGTCATCACTGTAGCCCCTTCAGTTTTATTCGGATCTTTCTGAAACTTATATGTGAGGTGGCTGGGAATAAAACCTCGGATGAGTTCGAAAACCGGCCAAGTTGCCCCATTTGCTATATAGTTATGTCCCTTTGATGGCTGAAAATGTCGATTTTTTACCTTGTTATCACCGTAGCCCCTGCAGTTTTGATCTAATCTTTCTGAAACCTATATGTAAGGTGAATGGAGATAAAACCTAGGATGAGTTGGAATACCGGCCAAGTTGTCCCATTTATCATAGAGTTACGTCCCTTTGATTGCTGAAAATGCCGATTTTTGACCTTGTCATCACGGTAGCCCCTTCAGTTTTGATCGAATCTTTCTGAAACTTATATGCAAGGTGGCTGGTGATAAAATCTTGAATGAGTTCGAAAACAGGCCAAGTCAGCCCATTTATCGTAGAGTTATGTCCCTTTGATTGCTGAAAATGTTGATTTTTGACCTTGTCATTACCGTAGCCCCTTCAGTTTTGATCAGATTTTTCTGAAACTTATATGTAAGGTGGCTGGGGATGAAACCTCGGATGAGTTCGAAAACTGGCCAGGTCGGCTCATTTATTTTAGAGTAACATCCCTTTGATTGCTAAAAATGCCAAATTTTGACCTTGTCATCACCGTAGCCCCGTCAGTTTTGATCGGATTTTTCTGAAACTTATATGTGAGGTGGCTGGGAATAAAATCCAGGATGAGTTTGAATACTGGCCAAGTCTGATCGGATCTTTCTGAAACTTACATGTAAGGTGGCTGGGAATAAAACCTCAGGTGAGTTCGAATACCGGCCAAGTCGGCACATTTATCATAGAGTGACGTGCCTTTGATTGCTGAATATGCCTATTTTCGACATTGTCATCACTGCTGTCCCTTTAGTTTTGAACGGATCTTGATGAAACGTACAAACAAGGAAGTCAAGCAGAAAGCTTGGAGGTGTTTGAAAACTTGTTTTTGAACTTGTCATCACCATAGCCACTGAGGTCAGCCTGTTTGTCATAGAGTTACATTCTACTTGATTTTCAGAAAATGCTTACCCTGTCATCACCATGTCCTCCTATAAAGCCTTCAGTAAAGGTTGGCACTTCCTTAAACTTTGAATCTGTTAGCTCAGGTGAGCGATACAGGAGCTAGCTTGGTCCTCTTGTTTTTTTACTGGGGGTGAAGGGAGGGCTTAACGTTACAAGCGGTAAGTCTAAAGGACAATTGCTTTTCCCTCAAAATGGTCAAACGGCTATCAAAATGAAAAGGTATTAGCAATACATACATGTAAAGACGAACTATAACAATAATAAAGCGTAACAGAAGAACCGCATTGGAACGTACAGTAAAAAAGTTTTGTTGACTTAGTTTATAAATTCAGAAAAATATATAACCGCAATGACTTCAGCACCCAATTTCGAAAAAAAATTCTTCGATATAAAAAGGTTGGGTACAACATAGATGTTATACGACAGACTGCATGCATGGTAGTTACCCAATCACGGTTGGCAACTTTGCATTCCTCTTTAATTGCACGCCGGTGGGTCAGGCCTCAGATTCTATAACGGTTCCAACGTAAAGGCTTATTGAGAATTAGAGAGACCTAATTCAAGGTAATGTTGGTTGGTGCCTGATGCTGTGTCTCTGGTCAGGCCCATCGGAGTCTAACTGTTGGTTTTATTTTGCTCCAGCATTTCATTGGTTTCCTGTTGTCGAGTCCTCACCGTTGTCTCACCTCTGTGGTTCTTTGATTATTTGTGTTCACGGCGATGTTGCACTGAAGAGTTAGGAGGCCTTCATGCGGACTGAACAAATTATTTGTCTAAATCGCGACGGAAGTATGGGCGAGGGTTGTGGCCACGTAAAATCGATTTAAGCACCCCAGTAGAAATCTTTCCATTGACCGTTCCAAGGCGGTTCTTCTGTGGCGGTTTATTTATGTTGTTGTTTGTTACTTACTGTGTGTAACATTTGTGTCTTTTTATTTTGGATGGCCATATGGACATTTTGTTGGAAAGTAACTGTCCTTATGGCCTTCCTTTTTTTAGGTTTCCATTGTGGCCTGGTCGCTTCGTGTTTGTGTTTCTTTTCCTTTGGTGTCTTTGATGGGTGGAGTAAGTTAATTGTATCGATTCCTGATCTTTGATTTACTTCTACTTTGTTGTTTGTTTACTTTGGGGTGGGCTTAAATCGAATTCACGTAGCCACAGTCCTCGACCTTGGTTTCGTCGTGGTTAAGACAAATAATTTGTTCAATCCTCATGGAAGATTTGTAACACACCAGTTCAACATCTCCGAGAACATAAAACCCAACGAATAAAAGGATACAACACAGATAAGGACTCAACAGCAAGAAATTACTAAGGTGTTGAATCAAAACAAAACCAGAAGTTGGACTCAGCTTGGCCCCACCAGAGACGTATAAACGTATAAATGTTGTTTTGAAAAATAGAAAAACAAAAACGAAACTGAAGAACCAGTGTTTCAACTCTCAAGTACAAATTAGCTAGTTAGAAATAACCTGACAGAACCAACTTCTATTGTTTGACGCCTTTCGTTTGGCATTTTGTTAATTTTGTCTGGGCCGCGGTGGGGCCCTGCGTGGGGCTTCTGACCGCGTGAAGTCCCCACAGTTACTTTTCTGACTGTTCCAAGGCGGTTCGTATATCGTGGTTAAAGTTTTGGTTTTCCGCTTTCGGTGTTTTCATTTCGGTTTAATTATTTAATGTTCGTGCTTCTTTCCCTTTGGTGTCTACAATAGGAGGTGTGGGGTAATTAAATCGATTCCTGATCATTGCCTTCACTTATATTTTTATCGGTATCATAATCATCGCAAAGCATTTTCTAAGTTGTGTAGACGTAATCTTGATTCAGTTTCATAGCTCAGTGGTAGAGCGTTCGCTTTGGGAATAGGAGGTCGCGGGTTTGATTCCCAGCCGCGCCATACCAAAGGCATGAAAAATGGTACTAGGAGCTCCCTTGGCTGACGCTCGCATTATCAAGGGTAGTCCTAGGAAGATAAATGAAGGCAGGTAAGTATTTGTTAAAGGATACTTTGTTTGTCGCAATAAAAGCTCTACAGAGCTTATGTTATTTGTTTCGGATATGCGACGTTAAATAAAGCTTCTTTATCTTTATCTTTAAAATTCAATGTCGGACGTTAATATCTTCTGCAACAAGATAGAAGACAAGATATAAGTGATGGCAATGACCTATTGGAGCCTGAATTTTATGGTGACTTTGTGTCAAAATAAATGTTATACAAGGCAGTAAGCCCAAACACAGTTGATATCTTTGCTTCCCTCTTAAACTGTAATTGTACGGCGGCGGGTCGGGCCTCGGACTCCATGAAGGCTCAGGCCTAAAAACTTACCTAAACTATTTTAAGGAATGTCCGTTGGTGTCTGTATTCTGTCTCAGAGCGGGACCACCAGAGTCCAACAGCTGCTTTTCTTTTGCTCCAGCAATTCAGTTATTTTATCCTGTCTAGTCCGTATCGTTGACACGATATCTCCCGTTAGTATATTGATTTCATTGGACGGATTTTTTTTTTTGGTTTGTTTGTCGCCAGTCGTGTTTTCTCGTGAATATTGACCTATAATAGAACCGATTACAACAGAATGTATCAATGATCGAGAAATAAATGATTATCCTCTTTTTCTTAATTTAATCAACATTGAGCCGGTGCAATACCTACGACTTGTATTGTAACGTATAAGCAGGCGGGAAAAAAATTATCGGTTTCCCAGTTTACGAGTTTATGTTCGGAAGTTTCCGTTGGTCTCATGATAACGTCCGTCAACAAGCTTCTCCTGGAGATCTTCGATCTCTCCATGAGATGCATCTATAAACATCTAGCTTACCATCAGATCCTTAATAATATTGTACGTACAGTATTTGCATTCTATGATTACAAAAACAAGCCAATACAAATATATAGTATTTTTTCGCCGAAAAACTGAAGATTTTATGATAATGCGTGATATTTTTCTTATTTCTGCACAAAATATAGATTGTGGGTACACGCTAGAACCGCCTTATCGAGACGGTTCTAACGAGTACCCACAATCTATATTTTAGAGCAGAAATAAAAACAATAAAGTTTACGCCTGATAACGCCAGTTCTACTGTATAAAAGTGGGGTTCAAAGTGGGGTCAAACTCTTATGGGCGTGTTTTAGTGATGAAGAGATAAATTAGCTTCGATTTATTTCGTCTACATCTGGTAAACTTGCATTATTTTTAGAGTACATGCATCTTGACAGAAATACTGTAATATACGCATTGAATTTATCTGACTTTAAATAAAAAAGAGCAAATGACTGCGGTTTTCTCGTCTGCGATGTGTTTAAAGTACTTGTGGATAGAAGCTTATCGAAGAAACAACGTTTTATCAACATCGGTCGTGCAACGTCGTATAAACCTCGATGGATACGACTTTATTGAAAGATGGATAAATATTTGTGAAGTTTATATTGACATGAGCAGATACCGAAGACCTCCGAGACCCTTTCAGCCTCGACGGCTCATTTCCGCTTATAGATTAACACGTACAGGAGTAGTTTACTGTCTGCATTAACATGGTCAATCTCACAAACACACTTGCCTTAGGTTAGTGTTTTCATTGACTAATCGCGTTAAATCCCGGCGAGACTTCGCGAGACAACCGTCTCGGAATAGTACGGGTCGGGTTTTGTTCGTGTTGAGGTTTTACGTCCCCGTCAACACTATTTAGGTTAATTTGGAGACGTTGCATCCGATAGTGTGTTATTTGTACCTGACATTAAGATGAAACAGCATCTCAAGCTAGGGTTAATTGGGCGGTCGACTAGCGACACTTTTTCTGTACAGACTCGGATCTTCTAAGCGGTTTACCAGTACTCAGCTTTGTTCGTACAGAGCAGGTAAGGGGAGATATCTGTATTCTATCGAATACATCCTTCTAGTTTCATCGCAGTCTGTATTCACTTGATTTTTATGTTCTCGGAGATGTTGCTCTGAAGAGATAGAAATCTTTCCTGCGGGTTGAACTTTTTTTTTCTAATCCATGCCAGACCTTGTGGCCACATAAAATCGATTTAACGCCCAAATAGTATTTTCCTGACCGTTCCAAGGCTGTTGTGGTCTATTATTGTGAAAAATTTGTCCTTCCATGTACCGATTGCTAATATATGTTTATGTTGGATGGCCGCTTGGCCATTTTGTGGGAAAGGAACAGTCCTGAATGAGTGAAACTTATTTCATGTCATTACTTACACTGTGTTCAGCAAAATATTCTCGTCACAAAAACACGCCTATATAATTTTGACCCCCTTGAACTCCACTTTTATATAGTAAAATTGGGGGTTACAGGGGTAAAACTTATTTTTCTTATTTCTGCTCTAAAATAAAGATTGTTGGTAATTGTTAGAACCGCCTCATCGAGGCGGATCTAACGAGCACCCACAATCTATATTTTGAGCAGAAATAAGAGTATATCGCAACATCAGGAAAATACACATATATAATTCTGACCCCCATGAACCCCACTTTTATATAGTAAAACTGGGGTTTATAGGGGTAACCATTATTTTTTCTATTTCTGCTCTAAAATATAGATTGTGGGTACTCGTTAGAACCGCCTTGATGAGGCAATTCTAATGAGTACACACAATCAATATTTTGAGCAGAAATAAAAAAAATATCACAATTTTTCATGTACAAATTTTCAATTTTTCGGCGATAAAATTTACAGTGTATTTGTATAGGCATGTTTTCGTAATTGTTTGTAATCTTAAATTTTTCATTTTTTCGGAGATAAAGGTTGCAATGTATTTGTATAGGCGTGTTTTCGAAATGACTATATGAGAAGTAATGACAGAGTGCAAAATCTAGGTTTCAATTTCCAACGGAAGATAATTTTTGAGCCATTAGGCGCAACGGAATGATTTTAGAATTGAAGAGCAATTGATCCAATAAACGAAAGTAGGGACATTTTAAATCTCAACATACGTATGCTATTTGAAATGCTTTCAGACAAATTTAAACGTTTTAACGTAAACTAGAATCAGATCAAATCAAATTGAAATAGCTGATTCCTACATTACATGAACTGTCATTGTCAATGGATAAAAATCTAGGAGTGTATTAAAAGTCCTAGTTTCGTATTTATTAAAATCGAGCGGAAAAATAGCAAATTGCAAATATAAAATCACTTTGTAAAACAGAAGTGAAGGCAATGATCAGGAATCAAAACGATTAAACCCAAAGCTCCACTGAGTGACACCAAAGGGAAAGAAACACAACCACGAAACAAACGACCCTAATGGAAACATCAATAGCGGAAAGCCAAAAGGACAGTTACTTCCCACTAAATGGCCAATTGGCTATACAAAACAAAATAATATAAGCGATACACACACTCAAAGACAAACCACAACAACACTTAACCGCGACAGAAGAAACGCCTTGGAACGGCCAGTGAAATGAATTCCACTCGGGGGTGTTAAATCGATTCTAAATGTCCACAATCCTCGCCCTTACTTCCGCAGCGATCTAGACAAATAATTTGTTCAGTCCTCATAAAGACCTCCTAACTCATCAGTGCAACATCTCCGTGAACACAATAAACCAAACAACCACAGAGACGAAACGACGGTGAGGACTCGACATCAAGAAACCACTGAAATGCTGGAGCAAAAGAAAAGCAACATATAGACTGCAATGGGTCCGGCCGGAGACAGAGCATCATGCCATGACTACAGAACACAACACTCTGAATACAGAAGTGGAGGCAATGATCAGGAATCGATACAATTAACCCACAGCTCCCATCAGAGACACCATAGGGAAAGAAACTCAAACATGAATCAACAGACCCTAATGGAAACATCAATAGCGGAAAGCCAAAAGGACAGTTACTTTCCCACAAAATGGCCAAAAGGCTATCCAAAGTAAAATAATATAAGCGACGCAAACACCCAAAGACAAACCATAATAAAAATAAACCGCGACAGAAGAACCGCCTTGGAACGGTCAGCGAAATTCCACTTGGGGTTTTAAGCGATTTTACGTGGCCACAATCCTTGCCCTTACTTCCGTCGCGATTAAGACAAATAATTTGTTCAGTCCGCATGAAGGCTTCCAACATCTCCGTGAACACAAAAATCAAACAACCACAGAGATGAAACAACGGTGAGGAGTCGACAGCAAGAAACCACTGGAATGCTGGAGCAAAAGAAAAAACCTAAAGTTAGACTCCGATGGGCCCTACCAGAGACAGAGCATCAGGTAACAACCAACATAACCCTTTACGCTGGAACCGTCATAGCATCTGAGGCCTGACCCACTCGCGTGCAATTGAAGAGGGAAGCAAAGTTGTCAACCGTGACTGGGTTAACTACCATGCATGCAGTCTGTCGTATAACATTTATGTTGCAACCAATCTTTTTATATCGAAGAATGATTTTACGAAATTGGTAGCTGAAGTAATTGAATTTATATACTAAGTCACCATAAAATTCGGGTTCCGACAGACCTTGTTGCAGAAGTGATTTAGGTCCAATATTGAAGTTTGAAATTAAATCAGAATGACGTCTATGAAATTATGAAAAGGCTTTACGTAGTTTATGGTACCGATAACCCTGATTAAGAATGTTTAACCGTTAACAATTTATTAAGCCACCAAAAGAACAGTAAGAGGCACTAAGCAAGCACACCAAAATAAATCATGTGATAAAAAACAATGACCAGGCAGGACAGGACTGCCTTGGCATGGTCTGCAGTAAAGTTACCCGGCGCCTCAACTTCAATATTTTTAAATAACAACACTAACGCTCAAGTCCAATGTAGTTAGTTTCATTAAGTTACATTCTAAAGAGCCATTATAACAATATCAAAGTGGTTCACATTGATAAAAACTTAGCTCAGACAATAAAATAACTATGTATGAATGAAAACGATCGTTATCCTTGTTGAGTTCTCAACAACAATCTGACATCGATGCAGCAGTAAACACATCATAACTATCAGGACTAGTTGGACACAGGGCAGAAAAATGTGGGTTCCACGATTAAGAATGAGGCGGTGACCGAGTCAGCCGTGCATCCAAAGAGCGTAGCAATACTGTTAAAAGCCCAGATGCGATATTTATGAACTCTGAATACTCAGATCACAGATTGCGTGCGCGAATGGTAAACGCGTGTTTGTCATCGCACAGATACGTTGATTTATGTCTTCGTCGCCACTAGTATAAATCATATTTGTTATTCGCCAATTTGGACAGCTTAGAGACAGTCGACAGAGAGGCTTAGACGCGAGAAGCTGCTCTTGTTACTCTAAGCCATTGGTCGTATTACAAGTCACGAAACCTTTTCATACATAGGCGCATAATGTACAGTACGGTGATCGAAAGGAGATAAAATTTCAACCGTGTGCCTGCGCGAAGAGCTTGCACTACGCAGCCTTCCATAAACATGTATATACACAGTGAATGTCTATCCTCTAAATTATTACTGAGTGTTCGGAAAACTACTTAAGCAACTTTGATTGTACACTAGGGTTTAAGAAAGGACACGTCTGTAGATTCCAACTCCAATGTACTTTTGCCATTCGCTTGAAGGACATGAGACCACATTATGTAATAATCATTGTTACGGGTTCCAGCCACGGAAATGGTTTTGTTTCAATCAGGACTTAAGTAGTTTTGACATTATTGTTTTGTTTGTATAGCTTTTATATTTTTATATTGTTTCAGGGGTGGGTTAAACTAGATTTTTTTTTCAAAAGGCTCTTTGCACATTATTTCAACGTTTTGGATGGTGCTTTGCCTTCTGCAATTTTGTGTTCCTTATGTGCAGCTATCTTTCATTTGGTGACTGGCTGTGATGTTGACTGTGACCCTTCTTTTGTGTCATATTTTTCATTCATTACCTTTATTTTATTTCTTTTTTTATTTGTGGGTGACCTGTCTTGCAGTTGCTCTTATAACAGATTAAATTCGTGTCATTACGAGAATACGAGAACGAAAGATAAGATTAGTGTTCAAATTATATTCTTTTATATTTATCATCACTTGTTAGCCGGTAGAAAATGCTACTATCAACATACGCATGACGACATCCGCATCTAACGAGTACTCGCAAACCATGTCTGAGAACAAAAGTAAGAAAAATAACGTATACCCCTGTAAAACAGAAGTGAAGACAATGCTGTAAAACAGAAGTGAAGGCAATGATCAGGCATTGATACAATTACCTCACGACTCCAGTATAAGTTGGGTAAACGGATTTGTTTAATTAATGGATTTATGTGTGGCAGTCGTAAAACGTCTCCTTGCCCTTCATCATAGTGTGGACTATATGTACTAAATAGAAGTGAAGGCAATGGTACATTTAATCCAAACATCCCATCAGCGATACCAAGGGAAAGAAACACGGACATGAAACAACTTGACCCTAATGGAAACATCAATAGCGGAAAGCCAAAAGGGTAGTTACTTTCCCTAAAAATGGCCAATAGGCTATCAAAAGCAAAAACTATAAGCGATACTGGTCTTTTAGGATAATTGATTTTACTGTTGAAATTTGAAAACATTTTAGGGTCACTGATGAGGCCTTATTGACCAAAACTAGCTAGTCTAGCCTAGAAAAATCTTGAATACTCTATAGTGTTCTGTTCGGTGCTGTCGTGCTTGCTTTCAAAGGGTTGCGTTTTGATATAACAGTGTTAAGGTGATGGAGAATGAAGTACGACTTGGCAACCCTAGTTTTCTTCTTGATAAGATGGAATATACATTCATTGCATAGAAATGCTAACACGACGATAGCGTTTGGCTGCAGCGTTAACACGTGTATGTGTGGTTATGAATAGCTTATCATTTTCATTAGCCCTGCTACCTTCTCTTTGCTTTTGGAAAGAAGAGGCGCCTGATGGCCTGCTGCCTTTAGTTTTTTTTGTATATGCTTTTAAACAAGAAACGATCAAGAACATATATAATCAGACCCAAAATCCCCGCACATGCCTCAAGGGACAGAAGTCGAAACATGGAGCCTCGTCAGCGAAACAACAACAACAACAACAAGAATAAAAAACAGACAGCCGGTAAACCGAGTCAGCAGATCTTTTCTAAACAGGTGGTGACTCAGATAGCCTAAACGTAACCAAAAAGGATAACACACACACAACAAATAATGAAACTGATGCCCTAAAAACATTACGAAAACATGTCTATACAAATACATTGCCACCTTCATCGCCGAAAAAAATGAAATTTTATGATGAAAAATTGTGATTTTTTTCTTATTTCTGCTCCAAATATTAGAACCGCCTCGATATAAATTGTGGGCACTCGTTAGAACCGCCTCGATGAGGCGGTTCTAACGAGTACCCACAATCCTTATTTTAGAGCAGAAACAAGAAAAATAATGTTTACGCCTTTAAACCCCAGTTCTTCTATATAGAAGTGGGGTTCGAAGGCGTCAACATTGTATAGGCGTGTTTTCGTGATGAACACACACACAACAAATAATGAAACTGATGACCTGAAAAAGCCACAAGCAAACAAACAAGACAAGACAATAATAATTATACAGCCTACCAATGGCACCAAGAGGGAGAGTACCTAACAATCGGCGGTTATAACGAGTGCCCATAATCTATATTTGGAGCAGAAATAAGAAAAATGTCACAATTTTTCATCTTAAAATTTCATTTTTGTTCGGCGAGAAAAGTGGCAATGTATTTGTATAGGTGTGTTTTCGTAATGCCTTCTCCACAACAGGTGATCCAGGTGCAACAGACACAATAAATGAAAATGTAATAAATAATGATAATAATAATACACAACCTTAAGCACATACAACAAGAAGGTCCCATCGGAAAATCCGACGGGGAGGGGTTGGGGTCATGTCTCTGACTCGATGACGGCCCAAAATCAAAACTCTATTTCTTATTTAAAAAGTGGTTGGTAACTGATGGTTTGTCATTGGCTTGACCGGGTGGTTTTCTTTAGCCCCAGCTTACAGTGAGTGGCACAAGCTACTTCCACTGACCGTTCCAAGGCGGCTCTTCTGTGGCGATTTATTTATGTTGTTGTTTGTTACTTACTGTGTGTATCACTTTTGTCTTTTTATTTTGGATGGCCATATGGTCATTTTGTGGGAAAGTAACTGTCCTTATGGCCTTCCCTTGTTTAGGTTTCCATTATGGTCTGGTCGCTTAATGTTTGTGTTTCTTTCCCTTTGGTGTCTTTTATGGGTGGAGTAAGTTAATTGTATCAATTCCTGATCTTTGTTTTACTTCTACTTTGCCCTCATCGCTGTTCCGTCACAGTTATTCAAATTGGTTTGTATTTCAGTTTGTCCTAATTTGTATGCCATTCTGTGATGGGCTATTGATTGGGGGGGGGTAGTTACCTTCCTTCGTATGTTGTAAATAATATTAAAACCTAGAGTGAAGGTGGGGGCTCATAGAACTGATTTGAATTCCCCAGTGGTTCTCGCGTCTGACCGTCTTTAGGCGCAGGCTCTGACGTAGTTGAGTTTAATTGCAGTTTTGTCGGATCGTCTGACGAGACTCCTCCTATTGTATGTGTGATGGTTATATTTATAGAGGATCTTACACGAGTGGTCGTTTCATATGAAATTTACGAAACGAGCCTTCGGCGAGTTTCATAAATCCCATATGAAATGACCACGAGTGTAAGATTATGTTTATCATACGACCACTTTAATTTTGATTTTATCGCCTGTAAAATTGACATTTGTTCCACAAAATATGTATGTTTGACATTGACGTCGTCATGACGTTACTTAATCCAGCAAAAGGGCTATTACACGTGTGTTCATACGATTTTTATTACACGACGTTATTCACTGCTTATCAACGACGTCATGTGATAAACTTATTTATTTGTTTGTTACATTTGCATAAATTGCGCCTGTTGCACCTTGATCCCCTCTTGTTGGGAAGAGGTAACTGGGTTTTGTGCTGTTTGTGATTCGCTTTCTATCGTTTTGTTTTCCTCATTATTATTTACTATTCCTTTTGGTGACATTGGTAGCCTGTAATCTTTGATTGTGACTTATCCTAGGCATCTATTTCTATATTTTCTACATTTAACCCTTGTCCTGCTGAATATTCATATATGCCACACCCACTAACGATTTTCAACCAATTAGATTATTTGATGCAAATTATTGCAACAAATTCACAATCTGAATGATAAACAATGTAGATCCTGATCAGATGGCTTCTTCAGAAGCCATCTGATCTGGATCTACATTATTTCAAAGATAAGGCATGTCCGGGCTCAGCAGGACAAGGGTTAAAATAACATAATAACCACCGCTTAGTACGATAAGCCGGCCATGGTGGCTCAGTCGGATGCGCATCTGACTGGTGATCAGGAGGAAGCGCGTTCGATACCTGCCGGGGTATGCAATGTTTTCGTTGAGATCGAAATCTTTTCTACAGTCATTCTCTCCCTTCCGCTGATTCAAGAAGGGTTGTTGTCATTTTCTGTCAAAAGAATGTGCACTGTACTGGTTAAACGCTTACGTAAAAGCCTGCCCAGAAAAGTGTGTTATAGGTAAACTGACCTGTTCAAAAATGATCTAAATGGTGTTGATTGGGCCGTTAAACTAGGATATTCAATAGCGAGAACCATAGGGGAGTTAAAATCGATTCTATGTGCCCAACATTTACTTTATGTTCTGATTTTATCTGTAACACACAAAGTAGTTGGTCCGCCTGCAGGTAACCGGCCCCGATAGCTCAGTTGGTAGAGTGTCCGCTCCGGGGAACGGGAGGTCACGAGTTTCGATTCCGGGTCGCGACATACCAAAGTCGTTAAAATGGTACTAGCTGCTCCTCAGATTTACGGGGTAGAGCTAGGACTGGTCGATCCAGTGTCAGGATAATGTGACTGGGTGTGGTATCATGTAATGTGTTTGGGTCATGATACTTCAGTGAGGCAGCACTATAAAAGTGAGCATTGAGCTCCCTGTCGCAACCAGACACCGTCGTGATATGACTGAAAAATTTTGCTGAAAGCGCATTAAACCCGAATTCACACACACACACACCACCTGAAGGTAACCACCACAATTAATACATCATCACAGAATAACATACAAATTAGAACGACTTAAATAAATTTGATGAATCAAAGATGAGGGCCGGTAGCTTTCTCCACACACAACAAGCTCATCGCAAAAACACGCCTATATAACTTTGACCCCCTTGAACCCCACTTGTATATAGTGAATCTGGGGTATACAGGGGTAAACCTTATTTTGCTTATTTCTGCTCTAAAATACAAGGTGTGGCTACTCGTAAGAACCGCCTCGATGAGGCGGTTCTAACGAGTACCCACAATCTATATTTTGAGCAGAAATAAGAAAAATATCGCAATTTTTCATTTGAAAACTTTCGTTTTTACGGCGGTAACGATTACTATGTATTTGCATAGGCGTGTTTTCATAATGAGTGCTTAAGCAAACCACCAGATAGATCATGAAGAGTTAAGTCCAAGACAAAATAGAAGTGACGGCGATGATCAGGAATCGATACAATTAACCCACAGTTCCCATCAGAGACACCATAGGGAAAGAAATAAAAACAAGAAGCAACAGACCCTAATGGAAACACCAATGGCGTAAAGCCAAACGGACAGTTTCTTTCCCACAAAATGGCCAATTGGCTATCCAAACAACAAAATAAGCGATACAAACACTCAAAGAAAAACCATAACAAAAACCGCGACAGAAGAACCGCCTTGGAACGGTCAGGGAAACGAACCCCACTGTGGGGCTTAAATCGACTAAACCTGCAACGTTCGTCGAATGTGCTCGTTTGTTTTGACTTTTATTAATTGTGCGTAATTTATTTTCACGCACAGGTGTTTAAGTAAAGATCTTAATATACGCAAAGGATATTTCAGACGATACTTAATTAATAGAGATGTTAACCTGATGCATTTCGAACAAACACCATTCTTTAAAGAAGGGTCATGCAGGCATTCTAAAATAGAAGAGACCTCTCCAGAAACACCGGGTCAAAATGGTTAACAAACGAAAAATGAATTGCAAATAACATGCACCTATACATCACAAAAACATACCTATATAATTTAGACCCCCTTAAACCCCATTTTTATATAGTAAAACTGTGGTTTGCAGGGGTATACATTATTGTTCTTATTTCTGCTAAAAAAACATAGATTGTGAGTATTCGTTAGAACCGCCTCCAGAAACGCAGAGTCAAAATGGTTAACAAACGAATAATGGATAGCAAACTACCTGTACCTAAACATCACGAAAACTTGCCTATATAATTTAGATCCCCTAAAACCCTACTTTTATTTAGTAAAACTGTGGTTTGCAGGGTATATATTATTGTTCTTATTTCTGCTCAAAAACAAATATTGTGGGTATTCGTTAGAACCGCCTCGCCAATGCGGTTCTAACGAGTATCCACAATCAATGTTTTGAGCAGAAATAAGAAAAATATCCCAATGTTTCATCTGAAAATTTTCATTTTTCGGTGGTAAAATTTACAATGTATTTATATAGGCGTGTTTTTGTAAAGATACGTATATCGCAACAAGGAAGAAACCAATTCCGTCTGTCTGCTTGAAAGCAAAACATCATTAATTCTTTCGCCATTACAATAATTATTTTCTTATCCCACGGATTTTAAGAGAAAAGATAAACATTGTTTGGAGGAAAAACTATCATTACCTGAAGCAAAGATTATTGATAACCATCTGTTTGAAAGGATGTCTGATAGCATTCAAGAAGAAAACGCATATCAACACCTTATTTTGCAGAAATGATAAAGGTGCACTCCTTTTGATGAAAATGTCAATTATAGGGTGCAGATGTTGACATATCCTTTACGTGTGGATTAAGACTTAATTTGGATTATAGCGGCTCAAGTAACACTATTTAATTCATGTAGAACATTCCAGTTTATCTAGCTAGGGTTTTCCTCTTAACGTTTTTGACACATCTATTGCTCCAGTGTTTTATACTCTTAAAATTTAAACATATGTGTTTGCGTTTGTATGCGTATCTGTGGACATTTATGTGCCTTGCGGCTCTTGACAAAACTTGTGCGACCCGCAAAGACCTGACACTTTTACATCTGTTGCTGGGTCTAGCGCAGTTAAACTGTTGGTTTTCTTTTGCTCAAGTGAACGTGTAGCGTTGTTTGCAGCAGCGGATGTTTCAATGCGGTTAACTGTCGAGTCCTCATCCATGGGTCAACTTGGCTGTAACTGTGTTTTCTTTGTTACCCGAGCTGCAAAAATTGGTGAAATAGAAAATTAAAAAGAGAAACAATCAGGAACTGATACAATCAGGTCTCAAATTCATCTCACAATGTCACAATTGAAAGAAGAAGTCGAAACATGGAGTGACGGCAGTAAACAAAACGAACTACAGGGAAACCGAGTCAGCAGCTCTTTCCCAAACGGATGGTGACTCAGAACATTCAAACCTAACTAAAAAGTAGCAACATACATAGTGAGGGAAAGAATCAGCATCACCAATATGGCAAACATTAAAATGGAAGGACAAACGTAACTAAAAATGAACAACCAAAAAGGGAGAAGCATCAGAATAATCAACGTAACAACATACAGTGGAACTTCAATGGCTCGAACACCTTTGGGACCTCGAAAATCTGTTCGAGACTGGGGTAGTTCGAGCCACTGAGGTTAATTTCAGGAGGCATACCGAGATACTTTTAGACATCTTTTCGGTGTTCTATAATGAAAATGTATGTTGTGTGTACTCATTATAATCGCCTCATCGAGGCGATTCTAATGAGTACACACAGCATACATTTGCAAGATAAAAAAACAAAATATCCCAAATTTTACCCTCCCTATTTCTTATGTAGAGAAATTCCTTAGCGACTCAAGAACGGGTTCGACCCAGCCATGGTAAACGAGTAAAGTGCTACTGTATATGATAAGGGAAATAATCAGAACCACCAACACAAAACACGAAGGAACCACAGCAAAATAACTGACTTTAAACGGTCAGTAT
This sequence comes from Lucinisca nassula, assembly GCA_963580285.1. Classification (NCBI taxonomy): domain Eukaryota; kingdom Metazoa; phylum Mollusca; class Bivalvia; order Lucinida; family Lucinidae; genus Lucinisca; species Lucinisca nassula. The sequence goes on along the minus strand of OY757019.1, from coordinate 3,856,822 downwards.
AATTACTTCGCGCGGACCGAGCAAAAAAGCGAGGATTGCGGCCGCCTAAAATCGATTTAAGCCCCCTACCCCCGAGCAGTGAAATAATTTTCACAGACCCTTCCTCTTTAGTCAGAAAAGTTAACTCAAGAAAGGCCACAATCTAAGAACGCAGCCGTCTCAAGTAACCTATAGAAAGTGACACGGAGCGGAGCCACACCGTGACAAAAACAAACGAAACCTGAACCAACGGCACAAAGCCAAATAAAAATAAGACACTGCAAAAGAACTTTGCTTCCCTCTTTAATTGCACGTCGGTGGGTCAGGCCTCAGATTCTATGACGGTTTCAGTGTAAAGGCTGAAGTAGAGAGAATCTAATTCTATGTAATGTTGGTTGGTGGCTGATGCTCTGTCTCTGGATGGGCCCATCGGAGTCTAACTGTTGGTTTTCTTTTGCTCTGGCATTTCAGTGGTTTCCTGCTGTCGAGTCCTCACCGTTGTTTCAAATCTGTGGCTGTTTGGTTTTTGTGTTCACGGAGATGTTGAACTGACGAGTTACGAGGCTTCATGCGGACAAATTATTTGTCTAAATCGCGACAGAATAAGCGCGAGGATTGTGACCACGTAACATCGATTTAAGCCCCCCCCCCCCCCCCGCCCCCAGTGGAATTCGTTTCACTGACCGTTCCAAGGCGGTTATTCCGTCGCGTTTAATTATTGTTATGGTTGATCTTTGAGTGTTTGTTTCGCTTATATTATTTTGTTTTGATAGTCAATTGGCCATTTTGTGGGAAAGTAACTTTTGTCCTTTTGGCTTTCCGCTATTTGTGTTGCCATTAGGGTCTGTTGTTTCATGTTTGTATTACTTTCCCTTTGGTGTCTCTAATGGGAGCTGGGGGTTAATTGTATAGATTCCATGACGTTACTAAACATAACTGTAGTGTCATCACAATATAACGAACGTTGCCAACCGACAGTATTAAAAACCCACGCTCAGAAATAAAAAAAAAATCCTATATGGGTGTGAGGAGTGGAAAGAAAAGTCATTCCCTCGGGAAAACAGTTCGGCATCACTCGACAAGCCTCGTGATGCCAGACAGTGACTCTCGGGATCCACCTCTCACACCCAGGTACGATGTTTATATTCTCAGCTGTATTTGCATATGTGTTTGCGTGTTTTTGCGTATCTGTGTTTCATTGTAAACAACTAATATTACGAAAACACGCCTATACAAATACATTGACACATTTACATGCGAAAAAAAAAAAAATAAAATTTTCAGACGAAAAATTGTGATATTTATCTTATTTTTGCTCAAAATATAGATTGTGGGTATTCGTTAGAACCGCCTCATTGAGGCGGTTCTAACGAGTACCAACAATCTATATCTCAGAGCAGAAATAAGAAAAATAAGGTTTACCCCTGCAAACCCCAGTTTTACAATATAAAAGTGGGGTTAGAGGGGGTCAAAATTATATAGGCGTGTTTTCGTGATGTAATACTGTTGGGATTTATAATTTCGGCGGACATGTTTTATTTTTTTATATAAAAGTGTGATTTCAAGTGACTGGCATTTCCTTTTCTTGTATTTCATAGCCTTCAAATATAAGATTATAGTTAAAGTGGAATCTGAACACCTCCAGGGGAGGCAACCCCTGCAAAGTATTTTTGCCTCCAAGTCACTAGGGTTCAACACTTGAAAGAAAGAATTTGCTTCAGACGGGCAAATTCCTTCCTTTAAGTGTAGACCCCTTTTTCAGTGGGACAGAGCTTATAGAAAAGCGAAGACAAAGTCCTTAAAATTGTCTCCCTTAGAAAAATGGCGGGAACATCTGCAAGGTGCATCATTTTCCCTTAATACACCGTTGTGTAGCCTCTTTTCTCTTATAGCTTCAATTCTGCCAATCCATAGGTCACTCTGAAGGTAAACTGAACAGCCGGAGATTTGGGTTGGTTTCATATTCTTGCCATCCACATTTTGAAAAGTAGAAGTAAAACAAAGATCAGGAATTGATACAATTAACTTACTCCATCCATAAAAGACACCAAAGGGAAAGAAATACAAACATTAAGCGACCAGACCATAATGGAAACCTAAACAAAGGAAGGCCATATGGACAGTTACTTTCCCACAAAATGGCCATATGGCCATCCAAAATTAAAAGACACAAGTGATACACACAGTAAGTAACAAACAACAACATAAATAAATCGCCACAGAAGAGCCGCCTTGGAACGGTCAGTGGAAGATTTCCACTGGGGGGCTTAAATCGATTTTACGTGGCCACAATCCTCGCCCTTACTTCCGTCGCGATTTAGACAAATAATCTGTTCAGTCCGCATGAAGGCCTCCTAACTCATCAGTGCAACATCTCCGTGAACACAGAAATCAAAGAACCACAGAGGTGAATAGGGAAATTTTAAGCGTTTGTCACCTTGTCTTCATCAATTGCAAACTAATAGCGATAACTAGTTATTGATGCCTCCGCGACAGCGAATGATCCGAGATTTCAATGCATTGATATTGGATTAAATTCTGTAAGTAATTAGGCTTGAAATGTTATTTTTTGTCGTCGCGAGATAATCATACTTTAACCCAAGTGTGAATTGAATAGAAATTCAGGGCAAACGGATGTATATCTCTTTGAAGCTATGTTTGTTTTATCTGTACGCATTCTCTTGAATGACACAGGGGCTGGGTCACTGTCCTGGGGACCAATACAATGTCACTAATGCCGATCCTATTCCGAAACAAGATTAACCCTTATCCTGCTCTTCATCACAACTCCTACTTTTGCAAACAGTGTAGATCCTGATCAGATGGCTTCTGAAAGCCATCTGATCAGGATCTACACTGTTTGAACAATATCAGATGCCTTCTGAAGTCATCGGATCAGGATCTACACTGTTTGACCAATATCAGATACCTTCTGAAGAAGCCATCTGGTCAGGATCTACACTGTCTGATCAATATCGGATGCCTTCTGAAGAAGCCATCTGATCAGGATCTACACTGTGTGACATTCAGAAGCCATCTTATTTGTTTTGTTTGTTTGATTTGAGGTTAAACGTCCCTGTAAAGGTTATTTTGGAGAAGTTTCTTCCAATTTTGTGGGACTTTTACCCGACATTGAGATGAAATGACATCTCAAGCCCTGTCGCCCAATGAAACCAAAATGCTTTATAAGCATGAACGGTCCGACTCGCACCGCTTTGCCTGGGCAGGCTTAGATCCTCTAAGCGGTTTACCAGTACTCGTGTGCGGGTCGGTTTCAGCTCTGCGTGGAAGCATCATGCAGTTCATCTATTTATTCAAGCCCCGATGGGCGGGGGCCGACAAGAAGCTATCTTTTCAGGATATACACTTTTTGATATTCAGTTTGTAAATTTGCAAGAAAAAAAAACATCAATTAATATATTTTGTTCAAAGTTAGAAATGGGTGTGGCTTAATTAAATATTCAGCGTGTGGATCGTTTTACTGGTCTAGTTGTAAATACCGAGCTGAAACGAAACAGCCGGCCAACGTCACAATACCCAACATTTTCGACACATGGTTAAGCGTGATCCTTAATGATTTGCCAGCAACCTGTCAACATTGATTTGCATTCTCATCACGAAAACACGCCTATATAATTTTGACCCCCTCGAACCCCACTTTTATATAGTAAAACTGGGGTTTCCGGAGGTATACCTTATTTTTCTTATTTCTGCTCTAAGCTATAGATTGTGGGTACTCGTTAGAACCGCCTCGCTGAGGCGGTTCTAACGAGTGCCCTAAAGCTATATTTTGAGCAGAAATAAGAAAAATATCACAATTTTTCATCATAATTTTTTTATTTTTTCGGTGATAAAGGTGGCAATGTATTTGTATAGGCGTTTTTGCGTAATGTTGTGTATCCTGAGGGATTGTTATTGTTTCTTTGGTTTATCTGTTACTTTTGTATTTATTTAAGATCATTCTAATTCTTCTATCACATTTACATATCCGTGTATTGAATATCTTGAGAACCTCAATTGATAGAAAGACAATTGGGGTTGGCAAGATTGTATTTAGGGGATAACTGTATTCAAAATTGTCATTTGCGGAAGTAAATCGTCGGATTTACGGTCGGAAAGTTCCTGTTATGGCGACTTGCCAGCCGAGCCGTAAAACGAAATTTGCGGCCGTCAAACCGACGATTTGCGGTCGTCAAACCGACGATTTGCGGTCGTCAAACCGACGATTTACCTCCCCAAATTAAATTTTTCGGTTCAGTTATCCCCATTCCTATGTACTCATTCGGTTGTTTTGTTAAATTGATACAAATTTTGCATACAGTGGCAAGCTTGTGAGCTGCGTAAAACCAAATGTCAGCCCTCTGAAAAACGATGTTACGTGATGATGTCGCAGAATATACTTTCGCAAATATTCGACGTTATCCATTCAGACGTTACATACATAAGTGCATTAGAATTTTGTATTTATGCTGAAAAGACATAGCTCGTGAATAGTCGAAAGAACGGCCTCAACGAGTCAACCCGGTTCTAGGTTCTAACTAGCCTTCTGTGTAAGTAAGAAACATATCGCAAATGTCCATCCGAAACAACATCAGTTCAAGGTGTGTGTGTGTGGGGGGGGGGGGGGGGGGGGATTATATACCATGCAATATACCATATTACTATTTTTTCTGCCAGCCTGGAGATGTAACCACGCACGTTTGGTCAGAATAGAAGTGAAGGTCAGGAATCGATACAATTACCTCACACCTCCCATCCAAGACACCAAAGGGAAAGAAAACATAAACATTAAACAACTTCTCAGAAGTAAGGGCGAGGATTGCGGCCCCATCCCCACCCCCATGGAATTCGTTTCACTGGCCGTTCTTAGGGGTGTTCGGCTGTCGCGGTTTGTTTTTGTTGCTGTCTGTCTTTGAGTGTATAACGCTTGTATTTTTTCTTTTGGATAGCCAAATGACCATTTTGTGGGGAAGTAACTGTCCTTTTGGCTTTCCACCATTGATGTTTCTGTTTCATGTTTGTGTTTCTTTCCTTTTGGGGTATCTGGTGGGAGCTTTGGGCTAATTATGTCGATTCCTGATCTTTGCCTTTGCTTCTTTTTTCCATAAAAAACGTCACGATAAGCGTAAAGCCAAAAGGACATTGCAACTGTCCAATAAATCAACCACATCAGAAATACCGCCTCGGAATGGTCAGTACAATAAGTATCTTACATTGGTGTAAGGGGTGGATAAGGAATCCGTCCCGAGGGTCACTGTCCGGATTTTTCTATCCACCCCTCACACCCATGTTGGATTCTTTTTCTTGCATACCTTTCTCGGCGTGGATTTTAATACACCAGTCACTTCGGTTGCCGACGTCCACTCTTTCCTGATGATACTACAGTGATATTTAGTGACGTCAAGCAACATGCTGTATAATCAATCGTAACGACGGCGCATATGATGTCGTATTCAACCAGTGCATTTATCAAACACGCAAGAATATTCGATTTTGGGTAAGAACACCTGCGTTAGAATAAAATTTCTATCCCAAGCTAAAACTATGGATTTTCTTATCTGGTGTGCAAAAAATGCTTATACTGGGGGAGGGCGTCTTAAACCGAATCTAAATTGCCACAAACATCGCCCTTAGTTCTGTTCTGGTTTAGACAAATACAGTAAAATTCCTATATTAAGACCACCTTTGGCACTGTTCAAAAGTGGTCTTAAAGACCACTTTTGAACAGTCCCAAAGGTGGTCTCTGTCCAGAGGACATTGTAGGCAGAAAATACAAAGAAAAATTAAGTGTACCCTTGAGAATAAGCTTTTTATAGCAGAATTAGTCCTAATTTTAGGTGGTCTTAATAGCGGAATTCACTGTACTTTGTTTAGTCCGCAAGAAGTATTTCTTACTCGTCCGATATCTCTCATAACATAAAAATCAAACAAATACAGAGATGCAATAATGATATGGACTCGAATCCATTCCACTCGAAGGTTCAAGAGATAGAGAGTTTCATTCAGGGCTCACCGTCGCCTATTCCGACGTCGACGCCGACGCACACGGGAGCCCCACCAAAATCAATAAGTTCCCCTCCACTTAGTGGGACAAAACTATGATAATTAAGTGAATTCTTTAAGTGAATTCTTTAGCTCTGGTTAGCAGTGTTATGACTGTCCCTCGTCTCTGCTTCATCTTAGTGTTTGAATTTGATTAATATGTGACAGTGAAAATGCATTTTTGGAGTTAGAAAACAATTATGCGAACCGAATAGTTTGTGTTTAATGTAAGTAATTATACCTGAACCTAGGGCGTAAGCTCCATGGGGACTTGTGGTGCCAACCGTTCTAGGACGGTGGTTCTGGTGTTGTTCTTTCGTTGCTCATTTTTGTTAAAAAGGAGAAAACAAACAACGTTGGGTATTTTATTGTGCATTGTTGTGAAGGGCTGTCAAACAATCTAATCGCCCCACATGAAGGCGAGAGGGCTGATTGGCCCCTGGTAAAGGCTTATTGTTGCTTTCGTTCCCTGTGATTTTTTTCTTCCCCCTGGTGCCAATGGTGAGCAAAGTCTTGTGATTGTGGCTCTCCCTGAACGTTTTTCTTCCTTTCAAGTTAATCTGATCAAACCTTGTCCTTCTTGTTTTGTATTATTGCTTTTCAAACAAATGTTGATGATATTCAACTTTTAAAAGCCTAATGATAGTATTAATAATAGCTATACCATTTGTTTGTACTAGCTGAATACTTTAAGATGATAAGAGCAAGAAGATCAACTGATTTACTATGTCGTTTCATCGACTGTCATTAATCAAAATTGCCACTCCTGTAGAGAGCCGTCAAACATGGCTCTTACAGGGTGATTATGGCATGGTTTCTGTGATTGTCAGAGGATTGGAAAGAGTCGATAGATAAATCCGCCAACAGAGAATCAGTTAGCATTTCCATAAATTACGACATACGCATATCGTTGGTTTCTATTTTTCTGTAACAAAGTCATCATAATATCCGACTGAGCAGCTTATAAAATTTGTTCCATCAATCATTCCTTGCGTTGTTCTGATTACAAAATCTCTGTTGTAATTACTAATTTTTCAGTTGCATTATTCTGATGTTTAATCAGATTGATGTTGCCAACTTCACATCATGGCTCCAGTTAAGGAGGAACTTTTACAATGAAGGGATAATTCTCTCCCTTTCTTCCAAGAAAAAATATTTTGTAGGTACATGTACGAATCGCCTCTTTGGTTTGACGATTCCATCAAGTACCCACAATAAACGTTTCTATGGCGAAATAACAATATGGTCAAAAAGAATCTTCATTACTCGTCCTTATCTAGAGCTATATTTATTAGTATTTGTATTCACGTGATACTTTTGACAGTGTTATGCTCAAGTTTACATTGATTGAGTTAATTGCACTATTGCGTGTTACATGGGAAGTCCCAAAGGTTAAAAATAGCATTTCAGAATTGTCCATGGAAATATTGATTGCGCTCCAGCGGCTCATTTAACGCTGTTAAACCTGGCCCCATAGCTCAGTTGGTAGAGTGTCCGCTCCGGGGAACGGGAGGTCACGGGTTCGATCGAACCAATCGATACAATCAACCCACAGCTCCCATCAGAGACACCAAAGGGAAAGAAACACAAACATGAAACAACAGACCCTAATGGAACCATCAATAGCGGACAGACAAAAGGACAGTCACTTTCCTACAAAATGGCCAACTGGCTATCCAAAACAAAATAATATAAGCGATACAAATATCCAAAGACAAACCATAACAAAAATTAACCGCGACAGAAAAACTGCATTTGACCGGTCAGTGAAACGAATTCCACATGGGGGACGTAAATCGATTGTACGTGGCCACAACCCTCGCCCTTACTTCCGCCGCGATTTAGACAAATTATTTGTTCAGTCCGCATGATGGCCTCCTTATTTGTAAGACACAATTTAAACTCCCCGTTGGTTCTCGCTACTGACCGTCCTAAATCGGTGAATCTAATGTTGTTTTTTTAATTTTAGCTTTGTCAGTTCTTCCGACGGGGCTCTTCTTGTTGTATGTGCTTATTATTATTATTATTATTTTATTTATTATTATTATTTTATTTATTTATTCATGCATCTATTTATTGTGCCTATTGCACCTTGCTAACCTCTTGCGGTGAAGACGAAGCTGGTTGTTGTGCTGTTTGTCATCACGACAACAGGCCTATATAATTTTGACCCCCTCGAACCCCACTATTATACAGTAAAATTTGGGTTTGCAGGGGTAAACATTATTTTTCTTATTTCTGCTCTAAGATATAGATTGTGGGTACTCGTTAGAACCGCCTCGATAAGGCGGTTCTAACGAGTACCCACAATTTATATTAACGTGTACTCACAATCTATATTTTGAGCAGAAATAAGAAAAAAATCACAATTTTTTGTCTGAAAATTTTCATTTTTTCGGCGATAAATGTGTCAGTGTATTTGTATAGGCGTGTTTTCGTAATGGATTCGTTTTAGTTTCCTCATTAGTGTTATTGGTAGGCTGTTATCTTTGATTGTGTCTTTTCCTGAGCGTCTTTACCTATATTTTCATTACATAAAACTAGGGTTTTAGGGGTATAACTATACAAGCGTGTTTTCCTGATGCTTTTAAACGTACACAGAAAATTCTTCTCGGCGCTCAATCCGGAGTTGCTGTTATTGAACCTTCAACCGTGATAAAGTTGATTCCGAAATTATGAGGAAAAGAACAGCTAATGTAATGATATGGCAAATGCTATTAATTTGCTAGCCCGATATAAGTAGACATGGTTTCTGATTGTTTGAGAAGCAAAACTGATCGTCCATATAATTGATTCCGCATGCTTGATGTAATACAAATATAAGGCAAATTAATAAAAACAGTGTGAGATCATTTGATTTGCTGAATTTTACTGCAATCGTCTGGCCAGTCGTTTATATTCTTAGCTATATTATTTCTCATTATCACATTTGATACTCAGATCTCACCTGAGCAGAAGGCGAATTGGTGCGTCGTCGTCCGTCCACGATTTCAAATAAGTAAATCCCTGATATCCAACTGCCAATCTTGACCAAATTTCATCGGAACCATTATCAGTTATGGAAGTGTCTGTATAGGCATTGAGTTGAAATTCTGGTTTCAAGGCAACATATATCTCCTATAGATTTATAATGGGTATTCTCCTCTCTGAAACCACAAGGCCCAGATCTGAGATTTTTAGTATGCAGCAATTTCAAGTGGTCCCCTACATAAATCATACCAATCATGCCACTGGGGTCTACACTGGCCATAAACTATCTATGGAAAAAAATTAGAAAGCATATTCTCTGAAACCATAAGGCCCAGAAATTAAATATTTAGTATGTACCAACGTTTTATGGCCGTCTACATAGTTCTTGCCAATAATGACGCTGGGGTCCAAATTGGTCACGCCCTGGGGCTTATCAGTTTCCATAAACGTATTCGGGCCCATCGCAGTCTAATTGTTGGTTTTCTTTTGCTCCAGCATTTCAGTGGCTTCTTGCTGTCGAGTCCTCACCGTTGTTTCATCTCTGTGGTTGTTTGATTTCTGTGTTCACGGAGATGTTGCACTGATGAGTAAGGAGGCCTTCATGCGACTAAACAAATTATTTGTCCTAAGCGTCTCTGACACATCAGGCCCATTGCTTAGATATTTCATATCTAGCAACATCTAGTGTTAAGCGACATAAATACTTGAAATCATGCCCTGGGGTCCAAATTGGCCAAGTCCCGGGGCTTACCAGTTCCCACAGACATATGTCGCGGTTAAGTTTTGTTATGGTTTGTCTTCGACCGTGGGTACCGTTTATGTAGCCTATTGGCAATTTTGTAGGAAAGTGACTGTCCTTTGGGCTTTCCGCTATTGGTGTTTCAATTAGGGTCTAGTTGTTTCATGTTTGTGTTTCTTTCCCTTGGTGTCACTGATGGGAGCTGTGGGTTAATTGTATCGATTTCTGATCACTGCCTTCACTTCAAGAAGTCGTCTACATACATTCTGTCAATCGTGCCACTTGGGTCCAAAATGGCTACGCCCCGAGGCCCATCAGTTCCCACAGTTGTATAATTTGGAAAGCTTCAAAACATTTTTTCTGTGAAACCAATAAGCCTAGAGCGTAGATATTTAGAATGTAACAACGTCCAGTGGTCCCCTACATATACCCTGCCGACCATGGTCCCCCCCCCCCCCCGGGTCCAATTTGGCAATGTCGTGGGACTTATCAACTTCCAAAGACTGTTTGTTTTCTTTTGCTTCAGCATTTCAGTGGTTTCTTGCTGTCGAGTCCTCACTGTTGTTTCATCATCATCTCTATGGTTGTTTGATTTTTGTGTTCTCGGGGATGTTGCACTGATGAGTTAGGAGGCCTTCATGCGGACTGATAAAAAAATAGTTGTCTTAATCGCGACGGAAATAAAGGCGATGATTGCGGCTGCGTAAAATCGACTTAAGCACCCCCCGCCCCAGTGGAATTCGTTTAATATAGTCATGTATTATTGAATTTATTAAAATCGTTGTTGTGGAAAAGGGATTAAATGATCGGCAAAGCCTCGTATTTTATCCCTTTTCCAGCGTCGCATCGTATCCCTTTTCCACAACTCGTTTGATAAATAATAAATTCAAATTTAGTGAAGTACAGCATTATTCAGAACAGTCTACAGCTTGTACAGCGTTTATAATATAAGGTTATTAATCAAGTAATTTCCTATTTACCCAGATGCAGGTGCGAGATCTGCTGTATTGGTCCGAGGCCGAAGTCGGAGGCCAATACAGCTGACCAAGGACCTGTAACTGGGCTAAATCGAAATTAAAATACAGGTAGCTGAGGTCCTGCAACTAGGCAAATACGAAATTACTTGATTAATGACAGTTTTATTATTTGACGCAATTAATAACATGATTATTGATTTCTGACCGACCTCCTTTTAAAACGGTTGACCTCTGTTCTATACAGGATAGTCAGTTAATAAGTTGTCATTGTACACGCAATATATTCCTTTTGTTGTTCCGAGATCTTCTTTATTGGATGCTTTGTTGTGTCGCGGTTTGTTTGCTCTTTATTCCGGTACCATAAGTGGTTGTTTGTTTTGTATTTTCAGTGCATATACTTCAATACTTTCAATATTTTCAAGTTACTATCGTTCACGGAAACGGGCCTCCGTGGCCGTGTGGATACGAGTGCTGAGTCTTAATCATACGATCTCTCACCGCTGGTGTGGTTCGAACCTGGTTTGGGTCACATGTGAGGCGGCAAGTTCTGCAACAGAAGGGCAGGTTGTTTTCTCCGGGTACTTCGGCTTTTGCCCAACTCTGATTATTGATCGGCTTGATATAAGTTGATAACTGTCATTTACTGACCGGTCACTGGATGTTGTGAAATTTGACTTTCTTGAAATCAGCAGTATATGAAACGCCAATAAAAATATCTTATGAAATGATGCATTTATATCAAGGAGCAAATATTTTATGACGTTATTTTCCGTTGACTCTCATCGAAGTTAATTAATACAAATGCCAATCACCAAGAAGCTTCACAATTACAGAACACAGGCAACCAATGTCACCAAAATGACGAGTTTTGTTTGATTTGACGTCACCGAAATCACTGTAAAAGTAATTTTGGAGACGTTGCTTCCAATTGTGTGGGACTTTTCCCCAACATTGAGATGGTATGACGTCTAAAGCCCTGCTGCCCATTGAAACCAATAGGATTTATAAGCACTGACGGCCTGACTCCCACCGCATGCCTCGGCAGGCCTAGATCCTCTAAGCAGTTTACCAGTACATGTGTGCGGGTCAGTTTCAGCTCTGCATGGAAACATCATGCAGCCGATCTAATTCGTCAAGCCCCGATGGGCGGGGCGTCCACAATAACGAGAGAACATTTATTTCCTTACGAGTTACACAAGTAACTGAAAATAAAGCAACCACAACCAGCTTCATCACATTGCTATGAATTAAGGCAGAACATCACGAAAACATACCTATATAATTTTGATCCCCTTGAACCCAACTATTATATAGTAAAACTGGGGTTTACAGGGTTAATCATGTTCTATAAAAGAGTTATCCTTTGGAAGCAAAGAATACACCACAGAACTGAAAAATATGGAGTGTACATGTTTTCTGGGCCAGACTAGCTAGTTTCGGCCAATTAGGCCTCATCAGTGACCCTCAGATATTTTCGAAATTCCACAATGGAAACAATGATCCCAAAGGACAAGAAAATCTAATCTACACTATGATGCAGGGCAGGGAGACGTTTTACCGCCGCCACACATTCCCATACACCAGCTGTAATGAAGTTAAATATGTTCTATAAAAGGGTTATCCTTTGTAAGCAAGGAATACACCACAGAACTGACAAGTATGGAGTGTACATGTTTTCTGGGCCAGACTAGCTAGTTTCGGCCAATTAGGCCTCATCAGTGACCCTCATATAATTTCGAAATTCAACCGTGGAAACAATGATCCCAGAGGACAAGAAAATATAATCTACACTATGATGCAGGGCTGGGAGACGTTTTACCGCCGCCACACATTCCCACACACCAGGTGTAGTGAAGTTAAATATGTTCTATAATAGGGTTATCCTTTGGAAGCAAAGAATACACCACAGAACTGAAAAATATGGAGAGTACATGTTTTCTGGGCCAGACTAGCTAGTTTCGACCAATTAGGCTTCATCAGTGACCCTCAGATATTTTGGAAATTCCTCAATGGAAACAATGATCCCAAAGGACAAGAAAATATAATCTACACTATGATGCAGGACAGGGAGACGTTTTACCGCCGCCACAAATTAATTCCCACACACCAGCTGTAGTGAAGTTAAATATGTCTATAAAATGGTTATCCTTTGGAAGCAAGGAATACACCACAGAACTAAAATATGGGGAGTACATGTTTCCTGGGCCAGACGAGCTAGTTTCTGCCAAGTAGGCCTCATCAGTGACCCTCAGATATTTTTCGAAATTCCACAATGGAAACAATGATCCCAAAGGATAAGAAAATATAATCTACACTATGATGCAGGGCAGGGAGACGTTTTAACGCCGCCACACATTCCCACACACCAGCTGTATTGAAGTTAAATATGTTCTATAAAAGGGTTATCCTTTGGAAGCAAGGAATACACCACAGAACTGAAAAATATGGAGTGTCATGTTTGCTGGGCCAGACTACCTAGTTTCGGCCAATTAGGCCTCATCAGTGACCCTCAGATTTTCGAAATGCCACAATGGAAACAATGACCCCAAAGGACTAGAAAATATAATGTACACTATGATGCAGGGCAGGGAGACGTTTTACCGCCGCCACACACACCAGCTGTAGTGAAGTTAAATATGTTCTATAAAAGGGTTATCCTTTGGAAGCAAGGAAAAGTAGAAGTAAAACAAAGATCAGGAATTGATACAATTAACTTACTCCACCCATAAAAGACATCAAAGGGAAAGAAATACAAACACTAAGCGACCAGACCATAATGGAAACCTAAACAAAGGAAGGCCATAAGGACAGTTACTTTCCCACAAAATGGCCATATGGCCATCCAAAACCAAAAGACACAAGTGATACACACAGTAAGTAAAAAACAACAACATAAATAAATCGCCACAGAAGAGCCGCCTTGGAACGGTCAGTGGAAGATTTCCACTGGGGGATTTAATCGATTTTACGTGGCCACAATCCTCGCCCTTACTTCCGTCGCGATTTAGACAAATAATGGAGCAAAAGAAAACCAACAGTTAGACTCCGATGAGTTCGACCAGAGACAGAGCATCAGGCACCAACCAACATTACACGACAGAACTGAAAAATATGGAGTGTACATGTTTGCCGGGCCAGACTAGCTAGTTTCGACCAATTAGGCCTCATCAGTGTCCCTCAGATATTTTGAAAATTCCTCAATGGAAACAATGATCCCAAAGGACAAGAAAATATAATCTACACTATGATGCAGGGCAGGGAGACGTTTTACCGCCGCCACACATTCCCACACACCAGCTGTAGTGAAGTTAAACATGTTCTATAAAAGGGTATCCTTTGGAAGCAAGTAATACAACACAGAACTGAAAAATATGGAGTGTACATGTTTTCTGGGCCAGACTAGCTAGTTTCGGCCAATTAGGCCTCATCAGTGACCCTCAGATATTTTCGAAATTCCACAATGGAAACAATGATCCGAAAGGACAAGAAAATATAATCTACACTATGATGCAGGGCAGAGAGACGTTTTACCGCCGCCACACATTCCCACACACCAGCTGTAGTGAAGTTAAATATGTTTTATAAAAGGGCTATCCTTTGGAAGCAAGGAATACACCACAGAACTGAAAAATATGGACTGTACATGTTTTCTGGGCCAGAAACTTTTTTTCCTTATATCTGATCAAATATATAGATTGTTGGTACTAATGTGAACCTACAATCTTAATTTTGGGCAGAAACAAGGAATATATCACACTATTTCGTCTAAAAATTTGCATCATTTCGGCGATAAAATTTACAATGTATTTATATAGGCGTGTTTTCGTTACATACCAAACCGCACGTGGCATGCACTCGTAGCTACGTGCTTCGTACATGAATAATACAATTATCCCTTTTTAAAACGGTAAGCCTGGTAGGTTGAGGTTAAATTGATTTTATAGATATGTTCTAGAAAGGGTTATCCTTTGGAAGCAAGGAATACACCATAGAACAGGAAAATATTGAGTGTACATGTTTTCTGGGCCAGACTAGCTAGTTTCAACTATTTAGGCCTCATCAGTGACCCTCAAATATTTTCAAAATTCCACAATGCAATCAATGATCCCAAAGGACAAGAATATATAAACTACATTATGATGTAGGGCAGGGAGACTTTTTACGGCCGTCTCACATTTCCAGACAACAGCTGTAGTGACGTTAAATATGTTCTAGAAAGGGTTATCCTTTGGGGGTAAGGAATACACCATATAACTGGAAAATATGTAGGGTACATGTTTTCTTGGCCTTTTAGGCCTCATCATTTTTCAACATGGCGGTTCTTCTGACGTGGTTTATTATTGTTATGTTTCGTCTTTGCATGCATGTGCTTCGAAAATTTTTATTATTATTATTTTGAATAGCGGTTTGGCAATTTTATGGAAAACTAACTGTCATCTTAGCTTTCTGCTTGTGATGTTTTATTCTAACACAGCGCGCCTATATAGGCAATGGAAAATAACTGTGTTTTATTCTGCAACAAATCACAGCTCGGAAGAGCGTGACGAATGACGTCATTAAAAACTGTCAATATATGACGTCACTAGTCGATTTACTTGACGTTAGACGGTGGTACGTCATTTTCTCGCATCGAAAACGTTAGAAAAGGATATAAATGCGTGTGTTTCAGTCGTTAATTTTAATCGGATTTCTTCTAAAAATGGCGAAAAGTTGTGAGATTTTGAAGGAAACAACAACATTATTGCCGATTTTCAGCGTGTTAGAATCGAAATAGATCAGCTGTAGTCTGTGATTTGTTGAATAATATATCACAGTTTGTCCGTCAGTTGTAAGTAGACAAATCACCCGCGCAGTTAGAGCTGATCTATTTCTTAAAGAATGTTGATATTGTTTTATGTTTGCATTTTTTCCTTTGGTTTCTTGTATGGTAGGTATGGGGCAATTTTATCGATTCCTGATCATTGTCCCCACTTCCATTACGATAATACATCCGTGCGACATAGTGCATTTTTTCACGTCTCCAAAATGGCTACTTTTCTGATAAAAATCCGCGATATCTTTCTTGTTTATACTGCAAACATGGGTAGCTGGTGCTCGTTAGAACCGCCTCATTGAGGCGGTTCTAACGAGTACCCACAACCTATGTCTTGGAGCAGAAATAAGAAAAATAGTGTACACTCCCGTAAACCCCAGCTTTCTCTATATAAAGTGGGGTTTAGGGGGTTTCATTTCACGGACTTGTTCATGTGATGCCTGATCATTGTCCCCACTTCGAATACAATGATCCCTATCTTAAAACGGTTACTAAGGATTGGCAGAAGTGGGAACAGGTTACATCGGTTTTACAGGGCCGAATTTGTCACCTTGGAAGTTCTTCGGTATTGGTTTATTTTTGTTAATATTTGTCTTTGCATATGTGTATTGTGATTATTATTATTTTTTTTTTTTTTCATTTTGGATAGCCATTTGGCCATTTCGTGGGAAATTAACTGTTCTTTTGGCTTTCCGCTTGTGATATTTTAGTTATGGTGAAATTGTTGGTATCTCTTTCCAGCTGCTGTCTTGGATGGGAGGTGTAAAGTAATTATATCGATTCCTGAACATTGCCTTCACTTCTTTTCTTCAAATATTGTTCAAAAACATACACAATTTGCGAATCGTATAGACGTTTGTGCAATGCTATTGATGGACTTTGGTTTCTGTGTCTTTATTTTTTTAATGTGTGTTATATCATTTTTTTCTCTTTTTCAGTGATCAGTGTTGACTATCCAGTGTCAGGCTAGACCAAAATCAAAACATCATGTGAACAAGTCCGTGAAATGAACACCCCCTAAACCCCACTTCATATAGAGAAAAGCCCCCGCCCATAGGGGCTTGAAGAAATATATGGGCTGCATGATGCTTCCACGCAGAGCTGAATCCGGCCCGCACACTAGTACTGGTAAACCGCTTAGAGGATCTAAGCCTGTCCAGGAACCGCGATGCGAGGCGGACCGTCCATGCTTATAAACCCTATTGGTTTCATTGGGCGACAGGGCTTGAGATGTAATTTCATCTCAATGTCGGGTAAAAGTCCAACAGAATTGGAAGCAACGTCTCCAAAATGACCTTTACAGTGTTGACGGGGACGTTAAACCTCAAATCAAACAAATCATATAGAGAAAACTAGGGTTCAGGGGCTGTATATTATTTTACTTATTTCTGCCCCAAGACATATGTTGTGGGTACTCGTTAGAATCGCCTCAACGCGGCGGTTCAAACGAGCATCCACAACCTATGTTTGCGGTATAAATATGAAAAATATCACGGATTTTCCTGAGAAAAGTAGCCATTTTGGAGATGTGAAAAAATGCACTATGTCACACGGGTTTGTTACAGTAATGGACAAAGTATGGGCATGATAAAACTAAAGACAAAAGAACAGTTTCTTTCGCAATAAATGAACAAACGGCTTTTTTCAGTTATTTTAGTTATATCATGTCTATGTCCTCTTCATCCAGTTAAATAGATCAGTGATCAGTGTTGACTACCCAATGTCAGGCTAGACCAATATCAAAACCTGCGGGATCGATGGACGACACGAAAGTTCCATCAGTCAATTAGCGAAAATCAATCCGTTTAAATGTTGCTGTTGTTAAAATACGCATTCACCCTGTGTTTATCCTCTTTTCCAAAGAAAGCGGTTATCTAGGTTGACCAGCAGCAACGTATTATTCAAAGATGTCCATTTAAACATAAACAAGAATAATGTAGGATTCTGAAAGTATAGCTATTTGTGAACAATCCTAACAGATGAACATTTGTCACGACAAAACATTTATTGTGTATGTCGATCAGGGCTTGGAAAACAGCCTGTTTTCAAACCAAGGGATAATCAATTCTAAGAACTACTTTGACTGTAACCTAATAGTTGGTACTTTACGAACATTTCTATCAATTCTAAAACAATCGAGTAAACAAACAGTTGATCAGCTGGACCATTCGACACATATCTTAAATCAAATCTTCGAGACCTTTACCCGTTCACCCTTGAGATTTTTTATCTTAACACTTCCATTTCTCAGACAAAAACATGTCATGCATCAACACGCGTATCCAATGAACTGCAATGTGGTGGAGATGAGAAGCTTCAATATGTTTTATAAAAGGGTTATCCTTTGGAAGTATAGAATACACCCCCCCCCACCCCACTCGATCGGGTTACACGTGAGGCGTCTATTACTGCAACGGAAGGTCAGGTTTTTATTCTCCGGGTACTCCGGTTTGTGCCCCGTATGATTAATATCGACTCGAAATAAGTGAAATAATCTTGATAGGGCTGTAAAACACAAACCGAACCATTCAAGTCACCAAACGGAAAGAAGCACAAACAATAGCAACGGCATCGAAATTAACCATTTTTGTACCAAATGGAATCTTCCTCCTTATAACTGGAGTCCATTTCAAAATTTAGGGCTGTCAGGTTGTGTTGTCTTGAAATTGTATTTGGAAAATGGATGAACTTTTCGCAAACAGTGTAGGTCCCAGATCGGATCTGGGCCTGCACTGTTGTGCCAATTAGCAGATTTTGGGTTTCTAGTGAAAAGCGGTTTAAAATATTTGAGGTAGTAAGCAAAAGGGACAGTTTTGTTCCCACAAAATGGCCGAAGGGCTATACAAAGAAAATATATAACCACTGCATACATACAAAGATAAACGATGACAATAATACAGCACAACAAAAGCATGGCCTTGAAGTGGTCAGTTGGACTGTTCATCACGCAAACAGGCCTATATAGTTTTGACCCCCATGAACCCCGCTTTTATATAGTTAGAGGTAAACCTTATTTGTCTTATGTCTGCTCTAAAATATAGATTGGTGGTACTCGTGAGAACCGCCTCGGTGAGGCGGTTCTAACGAGTACCCACAATCTATATTCTGAGCAGAAATAAGAAAATAACTACAATTTTTCCTCTGAAAATTTTAGTTTTTTCGGCGGTAAAGTTAACAATGTATTTGTATAGGCGTGTTTTCGTAATGTATTTTAGGGAGGAAATCAATTTTACTCGACCACAGTTATGGTCCATGGACCGGTCGTGGTATACACATGTAACTTGTTTAGTCCGGGTGGCGAGTTCGGTGACGTGTACTCTGTATATCCATACATGTCTGTGATAGTAACTGACTTCTGTTGGTTTTTATCTCCAGGAAATAAGAAAACTTCAGAAATACCGAGCGCTGTTTAAACGAAGTAAATCCTTATCTTGCTTATAAATGTATTTGCTAAACAGAGGTGAAGGCAACAATCGGGAAACGATATATTTACCTCACAGATCTCATCCAAGGCATCAACGGGAAGGAAACATGGACATAAAATAACTCACTCACTACAATAAAAACGTCACAGGCGGAAAGCCAAACGTAGATTACGAAAACTCGCCTATATAAATACATGTAACCTTTATCGCCGAAAAAAAAAATGAAAATTTTAAGATGAAAAATTGTGATATTTCTCTTATTTCTGCTCAAAATATAGACTGTAGGTACTCGTAAGAACTCCCTCATCGAGGCGGTTCTAACGGGTAGCCACAATCTATATTCTAGAGCAGAAATAAGAAAAATTAAATAAGTTTATACCGCGACAGAGATAAGGGCGAGGATTGTGGCCATGTAAAATCGATTTAAGCCCCCCAGTGGAATTCTTTCCACTGACCGTTCGAAGGCGGTTCTTCTGTGGCGGTTATGTTGTTGTTTATTACTTACTGTGTGTATCACTTGTGTCTTGTGTGTCCGCTCCGGGGAACGGGAGGTCACGGGTTCGATCCCGGGCCGCGACATACCAAAGTCGTTAAAAATGGTACTAGCTGCTCCTCGTTTGGCACTCAGATTTACGGGGTAGAGCTAGGACTGGTCGATCCAGTGTCAGGATAATGTGACTGGGTGTGGTATCATGTAATGTGTCTGGGACATGATACTTCAGTGAGGCAGCACTATAAAAGTGAGCATTGAGCTCCCTGTCGCAACCAGACACCGTCGTGATATGACTGAAAAATTGTTGAAAGCGACGTTAAACCCGAATTCACACACACACACTTGTGTCTTGTTTATTTTGGATGGCCATTTGGCAATTTTGTGGGAAAGTAACTGCCCTTATGGCCTTGCTTGTTTAGGTTTCCATTATGGTCTGGTCGCTTCATGTTTGTGTTTCTTTCCCTTTCGGGTCTTTGATGGGTGGAGTAAGTTAATTGTATCGATTCCTGATCTTTGTTTTACTTCTACTTTGCCCCAGATTCTGTGATGGTTCTAGCGTATAAGTTTGCTTAATAAAATTAGGTACATCTGGTTCATGTTCCGTCTGTTGTTGTGTGTTCCAACATTTCACTTACTTTCTTTAGGTGACTTGAGATGGCTGCATTCTTCGATCGTGGCCTTTCTTAAGGGACATATTCTTACTAGTTCGTGTTCCGTCTGTTGTTGTGTGTGCCCACATTTCACTTACTTTCTTTAGGTGACTTGAGATGGCTGCGTTATTTGATTGTGGCCTTTCTTACTAGTTCTTTTGCTCGAGCATTTCAATTATTTCCTGCTTTCATCTCTGTAGTTGTTTGAATTGTATGTCTCCGCTGGAGATGTTCTCGTAAGGGTTTAATTATTCCATGTTATGTTGGTGTCTCTGATGGGAGGTGTCGGGTCGTTGTATCGATTCCTGATCATTGCCGTCACTTCCTATTTACACAGTCAACATATACAATACACAGTATTAAACATATATGTCACAGGATTTGACGGTAAGCACCGGGGCTCATTTTAAGAAATCTCCTTGAAAAAATAAAGAGAGTATACGTTAAATCACCAATGAATGAAAGACAGTGTAAACACGTATAATGAGTATAATAGAAAGAAAGAAAATAATCTAATGTGTACTGTAATGAAGATACAATTGAACTGATTGAACTAATTAGCGAATTAAGTGGAAAAAAGAGAGAAATGCAGAATAGAGGTAGCTAAGATATAGAATTGGTAATAAAACCAAACATTTTAGAATTCAAATGCTACAGCTCTTGCAGCAATATGAACATTCTGTAGCTGATTCCTTGTCCCTCCAATGCATTATCATAACAAGGGACTACAAAAATTTGCCGAATTTCACTGTGTATTCTTGCACTTTTAGAAAAATCCTAAATTTTGTTTCCCATAGAGAAAATCTGTAATGAAGAATCGTGTCTGACAAATATCTTCTTCGGGTATGCGCGATCCGACGACAAACCAAGAAAAAGTTGTATTCACTTTGAAATCATTTGGGATCAATGATTAATGTGAGGAATTTCGAAAACGTTTGAGAGCCATTGATGAGGCCTTATTGCCTAAACTAGCTAGTCCGGCCAAAAACAAGGTCCTGTTCAGGACATAGTTTTCCGTTCTGTGTCGTAGTCCTTGCTTCTAAAGAATTACCCTTCCATAGAGCATATTGCTCATGTCCAGATCCATTTCTTACTATTCTTTTCGGATATAGGCCAACAACGGCTAACTGGCAACTAATATCGAAATGATAGCAACGATTTAAAGTTACACTTGGCTGTCCAATTGATTGACAGCAGTATAATTTGAAATGTATTGAAAAACGCATTTGACAAATACACTTACATGACCTTTTCCTTTCGTTTGAATTTGATCAATTTTCAAGTTTAAGCGCTGATCGATACTTATATATCAGCATGCCAAGGAGTTTCCGAACACAAAATCCTTGAGTTTTCTGAAAAAAAGTATCTTCCGTAGCAGAGCAGAAATCTTCCACTGACCGTTCCAAGGCGGCTCTTCTGTGGCGATTTATTTATGTTGTTGTTTGTTACTTACTGTGTGTATCACTAAGTCTTGTGTCTTTTAATTTTGGATGGCCATATGGCCATTTTGTGGGAAAGTATCTGTCCTTATGGCCTTCCTTTGTTTAGGTTTCCATTTTTGTCTGGTCGCTTAATGTTTGTATTTCTTTCCCTTTGGTGTCTTTTATGGGTGGAGTAAGTTAATTGTATCAATTCCTGATCTTTGTTTTACTTCTACTTGACTCCTCCTTGAGATACAAACTCCACATATTTTGATTAATTTGTTTTATTTGTGCATGTCACATATAGCCGCACTATCAATCTTTATGCAAATTACAAGCAACAGAAAACACAGAACACATGTGGGCAAAGTTGTTCGTCAATTTAGAGTGTAACATCTTCTGGAATTTTAGCAATTAAATGAGAGTTGAATTGGCGCCTACAGACATCTGCACTTAACAACAATATTACATTTCTTTTGCGACAGAAAAGTCGATTCATTGGTGATAGATATTGCGTATAACGAAGTCTCTGATCAAATTGCGGCGCAGTCTTATCCGGGACCTTTCTCTGTGAATATGTCCGAAAAACAAAGTTACCGTTTGCCATGATCCAAATAGTGTAATTAGAACGACTGTTCGCTGCCTCTGTTATTCAAATTAGTTCAGCGTTGAGTTTTAATTCCATTCTGTTCTTTAGGATTTTAGACATCGAGCTAGAAATGTTTTACGTAATCTATATGGTGTCATGCGTAATTGTGCGGAATTGTAAAATGTCAGGTTCTTTGCATAGCTATTAGATTGGCATTTCGTTTACCAATTCTAGGAATCAGTTTAAAGTTGATTACGTCAAATTATTTCGTGTCTCCAGATTCCAAGGATAAGGAGAAGAGTTCACTTAAATTTTATTGTAAGGAATCTACCCCAGAGACTGTCGACATAATTTCCATACACAGTGTGCCACGTTATTTCCTTCGATATATGAATTCATGAACAATACAGCAGTTACCGAACAAATACTTAAAACAGTTGTTTCAAACATCTATACAACTTTGCCATTGGCGATAACGGGGACCGAATATTTATATGAAAAGTGTAATAAAAATGATTATTTACTAGAGAGCTTACAGAATTCAAATACAATGTCCTCCTCCCCAACCGTCTTTAGTTTAAACATATGCTATTACATTAATTATATCATTGCAAAACAAGACAAGTAATGAAACAATTTTGGATCAGAACGAAAGCACGAGTACAAAGTTTTTTTCTTCTGTATTTTGAAAGGAAAATGAACGGGGTTTCAGATGAAACAGCAAGCAGGGCTCGGCACAATACGGTTAATACAGCCAAACATGGTCATCCGTAATTTTCCATTTTTCAGTGGGTATTTGAACACAACGTTCTGGTTTGAAAGTCAATATCTGTTTGAAAGTCAATATCTGTATGGGGTATCAATTGGCAGATTACTGGCTTATGTCTACAAACATTCTGAATAAGGGTATATTGTTCGTTCGTCACCACTGACAATGACCAATCTTAATCGCATTCGAGAATGTAAGAATCTTATATGGGTGTGAGTGGTGGATGGTAAAATCCGTCCCGAGGGTCACTGTCCGGCATCACGAGACTTTCCGATTGATACCGGACAGTGATCCCGAGGGACGGATTTTTCTATCCACCCCTCACACCCATATAGGATCCTTTTTCTTGCATACCTCTCATTTCTTAGTGCGGATTTTCAATGCTGCAGTCACTTCGGTTACCGACGTCCGCCATATTGTGATGACACTGCAGTAATGTTTAGTGACACCACGTAACGTGCTGTGACGTCAACCTTAACGACGGCGCATACGAGGTCGTAATCAACCAGTGCATTTATAAAACATGCGATTATATTCGATTTGGGGTCGGAACACCAGGGTCAGAACATGAATTCTATCCCAGGGTAAAATCACGGATTTCCTTGCCTGGTGTGCACCAAAAGCTACTACCTGTGTGTTCTAAGATGGTTGATGAGACTGATTCTATCTCTTAACTGTCTGTTGTAGATACAGCAACAGGGGTTAGAAAACATCTCTGTCAGTGATGCATAAGCCCTGGCTTTGGTCTATGCACGTTTCTGCTCCTCTGGAGTATATTGTACATAAGAGATGAATGAAAATAACCGAAAGAGTCTGTTCCCGTACAAAGTGACAGTGACATGGTATACTCAGCGACGAAATTTTGATCCTTATGCATTTCTTGCAGATAACTACTTCTAGCCTGTCTTGTTTGTAAATTCTAAGGCCCTCCAAGTGGGCATTATAGTCTTCCATTCCAGTTAATGTGTCACCACGTGCAAAACATGGAATTACAAACAATCAATAAAACATCGAGTGTACCTGCTTAATGAAATACAAACTGAATTATATTTACTCATAAGAAATGAGATAAAGTTCTTTTGAATCGTTGATACAACTGCGGAAATATGAAAATACTTGACGGCCACTAATGAGGCCTTATTGACTGAAACTAACTAGTCTGGCTCAGAAAAACACTTGCACCCTCTATGTTTTTCAGTTCTGTGTTGTGGTCGTTGCTTCCCAGGGAAAGCTCATTTAATACAACATTCAGATGTGTAAAGTCAACGTTCCTAGAAACTGCAGTCAAACATAAAGAACTACCAAAATAATTTCTTGAACATCATTATTAATAAATACATGTGTGTATATACAATATAAATTTAATGCTGTGGCATTTTCCTACCAATATGTAAAGAAAAACGTTTAACACAAATATAGATTCTGATGCCTGTGAGAAAGGTTAGCTTGGTACCTAGCATAGTAAGACATTCTTCTTTGTAGAAAGCTCATAATAATCATGTTAGAAAAAAAGAAGCAAAATAATGGTTAGATTACTCAAACTGGCTCTGTTATTTGTAGATTTTGTTCTTTGCTGGTAATTCCGTGGATTCGATCTGTTATATCACTAGACCCACGTAGAGGAAACGCAAATGCTTCCGTACAATCAACTGGTTTTGTTTGTTTGTTTGAGGTTTAACGTCCCCGTCAACACTGTTAGGTCAGTTTGGAGACGTTGCTTCAGATTTTGTGGGACTTTTACCCGACAATGAGATGAAAACATATCCCAAGCCCGTCCGCGCATTGAAACCAATATGGTAGTTTAAATTTTCTTGTCCTTTGGGATCACCGGTTCCATTGTGAAATTTCGAAAATATTTGAGGGCCAATGATGAGGCCTAAATGGCCGAAATTAGTTAGTCTGTCCCAGAGAACATGTAACACCATATATTCTAGTTCTGTGGTGTATGCCTTGCTTCCAAAGGACAAAGTAGAAGTAAAACAAAGATCAGGAATTGATACAATTAACTTAATCCACCCATAAAAGACACCAAAGGGAAAGAAATACAAACATTAAGCGACCAGACCACAACGGAAACCCAAACAAAGGAAGGCCATAAGGACAGTCACTTTCCCACAAAATGGCCATATGGCCATCCAAAACCAAAAGACACAAGCGACACACACAGTAAGCAACAAACAACAACACAAACAAACCGCCACAGAAGAGCCGCCCTGGAACGGTCAGTGGAAGATCTCCAATGGGGGGCTTAAATCGATTTTACGTGGCCACAATCCTCGCCCTTACTTCCGTCGCGATTTAGACAAATAATTTGTTCAGTCCGCATGAAGGCCTCCTAACTCATCAGTGCAACATCTCTGTGAACACAAAATTCAAAGAACCACAGAGGTGAGACAACGGTGAGGACTCGACAGCAAGAAACCACTGAAATGCTGGAGCAAAAGAAAACCAACAGTTAGACTCCGATGAGCCCGACCAGAGACAGAACATCAGGCACCAACCGACATTATCTCGCTAATTTTCAATAAGCCTTTACGTTGGAGCCGTCATAGAATCTGAGGCCTGACCCACCGACGTGCAATTAAAGAGGGAAGCAAAGTTGCCAACCGTGATTGGGTTAACTACCATGCATGCAGTCTGTCGTATAATATCCATGTTGTACCCAATCTTTTTATATCGAAGAATGATTTTACGAAATTGGGTGCTGAAGTCATTGCGGTTATATATTTTTCTGAATTTATATACTAAGTCACCATAAAATTCGGGTTCCGATAGACCTTGTTGCAGAAGAGATTTAAGTCCAATATTGAATTTTGAAATTAAATCAGAATGGCGTCTATAAAATTTTGAAAAGGCTTTGCGTAGTTTATGGTACCGATAACCCTGATTAAGGAGTTTAGCCGTTAATAATTTATTACGAGTGTTGAAGTCAGTTACATGACTACACACTCTAGCAAATCGAATTAATTGCGAAATATAAACGCCATAGGATGGCGCACGAGGAACATCACCATCCAAAAAAGGAAAATTTACAATCTCAAAATCAAAGTCATCGCGTTTATCATAAATTTTGCACGAAACAAATCCATCTACAATAGATAGATGTAAATCCAAAAACGGGGCCTCGGTATCAGAAGAATTTGCTTTATTTAACTGAAGTTCTAGGGGGTAAATCTGACTGATCAAACCATCAAAATAGGTATTATCAATATTTAATAAATCATCTAAATATCTAGAAGTAGAGCTAAAAGCTTCAATTATTTCAGATTGGTTATCAATGGAAAGCGACAAAATGACAAATAACAATACAAGAACAGATCAGCCACAAGAGGTGCGCAATTAGTACCCATCGGAATACCCACAATTTGTCTAAATAACTTAGTACCGAATCTAATATAAATATTGTCAAGTAGAAAGGTGAGGGCATCACACACTTTCTGACATGACCAAAGTGTATAATTCTTATGCTCTTTAGAAGTGAAAAATGCATTTCTGACATTACATGCAAGATAGAGAGAATCTTCTCTATGAAAAGCCCATTCAATTAAATCATTAAGCTTTTCTTTAATAAGATTATGAGGAAGTGTAGTGTAAAGAGTGGAGAAATCGTAGGTTGACAGACTAGAAGCACGAAAATGTCTAGATTTCAATTTATTTAAAACCTCATTCGAATTTTTTATAGACCAAAACAGATTTCTTCCTGATCTTTCAAAGACTTTATCACAATATTTAATTACATGCGTTTTAATAGCAGTAAGACAGGAAGTTAATAATTTAGAAAGTTCAGTGGTAGTGCAAGAGCTAGAATTTGCAATAAACCGTGCTTTGTAAGGTTTTTTATGAAGTTTTGGTAACCAGTATAGCGTAGGAAGCTTGTCTTGGCCTTCGTTAACACACACAGCAAACTTGGTGGCTGAAAGACAAACATGTTTATCTACTATAGCTCTCTCTTCAGCTAAAGGCTGAAGTTCATAGGCCTTAGTACCGCCAAGCTCCTGCTTAAGCGTGTTAACATAGTGGAGCCGTCACACAACGACGACGTTGTTAGCGGCCTTGTCTGCAGGGGCCAAAACAAACTTCTTATGAAATTCTTGAATACCTAGTTTAAGATGACGTAAAGACGTCTTGGGCTTAGGAGGTAATAAGTTAGTATTTTGAGAATAGAAAGAAATGCGTTTATTCACTAGTTTTAAAATGCTTAGTTTCCAGTCCTTAAGGGCTTTATGCTCAACATACTCTCGCTTACACCATCGATTACCGAATTCATTCAAGGAAGCAGCGATTTCATCTCTACATTTACTGAAATCAATTTTAGAAGGAACCCTTTCTAGAACATATTTATCGTTCCACTTTTTCTAGACAGGAATGGAAGGTCCAGGTGGTTTATCAGTACTACTGTGCAATCGGTTTCAGCTCTGCTTGGAAGCATCATGCAGCCAAATCCATCCCCGATGATCATCTGGTACTGTAAAGACAATGAAAACTCATTAAGAAAACAAGCCTATAAAAATACATTGAAAACTTTATCGCCGAAAAAATGAGAATTTTAAGATGTAAAATTGTGATATTTTTCTTATTTCTGCTCAAAATATAGATTGTGGGTACTCGTTAGTTAACTCCCTACAAGTTAACGAGTACCCACACTCTTTATTTTAGAGCCAAAAAAAAAAAAAGAAAAATAAAGTTTAACCCTGCAAACCCCAGTTTTACTATATAAAAGTGGGTTCAAGGGAGTCAAAATTATATAGTCGTGTTTTTGTGATGTTGCGGAAAAATGCTGACTTATTTCAGTTGTGACTGCATATGCATACTATATATACATTGTATATGTAATAATTTCGGATAATGAATTTTATTTTATTAGCTCGTCTGTTTTTTGAAAAAAAAACTTTCGAGCTATTGTCATCACTCCGGCGTCTGCGTTGTCGTTGTCGTCGTCTGGCGTCGTCTGGCGTCGTCTGGCGTCGTCGTTCCAAAAATACTTAACCTTGGCTATAACTTAAAAAGTATTAGACCTAGCCTCATGAAACTTCATACACACACTCATCATCACAAGAGCTACATTTTGACCAAGGACCATAACAACATTGTTGATTTTGGCTGAATTATCTCCCCTTTTCCAATTTTTTTCTGAAACACATTTTTTGCTCTCATTTTAATACTATTCACAACAGAGCCTTCAAACTTCACATGAATGTTCCTTGTGACAAGACCTTTTCAGTGATACCACACATTTTGATCTGTGACCTTGACCTTTGAACTTTGACCTATTTTTCGAAAATTTAACCGAAAACCTTAACCTTGACCATATTTCCAAAAGTATTTGGCCTACCTTCATGAAACTTCATACACATACTCACCATCACAAGAGCTACATTCCCTACAAGTTTTATAACTCCATCTTGCAATTTGATTGAATTATCTCCCCTTTTCTCTCCGTTTTTTTAAAATTGTTTTTGTCTCTATTTATGTGACATGGAAAAACAGACGAGCATGGCGCCGCTTGCGGTGCTCTTGTTTTGTTTATCTGCAAGGATTTAGTAAAATGTTTGGTGTTTATTTTTGTTATAGTTCGTCTTTGAATGTGTGCATCGCTTATATTTCTGTTTTGTTTTGGATAGCAAATAGGTCATTTTGTGGGAAAGTAAATGTCCTTTTAACTTTCCGCTATTGATCTTTCCATTATGGTCTAGTTGTTTCATGTTTGTGTTTCTTTCCCTTTTTGTGTCTCTGATGGGAGGTGTGGGTTAATTGTATCGAGCGGGCAGCGGTCACTAGTCTGTGATTAAAGTAATATCGAACTGTATTTGGTTAGAGGAAATGACGTCAGATTAGTGTTTTACGGTTCGCCCAACGCGGGTAGGTTGGTTTGACCATGATTGACTGGTTCCATGCTTTTCCTAAAGCACTGCAGAACCCTAGAACCAGTATTTTCTATCGTAGGCATTGATTGGTTGTTATTCTGGCATAGAGGGAGCATGCAATAAAAGTAACAACAACCAAACTAAACAAAACTAAACAAAACTTGATAAAACTTTCTCATTGATCATTACGCAAACACGCCTATACAAATACATTGCCACCTTTATCGCCGAAAAAATGAAAATGTCATGATGAAAAATTGTGACATTTTTTCTTATTTCTGCTCTAAAAAATAGATTGTTCGCACTCGTTAGAAACGCCTCATCGAGGCGGTTCTAACGAGTACCCCCAATCTATATTTTAGAGCAGAAATAAGAAAAATAAAGTATACCCCGGAAACCCCAGTTTTACAATATAAAATGGGGGTTCAAGGGGGTCAAAATTATATAGGCGTGTTTTCGTGATGTTCCTGATCATCGCCTTCGCGTCATTTTAGCAAAATGCGCATGACCTATAAATATCTATACTTCTTTATGGCTCTATGGCTCAGAAAATAACTCACTAGTCAAGGCCTTTTATCGATAATGGATACGACGCAAAATATCAGTTTTTATAAAAGATCTATGGGCCAGTATAATTGCCACTGACGCTAAAACTTTACAATTGGGCAATTTTCATCGGAGTCCACATGCTTTCTATACAAACAATTGTGATTTCGGCGCAGTCATGGCGCCTAAACAAACTCGGTAACATGTCGTTTTTACTTCAAATTTCAATGCAAAAGCTTGAGATATACTCGCATGCAAAATGTTAAAAAAAAATCTATGGGAGCCCATCTACGTTTCCTTGACCTTAAAATCGGGCCAAGGTAGCTCAGACGAATTCGCGTCTGACTTGTGAACATGAGGACGCGGGTTCGATACCTGCCGGGATCGGCAACATTCTTTCATGGAGATCGAAATCTTTTATGCGGTGATTCTCTACCCTCCGCTGATTCAAGAAGGGCAGTTGACAATCTCGATAGAACTGGTTAACCGCTTCCGTATGAAAAAATAAAAGTAAAATAAGCCTGCCCGTGAAATGAGTGGATAGGTAAAACTGGACGGCTCAAAAATTTTCTAAATAGTGTTAACTGGGCCGTTAAACTCCAATACAAACAAACAAAATATTTGACCTTTAAATCGTATAATACATTAGTTTGCATTCCTAATCATCTCTTTCACACCCGATGTTTTCATTTAATGCCAATTATGTTGTTTTCAAGCTAGTGTTTACTCAGACTGGAAGACCTATATGGTGTGTATATTTCGGTTTTGCGATCGGGAAAGACAAAACCCGCCTGCTCAGTCAGACTGACTATTCAACGTATTGAACATTTAGATGTAGAAAATAGAGGTACATGGACTATAGTGTTCAAGCAGCGAAATTTAAGACGCTTATCAGACAACATAAATTCACAGGATGATATGCACATTTGTCTCGTTTCTTATGATGCTGCTCATTTCGTCAAAAAAGCAGTATGAGCCCTTATATAGATTGCAGTGGGGAAAATTGGATAGACATGGGATGGACCTAATGTAAAACCTTCATGATCGAAATGCTCATTAAAGACATCAAATTCTCCTTTACTGTGTTCACAATTGTACTCGAAAAACCTCATAAGCTACCAGTATCAAAAAATATTTTTTGGAAATGTAGGTGAATTTTCCCTTTTCAACAGATAAAGTGCCTTTATTTATTTATTTATTTATTTATTTATTTATTTATTTATTTATTTATTTATTTCATGTGAATTGGCATAGTACATCAAGCCCAGCTCTCATTAATCACAGAGGGAAAACATATACACGAATTTTTCAGTTATAATAAGAGATGATATTTCATCACAAAAACACGCCTATATAAACTTGACCCCCTTGAACCCCACTTTTGTATTGTAAAACAGGGGTTTACAGGGGTAAACCTTATTTTTCATATTTCTGCTCTAAAATATAGATTGTGAGTACTCGTTAGAACCGCCACATTGAGGCGGTTCTAACAAGTACCCACAATCTATGTTTTGAGCAGAAATATGAAAAATATTACGATTTTTACCTGCAAAATCTCATTTTTGGTGGTAAAATTCTACCAATATATTTGAATAGGCCTGTTTTTGTAATGAGATGATATTTATAAGACCAAGAACGAAAATAAACAAGCCAAATCAGATACGTTCGTGACATCCAGCTTACACTTTCGAAGGGAATATTAAAAGTGCATAGAGTTGCCAAGAAACACATCGGAATATTCATCCTTTCGATAGTATGGCTGAGGTTCACACAAATAACACTCACTGTGATGCCATAAGACCATGGTATATCTGTAACAGAATATATTGTAAATTAAATATCTTTGCTGATAGTGTTGAAGCCAAAGATAGATAGATAACACAGACAGTAATACTAGAGCCTAATATTTCACTGTGCACTGGCAGTAAGTGTGTTTTACAATTTTAAACAATGTCAATAATGTATGTTTTATCGGTACTTTTGTTTCGTTTCATTGCGATAATTTTGTATATTATTATTATTATTATTATTATTATTACAGCCTCGTCGGAGAAGAGAGAGCTGGTTGTTTCACTTTCGGGTGTACAACTAAGGGACCTCAATTTAAATGTGTTCTAGAAATGGTTATCCTTTGGAAGCAAGGAATACACCACATAACTGTAAAATATGAAGTGTGCATGTTTTCAGGGCCAGACTAGCTAATTTCGACCAATTAGGTATCATCAATGACCTCAAATATTTTCAAAATTCAAAATGGAACCAATGATCCCAAAGAACAAAATATAAACTACACTATGATGTAGGGCAGGGAGAATTTTTACGGCCGCCACACATTCCCAGACACAAGCTGTAGTGACGTTATATATGTTCTAGAAAGGTTTTTCCTTCGGCAGCAAGAAATACACCATAGAACTGGAAAATATGAAGTGTGCATATTTTCTGGGCCAAACTAGCTAGTTTCGGCTAATAAAGACTCTTTCACTTGGCATGTGTTAAGACAGATAGTTTGTTTAATTCTCACATTTTAGGTCGGATCAACGTTTAAAAATGCAGCACGCCTTTGTTGAATATTTATTATTTAATCCGCATCATGTAAGATACATTTGGCATTGTATTAAGCGGCGAGGGCAAAAACAGGCAAATAAATAATAGCACTATATAATACATGTAATATTAATACTAAAGTGAAATATAAAATGTGCTGTATTAACAGTGATTAAGTGTTTATATTTCAAATAAGTCGTCGTTTTATGCATATAATACAAACATGGATATGTAACTCGAAGTGGGCGTGAGTGTGACCTATATATGCTCTCTCCGTTAGAAAGAAATCACGTTAACAAGTCCGTGAAATGAATATCCCTCTAACCCCCCACTTTATATAGAGAAACTGGGGTTGATAGGGGTATAAACGATGTTGTGGGAAAGTAACTGTCCCTTTTGCTTCCGCTACTGGTGTTTCAATTAGGGTCTTGTTAGTTAATGTTTGTGTTTCTTTCATTTTGATGTTTCTGATGGGAGCTGTAGGTTAATTGTATCGATTCCTGCTCATTGACTTCACTTCCATTGTTATAAGGGTATAATTATTTTCCTTATCTCTGTTCCAAGACGCAGTTTTAGGTACTCGCTAGAACCGCCTCAATGAGGCGGTTCTAACGTGCACAAACAACCTATAATTAGAGTATAAATAAGGAAAATATCACAAGATATCTTGAGATATGAAAAAAGTGCAAGTCTCAAGAATGTGTTATCGTAACTCAATCGATATTAACAGACGTCTAGAAATAGTTACTCAAAACAAAAATATTGCTAAAACTAGTACAATATGCTGAACTTAATCTTTCTATTGTACAAGAAAAGAGCCGCTCGCAATTGTTGCCCACGTGAATAAAGCTAAACGGAGCAAATGACACGCAATGGCAGTAAAGGGTTCGCAAGTACCAGAAAATGTTTCTCGATATTTAAACAGTTCAAAAGTATTACAGGGACATTTTTCAGCGACGCCATACCCAGACAATCGACCAACTAGTGATTGTAACAACTCTTGATATTATACTTGTCACGTTTTTCCTGCCCTGGAATACGAGTACCTTTTTAATTGTATCATTACGCTATAGTGAATTTTTTCACATTTTTTGGCTACTTTTCGGATGAAAATCCAAGATATCTTTCTTATTTATACTGCAAACATAGGTTGTGGGTACTCGATTGAATGAGACAGTTCTAACGAGTACCCACAACCTATGTCTTGGAGTAAAAATAAGAAAAATAATGTTTACCCCCGTAAACCCAAGTTTTCTCTATACAAAGTGGGGTGTAAGGGGTGTTAATTTCACGCACTTGGTCACGTGATGTTTAAAGGGAAATCTAGGACTAACATTACCACTTGGCGCACAACAAACCGTACAATAAAAACATTTGCAACAAAGTAACTGTCCTTTTGGCTTTTCGCTATTGATGTTTCCATTGGGGCCTGATTGTTTCATGTTTGTGTTTCTTTCCCTTTGGTGTCTCTGATGGGAGATTTGGGTTAATTGTATCGATTTCTGAGCATTGGCTCCACTTCCAGTTTGTCTGCACACCCATACCCTGACAAAAAGTGTCGTTTACCTCTCCTTGAATTGTCCGCAAAGAAAGAAGATAACTGCCATCAGTAAAGACTCTCCGTGTGTTCGCCTTATTGTAGTTTTTGCCGTGCGCCAGCTCGTATCCGTTACGATAATACATTCGTGTTCCAAAATGGCATCTGTTTTATCTCTTGAACTAGCACTATTGAGATAACAATTTTTGCTATTCACTTTAGTCTAGAGTCCAAACATAGATTGTGGGTGCGCGTTAGAACTGTCTCATCGAGGCGGTCCTAACAAGTACCCATGATCTATGTTCCTGTGCAAAAATATAAAATAGCGTTTACTCCTGTAACCCAACTTTTCTCTATATAAAGTGGAGTTTAGAGGGATGTTCATTTCATGGGCTTGTTAATGTGATGATATTTTATTTTCTTTCTCTTGGTCACACAGGTCTTCTCATCTCATAGATTTTATCCTGCCCTGGTTCAAATTAATATTTCATTGCTGTCCATTACCGTCTATTTCAGGCCAACTAGCATGATAATGTCTGGACAGATCCTGGTTCCTGAGGACTCGGCTAACGTCAGTATGACGGACATAAATCTTACGGATAACAACCTGGACACTAGACCAGACACTTACAGCTTCTGGAGCACCACGACACTGCTGCAGGTGGCGCCCGTGCTGCTGGTAATGGTCGCCACCATTATTGGTAACGTAGTTCTCATTTTCATGTTGATATACAAAAAGAGCCGGAGAATCAAGCGTGTAAATGTCTTCATTATGAACCTTGCAGTGGCGGATCTGGCAGTTGCTTTCATTACAATGACGACAGAGATACTGTTCGCTGCTTTCAGAGAGTGGGTTTTAGGCGCTCTTTTGTGTAAAGTGACTGTGTATTTACAGGTGGTGACCCTGTCCAGCACCACATTTCTCCTTACGGGTATGAGTATTGACAGATATCAGGTAATAGTGCGACCACTACGGTCACTAGCTCAAAGACCAAATATAAAAATTAAAGTGATTGTAGCTTGGATTATGGCCTTTGTTTTTGCGATTCCGCAAGTGTTCATTTTTCTCCAGGAAGTATCGTACAATGAGGAAAAGGGCGTTTATATAAAGAAATGTCGGAGTGGGGGATACAGCGCCCAGTGGCAGAGGAAGTTTTATTTTACATTTATGACGTGTTACATTCTTCTATTACCCTCAGGAATTATGTGCTATTGTTATTCTAAAATTGCCATGGCTATTTGGAATAGAGGGCATCAAGAAAAATGTGGATTAAAACAAATGTTAAATCAGACTACTTCACCACGAATGTCAGTGAAGAAAAGCACCATTTCGTCTTCGCGTAGAAAAGTAGTATTTATGACGCTGTCTGTCATTATTGCCTACATTGTGTGTTTGACACCTTATTTTATTATTTCTCTCATCAGGATTTACAGTAATTACACGGTGTCTCTGAAAGAAGAACTTTCAGTATCTAAGACAATATTCATGCTTCATTCAGCCTTAAATCCAATTTTATACGGATTATTTACACTGCGGAAGGAACATGTATCAACGTTACTCTCATCGTTTAGAGACACATCACGACTCGTGCGGACTAATACAAGGGATTCAAAAATATTGAAAGAAGCGAATGGCTACAAATTACGTCGGGGATTTCTTTTCCTGAAGAAAAGGCCTCCAGGGGGTACAAGTGTGATAATAGCCAATCACTCCGCGAAAGAGGAGACAAATATAATGTTGAAAAATAGAGAATCGCGAAACGCAGCGGTATATCATCCTCTACTAGTACATAACAATTCTTATGGCAGAATTGACAGAAGTACGCAAAATAATTCAGCTAATACTGTTGCTCCATCGGAAGATTGTGTCACGTCTGTTCACAAAACTTCGCCATCGCTTGATAGTGGTACTGACGTGTCAGATGTATAGTTTTTGTTTGTTTGAATTGCGGTTTTACGTCCCCGTCAACACTATTAAGGAGACGATGCTTCCGATTCTGTGGGACTTTTACTCAACACTGAGATGAAGTGACATCTCAAGCCCGACAACTTATAGAAAACGCTAGGGTTTAAGGCGGGTCTAACTAGCATCGCTTTTCGTCGACAGGCTAAGCTGTTTTTATCAGTACTCAATTTCGGTCGGTTTCAGCTCTGCGCGGAAGCATCATGCAGCCCATTCTATTTCACCAAGCCCCGACGGGCGGGGGCGTTCGGGTGTAAAGTGAAACTTAAATGGCTCGAACAACGATATCTCGTTTACCATGGCTGATTCGAACATATTCTTGAGTACTAAGGAACTACTTTCCATAAGGCCTGATATAACTTAGTTAGGTATGACTAAGAACAAAAAAATGTCATCGTGCAAATGTATTTCATGTGTAATCATTAGAATCGCCTCGATGAGATGGTGTTCGAGCCATTGAAGTTCGACTGTATAAAGACCGACTCGTCAGAACCCAGCACGATAACAAGTCCTGTAAGCCACGCGTTACATAGAGGAAACTGTGTTTTCTTATTTATCAGTCACCACCTATATTAATTGCATTGTAGCACACTGACCTGATAAAGATATGCTATCTCAGGACAAGTGAGCTTTATCAGGTCAACGTGACATTGCATTTTAATTAATGAATGGGACTTCTAGAAAAATTGACAAAATATTATTATTACTGGAAAATAATGGAAAAATTACATATTAAATATAACAGGAAAAAAATTAAGTCAGCTGATACTAAATATATCGACCGCCGGAATGCTGGGACTCACTGAGGACCATCGATAAATGATCATAAATTACTAATTTTAGAGTGTACAAGGGGATAAACTGATAAACAGAATACCAGATTAGTGTCATTTGATATCAATCAGGCTCGGCTTTGAGAACGCATGTAGAATCATTCGGCAAGCCTCGCGATTCTACAAGCGTTCTCAAAACCTTGCCTGATAAACTTTATATCAAAAGACACGAATCTGGTATTCTGTTATTCTGCACAAGGAAATAGGTTGCGTGTAAACGTAAGACCCGCCGTTATGAGGCGAATCTTACGAGCTCACATAACCATTGTTTAGAGTGCTTAAAAGAAAGAAAAAACATCACACATTTTCGTTAGAAGAAAAAAAAAGTTTTGAAGCAACGAAAGAATGCAGTCTGTCAGGCGAATGAGTTCTCGTTTTGCCTACATTTTAACAAGTCTGCAATAAACACCATATAAAACGCACTGTTATATTGTTTAAAGTGGAATTTTGGAGTGCCCACAAGATTAAAGGCGATTCTACGGAGTACGCACAAAATACGATTGTTGTAGAAAGAAGAAAAATATCACTCATTTTAATAACAAAAAACGGCAGATTTTAACAAATCTGGGCAGCATAATGTCATGCGGTTATCCATAGGGATGGAAACGCCCATTTTCAACAGAAATCCATATCACATGTAGAATCTTTTTCTTGCACAAATCCCCATTTTTTTTCATTTTCTATATTTAAGGTTTAATTTATTCGCGTAGTCTGCCCGGGTAAGAACACCAGGGTTAGAACAGAGTTTGTACCCCAGGCTTAAACCACGGATTTCCCATTACGAAACAAGCCTATACAAATACATTGACACATTTATCGCCGAAAAAAAATGAAAATTTTCAGATGACAAAATTGTGATATTTTTCTTATTTCTGCTCAACATATAGATTGTGGGTACTCATTAGAACCGCCTCATCGAGGCGGTTCTAACGACTACACACAATCTATATCTGAGAGCAGAAATAAGAAAAAAAAGGTTTACCCCTACAAACCCCAGTTTTACTATATAAAAGTGGGGTTCGAGGGGGTCAAAATTATATAGGTGTGTTTTGGTGATGCTGAATAATTTTATATGGCATGACGACACATACCTATATGGTTTAATGAAATACTTAGTATCGGTAAATCTGGTGTTTGTCAGATTAATATATTCTATAGTTTACTTATTTCTACTCCAAACATGGTTTGTGGGTGCTCGTTAGAATCGCCTGAACGTCTAACATTACGAAAACTCGCCTATAAACAATACATTGTAAATTTTATCCCCAGAAAAAGGAAAATTTTAAGATGAAAAATGTTATATTAGTCTTATCTCTGCTCAAAATATAGATTGTGGGCACTCGATGGGGCGGTTCTAACGAGTACCCACAATCTATATTTTAGAGTAGAAATAAGAAAAATAAGGTATACCCCCGGAAACCCTAGTTTTACTATATAAAAGTGGGGTTCAAGGGGGTCAAAATTATAAAGGCGTGTTTTCGTGATGAAGTACGTATACTATATGCTTTCTGAGGACACTAAATACATGTATACCCTTATATTTACATTTCCAGTGTAAAGTCTAATGTAAACCTATAGAAAAAAATTGCGTTCATACTTTGATGAACGCATCGAATCACATGATTTCCAGTGACGTTAAGGAGGGTGGGGAGTAATTCTTTTCTCTTTAGATTTTTTTTATTTGCTTATATTTTGTAGCTTGAAATCTCTGCACTCGTTTGCCGGTATAAAAATATAGGCACACCAGGCTTTTTTTCGAGCTTTTTAGCCTTAAAGATGGGCACTGTTTTCGAATTTATCGAATGTTTCAATAATTACCCCAGTCATTGACAAATTGTCGATAACAATTGTTTAAAACAATATTTCCAAGTTTGGTTAAAAAAAAAAAAAAAAACAATGCAGGATAATGTCATGTTTGCGTACCTATGTGTGAAAGACAAACTCTTTCACAGATTTTTGTCGAAACACCTATTTACAAATGTCCTTTTCTGCATTTTTTGCAGTTTTGAGATGCAATTTTCGCTATATTTGAAAAAAAGAATGCATTTTTCGTCTTTAGATTTTTCTTATTTTCACATATATTGTGTAATAATATTAGATACACGAAATAGGCGTGAAATTTGACCATGTCACCAGGCATCTGAGAGAAATATTGCAGAAAAAATTACCCCACCCCCCAATAAAAATGGCTAAAAAAGCATTAAGATATTGTTTAAATGACAAGAACAAGGACTATACCTTTATTATTGCACATATTTTTGCTTCCTTAATGTGATATGAATCAAAGTATTTCATTAGAATTGAAACACAATTTCATTTAGAAGTTTTATGGTGTGAAAAATGGATTTTTTCTGGCCAAAAAAATGCATGTTCTGATATAGCCATATTGTCGTTTTGTTCATGTTTAAAAGATATGAAGCCATTAACATTGTCGCAGACGTTCAAACAATGTCAGATGTATGTTATTAATATACCTGGGAAACATTATTATACATTTTTAGCTATCTTTTTTGACAATTTATTACCCCACCCCCTAATGAAATGGGTTGAAATTGATAAAAAAAAAAAAAAAAAATACAATGATGCAAAAGAATATAAAAATTTCCTTTTTCCCATTTAAGTTCCTGCCAACGTTATAGGGAAAGTAGAAACACTTCTAATTATTATTTTTTTCTATAATTTTGACAAGTTTTTTTTTTTTTCATGCCATATTGACCGGAAACGCTATTTAATTATCTATTGGCTGTTTATGCAAACTGTGAAAGGGAGGTGAGATAAGTTATCCTTTTACTTTCCGAAAGTGGATAGAAGTGATGG
Organism: Lucinisca nassula; assembly: GCA_963580285.1. Taxonomy (NCBI): domain Eukaryota; kingdom Metazoa; phylum Mollusca; class Bivalvia; order Lucinida; family Lucinidae; genus Lucinisca; species Lucinisca nassula. The sequence continues at coordinate 3,817,851 of OY757019.1, read as the reverse complement.
CAATGACCTGGAATCGATACAATTACCCAACACCTCCGATCAGACACACCAAAGGGAAAGAACCACGAACATGAATAACTAGACCGTAATGGAAACATCACTAGCGGAAAAGCCAAAATGGCAGTTACATTCCCACATAGTGGCTTTCGTGGACCTTGAGAAGGCATTTGGTTGAATGTCTCGGAAAGTCATCTGGGAGGCACAGAGAAAATTTGAAGTGGAGGAGTGGAATGTTCGAATGGTCCAGTGGGTGTATGCTAATTCGCGGAGCCGTATGCGTTTTTGTGTTGGTTCCATTGAAGAATTCGAATTGAAGGTCGGTGTTCCTCAAGGCTCTTTTCTCAGCCTAATGCATTTCATCATTGTGCTTTATGTCTTGGCATGCGAGTTCTGTTCTGGGGGGCCTTTGTAATCATAGCTGAATCACTTCAGTGTGCTACGCCACTTCAAAGGCGTCGCCCAAAAACTTCTCATATATATAGTCTCTACAATGCATGATAGCCCCGAACTGGCCTTGAAGAAAAAGATTGTGCTGCATGATACTAACCCAATCAAACATGAGTACGAGTAGACCGCCCTGCCCAGGTAAAGTGGTGCAAGACGGACGGTCCTTATAAACATATAGATTGGTTTCACTGGCTGTCAGTTTTCATCTCAATGTCGAGTAAAAAGACCCAAAATTGGGAAGTATGACCAATATTATGTTGACGTTAAAATGACATCTCAAGCCCTGCCGCTCAACGAAACCAATAGGGTTTATATGCATGGACGGTCCGACTCGGACCCACTTTCCTGGGCAGGTTTAGACCCTCTAAGCGGTTTACTAGTTCTCACGTGCGGTCGGTTTCAGCTCTGCGTGAAAGCATCATGCAGCCCGATTGGCTGGAGCCGGTACATTGACAAAATTCTGTTATGATGGTGGATGTGTGGGCATACAAAGGCTCCGTGTGGCACAACCTAAACCATCATCTTTATATTCGAAACAGATCAAAGGGATTTTTTCTTGTACACCCTTTTGCTTATGCTTGATTATGGTTTGTTTGATTTGAGGTTTAACGTCCCCGTCAACACTGTAAAGGTCATTTTGGAGAGGTCGCTTCCAATTTTGTGGGACATTTACCCGACCTTAAGATGAAATGTCAACTAAAACCCCGCCGCCAATTGAACCAATAGAGTTTATTAACATGGACAGGCCGACTCGCACCGCTTTGCCTGGGCAGGCTTAGATCCTCTAAGCAGTTTACCAGTAGGCCTACACCTGTTGAGTGCAAGATCCTAATTATGGGTGCTGGCACAGGCTATTTGTTCACTGAGATGTCTTAACAGTAATTGAACCTGAGACTGCGACTGACAGTTAAAAGAATATTGTGCGCTGCAAGGCATTACAATCTGCACTTTTAGGTATCAAATCTTTCCATATATATGACGTCACACAAACTAAAGTAAACGTCACTATTGATTCATTGTTTTGTTTGTGTTGACAAAGTATGGCCGTGGAATATGTGAACTGATAGACTCTTCGAGGCTATATTTTTGACACCAATGGAAAAATAAAGTAAACATCGTGCGTTAAAGAGAGTTCAGATTTGCCATGGACAGCTGATGGGCTGCAATCGGAGGAAACAAACCAGTAGCTGGAAAAATACAGGGTTAGTCTGTTTATCCCTCTATTTTCCTGTGCTTCCAGCCATGCGGACTAGATCGGAAAGTAGTCTATGAAGTCGCAAAATAATTTATAACAAAATGCACATTGCAATGGTTATTAAATGTTACAAAACCCTCAGAAAACACTTTGAAAACTAAATAGAAACAAAAATCATTTTGAGGTAAAAATTCGAACCTGATTACGGCAGAGTCAATTATGCGCGACCCTCCTTAAGTGACGTCATTCTAAACCATTGTTCTCTATAGGCGTTGATGACGTCAACGCTGCTCCGCTCTTTGTAGAAAAACAGCGTATAAATGTTTTTCAGCTTTAAAAGTTTGCTCTACAAACATTTGTTCGCCCAGTGATGAGGGGCAAATAATGTAAATATAAAAAAATAAACTTAATTTTTCTGCTTTTCATGAAAGTATAAACGACAGTGGGTCGCTAGCCTTCGGGGTTCATTTACTTTGCACGTGACCCACTGCGTTCATACTTCGATGAACTGCAGAAAAATAAATTTCATTTCTTAAATGAACCCAATTTTTCCCGGGTTATTTATCACACGGACTTGCTGACGTGATAAAAAAAAGCCACGAGTTTGAGAGTTCATCTAACATATGACAATAGTTTCCGTGTCTTGTCCAAACAAAAAATTGAAAACACCTTCAAGAACGGCGCCCAAACATATTTCTAGACGCCATATGCAACACGTGTTCAATATACATTATTTAGTACAGTCTAACAGTTGCAGATATTCATTGTAAAAACTCCAAAATGCCATATTAAGTCATGCAAGAACCATTCTTAAAGAATTATGAGACAATAGCAATGTACGATAACACATCCGTACGACAAAGTGTATTTTTTCATATCCCCAGGATGTTTTTTCTTCTGATGGAAAAGTGTGATGCATTTCAAATTTGCACTCCAAACATAGTTTGTGGGTGCTCTTTAGAACCGCATCGGCGCGGCTGTTCTAACGAGTACCTACAACCTATGTCTTAGAGTGGAAATAAGAAAAATAATGAATACCCCTATAAACCCAAGTTTTCTATATATAAAATGGGGTCATTTCATGGACTTGTTAACATGATGATACAACATAACATATTATCCAGCAGGCACGTGACGTAATTGTGACTTCAAATAAACGTCGATACAATGTCAGGACGTTTATGCAACGACATATCAACGTCGGTGCAACGTCGTGACGTTGCACCGACGTTGATTTGACGTTGCCCTAGCGACATTTGACTGCCTGGCAGGTACTGGCAGGAGTTGGCAAAATGAATTTACGAGACCGTATAATTACAGGCATGTTTCCAGATTCATATTGTTAATTTTCATGTAAGATTATAACAAGCATAATGCTAGAATAATTTGAAAATTGGCCTTTGATGTTCTTGTCGAGGTCACCTCCCAATAGATATATGTAATCTTTCTGACGCATCCTTATTAGATAACTGATTGTGAAACATTATGCTAAAACCATTATATTTACCTGAACGTAATCAATTTTGGCACAGGTGTCAGCCGAGAAATCGAGTGAAACACATACTTGGCGTCCGTCACTAAATTCAGCTCAGGCATACCTTTCACGGGCCTCCGTGGCCTAGTGGTTAAGAGCGATGACTCTTGATCATTAGGTCTCTCACCGTTGTGGTTCGAGCCTCGCTCGGGTCATATGTGAGACGCCAAGTTCTGCAACGGAAGGTCAGGTGGTTTTTCTCCGGGTACTCCGGTTTTCGCCCACCTCTGATTAACGATCGGCTCGATATGAGTGAAATAATCTTAAAAGGGCTGTAAAACCAAAACCAAAAAAGGCATACCTTTCATGAGACAGGTGTAATTCGAGAAAGCAATTGGATATTTAATTTTTCGACATCTTGCCGATTTCAAAGTAAAGTTGAAATAGGCAAGATGACGTGAAGTTTTACTATTATACCTCACATGACGTTTCCATATGAAACGATGGTGATATTTGTTTACTATTAGCCTGCATGGGTGATTGTCAAAAATATCAATAAAGCAAATGCCACGCATATGCCACATGTTTGGAATTAGGTGCGCATACGGTTTAAAAGTTCTGTTCTGTAAATTAAAATACATACATCACATTCCCGGGAGTTTGGTATTGAATCATGTCATCCTTCACGGATGTAAATCGCGATTGCGCCTCGGTTGATATTTGTTTTGTTTGATTTGAGGTTTAACGTCCCAGTCAACACTGTATAGGTCATTTTGGAGACGTTGCTTCCAATTTTGTGGGACTTTTACCCGACATTGAGATTTAATGAATTCAAGCCCTGTCGCCCAATAAAACCAATCGGGTTTTCAAGCATGGACGGTCCGACTCACACCGCTTTCCCTGGGCAGGCTTAGATCCTCTAAGCGGTTTACCAGTACTCGTGTGTGGTCGAATTCAGCTCTGCGTTGAAGCATCATGCAGCCCATCTATTTCTTCAAGCCCCGATGGGCGGGGGCGGTCTCAGTTGATATTCAATTTCAAAGGGTAACATTAATATGATATTCAACGACACTGGGATGAAATGACATCACTAGCCTTACCGCCCAAAGAAACTGCTCTAAAACTTACATATTGCAGATGAAAATGTTTGATTGATTCTAAGTCCAATTATAAATTTTTAGTGCTCATTATAAACGCCTCATTGAGGCGGTTCTAACGAGTACCCACAGTCTATATTTTTGAGCGAAAATAAAAAAAATAGTAAATTCCCCCGTAAACTCCAATTTCTCTGTATAAAGTGGGGTTTAGAGGGGTCTTCATTTCACGGTCTTGATGACCTGATGAAAAGTTGAAAATTGGGAACCTTACAAACCGCAGTGCAGGCCCAGCTCAGACGCCGCTGATCAGGGCTGTCATTGTTTGCAAAACGTTTCGCCATTTCTAAATAAAATTTAACTTAAACCGGAGAAAGGACTGCTGCCAAAAATGGGTTAATCCCTGTTCAGAGCATTGACAAGAAAATATAACGCTACAAACAAGAAAAATCACCGCTACAAACTCCAGGATATCAGTTCATTTAGCACACACGATAAAGGCGCTGTTTAGGCTGTCACTCAAAGGAGACTCAAGAATCACTTCAAAGCTCAATAATCATTGTATTTTGTTATTCCATGTTATATTATGACACTGGTGTAAACTAAGCAAGGCATTAATCCTTGTCCTGTTGGATAAATTAATTTTGCAACACCCACATTGACTATCCCCTGATCAAATTTCGTGTATAAATTAATCGATTTAATGACGAATAATGAATATCCAGATCAGAAGCCACCTGATCTGAATCTTCGTTGTTTGCAAAGGTAAAGCACATCCCAGCAGGCACACGTCGCTATGGCAACGTCAAATGAACGTCGGTGCAACGTCACGACATTGATGTGACGTTGCATAACGTCATGTCGTTGGTTCAGCAGGACAAGGTTTAAGCATAATAAGACTTGTGAAGTTTCGACTGTTTGACTTGTTCTATCTGAAATATATAATACTTATTGTTATAAAATAGTTGTCTTATAGTTAAGCAACCAGGGACCAGTCTCTCGACCGCTTAGAGGATCTAAGCCTGTCCAGGAACCGCGGTGCGAGGCGGACCGTCCATGCTAATAAACCCTATTGGTTTCATTGGGCGACGGGGCTTGAGATGTCATTTCATCTCAATGTCGGGTAAAAGTCCCACAAAATTGGAAGCAACGTCTCCAAAATGACCTTTACAGTGTTGACGGGGACGTTAAACCTCAAATCAACCAATCGCCCATCGGGCTTGAAGAAATAGATGGGCTGCATGATGCCCTTACTTCCGTCGCGACTAATTTGTTCGTTCCGCATGAAGGCCATCTAACTCATCAGTGCAACATCTCCGTGCTCACAAAAACAAACAACCACAGAGTTGAAACAACGGTGAGGACTCGACAGCAAGAAACCAAAGAAATGCTGGAGCAAAATAAAAAGCCTGCCCAAACAAAGCCGTGCGAGTCGGCCCGTCCATGCTTATAAACCATATTGGTTTCATTGGGCGGCAGGGCTTGATATGTTATTTCATCTCAATGTCGGGTAAAAGTCCCACAAAATTGAAAGCAACGTCTCCAAAATGACCTTTACAGTATTGACGGGGACGGTAAACCTCAAAACAAACAAACAAACAAACAAGGGTCCAGTAGCTAAAAACTAAAGACGTCATTTGTTAACGTATTGTTAAAACTTTCATCATATAATATGCTGATGTGTCTTGTGAAAAATGTGAGTAGCTTTTGCAAATGCAATAAATACTCACTTTTTGTCTGCAAAAATACCTGGCGGCCGTTTCACTAAACTTCGTAACTCTAAGATTTTCTTAAGTTCGATCTTACGAATTCGTAACTCAAAATTTGCGTTTCACAAACGTCAAATTCTTAAGTTTTTGCGTAAGTTTGTTCTTAACTTTACGATAGGGGGTAGGCAGTCGTAACTTTAAGAATTTCGTAAGTGTCATGGCGGCGGTTTCGATTCGCGCCCGATTAGAGCAATAAATCGCAATTTCCAGGCTTGGTGAAGTTTGAAATAAAGAAAAACTTACCTGTTTTCAGGAATCCTTAGCGACATCGACATTGTCAGTGACCCAGTTGATTGTTTTCTTGGATAAACACATCATTTCGAGACTTCAGGATGAGACAGAAACATAAAGCACCTGTTGAAGACTCTTGCAACTCATTAAATGGTGTTTGCCTGTCTCAGTCGTCATGAATGCTTATTTTTTTTCTTTTGCTTCGCCATAAGTTTTGTTGACATTTGTGCGCGAGGAGAAAGAAATCATCAGATACGTCATCATGACGTCATATTTTATTGCTGAATACTCAGGGTAAAACACGGATTTGTTTCTTTAGAGGTAGCCCCATGTGCCTTAGGGTACAAAGTATCAGTCTCTCTCTCTCTCTCTCTCTCTCTCTCTCTCTCTCTCTCTCTCTCTCTCTCTTTCCCCCTACTTTCACACTCACGGCCCCCGCCCATCGGGGCTAGAAGAAATAGATGGGCTGCATGATGCTTCCACGCAGAGCTGAAACTGACCCGCACATGAGTACTGGTAAACCGCTTAGAGGATCTAAGCCTGCCCAGGTGAAGTGGTGCGAGTCGGCCCGTCCATGCTTATAAACCCTTTTGGTTTCATTGGACGGCAGGGCTTGAGATGTCATTTCAGCTCAATGTCGGGTAAAAGTCCCACAAAATTGGAAGCATCGTCTAAAATGACCTATACAGTATTAACGGGGACGTTAAACCTCAAATCAAACAAACAAAACTCTCACACTCTCCTTCTCTCCCATATCTCCCTGTATTTCTCCCTCTCGCCACCTCTCTGCCTCCCTCTCCCACTCACCCCTCTCACTTAACATAGCTGGAACAGCCCAGTCAGCACTCAATGTTCGGACCAACGTCGGACCGACAGCGATACGACGTTGCAACGTCGTAGCTCTATCGGCCCGCCGTTTGTTTGTTTGTAGCCCATTGGAGTTTAACGGCCCAGTCAACACTATTTTAAGCAGTTATCCAGTACAGTGCACATTCTTTCGCCATAAAATGACAACTGCCCTTCTTGAATCAGCGGAAGGGAGAGAATGACTGTAGAAAAGATTTCATGATCAATCTCTACGAAAGAATGTTGCCGACCCCGGCAGGTATCGAACCCGCGTCCTCCTGATCACCAGTCAAACGCGCATCCGAATGAGCTACCGAGGCAGCCCGGCCCGCCGGTGGCCCGTCATTCATTGCTGACGTCAAAGCCATATATATATTGCCAGGGCTTTGAGGGCTTCATCTGCTCTAGACATAGAGGAGACCGGAAATAGTTGGTCCGAAAATTGTATTAATCATTTTTCTAATTTATAATACAGTTTTTCGTTCGGAAAATGACAGATTCGGATAAATAAAGTCGTTGTCCGAGACAAGGTCAACTGAACCAACTTAACCCGCATTCGGGGGTTAAATTGACCCGGCCAGCGATGAGATAAGTTGGAACGAAAATATATTTTAGCCTTATAAAAATATATTTTCATAATGAATAACAATTAAAAATAACATTAAACCATTTCAAAAGAGAGCACACCCATGTTCTTCAATGATAATAGTTTTGTTTGTTTGAGGTTTAACGTCCCCGTCAACACTGTATAGGCCATTTTGGAGACGTTGCTTCCTATTTTGTGGGACTTTTACCCGACATTGAGATGAAATCACATCTCAAGCCCTGTCGCACAATGAAACCAACAGGGTTTTTAGAGCACGGGCGGGCCGATTCGCACCGCTTTGCCTGGGCAGGCTTAGATCATCTAAGTGGTTTACCAGTGCTCGTGTGCGGTCGGTTGCAGCTCTGCGCGGAAGCATCATGCAGACCATCTATTTCTTCAAGCTCCGAAGGCGGGGGCTACAGTGATAATAGTATCTGTCGCATAAAGATTTCGAGGCCAATTCGATGTTATTTTGTTATCCCCGCGCTTTTCGGAGAAAAAGCGGGAATCATGTATTACCCCACGTCCGGATGTCCGTCCGTCCGTCCGTCTGTAATGTCCCGCGATTGCTCCTATACATCATTTAATCTAGAATCTCCAAACATCTCACAGGCAGAATTTTGATGTGACCCCGCAGGTAGGGTAGTGGGGCCCAACACTGCCCTAGGGGTCAAAATCGTTTTTTTTTTTTTCAAACATAGTCATGTTGCATATCAAATGAAGGTAATGAAGAGTAAAATACAGCGGTGCAATTTTATTGTCCCCGGGGGCATGTCTGTGGGTCACCAGAGATCAAAAAGTTATTCGAATTATGGATATCCATGAATCAGCCAAATAATGGATATCCATAAATCGAAATATGGATATCCATAAATCGAATTATGGATATCCATTAATGGACCGAATTATGGATAACCATAATTCGAATGAATGATATCCATAATTCGAATTATGGATATCCATAAATCGATCTGAATTATAGATATCCATAAATCGAATTATAGATATCCATTATTTAATTTAAGGATATCATTAATTCGAATTACGGATATCCATAAATCGAATTATGGATATCTATAGATATAGGTTAAATAGTAAAACGGCACCGCATAAAATGATGGTAAGTTTTCTGATCCATTCCCTGTGACAATGGAGTCAAACTGCTCAGCATAATGTTCGCTGCCATGCTCACAAATGCTTTCCGGGATGGTGACTGGTATACGTATTGGATATGGCTTTGATGGGAAGCTTTATTAACCTAAGAAGGTTGCAAGTCAGATCCAGAAGATGAGTTCCCCTTTGCTGACGACATGACAAAGGGTGCTCCAGCAGAATTGAAGATGCAAAAAAGTGCAGATGGCGTGTCTGACAGTTATGAATTCACAATCAGCATTAAAAATATCCGAGGTGGTTTATCAACCAGAACTTGGCAAACCTTATAAGGAGCCCACCATTACAATGAAAAGGTCAAAGATTGCAAGTGGTAGACAAGTTCACCTACCTTGAAAGCACATTGTCAAGAGTCGTGTTTTGTTTGATCTGAGCTTTAACGTCCCCGTCAACACTGTAAAGGTCGTTCTGGAGACGTTGCTTCCAATTTTGTGGGACTTCTACCCGACATTGAGATGAAATGACTTCTCAAGCCCTGCCGCCCAATGAAACCAATGGGGTTTATAAGCATGGACAGTCCGACTCGCATTGCTTTGCTTGGGCAGGCTTTGATCCTCTAAGCCGTTTACTAGTAAGCCTACTCGTGTGCGGGTCGGTTTCAGCTCTGCGTGGGAACATCATGCAGCCCATCTATTTCTTCAAGCCCCGATAGGCGGGGTCCACAAAACCGTGCAAATTGATAATGAAGTAAATGCAGGATTGCAAATATTACTGAAAGCTAGTGCAACATCTGGGCGACTACGTGAAAGTGTTTGGAATCGAAGTGGTATACGGCTTGACACAAAGCTGAAAGTCTACAGAGCTTTTCTTAGTTCAGAGTAATTGGCCTTCGACCAACTTGCCCCGCGGACCAACTAGCCCCGGCCTCCCCATTTCTGTTAACAACTACATAGAACCAGTAATGCAGACGATCTAGAAGAGAAATCATTATGAAAACACACCTGTGCGACAAAGTGCATTTTTCACACCTCCAAAATAGCTACTTTTCTGATGAACATCTGTGATATTTTTCTTATTTATACTGCAAAGATAGGTTGTGGGTGCTCGCCTCACTGAGGCGGTTCTAACGAGTACCCACAACCTATGTCTTGGAGCAGAAATAAGCACAATAATGTGTACCCCCTTAAACCCCTGTTTTCTCTATATGAAGTGGGTTTAGGGGGGGTCTTCATCTCACGGACTTGTTCACGTGAAGGGACAGTGAATTCTCTAGGACCAGTACCCAGTATCTCGTAAATACCAATACACTATTTTTATGAGAATGACGAAGAAATCCAAAGGCTCCTTAAAGAGACCCCCACCCCCCCCCCCCCAAAAAAAAAATAAAATAAAAAAAAATAAATAAATAAAAACACGCACGCACGCGTGCCACTATTTCTTAAATGATTTAAAACAAATGTTTTAAAACTTTAAAAATTCATATCAGCAGGAAGTGACCAGAACATTTGGTGTGTGTAATTAAACAATGAAATAAGGTACATTTTATTCGAAACCTTGTGTGTTATAGAACTGAGATATGATAAATAAATAAATAAATAAAAATTCCGCACCTGTTCCAAGCTCAGAACTTAGACAAATGCCCCACTATGCTCCAAATGCATTAGGACGGTCGAGTCTTGTAAGCTTACTAGCACCATAGCCCAGGTCGACTACCAGGAAACCATTTGACATGTTTGATTTGAGGTTTAACGTCCCTGTCAACACTACATAGGTCAGTTTGGTTACGTTGCTTCCAACTTTGTGGGATTTTTAACCGATATTGAGATGAAATGACAATCAATGCCGCCGCCCAATGAACCAATAAGACGGTCCGATACGCACCACTTTGTCTGAGCAGGCTTAGATTCTTTAAGCAGTTTACCAGTAGATTCAGCTCTGCGTGGAAGCACATATAGCCAAATCTATTTTTTCAAGCCCCGATTGGCGGGAGCCCAACCAGGGGTCTAATGTAAGGTACCTGTCTAGGTCTTCAGATTTACCAGAGAAAAGGGGGGGGGGGGTGTTATATTATTATAACCGTTGCATGCTACTGGTTACACTTGACTGGAGCGCACTGCGATGGAATATAAATACCCAACAGCCTCTCTAATACCAGTCAGTTAGAATATCTTACTACATGTTTTCACCATATGTATGATTGAGTAAAAATAGATAATAGAAAGAGCACATCAGTCGTTCTTCAGTTGTTGTTATCACAATATACATAAGTGCATAACATAACATGGTGTCAGAATAGCGGAGAAATAAGTGATTACGTAACTGATAACGTCTTAATTGGATAAATAATTTATCGAAGTTAGCAAAATGGACTTATCAGGGATACCACAACCACGCATGGACTGGGAGTCGGGAAACCTTCCAGAGGCATGGAAAGCATTTAAACAACATGTTGAACTGGTGTTTAATGGGCCCATGAAGGACAAACCAGAAGATGTTAAGGTGACATATCTTCTTTTATGGGTAGGAGAAAAAGGAAGAAACGTGTATAACACATGGACTCTGACGGCTGCTGAGAAAAAGCTACTTGAACCACATTACACGAAATTTCTCAATCACGTGAGACCGAAGCTGAACCCAGTGTTCGCAAGATACAAGTTTAACAATGAACTTCAAGGTTCACAGACTGTTGATGAGTTCATTACAAAGTTAAAGCTCCTTGCACAGGACTGCAGTTTTACGAATATGAACAATATGATACGGGACAGAATAGTTTTCGGAGTAACCTCTCCGAAAATTCGTGAAAAACTCATCAACGAGGGCGATCAGCTGACCTTGGACAAGGCTATTCAGATAGCCCAGAGCTACGAGTATGCACAAGAGCAGCTACGTACGATGGCCGCTGCTCCCGCAGAAGTTCACGTCGTGAGAAACGCTAAAGGGGCGTCAGCGTCGCATGGGGGACAACCGATGAGCCAGCACAAGGGGACGCCGAGTCCGGGACGAGCCGATGACAGGAACGTGTGTAGCAATTGTGGATACCAGCATTTAAGAACAGAAACTTGCAGGGCCAAAGGAAAACAATGTAATTTTTGTAAAAAGTGGAACCATTTTAGTTCAGTGTGTAGGGCTAAGAAATCAAGCAAATCAGTGCACGAAGTTTCTGAAGGGATGATTAATTTACAAATACAAGATAATGAAAGTGCATGTGAGGATTTCTTTGTGGATAGAAATGAGTGTAACGACAAAATGGACCAGGTATTCGTAGATATGCAGGTAGGCCCAAATTCGTTTCCTATCAAATTTAAAGTTGACACTGGCTCCCAGGTAAACATTTTGCCGCGTCAAACCTACGCACAGTTGCATCTTAGTCACCCGCTCGAAAAACCCATGATCAAACTCACAGCCTATGGAGGTGAAACGCTAAACACATTCGGTTGTGTAAAACTTACCTGCTGTTACTCAGGTAAGCGGCAGGTGTTAAATTTCTACGTAGTAGAAACATTATCTTCCCCAATCGTTGGTCTGAGATCAAGTATCGATCTCGAACTCATTAAACTAGTGCTGTCATGTGACGCGACCGGAATACAAACATCTGATTCTCCGTATCTTACGAAAGCAACTGTCTTAACACAGTACGCGGAAGCATTTAAAGGCATAGGCCTGTTTCCTGGCGAATGCAAAATTCACATTGATCCCGCCGTCACCCCAGTCGTTAATCCGCCGAGACGTATACCTGTTGCGTTGCGCGACAAGGTAAAGGCGGAGCTTGACCGCATGTTGCAGAAACAAATTATTACACCTGTTACGTCCCCAACTCAATGGGTAAATTCTTTAGTAACTGTTGAAAATAAACAGTCTGGTAAACTCAGAATATGCCTTGACCCCGAACAATTGAATAAGGCCATCCAAAGGCCGCATTACCCTATGAGAACGCTAGAGGACATTCTGCCCCAGCTCTCAGGTGCAAAGTACTTTTCGAAAATGGATGCCCGCTCAGGTTATTGGAGCATTAAACTTGAAACTAGGTCGTCATACCTCACTACGTTCAATACTCCCTTCGGAAGGTACCGTTTCCTTCGTCTCCCCTTTGGTTTGAAGTGTAGCCAAGATCAATTTCAGAGCAAAATTGACGAGTGTTTTGAGGGTTTACCGGGCGTCGCGGCAATAGTGGATGACATTCTAGTATATGGTCGCACCCGCGAAGAGCATGATCAGCACCTACGGAAGGTAATTGAACGAGCGTTTGAAAAGGGGATAAGGTTCAATGAGGATAAATTAGTTGTAGGCGTTTCAGAGGTGGAGTATTTTGGTAATATTTTGTCTGACAGTGGCATGAAAGCGTCACAGAGCAAAGTTTCTGCTATACTTAATATGGACCCGCCAACATGCAGGTCCGAGCTTGAAACATTTTTAGGCATGGTCACATATTTATCACGTTTCTGTGAAAACTTGGCCGAAATAACGAGCCCACTTCGAAAGCTGTTAGAGAGCAACGTTCTCTTTTCTTGGGATAAACCACAAGCTGATGCTTTTCAGGAGGTCAAAAACCTCATTACCAAAGCGCCAGTTCTGGCATACTACGATAAAGAAAAGCCCCTTACGATACAGTGCGACGCATCGAAATCTGGTTTAGGCGCTACCCTCATGCAGGAGGGTCAGCCAATCGCATATGCGTCGAAATCTCTAACACAGTCGGAAATGAATTATGCGCAGATTGAAAAAGAAATGTATGCAATAGTGTTTGCGTGTAAGCGGTTTCATACATATGTATATGGTCGGAAAACTGTTGTTGAAACAGATCATCTACCAATTGTGTCGATAAAAAAGAAACCTTTGTATCTATGCCCACCTAGGCTCACTAGAATGCTCCTACAGCTGCAGAAATATGACCTTGACATTACTTTCAAAAGGGGGAAAGAGCTACACATAGCCGATGCCCTGTCCAGAAACATGTTGAAAGATACATACCCAGAACTTTCCGAAGGCATGGATTTGCACGTACATTCAGTACTCACAAACTTACCTGTGAGTGATCGAAAAATTCAGGAGATCAAAACACATACTGAACTTGACCCACAAATGAAGCAGCTAAAGGAAGTGATTTTAGAAGGCTGGCCTGTAACCAGATCAGAATGTCCTAGGCTGATCACTGATTATTGGAATTTCCGCGACGAACTTACCGTCGAAAATGGTCTGGCATTGAAGGGCCATAGATTAGTCATACCACTCGCCCTTAGGCCCAAAATGCTTGAAATTCTTCATCAAGGACACTTCGGGTGCGAAAAAACTTTAAATAGAGCACGAGATGTAATGTTTTGGCCGAAAATCTCCACAGAAATTTCTGAGTTAGTTTTAAACTGTACCGTATGCCTTGAACGCCGAAGGTCGAACCAAAAAGAACCACTCAGACCGCATGATATCCCCGATTACCCATGGCAGTTTGTTGCTACGGACCTTTTTTCATGGGACGGCCAGGATTTCATTATTACAGTTGATTATTATAGCAAGTATTTTGAGGTACAAAAGCTTCCTAGCACACGAGCTAGCACTATCATAGCTAAACTAAAGAGCGTTTTTGCGCGACACGGCTCGCCAGAAGTAGTAAAATCTGATAACGCTGCTATGTTTACAGGTGAACAGTTCTCCGAGTTCGCCAGAGAATGGAATTTTGTGCATGCCACAATTTCTCCCGGCAACAGCCAATCAAATGGGCTTGTTGAAAAGAGCGTGGGAATTTGCAAAAGAATATTCTCAAAGGCTAAGTCAGACGGAAAGGACCCTTATTTAGGTCTTCTTGAATATCGTACGACGCCAAACAAACTTCAATTCTCTCCGAGTCAATTGCTTTTTTCAAGACGTTTACGTTCGAATCTGCCGGTGATACGTGATCAGTTATTACCTGAAACGCCGAATCATATAGTTGTCAAAGAAAGAATGCAAACATCAAAGCAAGATCAAAAGAAATATTTTGATCGCAATGCAAAGTCACTGAAACCTCTTGAAGTAGGGGATAAAACAAGAATACAGCAAAATGACAAAACTTGGAAGCCAGGTGTTGTAACTGACAGACAAAATGAAAGGTCTTATCTTGTTCAGACCCCTGATGGTGCGGTTTATCGCCGTAACAGGCGACACCTTTTGAAAGCAAATGAGAATGCGCAAAATAGAGATTTTGGACATTTTCATTTGAGTCAGCCTACCGGAGAAACTGAAAATGAGAAAGAATCCCTTCAGGAACCCCAGTGCACTGATGAAGGTGTTTCTGATAAAAAGGAAAATGACTCAGACAGGCCACCAAGTAAGACAGACTCAGTGCCATATATTACAAGATATGGGCGCACAGTCCGCCCACGGATCGTTAACTCAATGTGATTAACATTCAAACAGGGTGGATAGCGGAAATATCAGACACTTATGTGAACTTCCAATTAAAATTACTTTTATTTCCTGGGTGTAACGGATTTTCTCACAAATTCAACTGACAGTTTCTTGATATCAAAGATTAAACGTCTGAATTATAAGCTTGAGAACATTTCTTTATCTTGAATAATTTTGATAGTATATTTGATACGTCAGAATTATTTACAACAGCTTGTCTTGATACATGGCAGCATGCATGAATTCTGATATTATAAGATAAGAACATTGAAGTGTCGAAGGTCGACATTACCTGTGTGAACAAGAGACAGATACATTGATTTTGAATTTTGATTTTTTTTTGTTTGTTTGTTTGTTTGTTTGTTTGTGAATTTCTTCAAAAGGAGGGAGATGTTATATTATTATAACCGTTGCATGCTACTGGTTACACTTGACTGGAGCGCACTGCGATGGAATATAAATACCCAACAGCCTCTCTAATACCAGTCAGTTAGAATATCTTACTACATGTTTTCACCATATGTATGATTGAGTAAAAATAGATAATAGAAAGAGCACATCAGTCGTTCTTCAGTTGTTGTTATCACAATATACATAAGTGCATAACATAACAGGGGGACTTCCGTAATTGAAAGAGACGTCCTGATATGCTTATAAAATGACCATAAGAGATAGGCTATGTATGGTTATGAGGCGAGAAGATAGGAAAAAAATAATATAAAAAATAGGATTGCGTTGAAGTTTTAACTACCAACAAACAGTACTGACTCCTCGGTCGGTGCTAGACATTCGAAATATTCCGAAAGTTTAGCGAAGAACTATGGTTTTCAACTTGGTCGGGCTATGAGAAATAGATTCGACTGCATGGTGCTTCCGCACAGAGCTGAAACCGACCGCACATGTCAGAGCGAGTCGGACAGTCCATGCATATTTATAAACCATACTCTGAGTATTGGTTTCATAGGGTAAAGTCACACAAAATTGGAAGCAACGTCTCCAAATTAACCTAAATAGTGTTGACGGGGACGTTGAAGGTCAATTCAAACAAACAACTTAGATGAATCGGCTACTGATACCGGCTAGGCCTATGCCTAGATTTTACCCGACCTTAAGAAATGAGTCGGAGTAAGCTCCCTTGCGTATTTAAATTGATGACGTCATCGATAACTACGTAACACATAAATAATGACAACACACACACACAGTGTGCAGGTATGACAGAGATTTGCCAGCTTTCATCATTTAACTTAGGCCTGTCTATTCCCTCTATGCCTTCTTCACAGCGCCGATGGACTGAAACAGCTTTGATGCAAACGGGTTTGCTACATTTTTCTTTTTCACCATTCAAAATTTTTCGTTTTCTGCTCCTCGCAATCGGTCAAAGTAAATCTAAACCAACAAAACATGTGATTCCTATGTCTAAAACGTGTTTTAATTACAATAAATTCCCGCAATCTCAACCTACGTACGTAAAAAAGTTATCTTCAGCATTAGAGAGTAGCTACGAATTCTTAGCTACGAAATTCGTAAGTCATTTAACTTACGAAGACGTTAGTAATACGCACCCGTGATTTTCTTAAGAATTTCGTAAGTCGAGTTCTTAAGTCTACGAATTTCGTAAAGTTACGAAGTTTAGTGAAACGGGCCCCAGAGCATCAGACAGTCTACTTATTAGAACATTACTTAAGCTAAAACAACTAACGAGACTGACCGTAATGTTTTAGGATGATTAAAACTTGTGAGTTGTTTGCACCATGTGACTCCAAGCATGTGCACTCGGCGAAGGCTCGGATAATCTTGTTTTTTTTTTTTTTTTTGTTTTTTTTTTGTTTTTTTTTAGCTCACCAGAGCCGAAGGCTCCGGGGGAGCTTATAGGATAGGCAGTTGTCCGTCGTCGTTGTCGTCGTCGTCTGTCCTTTGACGTCAACATTTTCAAAGGACATCTCCTCTGAAGTCACAAGGCCGATTGGGCCCAAATTGTATCTGTAGCATCCTTGGGCTGGGGGATTGTTAGTTTGTGATTTTTATGAAAATCGGCTCATTAGTTTGGTTGCTATGGCAACTTGTAGTTTCCATAGACTTATAATGGGGAAAATAGAAAAATGGCATTTACTGCCAAGCCTCTGCAGATATTTTTGACAAAACTTGCATAGAAATGTTCCATAGGCAATCTTCTATCTGCCCTATGATTTTAGGCCTTCTGCTCATTTTTATTGGTTGCCATGGAAACCAAAATGCAAAAAATAGAAAAAAAAAATACTTAAAAATCATCTCCTCAGAAACCATATGCTCTAGGAGGGTGAGACTTTATGAAAATATTCAACATATTTGCCTTTACAGGTTTTGTGTTTTTTATGAAATTTGGCCTTTTAGTTTTGTTGCTATGGCAACTTAGAGTTTCCATTGACTTATATTGGGGAAAAACTGAAAAATGGCATTTACTTTCAAGTCATTGCAGATATTTTGACAAAACTTACATAGACATGTTCCTTGAGTAATCTTCTCTCAGCCATATGCTTTTATGTCAACCTGGGGGTCCCCTAGGTTGTGCCGGGCCACGCCCCCTCCACATCATAAAATGCCTTATATCTCAGAAACCTTACAGATCCCAACCCCTAAACCATATATATTCTTGTTCCTTATGATAAGATGCATTAAGTGACACCAACCTAGGGGTCCCCCGGGAAGTGCCGGGGACATGCCCTGCCCCCTTTATTTCATAAAATGCCATTTATCTCAGAAACCATTCAGATCCCCACCCCTAAACTATATATATTCTTGTTCCTTATGCTAAGATGCATTAAGTGACACCAACTTGGGGGTCCCCGGGATGTGATGGGGACATGCCCCACCCCCTCCACTTCATAAAATGCCATTTATCTCAGAAACCATTGAGATCCCCACCCCTAAACCTTATATACTTTTGTTCCTTATGATAAGATGGACTCAGTGACACCAACCAGGGGGTCCCCCGGGATGTGCCGGGGCCATGCCCCAACCACTCCACTTCATAAAAGACACAATATCCCAGTAACCTTACAGATCCAAACCCCTAAACCATATATATTCTCGTTCCTTATGATAAGTCGCATTCAGTGACACGAACTTGGGGGTCCCCCGGGATGTGCGGGGGCCATGCCAAACCCCCTCCACTTCATAAAAGGCTAAATATTCCAGAAACCTTACAGATCCCCACCCCAAAACCATATATATTCTTGTTCCTTATGACAAGACACATTCAGTGACACCAACCTAGGGGTCATCCAGGGTGTGCCCGGGCCACACTCCACCCCTCGACTTCACAAAAGACCATATATCTGAGAAACTGTTCAGAACCCAGCCCTAAACCATATATATTCTAGTTCCTTATGATAAGACACAAACAGTGACACCAGCATGGGGGTCCCCCCGGGGTGCCACGGGCCATGCCCCACCCCTTTACTTCATTAAAATCCATATATCTCAGAAACCGTTCAGATCCCCACCCCTAAACCATATATATATATTCTTGTTCCTGATGATAAGACTCCACTTAATAATAGCCCATATATCTCAGAAACCATTCAAATCCCCATCCTATAATCACATATATTCTTGTTCATTGTAGAAGCCCCCGTGGTTCAGTGGTTCGGTACTCGCCTTGTAAACCAGGGATCGCAGGATCGATCCCGAGCTTCTCCAGACTTTCGGATGAGTCTTTAAAACGAGGTCCCGTCTCCATATGACCTTAGCTCTTGGTGGGATGTAAAACTCAAACACTCACTCACTATTGTTCATTGTTATTAGACACATTCAGTCAACCCTGTCTATGGAGGTCAGCAGGGGCCATTTCTCTCCCTTCCACTTCATAGAAGGGCCTCATAACTTAGAAACCATTCAGATCCCCACCATTTAACCATATATATTCTTGATTTTTATGATAAGACATATTCAATGACAACAATCTTTGGCTTTTCTGGGATCTGCCATGTCCGAATCCCTCCATTGCTTAAAAGGCCTTACGTCTCAGGAACCATACATATCCCCACCGCTAAACCATATATGTCTCTGTTCCATTTTATAAGACCCATTTAGTGACACCAATCAGGGCTTCATTGGGCAGTGCCCACCTGAGCTCTGGTTTATGAAATTTGGCTCTTTGATTTGTTTGCTATGGCAAGTTAAGAGTTTCCATTGACTTATAATGGGGAAAATTAAAAAAATGACGTTAATGCCTCTCAAGATATTTTGTCAAACTTTCATAGAAATGTTCCTTTAATAATATTCTTTTTGGCCTATTGTCACAGATGGGAAATTGTCAATTGTCATCTGTTGTCTTTAAGAGACATCAGACCTCTGAAGCCACTAGTCTGATTGGGTCGAAAGTTTATCTGTAGCACCCTTGGCAGCAGGGCTTCCATGGTTAATTAAAATACATTGCTGCCAGTGGGCAGTGGCCCCCTGAGCTATAGTGAGCATTGTGGCCCATTGGCCTCTTGTTTTGTTTTGAGCTTTAACGTCCCCGTCAACACAATGTAGGTAATTCTGGAGACTTATGATTTTTTAGGACTCAGTTCTAACAGCCGTTGAGATGAAATGACTTCTCAAGCCCTACCGCTCATAGAAACCGCTAGAGGGTCGGTTTCAGCTCTGCGCGGAAGCAACATGCAGCCTTATATATTTCTCCAAGCCCCGATGGGCGAGGGTACTCGGATAAATTTGTATACTCAGTTGTGATACAATCTCACAGTCTGCATGATGAAAGTTTGGATCGTCGGGCATCGATATACGCCCGTGGTGAATACTTTGATTAGACTGCGTGGATGCACAGGCTGATTCGTGTCTTTGCTGGGCGCGTATGCGGGAAGACGGCATTTGGCTTGTGATGGTCTATTTTCTGTCTACATTCAAATATGACTAGCCGAAGCCAACGTGTGTCTTTGGACACCTGCATCCAACCTACAGTCAGATCATCCTACCCAGCCGTGCGGGATGATGAGAGTTTTCACTATTCGCTATATGGACTCCTATTGACCTGAACATTCATCATACAGGTAAGAAGGCTCTTAAAGGAACTCATTTTTGATTTTTATTTGCCTTCACTGCAGCTGGTGTTGTGCCGTGTGGCGGCCGTAAAACGTCTCCCCGTACATCAACCATAGTGCAGTTTATATTTTACTTTTGGTCCTTTGAGATCAGCGTGAATATTCTGAGAAATCAGAAATAAATTATTGGTTTAGACTCATATTCTAGACAGGTTTTTGGTTGTTTGGGCCCCGTTTTGGTTTGTGTCGGTCTTTGAGTCGACTGCCTATTCGAAATTATCAAAATTGCAGTATATTTCCTCTGGCTTTATTTGCCGGATCATTACAGGGTCACTGATGAGGCTTTATTAGCCGAAACTACGTAGTATGACCCATCTTCTTTCTTATGAATGTTTTCATTGCTGTTTAAGGAACTCATTTTTGATTTGTATTTGTATTCTGGCTAAGCGGCTACACAGACTGGTTTAAAATATCCCTGAGCGCCATTACGGCAACATATCCGTATGGCATAGTGCATTCTTTCATATCTCCAAAATGGATACTTTTCTGATAAAAATTGTGATATTTTTTCTTATTTATACTCCAAACATAGGTTGTGGGCGCTCGTTAGAAACGCCTTATTGAGGCGGTTCTAACAAGTTTCCACGATCTTTGTCTTGGGTCAGAAACAAGCACAATAGTGTATACCCTTGTCAACCATAGTTTTCACTGTATAAGTTGTGCTTAAGGGGCTCTTTATTTCACGGACTTGTTCACGTGATTATATGTCGATTGATTTCTTGTAGGTCCGACGAACCCTATATGCCCGTAGACTAGACTCCGTAAGTGTCCGTACATTCCGTTTTTGTCCATAGACTGTGTAGTATATGATTCTTATATAGACTTCATATATTCCTGATCATTGCCTCTACTTCTATTCCGTATACAATACGTCCGCAGACTCAGAATATGTCCGTACATGTACGTTGTCTCCGAATATGTCTGTAGATACGTTTTCGTTTGACGGGTCTCAAATGAATGATCTTTTATACCAGAGGGAAGTTTGCGATTTTCGGTCACTGCAAATGTCATTTATTGGATGGAACAAAGTGTTAATTACATAAAAATTGCACGATTCCGGATTACTTGTCAAAAACATGTATCTATGCAAACAGATGCGACTGCTGGAGTTGAGCCGTTTCATCAGCATCAACACGACTTGACATTTCGTTTATCATTTTGGCTAAACCCGTCCCATCACGTGAACAAGTCCGTGAAATGAAGACCCTCCTATACCCCACTTTATATAGAGAAAACTGGGGTTTACGGGGGTATAGATTATTTGTCTTATTTTTGCTCCATTACATAGGCTGTGTGAACTCGTAAGAACCGCCTCATTGAGGCGGTTCTAACGAGCACCCACAATCTATGTTAAAAGCAGAAATAAGAAAGATGTTATCATTTTTACCTCAAATTTGTCACTTCTTACACCATGTTGGACGCCATTATTTCCTAATGCTATCTAGACATGTTTTCCTAATGCTATCTAGATGAACACTTCTGTCCACTTTCAAAGAATGGAGAGGCGAGGTGAAAAGGCTAAATATGTCTCTGACATTACTTCTCAGTGACATAATGTGAAGTTGCCGTAGCTTGAAGAAAAAGAAGGAAATGATGATGATAATGATGATGATGATGATGATGATGATGATGATGATGATGATGAATAAGCAGGAAGAGATAAAGAAATGATGATGATGATGCTGTTGTTGTTGATGATTATGCATCAGAGAGTAGACCATTTTGGCTCAACGGTTAGAGCATGGGATTTACCCGATTGACCGGGCTGGGAATCCTTCCGAAGCCGTTTTTTTTTTTAGTCATGCGTCTTTGTGACTTTCATGTATTCATGTCCAGGACCGGACACCATTCGCCGAAAATTGCTACGTCATGCCATCATAAATGGTTACTTACTTGTAGAGGAGCATATTACGGCCCGCAACTCCTAGCTTTCCAATATATTGTAGATTTATAACCTATCTCTGACAACTGCGTCAGGGAGTAGCTACAGAATTGAATTTTCACCAGAGCCGCCCAGGTTCAAAACGCTTGCTGCATGTATTACCAACAGTATCGGACAACCGTCCATGTAACAAGGGTAGATGACGGGGCGTGCATAGCTATTTAAATACCCTTGGCCGGGCTATATCCTTTCTTTCTTTCTTTCATTCTCAATATACTGCCTGACTTAGAAACGTTACGATTTGCCATCTTACGGACTGTAGTTGCCAAGCAACTTAGCCGTTATTTCATGTAATTTAAGTCTAAATGTCGTCTATACAAGATGAATCCACATCCGTCATAAAATAACAGATAAAAAAACATCCGTTTCAGCACTTAATCGACGAGGAGGTGGGAGAAGCATATGTCGATCAAATGATCAGACAAGTAATGATTTGAATGTGTATTTGGTTTGTTTAGACAGCCTGATAAATGTCTTTTTGATATTCTGTATTTCTTGTGAAGAGAGACAATCCCCTTATTCTTAGAGGTTTGTCTAACATTTATTTAACGTCGTAATCTGTGTTATCACTAATGTTTCATCACACGGTGTATGACAGGGCCGTGAAACTCAATGAAGCGATTATAATGAGTACACACAGCATACCCATTTTATATAGAAGATTTAAGATCAAGTAAAGCCACCCCCCACCTCTTCCCGTGAAATTCTTTTCACTGACTGTTCCAATGCGGTTCTTGTGTCGCGGTTTATTTGTGTTATGGTTTGTCTTTGAGTGTGTTTATCGCGTATAACTTTGTTTTTGATAGTCAATTGGTCATTTTGTGGGAAAGTAACTATCCTTTTGGCTTCTCGCTATTAAGTTTCCATTAGGCTCTAGTTACTTAATTTAGAAGCCTCCGTGGTGCAGTCGTTACGCTACTCACCTTGTAAACCAGGGGTCGCAGGATCGATCCGGGGCTTCACTCGGATGAGTCTTTAAACCGAGGTCCCGACCCATATGACCTTAACTGTTGGTGGGACGTAAAATCTTAAACACTCACTCACTCTAGTTATTCAATGTTTGTGTTTCTTTCCCTTTGGTGTCTCTGATCGGAGCTGTGGGTTTATTGTATCGATTCCTGATCATTGCCTTCACTTCTACGTTGAAAGATATCCCAAATGATTTTGCCTCCGCATCGCGAAAACATGGCTATATTATTTTGACCCCCTTGAACCCCACTTTTATATAGTAAAACTGGGGTTTACAAGGGTAAACCTTATTTTTCTTATTTCTGCTCTAAAATATAGATTGTTGGTACTCGTTAGAACCGCCTCATCGAGGCGGTTCTAACGAGTACCCACAATCTATATTTTGAGCAGAAATAAGAAAAATATAACAATTTTTCATCTTAAAATTTTCATTTTTTGGATGATAAAGGCTACAATGTATTTGTATAGGCATGTTTCCGTAACTGGACCTGGTACTATAATTAAACTTAGTTTGCTCCAACTTTCCCTGCTTCAAACAAATTTCCATGGTCTCAAGGCTGTTGGAGCGGATGAATTTTGACCGTATAATTGCATTTGTTTACGATATCCAACATACTGTGACTATGTCAATATTGTAAATCCTGATGAGGCGTTACCTCAAGGGATTGGTCTTCTGACATCTAAACATACATGTATGCTTTGGAGAAAAAATCAAATTTTGTTTCATCTGGCTTATGTGCCCTAAAGGATATGTTCAGAAATGTTCGGGTTCAAATAAAGCTAGCTCGTCATTACGAAAACACGCCTATACAAATACATTGTGAATGTTTCCGTCGAAAAAAGGAAAATTTTAAGATGAAAAAACATGTGACATTTTTCTTATTTCTGCTCAAAATATAGATTGTGGTTACTCGTTAGAACCGCCTAGATAAGGCGGTTCTTACGAATACCCACAGTCTATATTTAAGAGCAGAAATAAGAAAAATAAGGTATACCCCTGTGAACCCCAGTCTTACTATGTAAACGTGGGGTTCAAGGGGGTCAAAATTATATTGGCGTGGTTTCGTGATGTAGTTACCACATTACGATAAACATACTACATTTTTTCACATCTCCAAAATGGCTACTTTTCTAGTGAAAATCTGTGATATTTTTCTTATTTATACTGCAAACATAGGTTGTGGGTGCTCGTTAGAACCGCCTCATTGAGCGGTTCAAACGAGTACCCACAACCTTTGTCTTGGAGCAAAAATAAGAAAAATAATGTTCACCCCCGTAAACCGTAAACCCCGGTTTTCTTTATAAAGTGGGTTTAGGGGGATGTTCATTTCACGGACTTATTTACCTGATGACGTAAAATAAGTCCAGGGAATGAGCTGCATCAGAAGAAAAAAAAACAATGTTTATTTGTGTTGAGGTTTTACGTCGCCGTCAACACTATTTAGGTTATTTCGAAGACGATGCTTTCGATTTTGTGGAAATGACATCTCAAGAGCTACCGTCCAAAGACAACGCTAAGGCTTAAGAAACAGTCTGACTCTCGCCACTTTTCCTAGGCATACACGCTTCTAAGTGGTTTACCAGTACTCAAATTCTGTCTCTTCCATCATGCAGCCCAGTCTACGTCTCCAATCGCGCAGGCCAAAGTATAATATGTAGGGGTTGACATGTTTTTTTTTTTCTCTCATATTTGCTTTCTGTGTCTATTGTGCGTACTAATTTGAACTGCCCCGTTGATAGATTCTAAGGAACAATCTTTTATCAGCGCGTTTTCAAAAACATATCGAAAGCTTCAATCAGTGCAGTTATTTGAGCCGATACATAAGAGCAAGGCGCTCAACGTTTGATGTATGCGCATGCGCATCAAACTAATAGGGCTGTACGCATGACAGCGCGCACGGAGCTACCTCGGGGTCTTCTCGGGTCTTCTCAAGGTCTTCTCAGCATCTCTGTGATCAGGAAAGACTCAGTTAAGCGCATTCTCGCCTGAGTCTTTCCTGGTAGGCTATTCACCATATTTGCATTATTTGCTGGCTCCCAGCTTGCACATTGTCAATATTGGAAAAACAGGTAACCAGACCCCCCTGACCTTTCAAGGTCAGGGGGGTCTGGTTACCTGTTTTTCCAACACTGCTAACATTCAGACTAGGAACCAGCAGATAATGCAAATAAGGTGAATTAGATAAGCTACTCTTCTGGTGAGCAGGTAATCAGGAAAGATTGCGTTATATGCGGTAGGTATGTTTTGAAAATATTATTGACAATATTTAATGCTATTATACCGCACGCCAGCTTTTGCTCGAAGTTCGATACTTTTATATTACCAATAAAACTATGGCTCATTTCTTCCTGCTGGTTTTGGATATGCAATAACAGAGTTGATATTCTATTCCGTCATTGTATATTGGACAATAGAAAGAGAATAAAGGACGAAATGTACTCAGAAATTCAATCATCAGAGTAATAACTGTTAGTGTGTTACAGGTCACCGCCTAATTCCAGCTCTTAATGCTGTTTTGATGCCTGTCCATTCTGGAAGACGTATAAGTCGCGTTAGCTGACGGGCATTCAGAAATGTCAATCAAGACGCGACAAACACACTTGGTAACAATGATCCAAAGAAAAAAAAAATAAAACACCCCAAAACATATCCTTCTTGTCGGTTTGAAGAAATATTGCATGACGCCCTTTACGGTGTATGAATGTCATTTGACGTGTCACCAGTAACAATTCTGAGGACTTTAAAGATGCGCAGGTTGATCTGAGTATTCGTTTCGCGTACAAATTACACTTTAGCATCTCTTGGCTGAAATAAAACAAAAATAACAGCACGATCCTAAACAGTGGGAAGGATGGGATGAGATAAAATCTATCAGATAGTAAGCTGGGATAAATAAGCCGTAAGTTTGAGTAATAGGGCGTAAACATTCGGACAAAAAGGTCTTTGTAAACAGTGCAGACCGAGGTCAGACGGCAATCTTATAACATTCGACAGCTTCTTTTTTTTCTTCGACTAAATTTATACCCTTTACAGAGCCATCACGAAAACACGCCTTTATAATTTTGACCCACTTGAACCCCACTTGTGTATAATAAAACTGGGGTTTACAGGGGTATACATTATTTTTCGTATTTCTGCTCTAAAATATAGATTGTGGGTATTCGTTAGAATCTTAATTTTTTTATCTTAAAAGTTTTTTTTCGGCGGTTAAGTTTACAATGTATTTGTATAGGCGTGTTTCCGTAAAGGCTATGAGTACCTAACTTGCAGTTAACATCAATTAGCCCATTACAGTACAACTGCCGTGTCCAAATTCGACATTGTTCGTGTGCGTACATAGTTTACAATCCCGGGTAATAAACACCCTTCTAAACGTCGCCTTATATATAGAAAGCTTGGGTATACAGGGGTATACATCATTTATCGTATTTTTGTCCCTATACATGAAATCGTTTAAACCGCAATAAAGAAACGGTTCTAACGAGCACCTGATATCTATTTTTTGGAATATAAATAAGAAAAATATGACACATTAAAAATCAGAAAAAAAAACAATCTTTTTCCGAAAGTATCAAAGATTATTCAATGGCACACGGATGTGTTTTCATAAAGTTTTACATGAGTTGGATAAACGGTCAAAGAGTTAAGTATAGAAAGTGCAATTTGACAAGACACTGACGACCATAATTTCACACTCGACTGAATGCATATATGTATCTTCTCCGTTTTCCGGAAAGGTCGATATTTGCCGACTTCACCTCGAACCAAAGTACGCCAAATAGCAACGACAGTATCAATTGAACAGAGACTGCTGGTACTATTGGCAGGTCATGTGATCAGTATCTGCGCATGTCACATTACGATAACTCATCCGTACGATATAGTGCATTTTTCACACCTCCAAAATGGCTAGTTTTCTGATGAAAATCCTTGATATTTTTCTTATAAATGCTCATAACATAGGTTGTGTGTGCTCGTTAGAACCGCCTCATTGAGGCGGTTCTAACGAGTACCCACAACCTATGTCTTGGAGCAGAAATAAGAAAAATAATGAAGACCCCCGTAAACCCCAGTTTTCTCTATATAAACTGGGGTTTAGGGGGGTCTTCATTTCACGGACTTGTTCACGTGATGAATAAAGCCAATGATACCGTACCTTAAGGAATGGTAAGTCCGGTTTTCCACGCATGCGCACTCATGAGCACTCCTTTTTGATTGGCTATTTATTGATGTGCCTAACTTTAACTCTGCCGTAGGCGTGCTATAGGAAAATGGAAAAGCAACCAAAGTGGATAAAGGTAGCAATTGGCCCCAGGTGAAGTCGGCCATTGTTATTCAATACACAGAGGCCGGTTAATGGGTCGCAATTCACGAGATGCCGAACATGCACGAAAAGCTTACGAAAACCGGCCTATTGGGCGATTACTTTGACTAGATTAGTCTTTGCATAAAGGTCAATCTCGTGTCAAATTGCACCAGCTATAATGGCACGTTGAAATCGCTGAATTCTACAGTTTACGAGCTGTGGATACTCGAGTCTACAAATATAGTTCAAGGTTATCGACCAACACATGGAAAAAGAATACCGTTTGGCAATGGGATAGCGAAGTACATTTTTGTGACACAAACTTTGCATTGACCTAACCTATTCGGTAGGCACTATAATTATAATTTCCTTCATTTACACGTGCCAATTCTAACCCAGGGAAAGTGTTGCAAGTCGGACCGTCCATGCATTTAAACCCTTTTCGAGCTGCCACGATTTAACATGGCTTGTCTTAATTTTTTACATAGTGACAAGGTGAGCTTTTGTGATCACATTTTGTCCGTCGTCCGTGCGTGCGTCCGTAAACAATTTCAAATAAGTATATCTCTAATACCCCATGGTCAGTCTCAAATTTCATGTGAAGCATCATCAGGTAGGGGGAAAGGCTGCATAAGGTTTTTGGGCTGATCAGATTGGAATTCTGGTTTCCATGGCAACATATAGCTCCCATAGACTTATAAATGGGAAAAATTTAAAAAATCTTCATCTCTGAAACCACAGGGCCCAAAGCTAAGATATTAAGCTTGAAACAATGTTAAGTGGTCACCTACGTTAATCCTGCCAATCATGCCCCTGGGGTCCAAATTGGCCACACCCCAGGGCCCCTTAGCTCCTATAGGCTCATAATGAAAAAAAAAAAGCTTCAAAAATCTTCTTCTCTGAATTCACAGGGCCCAGAGCTTAGATATTTAGCATGTAGCAACGGCAAGTGGTCACCTACATAATTCCTGCCAATGATGCTCCTTGGTTCCAAATGGGTCACAACCCGGGGCCCCTTCGCTCCCATAGACTCAAAATGGAAGAAATAATAAAAAATCTTCATCTCTGAAACCACAGGGCCCAAAGCTTAGATATTTAGCTTGAAACAATGTTAAGTGGTCACCTACGTTAATCCTGCCAATCATGCCCCTGGGGTCCAAATTGGCCACACCCCAGGGCCTCTTAGCTCCTACAGGCTCATAATGAAAAAAAAAAAAAAAGCTTCAAAAATCTTCTTCTCTGAAACCACAGGGCCCAGAGCTTAGATATTTAGCATGTAGCAACGGCAAGTGGTCACCTACATAATTCCTGCCAATGATGCCCCTGGGTTCCAAATGGGTCACAACCCGGGGCCCCTTCGCTCCCATAGACTCATAATGGAAAAAAGCTTAAAACATCTTCTTCTCTGAAACCGCAGGGCCCAGAGCTTAGGTATTCAGCATGTAGCAACAGCAAGTGATCACCTACATATTTCCTGCTTATCATGCCCCTGGGGTCCAAATGGGCCACGGCCCGGTTCCCCTTAGCTCCCATAGAATGGGCAACGGCAAGTTGCCACCTACATTATTCCTGCCAATCATGTCCCTGGGGTCCAAATTGGCCACACCCCGGGGCCCCTTAGCTCCCATAGACTCAAAATGGAAAAAAAGCTTCAAAAATCTTCTCCTCTGTAACCACAGGGTCCAGAGCTTAGATATTTAGCATTTAATAACGGCAAGTGGTCACCTACATAATTCCTGCCAATCATGCCCCTGGGTTCCAAATGGGCCACGCCCCGGGGCCCCTTAGCTCCCATAGACTCATAATGGAAAAAAAAACTTCAAAAATCGTCTTCTCTGAAACCACAGAGCCCAGAGCATAGAAATTTAGCATGTAGCAAAGGCAAGTGGTCACCTTCATAATTCCTGCCAATCATGCCCCTGGGGTCCAAACGGGCCACACCCTGGGGCCCCTTAGCTCGTTTAGACTCATAATGGAAAAAAAGCTTCAAAAATCTTCTTCTCTGAAGCCACAGGGCCCAGAGCTGAGATATTTCGCATGTAGCAACGGCAAGTGATCACCTACATAATTCCTGCCAATCATGCCCCTGGGTTCCAAATGGGCCACGCTCCGGGGCCCCTTCGCTCCCATAGACTCAAAATGGAAGAAATAATAAAAAATCTTCTTCTCTGAAACCGCAGGGCCCAGAGCTTAGGTATTTAGCATGAATCAACGGCAAGTGGTCGCCTACATAATTCCTGCCAATCATGCCCCTGGGGTCCAAATGGGCCAAGCCCTGGGGCCCCTTAGCTCCCACTGACTCATATAGGAAAAATAGCTTCAAAAATCTTCTCCCCTGAAACCACAGGGCCCAGAGCTTATATATTTAGCACGTAGCAACAGCAAGTAGTCACCTACATCATTCCTGCCAATCATGCCCCTGGGGTCCAAAAGAGCCACGCCCCGGGGCCCCTTAGCTCCTATAGACTCATAATGGAAAAAAAGCTTCAAAAATCTTTTTCTCTGAAACCACAGGGCCCAGAGCTTAGATAATTAGCATGTAGCAATGGCAAGTGGTCACCTACATAAATCCTGCCAATCATGCCCATTGGGTCCAAATGGGCCACGCCCTGGGGCCCCTTAGCTCCCATAGACTCATAATGGAAAAAAAGCTTCAAAAATCTTCTTCTCTGAAACCACAGGGCCCAGAGCTCAGATATTTAGCATCTAGCAACGGCAAGTGATCACCTACATATTTCCTGCTTATCATGCCCCTGGGGTCAAAATGGGCCACGCCCCGGTGCCCCTTAGCTCCCATAGACTCATAATGGAAAAAAAAGCTTCAAAAATCTTCTTCTCTGAATCCACAGGGCCCAGACCTTAGATATTTAGTATGTAGCAAAGGCAAGTGATCACCTACATATTTCCTGCTAATCATGCCCCTGGGTCCAAATGGGCCACGCCCCGGTGCCTCTTAGCTCCCATAGACTCATAACGGAAAAAAAGCTTTAAAAAATATTCTTCTCAGAAACTGTGAAGCACAGAACTTAGATATTTAGTATCTAGCAGCATAAAATAGCCAGCTACATAAATCCTGTTAACCCTGCCCCTGGGGTCAAAATTGGCCACGCCCGAGCTCATCAGCTCCAATAGACTTATAATGGAAAAAAAAACTTAAAAAATCTTCTTCTATGAAACCATTAGGCCCAGAGCTTAGATTTTTAGTATGTTGCAATGTCAAGTGGCCACCTACATACATTCTGCCAGTTATGCCCCTGGGATCCAAATTGGCCACACTCCAGGGCTCTTTAGCTTCCATAGACTTACAATTGGAAAAACTTCAAAAATCTTCTCTGAAACCACAGGGCCCTTATAATGGGAAAAAAACAACTTGAAATGGGGGAAAAAATTCTTCAAAAATCTTCTTCTCTGAAACCATAAGTCCCAGAGACTAGGTATTTAGCATGTAGCAATGTCGAGTGGTCGCCTACATGAATCCTGCCAATCATGCCCCTGGGGTCCAAATTGGCCAAATCCTGTGGCCCCTTAACTCCAACAAACTTATAATGGAAAAGAAAGCTTCAAACATCTTCTTTGAAACCATGAAATACAGACCTTAGATATTTAGTATATAGCAACACAAAATGGTCGCCTACATAAATCCTGCAAACCATGCCCTTTTGGTCACAATTGGCCAAGCCCCAGGGCTCATTAGCTTCTATAGACTTATACTGGAAAACAAAACTTAAAAAAAAAATCTTCTTTTCCAAAACCATAAGGCACAGATTTTGTTTGATTTGAGGTTTTACATCCCTGTCAACACTGTATATGTCATTTTTGAGATGTCTCTTCCAATTGTGTGGGACTTTTACCCGACATTGAGATGAAATTACATCTCAAGCCCTGTCGCCCAATGAAACCAATAGGGTTTATAAGCATGGACACCGCTTTGTCTGAGCTTAGATATTTAGTTTGTAGCAATGTCAAGTTGTCTCCTACACTGATGACTTTCTGGTACACTTGTGAGCGATATAGGGCCACTGGGCGCTCTTGTTATCTGTACCAAATATTTTTACAATCTGAGCGCAGTCTTACGACAATTATCTTAAAATGTGACCACACTGTTATGTATATATCAATATGTATACATGTTTTATGTTAATTTATGTTATGCATGAATGTGTTACAAAGGGCCGCAAGGTAGAATATTTAAAGCAGCTAAATGCGTCATCCTCTTAAAATATAGTATAAATAAAATAAATAAATTAGGCGGCAGGAATTGACATGTCAATTCATCACAATGTCGGGTAAAAATCCAACAAAATTGGAAGCAACGTATCCGAAATGACCTAAATAGTGTTGACGTGGACGTTAAACCTCAAAACAAACAAGCCACAATCCGTTGTAAAGTTGAGGAAAAAGCAATATTCAGAATCAATACAACCGCCTCCCCCTCCGCCCAAGCACCAGGTGAAGTTCGCGAACTTAACACTCCTAAGCCTTACGGTATATAGAGAAAACCGGGGTTTACGGCGAGTACATTTTTTCTCTTATTTGTGCTCCAAGACATAGGTTGTGGGTGTTCGTTAGAATCGCCTAATTTAGGCGGTTCGTACGAGCACCCACAACATATGTTAGCAGTATAAATAGGAAAAAATATCATGGATTTACATCAGAAAAGTAGCCATTCATTATGAAAACACGCCCATACAAATAAATTTTGCCGCCGAAAAAAAACACGAACATTTTCATATGAAAAATTGTGATATTTTTCTTATTTCTGCACAAAATATAGATTGTGGGTACTCATCGAGGCGGTTCTAAAAAGTACCCCAATCTATGGTTTAGAGCAGAAATCAGAAAAATAAGGTTTACCCCCATAAACCCTAAGTTTTACTAATATAAAAGTGAAGTTGAAGGGGGACAAAATTATATTGGCGTGTTTTCGTGATGTTAAGGTGTGAAAAAAGTGCACTATGTCGCACGGGTTCTTTATCGTAATGCACCAAGGGGAAAGAAGAATAAACATTAACCCTTATCTTGCTGAATATTCATTTAAGCAACACCATTTCTGTCTATCAACCAATCAAATTACTTGATGTAATTTATTGCTACAAATTCATACACTGAATGCCAAACAGTGTAGATCCTGATTCAGAAGCCATCTGAGCTGGACCTACACTGTTTGTAAAGATAGGGGATGTCGTGAACAGCAAGATAAGGGTTTAGAAACGGCATTATGAGTTGGAAGCCAAAGGACTGGTTTATATATGGGAAACATACTAAAGACTTTCTTTCAAAATGTTCTTTACTCATTATGCAAACGCGCCTATACAAATACATTGCCACCCTTATCGCTGAAGAAATGAAAATTTTAAGACGAAAAATTGCGATATTTTTCTTATTTCTGCTCAAAACATAGATTGTGGGCACTCGTTAGAACCGAGGCGGTTTCTAACGAGTACCCATAATCTATGTTTTAGAGCAAAAATAATACAAAAAAGGTTTACCCCTGTACACCCCAGTTTTACTATATAAAAGTGGGGTTCAAGGGGGTCAAAATTATATAGGCGTGTTTTTGTGATGCAGAAGAAATGTAGGTTTTGGAGAAATGAAAGAATGGGGCATATCTCCTTATGCATAACATCGCTGCGGTTACCAATTCTTTAATGAAAATTGTGGATTCTTTTATTCATCTGGTGCAATCCAGTGTTTAGCAAACCGATATTTATGAATTCATTTAATAACCGATATTTTAAGGGAGCCAGAGTACTTTGAAAAAGAAAAGTACAAATATTATTTTGATTTGCTTTCGATGAAAAATGATTGCTTCCCACAAAAAGGGGGCTCCTTCTATTTTTTGGAAGGATATATATTACAAACAACCCTATATCCGAATGAAACCATTTTTGTGAGAGTTACCGCCCTTATGGTGTGCACATGTATCTTAAAACTTTTAATTAGCAATACACATCATACATTCATAGAGAAATAAAAATACGATCTCTAATACTCGCACATATGCTATATTTGTTTAATATGATATGATTTCTGATGAGCTTCTGAAATAGAAAACTGCGGGAAGGAAATTACATTGACATAAGTTAAAGTACATTACGCTATGTACAGGAAAACCTATTCGCAGCTCACAGTATACTATGTTTTGACCAGAAAATAGGACATATGAGTTGTATCCCTGTTAACCCCAGGGTAACTATATAAATATAGATGTGCTTTCGTTATGCACTGTAGGGCGGTTCTAGCGACGCTTGCAGCAGAAAAACACGTCATATTTTTATAAACTTTATTCACATAACGTTACTAATATTTTGTGGATAATGTTATTACCTAAAAAAGATTAGATTCCACGTGCAATAACGTCTCGTTACTGGTGCGTTACGTTTTGCCGACAAAAGTCTTTTCAACTTCATTGACAATAAAATCTGATTAAAATCGTTATGTGATAAACAAAATTTTACACTCTAGGTTAGCTTATATGAATGTACGGTTTTCGCCCACCTCTGATTAACGATCGGCTCGATATGAGTGAAATAATCTTGAAAGGGCCGTAAAACCCAAACCAAAAAAAAATATGAATGTACGAGTTCACGGGGGTGAGCAGTCTTACAGAGGTGGCCTGAACGAGCACTTCTAATATTAAATGTGCGATCTAAGTACATCTTAATTCTGATAATGTCTAAGGCTGGTTTTGAACGTTCAGAAAACGTGATATTTTGCAGGTTTTATTGTAGCCCAGGTACGAATTTTCTTATCTATGTTATCGTTTATGATTTCAATTAATGTAATGCACCGCACACGTTTCGTATTGCTCTTTTTAATAATGATGTTTTGATACTGATACAGAGCTATTTGTAAATTGCATTTAGATATAAATGAGGAAAATACTTTAAATATACTTAATCTCAATTGAATCACTACAACCTTTCCTGCGGCTTTGTTCAGGCAAAATATACATGGTTATTGTTTGAAGCAAAAATCTGACAAAGTCTTTTCATCCGTAATGGCCACATCCTAAGTCTTTCAGAGAGAGCAGAGGTACAATATTCAGACCCTGTGTTTTCTACTAATCTTACGTTGCATTTAGGGCTAAAAATTCTGAGACTGTGGAGTTGAAGCCCCACTCCCATCCCCCCCCCCCCCCCCCCTGTAGCGTTTTTTTTACCAAACGTCCCAAGACGGTCGTTTCTTTGATCATTGAATGTGTGTGTCGGTGCACGTATTGTTTTATATGTAACAGGTGAAAAAAATCCTATCACCATTACCGGGACGGGGATCGAACCCGGGCCGCCGGAGTGACAGGCCAACACTCTACCGCGTCGATATAAAAGCCGGCCTGTACCGCAAGGCAGTACAAGTGTGCTATACACCTATACCCTATGACATTCTCCCCCTCCAGATTGAAATTCATCCTCGAATTTCTTGGAGTCCGAGAATCACGTGAAATGATACTCAGGAGTTTTTATGCACATATGTGGGTTTTATACGGTGGGCGCCAAATGTAACAGGTGAAAAAAATCCTATCACCTTTACCCGGTCGGGGATAGAACCCGGGTCGCAGGGGTGACAGGCAAACACTCTACCGCGTCGCTATAAAAGCCAGCTTGTACCGCAAGGCAGTACAAGTGTGCTATATACCTATACCATGTGGCATATACTTTCTGAATACCTGGGGCAAGTTGTTGTTCAAAACCCGTCCCAATATACATGCATTGAATACACATGCGTATTGGGTGCGAGTTCAAAACTAACAACGTCGTTTGTTAACGTATCGTTAAAACATTATCAAATATGGCAACTATACTAATATGTTTGCAGAAAATGTGAACAGCTTTTCACACTTTTTCAGTAAAAGTACAAGAGTAGTAGACATTGTACAAACTAGAACAGTTAACAATTTGATCACTAACGGGCTATTTAAGCTTAGCTTAGCTAACAATGCTTTAAACAACCGGTCCCTGTATGGCACCAACTGTTTATCTTTTTCTGTAACCTGAGATGCCTGTTTCCATTTTTCATAAACTTCACTCAGTAGAATTTTCGATATTATATTTTTGTGTGCTATCGTGTCCCTACCTGTATGGTGTTAACAGTATTGAAATTTTCATATGGAGAGGTAATTTGGCAGTTTTACGATCGGAAGTTTCGTTCTACGACGACGCGTAAGCTGAGTCGATAAACGAAATTTGCTGCCGTAAAACCGACGATTCACCTCTTGAAATGACACTTTTCAATACAGACATCCCCATTCTGATACACTTATCCAGTTGTTTGGTTCAAAATTGTAAATATAGCTCAAAGCAGTGAGCTGCGTAAAACCAAATAGCGACGTTACATCATAGCTCGGATTTCCGACAGTATACAGATAAGATTGAGAAGAACTTTAAAGCCCACACGTATTTGTTTCGCATTTGTAACGCGCGAGATTCGCACTCGTGATTCACGCGTTTCACTTGCGAATGACATTTTAGCCAATCAGTTGCTTTTATGAATAACGCGATATTGCGTGTAAATCGCGATTGTTGACCAGCCAATCAAACATGAGTGTCGAAAACGCAGATAGTGCACATTCACAGACAGCTTCGCGTTTCATAAGCAACCAATCAGTACCGCGTAACTATTTCACACTTATCCTTCTTTTTTGTTTCTTTTTTCTATTTCTTCAATTTTTCCTTATTCCAGATATATTTTTCCAGTTTGAACATAACAAATCTGGCGGACTAGTCAATTATCCATTTACATTTGCCTGGGGGTAAAGGGTAAAATACAGGTACTGAGTCGTGATTGAAGTTGACTGTCAAAATGCAGGATGTTTATTGACCAAAAGTTTTATGACACCCAGGTGGAACTGGGGGGCTATAAACATAGATGTTTAAAACAACATCTCATTATCGTCATTTATTCTAGATGTCCGAAATATAATCAATGTTCTTTCACTCACAGAAGCGGCCCAATTTTCAATTAATAATTTTTGTAATTTTAATTTATTTTTTTTAATTAACCCGGAGAATCAAGTTGCGTTTTCTTCGATATTTATTTGGAAATGTCTGAACCTTTTGCATAAAATGTAGGCCCTGATCAGAGGCCTACGTCTGCTGTGTCTGATCTGGGTCTGCATGGTTTTTGCCATTTGGCAACAACTGGAATATTCCACCTTGTTAATAGAGCAAAGTAGAAGTAAAACAAAGATCAGGAATTGATACAATTAACTTACTCCATCCATAAAAGACACCAAAGGGAAAGAAATACAAACATTAAGCGACCAGACCATAATGGAAACCTAAACAAAGGAAGGCCATACGGACAGTTACTTTCCCACAAAATGGCCATATGGCCATCCAAAATTAAAAGACACAAGTGATACACACAGTAAGTAACAAACAACAACATAAATAAATCGCCACAGAAGAGCCGCCTTGGAACGGTCAGTGGAAGATTTCCACTGGGGGGCTTAAATCGATTTTACGTGGCCACAATCCTCGCCCTTACTTCCGTCGCGATTTAGACAAATAATTTGTTCAGTCCGCATGAAGGCCTCCTAACTCATCAGTGCAACATCTCCGTGAACACAGAAATCAAAGAACCACAGAGGTGAGACAACGGTGAGGACTCGACAGCAAGAAACCACTGAAATGCTGGAGCAAAAGAAAACCAACAGTTAGACTCCGATGAGCCCGACCAGAGTCCATTTCAAAACAAGTCCATTTCAAAATTAAAGAGTATGAAGTTTTGTTTTCTTTGTTTATTTTGGCAAACCGAGTAGGTCCTGATCAGACGCCTACTTCTGCTAGGTCTGATCTGGATCTGCACTTAAGTTTGCCATTTGGCGTCAACTGGGATCTTTCACCTTGTAAAAAGCACAAGATCGTTTCAAAATTTAAAAGTGAGGGTGTGTTTTCTTCAAAATTTATTTTGAAAATATCTGATGCTTTTTGAAACAATGTAGGCCCCGATCAGGTGCCTATTTCTATTGCGTATGATCTTGGTCTGCACAGTTTGCTAATTGGCGCCAAATGGCATCTTCTACTTTGTAAATAGCACAAAACCATTTCGAAATATAAGAGTGTGAGGTTGTCTTTTCTTCGAAATTTCCGAAATAATTGATGTTCCGTCACTCACAGAAGCAGCTCATTTATCTAATTACTTATTGCTGTAATTTTCGTTTATTTTGTTTTCATTAACACATTTGTTTTACCAAATGGAATTTTCCACCTAACATACATTTTTTTTTTCAAAATTTATTTGGGAAATAACTGAACATTTCGTAATCTTCTATAATCTAGATCCTGATCAGACGCCTACTTCTGCTGCGCCTGACCTGGGGCATTTTTACTATTACCATTTTTCCCATTTTCTTCAAAATTTAATAAATTTGGAAAAAAAATGCCTGAACTTTTTGCAAACAGTGTAGTTCCTGATCAGACGCTAATTCTGTTGCGTTTGATCTGGGTTTGCACTTTTTTGTCAATTGGCGCCAAATGGAATCTTCCACTTTGTAAATAGCATAAGACAAATTCAAATTTAAGAGAGTGAGGTTGTATTGTTTTCAAAAATATTATGAAAATGTCTGAAGCTTTTGGAAGCAATGTAGGCCCTGATCAGACCCCTAGTTTTTCTGCGTCTGAACTGGGCCTGCACTGTTTGCCATTTTGCGATAAACTTTATGAACTTTAAGAAATGTGCGTATTTCAGCCTTTACCTTTTCCTTATTTTTATTTATGTGCTTATATATTCATTTATTTGTCTTTGATCCAAACAGAAATTGTTGTAAACTTCATTGCGAAAATACGCCTATATAAATCTATTGATTTTTTTTACCACCAAAACTAAACATTTTCCGTTATTTTAATATTTCTGCACAAGACATAGGTTGTTGTACTCGTTAGAACCGACTCGGCGAGGCGGTTCTGACGAGTACCCACAATGTATATTTTGTCTAGAAAAAAAAGAATATATACCCCCTTAAATTCCAATTTTTCTATTTAAAAGTATGGATTAGCGGGGTCAAATATGTATAGGTGTGTTTCAAGATGTATTAGAAACACCATAAACACCCATTAAATGGCGGTTCTGATGAGCGCCCACAAACAAATAAATAGACGTGACTTGTCAAACAAATATCCCAGGATAAACGATTACCCTCTTGGTTCCCTACACCATATGCATCAGATTACCCCGAGTGTTTATTATCTCAACTGCCAGACATTCGGGTGTTATGCAATCCAAAATATGTCTTTAAATGTAAATATTATTGTGTGTGTTTATCCGAAGAAATCACTACTGATAAGAGAGGCCAATACCGCCATTAATTTGTGAATGAATAAAAAAAAAATAAAGAATACTGGTCAAACATACGAGCTAAAAAGATTTTGATTGGTCCGTGCTCTTTCGCATTCACGAGGTTTATCTTCGCTTACCTGTCTTATTCTTATTGGTTGGAATTCTCTCGCAAAGAAGCGCGTATTGAGTTAACCTAACGCGTTACGAATAATCACTTTCATTGGCTGATATTAAACGCGTTGCAATCGCGTATGAGCGCGATGAACCGCGTATTGAAACCCAAAAATTATACACGCACGCAATGCGCGTATGTCCCGCGGACAAAACGCGTAAATGGTTAGGTTCTTCTCGAGCTTATCTGTATCGTAGAATACACTGATGCATTTGTAGCTCACCGTCGTCTGCGTCGTCGTCGTCTGGCGTCTGGCGTAAACACTTTCAAAAGACATCTCCTCTAAAGCCACTGGGCCAATTCAGCCGAAATTTCATCTTCAGCATCCTTCGGCTGGGGGATTGAAATTTTGTGTGTGTGTTTTTTTTGTTTGTTTGTTTGTTTTGTTTAAATGAACATCGGCCCATTAGTTTAGTTGCTATCGCAATTTTGAGTTTCTGTAGACTTATAGGAGGCCTTCATGCGGACTGAACAAATTATTTGTCTAAATCACGACGGAAGTAAGGGCGAGGATTGTGGCCACGTAAAATCGATTTAAGCCCCCCCCCCCCCACACACACACCCCGGTGAATTCGTTTCCGCTGACCGTTCCAAGGCGGTTCTTCTGTCGCGGTCTATTTTTGTTACGGTTTGCCTTTGGGTGATTGTGTCGCTTATATTATTTTAATTTGGATATCCTTTTGTGGGAAAGTAACTGTCCTTTTGGCTTTCCGCTATTGATGTTTTCATTAGGGTCTGTTGTTTCATGTTTGTAGTTCTTTCCCTTTGATGTCTATGATGGGAGCTATGGGTTAATTGTATCGATTGTTGATCATTGCCTCCACTTCTATTATAATTGGGAAAATAGAAAAAATGTCATTTACTGCCGAACCTTTGCACATATTTTATCAAAACTTTTTATGAAATATTCCTTGAGAAAATTGCTTTCAGGCATATGCTTTTATGCCAACCTGGGCGTCCCCCAAGGTGTGCCGGGGCCATGCCCCGCCCCTCCGCTTCATAAAAGGCCATATAACTCGGAAACCATTCAGATCCGCACCCATGAACCATATATACTTTTGCCCCAACCCTTCCACATCGCAAAAGGCCTAATATCTCAGAAACTTTTTAGATTCCCACCCCTAAACCATATATATTCTTGTTCCTTATGATAAGACATATTCAGTGATACCAACCTAGGGTATGCTGGGGTGCGCCGGGGCGATGAGCCACCCCTCCGCTTCATAAAATGCCATTTGTCCCAGAAACCGTTCAGATAAGACTCATTGAGTCACTCCATCCTTGGGTCTCTTTGTGCTAGGGCAATGTACTGATACCATGGCCTCCCTACCACTTCATAAAAGTCCCTGTATCTTAGACATTATTGAGATATCCGCCCCTTAATCATATATATTCTCGTTCCTCATGATTAGAGACACATTCAGTCACACAAACTCGGCGGTCCACAGGGGCCGCTCCTCTCCTCTCCACTTCATAAAAGGGCTTCATATCTCCGAAACAGCTCAGATCCCCACCCTAAACAATACATATTCTTGGTCCTAACGATAACACTCATTCAGTGACAACAACCTTGGTTTTTCCTGGGGTCTGCCAGGGCCTTGCCCCAGTCCCTCCACAGGTTTAAAGGCTTTATATGTCAGGAACTGTACAAATCCCCACCCCTAAATCATATTTATTCCTGTTCCTTATGATAATACAGTGATATCAACCTGCGTTTCGTTGGGTCTATGCCCTATCCCCTCCACTTCTTAAAAGGCCTAATATTTCAGATACAGAGTCCACATGGGTGCTCATTGTGGAATGGGGGTTCGTTTGGGAGATTTTATATGCAATACATTTAAGCCATACATGATTGCCAGTAGGCAGTTCCCGCTTGAGCTCTGGTGAGCATTATTTTACGTTATCCAATCAGACGTCGGGTTACATACGCAAGTGCATTATAACTTTCTTTCCATCTAGTCCATTGCGAAAACACGCCTAGACAAAAACATTTTAACCTTAATCGCCAAAACAGTGGAAATTTTAAGATGAAAAATCATGATATTATTCTCATTTCTAACAAGTACCCACAAACTATGTTTTAGAGCAGAAATAAGAAAAAATAAGGTTTACCCCTGTAAACCCCAGTTTTACTATATAAAATTGGCGTTCAAGGGGCTCAAAATTATATAGGCGTGTTTTCTGGATGGACTTGAACGGGCTGTAGTCATTATTAATAATAATAATAATAATAATAATAATAATAATAATCGACCTTATTTATAGAGGGTCACACATTTAGTACTAGGACTAATCTTCCTAATCTTCCATGTGGCCCTCTGTTAATCCCAAGGCATACGAAGTATGGCAGGGGTATATAGTTTTCATCTTTCCGTCATTTTATTCGTTCGTTCTTCATTCGTTTCTTCATTCGTTCTTTCGACCCTACGTCCGTTCATCAGATTTTACGTCAATGGTGTGCGTTAAACCGTTATGATTACTCATATCTCTTATCACATGCTAGATTCTCTTAATGTTTGGTACAGAATATCTCTATAGCATTGCCTTTCATATGAAATATCTAAACGCCTGTATGAAACCCCTGTGTGGTGCAAGAGGTCAATAATTAAGTCATTTTGATTACGTCAAAGTGTTGAGTTTATCAAACAACACCTTTCCTGGGAAGGCTTAGGGTAAGTATCGATCTCTAATGGTATAATCCCATCTAAGATATACGACAAACGGGGTGATTTTGACTTTGATATTGGACATTTCCTATTCTTAGACGCGGATGTCCCCCGTTCTCCTTCATGTGGAGCATATATCCCTCAACCTGCTCGTTACGCTTGAGTTTCATCTCATGTTAATGATTTTGATAATCGAAAAAAAAACTTCTTATTGCTTAGCTTCTTAGGGATTTTGGTATTATGAACATAGGATGGCATTTTCTAAATTTTATCGACTGCACTTTAAGATAGTTGTAAATATGGAGTTAATTTAAAGACACTTTTGCAACAGGGCATATCAGAACAAGAGTTTTATGGAGATTAAGTTTATAAATTTCGAACAATTATGAAGAAATCTCATTTTTCAGAATCCATTCAAAAAGATAATTAAACGCCATAAAAGAATGGGGTACAATATAAGTGCTATACAACAGACAGCATGCCTAGTTTTTAACCCAGTCATGGTTGATGACTATGCTTCCCTCTTTCATGTTATGACGGGGAGAGGTGATGACCCAAACTTAAAACTTTAGCATTTTCATCTTATTAAAGGTTGGTGCCTGATGAGTTGCCTTGGCTTGACTCTTCGAGGTCTAACTGGTGGTTTCCTTTATCTACAGCCGCCGACAAAGTGTGGAACAAGCTACAAGCCCTCATCCATAGTTCATCACAGTTATTCGATTTGATTTATATTTTAGATCATTCTTTGATTGCCTATTGGTTGAGTTATATAACTTCTAGTGGACCAATTATTTTATGTGCTGTACGTGTAGGTTGGCCCAATGCTCCCAAGTAGTTTTCGCTACTGATCGTCCTAAGGCGATGGTTCTTAAGTTGTTTATTTTAAATGTAGCTTTGCTGGATTGTTCGACGGCGCTCTTCATGCTGCATGTGCTTATGGGTGTGTTTGTTTGTTTGATATTAGGTTTAACGTCGCCGTCAACACTGTATAGGTTATTTTGGAAATGTTGCTTCCAGTTTTGTGGGCTTTTATCCGACATTGAGATGAAATGACTTCTCAAGCCCTGTCGCCCAATGAAACCAATAAGGTTTATAAGCATGGACGGTCCGACTCGCACCGGTTTTCCTGGGCAGGCTTAGATCCTCTAAGAAGTTTACCAGTACTCGTGTGCGGTCGGTTTCAGCTCTGCGTGGAAGCATCGTGCATCCCATCTATTTCTTCAAGCCCAGATGGGCTGCGGCGAAATTTATGGTTGTGCATTATTATTTTTATTTATTTAATATTCATCGACTGTGCCTGTTGCACCTGGATCATCTCTTGTGGGGAAGAGAGCTTTTTGTGAATCTTTGTTTTTTTTCTTGTTTCATTACGAAAACACGCCTATACAAATATATTGACTATTTTACCGCCGAAAAATCGAAAGTTTAAAGATGAAAAGTTGAGATATTTTTCTTATTTCTGCTCAAAATATAGATTGTAGATACTCGTTAGAACCGCCTCGATACGGCGGTTCTAACGAGTACCCACAAGCAATATTTTAGAGCAGAAATAAGAAAAATAAGGTATAGCCCTGTAAACCCCAGTTTTACTATATAAAAGTGGGGTTCAAGAGGGGTCAAAATTATATAGGCGTGTTTTCGGGATGTTTTTCTCATTGTTAGTTACACTTCCTCTTAGTGCCATTGGTAGGCTGTAGCCTTTGACTGTGGCTTTTCCTAGGCATCTGTTTGTATGTTTTCAATCATTACGATAACACACCCGATCGACATAGTGCATTTTTCACATCTCCAAAATGGCTACTTTTATTATGAAATTCCGTGATATTCTTGTTATAAATGTTCAAAACATAGGTTGAGGGTGCTCGTTAGAAGCGCCTCAGTGAGGCGGTTCTAACGAGTACCCACAACCTATGTCTTGGATCAGAAATAAGAAAAATAATGTATACCCCCGTAAACCCCAGTTTTCTCTATATAAAGTGGTTTTTAGGGAGGGGGGTCTTTATTTCATGGACTTGTTCACGTGATGATACATATAAATATCGGGCCACGAGCAAATTTTAAACTTAACCCGATGTTGCGCAATCTTCAACGAACGTAAATTACTTTCAGTGCTTAATTTCATTATAGTACATCCGTTATGTAATGGATGAAAATCTCATTAGAGGGCTCGGATTGAAACAAGATCATTATTACACACAACTATCCTATTAACACCGAGGCAACATCGTTATCCATTACGAAAACACGCCTAAATAAATTTGACCCCTTTGAACCCCACTTTTATATAATAAAACTGGGGTTTACAGGGGTAAACCTTATTTTTCTAATATCTGCTCTAAAATAATGATTGTGGGTACTCGTTAGAACCGCCTCATCGAGGCGGTTC
Source organism: Lucinisca nassula (assembly GCA_963580285.1). Lineage (NCBI taxonomy): Eukaryota > Metazoa > Mollusca > Bivalvia > Lucinida > Lucinidae > Lucinisca > Lucinisca nassula. The sequence continues at coordinate 3,773,918 of OY757019.1, read as the reverse complement.
TAACGAGTACCCACAATTTATATGTTGAAGATAGATAAGCAAAATATCACAATTTTTCATCTGAAAATTGTCGAATTTTCGGCGGTTAAAAATGTATTTGTATAGGCGTGTTTTCGTAATGGTCATTGTACATCACCAACGTCCAATCATATTGGAGAGGACCATGGCTAATTTTGACGTCATCACGAAAACACGCCTATGTAATTTTGACCCCATTGAAACCAACTTTTTATAAAATAAATAGAAGTGTAGGCAATGATCCGGATTCGATACAATCAACATACAGCTCCCATCAGAGACACCAAAGGGAAAGAAGCACAAACACGAAACAACAAACCCTAATGGTAACATCAATATCTTTAACTATGTACGTTTAAAAATCTGACTAAAATTGATAGTTTTCAGAAGAATTAAATGTTTGTTTAGACTTTAAATTTGGTTTACATTACATGTAATGTGCGTACGTCGGAAACATAACAATATCTCAAATCAAGAATGGATTAGAACAAAAGTACAATTGCTTTAAGAGTGCTCGAAGTATTTCATGTTAGAAAACGTCACAATGGTCTGTATCGAGCGATTCCGCATGATTAGACGTCCGTGACACAATCCATTCCTTTAGATTATTATGGAAACCATATGTAATATGTCCAAATGTAACAAAGTTCAAAATGCTATTTTTGAAAATATAAAACAAAAAAACAAAACATTACACTATAGACAAAATACATTGCGCACAATATCAGTGTCAGTCACAAATACAACGAATAAACTCTGCCAATCTGCTACAAAATGGAAGTAAATCATTACAGTTTTGCTTGTTCTGGCCGAATCTCAACCATGGCATTCACAGATGTGATCGATTATACTACGAAACCATAATTTCGTGTGTTGAAACTTGAAAGAATTCGACAAGATTGCTATAATATTCGTGACAATGCATTTTCGCCTACGTTGTGACTCATTCTTTTCATCATTCAATTAACCCGTTCAATGCGGGAAGCCCCTAAATGGGACATAAGCATGCAGCGCAAGCCTAGGTCAGACGCCGCAAATCATGAAGAAAAAAACTGATCATGCAGAAAAAAATCCAATCATTCCGTGCCTTCTGCTGATTAGGAAAAGGCAGTAGTTGTCCGTTTCTTGCAAAAATATGCAGTTCTCTGTTTAGGCGCTAATGCATCACGATGTCAAATCCGTGAAATAAACAACCCTCTAAACCTGACTTTATATAGAGAAAAACGGAGTTTACAGGGATATACATTATTTTGCTTATTTCTGCTCCTAGACATAGGTTGTGGGTACTTGGGTACTCGTTAGAACCGCCTCGCCGAGGCGGTTCTAACGAGTACCCAAAACCTCTGTTTTGAGTGGATACATATGAAAAATATCCGAATTTTTATCTGAACAGTTTCTTTTTTGTGGGGGTGGGGTGGGGGTGGTTAAAATTTCCAATATATTTAAATAGGTGTGTTTTCGTAGTGGATAAACTTACGGCGCTATGCACGTTTTAAAGAGTTGGGACAGGGACGTTAAATTCAAAATCAAACCAAGGCCATATAATGGACCTAACTCAGAAGTTCGGAGTAACTGTGTATCTTCATAGGAAACAATTTCCTTTGCAACGCTGTATACTTCCACGTTTGTTTGTTTGTTTGATTTGAGGTTTAACGTCCCCGTCAACACTGTAAAGGTCATTTTGGAGACGTTGTTTCCAATTTTATGTGACCTTTAATCAACATTGAGATGAAATGACATCTCAAGCCCTGTCGCCCAATGAAACCAATAGGGTTTATTAGCATGGACGGTCCGCCTCGCACCGCGGTTCCTGGACAGGCTTAGATCCTCTAAGCGGTTTACCAGTACTAGTGTTTGGGCCAGATTCAGCTCTGCGTGGAAGCATCATGCAGCCCATATATTTCTTCACGCCCCTATTATACTTCCACGTATCGCCTACGAAATCGATATTCGATTTTCTAACTATAAGTTTATTCCTATATCCAGCACACGTTTGGGACTGTTTGTCAATCGCATCCGACGAAGCCAAAGAGACCGGCAGTTTTATATAAGTACTTTATTGTTTACAAAATAGAAATGAAGACAATGATCAGGAATCGATACAATTAATTCACGGCTTCCACCAGAGACACTAAAGGGAAAGAAGCACAAACATGAAAAAAAAAAAAAAAAAAAAAAAGACCCGAATGGAAACTTTATGCAATAGCAGAAATCCAAATGGATAGTTACTTTCCAACAGAATGGCCAATTGGCTATCCAAAACAGAAAGATATAAGCGATACACAGTCTCAAAGGAAAAACCATAAAAATAATCTGCGACAGAAGAACTACCCTTGAACGGTCAGCGAAACGAATTTCACTGAGGGGCTCAAATAGATTTTAAGCGGCCGTAATCCTCGCCCTTCCGTCGCGATTTCGAATTTTTATTTTCATTCCGCATGAAAGCCTCCTGACTCATCGGTGCAATATCTCCGAGAATACAAAAATCAAACAACCACAGAGATGAAAAAATGGTGAGGTCTCGACAGCAAAAAAAAAACACTGAAATGCTGGAGCAAACGAAAACCAACAGTTAGACTCCGATGGGCCCGACCAGAGACAGAACATCAGGCACCAACCAACATTACATAAAATTAAATACTCTCCAATTCTCAGTAAGCCTTTACGCCGGAACCGTCATAGAATCTGAGGCCTGATCTACCGGCGTTAAATTAAAGAGGGAAGCAAAGTTGTCAACCGTGTCTGGGCTAACCACCATGCGTGCAGCCTTTCTTATAACATTTATGTGGTTGACTGTCATTCCTGAGCATCTTTCAGGACTGTTAGTGACCTTAATAATTTCTGTTATTTTAATTATTTCTGTTATTTCGGTTCGTGCCTGATGCACTGTACCTCCGGGCCTTACAGTTGGTCGTCTTTTGCTCCAGCATTTCAGTTTTTCATTTTTTTTTTTATTTTTTTTTTGCTGTCGAGTCCTCATCGTTGTTTCGTCTCTGTAGTTGTTGTTTGATTTTCATGTTCTCGGAAATGTAGTACTGATTGGTAAGAAAGCCTCCATGCGGACTGAACCAAATAATTGTCTAAACCACGAAAGAAGAAAGGGCGAGGATTATGGCCATGTAAACCCCAATGAAATACTTTTTCCTATACTTTCCAAGGCGGTTCATTATTTCTTATAGTTTGTATGATTTATGGACATCTCGGCCCCTAACAAACTCGGCCCCTGACAAACCCGGCCCCTGACAAACTCGGCCCCTAGCAAACTCGGCCCCCAACAACTCCGGCCCTAAAAACTCAGTCCCTGGCAGCATTTAGGTCCTAAAATACCACAGTATGGGAGCGGAAGTGAACGGCCATTTGCGATTGAACAGCACTTGCGATTTGTACAGTGGACGATCAGTCACTTGCGATATAACATTATCACGTGGCATCTCAAATATGTAAACACAGAGGCCATTAGCGTGAGTTTTTGGTCATTACTTTTATTTGTGTAAGTTGCCAATATATTTGTCACTTTACCGGAAATAATTTCGTTGGTATCATTGATCCTATCGGTGGACTTAACGATGGTGATCAGTTGACATGTGTTTCTCTGTTTCTGGCATACGTTACTAAAAGTGGTTTAAATGACGGCTGAATATTTAGAGGCCACTTCTTTGAGTTTCTCTGACATCTTTAATAAACTATAAAGCCTACTGACAAAAAGGATGTTTACACTGATGTAAAATACGACAGCTAAATCTTAACTTGTATTCCCATCACTTTTGATCATCTGAACGGTCACTTGACATTGGATTGAACGATCCCTTGCGATGTGTAATAATTGAAGTTGAACAGTCACTTGATAAATTGATCATGGAAATTGGACAGTCACTTGCGATGGTGATTTCACAAATAACATTTTTGTGATTTAGGGTCATTCTAAGAAGTCTGATCAGATACTGACATCAAATTACCAAAACACTTCCTTCTATTATCACTGCAGAAAAGTGTTCCGGACATTGCTACGGTTTCATCAGCATGGTGTGGAACTCTTTTCACTTCTGCATGTTCAAGTGATAACACACGCTTTATTTGAGTTGAGGTGCTACGACCCAGTCAACACTAGTCAGGTCATCTTGCAGACGTTGCTTCCAATGTTGTGGCTTTTAACCAACACTGAGATGAAATGACATCTCAGCCCATACCACCCAAACAAACCAATAGGGTTTATATGCAGGGACGGACCGACTCGCACCACTTTGCCAGGGCAGGCGACGACCGTCATTGAATCCGAGTATATCTAAAAGGGTATTGGATATAGGGTGACACAAGGCGGCCATACTGTTATCTTTCAAGGGGGCGATAACTCAAATACAACAATACCAAGAGTCGTGTTTCTTTGTCATGACATGCCTTCTATAACTTGTATTCGATTGTGCCAAGTTCCATTAGTATATCTCAAAGATTATTGGAGTTACGGTCACTATAATGTTATATTGTCAGGGAGATAACTCAAAACCAGGGCACCCAGAGTTGTTATTCATGCGCATGACACGCCCGCTTAACCTCATGTATATCTGTACCAAGTGACAGCGCGGTCCCCGCCCATCGGGGCTTGAAGAAATATATGGGCTGCATGATGATTCCACGCAGAGCTGAATCTGACACGCACACGATTACTGGTAGACTGCTTAGATGATCTAAGCCTGCCCAGGCAAAGCGGTGCGCTTGAGTCGGACCGTCCATGATTATAAACCCTGTTGGTTTAATAGGGCGACAGCTCTTGAGATGTCATTTCAGCTCATTGTCGGGTAAAAGTCCCATAAAATTGGAAGCAACGTCTCCAAAATGACCTATACAGTGTTGATGGGGACGTTAAACCTCAAATCAAACAAACAAACGAAGTGACATCAATATGGCGCCTAGGTATTGGAGATTAGTGATCACAAGGTAGAGATTCTGCTTTATTGGAGGGGGACATAACTAAAAACATCATGGCAACCAGAGTTGTGGTTCTTATGCATGACACGTCGGGTCAGCATTGTGAACAATTGTGCTAGGTACCATCAATACATCTCAAAGGATATTGGAGTTATGATCATCACAATGTAGGGACTCTATTGAATTGGAAGGGGAGGTCACTCAAAAAGACATGACACCCGGAGGTGTTGTTCTTGCGCATGCCACGCCGTCTCAGCCTTGTGAACAATTGTGCCAGGTACCATCAATATGTCTCAAATTAGGAATTATGGCCATCACAAAGTTGTCATTCTATTTTATTGGAAGGAGAACTAACTCAAATAGAGGATAGGTAAACGGAGGTAAATAGGTAAACAGTGTTGTGTGCAAATAGTGTTGTGGCACTTGCGCATGGCACACCGTCTCAGCCTTGTGAACAATCAACGAATCTCAAAGGATTTTGGTAAAATGGCCATCACAAGGTTTCGTCTACGGCAGGTGGGACGAACGGACGGACGCCAGGCTTATCGCTATATACCCCGAACCTATTCGGTCTGGCTATAATAAAAAGATCGTTTGGTCATTGGAACAGCCAACCAGTGACGCCAGCAACAGAATGATGAGCCAACGCCGGAGATGCCAAGATTAGCCTGCATTTTGCCGGCCTTCTGGCCTTTGTAAAGACCACCTGGTCAGATATTCTAACTGGCACTGGCTATGGGACACGGTTTACAGGTCGAAACTGACCATCGTCCATAGCCGCGATGTGCAGCCTGCTATTTTTCTGACAGGTTATCGAAATTTCTGTAACTTACAGACCACTTTCCTTTTATTGCACCGCGCCTGAGACGAGAGTGGTGCATTGGTCCCAATGTATCACTCCGTGCAAAAGCCTTTAAGAAAGTGGAACAACTAATCCCGGACATATTCTAGGGGTAGCCCCTATGTGCTTATAGCGCCCGGTTACCTTAAAAACCTGTCACCGTCAACGTGGGTGACTAATGGCTGTACTTCTGTATTAAACCCTACGTCTATAATGTCTACTCCCATGGGCGCCTAATGACGAGTACTTGAGACCATCAGTCACAGGAACGTCGTCTAGAAGGCGTTGTCTTGCGTATACCAGCAATTAAGTAATCTATGTAGTCTGGTCTCCGTGGGTTTGTGGATAAGAGCACTGATTCTTAATTATTAGGTCTATCAAATCTATAGTTCGAAGTGCGCCTGGGTTATATGTGAGATTCCAGTTTTGCAACGGGTCATGCGACTTTTCTTCGGGTACCCTGGTATTCTTGTCAGGGTCGTTAAAGAGCAACACAAATAAATAAATAAAAATAAACAGCAGTGTGTGTGTTCGCACGTGCGAGGGTGCTCTTTGTTTGTTTGTTTGTATTGGAGTTTAATGGACCCGTCAACACTGTTTCAGGTCATTTTTGACCTTGTCAGTTTACCTATCCTCAATTTTCCTGGGGAGGCTTATACGTAAGCGGTTAACCAGTACAGTCAACAATCCTTCGTCAGAAACTGACAACTGCCCTTCTTGAATCAGCGGAAGGGAGATTGGTTGGTTGATTTGAGGTTTAACGTCCTCGTCAACACTGTAAAGGTCATTTTGGAGACGTTGCTTCCAATTTTGTGGGACTTTTATCCGACACTGAGATGAAATGACGTCTCAAGCCCTGTCGCCCAATGAAACCAATAGGGTTTATTAGCATGGACGGTCCGCCTCGCACCGCGGTTCCTGGAAGGCTTAGATCCTCTGAGCGGTTTACCAGGACTAGTGTGCGGGCAGGATTCAGCTCTGCGTGGAAGCATCATGCAGCCCATATATTTCTTCAAGCCCCTATGGGCGAGGGCTAGCGGAAGGGAGAGAATGTCCATAGAAAAGACATCATGATCAATCTCCACGAAAGAATGTTATGGAACCCGCGTCCTCCTGATCACCAGTCAGATGCGCATCTGTATTTTACCTTTTTGCGAGAAAAGAGGAGATACTGTGATACGTCCGTATAGTATGAGTGAGTAGCTCGGAGATGGGGAATATACATGTAGGTGCGATTAAGCGAATGTTTCTTTTTGTTTGATTTAATGTTTAACGTCCCCATCAACACTATGTAGGTCATTTTGGAGACGTTGCTTCCAATTTTAAGGGACTTTTACTCGACACTGAGATGAAACGACATCTCAAACCCTGCCACCCAATAAAACAATTATTGTTTACAAGCATGGACAGTCCGACTCGCATTGCATTGCCTGTGTAGGCTTAGATCCTCCAAGCGGTTTACCAGTACTCGTGTGCGGGCCGGATTCAGCTCTGCGTGGAAACATCAAGCAGCTTAAGCGAATGACTTCAGCATACTAACAAGTGACAGTTCAATCTAATCGCAATTGACCTGTACAATCCGAAAACTTACAAAAGCAAGTGATCTGAACGGTTTGTTTTTTCTCCTGTGTCATACTTTTAACAGTCCTTCGATCGGATTTGCATTTTTGACGATGTCTTTGATTTCTATTCAATCAGTGATACTATTGGAAGACTTAAATGCTAAATAACAAAGGAAATGCTTACTGGCACACGTTTTATGCGTATTTACAGGTGTGTCAATCGATTATAGCATAACGATAAACAAAGTGATCAACAATCTAGCTCTTCTCATGCCATCCAAAAAATAGCATGTTTCTGCGGTTGGAATATGATAAAAACATCCATCTTACCATCAAGACATATAAATTGCACATAAGCGTTATGTTCGCGGAACAAAAATGAAATTCCTTACCGTGTCGGCGAAAATATCATACCGCAAGTGACTGATCGTCCACTGTACAAATCGCAAGTGCTGTTCAATCGCAAATGGTCGTTCACTTCCGCTCCCATACTGTGAATGTGGCATCACGAAAACATGTCTATATAATTTTAATCACCTGCAACCACACTTTTTATAGTAAAACTGGGGTTTACAAAGGTTTATATCAATTTACTTTTTTCTTCTCAAAAATATAGATTGTTGGTTCTTGTTGATCGCCTCGCCGATGCCAAAAACATAGATTGTTGGTACTTGTTAGAATCGCCCTGACAATGTGGTTTTATCAGTAGCATGTACCCAAAATCTATGTTTATATCAGAAAAAAGAAAAATATGTTTGTTTCATCTGAAAATTTTCATATTTGGGTGGTGAAAAATTCAATATTTTAGAATAGGCGTTTTTTTTTTTTTTTGTTTTTTTTTAGATATTAACATTTCCAGTGAAAAACCAAATGTAAACATATTGAAAACAATATTCGCCCCCGCCCACCAGGGCTTGGAGAAATAGTTTGGGCTGCATGGTGCTTCCACGCGGAGCTGAATCTGACCACACACGAGTACTGGTAAACTGCTTAGGGACTAAGCCTGTCCAGGCAAAGCGGTGTGAGTCAGATCGTCCAATGCATATAAACCTTCTGGTTTCATCGGGCAGCAGGGCTTGAGATGCCATTTCATCTCAATGTCGGGTAAAGGTCCCACAAAATTGGAAGCAACGTCTCCAAAATGACCTAAATAGTGTTGACAGTGTCGTTAAACCCCAATTCAAACAAACAAAATCAAATAGAAGACAATACAGTTTATGATATACATGGTTCTCCACGATCTGATTGTGCGTTGGCGACGTTCATTACGAAAACACTCCTATTCAAATACATTGTCACTTTTTTTGGCCAAAAACGGAAATTTTAAGATAAAAAATTGTGATATTTTTCTTATTTTCGCTCGAAACATAGATTACGGAGGCTCGATAGAATCTTTTTTTTTTTTTTTTTTTTTTTTTTTAAGCAGACATATGAAAAATAATGTTTTAAGAAACTTAATTTTTCTGCCGTTCATGAAGTTTGAATGACAGCGTAGCGCTAGCAAAGTTTATATGAACCCCTTCGGTGTTAGTTTGCAGGCGATCCGCTGCTTTCATACTTTCATGATTTGTTATTGTTTGATTTGAGGTTTAACGTCCCCATCAACACTGTAAAGGTCATTTTGGAGACGTTGCTTCCAATTTTGTGGGACTTTTACCCGGCATTGAGATGAAATGACATCTCAAGCCCTGTTGCCCAATGAAACCAATAGGGTTTATATGCTTGGACGGGCCGACTCCCACCGCTTTGCCTGGGCATGCTTAGATCCTCTAAGCGGTTAACCAGTACTCGTGTGCGGGTTGGTTTCAACTCTGCGTGGAAGCATCATGCAGCCCATATATTTCTTCAAGCCCCGACGGGCGGGGGCCGTCATACTTTCATGAACAGCAGAAAAATAAAATTAATTTCTTAAATGAACACACCTGTACCTCATGAGTTTAGGTCGGGTAAAAGCCCAAGAAAATTGGAAGCAACTTCTCCAAAATGACCTATACAATGTTGACGGGGTGTCAAACAATCAAAATCATTGGTATTAATAGAAAAAAGGCTAATGGCTGTGGAATGGTCAACCCTGCAAATGATAATTAAAACAACATGGTTCATTTTTTGTAAGTGCTGCTAGTCTATTTTAAGTGACAGAGATGTAATAACACGGCAACCAGTTCATTAATTACATCGGACCTTGAGTGACAGTGGACCCACAGCAGCGTGTCATACACTGGTTCAATCAACGATATTAGGTTCATTTAACTCATGTGAGATGGGTTACTCAATTTCATCAAAATGAGTTTTTGAGGTAATTAGGCATATGTACATCAAAAATGTGTGTAATAGTTTGATAATAAGTCAATTCCAACACTAATATATACATATTCTAATTTTAGGGGCCGAGTTTGTCAGGGGCCGAGTTTGTACGGGCCGAGTTTGCTAGGGGCCGAGTTTGTCAGGGGCCGAGTTTGTTAGGGGCCGAGATGTCTTGTCACCGTTTGTATTTGCATGTATGTATTGCTTATATTTTATTTTTAAATGTGAATAGCCGTTTGGCCATTTTGTGAGAGAGTAACTGTCCTTTCGGCTATTCGCTATTGAGGTTTCCATTAAGCTTTGTTACTTTATGTTCATGTTTCTTTCCCTTTTTTGTCTCTGGAGGGAGGTGTCAGTTCTGACCATTGCCTTCGCTTTTATTTTGTTAGCAAAACTTAATGAAAACACGCCTAAAGTATATAAAATAGGTTGAAAAATTTGCCACCAAACCATGAAGATTTTCTGATAAAAGAATTGTGATAGTTTTCTTATTTCTGCTCAAAATATAGCGCGTGAGTACAATTAGAACAGCCTCGGCGTGGCGGTTCTATTGAGTTCCCACAATCTATTTTGAGCAGACATACGAAAAACAATGTATGCCCTGTAAACACCAGTTTTGCTATATAAAAGTGAGGTTAAAGGGGGTCAAATTTATATAGGCGTGTTTTCTTCATAATATTTTAATAGTTGTTTTATAACTTTTGTTTGCAAGAAAAGGTATTTAAAATACTTGGATATTATATGCCCTTACTTTATTTAGATTATTGGCTAAGTAAGTTCTAGCAAATTCTTTACCTGAAAGGTAGCAGCAAATCCTTTACAGCAATGTTCGAGTACCTTCCATGAATCTATATAAGGAGAAATATTTTCTCATAGCTTCGTTCAGGAGTTTTGAAAATTTTTGTTTCTTAATCTTGTGTTGATTTACTCATTTTAAAAGGATTATCATTCATTTCGGATAAAGTTCTCATTCTGTGGGAATCAAACATCAGAATTTTATTTAAAGATATTTCAGGACAGAGCCAAGTGATATATTTTTTTGTTTCTTAATTCCTAATATTAGTAAGATTCAGTCAAACAGTGTGTAATTAAATTGTGTCAAATATTTCCTTTCTGCTACGGGTGGCTCGCAACACGGCCGGAACATTACAAAGGCACGCATATACAAGTACATTGTAAACTTGACCGCCGAAAAAAAACGAGTTTTTTACTATGAAAAATTGTGTTATTTTTCTTCTGCTCACAATATAGATTGTGGGTACACGTTAGAACCGCCTCACATACCGGATTTATACGGACATGACTGCTATCTGTGCTGATAATCAAGGGAACTAACGCGTACAACACAGAAAATAAATGGTTATCTCCCCAAGGCCTCATTGTTACCTAGGTGACATCCGAACGATTTTGCGGCATCAGTATGAAGTCTGAGGACCGCTTTATATGTATTTTATGGGTCACTGTTCTAATACATGAAAGTAGAGATAGTGTTGTAATGTAACTCCCCCCCCCCCCCACCCCGACCCCCCCCTCGGACTTCGGGGCTTGAAGGAATAGATAGGCTGCATGGTGCTTCCACGCAGAGCTGAATCCGACCGTCACACGAATACGGGTAAACCGCTTAGAGGATCTAAGCCTGCCCAGGAAAAGCGGTGCGAGTCGACAAAAAAAAAAAAAAAAAAAAAAGAGACTGAATAAAGAATAATTCACATAATGGAATATTAATTACAAATTTCAAATGTATCAATTATTACATCGAAGGCGTAACATAGCCTTTGTTATTGTTTACCGTAGTGACAATGCTGCCCGCTGATTGCGAAGGTAAACTGGAAATAGAAAAAAGGGGGTAGTGTATTTCATTTTCAAAAAGGACCAAATTATTTTTATTTTTATTTCACAAAATTTACATGGATGTGTTCACAATAAATTTGCAATTTTACTCCCGCTGGCACAGAAACGAAAAAACAATTTACAAAAACGTTATGAAAATAAATTCATCAGTTTTTGTCGCTGTATTCGGTAGTTTTACTATATATTCTATACATTTAGAAGGTGCTTCCAAATATACGTAAAAAGGACTAAAAAGTTGTTCATAAAATTGCATTAAAAATATATGTGGATATTCGAAAAAGAATGTAAAATCACGAGCCGCTTGCACAGAAAAGATATTCCTTAAAGATTTTATTTTATGGGGGAATACTTATCAAGTTCCTATATAAATCTATGTATTAACTTAAACCAACAGCGGTTACCTGGATGTCCGTTAAAGTTCGACATGGTTGAATTTCGGAAGAAGGAGAAGTAAAAATAGAAAAGAAAAAAAAATACAGTGTAAAATTTGATGTCATCACAGAAACGACAACCTGGGCAAGCAAAGCTGTTTAACGTTAAAGTTTCGTATTGGACTCCTTCGATTTTCTAACTAGGAAAAACAAAGCAAAAATGAAATTTTCGATATTAATGTGGCTATTTTCTGAAGCTAAATATCTGTGTCATGGATCTATTTGCGCATCGTGAAAAATACAGCTGTGTTTCGTTCTTGTACTTTCACTTTCGATTTAGGTATATTCTGTATACATCGCCCCCGCCACTACGCAAAAAAAAAAAGAAAAAAAAAAGAAAAAGAAATCCATATTTATATATATGACGTCATTATTCCTCGTCTGACGTATTTGTTTACAAAAATACAGTGTAAAATATGATGCCATAACAGAAAATTCCTTAATGAGCCTGGGCATGGCAAAATCCACAGTACAACAAAAGAGTACGCATCTGAAGCAAATAATCAGACCATTTTGACCCTATGCCTAAATCAGGAGGACGCGTGTTCAATAAATGTCAAGATTGGCACTATTTTTTCGTGGATATTGGTAATGAAATCTTTTAAATGGTCATTTTCTACTTTCCGCTGATTCAAGAAGGACAGTTGTCAGTTTCTGGCGATAGAATTTGCACTGTACTAGTTAACCGCTTACGTATAGGTCTGTCCTGGGAAAATATGGATAGGTAAGCCAACAAGCTCGATATGGCATAAATAGTGTTGACTTGGCAGTGAAACCGTGCAGCAGCTCGTGTTAGGGTAGTTACTCTTACACGTGCACATAATAAACGTACCCCGGCCCATGTTAGGTCTGGGTCTAAATGGTTTACACAGGACGAGAAATCAGGTGGGTCACGCCAAGCGAAAGGTATGTTCGAGCCCATACGACCAGCTACACTGTTCCGAGCCTGCGCGTACGCGCAGCCTGAACACAGAATTGCTTTGTGACTAATGTTATGCATTTGGACATAACGAAAAGAAAATGCGAAAGCCCCCGTTATAATTCACGTACGTTAAAGACATAAATGACTTTGGGCATAACTTTTTAACCTTTTTGAGATAGAGCCTTCAGATTTGGCATGCAGGGGGTCTCCTACTCATACATAAAAGGCCTTGACCTTCACTTGTAACCTAGTTTTAAGAGAAAAAGACAGGTTCGTGTTTCACAAATGCAAAGAGATTATGAGTACTTGTTATGAAAACCAGATAATGTTTTGTTTCCTCAAACAACTGCCACTAGTTAGAACCGCGTCATAACGGCGCTTCTTAACTGGAATCGTAATTTATATTTTGAGCCTCGTTTTTTCCCCTCGTGTTTTTTTTTTTTATTCTCTCTTTTTTTTTTTTTTTTTTCAAACCATAGACTATGTATAATTATTAGAATCCTCTCGATAGCCGCTTTTTTTTTTTTTGTATGCTTAAATTGTAAATAATATTATTTCATTATATCGAGCCAATCGTTAATCAGGTGAGAAAAAAAAACGGAGAAGCCATAGAAAAAAAAAAAAAAAAAAAAACACACCTGATCTTCCAAAGCCGTTCTCCAGGGGTTCAAGCGAATAAACAAATTTTATGTTTATGAGGCCAAAAGGCGACAATCTACTACATGTATGTGAGCAAAAGTGAGGGTCTTTCCTTCCGTGGATGTAAACGTTGTAATTATGGAGGTTTGATGTGTTATGTGAGATTTTTCAACTGTCACGTACACATACTGAAACCACGGGATATTCTTAACTTTACGGAGAAACACATTCGAGCTGCGCCAAGTAAAAAGGGTTCTGTGAGCAATTGTACCTGGCGAAGACTCAAGTCAGTCCGTCCATACGCACAGTCTTATCAGTCATCGCTTAGCAATAAACGGATCCCTGGTGTTCTAGATTTTCTCTTTGTGTGGACGGGAAAGCAAAACACACTGGAATCTTCGCAGAGTGCACATGCTAAATGTGTCTCATTTCGTATGTCACGGCTCAGTCATTTAATGTCTTTTACGCCGTGAATTACACTTATCGCTATTATACCGTGTTTATCACAACATGTGTGATTATTCAGCTTTCTTTAAAAAAAAAAAAAAAGATTTAAATATATGTAAAGCAAACAGTGTAGAACCAGAACCAGCTCAGATAACGCAGTGCAATGCTTATGTACCATAATGCTTCCGGACAAATCCTATCTAAATTTAACCCATTTAGCACCAGAAACCCCAAAACGGGTACCCTGGCAAACAGTGCAGTTATGACTTTGGGCATAACTTTTGAACCTTTTTGAGATAGAGCCTTCAGATTTGGCATGCAGGGGGTCTCCTACTCATACATAAAAGGCCTTGACCTTCACTTGTAACGGGTACCCTGGCAAACAGTGCAGGCCCAGATCAGACGCCGCAAAACGCGGGAATATCAGCGTAGATTTCATTCATTGCAAGCTTTACATTACACCCCGTCCTTTTACCCATGTATCACAATTAAGAAGGTTGCGAATGGTCCATTACCTATAATAGGGGTGCCAAGTTTGTCCTTTAAGCGCTAAGTTTCACAAAAATGTATGTACATTTTTAGCAAACAGTGTAGACACTGATTAAACGCCGCTTTCTGTGGCGTCTAATCTGGATCTATAGTGTTTGCCAATGTCCAAAAAAGAGGGCCGCTAGGCATATATGGGGTAAGTGCTCTCTATATGTTTTATTCATACCGGACTTATACGGACATGACTGCTATCTGTGCTGATAATCAAGGGAACTAACGCGTACAACACAGAAAATAAATGGTTATCTCCCCAAGGCCTCATTGTTACCTAGGTGACATCCGAACGATTTTGCGGCATCAGTATGAAGTCTGAGGACCGCTTTATATGTATTTTATGGGTCACTGTTCTAATACATGAAAGTAGAGATAGTGTTGTAATGTAACTCCCCGCCCCCCCCCACCCCGACCCCCCCCCCCTCGGACTTCGGGGCTTGAAGGAATAGATAGGCTGCATGGTGCTTCCACGCAGAGCTGAATCCGACCGTCACAGGAATACGGGTAAACCGCTTAGAGGATCTAAGCCTGCCCAGGAAAAGCGGTGCGAGTCGACAAAAAAAAAAAAAAAAAAAAAAAAAAAAGAGACTGAATAAAGAATAATTCACATAATGGAATATTAATTACAAATTTCAAATGTATCAATTATTACATCGAAGGCGTAACATAGCCTTTGTTATTGTTTACCGTAGTGACAATGCTGCCCGCTGATTGCGAAGGTAAACTGGAAATAGAAAAAAGGGGGTAGTGTATTTCATTTTCAAAAAGGACCAAATTATTTTTATTTTTATTTCACAAAATTTACATGGATGTGTTCACAATAAATTTGCAATTTTACTCCCGCTGGCACAGAAAAGAAAAAACAATTTACAAAAACGTTATGAAAATAAATTCATCAGTTTTTGTCGCTGTATTCGGTAGTTTTACTATATATTCTATACATTTAGAGGGTGCTTCCAAATATACGTAAAAAGGACTAAAAAGTTGTTCATAAAATTGCATTAAAAATATATGTGGATATTCGAAAAAGAATGTAAAATCACGAGCCGCTTGCACAGAAAAGATATTCCTTAAAGTTTTTATTTTATGGGGGAATACTTATCAAGTTCCTATATAAATATATGTATTAACTTAAACCAACAGCGGTTACCTGGATGTCCGTTAAAGTTCGACATGGTTGAATTTCGGAAGAAGGAGAAGTAAAAATAGAAAAGAAAAAAAAAATACAGTGTAAAATTTGATGTCATCACAGAAACGACAACCTGGGCAAGCAAAGCTGTTTAACGTTAAAGTTTGGTATTGGACTCCTTCGAGGCAATATCCTGATTCTTTCCCGTCCGGGAACTACATTTTTCTGAACCCCAAAAAAGTATAATCTGCACTATATTTTCTTGATCTGAATCATTCAGACGCTTGCATCAAATTTTAGGGCTGCACGAATGCATTTCTGTGTACGGGAAAGTTTGTATACGGGAAAGAATCAGGACTATATATATATACGACAAAACTAAGAAACTTATATTCCGTCTCCTGTGGGGGAGGGTATCCCCTAGTGTCTTAAAGGGTCTTCTTTGGGGACTTTCTAGGAGTAAAAGGGGCTAGGAATATTTAGGGGTAGTAAAGATTTAGACATTTTTTTTCTTTCATATTTGACACGGGAAAGTTTGTATACGGGAAAGTTTGTATACGGGAAAGAATCAGGACTATTATATATACAGACGAAATTTAAGAATTTCAAACTAATATTCCGTCTCCTGTGGGGGAGGGTATCCCCTAGTGTCTTAAAGGGTCTTCTTTGGGGACTTTCCAGGAGTAAAAGGGGCTAGGAATATTTAGGGGTAGTAAAGATTTAGACATTTTTTTCTTTCATATTTGACACGGGTAAGTTTGTATACGGGAAAGTTTGTATACGGGAAAGTTTGTATACGGGAAAGAATCAGGACTATTATATATACAGACGAAATTTAAGAAACTAATATTCCGTCTCCTGTGGGGGAGGGTATCCCCTAGTGTCTTAAAGGGTCTTCTTTGGGGACTTTCCAGGAGTAAAAGGGGCTAGGAATATTTAGGGGTAGTAAAGATTTAGACATTTTTTTCTTTCATATTTGACACGGGAAAGTTTGTATACGGGAAAGTTTGTATACGGGAAAGAATCAGGACTATTATATATACAGACGAAATTTAAGAAACTAATATTCCGTCTCCTGTGGGGGAGGGTATCCCCTAGTGTCTTAAAGGGTCTTCTTTGGGGACTTTCCAGGAGTAAAAGGGGCTAGGAATATTTAGGGGTAGTAAAGATTTAGACATTTTTTCTTTCATATTTGACACGGGAAAGTTTGTATACGGGAAAGAATCAGGACTATTATATATACGGACGAAATTTAAGAAACTAATATTCCGTCTCCTGTGGGGGAGGGTATCCCCTAGTGTCTTAAAGGGTCTTCTTTGGCGACTTTCCGGGAGTAAAAGGGGCTAGGAATATTTAGGGGTAGTAAAGATTTAGACATTTTTTCTTTCATATTTGACACGGGAAAGTTTGTATACGGGAAAGTTTGTATACGGGAAAGAATCAGGACTATTATATATACGGACGAAAGTAAAGAAACTAATATTCCGTATCCTGTGGGGGAAGGTACCCCTCTAGTGTCTTAAAGGGTCTTCTTTGGGGACTTTCCAGGAGTAAAAGGGGCTAGGAATATTTTGGGGTAGTAAAGATTTAGACATTTTTTTCTTTCATATTTGACACGGGAAAGTTTGTATACGGGAAAGTTTGTATACGGGAAAGAATCAGGACTATTATATATACAGACGAACTTTAAGAAACTAATAGTCCGTCTCCTGTGGGGGAGGGTATCCCCTAGTGTCTTAAAGGGTCTTCTTTGGGGACTTTTCCAGGAGTAAAAGGGGCTAGGAATATTTAGGGGTAGTAAAGATTTAGACATTTTTTTCTTTCATATTTGACACGGGAAAGTTTGTATACGGGAAAGAATCAGGACTATTATATATACGGACGAAATTTAAGAAACTAATATTCCGTCTGCTGTGGGGGAGGGTATCCCCTAGTGTCTTAAAGGGTCTTCTTTGGGGACTTTCCGGGAGTAAAAGGGGCTAGGAATATTTAGGGGTAGTAAAGATTTAGACATTTTTTCTTTCATATTTGACACGGGAAAGTTTGTATACGGGAAAGTTTGTATACGGGAAAGAATCAGGACTATTATATATACGGACGAAAGTGAAGAAACTAATATTCCGTCTCCTGTGGGGGAAAGTACCCCCCTAGTGTCTTAAAGGGTCTTCTTTGGGGACTTTCCAGGAGTAAAAGGGGCTAGGAATATTTAGGGGTAGTAAAGATTTAGACATTTTTTCTTTCATATTTGACACGGGAAAGTTTGTATACGGGAAAGTTTGTATACGGGAAAGAATCAGGACTATTATATATACAGACGAAATTTAAGAAACTAATATTCCGTCTCCTGTGGGGGAGGGTATCCCCTAGTGTCTTAAAGGGTCTTCTTTGGGGACTTTCCAGGAGTAAAAGGGGCTAGGAATATTTAGGGGTAGTAAAGATTTAGACATTTTTTTCTTTCATATTTGACACGGGAAAGTTTGTATACGGGAAAGTTTGTATACGGGAAAGAATCAGGACTATTATATATACGGACGAAATTTAAGAAACTAATATTCCGTCTCCTGTGGGGGAGGGTATCCCCTAGTGTCTTAAAGGGTCTTCTTTGGCGACTTTCCGGGAGTAAAAGGGGCTAGGAATATTTAGGGGTAGTAAAGATTTAGACATTTTTTCTTTCATATTTGACACGGGAAAGTTTGTATACGGGAAAGTTTGTATACGGGAAAGAATCAGGACTATTATATATACGGACGAAAGTAAAGAAACTAATATTCAGTCTCCTGTGGGGGAAGGTACCCCCCTAGTGTCTTAAAGGGTCTTCTTTGGGGACTTTCCAGGAGTAAAAGGGGCTAGGAATATTTTGGGGTAGTAAAGATTTAGACATTTTTTTCTTTCATATTTGACACGGGAAAGTTTGTATACGGGAAAGAATCAGGACTATTATATATACGGACGAAATTTAAGAAACTAATATTCCGTCTGCTGTGGGGGAGGGTATCCCCTAGTGTCTTAAAGGGTCTTCTTTGGGGACTTTCCGGGAGTAAAAGGGGCTAGGAATATTTAGGGGTAGTAAAGATTTAGACATTTTTTCTTTCATATTTGACACGGGAAAGTTTGTATACGGGAAAGTTTGTATACGGGAAAGAATCAGGACTATTATATATACGGACGAAAGTGAAGAAACTAATATTCCGTCTCCTGTGGGGGAAAGTACCCCCTAGTGTCTTAAAGGGTCTTCTTTGGGGACTTTCCAGGAGTAAAAGGGGCTAGGAATATTTAGGGGTAGTAAAGATTTAGACATTTTTTCTTTCATATTTGACACGGGAAAGTTTGTATACGGGAAAGTTTGTATACGGGAAAGAATCAGGACTATTATATATACAGACGAAATTTAAGAAACTAATATTCCGTCTCCTGTGGGGGAGGGTATCCCCTAGTGTCTTTAAGGGTCTTCTTTGGGGACTTTCCAGGAGTAAAAGGGGCTAGGAATATTTAGGGGTAGTAAAGATTTAGACATTTTTTTCTTTCATATTTGACACGGGAAAGTTTGTATACGGGAAAGAATCAGGACTATTATATATACGGACGAAATTTATGAAACTAATATTCCGTCTCCTGTGGGGGAGGGTATCCCCTAGTGTCTTAAAGGGTCTTCTTTGGGGACTTTCCGGGAGTAAAAGGGGCTAGGAATATTTAGGGGTAGTAAAGATTTAGACATTTTTTCTTTCATATTTGACACGGGAAAGTTTGTATACGGGAAAGTTTGTATACGGGAAAGAATCAGGACTATTATATATTGAACTAACTAATATTCCGTCTTCTGTTGGGGGAAGGTATCCCCTAGTGTGTAAAAGTGTCTTCTTTGTGGAAAATTCCGGGAGTAAAAGGGGCTAGGAATATTTAGGAGACATGTTTTTTTTCACTTTGACACGGGTAGGGGAAAGATTCAAGATACTTTTACATTTACGGAATAAACCTAATGTACAATTATTTCGAAATGAGAAAAGCGTTTTTGCAGATAATTCTAAGAATTATAGACCCTGGAAAGTTTGTGTATGGTAAAGAATCAAGAATATTTAATATTTTCCGTATACATTAGTCATTAACAGAATCAAGGCCGTGTTTTTGTCAAGAAAAGCACGTGCTGTTTTACCTCAATAACAAAGCATGCTTAAAGTGAAAAATATAGTGAAGTTCATTGAACATTAATCACCGTGGAGTACAAAAGTTCGTAAATAACCTAAAATGTTTATAATCAAACATAGCATAAAACATTGAGAATAGTTTGAAGAAACAGGAAACTACGGTAATGTAAGGTAAGTATTTGCATGTAATTTTGTGTATGAGCGATTTCGGCCATATCAAGCTAAAAGGGTTTTTTGACCAGATGCGCACAGCAAATTTCGGAATTGAGCATGAGTTGGTCGCACATGCTGAAAGAGACATTTTGTCTTGGAAGAGTCAATCCTATAAAAAGGTGAGTGACATTTTTTTGTGGTTTCGTTTTGGAGAAGTTCATTAGTTAACAGAAAAAATGGATAAACCAAGAAAACGGCATGGTGAAGGAAGTTACAACTTGAGAATTTCGGAAGTGAATGCAATTGAAATTGCAGATTTTGTGAACCCCTGGACATTTCATACTTTGTTCATGGCATGTGATCAGGTTTTATATCAATGGTTAAGATCCCATGGCTTGCTTGCGGAAACAATAAAATGTCACTGTGGTAATATTGCCAAATTAAACAAGAGGCAGCGTCTTAAAGATGGCTTTACATTCCGCTGTTCAAACAACCATGAGTTTGGTATGAGAAAGTATTCTTTCTTTGAAGGTTCTTCCTACAATATTAGAGACCTAGTAATTTTTATAAAAAACTACCTTGAAGATCATTCTTTGCACCAGTGTGCTGTGTCAACTGGTATGGATTACAGACACACGGCAGTGAACTGGGCTAGCTACATTAGGGAATTGTTTGCCGAATTTACATTCAATACGTATTCTACAACACATTTTCAGGGTGATGTTGAGATAGACGAAAGTCTTTTCGGTAGAAAGGTGAAGTATAATAAAGGGGAGCCAAAGGGTCATAGGATATGGATTTTTGGGATAGTGGATAGGGAAACTAACAAAATTATCATCTATCCAGTAGATAACAGAAATGCTGGTACCCTGATCCCTTTGATACAGCGGCATGTCCACCCTGGTTCAAGAATATTTAGTGATTCTTGGGCGGCATATATGTCCCTAAATGAATTAGGGTATGAACACTTTACCGTATGTCACAAAACAACCTTCAAACAAAAATATAAAAATGTAGAATCAGGAGAAGTCATCGAATGTCACACTAACACAATCGAGGGTGCGTGGAAACATTGCAAAGACCATTTTCGAAAAATAAACGGTACAAATTGTAAAATGTTTGAACAGCATCTGGCAGAAATCGTGTGGAGAAACCATAACATACAAAACCAAAACAAGTACGTCGCATTCTTCGACCTTGTAAAAAGTATTTATACATTAGATAAACCTCCAAAATATACATATCCTAAGCCTCTGTTTGACACGTGGACACCTCCGTCACAAGAAAGTGAGAGACAACACCACGTTACAATTATACAGTCAAGCAGTAGCAGCAGTGACAGTGACTCTGATATACCTCAGCCGCAGTGTTCTTCCACACCTTCAGGCCCTACACACCAAGTCTCTGAAGCATCCACAACCTCCATAAGTGAAAGTGTTATATCTTCTGAACACACAGCAACGAATGTAAAGATTTAGACATTTTTTCTTTCATATTTGACACGGGAAAGTTTGTATACGGGAAAGTTTGTATACGGGAAAGAATCAGGACTATTATATATACAGACGAAATTTAAGAAACTAATATTCCGTCTCCTGTGGGGGAGGGTATCCCCTAGTGTCTTAAAGGGTCTTCTTTGGGGACTTTCCAGGAGTAAAAGGGGCTAGGAATATTTAGGGGTAGTAAAGATTTAGACATTTTTTTCTTTCATATTTGACACGGGAAAGTTTGTATACGGGAAAGTTTGTATACGGGAAAGAATCAGGACTATTATATATACGGACGAAATTTAGGAAACTAATATTCCGTCTCCTGTGGGGGAGGGTATCCCCTAGTGTCTTAAAGGGTCTTCTTTGGCGACTTTCCGGGAGTAAAAGGGGCTAGGAATATTTAGGGGTAGTAAAGATTTAGACATTTTTTCTTTCATATTTGACACGGGAAAGTTTGTATACGGGAAAGTTTGTATACGGGAAAGAATCAGGACTATTATATATACGGACGAAAGTAAAGAAACTAATATTCAGTCTCCTGTGGGGGAAGGTACCCCCCTAGTGTCTTAAAGGGTCTTCTTTGGGGACTTTCCAGGAGTAAAAGGGGCTAGGAATATTTTGGGGTAGTAAAGATTTAGACATTTTTTTCTTTCATATTTGACACGGGAAAGTTTGTATACGGGAAAGAATCAGGACTATTATATATACGGACGAAATTTAAGAAACTAATATTCCGTCTGCTGTGGGGGAGGGTATCCCCTAGTGTCTTAAAGGGTCTTCTTTGGGGACTTTCCGGGAGTAAAAGGGGCTAGGAATATTTAGGGGTAGTAAAGATTTAGACATTTTTTCTTTCATATTTGACACGGGAAAGTTTGTATACGGGAAAGTTTGTATACGGGAAAGAATCAGGACTATTATATATACGGACGAAAGTGAAGAAACTAATATTCCGTCTCCTGTGGGGGAAAGTACCCCCTAGTGTCTTAAAGGGTCTTCTTTGGGGACTTTCCAGGAGTAAAAGGGGCTAGGAATATTTAGGGGTAGTAAAGATTTAGACATTTTTTCTTTCATATTTGACACGGGAAAGTTTGTATACGGGAAAGTTTGTATACGGGAAAGAATCAGGACTATTATATATACAGACGAAATTTAAGAAACTAATATTCCGTCTCCTGTGGGGGAGGGTATCCCCTAGTGTCTTTAAGGGTCTTCTTTGGGGACTTTCCAGGAGTAAAAGGGGCTAGGAATATTTAGGGGTAGTAAAGATTTAGACATTTTTTTCTTTCATATTTGACACGGGAAAGTTTGTATACGGGAAAGAATCAGGACTATTATATATACGGACGAAATTTATGAAACTAATATTCCGTCTCCTGTGGGGGAGGGTATCCCCTAGTGTCTTAAAGGGTCTTCTTTGGGGACTTTCCGGGAGTAAAAGGGGCTAGGAATATTTAGGGGTAGTAAAGATTTAGACATTTTTTCTTTCATATTTGACACGGGAAAGTTTGTATACGGGAAAGTTTGTATACGGGAAAGAATCAGGACTATTATATATTGAACTAACTAATATTCCGTCTTCTGTTGGGGGAAGGTATCCCCTAGTGTGTAAAAGTGTCTTCTTTGTGGAAAATTCCGGGAGTAAAAGGGGCTAGGAATATTTAGGAGACATGTTTTTTTTCACTTTGACACGGGTAGGGGAAAGATTCAAGATACTTTTACATTTACGGAATAAACCTAATGTACAATTATTTCGAAATGAGAAAAGCGTTTTTGCAGATAATTCTAAGAATTATAGACCCTGGAAAGTTTGTGTATGGTAAAGAATCAAGAATATTTAATATTTTCCGTATACATTAGTCATTAACAGAATCAAGGCCGTGTTTTTGTCAAGAAAAGCACGTGCTGTTTTACCTCAATAACAAAGCATGCTTAAAGTGAAAAATATAGTGAAGTTCATTGAACATTAATCACCGTGGAGTACAAAAGTTCGTAAATAACCTAAAATGTTTATAATCAAACATAGCATAAAACATTGAGAATAGTTTGAAGAAACAGGAAACTACGGTAATGTAAGGTAAGTATTTGCATGTAATTTTGTGTATGAGCGATTTCGGCCATATCAAGCTAAAAGGGTTTTTTGACCAGATGCGCACAGCAAATTTCGGAATTGAGCATGAGTTGGTCGCACATGCTGAAAGAGACATTTTGTCTTGGAAGAGTCAATCCTATAAAAAGGTGAGTGACATTTTTTTGTGGTTTCGTTTTGGAGAAGTTCATTAGTTAACAGAAAAAATGGATAAACCAAGAAAACGGCATGGTGAAGGAAGTTACAACTTGAGAATTTCGGAAGTGAATGCAATTGAAATTGCAGATTTTGTGAACCCCTGGACATTTCATACTTTGTTCATGGCATGTGATCAGGTTTTATATCAATGGTTAAGATCCCATGGCTTGCTTGCGGAAACAATAAAATGTCACTGTGGTAATATTGCCAAATTAAACAAGAGGCAGCGTCTTAAAGATGGCTTTACATTCCGCTGTTCAAACAACCATGAGTTTGGTATGAGAAAGTATTCTTTCTTTGAAGGTTCTTCCTACAATATTAGAGACCTAGTAATTTTTATAAAAAACTACCTTGAAGATCATTCTTTGCACCAGTGTGCTGTGTCAACTGGTATGGATTACAGACACACGGCAGTGAACTGGGCTAGCTACATTAGGGAATTGTTTGCCGAATTTACATTCAATACGTATTCTACAACACATTTTCAGGGTGATGTTGAGATAGACGAAAGTCTTTTCGGTAGAAAGGTGAAGTATAATAAAGGGGAGCCAAAGGGTCATAGGATATGGATTTTTGGGATAGTGGATAGGGAAACTAACAAAATTATCATCTATCCAGTAGATAACAGAAATGCTGGTACCCTGATCCCTTTGATACAGCGGCATGTCCACCCTGGTTCAAGAATATTTAGTGATTCTTGGGCGGCATATATGTCCCTAAATGAATTAGGGTATGAACACTTTACCGTATGTCACAAAACAACCTTCAAACAAAAATATAAAAATGTAGAATCAGGAGAAGTCATCGAATGTCACACTAACACAATCGAGGGTGCGTGGAAACATTGCAAAGACCATTTTCGAAAAATAAACGGTACAAATTGTAAAATGTTTGAACAGCATCTGGCAGAAATCGTGTGGAGAAACCATAACATACAAAACCAAAACAAGTACGTCGCATTCTTCGACCTTGTAAAAAGTATTTATACATTAGATAAACCTCCAAAATATACATATCCTAAGCCTCTGTTTGACACGTGGACACCTCCGTCACAAGAAAGTGAGAGACAACACCACGTTACAATTATACAGTCAAGCAGTAGCAGCAGTGACAGTGACTCTGATATACCTCAGCCGCAGTGTTCTTCCACACCTTCAGGCCCTACACACCAAGTCTCTGAAGCATCCACAACCTCCATAAGTGAAAGTGTTATATCTTCTGAACACACAGCAACGAATGTAACACCCATTCCATCTCCTGCTCCAGGACCCTCAACCTCTAACCCCGTACTTGATGATAAGTTCGTCACCAGGAGAAGAAAGAAAGAAAAACAGCCGAGGGCCGCTGTTCACAGCAGTTCTGATGACAGCGATGCACAGTGGGAAGATGTTTCCCATAAACTCTTCCATCCGAGGCAGTTCCGTCCTGTGAAACAAGTCAAAAAGTCCGCTAAAAGCTCCAAACAACCCACCCAAAGCAAACGATCAAATCCTTATTCCAAAAGCAAATTTCTATACGATTTCTCAAGCTCTGATAGTGACTTCCAGTGATAAAAAGGGTGCAAAGGAAAATTTTAACAAAGTTTATGCATCTGTAAAACTCAATAAAAAGTA
Organism: Lucinisca nassula; assembly: GCA_963580285.1. NCBI lineage: Eukaryota > Metazoa > Mollusca > Bivalvia > Lucinida > Lucinidae > Lucinisca > Lucinisca nassula. Next base: position 3,748,626 of record OY757019.1, on the reverse strand, counting down.
TAAAATGAAAAAGTAGAAAAAAAACTATAAAACTTAAAAAATAAACATTTATTAAAAAAAAAATGTTTTAAAAATTGAACATATCACATGCCATGATAATAGACTATATGCAATAAAAAGAACTGAAAGAACAAGTTCAAGCCCTCCATAAATGGTAAGTATTTTTCATAGGAATTGCACTATAGGCTACATTGGCTGACTTTTGTATTTGTAAAGTTATTTTTCAGGTAGATGTATAAAGTTACATTTGAAAATGTCCAATGCTGAAGTTTATAATCTTTGGATTACCATTCAAGATATAATTGGTCCGGTGAGATTGTGGCCATATTCCATTAGACGGCTGTTTTGGACACAAAATCTGAATCATTTTCAAAGAATTTTAATCTGTGCCTTTGTTTATGTCAATGGTTTAAACCCGGATATATTTTTCGAATGGGCCAGGATCATAGGACTTGGACGTGATGAATCTGCATACAGACACTTTCGTGCACTGTTCCGTCTATTTGAAAATAGGAGATACAATCTGTATGCTTTCAATGTTTCTAACGGCCGTTACGAGTACATCGACGGCACTGTAAGACATTATATTCATAAAAGCAGGCGTTAAAGTATGCGATTATATAAGGTAATCAGTCTACTTTCGTTCCATATTCTTATCACGGTTTATTCCGTTATGACATACTTTTTGGGCCTACTTTTTCTTTCATTTACACGGCTTATTCCGTTTTTACCTGTATATATTATCAGTATGAACGCACTATTTTAACAACTGACTGTGTCACAAACACACTCCAATACTGCAAGAACGGTGCATTCTACCTGCAATACTGAGACATATCGATATTCATTTTTTTTTTTTTTTTTTTTTTTAAATATTTCCATTTGGTCAGGGCAGACTGAAAACAGTCCGAGCATCATGTCAATGGCATATGCAAGCGCCTGGATGATCATGATCACATATTATTACGCCACATTTACTTTTTTCTGTTCCGTTGCCAAAGTTTCCCGTATTTAAGTTTGACGGGAAAGAATCAGGATATTGCCTCCTTCGATTTTCTAACTAGGAAAAACAAAGCAAAAATGAAATTTTCGATATTAATGTGGCTATTTTCTGAAGCTAAATATCTGTGTCATGGATCTATTTGCGCATCGTGAAAAATACAGCTGTGTTTCGTTCTTGTACTTTCACTTTCGATTTAGGTATATTCTGTATACATCGCCCCCGCCACTACGCAAAAAAAAGAAAAAAAAAAGAAAAAGAAATCCATATTTATATATATGACGTCATTATTCCTCGTCTGACGTATTTGTTTACAAAAATACAGTGTAAAATATGATGCCATAACAGAAAATTCCTTAATGAGCCTGGGCATGGCAAAATCCACAGTACAACAAAAGAGTACGCATCTGAAGCAAATAATCAGACCATTTTGACCCTATGCCTAAATCAGGAGGACGCGTGTTCAATAAATGTCAAGATTGGCACTATTTTTTCGTGGATATTGGTAATGAAATCTTTTAAATGGTCATTTTCTGCTTTCCGCTGATTCAAGAAGGACAGTTGTCAGTTTCTGGCGATAGAATTTGCACTGTACTAGTTAACCGCTTACGTATAGGTCTGTCCTGGGAAAATATGGATAGGTAAGCCAACAAGCTCGATATGGCATAAATAGTGTTGACTTGGCAGTGAAACCGTGCAGCAGCTCGTGTTAGGGTAGTTACTCTTACACGTGTACATAATAAACGTACCCCGGCCCATGTTAGGTCTGGGTCTAAATGGTTTACACAGGACGAGAAATCAGGTGGGTCACGCCAAGCGAAAGGTATGTTCGAGCCCATACGACCAGCTACACTGTTCCGAGCCTGCGCGTACGCGCAGCCTGAACACAGAATTGCTTTGTGACTAATGTTATGCATTTGGACATAACGAAAAGAAAATGCGAAAGCCCCCGTTATAATTCACGTACGTTAAAGACATAAATGACTTTGGGCATAACTTTTTAACCTTTTTGAGATAGAGCCTTCAGATTTGGCATGCAGGGGGTCTCCTACTCATACATAAAAGGCCTTGACCTTCACTTGTAACCTAGTTTTAAGAGAAAAAGACAGGTTCGTGTTTCACAAATGCAAAGAGATTATGAGTACTTGTTATGAAAACCAGATAATGTTTTGTTTCCTCAAACAACTGCCACTAGTTAGAACCGCGTCATAACGGCGCTTCTTAACTGGAATCGTAATTTATATTTTGAGCCTCGTTTTTTCCCCTCGTGTTTTTTTTTTATTCTCTCTTTTTTTTTTTTTTTTTTTTTTTTTTTTCAAACCATAGACTATGTATAATTATTAGAATCCTCTCGATAGCCGCTTTTTTTTTTTTTGTATGCTTAAATTGTAAATAATATTATTTCATTATATCGAGCCAATCGTTAATCAGGTGAGAAAAAAAAACGGAGAAGCCATAGAAAAAAAAAACAAAAAAAAAAAACACACCTGATCTTCCAAAGCCGTTCTCCAGGGGTTCAAGCGAATAAACAAATTTTATGTTTATGAGGCCAAAAGGCGACAATCTACTACATGTATGTGAGCAAAAGTGAGGGTCTTTCCTTCCGTGGATTTAAACGTTGTAATTATGGAGGTTTGATGTGTTATGTGAGATTTTTCAACTGTCACGTACACATACTGAAACCACGGGATATTCTTAACTTTACGGAGAAACACATTCGAGCTGCGCCAAGTAAAAAGGGTTCTGTGAGCAATTGTACCTGGCGAAGACTCAAGTCAGTCCGTCCATACGCACAGTCTTATCAGTCATCGCTTAGCAATAAACGGATCCCTGGTGTTCTAGATTTTCTCTTTGTGTGGACGGGAAAGCAAAACACACTGGAATCTTCGCAGAGTGCACATGCTAAATGTGTCTCATTTCGTATGTCACGGCTCAGTCATTTAATGTCTTTTACGCCGTGAATTACACTTATTGCTATTATACCGTGTTTATCACAACATGTGTGATTATTCAGCTTTCTTTAAAAAAAAAAAAAAAGATTTAAATATATGTAAAGCAAACAGTGTAGAACCAGAACCAGCTCAGATAACGCAGTGCAATGCTTATGTACCATAATGCTTCCGGACAAATCCTATCTAAATTTAACCCATTTAGCACCAGAAACCCCAAAACGGGTACCCTGGCAAACAGTGCAGTTATGACTTTGGGCATAACTTTTGAACCTTTTTGAGATAGAGCCTTCAGATTTGGCATGCAGGGGGTCTCCTACTCATACATAAAAGGCCTTGACCTTCACTTGTAACGGGTACCCTGGTAAACAGTGCAGGCCCAGATCAGACGCCGCAAAACGCGGGAATATCAGCGTAGATTTCATTCATTGCAAGCTTTACATTACACCCCGTCCTTTTACCCATGTATCACAATTAAGAAGGTTGCGAATGGTCCATTACCTATAATAGGGGTGCCAAGTTTGTCCTTTAAGCGCTAAGTTTCACAAAAATGTATGTACATTTTTAGCAAACAGTGTAGACACTGATTAAACGCCGCTTTCTGTGGCGTCTAATCTGGATCTATAGTGTTTGCCAATGTCCAAAAAAGAGGGCCGCTAGGCATATATGGGGTAAGTGCTCTCTATATGTTTTATTCATACCGGACTTATACGGACATGACTGCTATCTGTGCTGATAATCAAGGGAACTAACGCGTACAACACAGAAAATAAATGGTTATCTCCCCAAGGCCTCATTGTTACCTAGGTGACATCCGAACGATTTTGCGGCATCAGTATGAAGTCTGAGGACCGCTTTATATGTATTTTATGGGTCACTGTTCTAATACATGAAAGTAGAGATAGTGTTGTAATGTAACTCCCCGCCCCCCCCCCCCACCCCGACCCCCCCCCCCCCCCTCGGACTTCGGGGCTTGAAGGAATAGATAGGCTGCATGGTGCTTCCACGCAGAGCTGAATCCGACCGTCACACGAATACGGGTAAACCGCTTAGAGGATCTAAGCCTGCCCAGGAAAAGCGGTGCGAGTCGACAAAAAAAAAAAAAAAAAAAAAAAGTCTGAATAAAGAATAATTCACATAATGGAATATTAATTACAAATTTCAAATGTATCAATTATTACATCGAAGGCGTAACATAGCCTTTGTTATTGTTTACCGTAGTGACAATGCTGCCCGCTGATTGCGAAGGTAAACTGGAAATAGAAAAAAGGGGGTAGTGTATTTCATTTTCAAAAAGGACCAAATTATTTTTATTTTTATTTCACAAAATTTACATGGATGTGTTCACAATAAATTTGCAATTTTACTCCCGCTGGCACAGAAAAGAAAAAACAATTTACAAAAACGTTATGAAAATAAATTCATCAGTTTTTGTCGCTGTATTCGGTAGTTTTACTATATATTCTATACATTTAGAGGGTGCTTCCAAATATACATAAAAATGACTAAAAAGTTGTTCATAAAATTGCATTAAAAATATATGTGGATATTCGAAAAAGAATGTAAAATCACGAGCCGCTTGCACAGAAAAGATATTCCTTAAAGTTTTTATTTTATGGGGGAATACTTATCAAGTTCCTATATAAATATATGTATTAACTTAAACCAACAGCGGTTACCTGGATGTCCGTTAAAGTTCGACATGGTTGAATTTCGGAAGAAGGAGAAGTAAAAATAGAAAAGAAAAAAAAATACAGTGTAAAATTTGATGTCAGACGAGGAATGTATGTACATTTTTAGCAAACAGTGTAGACACTGATTAAACGCCGCTTTCTGTGGCGTCTAATCTGGATCTATAGTGTTTGCCAATGTCCAAAAAAGAGGACCGCTAGGCATATATGGGGTAAGTGCTCTCTATATGTTTTATTCATACCGGACTTATACGGACATGACTGCTATCTGTGCTGATAATCAAGGGAACTAACGCGTACAACACAGAAAATAAATGGTTATCTCCCCAAGGCCTCATTGTTACCTAGGTGACATCCGAACGATTTTGCGGCATCAGTATGAAGTCTGAGGACCGCTTTATATGTATTTTATGGGTCACTGTTCTAATACATGAAAGTAGAGATAGTGTTGTAATGTAACCCCCCCCCACCCCGACCCCCCACCTCGGACTTCGGGGCTTGAAGGAATAGATAGGCTGCATGGTGCTTCCACGCAGAGCTGAATCCGACCGTCACACGAATACGGGTAAACCGCTTAGAGGATCTAAGCCTGCCCAGGAAAAGCGGTGCGAGTCGACAAAAAAAAAAAAAAAAAAAAAAAAAAAAAAAGAGACTGAATAAAGAATAATTCACATAATGGAATATTAATTACAAATTTCAAATGTATCAATTATTACATCGAAGGCGTAACATAGCCTTTGTTATTGTTTACCGTAGTGACAATGCTGCCCGCTGATTGCGAAGGTAAACTGGAAATAGAAAAAAGGGGGTAGTGTATTTCATTTTCAAAAAGGACCAAATTATTTTTATTTTTATTTCACAAAATTTACATGGATGTATTCACAATAAATTTGCAATTTTACTCCCGCTGGCACAGAAACGAAAAAACAATTTACAAAAACGTTATGAAAATAAATTCATCAGTTTTTGTCGCTGTATTCGGTAGTTTTACTATATATTCTATACATTTAGAGGGTGCTTCCAAATATACGTAAAAAGGACTAAAAAGTTCTTCATAAAATTGCATTAAAAATATATGTGGATATTCGAAAAAGAATGTAAAATCACGAGCCACTTGCACAGAAAAGATATTCCTTAAAGTTTTTATTTTATGGGAGAATACTTATCAAGTTCCTATATAAATATATGTATTAACTTAAACCAACAGCGGTTACCTGGATGTCCGTTAAAGTTCGACATGGTTGAATTTCGGAAGAAGGAGAAGTAAAAATAGAAAAGAAAAAAAAAATACAGTGTAAAATTTGATGTCATCACAGAAACGACAACCTGGGCAAGCAAAGCTGTTTAACGTTAAAGTTTGGTATTGGACTCCTTCGATTTTCTAACTAGGAAAAACAAAGCAAAAATGAAATTTTCGATATTAATGTGGCTATTTTCTGAAGCTAAATATCTGTGTCATGGATCTATTTGCGCATCGTGAAAAATACAGCTGTGTTTCGTTCTTGTACTTTCACTTTCGATTTAGGTATATTCTGTATACATCGCCCCCGCAACTACGCAAAAAAAAGAAAAAAAAAAAGAAAAAGAAATCCATATTTATATATATGACGTCATTATTCCTCGTCTGACGTATTTGTTTACAAAAATACAGTGTAAAATATGATGCCATAACAGAAAATTCCTTAATGAGCCTGGGCATGGCAAAATCCACAGTACAACAAAAGAGTACGCATCTGAAGCAAATAATCAGACCATTTTGACCCTATGCCTAAATCAGGAGGACGCGTGTTCAATAAATGTCAAGATTGGCACTATTTTTTCGTGGATATTGGTAATGAAATCTTTTAAATGGTCATTTTCTGCTTTCCGCTGATTCAAGAAGGACAGTTGTCAGTTTCTGGCGATAGAATTTGCACTGTACTAGTTAACCGCTTACGTATAGGTCTGTCCTGGGAAAATATGGATAGGTAAGCCAACAAGCTCGATATGGCATAAATAGTGTTGACTTGGCAGTGAAACCGTGCAGCAGCTCGTGTTAGGGTAGTTACTCTTACACGTGTACATAATAAACGTACCCCGGCCCATGTTAGGTCTGGGTCTAAATGGTTTACACAGGACGAGAAATCAGGTGGGTCACGCCAAGCGAAAGGTATGTTCGAGCCCATACGACCAGCTACACTGTTCCGAGCCTGCGCGTACGCGCAGCCTGAACACAGAATTGCTTTGTGACTAATGTTATGCATTTGGACATAACGAAAAGAAAATGCGAAAGCCCCCGTTATAATTCACGTACGTTAAAGACATAAATGACTTTGGGCATAACTTTTTAACCTTTTTGAGATAGAGCCTTCAGATTTGGCATGCAGGGGGTCTCCTACTCATACATAAAAGGCCTTGACCTTCACTTGTAACCTAGTTTTAAGAGAAAAAGACAGGTTCGTGTTTCACAAATGCAAAGAGATTATGAGTACTTGTTATGAAAACCAGATAATGTTTTGTTTCCTCAAACAACTGCCACTAGTTAGAACCGCGTCATAACGGCGCTTCTTAACTGGAATCGTAATTTATATTTTGAGCCTCGTTTTTTCCCCTCGTGTTTTTTTTTTATTCTCTCTTTTTTTTTTTTTTTTTTTTTTTTTTCAAACCATAGACTATGTATAATTATTAGAATCCTCTCGATAGCCGCTTTTTTTTTTTTGTATGCTTAAATTGTAAATAATATTATTTCATTATATCGAGCCAATCGTTAATCAGGTGAGAAAAAAAAACGGAGAAGCCATAGAAAAAAAAAACAAAAAAAAAAAACACACCTGATCTTCCAAAGCCGTTCTCCAGGGGTTCAAGCGAATAAACAAATTTTATGTTTATGAGGCCAAAAGGCGACAATCTACTACATGTATGTGAGCAAAAGTGAGGGTCTTTCCTTCCGTGGATTTAAACGTTGTAATTATGGAGGTTTGATGTGTTATGTGAGATTTTTCAACTGTCACGTACACATACTGAAACCACGGGATATTCTTAACTTTACGGAGAAACACATTCGAGCTGCGCCAAGTAAAAAGGGTTCTGTGAGCAATTGTACCTGGCGAAGACTCAAGTCAGTCCGTCCATACGCACAGTCTTATCAGTCATCGCTTAGCAATAAACGGATCCCTGGTGTTCTAGATTTTCTCTTTGTGTGGACGGGAAAGCAAAACACACTGGAATCTTCGCAGAGTGCACATGCTAAATGTGTCTCATTTCGTATGTCACGGCTCAGTCATTTAATGTCTTTTACGCCGTGAATTACACTTATCGCTATTATACCGTGTTTATCACAACATGTGTGATTATTCAGCTTTCTTTAAAAAAAAAAAAAAGATTTAAATATATGTAAAGCAAACAGTGTAGAACCAGAACCAGCTCAGATAACGCAGTGCAATGCTTATGTACCATAATGCTTCCGGACAAATCCTATCTAAATTTAACCCATTTAGCACCAGAAACCCCAAAACGGGTACCCTGGCAAACAGTGCAGTTATGACTTTGGGCATAACTTTTGAACCTTTTTGAGATAGAGCCTTCAGATTTGGCATGCAGGGGGTCTCCTACTCATACATAAAAGGCCTTGACCTTCACTTGTAACGGGTACCCTGGCAAACAGTGCAGGCCCAGATCAGACGCCGCAAAACGCGGGAATATCAGCGTAGATTTCATTCATTGCAAGCTTTACATTACACCCCGTCCTTTTACCCATGTATCACAATTAAGAAGGTTGCGAATGGTCCATTACCTATAATAGGGGTGCCAAGTTTGTCCTTTAAGCGCTAAGTTTCACAAAAATGTATGTACATTTTTAGCAAACAGTGTAGACACTGATTAAACGCCGCTTTCTGTGGCGTCTAATCTGGATCTATAGTGTTTGCCAATGTCCAAAAAAGAGGACCGCTAGGCATATATGGGGTAAGTGCTCTCTATATGTTTTATTCATACCGGACTTATACGGACATGACTGCTATCTGTGCTGATAATCAAGGGAACTAACGCGTACAACACAGAAAATAAATGGTTATCTCCCCAAGGCCTCATTGTTACCTAGGTGACATCCGAACGATTTTGCGGCATCAGTATGAAGTCTGAGGACCGCTTTATATGTATTTTATGGGTCACTGTTCTAATACATGAAAGTAGAGATAGTGTTGTAATGTAACTCCCCGCCCCCCCCCCCCACCCCGACCCCCCCCTCGGACTTCGGGGCTTGAAGGAATAGATAGGCTGCATGGTGCTTCCACGCAGAGCTGAATCCGACCGTCACACGAATACGGGTAAACCGCTTAGAGGATCTAAGCCTGCCCAGGAAAAGCGGTGCGAGTCGACAAAAAAAAAAAAAAAAAAAAAAAAGAGACTGAATAAAGAATAATTCACATAATGGAATATTAATTACAAATTTCAAATGTATCAATTATTACATCGAAGGCGTAACATAGCCTTTGTTATTGTTTACCGTAGTGACAATGCTGCCCGCTGATTGCGAAGGTAAACTGGAAATAGAAAAAAGGGGGTAGTGTATTTCATTTTCAAAAAGGACCAAATTATTTTTATTTTTATTTCACAAAATTTACATGGATGTGTTCACAATAAATTTGCAATTTTACTCCCGCTGGCACAGAAAAGAAAAAACAATTTACAAAAACGTTATGAAAATAAATTCATCAGTTTTTGTCGCTGTATTCGGTAGTTTTACTATATATTCTATACATTTAGAGGGTGCTTCCAAATATACGTAAAAAGGACTAAAAAGTTGTTCATAAAATTGCATTAAAAATATATGTGGATATTCGAAAAAGAATGTAAAATCACGAGCCGCTTGCACAGAAAAGATATTCCTTAAAGTTTTTATTTTATGGGGGAATACTTATCAAGTTCCTATATAAATATATGTATTAACTTAAACCAACAGCGGTTACCTGGATGTCCGTTAAAGTTCGACATGGTTGAATTTCGGAAGAAGGAGAAGTAAAAATAGAAAAGAAAAAAAAATACAGTGTAAAATTTGATGTCATCACAGAAACGACAACCTGGGCAAGCAAAGCTGTTTAACGTTAAAGTTTGGTATTGGACTCCTTCGATTTTCTAACTAGGAAAAACAAAGCAAAAATGAAATTTTCGATATTAATGTGGCTATTTTCTGAAGCTAAATATCTGTGTCATGGATCTATTTGCGCATCGTGAAAAATACAGCTGTGTTTCGTTCTTGTACTTTCACTTTCGATTTAGGTATATTCTGTATACATCGCCCCCGCCACTACGCAAAAAAAAAGAAAAAAAAAAGAAAAAGAAATCCATATTTATATATATGACGTCATTATTCCTCGTCTGACGTATTTGTTTACAATAATACAGTGTAAAATATGATGCCATAACAGAAAATTCCTTAATGAGCCTGGGCATGGCAAAATCCACAGTACAACAAAAGAGTACGCATCTGAAGCAAATAATCAGACCATTTTGACCCTATGCCTAAATCAGGAGGACGCGTGTTCAATAAATGACAAGATTGGCACTATTTTTTCGTGGATATTGGTAATGAAATCTTTTAAATGGTCATTTTCTGCTTTCCGCTGATTCAAGAAGGACAGTTGTCAGTTTCTGGCGATAGAATTTGCACTGTACTAGTTAACCGCTTACGTATAGGTCTGTCCTGGGAAAATATGGATAGGTAAGCCAACAAGCTCGATATGGCATAAATAGTGTTGACTTGGCAGTGAAACCGTGCAGCAGCTCGTGTTAGGGTAGTTACTCTTACACGTGTACATAATAAACGTACCCCGGCCCATGTTAGGTCTGGGTCTAAATGGTTTACACAGGACGAGAAATCAGGTGGGTCACGCCAAGCGAAAGGTATGTTCGAGCCCATACGACCAGCTACACTGTTCCGAGCCTGCGCGTACGCGCAGCCTGAACACAGAATTGCTTTGTGACTAATGTTATGCATTTGGACATAACGAAAAGAAAATGCGAAAGCCCCCGTTATAATTCACGTACGTTAAAGACATAAATGACTTTGGGCATAACTTTTTAACCTTTTTGAGATAGAGCCTTCAGATTTGGCATGCAGGGGGTCTCCTACTCATACATAAAAGGCCTTGACCTTCACTTGTAACCTAGTTTTAAGAGAAAAAGACAGGTTCGTGTTTCACAAATGCAAAGAGATTATGAGTACTTGTTATGAAAACCAGATAATGTTTTGTTTCCTCAAACAACTGCCACTAGTTAGAACCGCGTCATAACGGCGCTTCTTAACTGGAATCGTAATTTATATTTTGAGCCTCGTTTTTTCCCCTCGTGTTTTTTTTTATTCTCTTTTTTTTCAAACCATAGACTATGTATAATTATTAGAATCCTCTCGATAGCCGCTTTTTTTGTATGCTTAAATTGTAAATAATATTATTTCATTATATCGAGCCAATCGTTAATCAGGTGAGAAAAAAAAACGGAGAAGCCATAGAAAAAAACAAAACAAAAAAAAACACCTGATCTTCCAAAGCCGTTCTCCAGGGGTTCAAGCGAATAAACAAATTTTATGTTTATGAGGCCAAAAGGCGACAATCTACTACATGTATGTGAGCAAAAGTGAGGGTCTTTCCTTCCGTGGATTTAAACGTTGTAATTATGGAGGTTTGATGTGTTATGTGAGATTTTTCAACTGTCACGTACACATACTGAAACCACGGGATATTCTTAACTTTACGGAGAAACACATTCGAGCTGCGCCAAGTAAAAAGGGTTCTGTGAGCAATTGTACCTGGCGAAGACTCAAGTCAGTCCGTCCATACGCACAGTCTTATCAGTCATCGCTTAGCAATAAACGGATCCCTGGTGTTCTAGATTTTCTCTTTGTGTGGACGGGAAAGCAAAACACACTGGAATCTTCGCAGAGTGCACATGCTAAATGTGTCTCATTTCGTATGTCACGGCTCAGTCATTTAATGTCTTTTACGCCGTGAATTACACTTATCGCTATTATACCGTGTTTATCACAACATGTGTGATTATTCAACTTTCTTTAAAAAAAAAAAAAAAAAAAAAAAGATTTAAATATATGTAAAGCAAACAGTGTAGAACCAGAACCAGCTCAGATAACGCAGTGCAATGCTTATGTACCATAATGCTTCCGGACAAATCCTATCTAAATTTAACCCATTTAGCACCAGAAACCCCAAAACGGGTACCCTGGCAAACAGTGCAGTTATGACTTTGGGCATAATTTTTGAACCTTTTTGAGATAGAGCCTTCAGATTTGGCATGCAGGGGGTCTCCTACTCATACATAAAAGGCCTTGACCTTCACTTGTAACGGGTACCCTGGCAAACAGTGCAGGCCCAGATCAGACGCCGCAAAACGCGGGAATATCAGCGTAGATTTCATTCATTGCAAGCTTTACATTACACCCCGTCCTTTTACCCATGTATCACAATTAAGAAGGTTGCGAATGGTCCATTACCTATAATAGGGGTGCCAAGTTTGTCCTTTAAGCGCTAAGTTTCACAAAAATGTATGTACATTTTTAGCAAACAGTGTAGACACTGATTAAACGCCGCTTTCTGTGGCGTCTAATCTGGATCTATAGTGTTTGCCAATGTCCAAAAAAGAGGACCGCTAGGCATATATGGGGTAAGTGCTCTCTATATGTTTTATTCATACCGGACTTATACGGACATGACTGCTATCTGTGCTGATAATCAAGGGAACTAACGCGTACAACACAGAAAATAAATGGTTATCTCCCCAAGGCCTCATTGTTACCTAGGTGACATCCGAACGATTTTGCGGCATCAGTATGAAGTCTGAGGACCGCTTTATATGTATTTTATGGGTCACTGTTCTAATACATGAAAGTAGAGATAGTGTTGTAATGTAACTCCCCCCCCCCCCACCCCGACCCCCCCCCCCTCGGACTTCGGGGCTTGAAGGAATAGATAGGCTGCATGGTGCTTCCACGCAGAGCTGAATCCGACCGTCACACGAATACGGGTAAACCGCTTAGAGGATCTAAGCCTGCCCAGGAAAAGCGGTGCGAGTCGACAAAAAAAAAAAAAAAAAAAGAGACTGAATAAAGAATAATTCACATAATGGAATATTAATTACAAATTTCAAATGTATCAATTATTACATCAAAGGCGTAACATAGCCTTTGTTATTGTTTACCGTAGTGACAATGCTGCCCGCTGATTGCGAAGGTAAACTGGAAATAGAAAAAAGGGGGTAGTGTATTTCATTTTCAAAAAGGACCAAATTATTTTTATTTTTATTTCACAAAATTTACAAGGATGTGTTCACAATAAATTTGCAATTTTACTCCCGCTGGCACAGAAAAGAAAAAACAATTTACAAAAACGTTATGAAAATAAATTCATCAGTTTTTGTCGCTGTATTCGGTAGTTTTACTATATATTCTATACATTTAGAGGGTGCTTCCAAATATACGTAAAAAGGACTAAAAAGTTGTTCATAAAATTGCATTAAAAATATATGTGGATATTCGAAAAAGAATGTAAAATCACGAGCCGCTTGCACAGAAAAGATATTCCTTAAAGTTTTTATTTTATGGGGGAATACTTATCAAGTTCCTATATAAATATATGTATTAACTTAAACCAACAGCGGTTACCTGGATGTCCGTTAAAGTTCGACATGGTTGAATTTCGGAAGAAGGAGAAGTAAAAATAGAAAAGAAAAAAAATACAGTGTAAAATTTGATGTCATCACAGAAACGACAACCTGGGCAAGCAAAGCTGTTTAACGTTAAAGTTTGGTATTGGACTCCTTCGATTTTCTAACTAGGAAAAACAAAGCAAAAATGAAATTTTCGATATTAATGTGGCTATTTTCTGAAGCTAAATATCTGTGTCATGGATCTATTTGCGCATCGTGAAAAATACAGCTGTGTTTCGTTCTTGTACTTTCACTTTCGATTTAGGTATATTCTGTATACATCGCCCCCGCCACTACGCAAAAAACAAGAAAAAAAAAAAAAGAAAAAGAAATCCATATTTATATATATGACGTCATTATTCCTCGTCTGACGTATTTGTTTACAATAATACAGTGTAAAATATGATGCCATAACAGAAAATTCCTTAATGAGCCTGGGCATGGCAAAATCCACAGTACAACAAAAGAGTACGCATCTGAAGCAAATAATCAGACCATTTTGACCCTATGCCTAAATCAGGAGGACGCGTGTTCAATAAATGACAAGATTGGCACTATTTTTTCGTGGATATTGGTAATGAAATCTTTTAAATGGTCATTTTCTGCTTTCCGCTGATTCAAGAAGGACAGTTGTCAGTTTCTGGCGATAGAATTTGCACTGTACTAGTTAACCGCTTACGTATAGGTCTGTCCTGGGAAAATATGGATAGGTAAGCCAACAAGCTCGATATGGCATAAATAGTGTTGACTTGGCAGTGAAACCGTGCAGCAGCTCGTGTTAGGGTAGTTACTCTTACACGTGTACATAATAAACGTACCCCGGCCCATGTTAGGTCTGGGTCTAAATGGTTTACACAGGACGAGAAATCAGGTGGGTCACGCCAAGCGAAAGGTATGTTCGAGCCCATACGACCAGCTACACTGTTCCGAGCCTGCGCGTACGCGCAGCCTGAACACAGAATTGCTTTGTGACTAATGTTATGCATTTGGACATAACGAAAAGAAAATGCGAAAGCCCCCGTTATAATTCACGTACGTTAAAGACATAAATGACTTTGGGCATAACTTTTTAACCTTTTTGAGATAGAGCCTTCAGATTTGGCATGCAGGGGGTCTCCTACTCATACATAAAAGGCCTTGACCTTCACTTGTAACCTAGTTTTAAGAGAAAAAGACAGGTTCGTGTTTCACAAATGCAAAGAGATTATGAGTACTTGTTATGAAAACCAGATAATGTTTTGTTTCCTCAAACAACTGCCACTAGTTAGAACCGCGTCATAACGGCGCTTCTTAACTGGAATCGTAATTTATATTTTGAGCCTCGTTTTTCCCCCTCGTGTTTTTTTTTTTATTCTCTTTTTTTTTTTTTTTTTTTTTTTTTTTTTTTTTCAAACCATAGACTATGTATAATTATTAGAATCCTCTCGATAGCCGCTTTTTTTGTATGCTTAAATTGTAAATAATATTATTTCATTATATCGAGCCAATCGTTAATCAGGTGAGAAAAAAACGGAGAAGCCATAGAAAAAAAAAACAAAAAAAAAAACACCTGATCTTCCAAAGCCGTTCTCCAGGGGTTCAAGCGAATAAACAAATTTTATGTTTATGAGGCCAAAAGGCGACAATCTACTACATGTATGTGAGCAAAAGTGAGGGTCTTTCCTTCCGTGGATTTAAACGTTGTAATTATGGAGGTTTGATGTGTTATGTGAGATTTTTCAACTGTCACGTACTGAAACCACGGGATATTCTTAACTTTACGGAGAAACACATTCGAGCTGCGCCAAGTAAAAAGGGTTCTGTGAGCAATTGTACCTGGCGAAGACTCAAGTCAGTCCGTCCATACGCACAGTCTTATCAGTCATCGCTTAGCAATAAACGGATCCCTGGTGTTCTAGATTTTCTCTTTGTGTGGACGGGAAAGCAAAACACACTGGAATCTTCGCAGAGTGCACATGCTAAATGTGTCTCATTTCGTATGTCACGGCTCAGTCATTTAATGTCTTTTACGCCGTGAATTACACTTATCGCTATTATACCGTGTTTATCACAACATGTGTGATTATTCAGCTTTCTTTAAAAAAAAAAAAGATTTAAATATATGTAAAGCAAACAGTGTAGAACCAGAACCAGCTCAGATAACGCAGTGCAATGCTTATGTACCATAATGCTTCCGGACAAATCCTATCTAAATTTAACCCATTTAGCACCAGAAACCCCAAAACGGGTACCCTGGCAAACAGTGCAGTTATGACTTTGGGCATAACTTTTGAACCTTTTTGAGATAGAGCCTTCAGATTTGGCATGCAGGGGGTCTCCTACTCATACATAAAAGGCCTTGACCTTCACTTGTAACGGGTACCCTGGCAAACAGTGCAGGCCCAGATCAGACGCCGCAAAACGCGGGAATATCAGCGTAGATTTCATTCATTGCAAGCTTTACATTACACCCCGTCCTTTTACCCATGTATCACAATTAAGAAGGTTGCGAATGGTCCATTACCTATAATAGGGGTGCCAAGTTTGTCCTTTAAGCGCTAAGTTTCACAAAAAATGTATGTACATTTTTAGCAAACAGTGTAGACACTGATTAAACGCCGCTTTCTGTGGCGTCTAATCTGGATCTATAGTGTTTGCCAATGTCCAAAAAAGAGGACCGCTAGGCATATATGGGGTAAGTGCTCTCTATATGTTTTATTCATACCGGACTTATACGGACATGACTGCTATCTGTGCTGATAATCAAGGGAACTAACGCGTACAACACAGAAAATAAATGGTTATCTCCCCAAGGCCTCATTGTTACCTAGGTGACATCCGAACGATTTTGCGGCATCAGTATGAAGTCTGAGGACCGCTTTATATGTATTTTATGGGTCACTGTTCTAATACATGAAAGTAGAGATAGTGTTGTAATGTAACTCCCCCCCCCCCCCACACCCCGACCCCCCCCCCTCGGTCTTCGGGGCTTGAAGGAATAGATAGGCTGCATGGTGCTTCCACGCAGAGCTGAATCCGACCGTCACACGAATACGGGTAAACCGCTTAGAGGATCTAAGCCTGCCCAGGAAAAGCGGTGCGAGTCGACAAAAAAAAAAAAAAAAAAAAAAAAAGAGACTGAATAAAGAATAATTCACATAATGGAATATTAATTACAAATTTCAAATGTATCAATTATTACATCGAAGGCGTAACATAGCCTTTGTTATTGTTTACCGTAGTGACAATGCTGCCCGCTGATTGCGAAGGTAAACTGGAAATAGAAAAAAGGGGGTAGTGTATTTCATTTTCAAAAAGGACCAAATTATTTTTATTTTTATTTCACAAAATTTACATGGATGTGTTCACAATAAATTTGCAATTTTACTCCCGCTGGCACAGAAAAGAAAAAACAATTTACAAAAACGTTTTGAAAATAAATTCATCAGTTTTTGTCGCTGTATTCGGTAGTTTTACTATATATTCTATACATTTAGAGGGTGCTTCCAAATATACGTAAAAAGGACTAAAAAGTTGTTCATAAAATTGCATTAAAAATATATGTGGATATTCGAAAAAGAATGTAAAATCACGAGCCGCTTGCACAGAAAAGATATTCCTTAAAGTTTTTATTTTATGGGGGAATACTTATCAAGTTCCTATATAAATCTATGTATTAACTTAAACCAACAGCGGTTACCTGGATGTCCGTTAAAGTTCGACATGGTTGAATTTCGGAAGAAGGAGAAGTAAAAATAGAAAAGAAAAAAAAATACAGTGTAAAATTTGATGTCATCACAGAAACGACAACCTGGGCAAGCAAAGCTGTTTAACGTTAAAGTTTCGTATTGGACTCCTTCGATTTTCTAACTAGGAAAAACAAAGCAAAAATGAAATATTCGATATTAATGTGGCTATTCTCTGAAGCTAAATATCTGTGTCATGGATCTATTTGCGCATCGTGAAAAATACAGCTGTGTTTCGTTCTTGTACTTTCACTTTCGATTTAGGTATATTCTGTATACATCGCCCCCGCCACTACGCAAAAAAAAAAAGAAAAAGAAATCCATATTTATATATATGACGTCATTATTCCTCGTCTGACGTATTTGTTTACAAAAATACAGTGTAAAATATGATGCCATAACAGAAAATTCCTTAATGAGCCTGGGCATGGCAAAATCCACAGTACAACAAAAGAGTACGCATCTGAAGCAAATAATCAGACCATTTTGACCCTATGCCTAAATCAGGAGGACGCGTGTTCAATAAATGTCAAGATTGGCACTATTTTTTCGTGGATATTCGTAATGAAATCTTTTAAATGGTCATTTTCTGCTTTCCGCTGATTCAAGAAGGACAGTTGTCAGTTTCTGGCGATAGAATTTGCACTGTACTAGTTAACCGCTTACGTATAGGTCTGTCCTGGGAAAATATGGATAGGTAAGCCAACAAGCTCGATATGACATAAATAGTGTTGACTTGGCAGTGAAACCGTGCAGCAGCTCGTGTTAGGGTAGTTACTCTTACACGTGTACATAATAAACGTACCCCGGCCCATGTTAGGTCTGGGTCTAAATGGTTTACACAGGACGAGAAATCAGGTGGGTCACGCCAAGCGAAAGGTATGTTCGAGCCCATACGACCAGCTACACTGTTCCGAGCCTGCGCGTACGCGCAGCCTGAACACAGAATTGCTTTGTGACTAATGTTATGCATTTGGACATAACGAAAAGAAAATGCGAAAGCCCCCGTTATAATTCACGTACGTTAAAGACATAAATGACTTTGGGCATAACTTTTTAACCTTTTTGAGATAGAGCCTTCAGATTTGGCATGCAGGGGGTCTCCTACTCATACATAAAAGGCCTTGACCTTCACTTGTAACCTAGTTTTAAGAGAAAAAGACAGGTTCGTGTTTCACAAATGCAAAGAGATTATGAGTACTTGTTATGAAAACCAGATAATGTTTTGTTTCCTCAAACAACTGCCACTAGTTAGAACCCCGTCATAACGGCGCTTCTTAACTGGAATCGTAATTTATATTTTGAGCCTCGTTTTTTCCCCTCGTGTTTTTTTTTTTTTTTTTTTTTTTTTTTTCAAACCATAGACTATGTATAATTATTAGAATCCTCTCGATAGCCGCTTTTTTTTTTTTTGTATGCTTAAATTGTAAATAATATTATTTCATTATATCGAGCCAATCGTTAATCAGGTGAGAAAAAAAAAAACGGAGAAGCCATAGAAAAAAAAAACAAAAAAAAAAAACACCTGATCTTCCAAAGCCGTTCTCCAGGGGTTCAAGCGAATAAACAAATTTTATGTTTATGAGGCCAAAAGGCGACAATCTACTACATGTATGTGAGCAAAAGTGAGGGTCTTTCCTTCCGTGGATTTAAACGTTGTAATTATGGAGGTTTGATGTGTTATGTGAGATTTTTCAACTGTCACGTACACATACTGAAACCACGGGATATTCTTAACTTTACGGAGAAACACATTCGAGCTGCGCCAAGTAAAAAGGGTTCTGTGAGCAATTGTACCTGGCGAAGACTCAAGTCAGTCCGTCCATACGCACAGTCTTATCAGTCATCGCTTAGCAATAAACGGATCCCTGGTGTTCTAGATTTTCTCTTTGTGTGGACGGGAAAGCAAAACACACTGGAATCTTCGCAGAGTGCACATGCTAAATGTGTCTCATTTCGTATGTCACGGCTCAGTCATTTAATGTCTTTTACGCCGTGAATTACACTTATCGCTAGTATACCGTGTTTATCACAACATGTGTGATTATTCAGCTTTCTTTAAAAAAAAAAAAAAAAAAAGATTTAAATATATGTAAAGCAAACAGTGTAGAACCAGATCCAGCTCAGATAACGCAGTGCAATGCTTATGTACCATAATGCTTCCGGACAAATCCTATCTAAATTTAACCCATTTAGCACCAGAAACCCCAAAACGGGTACCCTGGCAAACAGTGCAGTTATGACTTTGGGCATAACTTTTGAACCTTTTTGAGATAGAGCCTTCAGATTTGGCATGCAGGGGGTCTCCTACTCATACATAAAAGGCCTTGACCTTCACTTGTAACGGGTACCCTGGCAAACAGTGCAGGCCCAGATCAGACGCCGCAAAACGCGGGAATATCAGCTTAGATTTCATTCATTGCAAGCTTTACATTACACCCCGTCCTTTTACCCATGTATCACAATTAAGAAGGTTGCGAATGGTCCATTACCTATAATAGGGGTGCCAAGTTTGTCCTTTAAGCGCTAAGTTTCACTAAAAATGTATGTACATTTTTAGCAAACAGTGTAGACACTGATTAAACGCCGCTTTCTGTGGCGTCTAATCTGGATCTATAGTGTTTGCCAATGTCCAAAAAAGAGGACCGCTAGGCATATATGGGGTAAGTGCTCTCTATATGTTTTATTCATACCGGACTTATACGGACATGACTGCTATCTGTGCTGATAATCAAGGGAACTAACGCGTACAACACAGAAAATAAATGGTTATCTCCCCAAGGCCTCATTGTTACCTAGGTGACATCCGAACGATTTTGCGGCATCAGTATGAAGTCTGAGGACCGCTTTATATGTATTTTATGGGTCACTGTTCTAATACATGAAAGTAGAGATAGTGTTGTAATGTAACCCCCCCCCCCCCCACCCCGACCCCCCACCTCGGACTTCGGGGCTTGAAGGAATAGATAGGCTGCATGGTGCTTCCACGCAGAGCTGAATCCGACCGTCACACGAATACGGGTAAACCGCTTAGAGGATCTAAGCCTGCCCAGGAAAAGCGGTGCGAGTCGACAAAAAAAAAAAAAAAAAAAAAAAAAAAAAAAGAGACTGAATAAAGAATAATTCACATAATGGAATATTAATTACAAATTTCAAATGTATCAATTATTACATCGAAGGCGTAACATAGCCTTTGTTATTGTTTACCGTAGTGACAATGCTGCCCGCTGATTGCGAAGGTAAACTGGAAATAGAAAAAAGGGGGTAGTGTATTTCATTTTCAAAAAGGACCAAATTATTTTTATTTTTATTTCACAAAATTTACATGGATGTATTCACAATAAATTTGCAATTTTACTCCCGCTAGCACAGAAACGAAAAAACAATTTACAAAATCGTTATGAAAATAAATTCATCAGTTTTTGTCGCTGTATTCGGTAGTTTTACTATATATTCTATACATTTAGAGGGTGCTTCCAAATATACGTAAAAAGGACTAAAAAGTTCTTCATAAAATTGCATTAAAAATATATGTGGATATTCGAAAAAGAATGTAAAATCACGAGCCACTTGCACAGAAAAGATATTCCTTAAAGTTTTTATTTTATGGGAGAATACTTATCAAGTTCCTATATAAATATATGTATTAACTTAAACCAACAGCGGTTACCTGGATGTCCGTTAAAGTTCGACATGGTTGAATTTCGGAAGAAGGAGAAGTAAAAATAGAAAAGAAAAAAAAATACAGTGTAAAATTTGATGTCATCACAGAAACGACAACCTGGGCAAGCAAAGCTGTTTAACGTTAAACTTTCGTATTGGACTCCTTCGATTTTCTAACTAGGAAAAACAAAGCAAAAATGACATTTTCGATATTAATGTGGCTATTTTCTGAAGCTAAATATCTGTGTCATGGATCTATTTGCGCATCGTGAAAAATACAGCTGTGTTTCGTTCTTGTACTTTCACTTTCGATTTAGGTATATTCTGTATACATCGCCCCCGCCACTACGCAAAAAAAAAAAAAGAAAAAAAAAAAAGAAAAAGAAATCCATATTTATATATATGACGTCATTATTCCTCGTCTGACGTATTTGTTTACAAAAATACAGTGTAAAATATGATGCCATAACAGAAAATTCCTTAATGAGCCTGGGCATGGCAAAATCCACAGTACAACAAAAGAGTACGCATCTGAAGCAAATAATCAGACCATTTTGACCCTATGCCTAAATCAGGAGGACGCGTGTTCAATAAATGTCAAGATTGGCACTATTTTTTCGTGGATATTCGTAATGAAATCTTTTAAATGGTCATTTTCTGCTTTCCGCTGATTCAAGAAGGACAGTTGTCAGTTTCTGGCGATAGAATTTGCACGGTACTAGTTAACCGCTTACGTATAGGTCTGTCCTGGGAAAATATGGATAGGTAAGCCAACAAGCTCGATATGACATAAATAGTGTTGACTTGGCAGTGAAACCGTGCAGCAGCTCGTGTTAGGGTAGTTACTCTTACACGTGTACATAATAAACGTACCCCGGCCAATGTTAGGTCTGGGTCTAAATGGTTTACACAGGACGAGAAATCAGGTGGGTCACGCCAAGCGAAAGGTATGTTCGAGCCCATACGACCAGCTACACTGTTCCGAGCCTGCGCGTACGCGCAGCCTGAACACAGAATTGCTTTGTGACTAATGTTATGCATTTGGACATAACGAAAAGAAAATGCGAAAGCCCCCGTTATAATTCACGTACGTTAAAGACATAAATGACTTTGGGCATAACTTTTTAACCTTTTTGAGATAGAGCCTTCAGATTTGGCATGCAGGGGGTCTCCTACTCATACATAAAAGGCCTTGACCTTCACTTGTAACCTAGTTTTAAGAGAAAAGACAGGTTCGTGTTTCACAAATGCAAAGAGATTATGAGTACTTGTTATGAAAACCAGATAATGTTTTGTTTCCTCAAACAACTGCCACTAGTTAGAACCCCGTCATAACGGCGCTTCTTAACTGGAATCGTAATTTATATTTTGAGCCTCGTTTTTTCCCCTCGTGTTTTTTTTTTTTATTCTCTTTTTTTTTTTTTTTTTTTTTTTTTTTTTTCAAACCATAGACTATGTATAATTATTAGAATCCACTCGATAGCCGCTTTGTTTTTTGTATGCTTAAATTGTAAATAATATTATTTCATTATATCGAGCCAATCGTTAATCAGGTGAGAAAAAAAAAACGGAGAAGCCATAGAAAAAAAAAAAAAAAAAAAAAAAAAACACCTGATCTTCCAAAGCCGTTCTCCAGGGGTTCAAGCGAATAAACAAATTTTATGTTTATGAGGCCAAAAGGCGACAATCTACTACATGTATGTGAGCAAAAGTGAGGGTCTTTCCTTCCGTGGATTTAAACGTTGTAATTATGGAGGTTTGATGTGTTATGTGAGATTTTTCAACTGTCACGTACACATACTGAAACCACGGGATATTCTTAACTTTACGGAGAAACACATTCGAGCTGCGCCAAGTAAAAAGGGTTCTGTGAGCAATTGTACCTGGCGAAGACTCAAGTCAGTCCGTCCATACGCACAGTCTTATCAGTCATCGCTTAGCAATAAACGGATCCCTGGTGTTCTAGATTTTCTCTTTGTGTGGACGGGAAAGCAAAACACACTGGAATCTTCGCAGAGTGCACATGCTAAATGTGTCTCATTTCGTATGTCACGGCTCAGTCATTTAATGTCTTTTACGCCGTGAATTACACTTATCGCTAGTATACCGTGTTTATCACAACATGTGTGATTATTCAGCTTTCTTTAAAAAAAAAAAAAAAAGATTTAAATATATGTAAAGCAAACAGTGTAGAACCAGATCCAGCTCAGATAACGCAGTGCAATGCTTATGTACCATAATGCTTCCGGACAAATCCTATCTAAATTTAACCCATTTAGCACCAGAAACCCCAAAACGGGTACCCTGGCAAACAGTGCAGTTATGACTTTGGGCATAACTTTTGAACCTTTTTGAGATAGAGCCTTCAGATTTGGCATGCAGGGGGTCTCCTACTCATACATAAAAGGCCTTGACCTTCACTTGTAACGGGTACCCTGGCAAACAGTGCAGGCCCAGATCAGACGCCGCAAAACGCGGGAATATCAGCTTAGATTTCATTCATTGCAAGCTTTACATTACACCCCGTCCTTTTACCCATGTATCACAATTAAGAAGGTTGCGAATGGTCCATTACCTATAATAGGGGTGCCAAGTTTGTCCTTTAAGCGCTAAGTTTCACAAAAAACGTATTTACATTTTTAGCAAACAGTGTAGACACTGATTAAACGCCGCTTTCTGTGGCGTCTAATCTGGATCTATAGTGTTTGCCAATGTCCAAAAAAGAGGACCGCTAGGCATATATGGGGTAAGTGCTCTCTATATGTTTTATTCATACCGGACTTATACGGACATGACTGCTATCTGTGCTGATAATCAAGGGAACTAACGCGTACAACACAGAAAATAAATGGTTATCTCCCCAAGGCCTCATTGTTACCTAGGTGACATCCGAACGATTTTGCGGCATCAGTATGAAGTCTGAGGACCGCTTTATATGTATTTTATGGGTCACTGTTCTAATACATGAAAGTCGAGATAGTGTTGTAATGTAACTCCAACCCCCCCCCACCCCGACCCCCCCCCCCCTCGGAATTCGGGGCTTGAAGGAATAGATAGGCTGCATGGTGCTTCCACGCAGAGCTGAATCCGACCGTCACACGAATACGGGTAAACCGCTTAGAGGATCTAAGCCTGCCCAGGAAAAGCGGTGCGAGTCGACAAAAAAAAAAAAAAAAAAAAAAAGAGACTGAATAAAGAATAATTCACATAATGGAATATTAATTACAAATTTCAAATGTATCAATTATTACATCGAAGGCGTAACATAGCCTTTGTAATTGTTTACCGTAGTGACAATGCTGCCCGCTGATTGCGAAGGTAAACTGGAAATAGAAAAAAGGGGGTAGTGTATTTCATTTTCAAAAAGGACCAAATTATTTTCATTTTTATTTCACAAAATTTACATGGATGTGTTCACAATAAATTTGCAATTTTACTCCCGCTGGCACAGAAACGAAAAAACAATTTACAAAAACGTTATGAAAATAAATTCATCAGTTTTTGTCGCTGTATTCGGTAGTTTTACTATATATTCTATACATTTAGAGGGTGCTTCCAAATATACGTAAAAAGGACTAAAAAGTTGTTCATAAAATTGCATTAAAAATATATGTGGATATTCGAAAAAGAATGTAAAATCACGAGCCGCTTGCACAGAAAAGATATTCCTTAAAGTTTTTATTTTATGGGGGAATACTTATCAAGTTCCTATATAAATCTATGTATTAACTTAAACCAACAGCGGTTACCTGGATGTCCGTTAAAGTTCGACATGATCGACGTGGTTCTAACGAGTACCCAGAATATATATTTTAGAGCAGAAATAAGTCTCAAAATAAAGATTGTAACGTTGAAAAAAAGACGAAAAAAATACTATGAACAAGTGTGTTATTCAAAATATAGATTGTGGGTACACGTTAGAACCATCTCATCGAGGTGGTTCTAACGAGTACCAACAATCTATATTTTAGAGCAGAAATAAGAAAAAAAATGGTTTTCCCCTGTAAAACCCAGTTTTACTATATAAAATTGGGGTTCAAGGGGATCAAAATTATATAGGCGTGTTTTCGTGACGAATTGAGAGTCTTCATAAGCAATATTGTAGCCCGAAAATTGAAAAGTGAAACGATCAGAAACTGATAAATCTGATTCAAAATCCTCTCCAAAATATCACTTAACATGGAGTGGCAGCAGTAAACAAAACAGACCACTGGCAGCTTTTTCCCGAGCAGGTGGTATCGCAGAATATCAAAACGTAACTAAAAGCAATACCATACATAATGGGGGAAATAATCAGAATACACCAACATAACAATATGCAACACTGCTTCACCTAATGTATACGCGAGCAGAATCCATATTATGTCCTGCTCGATGTTTCATACTTGGGATCCATTGCAAAATATCTATTTTGTTTCTTACGATCGTCGACAAACGGCAGAATGGCCAAGTTTCACTGTCCTAATATTCCAGATTTTTGAATTTACTAATCGATCAATTGCCTATAAATACTCAGAAATTAGTTTTTAGCTTTGGAGAATAAAAATATCGATTCTTATTTACCAACGTGCACCATTCTATGGGGTAAACAGTGATCTGAATTTGAAATGTGAACGAATTGTACGTAAATTTCTATATTTTTGGACAAATATGTCAATATTGCATAACGAAAACGTCCAGCTTTCTAAATGTTTTTACGTAAATCAATTCAAATGTCAAGTTTTGAATACCGAACTGCCTATTAACGCGCCTATCAAATGATCTAAAATGTTACCGAAGGGAAATTGACCTCTCTGCCATTTAGTGTGATGAAATCGAGTCAGCACAGATTTGAGTCTCTATTTAAATGGGATAAAGTATCGTTTGATCAGCTTTGCACTTGAAATAATATTCAATTTCAAAATCATTTCCTTCTTCAGTGCGCGATTTCAACCTCTGTACTTTATATTGGAATTAATCATTAATTCACTGTTTAGGAGAAAAATACATCATGAAAACACGCCTATACAATTCTGACTTCCTTGAACCCCACTATTATATAGTAAAACTGGGGTTTGGTTTGAACATATTTATTCGAAAGAATAGTATTTTACAAATACAACACAGACATGATACACAATAAGCTTATTTAGTTCTACTCCTAAACTGGGGTTTTCTGGGGTAAACCTGATTTTCTTATTTCTGCTTACAATTTAGATTGTGGATTCTCGTTGGAACCGCCGTATCGATAAGGCGGTTCTAATGTGTACCCACAATCTATATTTTGAGCAGAAATTTGAAGAAAATATCACGTATTCATCTTAATACTTTCTTTACAATGAATTTGTGCAGGTGGGTTTTCTTATTGAACAATTGACGTAAAGTCAATGATTAGGAATCGATACAAATACCCCCACATCTCCCATTGGAGTCGCCACAAACATGAACTAACTAAACCCGAACGGAGAAACAACAACATCGCAAACACAAAGCCAGAAGGACAGTCACTTTCCCATAACATCACGAAAACACGCCTATATAATTTTGACCCCCTTGAACCCCACTTTTATATAGTAAAACTGGGGTTTCCCGGGGTATACCTTATTTTTCTTATTTCTGCTCTAAAACATAGATTGTGAGTACTCGTTAGAACCGCCTCGATGAGGCGGTTCTAACGAGTGTCCACAATCTATATTTTGAGCAGAAATAAGAAAAATATCACAATTTTTCATCATAAAATTTTCATTTTTTCGGCGATAAAGGTGGCAATGTGTTTGTATAGGCGTGTTTGCGCAACGAAATGGTCAAATGGCTATCCGAAATAAAAAGATTTATGCAATACATACATGTACATGCAACGACGAACTAGTAAACAGTAACAAGGGGTCAATGTAATGTTAATGGCATTAAAAAGAAAGACAAAACCATTTTTGCTCATAAACAGAGAGAGAAAAGGGGAGAAAATTCAGTGAAATCGCACGATAGAGTTCTGGAACTTAACCAACTAATATTGGTTACCTAAACTTCATAAAAGACCATACAAAGCACGGTTTATTGCAAATTTAAGCTCTTGGACCACCACTGAACTCTCAAAATTATTAAATTCATGTTTTACTGCCATCAAAAAACATGTGATAAAATATTGCGACAAAGTCTTCGAAGATCAGGTAGAAATCTGTTTTGGTCTATAAAAATTCTAATGAAGTTTTAAATAGATTGAAATCTAGGCGTTTTCGTGCTTCAAGTCTGTCTACTTACGATTTTTCCACCCTTTACACTACACTTCCTCATAATCTTATAAAAAATAATGATTTAATTGAATGGACATTTCATGGGGAAGACTCCCTCTATCTTGCATGCAATGTAAGAAATGCTTTTTTCACTTCTGAAGGGCATAACAATTATACTTTATGGTCATGCCAGCAAGTGTGTGAAGCTGTCACCTTTCTACTTGACAATATTTACATAAGATTTGGAACTTAGCTATTTAGACAAGTTGTGGGTATTTCGATGGGTACTACTTGCGCACCACTTGTGGCTGATCTGTTTTTGTTCTGTTATGAGAGAAATTTCATGATGTCCCTTTCTGCTGAAAACCAGTCTGAAATCATTGAAGCTTATAGCTCCACTTCTAGATATCTGGATGATTTATTAAATATTGATAATGCCTATTTGGATGGTTTGATCAGTCAAATTTACCCCCAGAACTTCAGTTGAATTGAGCAAATTCTTCTGATACCGAGGCCCCGTTTTTGGATTTACATCTATCCATTGTAGACGGGTTTGTATCTTGCAAAATTTATGATAAACGCGTTGATTTTGATTTTGAGATTGTAAATTTTCTTTTTTTTGGATGGTGATGTTCCTCGTGCGCCATCCTATGGCGTTTATCTATCGCAATTTATTCGATTTGCCAGAGTGTGTAGTCATGTAACTGACTTCAACACTCGTAATAAATTATCGAGGGCTAAACATCTTAATCAGGATTCTAAAAATTCAGTGTATTGCTATCCTGCTGCTGGTCATGTAATTACTGGCAATTTGAAAGTTATTCCTGATTCTATGATAAGGAATATAATTTCTAAAGGACCGAAATATCGGATTCCTTCTAAAATTGATTTCAGTAAATGTAGAGATGAAATCGCTGCTTCCTTGAATGAATTCGGTAATCGATGGTGTAAGCGAGAGTATGTTGAGCATAAAGCCCTTAAGGACTGGAAACTAAGCATTGTAAAACTTGTGAATAAACGCATTTCTTTCTATTCTCAAAATACTTACTTATTACCTCCTAAGCCTAAGACGTCTTTACGTCATCTTAAGCTAGGTATTCAAGAATTTCATAAGAAGTTTGTTTTGGCCCCTGCAGACAAGGCCGCTAACAATGTCGTCGTTGTGTGACGGCTCCACTATGTTAACACGCTTAAGCAGGAGCTTGGTGGTACTAAGACCTATGAACTTCAGCCTTTAGCTGAAGAGAGGGTTATAGTAGATAAACATTCATTCAGCCACCAAGTTTACTGTGTGTGTTACCGAAGGCCAAGACAAGCTTCATACGCTATACTGGCTACCAAAACTTCATAAAAGACCTTACAAAGCACGGTTTATTGCAAATTCTAGCTTTTGCACTACCACTGAACTTTCTAAATTATTAACTTCCTGTCTTACTGCTATTAAAACGCATGTGAATAAATATTGTGATAAAAAGTAGAAGTAAAACAAAGATCAGGAATTGATCATAATGGAAACCTAAACAAAGGAAGGCCATAAGGACAGTTACTTTCCCACAAAATGGCCATATGGCCATCCAAAACTAAAAGACACACGTGATACACACAGTAAGTAACAAACAACAACACAAAAAAATCGCCACAGAAGAGCCGACCCGGAACGGTCAGTGGAAGATTTCCACTGGGGGGCTTAAATCGATTTTACGTGGCCACAATCCTCGCCCTTACTTCCGTCGCGATTTAGACAAATAATTTGTTCAGTCCGCATGAAGGCCTCCTAACTCATCAGTGCAACATCTCCGTGAACACAGAAATCAAAGAACCACAGAGGTGAGACAACGGTGAGGACTCGACAGCAAGAAACCACTGAAATGCTGGAGCAAAAGAAAACCAACAGTTAGACTCCGATGAGCCCGACCAGAGACAGAGCATCAGGCACCAACCAACATTATCTCTCTAATTCTCAATAAGCCTTTACGTTGGAGCCGTCATAGAATCTGAGGCCTGACCCACCGGCGTGCAATTAAAGAGGGAAGCAAAGTTGCCAACCGTGATTGGGTTAACTACCATGCATGCAGTCTGTCGTATAATATCCATGTTGTACCCAATCTTTTTATATCGAAGAATGATTTTACGAAATTGGGTGCTGAAGTCATTGCGGTTATATATTTTTCTGAATTTATATACCAAGTCACCATAAAATTCAGGGTCCGATATACCTTGTTGCAGAAGAGATTTAAGTCCAATATTGAATTTTGAAATTAAATCAGAATGGCGTCTATAAAATTTTGAAAATGCTTTGCGTAGTTTATGGTACCGATAACCCTGATTAAGGAGCTTAGCCGTTAATAATTTATTACGAGTGTTGAAGTCAGTTACATGACTACACACTCTAGCAAATCGAATTAATTGCGAAATATAAACGCCATAGGATGGCGCACGAGGAACATCACCATCCAAAAAAGGGAAATTTACAATCTCAAAATCAAAGGCATCGCGTTTATCATAAATTTTGCACGAAACAAATCCATCTACAATAGATAGATGTATATCCAAAAACGGGGCCTCGGTATCAGAAGAATTTGCTTTATTTAACTGAAGTTCTAGGGGGTAAATCTGACTGGTCAAACCATCAAAATAGGTATTATCAATATTTAATAAATCATCTTAATATCTAGAAGTAGAGCTAAAAGCTTCAATAATTTCAGATTGGTTATCAATGGAAAGCGACAAAATGAAGTCTCTTTCATAACAAGAACAGATCAGCCACAAGAGGTGCGCAATAAGTACCCATCGGAATACCCACAGTTTGTCTAAATAACTTAGTACCGAATCTAATATAAATATTGTCAAGTAGAAAGGTGAGGGCATCACACACTTTCTGACATGACCAAAGTGTTTAATTCTTATGCTCTTTAGAAGTGAAAAATGCATTTCTGACATTACATGCAAGATAGAGAGAATCTTCTCTGTGAAAAGCCCATGTCTCCGTATGTTTGTATTGATTGTCTCGTATGGTTTTATTTTTTGGCTTGGTCATTTTGTGGGAATGGAACTGTCCTTTTTGCTTTCCGCTTGTGACGTTTTTATTATGGTTTAGTTATTTCATGTTCGTGTTTCTTTTCCTTTGAGTTTTCTGATGGGAGATGTTGGCCAGTTATATTAAATCCTGATCATTGCATCCACTTTTCTTTTTTAGCGTGATGTGACACCGGATCTTTCTTTTATCTCGGTGGCTTATATGGCTGTTTTTTATGGTGATGTTTCCTAAGTATATTTCCTTAATATGTTTAATCGTGCATTTATTTCCTGGACTATAGCCCAGTGTGAAGTACGGGAGACATTTTACTGCCACTTTAAGTTAGGTATGTAATGCAGCAGTCGCAGATAAGCACACACCACTCTTACTCGTTATTCAGACTTAACCCATCTTCTTTCTTATGAATGTTTTCATTGCTCTTAAAGGATCTCATTTTAGATTTTTATTTGCATCCCTATGAGAAATATTCACAGAAATACGTTTCATGTCATTAAAGAAACCATTACACAAAGCAATTTCATCTGATCTCAATTTCCTCACTTTAATAATAATGCCAAATTAGTGCTTTAAAGCTTGTTTAATCAAGCATATGATTTATCCCGAAAACAAGGCACGTTCTAAAGTAATCAGCTTTTTG
This sequence comes from Lucinisca nassula, assembly GCA_963580285.1. Classification (NCBI taxonomy): domain Eukaryota; kingdom Metazoa; phylum Mollusca; class Bivalvia; order Lucinida; family Lucinidae; genus Lucinisca; species Lucinisca nassula. The sequence goes on along the minus strand of OY757019.1, from coordinate 3,718,021 downwards.
CGACCTTGCGACTGCAGGATATCGAATAACTTCATATCGATTGTCAAGGTTTTGAACATTATATAATTTAATAAATATTCCAAAATTAGAACTTCCTATGAACTTAAATTGGACGTATTTTGAGAAAATCTGTGTTTGATATTAGCAAACAACAATTTTGCGAATAAGCCTGCACCTTACATCGAAAAAAAAACGCCTATTTAACTTTGACCCCCTTGAAAAATAGAAGTGGAGGCAATGATCAGGAATCGATACAATTAACCCACAGCTCCCATCAGAGACACCAAAGGGAAAGAAACACAAACGTGAAACAACAGACCCTAATGGAAACATCAACAGCAGAAAGCCAAATGGACAGTTACTTTCCCACTTGAACCCCACTTTTAAATAGTAAAACTTGGGAGTTTACAGGGGTATACCTCATTTTTCTTATTTCTGCTCTAAAATAAAGACTTTGGGTACTCGTTAGAACCGCCTCGATGAGGCGGTTCTAACGAGTACACATAATTTATATTTTTTGAACAGAAATAAGAAAAATATCACAAGTTTTCATCTAAAAAAAAATCGATTTTTCGGCGGTTCAGTTTACAAATCATTTATATAGCCCTTCTTTCGTAACGGTGTTCGCCTCTTAGTTTATCTAGCATCACACATCCGTGCAGCCGCCTTTAGTAGCTCAGTCGGATGCGCGTCTGACTTGTATTCAGGAGGACGCGGGTTCGACACCTTCCGGGGTCGGCAACATTATTTCATGGAAACTAATCATGAAATTTTTCTTCGGTCATTCTCTCCCTTCCGCTGATTGTCAGTTGTCAGTTTCTGGCGAAAGAATGTGCACTGTACTGGATAACCGCTTACGTATAAGCATGCCCAGGAAAAGTGTGGATAGGGAAACTGACGGGCTCAAAAATGACCTAAGATAGTGTTGACTGGGTCGTTAAACTCAAATACAAACAAACAAACAAAACATCCGTGTAACACAGTGCATTCTTGTTATTTGATAGCTTGTGAATGCTCGTTAGCACCGCCTAATTGAGGAGGTTCTAACGAGTATTCACAACATATTTCTTGAAGCAAAAGTAAGAAAAGAATGTACAGCCCTGAAATCCCCGGCGCCTTTTGCAGAAGTCAAACCACAAAACGCTTACGTATTTGGATGACATTGTTTTTTTTTTTTTTTTTTTTTTTTTTTTTTTGCTTTAATGAAGGCACTTTTAGAAGGCATATTTAAGAAATAAATGAAATCGTTTATTGTAGTCTGAATAAAATCGGATCACGACCGATGTTATCCATACTTCATAGAAATTAAATTGTGTTTGTTTGATTCAAGGTTTAACGTCCCAGTCAACACCGTACAGGTAATTTTGGAGACGTACCTTCTAATTTTGTCGGACGTTTACCCGACATTGAGGTGAAATGAAATCTCAAGCACTGTCGCCCAATGAAACCAATAGGTTTTATAAGCATGGAAGGGCCGACTCGCACCGCTTTGCCTGTGCAGGCTTAGATCCTCTGAGCGGTTTACCAGTACTCATGTGCGGTTGGTTTCAGCTCTGCGTGGAAGCCTCATGCAGCCTATATATTTCTTCAAGCCCCATTGGGCGGAGGCCGCATGGGAATTAAATAAATTAGAGTAAAATTCCTATATTAGGACCACCTTAGGGACTGTCCCAAAGGTGGTCTCTCACTAGAGGACCCTTATTTTTTTTTTTTTTTTTTTTTTTTATTTTTTATTTTTTTTTTTGGTTTGGGTTTTACGGCCCTTTCAAGATTATTTCACTCATATCGTGCCGATCGTTAATCAGAGGTGGGCGAAAACCGGAGTACCCGGAGAAAAACCACCTGACCTTCCGTTGCAGAACTTGGCGTCTCACATGTGACCCGAGCGAGTTTCGAACCACACCGGTGAGAGACCTAATGATCAAGAGTCAGCGCTCTTAACCACTAGAGGACCCTTATTGTAGCAAACAGGAAAAACAGCAGCTGAACGCTTTTCAATACGCGTTTAAAAGCAAAAAATATCTGAATTTTATCTGGTCTTAATCGCGGAATTTTACCTTACCTTCTTTACATTTATTTACATTGTTTCCAGCCATTTTGTGACGACACGCAGTTTTTCTATTAATAGCGAAAGTGCGTCGTTGACGTCATTACTTCGCAGTCGTCCATATTGTGGAGAACCTTGGTATATTTTGACGTCACTTAATGATCGTGTGATGCCGTGTGGGTCAATGCATTAATTGAGATATCAACAATATGTCACCGCTATAGTTAATTATAGGAGGTTTCTATAAATGCACTGAAAATGTAAATATTTCCATTTAAACCATATCGTCATGCAAACACTTTGACCCCAGCCCCTAAAATATCTATTTTATATAGTTTTGCTTGTTTGATTTGAGGTTTAACGTCTCCGTCAACGCTGTAAAGGTCATTTTGGAGACGTTTGCTTCCAATTTTGTTGGACTTTTACCCGACATTGAGATGAAATGACATCTCAAGCGCTGTCGCCCAATGAAACCAATAGGGTTAATAAGCATGGACGGGCCGACTCGCACCGCTTTGCCTGGGCAGGCTTAGATCCTCTAAGCTGTTTACCAGTACTCGTGTGCGGGTCGGTTTCTACTCTGCGTGGAAGCAACATGCAGCCCATCTATTTCTTCAAGCCCCGATGGACGGGGGCCTTCTTTTATATAGTAAAACTGGGGTTTACAGGGTAAACATAGTTTTTTTTTCTTATTTCTCATCGAAACATAGATTGTGGACACTTGTAAGTATCACATCACCGACGCTGATCTGTCGAGCAACCACAACCTATGTTTTGGGCAGATATATGACAACTATCAGAAATTTCTGTCTGAGTTCATTTTTTGTGAAGAAGTTTAAGTAAATGTAAATAGGCGTGTTTTCGTAATGAAAAGCTATCTTTACAATGTGACTTTTTTTTGGTTTTGCATTTTTTATTTTACAATGGGAGACAAACACAACTCATCCTCGCGACTTGCGGCAAAGTAAAACACAAACCATCCTGATCACGATGATCTCACCTTAGGTTTGTTGTTCGCGAATGATAGGAAAAAGAAGTGAAGGCAATGATTAAGAATCGCCACAATTAACCCAAAAATCCCATCAGAGACACCAAAGGGAAAGAAACAGAAACATGAAATAACTAGAACCTGACGGAAATATCAATAGCGGAAAGCCAAAAGGACAGATACTTCCCCACAAAATGGCCAACTGGCTATCAAAAAAAAAACAAAAAAAAACAAAAAAAACAACAAAGCGATACATAGACAAACCATAACAAAAATACATAATTTCACTGGGTGTGTGTGTGTGTGTGTGTGTAGGGGGGAGGGGGGCTTGGATCGCTTTTACGCAGCCGCAATCCTCGCCATTGATTCCGTCGTGATTTTGACAAATAATTTGTTCAGTCCGCATGAAGGCTTCATGCGGACAGAACAAATTATGTGTCTAAATCGCGACGGAAGTAAGGGCGAGGATTGTGGCCACCTAAAATCGCTTTAAGCCCCCCAGTGGAATTCGTTTCCGCTGATCGTTCCAAGGCGGTTCTTCTGTCGCGGTTTATTTTTGTTATGGTTTGTCTTTGGGTGTTTGTGTCGCTTATATTATTTTATTTTGGATAGACTATTGGCCATTTTGTGGGGAAGTAACTGTCCTTTTGGCTTTCCGCTATTGATGTTTCCATTAGGTCTGTTGTTTCTTGTTTGTGTTTCTTTCCCTCTGGTGTCTCTGATGGGAGGTGTGGGTTGATTGTATCGATTCCTGATCATTGCCTCCACTTCTATTTTCCTAACTCATCAGTGCAACATCTCCGAAAAAAAACAAAAAAAAAAAAAAAAAAGAGATAAAAAACGGTGAGGACTCCACAGCAAGAAACCACAAAAATGCTGAAGCAAAATAAAACGAACATTTAGACTCCGGCAGGTTTGAACAGCCTTCACTTCTATTCTACACAGCTCGGTTTACACATGAAAATATGCTCTATAAAAGGCTGTCCTTTTGGAAGGAAGCAAGGAATACACCCAAGAACTGAAAAGTATGGAGGGTACATATTTTCTTGACCTGACTAGTTTCTGCCAATTAGACCTCATCGGTGTCCCTCAATAATTTTCAAAGGGCGACGTTTGCAGCCGCGTAAAATCGATTTAAGCCCCCCCCCCCCCCCCCACACACACACACATCCAGTGGAATTCGTTTCACTGACCGTTCCAAGATCCAAAGGGGTTCTTCCGTCGCGGTTTATTTTTTATATGGTTTGGCTTTGAGTGTATATATCAGTTATATTTTTGTCTTGGATAGCCAATAGGCCATATTGGCTTTCCGCTTTTGATGTTTCCATTCTGGTCTAGTTATTTCATGTTGGTTTTCTTTCCCTTTTTGGTGTCACTTATGGGAGCCGTGTGTTAATTGTATCGATTTCTGATCATTGCCTCCACTTCTATTAAGTCCAGCTTTGCATTTGGAAACTAAATCTGAATGACATCTATGAAATAGAAGTGAATGCAATGATAAGGAGTCGATACAATTACCCCACACCTACCATCGGAGACACCAAAGAGGAAAAAAAACACAAATATGAAATAACTTAACCGTAATGGAATCATCAATATCGGAAAGCTTAAATGACACTTACGTTTCCACAAAATGGCCAATTGGCTATTCAAAACAAAAACAGATATAAGCTATACGCAGAAAAATATAACATCTTAAATATATCAAAACAAAAACAGATACAATACAGATGATTTACTCGCTTCTCCAAACGCTTATGCATCATTCTTTCGATAGCAAATCCAATCAACACTATATCTAGGACTGGACAACAACAAAACCGGTAAACAACAAGTATATAAATTCGGATGCCATATAACAGATTATTTGAGATACAGCCAAAACGAGAGTATTTTGCAGATTCTTTTATTGTCAAACGATAAGGCTTTCAGAAGACTGCGGTTCTGACCTTAGTTACACGATGGTTTGCTTTATTAATATACATTTTATGAATGGTTTGTCTTAAAGAAAGAAAAATCTACAATCTGCAAGTTTGCAAACGTGTATTAGATACCATATTTTATTATTATTAATGTTATTATTATTATTATTTATCTACAATTATGATATGGATAAAGAGTGATATGGACCCAAGGAGGATCGTCTACCAAAGCCAAACAGCTGTAGCAAACGAAAGTAAAACATGACAACACTATACCTAAATTACCAAGTATCACATGCCAAATTCTTATTAATGTATGTTGCATCTCATTGTCCATACTTAATCCGGAGTTGCTTTGCAGCCGCACGCCCTGAATTGTCTAAAGCTCGATTGCACTTAAAACCTTTACAGACTTATTCTGCATAGCTTAGTACCGAGCATAACCACGAGAAAAGGGCGCTTATCACATAAGTGATCAGCCAAGGCCCAGTCGAACATGAACAGGCAACAAGTAGGGCTAGATGCGTCAATTATTGCACGATTCTTCATCTTCTTTATAACCACAGTCAAACTTCAATAACTTGAATTCCTTGGCATTCCGAAACAATAACTTGAGTTCCTTGGCATTCCGCCTATACAAATACATTGCAAATGTTACCGCCGAAAACGCGAAAATTTTAAGATGAAAATTTGTGAGATTTTTTTCTTATTTCTGCTGTAAAATGTAGATTGTGGGTACTCTTAGAACCGCCTCGATGGATATTTTCTTATTTCTGCTCAAAATATATATTTTGGGTACTCGTTAGAACCGACTCATAGAGGCGGTTCTAACGAGAACCCACAATTTATATCTAAGAGCAGAGTTGTGAAGGTTCTATCGAGTACCCACAATCAATATTTGAGCGGAAATAACAAAAATAATGTTTACCCCGGTATACCCCAGTTTTACTATATAAAATTGGGGTTCAAGGGAGTCAGAATTACATAAAAATCATGGGACCATGAAAATCTGTTCGAAACTGGGATAGTTCGAACTACAGAGGGTTAATCATGGCGCAAAGTCTAGAGGCAAACTGAGGATCTTTTAGTGTATCTTTTCTTTTATAAAGTAAGGGTATGCTATGTATACTTATTAGAATCGGCTCATTGAGGCGATTCTAATGAGTACACAAAGCATAGCTTTTGCACCACAAAACCAGAAATGATCCTAAATTATCCTTATTATATCTTGAACTTTACGATAAATTCTACACGGGCTCAAGAACGAATTCGAATAAATCATGGTATACAAGCGTTACGAGTTTTCAGTGTTCGAGTTATCAAGTTTCACTGTACGTGTCTGTGACCGGCACAGGCTCTGGCGAGGCTACGCATACGCGCTGCTCAATACGAAAACACGCCTATACAAACACATTGCTACCTTAATCGCCGAAAAAATTAAAATTTCATGATGAAAAATTGTGATATTTTTCTTATTACTGCTCAAAATATAGATTGTGGGTACTCGTTAGAACCGCCTCGACGAGGCGGTTCTAACGAGTATCCACAATCTATATTTTAGAGCAGAAATAAGAAAAATAAGGTTTACCCCTGTAAACCCCAGTTTCACTATATAAAAGTGGGGTTCAAGGTGTCAAAATTATATAGGCGGGTTTTCGTAATGTGCGCACAAACTTTACGAAATCAAAACATCACAAGCAGTAAGCCAAAAGGACAGTTTCTTTCCCACAAAGTGTCTAAATAGCTATCCAAAATGAAAAAGAGTGTTAAATATCTGAGGGTCACTGATGAGGCCTAATTGGCCGAAACTAGCTAGTCTGGCCCAGAAAAAAATGTACACTCCATATTTTTCAGTTCTGTGGTGTATTCCTTGCTTCCAAAGGATAACCCTTTTATAGAACATATTTGATTTCACTACAGCTGGTGTGTGGGAATGTGTGGCGGTGGTAAAACGTCTCCCTGCCCTACATCATAGTGTAGATTATATTTTCTTGTCCTTTGGGATCATTGATTCCATTGTGGAATTTTGAAAATATCTGAGGGTCACTGATGAGGCCTTATTGGCCGAAACTAGCTAGTCTGGCCCAGAAAAATGTACACTCCATATTGTTCAGTTCTGTGGTGTATTCCTTGCTTCCAAAGGATAACCCTTTTATAGAACATATTACAATAAACACATGTAAAGACAAACAATGTGAATAACAAACCTAAACAGAAGTAAGTATGCTTATTAAAGGTATAGTTAAATACCCCGACCGGCTCGACATAACGTAAGTAGTAACGAAAGGGTCGTTGAACTCCAGACAAAAGAAAAAACACACAGAAAAAAACGCGTCTCGTCGTGTTATTTTACAGCACAGGAGCATTTGAAAATGCCTAATGCCATTTTGACATGTGTCGAATTATTTGTAGTTTATACGGCATAGATAATATGCATGTACTAACCAATGTTTTCTGTCTGGTAACAAACCGAAAACGCGCATATATTATTTCGACCCCCTTAAATCCCACTTTTATGTGCCATAACTGGGGTTTACAGGGGTAAACCTCATTTTTCTTATTTCTACTCCAAAATATAGATTGTCGGTATGAGGCGGTTCTAACGAGTACCCAAAATCCATATTTTAGCAGAAATAAGAAAAAAAAAAATATCACAATTGTTCATCTTAAAATGTTAGTTTTTTTCGGCGGTAAAGTTTACAATGTATTTGCATAGGAGTGTTTTCGTTATGTTTCTGTCATGTACTAATCAGTGTTTTCTGTCTGGTAACAAAACATAAAACTCATTCGTATGATCCCAAACCAATCGTCTTGCACAAATAAAGACAGTAATAAAGTGAGGTCGTTAAAATGGATTGTTAATTTTTCATATAATGTCGCTGTTATGTAGTGGAATAAAGACATATCATACAAATCACATATTGGCACCCGCCCATCGGGACTTGAAGATGGGCTGCATTGTGCTTCTAAGCAGAGCAGAAACCGACCGTAACGAGTACTGTTGAACTGCTTAGAGAATCTAAGCCTGCCCAAGCAAAGCGGTGCGAGCCGGTCCGTCCATGCTTATAAACCCTGATGGGCGACAGGGCTTGAGATGTCCTTTCACCACAATGTCGGGTAAAATCCCACAAAATTGGAAGCAACATCTCCAAAATGACCTAAATAGTGTTGACGAGGACTTTAAACCCCAATTCAAACAAACAAAACAAACAAACAAATTATATGACCACCCGTGTATTAAAATTGTAACTGACGCGCAACGTCATGGCGCGGTCTGTGGTAAGCCTATGATTTGTATTGAATTTCTTTTGAACGCTTTCGGCAATGAAATACACAAAGTTTTACACGAGTGGTCATTTCATATGAAAATGATAAAACTCGCCAGAGGCTCGTTATATAAACCTCATATGAAACTCCACTCGTGTAAGATCTATAAACACTCGGACTAGAAAAAAGTATCGACCCCGTTACAATGGCCGGCAATTAGAAATAACCCCTCCCACCCCAGTGGAATTCGTTTCACTGACCGTTCCAAGGAGGTTCTTCTGTCGTGGTTTATTTTTGTTATGGTCAATTGAGTGTGTGTATCGCTTATATAATTTTGGTTTGGATAGCCAACTATTTAGTGTACATGTAACTGTCGCCTTGGTTTTCCGCTATTGATGTTTCCATTGGGTCTAGTTATTTCATGTCTGTGTTTCTTTCCCTTTGGTTTCACTGATGGGAGGTTTTGGTTTATTGTATCGATTCCTGATCATTGCCTTCACTTCTATTTTTCAGTTTCATTCATTCGCTGATAATAAATGTATATATTAACAAGCTCAGTGATACTGCAGAATGAAAAACTATAGCGAACTATTGCGACGTAAAGTGTTCAAACTTTAATGAATACATAGTCTCACGGAACGTCAGTGACGTCAAAATTAGGTATAGTTCGCTCGAATATGATTGGGCGATGGCGACGTTATGGCACCAACAATGCAATTCCGCTGTCGATAGGAGCAATGTTTGCACATGCTTTCATGTTCCAGTTTCAGCACACAAGCCAGAACTTTTCGACAAATAATGGACAGAAAAAGCTGTAACTATCAATACTAATTGTGATTTCTCTAACATTTATTGACATATTAACATCATATCGCGACCAAGGTTTAAGTGAACCCCTACTCGTGTATGTTGACCTTTGAGGTTTGATTTATCATTATTTTGTAGGAAACTGAATTGGAACTAAGGTTGAGGATTTTACCCATTTGGTACAAGAAACCCCAAAACGGGTACCCTGGCAAACACTGCAGGCCCAGATCAGAGGCCGTAAAATATGGCGTCTGATCAGGGCCTCCACTGTTTGCTAAAAGTTCAGTTATTTTCCAAATAGATTTTGAAGAAAACACAACCTGGCAACCCTTAATTTTGAAATGAACTCCTGCTATATATAAGGAGGAAGATTCCATTTGGTACAAAAAAGTTTAATATATTTCAGCAGAATCTTGCGTTGAAAACCCCGTCAAATGAAGTTTTATGGTACCGTTCCGCATTAGTGTCTTTTAAGTTTATTTATTGGAGTTTCGTGTTGGTACTCGTCTTCCTTTAGCGCTTTCTGTCACATATTCCTTTCGGTGATTATGGATGACTGAGTTCAATGTTTTTTATACCCTTCCTTTTTTCACATGTCAGGGTCTGTTATCGCCAGTGAGCTCGCCCGAGCGATAAAGAGCATTCTTTTCACATCTCCGAAACGGCTTCTTTTCTGGTGAAAACCATGGATTTTTGTTTTATTATTTGACTGCAAACATAGGTTGTGGGTGCTCGTTAGAACCACCTCATTGATGCGGTTCTAACGAGTACATGTACCCTAGAAGACTCCATGGTTTAGTGGTTACGCTACTCGCATTGTAAACCAGGGATCGCAGGATCGATCCCGGGTTTCTCCAGACTTTCGGATGAGTCTTTAAACCGAGGTCCCGTCTCCGTATGACTTTAGCTGTTGGTGGGACGTAAACCTCAAACACTCACTCACTCACTCCAACGAGTACTCACAATCTATGTCTTCTTGCAGAAAAACAGAAAATTATGTATATCCCCTGTAAACCCCAGTTTTGTCCTATATAAAGTGGGGTTAAGAGTGGTCTTCATTACACGGATCGAGATGTAAAATGGCGTCTTTCATGATACCAGTGGAACTAGTATGTTTTAAGAGAATCAAACATAAGTAGGCATGTATCTTTGTATTAAACGAGTTGAGGATTGTATCCCTTTTCCTCAAAGAGTTTAAAAAATTAAAAAAAATTCAATTACTACATGAACACTAATGTAAGTTTCTATTTATCATGTGACATTTAAAGTGCATTCTTTTCACGATATTTTGATAAAAATGTCAGCAGTATTCCACCATTAGTAAACTTAACGTCATTCAGAAGGTCGTACATGTAACATTACGGGGTGTATCTAACTAATTTGCATATTTATCACATGACGTTGCGTCGTCAGAGAGTGTAACAACGCCATGTAATAAATTAGGTAATCCACTAGTGGATTAAATATGCAAATTAGTTAGATACGCTCAGTAACGTTTCATTTACGATGTCATTAATAACTTTGCGTTTACTAATGGCGGAATATTGACATTTTATAAAGCAATCATGAATAAAATGCGTTTTAAATGTCATATGATAAACAGAATCTTGCATTCGTGCTCATGTATTATTGAATTTATTAAACTCGTTGTGGAAAAGGGATAAAATGCTCGGCAAAGCCACGCATTTTATCCATTTTCATCAACTCGTTTAATAAATTCATTTCACTCGTTGAGGAAAAGGGATAAAATGCTCGGCAAAGCCCCGCATTTTATCCATTTTCATCAACTCGTTTAATAAATTCAATAATTTATACATGAACATCCATGCAATATCCTCTATTTTAATCCACAAGTAGATTACCGAATTTATTACATACACGACGCCATATGATAAAATGTTTAATATGTTTTCTTATACCTAGACCAATTATTAAACGAGTTGAGGAAAATGGATAAAATGCGAGGCTTTGCCGAGCATTTTATCCCTTTTCCCAACGAGTTTAATGAATTCAATAATCAATTTATAACAAGGAAAATAATGAATACTCCAGTAAAACATTTTATATAAAATGGGGGTTTAGATGTACTCAGTACACGGATTTGTTAACCTTTTGAACATACCTTTTATTATATTGTTAATATTTTGTTGTCATTTAACAAGGTCCCATTAATATGTCACAAACAATAAGCAATTAGACCTTACCAAAAGCTATATTTGTATTCGCAAATGGGTCTAGACGTGTATGGTTTTAGTTCTTTCGTCTTGAACACCAGACAGATATTAATCAGGATACATATAATTGGCTGTTTCATGTAAGCTAGCATACAAAAGAAAAAGTGGAACTGCTGTTCTCTTTCATATTTTTTTTTTCTTTTTAAAAAGAAGTGAAGGCAATGATTAAGTCTACAAACCAAATGAGTTCAGGTAATGTAGCGTACACACGTTACCGGTGAGGTCCGGTGAACTTCTTTGGGCATTCCAGTTAGAGCGAGACGTAATTTTTAGATAAAGTGAGTTTTTTTTTTGTTTTTTTTTTTTTTCGCCTGATGTAGCCCTTATTATTTGAGCCTGATTATGACATATCTTCAAGAAGACTTTTCGACCAGCCTGATCTGAATCTTCGCTGTTCACATGAGGTTTGGTGACATCTGCACTATCAAAAGATAGATGCATGTGAGCAAATATTCTGGTATGAGTGGGTGGATTTACGTGCTAATCCGTATCTTTGTTGACCGCACAGACTTCCTTGTATGTTTTTCAGCCGTCCGGCAAGAGATCTTAGGGATCTTTATTACATCCCAATTCTTTGTGATGTAATATGTTCTATTATTTGTTATGGCAATGCATCATTCTATGACAGTGCCTTCATAACTGTTGTTTTCAACTACAAAGGAAGTGTCAGTTTTTACGTCATATATGATGGACGACGCTTGACCTCGTGTCTAACACGTCTCTTATATAACTGCCCCTGTGCAATTGTGTATTGCTACTGAAAGACGTAATGCTTTTCATCACCATAATGATTGTTAAGCGTTGTGCATGAGCCGCGTCAAGCTGAAGTATTCCATCTGGTATGTGTTCACCTCGTCTACCGTGGTGGGTCATTTGTGGTTGCGTAGATGCTTTCTTCTGTCGCGGTTTATTTTTGTTATGGTTTGTCTTTGGGTGTTTGTGTCGCTTATGTTGTTTTATTTTGGATAGCCTTTTGGCCATTTTGTGGGAAAGTAACTGTCCTTTTGGCTTTCCGCTGTTGGTGTTTCCGTTGGGGTCTGTTGCTTTATGTTTGTGTTTCTTTCCCTTCTTTGTCTCTGATGGGAGCTGTGGGTTAATTGCATCGATTCCTGATCATTGCCTCTACTTCTATTCTGACTTTATGCAATTAGGGAAAGTGTACGTTTCTGTTTCTTGTGCATCAGATTAACAAGTCCATGTAATGAATACCCTCTAAGTAAGACCCACGTTATATACAGGAACTTAGGGTAATGTAGTCATCATTGTGTGCAGTAAAATTCCGCTAATAAGACCACCAAAAAGGGAGACTAGTTCTGCTTTAAAATGCTTATTTAGGAAGTTTGTTATTCTTTCTTTGCGTTTTCTGCATAGAGTGTCCTCTGGTCAAAAACCACCTTTGGGACTGTTCAAAAGTGGTCTTAAAGACCACTTTTGAACAGTCCCAAAGTGGTCTTTAAGACCACTTTTGAACAGTCCCAAAGGTGGTCTTAATATGGGAATTTTACTGTAGTTTGTATTTCCTTGTCCTTTGGGGTAATTGATTCCATTGAATTTTGAAAATCATTTCCGGGTCACTGTTGAGGCCTAATTGGCCTAAATTAGCTGTCTGGCCAAGAAATACTTGGTCACTCATACTTTTCAGATCTGCTGTATATTCATTGATTCCGACGGATAACCCTTTTATAGAACATATTTACGGGGATTTTCACGATTTTCCTTTTCTTTTTTCATTTCTGCTTTAAAATATAGACTGTGGGTACACGTACTCGTTAGAACCGCCACATCGAGTTCCCATAATCTATGCAGGGATACAAAACATTTGAGTTTAATCTGAAAATGTTCATTAAACCTAAAATCTTCAGCAGTCTCTGTTGCAAAGGCATAATGCAGTATTTGTTTTTATTTATTTATTTATGAATTTAATTAATTAATTATTTATCTATGTGCCGAATAACAATGCACAATTCACAAATGCAAGTCATTTACTGCAACCTTTCAAATGAATTAGCGAAAATAAAAACAAATAAACAGCCATGATAAAATGTATTATAGTACGAACATTTAGCGACAACTGAAGTCAGTTGACATACTCCCGGTGCCTATTCATAGTCTTCAAATACGCGGGTCGTTTTGTGACATAACTTGATCAAATCCATCGAATTAAATGTAACCAAACAGCCAAGAAATGTGCAAGGCGAAGTGGGGTATGCAGTTGGCAAACGATTATTTTCATTATTTTTCCTAAAACCATTATTGTAGGCATACGTAGAAAACATTTCACCATGCCTCTCTCATCGGCACATAGAATCTGTGTTGTAAAACATTAAACTTTCTGTTTTAAGTCTTCTGGACACCGAGGCGAATAAATTCTACGATAGTTCTCATCAGTTATATGATGCGGCTCTCTTAACTAGAGGCTACACTCAGCATACTCTCCGTCCTTACATTGATTCTGAAATTAATCATAAACACCATTTCTTCAAATTACCCTTATTAATAAGGGTATGGATTTTATAGATTTGCCCGGTGTCTTCCGTGAGAGATCGGTGCCTTCTTCCATTCCTGCTTATTTTCAAAATACTGAAACACCTATAATTTGCTATAAATATAACAATTAAAATAAAAATCAAAAATGAGTTCCTTTAAGAGCAATGAAAACATTCATAAGAAAGAAGATGGGTCATTCTACGTAGTTTCGGCTAATAAAGCCTCATCAGTGACCCTTAGATCAGTGAACAGTGAACAGTGAACCTGTTAGATCTATCATTTTTAATTTCAATAAACTTGTTTCAGATCTTGATATTGATACTAATACTCCTGATTCATTTGATTGTAAAAACTCAAAGTATTGCTATCCTGCTGCTGGTCGGTCATGTAATTACTGGCAATTTGAAAATTATTCCTGATTCTATGATAAGGAATATAATTTCTAAAGGACCGAAATATCGGTTTCCTTCTAAAATTGATTTCAGTAAATGTGGAGATGAAATCGCTGCTTCCTTGAATGAATTCGGTAATCGATGGTGTAAGCGAGAGTATGTTGAGCATAAAGCCTTTAAGGACTGGAAACTTAGCATTTTAAAACTAGTGAATAAACGCATTTCTTTCTATTCTCAAAATACTAACTTATTACCTCCTAAGCCCAAGACGCCTTTACGTCATCTTAAACTAGGTATTCATGAATTTCATAAGAAGTTTGTTTTGGCCCCTGCAGACAAGGCCGCTAACAACGTCGTCGTTGTGTGACGGCTCCACTATGTTAACACGCTTAAGCAGGAGCTTGGTGGTACTAAGGCCTATGAACTTCAGCCTTTAGCTGAAGAGAGAGCTATAGTAGATAAACATGTTTGTCTTTCAGCCACCAAGTTTGCTGTGTGTGTTAACGAAGGCCAAGACAAGCTTCCTACGCTATACTGGTTACCAAAACTTCATAAAAAACCTTACAAAGCACGGTTTATTGCAAATTCTAGCTCTTGCACTACCACTGAACTTTCTAAATTATTAACTTCCTGTCTTACTGCTATTAAAACGCATGTAATTAAATATTGTGATAAAGTCTTTGAAAGATCAGGAAGAAATCTGTTTTGGTCTATAAAAAATTCGAATGAGGTTTTAAATAAATTGAAATCTAGACATTTTCGTGCTTCTAGTCTGTCTACCTGCGATTTTTCCACTCTTTACACTACACTTCCTCATAATCTTATAAAAGAAAAGCTTAATGATTTAATTGAATGGGCTTTTCACAGAGAAGATTCTCTCTATCTTGCATGTAATGTCAGAAATGCATTTTTCACTTCTAAAGAGCATAAGAATTATACACTTTGTTCATGTCAGAAAGTGTGTGATGCCCTCACCTTTCTACTTGACAATATTTATATTAGATTCGGTACTAAGTTATTTAGACAAATTGTGGGTATTCCGATGGGTACTAATTGCGCACCTCTTGTGGCTGATCTGTTCTTGTATTGTTATGAAAGAGACTTCATTTTGTCGCTTTCCATTGATAACCAATCTGAAATTATTGAAGCTTTTAGCTCTACTTCTAGATATTTAGATGATTTATTAAATATTGATAATACCTATTTTGATGGTTTGATCAGTCAGATTTACCCCCTAGAACTTCAGTTAAATAAAGCAAATTCTTCTGATACCGAGGCCCCGTTTTTGGATTTACATCTATCTATTGTAGATGGATTTGTTTCGTGCAAAATTTATGATAAACGCGATGACTTTGATTTTGAGATTGTAAATTTTCCCTTTTTGGATGGTGATGTACCTCGTGCGCCATCCTATGGCGTTTATATTTCGCAATTAATTCGATTTGCTAGAGTGTGTAGTCATGTAACCGACTTCAACACTCGTAATAAATTATTAACGGCTAAACTCCTTAATCAGGGTTATCGGTATCATAAACTACGCAAAGCCTTTTCAAAATTTTGTAGACGCCATTCTGATTTAATTTCAAAATTCAATATTGGACTTAAATCTCTTCTGCAGCGGGGTCTATCGGAGCCCGAAGTTTATGGTGACTTAATATAAAAACAGAAAAATATATAACCGCAATGACTTCAGCACCCAATTTCGTAAAATCATACGTCGATATAAAAAGATTGGGTACAACATGGATATTGTGCGACAGACTGCATGCATGGTAGTTAACCCAATCACGGTTGGCAACTTTGCTTCCCTCTTTAATTGTACGCCGGTGGGTCAGGCCTCAGATTCTATGACGGCTCCAACGTAAAGGCTTATTGAAAATTAGAGAGATAATGTTGGTTGGTGCCTGATGCTCTGTCTCTGGTCGGGCTCAACAGAGTCTAACTGTTGGTTTTCTTTTGCTCCAGCATTTCAGTGGTTTCTTGCAGTCGAGTCCTCACCGTTGTCTCACCTCTGTGGTTCTTTGATTTTTGTGTTCACGGAGATGTTGCACTGATGAGTTAGGAGGCCTTCATGCGGACTGAACAAATTATTTATCTAAATCGCGACGGAAGTAAGGGCGAGGATTGTGGCCACGTAAAATCGATTTAAGCCCCCCAGTGGAAATCTTCCACTGACCGTTCCAAGGCGGCTCTTCTGTGGCGATTTATTTATGTTGTTGTTTGTTACTTACTATGTGTATCACTTGTGTCTTTTAATTTTGGATGGCCATATGGCCATTTTGTGGGAAAGTAATTGTCCTTATGGCCTTCCTTTGTTTAGGTTTCCATTATGGTCTGGTCGCTTAATGTTTGTATTTCTTTCCCTTTGGTGTCTTTTATGGATGGAGTAAGTTAATTGCATCAATTCCTGATCTTTGTTTTACTTCTACTTTAGAACTTCTGTAAAGCACGAAAATTATACATTTTGGTCATGTCAGAAAGTATGTGAAGCTCTCACCTTTCTGCCGGACAATATTTACATAATATTTGTAACTAAGTTTGTGAGACAAATGTGGTAATACCGATGGGTACTAATTGCGCACCCCTTGTAGCTGATTTTTTTATTTTGAAAAAGACTCCGTGATGTCCCTTTGCAAACCAATCTGAAATCATTGAAGCCTTTAGCTCGACTTCTAGATATTGGGATGATTACATATTGTCAATACCTATTTCGATGGTTTGATCAGTCAAATACACGCCCCATGAGGAGAAGAACTCTATAAGTAATTTACGCTTTCGTTCTAATCCTATATTGCTTGTATGTCAAATTTGTAACCATGTTATTGGATGAATTTTGTAATAAATATATTTAAACCAAATACACGCCCCCGACACCCCACCCCCCCCCCACATCAACTTCAGTTGAATAAAGCAAATTCTGCTGAAGCTCCGTTTTTGGATTTACATCTATCTGTTGTAGATTGGTTTGTTTCATCCAAAACGTATGATAAACGCGATTATTTTGATTTGGGGATTGTAAATTTCCTTTTCTGTTTCTTGGATGGTGATGTTTCTCATGCGGCATCCTATGGCGTTTATATTTCACAGAGTGTATAGCCGTGTATTGACGTCAACACTCGCAGTAAATTGTTAACTGCTAATCGTCTTACATGTAATCAGACTTATCGTTATCATGAACTACGCTAAACGGAAGCTCGTTAGAACCGTCTCATTCGGGTGCTCGTTAGAACCGCCTCATTTAGGCGGTTCTAACGAGTACCCTTAACCTATGCCTTGGAGCAGAAATGAGGAAACTAATGTTTTCCCCTGCAAACACCCCTTTCTTCTATATATATATAGTGGGGTGTAGAGGGATGTTCATTACACGGACTTATTACCGTGATGAAATGTATGGTGATATCATTTCAACAATACTGGTCTTTCTGAAGGTCATCATGTAGTCAGAGATCTTATTATCTTGTTTCTTACAGTACTGGCAGTTTATTTGTATTTGTCACTGGTAAATCAATAGAGTCCATTAATTTTGTCACATAGCAGACATCGGAAGAGCCGACGGACTCGAAATGATATTGCATGTAAAAGAAGTAACAAGACTCACAATTTGCTAGGGTTCGTTAAGAAACGTTTTGAAATTACTGATAGACGATTAATCATGTTTCTGCTGAGATGATAATGTTATACGTCTGTCGAAGTCACTTACAGCATTGTTCTTCTGTCTAAAGTCACCTGACACTCCTTTCATCCATTTGTTTGTGTGCTTCTTTGTCAGAGATATGATATCAGGCTTGAGACTAATGACCGGCTTGTAAGACATTAATCATGATTATTAAAAGACGGCAGATATAACCAGGATTGATATTATTATAATAACTATACCACAAAAACGAACAACTTCATAGATGTATACATGCATACGTAAATACCTTTGACATACGTTCCTGATTTCAGTTAACTGAGGTAATGACCAAATATAACCGACTCAGTGTAAGAAGATAGATTGATGATTTTCCTAAGCTGGAGGTTTTTGTTGACCCAGTAAACAATAATGTTGGATTCTGTGGTGACGGTTCTTATACATAATATTTTGAGCCTCTGTTGATATTCACCCAGGTGACGTTTTGCACTTTCATTTTCACAGAAATGTTATATTTTGATGTAACTCATCATGTTGATTAGTCAGTTAAATAAATACCCCTCTGAAGTAGAAGTAAAACAAAGATCAGGACTCAATACCATTATCTTACTCCACCCATCAAAGACACCAAAGGGAAAGAAAGACAAACATTAAGCGACCAGACCATAATCGAAACCTAAACAAAGGAAGGCCATAAGGACAGTTACTTTCCCACAAAATGGCCATATGGCCATCCAAAATAAAAAGACACAAGTGATACACACAGTAAGTAACAAACAACAACATAAATAAATCGCCACAGAAGAACCGCCTTGGAACGGTCAGTGGAAACATTTCCACTGGGGGCTTTAATCGCTTTTACGTGGCCACAATCCTCGCCCTTACTTCCCTCGCGATTTAGACAAATAATTTGTTCAGTCCGCATGAAGGCCTCCTAACTCATCAGTGCAACATCTCCGTGAATACAAATAATCAAAGAACCACAGAGGTGAGACAACGGTGAGGACTCGACAGCAAGAAACAACTGAAATGCTGGAGCAAAAGAAAACCAACAGTTAGACTCCGATTGGGCCGACCAGAGACAGAGCATCAGGCCCCAACCAACATTACCTTGAATTAGATCTCTCTAATTCTCAATAAACTTTTACGTTGGAACCGTCATAGAATCTGAGGCCTGACCCACCGACTTGCAATTAAAGAGGGAAGCAAAGTTGCCAACCGTGATTGGGTTAACTACCATGCATGCAGTCTGTCGTATAATATCCATGTTGTACCCAATCTTTTTTATATCGATGAATGATTTTACGAAATTGGGTGCTAAACGCCACTTTATGTTGAGAAATGTGGGGCTTACAGGGGTATACATTTTTTTCTTATTTCTGCTCCAAGACATAGGTTGTGAGTACTTGTAGAACCGCCTCAATTCTAAGGAACACCCACAACCTATGTTTGGAGTCAAAATATGGAAAATACCTTTTTTTTCGTCGGAAAATTAGCCATTTCGGAGATATGAAAGAATGCGCTATGTCACACGGATATTTTATCGTCATGTATATTTATACATTACGAAAACACGCCAATACAAATACACTGTAAATTTTATCGCCGTAAAAAACAAAAAAAAAAAATAAGATGAAAAAATGTGATATTAGTCTTATTTGTGCTCAAAATATAGATTGTGGGTACTCGTTATAACCGCCTCATCGAGGCGGTTCTAACGAGTACCCACGATCTTTATTTTACCCATGTAAACCCCAGTTTTACTATATAAAAGTGGGGTTCAAGGGGTTCAAAACTATATAGGCATGTTTGCGTGATGATAAAACTAACAGAGTGCAAGACTTTTTCCTTCTTGTAAATAATTAGAAACTATATGACAGATGGCTCCATTCAACCTAAAATAATAAAGAGAAAGTGTAAAAATTGTTTCTTTGAAAATTGCAAACTGCGTCTAAACAGAAATCGTCCATGAGAAGGCGTTTCAAACACATGTACGATGTATAAATATATATATAAAAAAAAAACAGCCGCGTAACTGTATCTAATTATTTAGGTATGGCACCTGACGCACAAAGATGTCAGAGCATCGTCGCTCAGAGAGGCCTGCCTCGGTAATGCTGCTCTGTTTGATGTCACGAGAAAACCTGTCTTTGTGCTGACTGACCAGGTCAGAGAGTGGCACAGACTAGCATCAGTCTTGAGATATTATATAGGAAAGTAGACACGATGCTGATTTGGTGTTTGCAAATACCACAAAACTGGTTTTCTCACGACGCGGCTAAATTATAGGAATATGCAATCCCAGGAAACACGGCGACCCAAATTTACATGAAACGTAAACGAACCTTACTGGAAAAGTAAAAGAAAATGAAAAGAACAAAGATTGCTAAGAACACACACACGCACGCGCGCAGTGAAAACAAAAGATGCAGACCTACTTCTTCTACACTCATTTTCTTCGTTCGTACTAATACGATGGAAAATATGTTGTTGTTTTTTTTTTTCAAATTCTATATACATGTGCACTGATTTTGTACCTTTAGCACTCTTGGTGCCATTGGCAGGCTCTAATATTTGATTACGGCATTTTCTGGGTATATTTTTATATTTTGTTTATAATAATTTCTCTTCTATTTTCATATCAGACACTAAAGTGCGTATCTTACACATCTCGCAATGGACAGGTCAGACACGCCTATTCAAATATATTGGTAAAATTTTACCGCCAAAAAATGAATTTTCCCAGGTTAAAACCTTATATTTTTCTTCTTTCTGCTCAAAACATAGATTGTAGGAAGGTGGTTCTAACGTGTACCCACAATGTATGCTTTGATCAGAAATAAGAATAATAACCAGTGCTTCAGCTGAAGTGCACGACCCGCCGGATGCTTTTAGCTTATGAGTGTTACCATATATAGGTTTGGCGGCCATTTTGGTCATGTGACCTGGACCTAAAACGGTTCCCCCAATAAATGCGCCTTATCGTAAGGAGCAAAAATATATCTTATACTTTAGTATTGTATTCTGAATCGTTTGCAGGATAAAATGCATTCCACTTTTCCAATACAAAAGCATATATGTCAAAGTTTGACCTAGGCAAAAAGAAGGTCAAGGTCAACCCAGGGTCACCATTTTAGCAATTTATGATGGGCCTAAGTCCAAGATGCTATTTATCAAGTTTCGTGGAAATCTGCCCAGTGGTTCTTGAGAAGACTATTTTTGAAGTGTTTTTACCATATATGGCTTGGCGGCATTTTGTCATGTGACCTTGACCCCATAAGCAAATTTTGGTTTTCCCCCATCCCATAGAGGCTCCATATGAAATTTGACTTCAATCGGCCCAACGGTTTCCGAGGAGAAGCAGTTGGAAAATTTTCACATTTATCGCGTCTGCGAGGCTATACTAAATGGAATGTAATATTTCGCAAGTTCATTGGTTAGATCTCAATTATATCTATCAGCATGCCAAAAATTGTTTAAATATTCCAAGCGGTTAAGTCACTATCACCAATTTTCACAAACGGGTTACGGACGGACAGACAGACAAACCATATATGGCTTGGCGGTCATTTTGGTCATATGACCTGGACCCCATGAGCAAATTTTGGTTTCCCCCATCCCATAGAGGATCCATATGAAATTTGACTTCAATCGGCCCAACGGTTTCCGAGGAGAAGCAGTACGAAAATTTTCATATTTTTCGCCGCGGCGAGGCTATACTAAATGGAATGTAATATTTCGCAAGTTCATTGGTTAGATCTCATTGATATCTATCAGTATGCCAAAATTGTTTAAATATTCCAAGCGGTTAAGTCACTATCACCAATTTTCACAAACGGGTTACGGACGGACAGACAGACTGACAGAATGACCGAATGACAGAATGACGCGGTGATTTTAGGGCACTCTTAGAAAATCAACCGACTTCAGTCGGTCGCTTTTTCTGCGGGTCGTGCAATGTATACCCCTGTATACCCCTGTAAAAAGTGGGGTTTGAAGGGGTCAAATTATATGATGTCACAGTCCAGTCAGGCTCCTTTTCGGGCTATCTGGAGCTAAAAGGGTAAACTGGCCTGACTGAATGGATGTTGAGGTTGCTTTAAGTCTTCATTAGCCGTACGTGACTTCTTGTTCGCTTCGTCGTGTTCTGACCCTGCTCTATTTATTTTTGATGAAGCTGGCAAAGAAACCTGGATCTCAGCTTCCAATAATATCATGTCCATGTACACCACTCGATGAAAGTTATTAACATGTAGTGTTATTGCAATGTATCATTTTGCTCCCCTAAAATAGACTAATTTACCACAGGCAAAAGGACATTAGATGTTCTGCCACAAATGCGGTTTAATATAACCAATCAATCTCAGTATCAGAGTCTGACAATGCCTTTGTGGCCGAGGAAATTGTTAGGGTATGTTATTACACATTGCAGAATGTACGTATGACAGGCTGGGAAAGAATGACACTCCCTCTAGTAATTCAGAAAATGGCTTTCTGTTGTGATGTTTATGATATGATCATTTGTCTCTCTGACATGTTTTTTTCCTAATCCAATACAACTGTCATATCACCTTGTTTTGTACGATTGGGCTGTGCTGTCTTTCATTAGCAAAATAGAACGAAACTAGAAAAAGTGTCCATAGGACACGGATGCCCCCGCCAAAATGCCATTCAGAAAAAAAGTTTATATGTAATTGTAACAGGTATAGCATGAAGTTATTATTAAGGTAGATATCATTTTCAAGAGAACCCGAGTTGTCTTCCTTGTTCATGACACATCGTCTCAATGCCATGCATGCACCTGTAAAGTTGCATAAATATATTTCATACGGTTTAGGAATTATTGCCCGGACACAAATAACAATAAGGAACTAAGTCAAGGGCAGATAATTCAAAAACCAATAAAAAGCAAGAGTTGTCTTCCTTGCTCATGACACATCGACTAAATGCTATGCGTGCACCTGTAAAGTTTCATAAATATATTCCATACGGTTTAGGAGTTATGGTCCGGACATAGTTTACTATAAGGAACTAAGGGCAGATTATAAAAAAAAGCAAGAGTTGTCTTCCTTATTCATGACACATCGTCTCAATGCCACGCATGCACCTGTAAAACTTTTCGTTCATATATTTCATACGGTTTAGGAGTTATGGCCCGGACACAGTTTACTATAAGGAACTAAGTCAAGGGCAGATAATTCAAAAAACAAAAAATCAAGAGTTGTCTTCCTTGTTCATGGCACTTGTCGTAATTGCCATGCATACACCTGTAAAGTTTCATAAATATACTCCATACGGTTGAGGAGTTATGGCCCGGACACAAAGTGGGACGGATGTACGGACGGACGGATGGACGGACGGACGGGCGGATTGACGGACGGACAGGAGTAGCAAGGATAAGGGTCAAGGCACAGACAACTTACGTCATGCATGCACCTGTAAAGTTGCATAAATACATTTCATACGGTTTAGGAATTATGGCCCAGACACAAATAACAATAAGGAACTAAGTCAAGGACAGATAATTCAAAAACCAATACAAAGCAAGAGTTGTCTTCCTTGCTCATGACACATCGTCTAAATGCCGTGCGTGCACCTGTAAAGTTTCATAAATATATTCCATACGGTCTAGGAGTTATGGCCCGGACATAGTATACTATAAGGAACTAAAGGCAGATAATTAAAAAAAACCAAAACGCAAGAGTTGTCTTCCTTATTCATGACACATCGTCTCAATGCCACGCATGCACCTGTAAAGTTTTTCGTACAAATATTTCATACGGTTTAGGAGTTATGGCCCGGACACAGTTTACTATAAGGAACTAAGTCAAGGGCAGATAATTAAAAAACAAAAAATCAAGAGTTGTCTTCCTTGTTCATGACACTTGTCGTAATTGCCATGCATACACCTGTAAAGTTTCATAAATATACTCCATACGGTTTAGGAGTTATGGCCCGGACACAAAGTGGGACGGACGTACGGACGTACGGATGGACGGACGGACGGGCGGATGGACGGACGGACGGACAGGGGTAGCAAGGATAAGGGTCAAGGCACAGACAACTTATGCAGCTTTGCTATTGACCATTGTAAGGATGCGTTTCATTGCAGTTAATACATTTACATGGATATGCTCATGAATTAAATGTTGTAGTTGCAAGCATTTTTTGCGTATGATTTAATTTCACCCGCGTTTTAAGATGGCCTTTTCATTATGATAACACTCCCCAAGCTAAAATGGCACCTTTCATACTAGCAGTTATTTTTTTTTTTTTTTTTTTGTAGTTTTCTTATTTCTAGTCCAAACATAGTTTGCGGTAGCTCGTAAGAACCGGCTTAGGCCAATTCTAAAGATAACCCACAATCTGTGTTTTGATCAACATAAAGAACAAAATGTATACCACTTTAAACCCTAATTTTCTCTATATAATGTTGGGTGTCTCGGATGGGAGGTGTGAGTTAATTGTATCGGTTCCTGACCATTGCCTTCATTTCTATTTTATACGGGCGTTCATTTAACGGACTTGTCTGGACCCCCACCCACCAAAAAAAAAAAAAAAATTGTAAACACCACAGTTTCAGTTCTGTCTTGTGGCCCTTGCTTCCAAAAGATTAGCTTCCTCTAGAAATTGTTTATACGGAACCCTGGAAGGGACGTGCAATTTATTTTTACATGTTGTGCGAACAAGATAATATATTGTTCCCACAACTTAATATCTTGTGTGCACAATATATTATTTTTTTTACACTAGGTATTATCTTCTTCGCACAACATAGTTTTTGTGCGGACAACATTATATTTTGTGCGCACAACTTATCCTCTTGTTCGCACAAGATATCTTGTTCGCACAACATATTAAAACAAAAATGCATGTTCCTTCCCGGGTTCCTTTTGTTTACGTGATGCTTCCTTTTTTGTTTTCAACATCGATCAATGAGGAAACACGTCATCACAAAATCAGGCATATATAATTTTGAATCCCTTAAACCCCGCTTTTATAGTAAAACTGGGGTAACAGAGGTATAGATTATTTTTTCTATTTCTGCTCAGAAACATAGATTGTGGGTACTCGTAAGAACCGCCCCGTCGAGGCGGGCGGTTCTAACGAGTGCCCACAATCTGTGTTTTAAGCATTTAAGCAGATTTATAATATATATAAGCACATTTTTCAGAAAACAATTGTGGTAAATTTTTGCAATAATTTACTTGTAAATAAGCGTATTTCGGAAATGTAAAAGTAAGTTACAGAGGGCTGCCTTTGAAAACAAAGAATAAAACGCAATAAATAAAAAAATCAGACAAACTAGTTTCGGCTAATTTGTGCTCAGCGGTGCCCCTCGTATTTCTGCCAATTAATTACATTCGCATTTGTCACAGGCCCCAAACACTACCAAGACATAACTGACATCGATTATTGCATTTCGATAACACAACCGTGCGATATAGTGCATGTTTCACATCTCCAAAAGTTTCACTTAACGTCAAACACAGGTTGTAGGTGCTCTTTAGTTCTAATGAGTACCCGCAACCCATGTCTTTGAGCAGAAATAAGTAAAACTAAAGTATACCCCCGTAAATCCCAGTTTTTTCTCTGTTTAAAGTTAGATTTCGGTGTGTGTATGGATAGGGGGGGGGGGTCATTACACGGATTTGTAAAATTTAATGTGACAGTATAGACTTGACATTAGGCATATGATAAATATTTTTTAATTTAGGGATTGTCTCTTCTAACCCCTTTACGGCGCAATCCTCAGATACAAACAAATCAGTTCGACATTTATCAGGTTGTCAAAATAAAACTATGACATATTTGCTTGTTTGTTGATCAGATGGGCATATGTTTTTCCCACCGCAACATCGATTGAGTTCTAAGAAGGCGGCTGCTATCTAATGAGACGCAATTTCACATGAAGAATGTAGGTTTATCTATTATAGATGACGATAATTATGTTTACCAAAAATAATGACAAGGCCGCTCAGCCAATATCCAGGGATCATAGGGTTGTTTGCACCTTATGTCGGCCATATACATCACGTGATCAAGTCCGTGAAATGAACACCCCACTTTATACAGAGACAACTGGGGTTTACGGGGGTATACATTATTTTTCTTATTTCTGCTCCAAGACAAAGGTTGTGGGTATTCGTTAGAACCGCCTCAATGAGGCGGTTCTAACGAGCACCCACAACCTATGTTTGAAGTAAAAATAACAAAAATATGACAGATTTTCATCAGAAAAGTAGCCATTTTGGAGATGTGAAAATTCATGGTGACGCACGGGTGTGTTATCCAATTCTGACATTTGAAGATGAACTGTTATCAACAGCCATACAACCACCCTTCACTTGCGTTGATGCCTGAACAGCCATTGTTAGGAACCGTTTGATTTGTTTTAATCATAAGCCTTGTGCAGCTGAACACAACATATCGATAACTCACCCTAGCGACAAAGTACATTCTTCACATCTCCTAAATGGCTACTTTTATGATGAAAATCCTTCATATTTTTGTTATAAATGTACAAAACATTGAGGCGGTGCCCCCCCCCCCCCCCCCAAACACACACATTTACTCCCAGTGAAATTTTCACTGACCGTTCCAAGGCGGTTTACTTTTGTCCTACTTCGTTTCTGAATGTATGTATCGCCTATATATTTTTGTTTTGGATAACCGATTGGTAATTTTTAGAAAGTATCTGTCCTTTCCGCTGGTGATGTTTCCATTGGGGTCTAGTTGTTTCATGTCGTGTTTTCCCCTTCGGTGTCTCTGATGGGAGGTGTGGTTAGCTGTATCGATTCTTGATCATTGCCTTCACTTTTTTGGTCAGTCTCAAGCATCAATTAGTTTGTTTCTACGTAATGACAAAATCGTAGGGCAAACCATAAATCAGCAATCAAACTATATCACTACCAAAGCACAAATTACGGAAACACACCTATACAAATACAATGTAATCTTTATTGCCGAAAAAATGAAAATTTTAAGATGAAAAATTGTGGTATTTTTCTTATTTCTGCTAAAATATAGATTGTCGTTACTCGTTAAAAATGCCTCATCGATCTTTTTGTGGGAAAGCAATTGACCTTTTGGCTTCCGCTCTACATGTTGCCATTAAATGACTGTGTTTCGTTCCATTTGGTGTCTCTGATGGTAGGTGTGGGTTAGTTGTATCGATTGCTGATCATTGCCTTCACTTCTGTTTCTTAAAATCTGAAGCTCAGCAGATTTTGTTCAAATTTAACACAAACTGAAATAAAAGAAGAAACTAACCAGGATACTATAGAAAATAAGTAAAATTTCTATATCAAGACCACCTCTGCGACTGTTCAAAAGTGATCTAAAGACCACTTTTGAACAGTCACAAAGGTGGTCACTGACCAGAGGACTTATTGTGCAGAAAACACGAAAAAAGAATACATGCACTCTTCTAAATAAGCTTTTTAAAGCAGAATTAGCCTTAATTTTAGGTGGTCCCAATAGCGGAATTTTGCTGTATACTGAACTTGCTTCAGTCCGTATGGCACCCAATGACAACGCAATGCCGGCGAACGAGATCGACAGCAAACGATAAACTGTACGCTCCTAGAGCGCATACCACGTATTACAACAAAGTCTTTTCCACCGAAGGTCCCCGGCTATGGACCAGTTTACCAAATTAAATTAGGGAAAGTGAAACCCTATTTAAAATCAAGAAAGCATCCAAGCACTATCTACTCCATGGGGATTAAACTGTGCTAAATTTCAAATAGCAGCCATATGGAATGTCTATTGTGATCAACGATAGATTGTTTGTATCCTCGGGCGGTTTATGGACTGGTGGGTTGGGTCTTCTATAATCTAGGGTTTAAAGTTGCCCGATGTTTTACCTTCTGTTCGTCTGGAGACGTGAGAGGACGTGCTGATTTGCACCCCAACGCACACACACCCCCACCCCCACTCATACACACACACACACACACACACGCACGCACACGACCACCTTGACTGGCGCAAATTATCGGGTACTGCCTCATTATTTCATGCCCACTCTTTCGACATTTTTTATGCCTCGGTACTCATGCTTCGGGCTTTTGCTTAAGGTGACTCGAATGGACAAACCTGCGGCCTATGGAGTAAAGTGCTAACCTTACGTTTAAAAGTTAAAACCTCCATAACTTACTTGGTCTATTCTAATTTTTGCTAAACAAAGAGAGCATTTCTGTGATTTAATGGACTATTAAACTAGTATGGGAGTAGGGACGTGCTGTTTGGACATTGATTTCCGCCACGCGCCCCTCGCGATCAAGGTCCTTTTAACGTTTAATGCATATATTTATGAATATGTTTTCATTTCAGTTTGGATAATTCGGTGCGGAAAATTTTATCAACAATGCATACATGCTCATATAAATGTTACAATGAGGACCATAGACTTGCACGGGTGCCAATTATGTTATCCTCTTGAAATAATGTTATCACATTTATTATTATTATTATTATTTTTATTATTTTTATTATTTTTATTGCAGTACTGCCGCTTCTATTTCGCTCTTGAATATTCTCATAGTGAAAGTAATGAAGGCATTAAGAGTTCTGTCGGGTCTATTGTCTCAGACTGTGGGCTTGCCTTTGCTTCCCTCTTTAATTGCACGCCGCTGGGTCAGGCATCAGGTTCTATGGCGGTTTCAGCGTAAACGCTTACTGAGAGTTAGAATATAGTTTAATTTTATGCAATGTTGGTTATTGCCTGATGCTCTGGTTATGGTCGGGCCCATCGGAGTCTAACACTTGGTTTTCTTTTTGCTCCAACATTTCAATGGTTTGTTGCTGTCGAGTCCTGACCGGTGCTGGTTTGTTTTGTTTTTGTTTGATTTAAGGTTTAACGTCCCCGTCAACTGTGATTTTTGTGTTCTCGGAGATTTTGCACTGATGAGTTAGGAGCCCTTCATGCGGACTGAACAAATTATTTGTCTAAATCACTACGGAAGTAGGGGGCGAGGATTGCTGCCGACCGTTCCAAGGCGGTTCTTCTGTCGCGGTTTGTTTTTGTTATGGTTTGTCTTTGAGAGTGTGTGTGTCGCTTATATATTTTTGTTTTGCATAGCCAATTGGCCATTTTTGGGGAAAGTAACTAACCGTTTGGCTTTCCGCAATTTATGTTTCCATTAGGGTCTAGTTATTTCATGCTTGTGTTTTATTCCTTTTGGTGTCTCTGATAGGAGTGAGCTGCGGATTAACTGTATCGATTCCTGAGCATTACCTTCACTTCTATTTTGGAAAAAAAAGTCCTAGACTGAGATCTTAACTGTTTTGTTGCTAAACCTTTAATATAGGTTTTGAGCAAAAAATGAAGACAGTGATCAGATGCTGCGTTGTGCAGCGACCTACCGTAAATTCCTGCACTATAAGCAGTCAGTGACAACCCTGGTCAGAGTGTTTGCCAAGCCCATCTCATGATTATTGCCCAGATTCTTTAGATAACCCCCTTTTTCGCAACACACTGACCTCATTACGATAAAATTAACGCTGGTATTTTCTTTAAACTCCTAATATCAGAGATTGTCACAATGACTTTAGCACTGAAGAGTTTCTGCGCTTGTAACTTTGGATGGATTGATAAACAATCCACCATTGTCGATTGATAAATAATCGACCATTGATAAACAATTGACCTAAAAAGCGGATCAAATCTTTTTTTTTAATTAATCTCATTCTTTGATAGTATCGCAAACTACTTCTTAAAGGGATGTTTCGCAAACTACTTCTTAAAGGGATGTATCGCAAACTACTTCTTAAAGGGATGTATCGCAAACTACTTCTTAAAGGGATGTATTGATGAAGTTTGTTTCACATATATCTTACATTTCTCTCTTCCATGTAATGTCAAACAACTGTTATCCCAAACTGAGTTTTGGATACCGAAGGTCATCTGTGTACTATTTACAAAGCTAATCATAAGAAACTAGATCAATAGGTCTCTTGTACTGCTTAAATAACATCATTTAATAGATGCCGATTATTTCCTCATAGACACACTAATATTGTTTATATTTACCTCCAGATATTGGTGACCAGGCTTCTTGTAAACAGAGAATAAACTAATCAAAGGATAGGATATTGAATTCTGCCTCACTGAGCACTTTCATATCTGGTCAGAGAAAAACTGCCACGTTCAGCGATTCAATATGGGTTGTACTCTAGTTTTCTGAGAACATGAGATGGCACTCTCGACTGAAACTTCATTACCAGTTTATATGGTAAAAGTACGTCACTAGCCACCGAATGTTCGATAAACGGGACTTATCTTTAACCCATTTTGTACCGGAAACCCCCAAACGGGTACCCCGGCAATCAGTGCAGGCCCAGATCAGACGCCGCAGAACTTAAGTTTAAGATATATCTACACTGTGGAATGTTTGCAGTTTGTGCAATATTACACGATTCTTTACTGGACTATTTTTATAGAATTACCAAACTTTTAAGACGATTTCAGGCAGTTCCGAAAAATATGGTGTATCCTGGTGTGCACGCATCTTCTACTCAAAAAGATGCTTTGACCCTTATTCTGCTGTTCAAGACAACCCTACCATAACAAACAATGTAGATCCAGATCAGTTGGCTTCTTTAGAAGCCATCTCATCAGGATCTACACTGACATTCAGTTTGTGAATTCGTGGGAATAAATAACATCACGTTATCTGATTGGTTCAAAGTCAGAATTAGGTGTGGCTAACGTAATTATTCAGCGGAATAATGGTTAATTACTTGTCGCCAAATAACTTTAGCCAATTACCATCTATTCTCTACGAAAAGCTCCCTTAACGACGACACTTTTGTTTGATTTGAGGTTTAACGTCCCCGACAACAATGTACGTGTCATTTTAGAGACGTTGCTTCCAAATTTGTGGGACTTTTACCAGACATTCAGATGAAATGACATGTTAAGCCCTGTCGCCCAATGAGACCAATAGGGTTAATAAGCATGGGCTGGCCGACTCGCACAGCTTTGCCTGGTCAGGCTAAGATCCCCTAAGCGGTTAAATAGTACCCGTGTGTGGTCGGTTTCAGCTTTGCGTGGAAACAGCATGCAGCCCATCTATTTCTTCAAGTCCCGATCGGCGGGGCCGTGTCGACAACTCTATCTTGTTTGGTTCGAAAGATAGCACTTAAAAGATCTCTGGAAGGTCTTTTTCTGTCTGATTGGTCTCATTATCTATCAATAAACGGAATTCATCTACATGCCATTCTGGAAGTTCAAATGTTCAAATGCTCAGTTCCATAGATATCAGTGGTCAGTCTTCGTGACAGAGACGTAATGATTCGTAAATTGTTTTCTCTTCAGTACAGTTGGTTCTGGCAGTGAAAACATTATCTGGAATATTAAGGAGCAGCGTCGCGAAAAACGTATCTAGTCACATCTCTCTCTCTCTCTCTCTCTCTCTCTCTCTCTCTCTCTCTCTCTCTCTCTCTCTCTCTCTCTCTCTCTCTCTCTCTCTCTAAGTTTCCGTAGCATATTTCCCTATTGTTACAGCTCAATCGCGAGAGAAACCAAAGCACTGATGGAACTCATGGGTCTATGTGTATAGGGTGAGAAAATGGTCCTGAATGGGAACTTAGTAAGGGCGAGGATTGTGGCCACGTAAAATCGATTTGAGCGCCCCCCCCCCCCACCCCCCCCCCCCCCCCCCCTCCATGGCAATTCGTTTCCGCTGACCGTTCCAAGGCGGTTCTAGTGTCGCGGTTTGTTTTTGTTATGGTTTGTCTTTGGGTG
Source organism: Lucinisca nassula (assembly GCA_963580285.1). Classification (NCBI taxonomy): domain Eukaryota; kingdom Metazoa; phylum Mollusca; class Bivalvia; order Lucinida; family Lucinidae; genus Lucinisca; species Lucinisca nassula. Next base: position 3,686,490 of record OY757019.1, on the reverse strand, counting down.
TTTGTGTCACTTGTGTTGTTTTATATGGATAGCCTTTTGGCCATTTTGTGGGAAAGTGACTGTCCGTTTGGCTTTCCACTGTTGGTGTTTCCGTTGGGGTCTGTTGCTTCATGTTTGTGTTTCGTTCCCTTTGGTGTCCTTGATGGGCGCTGTGGGTTAATTGTATCGATTCCTGATCATTGCCTCTAATTCAATTAGACAGTTTCGTTTAACCTTTAAACTTATGTACTGTAAACAAGCAGTGCGGACCATGATCAGACGCTGCCTTCTGTTTGATCTGTGTATTCTCTGTTAGCCAAACCCAATACATGATTCCTGTCCAGGTTTTATAGTTAATAGAAGTAGAGGCAATGATAAGGAATCGATGCAGTCAACCCACAGCTCCCATCGGAGACACCAAAGGGAATGAAACACAAACATGAAACAACAGACCTAATGGAAACATTAATAGCCCAAAGCCAAAAGAACAGTTACTTTCCCACCTAATTTCCGGAGAAATTCAGACTGACCATTTTTCATTACAAAAAGGACCTGAAAGCAATTAAAATTGCAACAGGACCGGTTTACAGATCCATGTAGTTGTTTGATTTATGTGTTCTCGGAGATGTTGCACTGATGAGCTAGGAGGCCCTCATGCGGACTGAACAAACATTTTTGTCTTAATCGCTACGGAAGTAAGGGCGAGGATTGCGGCCGCGTAAAATCAATTTAAGCCATCCCCCACCCAACCCCCACACACTCGCAGCGAAAAGAACCCCCAGTGAAATTTTTTCACTGACCCTTACAATGCGGTTCTTCTGTAGCGGTCTGCTTTTGTCATGGTTTGTCTTGAGTGTGTGTGTCGCTTATATCTTTTTGTTTGAGACAGCAAATTGGCCATTCTGCGGGAACGTACCTGTCCTTTGGCGTTCCGCTATTGATGTTTCCATTAGTGTCTAATTATTTCATGTTTGTGTTTCCTTCCCTTTGGTGTCTCGGATGGGAGCTATTGGTTAATTGTAGCGATTCCTGATCATTGCCTCCACTTCTATTTTTCAAGTATATTTAGATACAATACAAAGTGATGATCAGTCATTAGTTGTGTATTTATTTGGACGGGTAAATCACGTGGTGTCGAGAATGCATTGCGTTTTCGAGCACACCTCGTACTCATTCCTAAGTTGGCACTGTGCAGTATCCTAGATTGTAATGACGTTACGGTCTTTTTAGTTTGTTGTTGTTGTTGTTGTTGTCATGTTTGCATGTTGTTATTTAAATGTAGATATAAACAATACGCCTAACTACTGATTGCGTTTCACATACCCCTGGAGCCACGTCATGAGAACATTTGTGTTTGCTATCAGCGAACAACAAAGCTGCTGATCACCCTTCGCATCCCAACAGTCTGATCACCACCTTATTGTTCGCTGCTGGGATAGTACAGTATCTCCAGTTGCAGTATCAAACCTTTTTAAGACTCGTGCTAGCCTGTGTAGCTCATCAGGTTAAGAAAGTCCGTGAAAAGAAGACCCCCTAAACTCAACTTGATATGGAGAAACATGGGTTTTACCTGGATATTCATTAATTTTCCTATTTCTTCTCCAAGACAAAGGTTGTGGGTACTCGTTATAACCGCCTCAAAAAGGCGGTTCTAACGAGCACCCACAACCGATGTTTGGATTTAAAATAACAAAAGTATCACAAATTTTCGTCAGACATAATAACCGTTTTGGATAAATGAAAGAGAGCTCTATGTCACACGGATGTGTTGTCGTAATGTGACCAGGAAGGTTTTTTTCTGTCGTGGAAGCAAACACCAACGGAGACGGGTTTCGCTGGTCACAGTCCCTATTTTGACGGTTCTTCACCGAGAGGCCTGTTCAATTATCGTATTCTATTTCAATTATGGTATTCTGGTTCTGTCATCTTAGGAAACAGATGGATCAATTACCAATTGGGCATGCGCACGGAAAAGCCAATCAAATAAAAGGCAACACGTAGCCAAATCCCATAACACCTAGCACATCCGCGCATTGTAGATGTATTCTTCCGCGAAAAGGAGAGCGTTCTATATAACCTTAATAATCTTACGACGAAAACAGAAGACATGTCTGATGCATGATTTAGGTGTTGGTTTTCGCACATGATGCGTTTTACTTGAAGTAGTTCAATTAATTTTCTTGTTCACTGGTGTCCCTATTTGCGTTGGATTGTTGTCTTCCGGGAAATCAGTTAGACGGAAAGAGATACGAACCCCACCACGAAAAAAACTGCCATCGGCCTTTGCGACAAGGTAGACACAGGCTGTCCTGGTAACCTACAGAGTAGGGAGAATTTGGTAATTATTGACGCAGAAACTAGAGGTGTTGTACTAGCCAATCAGCGAATACAAAGATGCTGATCAGCCTGCGCACGCGCAGGTTTATCAGCATCTTTGTTATTCGTAAAGGACAAAAACAGGTTTTCCTATGATGTTGCGTGCATGCATATATTTACAGACGCAAAATCAAGATAGATAGCTTACGTACATTCGTGGGAAAATGTACAACACATTTTGATGAATTTCTGGAATTATATAAGTAAGACTTAAAGACGTTTATTCTTTTGAAATGTAATAAGGCACGCCTGCAATTGAGACGAGTTTGGAGGTAAGGGCGAGGATTATGGCCATGTAAAATCGATTAAGCCCCCCAGTGGAATTCTTTCCACTGACCGTGCCAAGGCGGTTCTTGTGTGGCGGTTTATTTATGTTGCTGTTTGTTACTTACTCTGTGTATCACTTGTGTCTTTTTATTTTGGATGGCCATTTGGCCATTTTGTGGGAAAGTAACGGTCCTTATGGCCTTCCTTTGTTTAGGTTTCCATTATGGTCTGGTCGCTTCATGTTTGTATTTCTTTCCCTTTGGTGTCTTTGATGGGTGAAGTAATTTAATTGTATCGATTCCTGATCTTTGTTTTACTTCTACTTTGGAGAAAGTGTAATTTTCAAAACTTCCAGCAAATGCTCTGATCGGTCTGTCCAAAAGTATACACATTGACCAGATCCCAGATTTTTCGGCATCTGATCACGGGCTTCACTGAGGTTTAAGGTGGTATGCAGAACTCGTGCTCGAATATATCAGTGTTTCTGTATATGCCTTCATGTCAACCAGGCAGTGATTTCATCACGAAAATACGCCTATATAATTTTGACCCCCTTAAACCCCACTTTTATATTGTAAAACTGGGGTTTCCGGGGGTACATGTATACTTTATGTTTCTTATTTCTGCTCCAAGAAATAAGAAAAATATTACAATTTTTCATCATAAAATTTTCATTTTTTCGGCGATAAAGGTGGCAATGTATTTGTATAGGCGTGTTTGCGTAATGTGTTATTGATCAAATGTGTTCGAGTATAACGAACACGTCAGTCCTTGTGGATCACTTTGTGCCTTCTCCCAGAGATGATTTGAGGTTTAACGTCCTCGTCAACACTATATAGGTCATTTTGAAGACATTGCTTCCAATTTTGTCGGACTTTTACCCGACACTGAGATATAATGACACCTCAAGCTGTGTCGCCCAATCAAACTAATAGGGTTTATAAGCATGGACGGTCCGGCTCGCACCGCTTTCCTTGGCAGGCTTAGATCCTCTAAGCGGTTTACTAGTACTCGTGTGCGGCCCGTTTCAGCTCTGCGTGGAAGCATCATGCAGCCCATATATTTGTTCAAGCCCCGATTGGCGGGGGCCACTGAATTTCAACAATTATACCACTAGGACTTAAAGACGTTGTAACAAGGCATGTCTGTAATTGAGACGAGCTTTGAGAATGTTTAATTAACGATACTTCCAGCAAATGCTCGGATCAGTTTGCCAAAATGTACATGTATATACATTTATAAGATCCTAGGTTTTTGGGCATCTTATGATGAGCTTCAATGAAGTTTAAGTTGTTATGCTGAATCGGTGCGCGAATATAGTGTAAGTGTATATGCATTCATGTCAACTAGTTTGTCTCTTGTTATTGATCAAATGTGTGTGCGTTAACGAATCGTCAACACTTGTGGGCCATTTTGGGTCGTCCCCCTATAGAAAGAGAAAAACGAGATAGAAGAGACATAAGAGGAGTGAAACAAGGGACATAGGGAGATTAAGGGAAATAAATGGAATTGTAAAAACGGAAGAAAAATAAAACATCCCCCTTAACCCGTACCTGCTGCAAGGACAGCAGGCCTTACCCAACTGTTAGTCATTATCTAATCACGAAAACACGCCTATATAATTTAGAACCCCTTGAACCCCACTTTTATATTGTAAAACTGGGGTTTATAGGGTTAAACCTTATTTTTCTTATTTCTGCTCTAAAATATAGATTGTGGGTAATCTTGAGAACCGCCTCGATGTGGCGGTTCTAACGAGTACCCACAATCTATATTTTTAGCAGAAATAAGAAAAATACCGCAATTTATCATCTCAAAATGTTCGTTTTTCGATGGTAAAATTAACAATGTATTTGTATAGGCGTTTTTTCGTAATGAGTTGAGCGCCCTAGTGAAGCGAGATATCCGGCACCTTCGCCTCACCTAACTACCCCTGGTGGCTTGTTGTAGCTCTGTTCTTTGGTTGTTACTATTAAACAAAAAGAACCGTTGGTATGGCTGAGACCGATGCAAGGGGATATCAAGTTTTCAGTTCATATACATGTAAGTCTCATGCTTAAGAGCATACGAAGCTTTGCTGGCAAGTTTTATTTTTATTATTATTTTTTTTTTTTTCATATTAAAACATTTAGCATACTTAACAATAACTGCCTTCTTTCTGTGTGTCATTAAGACGCTAGCAAGCAGTTCAGAACGCTGCGACTGATCAGTGAATTCACACGAGACACCCCTTGAATCGACCCATTACGTGACCAAGTACGTGAAATTAAGACCCCCCTAAACACCACGCTAAATAGAGGAAACTGGGATTTACGGGGATAATATCCTTTTTCCTTATTTTTGCTCCAAGACATAGGTTGTGGGTACTCGTTAGAACCGCCTCTAATGAGCACCTTCAATCGATGTTTGAAGCAGATATAAAAACATCACAAGGAAAACCTCAGTGTTTGAGCTGTAAAAGAATGCGTCTACTATGTGTACATGTATGTTAGAAGCAGAAATACATGTAACAGTTCAGAATCAATCCTCCAACTGTTTTGTCAGAGAGACATCTTAGACGAAAATCAGATAATAATTTCAAAAGTTATAGCTTTAGTGGTGTTTCTTCACATGTAAATGTTGGACACTGGCAAACAATGTAGATCCAGATCAGATGCCCTGTAATTCACCGACGTTGAGGCATTTATTTTATTTATTTATTTATTTATACTTTATTTAAAGAGGACATCACATTTAACTGCAATAGCTAGTCTACCACGTGATCCTCTTAAACATATAATCATATATACCAAAGAATGATACATATAAAATCTAAAACATGCAATCAATGGGCCTAAAATATGTGACAATGCTAATTAAAACTAGTAATCACAGTCAAATGGCCATGGAAAAAGACTAAAAGCCCCCAATACCGACAACGCTCATCGGTAACGAGAACGTCCCAGGGCATACGACCGCATGTACCCAGAAACGATCCAGCCACAAATTGAATCGCTGACATTTTATCTTTTTGTATACAAACACAATAGTGTAAATGTTTAGACAACTAATTTTCCATAGCGATAAGACTAAAAGGCGTACAAAACGAGTTTTCGATATCTCTTAATAGCACAGGAGATTCACGGTTACGCGGTTGGTGCATGACGTGTTTTTTTGGTTGCTGGTGAATTTGGATTTATTAACCAGGAATATTAAGCTTTATTTGGATAAATTTTATATAGTTATATTCCTTGCTTCACGGAGATTCGTTGTATGTGTGTTTTTGAGGGATTCATTGTTTTAATTAAGTGAAATTCGGTGTTTTCCAGTAAACAAAGGAATAAACAAAGGGAATTCATATTCATATTATTGTGTTATCGTGAGTTAGCTCACTCGCGGGTTAATCCAGTCCTTTGTTAAAGTTACAAGGAAAAGCATTGGGTTGAGGCATGTCAAAACCTACCGTATGTAATTCAGACGCCACCGGGTCCGTCGGTGGAAATGACGCCGAGGAATACGTCGAGTCCATCATGTCATCACAGAGAATAACCAGAGTGGAAACACCAGTCGTTAATGGCCGAAAGCGTCAACACTCAACGTCGAGCCAGCCCGGGGTGGACGATACCGACGGCATGGAGGATCTCGGGCAGTCGGGCGGCAAACACCAGTCAGGGTCTCGTAAGGACGCTAAGAAAGCAAGGCGTACCCTCGTGAAAGGTTCTCCTTCTCCATCCAAAGGTGGGCGGCTCGTTGTAACAGGGGCGGACGTTCACGTTAGTGCGGATATGCCAGTGGAACATTTAATCACTAAACTTTCATCAGACGTTCGCAGTATGTTTTCGGACTTAAGTGACAGAATTGACAGGTTGGAGGCTAGGCTTGAACAGAGGATTTCTAAGAAAGTAGCTCAGCTATTGGATAAGCGCGTCACCTCAGAGATGAGCCGCATTAAGAAGGACGTTGACGCTCAGATCAATTTGGTAAAGGACGAATTCGCGGCAGATATATCTGAGATCAGTGAAAAGCTAGAAGACCTTAAACTGGACAGGCCATCGACTCAACCTGATCTGTCGCGCAACGTCGTCATACGCAACCTCCCAGCGTCTAGCAATGAACGAATTGACAGCAAGGTCAACGGGCTATTTCGTGACGCTTTAAGGCTCAGTGACGTTAAAGTCGACTCAGCGGAACGTAAAATCCCACAAGAGAGCAGCAACAGCCCGGGGGTAGTTGTCGTTACTCTGAAATGCAAAGATGATAAGGAAAAGGTTATGGCTGCGAAGAGCAAATTAAAACATCATAAGCAGTACTCTAAAGTGTATATTAACAATGACCAGTCAAGAAGTGATCGGATACTGGCAGACAATTTTCGCGCCATCCTGTCTGCAGTAAAGTGGGGCGATACTAACTTGTCCATGCGCGGATCTCGCGTGGTCCGGTCGGGTCACGAAACAGACAGAAACACCCGGGAATCCTGTCAGTCTTCCCCGTCCAAAAGGTCCAGAGATACCTGGCCGCGATCGGAAAGAGGTACTAGATCGCCAAGTTCGGAACGGGCCCGAGGAAATGACCAACAGGCCGAAAGGTCTCGGCGTGCCGGGGGCTGGAATAACAGACGTCCACATCAGAAAGACACTAGAGGCAGTCGCCGATAGATTGAAGCCGGGTTTTGGAATGTACGAGGTTGGAGTGTGAATGCACAGTCGGACAATACTATCTTACGATCCTCTTGTATTTTAAACAGCTCTTTGGACTTAATAGGTATAGCTGAAACTCATCTTCAGGGAAATGACGTTTTACATCTTGAGGGATATACTTGGTTTGGTTACAACCGTAAACTCATACACAGACGTGCTAGAATGGGTTCGGGGGGCGTTGGATTTTTTGTTAAAAACAGTCTGTTAAACATTTTCAACGTCTCCATTTTGAAGGAGTCGTATGAGGGTATTTTATGGCTTAAGCTGGCCCATAAAACAGAAAATTTTACACTATTGCCGTGTGTATGTTATCTGCCACCAGAAAATTCCTCGAGGCGAATCGATGTGTTTGAATTTTTTGATAATTTACTGTCGGACTTTTATGTTTTTCAAAACATCGGTCTACCTGTCATTTGTGGGGATTGGAATTCCAGATGTGGTGACCTCGAGGATTTTATTGCTGGCATCGATGACATAAGACCACGCAATGTGATAGATTTCAATACAAACTATTATGGGGAAAGGTTTAAAGAATTTTTAACCAATACAAATATGTGTATGCTAAATGGTAGATATGATCAGACATACGACAATTTTACGTTTGTATCGTCCAAGGGTTCTTCAGTTGTAGATTACTGCATTGTCACTCATAGCGACTTACATTTATTTTATCCTATGGCGTTTATATTTCGCAATTAATTCGATTTGCTAGAGTGTGTAGTCATGTAACTGACTTCAACACTCGTAATAAATTATTAACGGCTAAACTCCTTAATCAGGGTTATCGGTACCATAAACTACGCAAAGCCTTTTCAAAATTTTATAGACGCCATTCTGATTTAATTTCAAAATTCAATATTGGACTTAAATCTCTTCTGCAACAAGGTCTATCGGAACCCGAATTTTATGGTGACTTAGTATTTAAATTCAGAAAAATATATAACCGCAATGACTTCAGTACCCAATTTCGTAAAATCATTCTTCGATATAAAAAGATTGGGTACAACATGGATATTATACGACAGACTGCATGCATGGTAGTTAACCCAATCACGGTTGGCAACTTTGCTTCCCTCTTTAATTGCACGCCGGTGGGTCAGGCCTCAGATTCTATGACGGCTCCAACGTAAAGGCTTATTGAGAATTAGAGAGATCTAATTCAAGGTAATGTTGGTTGGTGCCTGATGCTCTGTCTCTGGTCGGGCTCATCGGAGTCTAACTGTTGGTTTTCTTTTGCTCCAGCATTTCAGTGGTTTCTTGCTGTCGAGTCCTCACCGTTGTCTCACCTCTGTGGTTCTTTGATTTTTGTGTTCACGGAGATGTTGCACTGATGAGTTAGGAGGCCTTCATGCGGACTTAACAAATTATTTGTCTAAATCGCGACGGAAGTAAGGGCGAGGATTGTGGCCACGTAAAATCGATTTAAGCCCCCCAGTGGAAATCTTCCACTGACCGTTCCAAGGCGGCTCTTCTGTGGCGATTTATTTTATGTTGTTGTTTGTTACTTACTGTGTGTATCACTTGTGTCTTTTAGTTTCGGATGACCATATGGCCATTTTGTGGGAAAGTAACTGTCCTTATGGCCTTCCTTTGTTTAGGTTTCCATTATGGTCTGGTCGCTTAATGTTTGTATTTCTTTCCCTTTGGTGTCTTTTATGGGTGGAGTAAGTTAATTGTATCAATTCCTGATCTTTGTTTTACTTCTACTTTAGAGTAACTAGTACATGCGATTTGATAAACACTATTCCTGATCTATGTCAGGCTGCGACGCGTGGTGCTCCTGATCATGCGCTGTTATCATGGAAAATAGAAATTGGTTCGATTCAGGTAAAAAAAGCAGATGACAGCGATATTTTTTCAGATGTTTGCTATGATAAATTCGATCTGTCAAAAATTCCCAAGTCTTTTATGACAAGTAATGACTGTTTTGGTTATGTACAGGAAGCAATTGACTATTTGGAGCAAAACCAGCAGGAACAGCAGGACATAGACATTATTTATAGCAAATGGTGCGATTTTGTCACACAAAACATGTATGCGTCGATCCCGCATAAGCGAGTGTCACATTGTAACAGTTCAAAAAGGCTCAGGCCGGGAAAACCCTGGTGGAACGATAAGCTTTCTACATTATGGTGTAGTTTAAGCCAAGCTGAACGTACCTGGCTACGAAGTACATGCGGCAATGAAAAATCACTCCATAAGGCTGAATATGTTAAGCTGCGTAAGGCTTTCGATAGGGAAGTCCAGCGGTGTAAGAGGTTATACTGGTTTTCTCTTCAGTCTGAACTGGAGCATGAATGCAATATAGATCATACGCAATTTTGGAAGTCAATAGGCAAAATAGTTGTCCGTTCTACTAACCCAGATGTTATACCGTTTGAAATTAAAAGACAGGACGGCTCAATTTCTAACGATTCTGGTGAAGTTTTACAAAAATGGAAATCGGACTTCAGTAATCTTCTGAATTGCAGTTCCACAAATGAGGTGGAAGACATGGCTCCGAATAATGAAGCTGATTCTAATACATGTAGTAATACGCCCTTGCTTGATGAAAACTTCTCTATTTTGGAGGTCAAAAAAGCCGTCGAAAAAGCCAAGCGTGGCAAAGCGAGTGGAATCGATCAAATTCCAAGTGAGGCTTTGAAAAATGACGTGTCAATTTATTTTCTGCACGCAATGTTTAATGTATGTTTTAACAAGGGTATTGTTCCCGCCATTTGGGGGAAATGCGTGATAAAACCTATACCAAAGTCTTCTTCGGGCGACCCCCGTGACCCCTTATCTTATAGAGGTATAGCTCTCGCATCAGCGATTTACAAAGTTTATTGTTCTGTAATTAATGAGCGTTTGTCTTACTGGGCAGAAAACAATGATCTTATTGCCGATGAACAAAACGGTTTTAGAAAGAAAAGGAGCACTATAGATCATATTTCCTCGTTAACCAGCATCATTGACACCAGAAAGAAATGCAAGCAATCCACCTATCGCGCTTTCATAGATTTTAAAAAGGCGTATGACAATATTAATCGTACTAAGTTATGACACCGCTTAAGTAGCATAGGCCTTAATGGGAAGCTGTTTCACGCTGTAAAATCGTTGTACTCTTCAGTTTCGTCATGTGTCCGTTTAAACAATTTACATACTGACTGGTTCGATGTACATTCTGGTCTTCGTCAAGGATGTATTCTTTCACCAATCTTGTTTAATCTATTTATGAATGACTTAGCAGTTTACCTTAAGTCGCTTGGGATTGGTATAAAATGCGACGATGACGTTGTATGCATTCTAATGTACGCAGACGACATAGTTTTGCTTGCAGAAACAGAACAAGATTTGCAAACACTTTTAACGGCGCTGAACGACTGGTGTAATACCAATGATATGGTTGTTAATTGTAGTAAAAGTAATATAATTCACTTCCGTAACCCTTCAATTAACAGGACACAGTTCCCATTTAAGTGTGGCAATGATGTGCTCACTGTTGTTGAGAAATATACCTACCTTGGCTTATTGCTGTCAGAACATTTAAATTTTGAATTAACTGCTAAGTCTGTCGCACAGAGCGCAAGTCGTGCTCTTGGGCTTCTGATATCTAAATGCAAATTAGCTGGTGGACTTCCATACAATGTCTTTACTAAGTTGTACGACTCAGTCGTCTACCCAGTTATCAATTACGGTGCTAGCGTATGGGGGCTCAAGCAATATTCGTGTGTCAACGCCGTGCAAAACAGAGCAATGCGCTTCTTTCTGGGCGTCGGCAAATACACCCCTGTGTCTGCTTTACATGGCGAAATGGGATGGGAATCTAGTTTTATAAGACAATGGGAATGCATTGGGCGCCAGTTGGTAAGAGTCTCGTGTACGGCGACCACTAGAATCAACAAACGCATAGCAGTATGGGCATTTTCCAAAGCTTCTCCAGGTTGTAGGAATTGGTTCCATTTCATTAAAAAACACATTGCAGAGCTTCAGTTAAACATAGATTGTGATATCCGACGTCCTTTGGGTACTGACTTTCTTAAGAAACTGCGAGACGCAGGTTTAAATATGTTTAAGACAGATTGGCTAAACAGTATACGTAATGCAGTTGGTCCAAGTGGTAGGGGGCGAAATAAATTACGAACATACAGCTTGTTCAAGTCAACATTTGAAACAGAAGAGTACTGTAGTTATTATGCCTGTAAGACATCGTGCTGCCTTTGCTAAATTTCGATGTGGAGTCGCACCCCTCAGAATTGAAACTGGGAGATATGAGAATAAACCTTTAGAAGAGCGAAAATGTCCAACTTGTAACGAAATAGAAAGTGAAATTCATGTAATTTTAAATTGTTCTTTTTATGAAGATTTTCGAACAGAGTTATTTAATAAAGCTATTACTCTTAACCCTGATTTTATTGATTTTGCAGCAGAAGAAAAAATACCGTTTTTATTCTCCAACCGCTTTTTGATACGTAGTGTTGCCAAAACCTGTTTTAATATTCTTCAGCGAAGATCATTTTATATGAATAAATAGTCGTGACAATTTAATGTTATTTTTTAGATACGCGTGATCTGTCTTTTATGCGTTTAACCAACGATTTAAGCCCCATAATTTAACCATTTTTAATTAGCAACTTATTGTATATATTGTACAGCATTGTTGACATACTTTCGGTGAGGAGTCCTTTCTGTTACCTCGGTTGTAGAAACACTGTGTCTGTAATACCGCTGAGGTGATAGATTGTGCTTCTTTATCCGCTTTCACTTCCATCTCTTCTTATCACTTCTGTAGATCGACCGCACGATAGATTTGTCGGTGGGCACAGTTGCCGGGGCGGGATGCATGCTGTTTGGACATTGGCTCCGCCACATGTCTTCTGTCCTGGGTTGTGTCATCTAGTTGCCGGTGTATGTGTCGTGTGGCCGATATATGGGTATTCATCCTAGTATCTACTTATAATTTCTGATATTTAATGCATTTTGTTTTAATTGTTATACAATGTATCTTTGTGTATTGGTTAAATATACTGTGATAGTCTCTTATAATTCTATACTAGAATGGCATGGTTAATTTTAGCTAGTTTATATGTTAAAATGTATATCTGTACATGGTTGTTAACCTTGATGAGACTCTAATAAACTAATAAACTAAACATAAACTAAACAGTTCGTTAAGAAAATAGATTAAAGACATAAAATAAATAAAGTCGATTATAAAATATTTCGCTACAATATTTAGGATTAAATTCACACATTCTTGATAAAATCTTTGACTTTCTTTTTGAAAGTATTAAGAGACGAAGCATGTCTAATTGGTTCTGGCAGTTGGTTCCATAATTTTGGCGCCGAACATGTAAATGAACCACCAAAGATTGTTGTTTTCGATCTGGGAACTGCTAAAGAGCCGCTAGATGATGATCTTAGCGGGCGATTTTGTGTCTGCGACACCGGAGTTAAAAGGTCCGAAATATAAGAAGGCGTTAGATTGTTAAGTGCTTAATGCGTTATTACGGCTTTATTATACTTATGACGGTTAGTAATAGTTTCCCAACCAAGTTCCGAGAACATCATAGAAGATGGCGTGTCGTAATTAGCTCCTAGAATTATGCGTGCGGCACTTTTCTGAAGTTTTGAAAGTCTGTCTATGTTACTTTTTGATGTGGTACCCCAAGTGATTGAGCCATAGTCTAATAGGGGAAGAATATACCCCTAGTAGAAAAAGCCTTTGATTTTTTTTTCGTCTGCATCCGGTAAACGGCGATTCCTTCAAAACTAAAGATGCCAACTACAACAATTGTCGTCTGCTTTGTTGTCTGCTGAAAAGTTAGTCATTGTAACAAACAATAAGGACCCATTTTAGACATCTCATATAGGACAATTTATCAGGATCCACACAAAATAGATTTGAATCGTTGCCAAGAAATGAAGCAGACGACATAAACAGACGGCATCTACAGATGCAGTTTTTTCTTGGCATCTTAAGGGTTTTATTGACATTACTGCAACAGTTCTGAATTGAGACTTATAACGTTTCAATACCGATATATTAAGCAAACAGTGTAGATCCCGATCAGACGCCGCGTTTTGCGGCGCCTAATATGGGTCTACACGGTTTGAAAAACTCAATAGCCATCTTACGCAAACTATAACCTCGAGACCCTGAAAGTAGCATGACTATTTCTTCTATCAATAACCGTGACCTGGGTTTTCTCAAAATCAGTGATAGTCGCGTGGACGGACCCCAGCTCTGAAAAATAACTTTGGGTCGACCCAAAAATCGAGAATCAGCTCGCTGGTCTCGGCAAATTAGGCCCCCTTCTTCAATAGTTTGAACCCTAAGTAATTTCGTTAATAGCTGGAAGCCTTTCAAATCTTGTCTGTTCAAGAAATACGTCCATTTCAAGCAAATTTATTATTGATTTCCCTGGTACCATTGAAGAAGATGACAATGTTTAATAAATGCTCCTTCGCACAACTAATTGCTTAGATTGTTCACAACAATTTTCTGCTGATCAGAAGCGGCAAACTCGACGCTAACTAGGCTAAATGACAAACGCAAAGAAAAAATATTTCGTGCACACCAGAAACGGAAATCTTGAACTTAGCCATGGGATAAAAATTCTATCCTACCCAGGTTATCCTACCAGAGATATGATAAAAGTCGAGAATTTTCATGTGCTTGATGTGCCCTGATTGAATAGGACATCACGTACGCCGTTGTTCCGCATGAACAGTGACGTCAAAACATCGCAAAATCACACCTATATAATTTTGAACCCTAGTTTTATATAGTAAAACTGGGGTTAACGGGGGTAAACCTTATTTTTCTTATTTCTGCTCTAAAATATAGATTGTTGGTACTCGTTAGAACCGCCTCAAGGAGGCGGTTCTAACGAGTATTCACAATCTATATTTTGAGCAGAAATAATATAGATTGTTTGTACTCGTTAGAACCGCCTCAATGATGCGGTTCTAACGAGTACTCACAATCTATATTTTGAGCAGAAATAAGAAAAATATCACAATTTTTTACCTGAAGATTTTCACTTTTTCGGCGGTAAAATTTACAATGTATTTGTATAGGCGTGTTTTTGTAATGTCGCTTTATAATTGTCATCAAAATATGACGGACGTCAACAATCGACGTCACTGCATTTTAAAATTTAAAACATCTTACGTGGGTGTGAGGGACAGATAGAAAAATCCGTACCCGGCATCACCCGGCGGAACAGTGACCATCGGAACCAATTTTATATCCACCATCACTTCACGAAAACACCCCTGTATAATTTTGATCCTCTTGAACCCGACTTTTATATAGTACATGGGGGGGGGGGTACCGGGATATACGTTATTTTTCTTATTTCTGCTCTAAAATATAGATAGTGGGTACTCGTTAGAAAGTACCCACAATCTATATTTGGGCAGAAATAAGAAAAATATCACATTTTTTTTCATCTTAAATTTGGTTTTTTTTTTTCGGTGGTTAAGTTTACAATGTATTTGTATAGGCGTGTTTCCGTGATGACTCTCATGTAAGACTCTTGTATTTTTTGAACACGTGTTTTCAGCAAAGACTTGGATCGGCATGCGTTCTCATTCAGTCAGAACTGATTGAAGAAATTGGGTCAATGTACGTTCATATCACGCACAGCAAATATTCTGATCAGATTGCGCAGATTCGAACAATACGAGAACACGCCTATACAAACAGATTGTAACCTTCATCGCCGAAAAAAATAAAAATTTAAGATGAAAAATTGTGATATTTTTCTTATTTCTGCTCAAAATATTGATTGTGGGTTCTAGTTAGAACCGCCTCATCGAGGCGCTTTTAATGAGTACCCACAATCTATATTTTAGAGGAGAAAGAAGAAAAATACAACGGTTTACCCCTGAAAACTCCAGCTTTACTATATAAAAGTGGGGCTCAATTGGAACAGAATTATATAGGCGTGTTTTCCTGATGAATACTCTTTTGCTTGGCCCGGTCCTAATAGTGGACTTTCCCAGGGAAACCTACGATATATAATAAAGCATCATCAATACCGCATGATATAAAAATAAGTGACCTTGGCCTTTAGGTCATAGCCATGAGTTAGGGTATAAAATATCTTTCATCATAACAACTACGAAAAAGGATATATTTTCTCTTACTCGAAATACAACTTATAGCTAGTCTGTCACTCTATATCCGTGCAGCGCCACGCAGACCACAAACCGCCGATGATAAAAACAGAAAAACTATCAAACATATTTAGAAAGAATCAAAGGTTCAGTAGCTTCGATTGATCAAAAATTGATTTAGTGGTCACGGGCACTTAACTGTTTTCGTTTATTATGCCCCCAACTTCGAAGAAGTTGGTGGGGCATATTGGTTCTGTCTTGTCCACCCGTTCTTCCGTCCGTCCGTCCGTCTGTCCGTTACGCGTTCACCCTGTAGGAAACTCATGAATGGTTTGAGCTAGGATCTCGAAAATTCATATTTTGAATGTGCATGAAAAATAAGCGGACACGTACTTTTTTTTCGCCGGACTTGTCTTTGCAGAGTTACGCCCCTTTTCGGTGTTATGCATTGTGGCTATGGGGAAACCTTGTGAGTAAGATATCTGAAGAACCACTTGAGCTAGGCTCATGCTATTTAGTAAACAGTTTGGGTCTAAGGTGTAGATGACCTGATTAACTTTTGACGAAATTCAGAAAATATTTAACGGAGTAACGTCCCTTTGCGGACTTATGCATTGCTGCTATGGGGAAACCTTGCGAACAAAATATCTGAAAGGCTCATGATATTTAGTAGAGAGTTTGGGCCTAATTTGTAGAAGACCTGATTAACTTTTGATGAAATTCCGAAAATATTTAATGCAGTAACACCCCTTTACGGACTTATGCACTGCGGCAATGGGGAAACTTTGTGAGCAAACTATCTGTAGAACTGCTTCAGCTAGGCTCATGATATTTAGTAGACAGTTTGGGTCTAAGGTATAGATAACCTGATCAACTTTTGATG
Organism: Lucinisca nassula; assembly: GCA_963580285.1. Taxonomy (NCBI): domain Eukaryota; kingdom Metazoa; phylum Mollusca; class Bivalvia; order Lucinida; family Lucinidae; genus Lucinisca; species Lucinisca nassula. The sequence continues at coordinate 3,670,203 of OY757019.1, read as the reverse complement.
AAATTCCGAAAATATTTAATGGAGTTACGCTCTTTTTCGGACTTACGCATTGTTGCTATGGGGAAACTTATGTGCCTTTTAGTGGCAAGCATATAGCTGGGTGTTTCACAAACACATTTTCTAGTTCCTACAAAGTCCGCCTTTTAAGCAATCAACATAGACCCTGGGTAGCGTTTAATCTGGGTCAGCACTGTTACACGTGAGCAGAGTCCATGTTGTACAGGTTACCTTCTTTTACCCTCTTTGCACAGCACTCTGGTCATTACGAAAATACACCCGTGCGACGGCCTCGGTAGCTGAGTCGGATGCGCGTCTGACGGGTGATCAGGACGCGGATTCGACACCTGCCGGGGTCGGCATCATTCTTTCGTGGGGATTGAATATGGAATCTGTTCTACGGTCATTCTCTCCCTTCCGGCGATTTACGTAGGGCAGTTGTCAGTTTCTGGCTAAAGAATATGCACTGTACTGGTTAACCGTTTACGTATGAGTTTGCCCATGAAAAGTGTGGATAAGTAAATTGACCGGCTACAAAATGACCTAAATAGTGTTGACTGGACCGTTAAACACCGTTACCGACAAACAAATAACACTCCCTTGCGATATAGTGCATATTTCACATCTCCAAAATGGCCACTTTTCTGATGTAAATCTGTGATATTTTTCTTATTTAAACTACAAACATTGGTTGTAGGTGCTCGTTAGTACTGCCTCCTTGAGGCGGTTTTAACGGGTAACCAAAACCTATGCCTTGGAGCAGACATACGAACAATAAAGTATACCCCCGCAAACCCCAGTTTTCTCCAAATGAAGTAGGGTTTAGGGGGCCTTCATCTCACAAAATTGTTAAGCTGACGGTGTCACAGCATTCTGAGGCCTCTGCCTGTACTCTTGTATACACTGTTTTCAAATGCCCATTTAAAAAAAAACAAAAAAAAAAACAGAAGTTAAGGCAATGATCAGAAATCTATACAATTACCACACACGAAGCACAAACGTACAACAATTTCCCCAGCATTATAAGGTCACAAGCGGGAGGCCAAAATGACAAAAGCCTTTTCCACAAAATGGACAAATGGCTATCCAAAAATAAGATATTCACAATACAAAGAGTTTACACACAAGCAATAATAAATCTCAACAGAATGGCCGTCTTGAAACGGACCCTATACATACATGCGTCTACCAATTTGACATTGACAAACACTGTCCAATAATTGAGGATACTTTATTATCATTGTACTACTCTGCCTATTCAACATGTAACAGTGCATAAACTCTCTTATTTGGAGTGTGGAGTACCGGGACAGTTGTTTGAACGCATGGCCGCTGTATCCACACAGGCAGTTTTGTTTTTAACACGGATTCGCCAAAAACACTCGACAAAGTAGAAGATCAGGAATCAATACAATTAACTTACTTCACCCATCAAAGACACCAAAGGGATAAAACACAAACATGAAGCGACCAGACCATAATGGAAACGAAAACAAAGGATGGCCATAAGGACAGTTACTTTCCCACAAAATGGCCAAATGGCCATCCAAAATAAAAAGACACAAGTGATACACACAGTGAGTAGTAACAAACAACAAAATACATTAACCGCCACAGAAGAACCGCCTTGGAACGGTCAGTGGAAAGAATGTCACTGGGAGGGCTTAAATCGATTTTACGTGGCCACAATCCTCGCCCTTACTTCCGTCGCGATTTAGACAAATAATTTGTTCAGTCCGCATAAAGGCCTCCTAACTCATCAGTGCAACATCTCCGTGAACACAAATAATCAAAGAACCACAGAGGTGAGACAACGGTGAGGACTCGACAACAAAAAAAAAACACTGAAATGCTGGAGCAAAAGAAAACCAACAGTTGGACTCCGATGGGCCAGACCAGAGACAGAGCATCATTCACCAACCAACATTACCTTGAATTAGATCTCTCTAATTCTCAATAAGCCTTTACGTTGGCACCGTGATAGAATCGGAGGCCTGACCCACCGGCGTGCAATTAAAGAGGGAAGCAAAGATGCCAGACGTGATTGGTTAACTACCATGCATGCAGTTTGTCGTATAACATCCATGTTGTACCCAATCTTTTTATATCGAAGAATGTTTTTACGAAATTGGGTGCTGATATATTTTTCTGAATTTATATACCAAGTCACCATAAAATTCGGGTTCCGATAGACCTTGTTGCAGAAGAAATTTAAGTCAAATATTGAATTTTGAAATTAAATAAGAATGGCGTCTATAAAATTTTGAAAATGCTTTGCGTAGTTTATGGTACCGATAACCCTGATTAAGAAGTTAAGCCGTTAATGATTTATTACGAGTGTTGAAGTCAGATACATGACTACACACTCTAGCAAATCGAATTAATTGCGAAATATAAACGCCATAGGATGATGCACGAGGAACATCACCATCCAAAAAAGGAAAATTTACAATCTCAAAATCAATGTCATCTCGTTTATCATAAATTTTGCACGAAACAAACACATCTACAATAGATAGATGTAAATCCAAAAACGGGGCCTCGGTATCAGAATAATTTGCTTTTTTTAACTGAAGTTCTGGGGGGTAAATCTGACTGATCAAACCATCGAAATAATTATTATCAATATTTAATAAATCATCTAAATATCTAGAAGTGGAGCTAAAAGCTTCAATAATTTCAGATTGGTTATCAATGGAAAGTGACAACATGAAGTCTCTTTCATAACAATACAAGAACAGATCAGCCACAATAGGTGCGCAATTCGTACCCATCGGACTACCCACAATTTGTCTAAATAACTTAGTACCGAATCTAATATAAATATTGTCAAGTAGAAAGGTTGGGGCATCACACACTTTCTGACGTGACCAAAGTGTATAATTTTTATGCTCTTTAGAAGTGAAAAATGCATTTCTGACATTACGTGCTAGATAGAGAGAATCTTCTCTGTGAAAAGTCCATTCAATTAAATCATTAAGCTTTTCTTTTATAAGATTATGAGGAAGTGCAGTGTAAAGAGCTGAAAAATCGTAAGTAGACAGACTAGAAGCACGATAACGTCTGGATTTCAATTTATTTAAAACCTAATTCGATTTTTTATAGGCCAAAACAGATTTCTTCCTGATCTTTCAAAGACTTTATCACAATATTTAATCACATGCGTTTAAATAGCAGTAAAACAGGAAGTTAATAATTTAGAAAGTTCAGTGGTAGTGCAAGAGCTAGAATTTGCAATAAACCGTGCTCTGTAAGGTCTTTTATGAAGTTTTGGTAACCAGTATAGCGTAGGAAGCTTGTCTTGGCCTCCTGTAACACACACAGCAAACTTGGTGGCTGAATGACAAATATGTTCATCTACTATAGCTCTCTCTTCAGCTAAAGGCTGAAGTTCATAGGCCTAAATACCACCAAGCTCCTGCTTAAGCGTGTTTACATAGTGGAGCCGTCACACAACGACGACGTTGTTAGCGGCCTTGTCTGCAGGGGCCAAAACAAACTTCTTATGAAATTCTTGAATACCTAGACAAAACACTTCACATTTCAAAACGTTGTACACAATAACGACAAAATCAGCCTATCTGGCGCTTACGTCATCAAAAGCTAGCAATATCTTATTCCGGGGTTGTAGTATAATGAGACGTTCGTTTAAACTTTATTTCTCTTTACGATGCATACCAACAAGCATATTATGAAAAGGGCCCCGGAAGACAGTCGATGTGTCATCACCAAAACACGCCTATATATGATTTTGTCCCCTTTAACCCCGACTTTTAATAGTAAAACTGGGGTTAACAGGGGAAATACAGAAGTGAAGGCAATGATCAGGAATCGATACAGTTAACCCGCACCATCCAGAAGAGACACCAAAGGAAACGAAACACAAATATTAAATAACTAGACCCTAATGGAATCACCCATAGCGGAAAGCCAAACGGGCAGTTACTTTCCCACAAAATGACCAAATGATTATTCAAAACAAAAGATATAACCCATACAAACACTCAAAGACAAACCATAACAAAACTAAACCGCGACAGAAGAACCGCCTTGAAACGGTCAGTGTGTGTGTTGGGGATGGGCTTAAATCGATTTTACGCGGCCGCAATCCTCGCCCTTACTTCCGGCGCGGTTTAGATAAATACATCAGGTAACACCTGAAATATAAACAAAGAGACTGACTCCGGTTGTCCCTCTGTGAACAAGGCCAATCGGTTATCCAAAACAAAAAGAAACCAGCAACACACACATACATACGAAGTATAAGAACAGTAATCCACAAAAGAAGAACCGCCTTGGAACGCTCAGTGAAAAAGTTTTTAACCTTGGGCATTAACTCGATTTTACGACTACGGCCGTTATCTTCGCTCTTCTGCTCTTAAATATAGATTGTTGACACAACTGTATCCAGAATCTATATTTTAAGCAGAAATAAGAAATATATCACAATCTTTCATCTTAAAATCTTAATTTGTTTATTTCGGCTATAAACTTTATTATGTATTTTCGTAATAAACCTGGAACTTCAATAACACTCTGCAAATTATAACAAAAAATAATTAACAATTTGCAATTGAATGGCTGCATTAGGGCGATAAGAAAACAAAACTAAACATTGACAGTTTTAACTGCAAAGTTTATGATTTTGTAACCATTGAAAAAACTCATGTCACTGTTGATCATAATTAATATGAATAACATGTCCATCCGCCAGTCAATTACAAAAACACGCCTATACAAATATATTGTAACTTTTAAAGCCTAAAAAGGAAAAAATAGACATAAAATTGTGTTGTTTTTTTTTTCTTATCTGTGCTCAAAATGAAGTTTGTTGGGGGCCTTGAAGATAAAAATGGGCTGCATGAGGCTTCCACGCAGAGCTGAACCCGACCGCACACGAGTACTGGTAAACCGTTCAGAGTGTCTCATCCCTGCTCAGGTAAAGCGATGCTAGGTGTCCATGCTTATAAACCCTATTGGTTTCATTGGGCGACAGGGCTTGAGATGTCATTTCATCTCAATGTCAGGAAAAAGTCCCACAAAAATTGGAAGCAACGTCTCCAAAATGACCTATACCGTGTTGACGGGGACGTTAAACCTCGAATCAAACAAACAAACAAACAATCAAAACAGTTTGTTGGTACACGTTAGAACCGTATGAGTTTGAGCACATATACATCCCTGTTAACGTCAGTTTTACAATATTTGTGTTTTGGAAGCTAATAGGCCATTTTGTGGGAACGTAACTGTCTTTGGCTGTTTGCTTTTGATGTTTCCATTCGAGTCGAGTTATTGTTTTTGCTTTGGTGTCTCTCATGGGAGGTGTGGGTTATTTGCATTGATTCCTGATCATTGACTTCACTTCTATTTTGAGGAGTTCAAAATTATACAGGCGTGTTTTCGTCGTGTTCAGATGGAATTTGCATGTATTCTTTAGAAGCAATTGATGGAAGCATGTGTGCATCGTTAAAATAAAACATTGCCTACCGTGTAAATCACACTGTTTTACAAAACACAGCAAAACATGGTACAAAAGGATTAGCATAATACAGAACGATTAACGTGATGTATGACTTATGAGATCATGAAGACAAAATAGAACCATTAATATACGGTTTCAGGTTTATTGCAAAACTGACAGTATGTAATTAAGACAAAATAAATCCTCCATCAGTTTCACAATAAACGCGAAACAAGATCCTAATGAATAGTTCTTTATTGTCTGTAATATAACACGTTTGGTTTTAAGAGTGTTCATGTGAACTGCCAATGAAATATCGAAATTTATCATACATTTAGGATAAAATACTTAGTTTTTGAATATGCGATACGAACGTTACCCCAATGCACGTAGCACGCTTGCACGTGCTGCCATATCGCATAGGCTTTATCATACCCCAAAAATCCATATCACAACCCTTTATTGCACCCCTAAGCCTTTATCATACCTCTGACATCACCCTATTCGGAACACGCGACGTTCTTCCTTTTGCGGCATTTCGCATTTGTTGTTCAGGACGCCATTTGCAATTTGCATTGTAACTTTGGTAATAGGCAGATGCAATTAATACAATTTATTTTGAACATTTTTTTTCAAAAAGTGAAATGTATGATAAATAGATTATGATATGGCATTTTTCATATCATACCACATATCAGCCCTCGACCCATATCAGCCCGAGGGCCGAAGGCCCTCGGGCTAATATGGGAGTCTCGGGCTGATATGGGTTTCAGAATCAGAATTGTTACCGGTGACACATCAAATGACATTCATACACCAGGACCTGTGATGTGAAAAAAGCCATATGATAATCTCTATATATCATTACGAAAACCACCTATACAAATACTTTGAAAATGTTATCGCCGGGAAAAGGCTACGTTACGATAACTCACCCGTGCGACAAAGTGCATTTTTTCACATCTCCAAAATGTCAATATGTCTGATGAAAATCCATGATATTGTTCTTATAAATACTGCAAACATAGGTTGTGGGTGCTCGTTTGAATCGCCTCATTAAGGCGGTTCTAACGAGTACCAATAACCTATGTCTGGGAGTAAAAATAAGAAAAATAATGTTTACCCCCGTAAACCCCTGTTTTCTCTATATAAAGTGGGGCACAGGGGGTCTCCATTTCACGGACTTGTTCCCGTGATGAAATTTAAGATGAACAATTGATATATTTTTGCTCAAAATATAGATTGTAGGTACACGTTAGAACCGCTTCAACGAGGCGGTTCTAACGAGTACTCACAATCTATATTTTAAGCAGAAATAAGAAATATAAGGTTTACCCCTGCAAAACCCCAGTTTTACTATATAAAAGTGGGGTTCAAGTGGGTCAAAAGTATATAATATACATGTTTTCGTAATGATTAAAATAAATTACTCATCCTAACAACAATGCTTTCAGTATAGAAACATTTATGCTCAAACAATATGCAGGCATATTAACCTTTCCTAACATCATAATAGCAGTCTCTATCTCCATAGACGTTTTTGTATTGACTTCCGTCCAGAATACAACAATACATCGCATTTTCTTAGAGTTATAAATGTTGAAACTAGATTTCCTTGTCCTGAAATTGTCGACGCTATACCCAAAGCTCCGTATACTGATCGCACCCATAAACTTATGAGGAGTAGTAATTAGCTTCCTTTTATGTTTGTTCAAAACATAAATGTTAAAATAGAAGACGTGAAGGCAATGAGTACGTATTAATTTTAACCGCCTCATTCAGGCGGTTCTAACGAGCGCCAACGATCTATCCTTGAAATAGAAAAAAAGAAAAAAGGTAGTTTATTTTCATCAGAAAAATGCTAGTGACATACATTACGAAAACACACCTAGAAACAAATGCATTGTAAAAACTACCGCCGAAAAAAAAAGTAATTTCTATGATGAAAAATTGTGATATTTTTCTTATTTCGGCTGGAAATATAGATTGTGGGTACACGTTAGAACCGCTTCATCGAGGCGGTTCTAATGAGTACCCATAATTTATATCTTAGAAAAGAAATAAAGAAAGTAATGTTTACCCCTGTAAACCCCAGTTTTACTATATAAAAGTGGGGTTCAAGGGGATAAGATTGATATATGCGTGTTTTCGTGATGATAAAGACGCCACTGTAGATCACGGGTGTGAAATCATAGTGGAAAGGAGAAAATGAAACAGAGAGTCGTTCAAAAGCATAATAGGACAGAATCCAAGGCCCATAATGGACACTTAAACCTTTACCACACAACGCGTGAGAAGGGATATAACTACGACAGTACATGTCAGCAGAGCTCGGCTATGGTAATCTCCATTTAATTTCCTCTGATATTTTGGTGTACTTTCAGTCTTAATAAGCTTCGAAATGTAACGCAACGTCTGATTGAATAACGTGAAAGAAATGAGAAGGTGTATTCTGTGATATACTGCCGGAAACCCGAAATTATTACGTCACTGACAGCAGTTCGGAAGATGAATCGAAACAGAATTGAAATTGTTATACCACAAACCAATATGAACAGGACTCGACCATCAAAGCGACCGATTCTCTCTTCTCAGACGAAATGCTATAAAGAAAAAGAAATAACAAATAGGAGTAATATATGAAAATGAACTTAACAAGAATATATCTAGCAAAGGAACATACACAATAGAGAATGCCGTTCAGAACATATTTATCTTCACTGCAGCTGGTGTTGTGCCGTGTGGCGGCCGTAAAACGCCACCCCGTACATCATCACAGTGCAGATTATATTTTTAGGATCTTTGGGATCACTGGTTTCATTTAGAATCATTTCGAAAATAGAGTTCTGTTTAAGCCGGTGCTAGAGGGCGTGACCGGTGTTGCTCATTTCAGTGCTGGTCATGACCAGACTCAATAAATAGAAGTGATGGCAATGATCAGGAATCGATACAATTAGCACACAGCTCCCATCAGAGACACCAAAGGGAAAGAAACACAAACATGAAACAACAGACCCTAATGGAAGCATCAATAGCGGATAACATAAGAATCAGATGAAAACTAATAAAGAGATGACTGGACAGCATGAAATAATTGAAATGCTGGAGCAAAAATAAACCGACAGGTGGACACCGGTGGGCCCGACCACAGATTGAGCACCAGGAATCAACCGAAATCACTTAAAATGATTTCTTAACTATCTGATATGACAACAGACATACAACCCGGCCTGTTTTAAGCAAACACAGAAATATATTTAAACTTTGACTGATAATAATATTGCTGTGAGAGGATATTATTGGTATGGGAAAAATCTAAAATAATGGATGAGTCTTTGAGGTCATACGGCCTATAGCCTGATGGGACCTATAACCTTAAAAGTATTTTTATCGAGCTTTACATACGTGTTCGCTCAGTAGCGTGTTTCTTCAATCAGCAAAACATCATTATAACTATCTGTTGCCCTATTTGTATGCCCGTCTACCTCCATTGGTGTAATATACTGGGTACCAGGCGTTCCAGGTACTGTAAATAAATACATAAAGGTAAGAATACATTAATCATGAAAAGCTTAAGTCACAGAATACGGCCACCAAGAGCCACCAAAAGACTAGAAATAAATCTACAAAGGTGGATGCACACAAAAACAAAACATCTAACAATATCCACACAAACAACTGCATTTACCTAGTAAATTATAAGTGAAGGCAATGATCAGGAATTAATACAATAAACCCATACCCTTCACCAGGGATATCAAAGAGAAAGAAACAAAAACATAAAATAACTTGACCCTAATGGAAACATCAAGAGCGGAAAACCAAAATTGCCAATTGGCTATGCAAAAAATGTATTAAACTTTACACACATTCAAAGACGAACTATAACAAAAATAAACCACGCCAGAAGAACGGCCCTGTAACGGTCGGTGAAAATGATTTCACTGGTGCGACTGGGGGTGGGCTTAAATCGATTTCATGCTGCCGCATTTCTCGCCCTTACTTCCGTCGCGATTTACGCAAATAATTTGTTCACACCGCATGAAAAATAGAAGTGAAGGCAATGAACAGGAATCGATACAATTAATCGACAGCTCCCATCAGAGACATCATAGTGAAAGAAAAACCAAACATGAAGTAACTAGACCCTAATAGAAATATCAATAGCGGATAGTCAAAATGACAATACCTTTCCCACAAAATGGCAAATAGGCTATCCCAAACAAAACAGATATGAGCGTTACACACACTCATACACAAACCATAACAAAATAAGCCACGACCGAAGAACCGCCTTGAAGGCCTAAACCTAATAAAAATCAAATCAAATGAGTCTTTAATAAAGCAAATTCTTCTGATACCGAGGCCCCGTTTTTGGATTTACATCTATCTATTGTAGATGGATTTGTTTCGTTTAAAATTTATGATAAACGCGATGATTTTGATTTTGAGATTGTAAAGTTTCCTTTTTTGGATGGTGATGTTCCTCGTGCGCCATCCTATGGCGTTTATATTTCGCAATTAATTCGATTTGCTAGAGTGTGTAGTCATGTAACTGACTTCAACACTCGTAATAAATTATTAACGGCTAAACTTCTTAATCAGGGTTATCGGTACCATAAACTACGCAAAGCCTTTTCAAAATTTTATAGACGCCATTCTGATTTAATTTCAAAATTCAATATTGGACTTAAATCTCTTCTGCAACAAGGTCTATCGGAACCCGAATTTTATGGTGACTTAGTATATAAATTCAGAAAAATATATAACCGCAATGACTTCAGCACCCAATTTCGTAAAATCATTCTTCGATATAAAAAGATTGGATACAACATGGATATTATACGACAGACTGCATGCATGGTAGTTAACCCAATCACGGTTGGCAACTTTGCTTCCCTCTTTAATTGCACGCCGGTGGGTCAGGCCTCAGATTCTATGACGGCTCCAACGTAAAGGCTTATTGAAAATTAAAGAGATAATGTTGGTTGGTGCCTGATGCTCTGTCTCTGGTCGGGCTCATCGGAGTCTAACTGTTGGTTTTCTTTTGCTCCAGCATTTCAGTGGTTTCTTGCTGTCGAGTCCTCACCGTTGTCTCACCTCTGTGGTTCTTTGATTTCTGTGTTCACGGAGATGTTGCGCTGGTGGGTTAGGAGGCCTTCATGCGGACTGAAGAAATTATTTGTCTAAATCGCGACGGAAGTAAGGGCAAGGATTGTGGCCACGTAAAATCGATTTAATACCCCCAGTGGAAATCTTCCACTGACCGTTCCAAGGCGGCTCTTCTGTGGCGATTTATTTATGTTGTTGTTTGTTACTTACTGTGTGTATCACTTGTGTCTTTTAATTTTGGATGGCCATATGGCCATTTTGTGGGAAAGTAACTGTCCATATGGCCTTCCTTTGTTTAGGTTTCCATTATGGTCTGGTCGCTTAATGTTTGTATTTCTTTCCCTTTGGTGTCTTTTATGGATGGAGTAAGTTAATTGTATCAATTCCTGATCTTTGTTTTACTTCTACTTTACGTCACCTTAAACTAGGTATTTAGAATTTGATAGGAAGTTTGTTTTAGCTCCAGCTGATAAGGCCGCTAACAATGTGGTCGTTGTTTGACGGCTTCACTATGTTAACACTCTGCAGCAAAAACTTGGTGGTACTTGGGTGGCCACATTTGTCATTCAGCCACCACGTTTGCTGTCTGTTACAGAAGGCCAAGACAAGCTTCCTACGTTATATTGATTACCTAAACTTCATAAAAGACCATACAAAGCACGGTTTATTGCAAATTCAAGCTCTTGTAGCACCACTGAACTCTCCAAATTATTAACTTCATGTTTTATTGCCATCAAAAACCAAGTGATAAAATATTGCGACAAAGTATTCGAAAGATCAGGTAGAATTCTGTTTTGGTCAATACAAACTCTTTTTTGGTCAATACAAAGCCTTTTCTAAGTTTTATAGACATCATTCTGATTTGGTTTCAAAATTCAATGTTGGACTTAAAACACTTCTGCTACAAGGCCTATCGGAACCCGAATTCTATGATGACTTAGTATATAAATTTAGAAAAATACATGCCTGTAATGACTTTAGTACCCACTTTCGTAAAATCGTTCGTCGATATATAAAGATTGGGTAAAACAGCAATATTATAAAACAGACTGCATGCATGGTGGTTAACCCAACCACGGTTGGCAACTTTGCTTCACTCTTTGATTGCACACCGAGAGGGTCGGGCTTAAGATTATATGACGGTTCAAGCGTAAAAACATAAATGGAATTTTATTTTATTTTAGTATTCTTTATGTTGGTTGGCGCCTGATGCTCCGTCTTTGGTCGGGCCCCTCGGAGTCTACTTGTTGGTTTTCTTTTGCTCCAGCAATTCTGTTGTTGTATGCTGTCGAGTCCTCAACCTTGTTTCATCTCTATATTTTTTTTATTTGTATGTTCTCGGTGATGTTACACTGATGAGTTAGGAAGCCTTCACACGGACTAAACAAAATTAGTGTATACCGCGACAGAGGTAATGGCGAGGATTATGGCCATGTACAATCGATTTAAGCCCCCCTGTGGAATGTTTTCCAATGACCGTTTCAAGGCGGTTCTTCTGTGGCGGATTATTTATGTTGATGTTTGTTACTACTTACTGTGTGTATCACTTATGTCTTTTTATTTTGGATGGCCATTTGGCCCTTTTGTGGGAAAGTAACTGTCCTTATGGCCATCCTTTGTTTAGGTTTCTATTATGGTCTGGTCGCTTCATGTTTGTGTTGCTTTCCCTTTGGTGTCTTTGATGGGTGGAGTAAGTTAATTGTATCGATTCCTGATCCTTGTTTTACTTCTACTTTTCCTAATGAAGTTTTAAATAAATTGAAATCCAGGCTTTTCCGTGCTTCAAGTCTGTCTACTTATGATTTTCCACCCTTTACACTATACTTCCTCATAATCTTATAAAAGAAAAAAACTTAATGATTTAATTGAATGGATATTTCATAGAGAAGACTCCCTCTATCTTGCATGTAATGTAAAAAATGCGTTTTTCTCTTCTGTCGAGCATACAATCTACACTTTATGATCATGTCAGAAAGTATGTGAAGCTCTTACATTTCTACTTGACAATAATTACATAAGATTTGGTACTATTTTTTAGACAAGTTGTGGGTATTCCGATGGGTACTAATTGCGCACCACAGTGGCTGATCTGTTTTTGTTTTGTTATTTCCACCCTTTACACTACACTTCCTCATAATCTTATAAAAGAAAAACTTAATGATTTAATTGAACATGGACATTTCATAGGGAAGACTCCCTCTATCTTGCATGTAATGTAAGAAATGTGTTTTTTCTCTTCTGAAGAGCATACAAACTACACTTTATGATCATGTCAGAAGGTGTGTGAAGCTCTCACATTTCTACTTGACAATATTTACATGATTTATTTCCCTTTGGTGTCTTTGATGGGTGGAGTAAGTTAATTTTATCGATTCCTGATCTTTGTTTTACTTCTACTTTTTATGATGTCTCTTTCTGCTGAAAACTAGTCTGAAATCATTGAAGCTTTTAGCTCCACTTCTAGATATTTGGATGATTTTGATAAATATTGATAATACCTATTTTGTTGGTTTGATCAGTCAAATTTAACCCCCCCCCCCACCACCCCCACCCCCCCCACCCCCCGCCCAAGAACTTCAGTTAAATAAAGCAAATTCGTCTGATACCGAGCCCCAGATTTTGGTTTTACATCTATCTATTGTGGATGGGTTTGTTTCTTGCAAAATTTATGATAGACCCGATGCTTTTAATTTTGAGAATGTAAACTTTCCTTTTTTGGATGGTGATGTTCACCGTGCGCCATCCTATGGCGTTTATATTTCACAATTAATTCGATTTGCCAGAGTATGTAGTCATGTAACTGACTTCAAAACTCGTAATAAATTGTTAACGGCTAAACTTCTTAATCGGTACCATAAACTACGCAAAGCCTTTTCAAATTTTTTATTTAGACGTCATTCCTCATGCGCCAGCCTATGGCGTTTATATTTCGCAATTAATTCGATTTGCTAGAGTGTGTAGTCATGTAACTGACTTCAACACTCGTAATAAATTATTAACGGCTAAACTCCTTAATCAGGGTTATCGGTACCATAAACTACGCAAAGCCTTTTCATAATTTTATAGACGCCATTCTGATTTAATTTCAAAATTCAATATTGGACTTAAATCTCTTCTGCAACAAGGTCTATCGGAACCCGAATTTGATGGTGACTTAGTATATAAATTCAGAAAAATATATAACCGCAATGACTTCAGCACCCAATTTCGTAAAATTATTCTTCGATATAAAAAGATTGGATACAACATGGATATTATACGACAGACTGCATGCATGGTAGTTAACCCAATCACGGTTGGCAACTTTGCTTCCCTCTTTAATTGCACGCCGGTGGGTCAGGCCTCAGATTCTATGACGGCTCCAACGTAAAGGCTTATTGATAATTAGAGAGATAATGTTGGTTGGTGCCTGATGCTCTGTCTCTGGTTGGGCTCATCGGAGTCTAACAGTTGGTTTTCTTTAGCTCCAGCATTTCAGTGGTTTCTTGCTGTCGAGTCCTCACCGTTGTCTCACCTCTGTGGTTCTTTGATTTTTGTGTTCACGGAGATGTTGCACTGATGAGTTAGGAGGCCTTCATGCAGACTGAACAAATTATTTGTCTAAATCGCGACGGAAGTAAGGACGAGGATTGTGGCCACGTAAAATCGATTTAAGCCCCCCAGTGGAAATCTTCCACTGACCGTTCCAAGGCGGCTCTTCTGTGGCGATTTATTTATGTTGTTGTTTGTTACTTACTGTGTGTATCACTTGTGTCTTTTGGTTTTGGATGGCCATATGGCCATTTTGTGGGAAAGTAACTGTCCTTATGGCCTTCCTTTGTTTAGGTTTCCATTATAGTCTGGTCGCTTAATGTTTGTATTTCTTTCCCTTTGGTGTCTTTTATGGGTGGAGTAAGTTAATTGTATCAATTCCTGATCTTTGTTTTACTTCTACTTTGTCTCACCTCTGTGGTTCTTTGATTTTTGTGTTCACGGAGATGTTGCACTGGTGAGTTAGGAGGCCTTCATGCGGACTGAACAAATTATTTGTCTAAATCGCGACGGAAGTAAGGGCGAGGATTGTGGCCACGTAAAATCGATTTAAGCCCCCCCAGTGGAAATCTTCCACTGACCGTTCCAAGGCGGCTCTTCTGTGGCGATTTATTTATGTTGTTGTTTGTTACTTACTGTGTGTATCACTTGTGTCTTTTGGTTTTGGATGGCCATATGGCCATTTTGTGGGAAAGTAACTGACCTTATGGCCTTCCTTTGTTTAGGTTTCCATTATGGTCTGGTCGCTTAATGTTTGTATTTCTTTCCCTTTGGTGTCTTTTATGGGTGGAATAAGTTAATTGTATCAATTCCTGATCTTTGTTTTACTTCTACTTTTCTTAATCAGGGTTATCATTTTAGATTTTTATTATCGGTACCATAAACTACCCAAAGCCTTTTCAAAATTTTATAGACGCCATTCTGATTTAATTTCAAATTCTATATTGGACTTAAATCTCGGAACCCGAATTTTATTATGTTCTGTCTCTGGTCGGGCCCATCGGAGTCTAACTGTTGGTTTTCTTTTGCTCCAGCATTTCAGTGGTTTCTTGCTGTCGAGTCCTCACCGTTGTCTCAACTCTGTGATTCTTTGATTATTTGTGTTCACGGAGATGTTGCACTGATGAGTTAGGAGTCCTTCATGCGGACTGAACAAATTATTTGTCTAAATCGCGACGGAAGTAAGGGCGAGGATTGTGGCCACGTTAAATCGATTTAAGCCCCCCCCCCCCAGTGGATATCTTTCCACTGACCGTTCCATGGCGGTTCTTCTGTGGCGATTTATTTATGTTGTTGTTAGTTACTTACTGTGTGTATCACTTGTGTATTTTTATTTGGATGGCCATATGGCCATTTAAGGGAAAGTAACTGTCCTTATGGCCTTCCTTTCTTTAGGTTTCCAACACGGTCTGGTCGCTTAATGTTTGTGTTTTATTCCCTTTGGCGTCTTTGATGGTGTTGTAAGTTAATTGTATCGATTCCTGATCTTTTCCGCGGACGCCTGATTACACTCTTCTGGAGTCCATATCTGTTGATCCGAACATTGATATTTGCCATTTTGTCTATGGATTAACGATTTTGGATTAAGCTTTGGTACTTCGACCTAAACTACTTTGTTTTACTGCTACTTAGAATATAAATTCAGAAAAATATATGACCGCAATGACTTCAGCACCCAATTTCGTAAAATCATTCTTCGATATAAAAAGATTGGGTACAACATGGATGTTATACGACAGCCTGCATGCATGGTAGTTAACCCAATCACGGTTGGCAACTTTGCTTCCCTCTTTAATTGCACGCCGGTGGGTCAGGCATCAGATTCTATGACGGTTCCAACGTAAATAAAAATCAAAAATGAGTTCCTTTAAGAGCAATGAAAACATTCATAAGAAAGAAGATGGGTCATACTACGTAGTTTCGGCTAATAAAGCCTCATCAGTGACCCTGTAATGATCCGGCAAAGCAAGCCAGAGGAAACATACTGGAAATTTTCGAATTTCGAACAGGCAGTCGATTCAAAGACTGATATAAATCAAAATCCAGTCCAAATAATTAAAACCCTGTCTAGAATATGAGTCTAAACCAATAATTTATTTCTGATTTCTCAGAATATTCACGCTGATCTCAAAGGACCAAAAGTAAAATATAAACTGCACTATGGTTGATGTACGGGGAGACGTTTTACGGCCGCCACACGGCACAACACCAGCTGCAGTGAAGGCAAATAAAAATCAAAAATGAGTTCCTTTAAGAGCAATTAAAACATTCATAAGAAAGAAGATGGGTCATACTACGTAGTTTCGGCTAATAAAGCCTCATCAGTGACCCTGTAATGATCCGGCAAAGCAAGCCAGAGGAAACATACTGCAATTTGGCGAATTTCGAACAGGCAGTCGATTCAAAGACTGATATAAATCAAAATCCAGTCCAAATAATTAAAACCCTGTCTAGAATATGAGTCTAAACCAATAATTTATTTCTGATTTCTCAGAATATTCACGCTGATCTCAAAGGACCAAAAGTAAAATATAAACTGCACTAAAGGCTTTTTGACAATTAGAGAGATCTAATTCAAGGTAATGTTGGTTGGTGTCTGATGCTCTGTCTCTGGTCGGGCCCATCAGAGTCTAACTGTTGGTTTTCTTTTGCTCCAGCATTTCAGTGGTTTCTTGCTGTCGAGTCCTCACCGTTGTCTCACCTCTGTGGTTCTTTGATTATTTGTGTTCACGGAGATGTTGCACTGATGAGTTAGGAGGCCTTCATGCGGACTGAACAAATTATTTGTCTAAATCGCGACGGAAGTAAGGGCGAGGATTGTGGCCACGAAAAATCGATTTAAGCCCCCCAGTGAAAATCTTTCCACTGACCGTTCGTTCCAAGGCGGTTCCTCTGTGGCGATTTATTTATGTTGTTGTTTGTTACTTACTGTGTGTATCACTTGTGTATTTTTATTTTGGATGGCCATATGACCATTTTGTTGGAAAGTAACTGTCCTTATGGCCTTCCTTTGTTTAGGTTTCCATTATGGTCTGGTCGCATAATGTTTGTGTTTTTGTCCCTTTGATGTCTTTGGTGGGTGGAGTAAGTTAATTGTATCGATTCCTGATCTTTGTTTTATTTCTACTTTTAATTACAAAATTCAATACTGGACTTAAATCTCTTCTGCAACAAGGTCTATCGGAACCCTAATTTTATGGTGACTTAGTATATATAAATTTAGATAAATATATAACCGATTGGGTACAGCATAAATGTTATACGACAGACTGCGTGCATAGTAGTTAACCCAATCACGGTTCCGGTGGGTCAGGCCTCAGATTCTATAACGGTTCCAACTTTAAGGTTTATGTTTGTATCCGATCCTATGTCTCTGGTCGGGCCCATCGGAGTCTAACCGTTGGTTTTCTTTTGCTTCAGCATTTCTGTTGTTTCTTGCTGCCGCGTCGTCACCGTTGTTTCATCTCTGTCGTTGTTTGAAATTTGTTTGTGTTCACGGAGATGTTTCACTGATGAGATAGGAGTCCTTCATGAAGACTGAACAAATTATTTGTCTTTATCGCGACGAAAGTGAGGGCGAGGATTGTGGCCACGTAAAATCGATTTAAGCCCCCCAGTGGAATTCGTTTCCGCTGACCGTTCCAAGGCGGTTCTTCTGTCGCGGTTTATTTTTGTTATGATTTATCTTTGGGTATTTGTGTCGCTTATATTTTTTTTTGGTAGCCTTTTGGCCATTTTGTGGGAAAGAAACTGTCCTTTTGGCTTTCCGCCGTTTGTGTTTCCGTTGGGGTCTGTTGCTTCATGTTTGTATTTCCTTTCCTTTTGGTGTCTCTGATGGGAGCTGTGGGTTAATTGTATCGATTCCTGAATATTACCTCTACTTATATTTTCCTAACTCATTAGCGCAACATCTCCGAAAACACAGAAATCAAACAACCAAGGGGATGAAACAACGGTGAGGACTCGACAGCAAGAAATAAATGAAATGCTGTAGCAAAAGAAAATCCACAGTTAGACTCCGGTCGGCACGACCAGTGATTGAGGAACAGGCACCACCTTACATTACATTGTTTTAATTCTAAGTAAGGCAATGATCAGGAATCGATACAATTAACCCCAAGCTCCAATCAGAGACCCCAAAGGGAAAGAAACACAGACATGAAACAACAAACCCAAATGGAAACACCAACAGCAGAAACCAAACGGTCAGTTACTTTCCCACAAAATGGCCAATAGGCTATCCAAAATATTGCCTTCACTTTTATTTTACGCTGGAACCGTCGTAGAATCTGAGCCCTGACCCGCCTGCGTTCAAATTTCCGCATGTTCAGTGACTCATATAAATTAGACCTTTTCACGTTTTTGTGGAATGGATGGTTGAATTTCAAGTGAGGTTTACAATTAAGGCACTCAAGAGATCCATTAACCTCGCCAGCATATTGCATTATTTGTAAGAATACGCATCAAATAAATTTAGGTCATCATCTATGCACAAACTACTGTTATTGTCATGAGGTTATATTTTGTTGTGTTATTTTTGTTTGTTTGTTAATTTGTTTTCGACTCAATTCTCAATTCCCAGAGTCATAGTGTGTATTCGACTGACAATTAAGTTTGCGAATTAATAAGGAAATGTGAAGCAAAATCAGGAAAATACAAGGAATAGAGAACAAATGAATATCTATTTCAAGCCATGAAACACTCCAGTTCTTATTCTTTGCGACAAAATTGTTTCAAAAAAGAAAATAAACAAATCCTAATATCATTCAGTTCTAAATCGACACACGTTTCACCTTTTACGGTCGAAACTTTCGTCGTTCATGGTCTATATCTTCATCATTTACGACCAGAATGGTCACTGTTTACGTCGAAGTAACCATCATTCAGGGACCTACTTATCACCGCTTACGGTAGAGACTATCTCAGACACATCACGCTATACATTTCTGAAATTCTATTCCCATGTTGTTTCTTTGACGTTAATAGGTATTGTATTTATAATCATTATTGTTTTCTTCTTAATTTTGTCATCTAGACGTCCAAGTCGCATTCGCCATTACCTTTCATCGACCAAAATGATCTAAACATGAAATATGAATCTTACTAGAATATATCTTATTCTTCAGACTTCTCGCTCCACACCATAACAACATCAAAATGACAACTAATCCTAGACCGCCGGCTGCAACTGCAAGTCCTATAACCAACGTTTTGGAATATTCAGGGCTGGAAGAAAAGGTAAAACCACTCATTTTGGTTATTCATCATGTTATCAAATCCTTTTATCGAACTATCCTCTAAACTCAGATTTATATAGAGAAAAAACTGTGGTTTACAGGAGTAAACATTGTTTTTATGAGGCGGTTCTAACGAGCACCCACAACCATTGTTTAGAGTATAAGTAAGCACAATTTAAAAAAGGAGAAAAAACTTACCCGAATAAGAATAATTTTGAAGATATGAATCAATACACTATGTGTCACGGGCGTGTTATCGTGAAGTGAATATTTGCCGCGCTTAGCAAAACAGTATCTTTGGACATATGCCCCCAGCGAAGACTTAGATCGGCATGGGCTTACGAACAGACGCGAACAAGTCAGCCTTCGCTTACACGCAGGCTGACCAGTCTTTGCTATGCGCTTTATGCTTAGCCACTGACCAATATGTTTTATGCTGACCCAGGCTACATTCTTTTGCATTGGACACGTCGGCTGATCTGTGCCTTCGCTTAGCGAACATGTTCAAAGAAACCTTTCTGCTCGGTACCCCCATTTATTTTTGCAGTCATATCAGATCAACAACTATCAATATCTTCACAGTAACCATCAAAACCCAAAACGTGAGTGTAAAAGTGGTATCAATGCATCTTGGTGGCACAGTCGTGTAAATACTTCTTTCCGGTACTGATGTTTCCATTAGGATCTAGTTATTTCGTGATTGTGTTTCTTTCCCTTTGGTGTCTCTGATGGGAGCTCTTGGTTATATGTATCGATTCCTGATCATTGCCTTCACTTCTATTTTCCATAGACTTCTATAGAAAATGAAATGAATAGATTGCAAAACACAATTTCCGAAATTTTGAAGCCCAGAGAACCGCAGAGCCCCAGTTTGTTAACTACTGACCATCCACCATCACAGGGCCATTTTGCTTTCATATGCCATGACACCGTCCGTGCTAACCTTGCTTTTACTAAAACTATTTGGAGCGTCTTCGAAAACTTTAGAATGAAAATAGCTACATAATAAACAGAATCTAACACCCGTGGTCATTTCGAATAAAGTAGAAATAAAAAGATCAGGAATCGATTCAATTAACTTACTCCACCCATTAAAGACACCAAAGGGAAAGAAACACAAACATGAAGCGACCAGACCATAACGGAAACCTAAACAAAGGAAGGCCATAACGACAGTTACTTTCCCACAAAATGGCCAAATGTCCATCCAAAATAAAAAGTCACAAGTGATACACACAGTAAGTAACAAACAACAACATAAATAAACCGCCGCAGAAGAACCGCCTTGGAACGGTCAGTGGAAAGAATTCCACTGGGGGGCTTAAATCGATTTTACCTGACCATATTCCTTGCCCTTACCTCTGTCGCGGTATACACTAATTTTGTTTAGTCCGCATGAAGGCTTCCTAACTCATCAGTGTAACGTCTCCGAGAACATACAAATAAAACTAGAAATGTGTCCAGACGACACAGATGCCCCCGCCAAGGGCCCTGCCTCACCCCGAAAATCCATGTTGCATCAAAATTTTCTGAATGTGTGACCTTGTCATCAGGAACATTTGTGAGAAGTTATATTGAAATTGGTGAAAAAATGTAAGCGCTAGAGTATTGACAAAGTTTTTCTACAAATAGCCACAGTGACCTTGACCTTGAAAGTCGAACTCGCTCGAGGTATTGTCATCAGGAACATTTGTGAGAAGTTATATTAAAATTGGTGAAAAAATGTAAGCGCTAGAGAAATGACAAAGTTTTTCTACAAATAGCCACAGTGACCTTGACCTTGAAAGTCGAACTCGCTCGAGGTATTGTCATAAGGAACATTTGTGTGAAGTTATACTGAAATCAGTGAAGAAATGTAGTCGCTAGAGCGATGACAAAGTTTTTCTAAAAATAGCCACAGCGACCTTGACCTTGAAAGTCGAAATGGCTTGAGATATTGTCATAAGGAACATTTGTGTGAAGTAATATTAAAATTGGTGAAAAAATGTAAGCGCTAGAGCAATGACAAAGTTTTTCTAAAAATAGCCACAGTGACCTTGACCTTGAAAGTCAAACTCGTTCGAGGTATTATCATAAGGAACATTTGTGTGAAGTTATTTTGAAACCAGTGAAGAAATGCAGGCGCTAGAGGGATGACAAAGTTTTTCTAAAAATAGCCACAGTGACCTTGACCTTGAAAGTGGAACTCGTTCGAGGTATTGTCATAAGGAACATTTGTGTGAAGTTATATTGAAATCAGTGAAGAAATATAGACGCTAGAGCTATGTTGTGCGCGGGGATAATTAAATTTTTTTAAGTCTGTGACCTTGACCTTGAGCTCATGGGCATGGGTGGGGGTATCGCTGAATAAAATGGACAGGTATCTAACATCATATCAAATATCAACTCAATCCATCGGACGATTTGGAAAATATCAACTCTTAAAATATCTAATTAAAAATTTCTAAGTCTGTGACTTTGACCTTGAAGCCATAGGCATGAGTGGGGGTATTGCCGAATAAACATTTGGACCTGTATCTATCATCATAGCATACATAAGCCAAATCCATAATATAGTTTGGAAAATGTGGGATAATTAAAATCTTTCACATTAAAATTGTCTAAGTCTGTGACCTTGACCTTGAGGTCATAGGCATGGGTGGGGGTATTGCTGAATAAAACATTGTACCTATATCTATCATCATATGAACCAAAGCCATCATTTAAGTTAAGGTTCTACCAGGTACAAATACCTTAACTGGAGTCTTTAACATGGGAAATTTCTAAGTCCATGACCTTGACTGTGAGGCCATGGGCATGGGTGGGGGTATCGCTGAATAAAACTTTGGTCCTATATCTATAATCATACCAAATATGAACCAATTCCATCAAATGGTTTGGAAAATATGAGTTCTAAAATGTTCAAAGTAGAAGTAAAACAAAGATCAGGAATTGATACAATTAACTTACTCCATCCATAAAAGACACCAAAGGGAAAGAAATACAAACATTAAGCGACCAGACCATAATGGAAACCTAAACAAAGGAAGGCCATATGGACAGTTACTTTCCCACAAAATGGCCATATGGCCATCCAAAATTAAAAGACACAAGTGATACACACAGTAAGTAACAAACAACAACATAAATAAATCGCCACAGAAGAGCCGCCTTGGAACGGTCAGTGGAAGATTTCCACTGGGGGGCTTAAATCGATTTTACGTGGCCACAATCCTCGCCCTTACTTCCGTCGCGATTTAGACAAATAATTTGTTCAGTCCGCATGAAGGCCTCCTAACTCATCAGTGCAACATCTCCGTGAACACAGAAATCAAAGAACCACAGAGGTGAGACAACGGTGAGGACTCGACAGCAAGAAACCACTGAAATGCTGGAGCAAAAGAAAACCAACAGTTAGACTCCGATGAGCCCGACCAGAGACAGAGCATCAGGCACCAACCAACATTATCTCTTTAATTTTCAATAAGCCTTTACGTTGGAGCCGTCATAGAATCTGAGGCCTGACCCACCGGCGTGCAATTAAAGAGGGAAGCAAAGTTGCCAACCGTGATTGGGTTAACTACCATGCATGCAGTCTGTCGTATAATATCCATGTTGTACCCAATCTTTTTATATCGAAGAATGATTTTACGAAATTGGGTGCTGAAGTCATTGCGGTTATATATTTTTCTGAATTTATATACTAAGTCACCATAAAATTCGGGTTCCGATAGACCTTGTTGCAGAAGAGATTTAAGTCCAATATTGAATTTTGAAATTAAATCAGAATGGCGTCTATAAAATTTAGAAAAGGCTTTGCCTAGTTTATGGTACCGATAACCCTGATTAAGGAGTTTAGCCGTTAATAATTTATTACGAGTGTTGAAGTCAGTTACATGACTACACACTCTAGCAAATCGAATTAATTGCGAAATATAAACGCCATAGGATGGCGCACGAGGAACATCACCATCCAAAAAAGGAAAATTTACAATCTCAAAATCAAAGTCATCGCGTTTATCATAAATTTTGCACGAAACAAATCCATCTACAATAGATAGATGTAAATCCAAAAACGGGGCCTCGGTATCAGAAGAATTTGCTTTATTTAACTGAAGTTCTAGGGGGTAAATCTGACTGATCAAACCATCAAAATAGGTATTATCAATATTTAATAAATCATCTAAATATCTAGAAGTAGAGCTAAAAGCTTCAATAATTTCAGATTGGTTATCAATGGAAAGCGACAAAATGAAGTCTCTTTCATAACAATACAAGAACAGATCAGCCACAAGAGGTGCGCAATTAGTACCCATCGGAATACCCACAATTTGTCTAAATAACTTAGTACCGAATCTAATATAAATATTGTCAAGTAGAAAGGTGAGGGCATCACACACTTTCTGACATGACCAAAGTGTATAATTATTATGCTCTTTAGAAGTGAAAAATGCATTTCTGACATTACATGCAAGATAGAGAGAATCTTCTCTGTGAAAAGCCCATTCAATTAAATCATTAAGCTTTTCTTTTATAAGATTATGAGGAAGTGTAGTGTAAAGAGTGGAAAAATCGTAGGTAGACAGACTAGAAGCACGAAACTGTCTAGATTTCAATTTATTTAAAACCTCATTCGAATTTTTTATAGACCAAAACAGATTTCTTCCTGATCTTTCAAAGACTTTATCACAATATTTAATTACATGCGTTTTAATAGCAGTAAGACAGGAAGTTAATAATTTAGAAAGTTCAGTGGTAGTGCAAGAACTAGAATTTGCAATAAACCGTGCTTTGTAAGGTTTTTTATGAAGTTTTGGTAACCAGTATAGCGTAGGAAGCTTGTCTTGGCCTTCGTTAACACACACAGCAAACTTGGTGGCTGAAAGACAAACATGTTTATCTACTATAGCTCTCTCTTCAGCCAAAGGCTGAAGTTCATAGGCCTTAGTACCACCAAGCTCCTGCTTAAGCGTGTTAACATAGTGGAGCCGTCACACAACGACGACGTTGTTAGCGGCCTTGTCTGCAGGGGCCAAAACAAACTTCTTATGAAATTCTTGAATACCTAGTTTAAGATGACGTAAAGACGTCTTGGGCTTAGGAGGTAATAAGTTAGTATTTTGAGAATAGAAAGAAATGCGTTTATTCACTAGTCTTAAAATGCTAAGTTTCCAGTCCTTTAGGGCTTTACACTCAACATACTCTCGCTTACACCATCGATTACCGAATTCATTCAAGGAAGCAGCGATTTCATCTCTACATTTACTGAAATCAATTTTAGAAGGAAACCGATATTTCGGTCCTTTAGAAATAATATTCCTTATCCTAGAATCAGGAATAATTTTCAAATTGCCAGTAATTACATGACCAGCAGCAGGATAGCAATACTTTGAGTTTTTACAATCACATGAATCAGGAGTATTAGTATCAATATCAAGATCTGAAACAAGTTTATTGAAATTAAAAATGATAGATCTAACAGGTTTGTTATATTTATAGCAAATTATAGGTGTTTCAGTATTTTGAAAATAAGCAGGAATGGAAGAAAGAACCGATCTCTCACGGAAGATACTGGGCAAATCTATAAAATCCATACCCTTATTAATGAAGGATATTTTGAAGAAATGACGTTTATGATTAATTTCAGAATCAATGTAAGGACGGAGAGTATGCTGAGTATAGCCTCTAGTTAAGAGAGCCGCATCATATAACTGATGAGAACTATCGTAGAATTTATTCGCCTCGGTGTCCAGAAGACGTAAAACAGAAACGGGTAATGAACTTAAAAATGAAAGCATAGAGTGGCGTCCATGATTTAATAATATAATTGACAGTCACTTCAGTCTAGTATTGTTTCGTTTAAACGCACGTGATTTACGTTTAAAGTTACCATTTTTCCTGGTGCCGTGAGATCTAGTTCTGCGTTTTCGACATTCCAGGAGTGAGAAAATATCAAAGTCCGGCATTCTGGAAATATTACCCTCATGATAAATGTTGTCATTAAATCCCAGTGGAAAAGGGGTCTGTAAAAATTTAATCCATTTCAGTTCAGCTTCATGTCTTTTGATTATTTTGAATCTAGATGTAGAATTTGCATCGTAATAAAGTTTTTCCACTGGTTGTATAATAATGTTATTTACAGAATGACCTGTACGTCGAAAGTGACGGTACAAGAAAGTGTCAGTTTTCTTAGGCTTACTCATTCTACGATAATGCTCGTTCAATCTAGTTTTAAGCATGCGGTTAGTTTGACCGACGTACTGCATATTACAGTTTGCAGCACGTCAAGTAATTAGATAAATTAAATCTGTAGACTGTCATGTCAAATCAGACATGTTAACTACAGAGAAGCGTCTACCGTTTACAGATGAAGTAACGGTAGACGCAGTGCTTAAATGCGAACAACATCTGCACCTCTTGGCATTGCACTTAGAAATACTAGGATACATTCCACTTCTCTTCCACGGATTAGTATACTTTCGAAGGATGGGTGATTTGAGAGGAGATAGTCTTATACGAAGACTACTCCCAAAAACATTGGTATTGCCTGCTCCTTTGAGATTAACTGAAGTTACAGAAGACAAATTTAAGGGTCTAACCAATACCGAAGGCAACATAGTATTAAAGTTCTTAATAGAATGGGGAATCCGTACAGAAGAAGCAGAGTGTAACCTAAGGGGTGATATTGATATTTTAAATGTATTTGTAATACTCATTTTGGTTAGTAAGGTTGTGATACCGTCAAAACCAAAGCGATGTTCATACCGGTTATTAAATAAATAAAATTACTGAAGAAGATTCCTTCGAATAGAAGGTCGGTACAACAAAAGCCCACAAAACATCCTAGTCTACTTAAAGTACAGGGATGTCAAACAAGCAGTTGTTATACAACGAGGAACGAACATCGGTTTAATAATGACCTTCAACAGGTATCTAAAGGATGTCAATTGATGGAACAGTGAAAAGCAATTGCATAAGCAATCCCTGAGGATTGGAAAAATAAGAGCATTAAATGCATGTACGGGGAGACCTTTTACAGCCGCCACACGGCACAAACAAAACAGCCCTGATATGCAAAGTAGAAGTAAAACAAAGATCAGGAATTGATACAATTAACTTACTCCATCCATAAAAGACACCAAAGGGAAAGAAATACAAACATTAAGCGACCAGACCATAATGGAAACCTAAACAAAGGAAGGCCATATGGACAGTTACTTTCCCACAAAATGGCCATATGGCCATCCAAAATTAAAAGACACAAGTGATACACACAGTAAGTAACAAACAACAACATAAATAAATCGCCACAGAAGAGCCGCCTTGGAACGGTCAGTGGAAGATTTCCACTGGGGGGCTTAAATCGATTTTACGTGGCCACAATCCTCGCCCTTACTTCCGTCGCGATTTAGACAAATAATTTGTTCAGTCCGCATGAAGGCCTCCTAACTCATCAGTGCAACATCTCCGTGAACACAGAAATCAAAGAACCACAGAGGTGAGACAACGGTGAGGACTCGACAGCAAGAAACCACTGAAATGCTGGAGCAAAAGAAAACCAACAGTTAGACTCCGATGAGCCCGACCAGAGACAGAGCATCAGGCACCAACCAACATTATCTCTTTAATTTTCAATAAGCCTTTACGTTGGAGCCGTCATAGAATCTGAGGCCTGACCCACCGGCGTGCAATTAAAGAGGGAAGCAAAGTTGCCAACCGTGATTGGGTTAACTACCATGCATGCAGTCTGTCGTATAATATCCATGTTGTACCCAATCTTTTTATATCGAAGAATGATTTTACGAAATTGGGTGCTGAAGTCATTGCGGTTATATATTTTTCTGAATTTATATACTAAGTCACCATAAAATTCGGGTTCCGATAGACCTTGTTGCAGAAGAGATTTAAGTCCAATATTGAATTTTGAAATTAAATCAGAATGGCGTCTATAAAATTTAGAAAAGGCTTTGCGTAGTTTATGGTACCGATAACCCTGATTAAGGAGTTTAGCCGTTAATAATTTATTACGAGTGTTGAAGTCAGTTACATGACTACACACTCTAGCAAATCGAATTAATTGCGAAATATAAACGCCATAGGATGGCGCACGAGGAACATCACCATCCAAAAAAGGAAAATTTACAATCTCAAAATCAAAGTCATCGCGTTTATCATAAATTTTGCACGAAACAAATCCATCTACAATAGATAGATGTAAATCCAAAAACGGGGCCTCGGTATCAGAAGAATTTGCTTTATTTAACTGAAGTTCTAGGGGGTAAATCTGACTGATCAAACCATCAAAATAGGTATTATCAATATTTAATAAATCATCTAAATATCTAGAAGTAGAGCTAAAAGCTTCAATAATTTCAGATTGGTTATCAATGGAAAGCGACAAAATGAAGTCTCTTTCATAACAATACAAGAACAGATCAGCCACAAGAGGTGCGCAATTAGTACCCATCGGAATACCCACAATTTGTCTAAATAACTTAGTACCGAATCTAATATAAATATTGTCAAGTAGAAAGGTGAGGGCATCACACACTTTCTGACATGACCAAAGTGTATAATTCTTATGCTCTTTAGAAGTGAAAAATGCATTTCTGACATTACATGCAAGATAGAGAGAATCTTCTCTGTGAAAAGCCCATTCAATTAAATCATTAAGCTTTTCTTTTATAAGATTATGAGGAAGTGTAGTGTAAAGAGTGGAAAAATCGTAGGTAGACAGACTAGAAGCACGAAACTGTCTAGATTTCAATTTATTTAAAACCTCATTCGAATTTTTTATAGACCAAAACAGATTTCTTCCTGATCTTTCAAAGACTTTATCACAATATTTAATTACATGCGTTTTAATAGCAGTAAGACAGGAAGTTAATAATTTAGAAAGTTCAGTGGTAGTGCAAGAACTAGAATTTGCAATAAACCGTGCTTTGTAAGGTTTTTTATGAAGTTTTGGTAACCAGTATAGCGTAGGAAGCTTGTCTTGGCCTTCGTTAACACACACAGCAAACTTGGTGGCTGAAAGACAAACATGTTTATCTACTATAGCTCTCTCTTCAGCCAAAGGCTGAAGTTCATAGGCCTTAGTACCACCAAGCTCCTGCTTAAGCGTGTTAACATAGTGGAGCCGTCACACAACGACGACGTTGTTAGCGGCCTTGTCTGCAGGGGCCAAAACAAACTTCTTATGAAATTCTTGAATACCTAGTTTAAGATGACGTAAAGACGTCTTGGGCTTAGGAGGTAATAAGTTAGTATTTTGAGAATAGAAAGAAATGCGTTTATTCACTAGTCTTAAAATGCTAAGTTTCCAGTCCTTTAGGGCTTTACACTCAACATACTCTCGCTTACACCATCGATTACCGAATTCATTCAAGGAAGCAGCGATTTCATCTCTACATTTACTGAAATCAATTTTAGAAGGAAACCGATATTTCGGTCCTTTAGAAATAATATTCCTTATCCTAGAATCAGGAATAATTTTCAAATTGCCAGTAATTACATGACCAGCAGCAGGATAGCAATACTTTGAGTTTTTACAATCACATGAATCAGGAGTATTAGTATCAATATCAAGATCTGAAACAAGTTTATTGAAATTAAAAATGATAGATCTAACAGGTTTGTTATATTTATAGCAAATTATAGGTGTTTCAGTATTTTGAAAATAAGCAGGAATGGAAGAAAGAACCGATCTCTCACGGAAGATACTGGGCAAATCTATAAAATCCATACCCTTATTAATGAAGGATATTTTGAAGAAATGACGTTTATGATTAATTTCAGAATCAATGTAAGGACGGAGAGTATGCTGAGTATAGCCTCTAGTTAAGAGAGCCGCATCATATAACTGATGAGAACTATCGTAGAATTTATTCGCCTCGGTGTCCAGAAGACGTAAAACAGAAACGGGTAATGAACTTAAAAATGAAAGCATAGAGTGGCGTCCATGATTTAATAATATAATTGACAGTCACTTCAGTCTAGTATTGTTTCGTTTAAACGCACGTGATTTACGTTTAAAGTTACCATTTTTCCTGGTGCCGTGAGATCTAGTTCTGCGTTTTCGACATTCCAGGAGTGAGAAAATATCAAAGTCCGGCATTCTGGAAATATTACCCTCATGATAAATGTTGTCATTACATCCCAGTGGAAAAGGGGTCTGTAAAAATTTAATCCATTTCAGTTCAGCTTCATGTCTTTTGATTATTTTGAATCTAGATGTAGAATTTGCATCGTAATAAAGTTTTTCCACTGGTTGTATAATAATGTTATTTACAGAATGACCTGTACGTCGAAAGTGACGGTACAAGAAAGTGTCAGTTTTCTTAGGCTTACTCATTCTACGATAATGCTCGTTCAATCTAGTTTTAAGCATGCGGTTAGTTTGACCGACGTACTGCATATTACAGTTTGCAGCACGTCAAGTAATTAGATAAATTAAATCTGTAGACTGTCATGTCAAATCAGACATGTTAACTACAGAGAAGCGTCTACCGTTTACAGATGAAGTAACGGTAGACGCAGTGCTTAAATGCGAACAACATCTGCACCTCTTGGCATTGCACTTAGAAATACTAGGATACATTCCACTTCTCTTCCACGGATTAGTATACTTTCGAAGGATGGGTGATTTGAGAGGAGATAGTCTTATACGAAGACTACTCCCAAAAACATTGGTATTGCCTGCTCCTTTGAGATTAACTGAAGTTACAGAAGACAAATTTAAGGGTCTAACCAATACCGAAGGCAACATAGTATTAAAGTTCTTAATAGAATGGGGAATCCGTACAGAAGAAGCAGAGTGTAACCTAAGGGGTGATATTGATATTTTAAATGTATTTGTAATACTCATTTTGGTTAGTAAGGTTGTGATACCGTCAAAACCAAAGCGATGTTCATACCGGTTATTAAATAAATAAAATTACTGAAGAAGATTCCTTCGAATAGAAGGTCGGTACAACAAAAGCCCACAAAACATCCTAGTCTACTTAAAGTACAGGGATGTCAAACAAGCAGTTGTTATACAACGAGGAACGAACATCGGTTTAATAATGACCTTCAACAGGTATCTAAAGGATGTCAATTGATGGAACAGTGAAAAGCAATTGCATAAGCAATCCCTGAGGATTGGAAAAATAAGAGCATTAAATGCATGTACGGGGAGACCTTTTACAGCCGCCACACGGCACAAACAAAACAGCCCTGATATGCAAAGTAGAAGTAAAACAAAGATCAGGAATTGATACAATTAACTTACTCCATCCATAAAAGACACCAAAGGGAAAGAAATACAAACATTAAGCGACCAGACCATAATGGAAACCTAAACAAAGGAAGGCCATATGGACAGTTACTTTCCCACAAAATGGCCATATGGCCATCCAAAATTAAAAGACACAAGTGATACACACAGTAAGTAACAAACAACAACATAAATAAATCGCCACAGAAGAGCCGCCTTGGAACGGTCAGTGGAAGATTTCCACTGGGGGGCTTAAATCGATTTTACGTGGCCACAATCCTCGCCCTTACTTCCGTCGCGATTTAGACAAATAATTTGTTCAGTCCGCATGAAGGCCTCCTAACTCATCAGTGCAACATCTCCGTGAACACAGAAATCAAAGAACCACAGAGGTGAGACAACGGTGAGGACTCGACAGCAAGAAACCACTGAAATGCTGGAGCAAAAGAAAACCAACAGTTAGACTCCGATGAGCCCGACCAGAGACAGAGCATCAGGCACCAACCAACATTATCTCTTTAATTTTCAATAAGCCTTTACGTTGGAGCCGTCATAGAATCTGAGGCCTGACCCACCGGCGTGCAATTAAAGAGGGAAGCAAAGTTGCCAACCGTGATTGGGTTAACTACCATGCATGCAGTCTGTCGTATAATATCCATGTTGTACCCAATCTTTTTATATCGAAGAATGATTTTACGAAATTGGGTGCTGAAGTCATTGCGGTTATATATTTTTCTGAATTTATATACTAAGTCACCATAAAATTCGGGTTCCGATAGACCTTGTTGCAGAAGAGATTTAAGTCCAATATTGAATTTTGAAATTAAATCAGAATGGCGTCTATAAAATTTAGAAAAGGCTTTGCGTAGTTTATGGTACCGATAACCCTGATTAAGGAGTTTAGCCGTTAATAATTTATTACGAGTGTTGAAGTCAGTTACATGACTACACACTCTAGCAAATCGAATTAATTGCGAAATATAAACGCCATAGGATGGCGCACGAGGAACATCACCATCCAAAAAAGGAAAATTTACAATCTCAAAATCAAAGTCATCGCGTTTATCATAAATTTTGCACGAAACAAATCCATCTACAATAGATAGATGTAAATCCAAAAACGGGGCCTCGGTATCAGAAGAATTTGCTTTATTTAACTGAAGTTCTAGGGGGTAAATCTGACTGATCAAACCATCAAAATAGGTATTATCAATATTTAATAAATCATCTAAATATCTAGAAGTAGAGCTAAAAGCTTCAATAATTTCAGATTGGTTATCAATGGAAAGCGACAAAATGAAGTCTCTTTCATAACAATACAAGAACAGATCAGCCACAAGAGGTGCGCAATTAGTACCCATCGGAATACCCACAATTTGTCTAAATAACTTAGTACCGAATCTAATATAAATATTGTCAAGTAGAAAGGTGAGGGCACCACACACTTTCTGACATGACCAAAGTGTATAATTCTTATGCTCTTTAGAAGTGAAAAATGCATTTCTGACATTACATGCAAGATAGAGAGAATCTTCTCTGTGAAAAGCCCATTCAATTAAATCATTAAGCTTTTCTTTTATAAGATTATGATGAAGTGTAGTGTAAAGAGTGGAAAAATCGTAGGTAGACAGACTAGAAGCACGAAACTGTCTAGATTTCAATTTATTTAAAACCTCATTCGAATTTTTTATAGACCAAAACAGATTTCTTCCTGATCTTTCAAAGACTTTATCACAATATTTAATTACATGCGTTTTAATAGCAGTAAGACAGGAAGTTAATAATTTAGAAAGTTCAGTGGTAGTGCAAGAACTAGAATTTGCAATAAACCGTGCTTTGTAAGGTTTTTTATGAAGTTTTGGTAACCAGTATAGCGTAGGAAGCTTGTCTTGGCCTTCGTTAACACACACAGCAAACTTGGTGGCTGAAAGACAAACATGTTTATCTACTATAGCTCTCTCTTCAGCCAAAGGCTGAAGTTCATAGGCCTTAGTACCACCAAGCTCCTGCTTAAGCGTGTTAACATAGTGGAGCCGTCACACAACGACGACGTTGTTAGCGGCCTTGTCTGCAGGGGCCAAAACAAACTTCTTATGAAATTCTTGAATACCTAGTTTAAGATGACGTAAAGACGTCTTGGGCTTAGGAGGTAATAAGTTAGTATTTTGAGAATAGAAAGAAATGCGTTTATTCACTAGTCTTAAAATGCTAAGTTTCCAGTCCTTTAGGGCTTTACACTCAACATACTCTCGCTTACACCATCGATTACCGAATTCATTCAAGGAAGCAGCGATTTCATCTCTACATTTACTGAAATCAATTTTAGAAGGAAACCGATATTTCGGTCCTTTAGAAATAATATTCCTTATCCTAGAATCAGGAATAATTTTCAAATTGCCAGTAATTACATGACCAGCAGCAGGATAGCAATACTTTGAGTTTTTACAATCACATGAATCAGGAGTATTAGTATCAATATCAAGATCTGAAACAAGTTTATTGAAATTAAAAATGATAGATCTAACAGGTTTGTTATATTTATAGCAAATTATAGGTGTTTCAGTATTTTGAAAATAAGCAGGAATGGAAGAAAGAACCGATCTCTCACGGAAGATACTGGGCAAATCTATAAAATCCATACCCTTATTAATGAAGGATATTTTGAAGAAATGACGTTTATGATTAATTTCAGAATCAATGTAAGGACGGAGAGTATGCTGAGTATAGCCTCTAGTTAAGAGAGCCGCATCATATAACTGATGAGAACTATCGTAGAATTTATTCGCCTCGGTGTCCAGAAGACGTAAAACAGAAACGGGTAATGAACTTAAAAATGAAAGCATAGAGTGGCGTCCATGATTTAATAATATAATTGACAGTCACTTCAGTCTAGTATTGTTTCGTTTAAACGCACGTGATTTACGTTTAAAGTTACCATTTTTCCTGGTGCCGTGAGATCTAGTTCTGCGTTTTCGACATTCCAGGAGTGAGAAAATATCAAAGTCCGGCATTCTGGAAATATTACCCTCATGATAAATGTTGTCATTAAATCCCAGTGGAAAAGGGGTCTGTAAAAATTTAATCCATTTCAGTTCAGCTTCATGTCTTTTGATTATTTTGAATCTAGATGTAGAATTTGCATCGTAATAAAGTTTTTCCACTGGTTGTATAATAATGTTATTTACAGAATGACCTGTACGTCGAAAGTGACGGTACAAGAAAGTGTCAGTTTTCTTAGGCTTACTCATTCTACGATAATGCTCGTTCAATCTAGTTTTAAGCATGCGGTTAGTTTGACCGACGTACTGCATATTACAGTTTGCAGCACGTCAAGTAATTAGATAAATTAAATCTGTAGACTGTCATGTCAAATCAGACATGTTAACTACAGAGAAGCGTCTACCGTTTACAGATGAAGTAACGGTAGACGCAGTGCTTAAATGCGAACAACATCTGCACCTCTTGGCATTGCACTTAGAAATACTAGGATACATTCCACTTCTCTTCCACGGATTAGTATACTTTCGAAGGATGGGTGATTTGAGAGGAGATAGTCTTATACGAAGACTACTCCCAAAAACATTGGTATTGCCTGCTCCTTTGAGATTAACTGAAGTTACAGAAGACAAATTTAAGGGTCTAACCAATACCGAAGGCAACATAGTATTAAAGTTCTTAATAGAATGGGGAATCCGTACAGAAGAAGCAGAGTGTAACCTAAGGGGTGATATTGATATTTTAAATGTATTTGTAATACTCATTTTGGTTAGTAAGGTTGTGATACCGTCAAAACCAAAGCGATGTTCATACCGGTTATTAAATAAATAAAATTACTGAAGAAGATTCCTTCGAATAGAAGGTCGGTACAACAAAAGCCCACAAAACATCCTAGTCTACTTAAAGTACAGGGATGTCAAACAAGCAGTTGTTATACAACGAGGAACGAACATCGGTTTAATAATGACCTTCAACATGTATCTAAAGGATGTCAATTGATGGAACAGTGAAAAGCAATTGCATAAGCAATCCCTGAGGATTGGAAAAATAAGAGCATTAAATGCATGTACGGGGAGACCTTTTACAGCCGCCACACGGCACAAACAAAACAGCCCTGATATGCAAAGTAGAAGTAAAACAAAGATCAGGAATTGATACAATTAACTTACTCCATCCATAAAAGACACCAAAGGGAAAGAAATACAAACATTAAGCGACCAGACCATAATGGAAACCTAAACAAAGGAAGGCCATATGGACAGTTACTTTCCCACAAAATGGCCATATGGCCATCCAAAATTAAAAGACACAAGTGATACACACAGTAAGTAACAAACAACAACATAAATAAATCGCCACAGAAGAGCCGCCTTGGAACGGTCAGTGGAAGATTTCCACTGGGGGGCTTAAATCGATTTTACGTGGCCACAATCCTCGCCCTTACTTCCGTCGCGATTTAGACAAATAATTTGTTCAGTCCGCATGAAGGCCTCCTAACTCATCAGTGCAACATCTCCGTGAACACAGAAATCAAAGAACCACAGAGGTGAGACAACGGTGAGGACTCGACAGCAAGAAACCACTGAAATGCTGGAGCAAAAGAAAACCAACAGTTAGACTCCGATGAGCCCGACCAGAGACAGAGCATCAGGCACCAACCAACATTATCTCTTTAATTTTCAATAAGCCTTTACGTTGGAGCCGTCATAGAATCTGAGGCCTGACCCACCGGCGTGCAATTAAAGAGGGAAGCAAAGTTGCCAACCGTGATTGGGTTAACTACCATGCATGCAGTCTGTCGTATAATATCCATGTTGTACCCAATCTTTTTATATCGAAGAATGATTTTACGAAATTGGGTGCTGAAGTCATTGCGGTTATATATTTTTCTGAATTTATATACTAAGTCACCATAAAATTCGGGTTCCGATAGACCTTGTTGCAGAAGAGATTTAAGTCCAATATTGAATTTTGAAATTAAATCAGAATGGCGTCTATAAAATTTAGAAAAGGCTTTGCGTAGTTTATGGTACCGATAACCCTGATTAAGGAGTTTAGCCGTTAATAATTTATTACGAGTGTTGAAGTCAGTTACATGACTACACACTCTAGCAAATCGAATTAATTGCGAAATATAAACGCCATAGGATGGCGCACGAGGAACATCACCATCCAAAAAAGGAAAATTTACAATCTCAAAATCAAAGTCATCGCGTTTATCATAAATACTACCTGTTACAAAAACCTTAACCTGAGTCTTTAACATTGAAAATTTCAAAGTCTGTGACCTTGACCTTGAGGTCACAGGCATGGGTGGGGGTATTGCTTAATAAAACTTTGGACCTATATCTATCATCATACCGAAGATGAATCAGTTCCATCAAATGGTTAGGAAAATATGAGTTCTAAAAGTTCAGGCTCTACCTGTTACAAAAACTTTAACCTGAGGTTACTGGATCACGTATGTACGTACGTACGTACGTACACACACACGTACAGACGGACGTACACATGTACGCACGTACGCACGTACGCACGTACGGAAAACCGAAAAACTATATGCCCCCGGAATCATATGATGCGGGGGCATAAAAACTACCGAGATGAAACAAGGTTGAAGACTCGACAGCATACAACAACAGAATTGCTGGACCAAAAGAAAACCAACAGTCAAACTCCGAGGGGCCAAACCAAGGACGGAGCATCAAAATTCTTAATACTCGCCAGTCGCTCTTTACATTAATAACCATACATGAAGAATCATATATTTACTTTTTTTTTTATTTACGTATCGACTGCTGTTTCACTTATGCATTCATGCATCTAATATGTTCTAGAAAGGGTGTTTTTATTCTTTTGGTGATTCGAGATAGATGTTTTTTTTCATGTTTATTTTTTCAGTGTTAGTTTAATTTTCTGTCTTATAAATACGGAGGTGATACCGAAAAGTCAAGATCATTTCATAACACCAACGGTTTCCTTTTTTGCATGGTAGTTAATCAAATCACCGTTGATAACTTTGTTTCCCACTTCAATTCCACGCCGGTTTCTCGGGCCTCAGACGCTATGACGGCTCCAATCTGAAGACTTACCCTCTGGTATGGCCCACCGGAGTCCAATTGTTGTTTTCTTTTGCGCCAGCATTTCAGTTATTTCATTCTGTCAAGTCCTCGTCGCTGTTTCATCCCTGCATTCGTTTGACTATTATATTCTCGTTTGCACTGATGGGTTAGGAACCCTTCCTGCGGACTGAACAAAGTATCTGTCTAAAGGTGGGGATTGTGGGCAAGTAAATGACCTTAGCCCCGGTGTAAAAAATCTTTACTGACAGTTCCAAGGCGGTTATTCAGTTGTGGTTTATTATCATCTTGTGAATTTCAGTTAAATATAGCAAATTCTTCTGATACCGAATCCCCGTTTTTTTATTCTTTCTATTGTAGATGGGTTTGTTTCCTGCAAACTTTTGATAAACGCGACGATTTTTGAGATTGTAAATTTCCCTTTGCTTGATGTTGATGTTTCTCGTGCGGCATCCTATGGTGTTTATATTTCGAAATAAATTCGATTTGCCAGAGTAACTAGTCATGTAACTGACACCAACACTCATAATAAATTGTTAACTGCTAAACTTCTTAATCAGGGTTATCGGTATCATAAACTACACAAAATATAAGTAAGGCAATGATCTGGAATCGATACAATTAACCCACACCACCCAGCAGAGTTTCTAAATCTTATAGACGTCATTCCGATTCAGTTTCAAAATTCAATCTTGGACTTAAATCTCATCTGCAATAAGGTCTTTCGCAACCCGAATTTTATCGTAAAATCATTCTTCGATATTTATAAGATTTTGAGCATCATAAATGTTATACAACACACTCCTTAAATGATAGTTAACTCATTCACGGAAGATTTTAATTGTTGCTTACGATGACACTTTGATGAGCTAGGAGACATCGATGCGAGTCGAACAGCCAACTAAATAGTGTAAGCCGCGGCGGAAGAGGAGGGTGAAGGTTGGAGCCCCGTGGGACCGGTTTCAGCCTAATTTATTATAGCTGGCCGTCACGGGTCGGTGTTTTCGTTGTGGATATATTTCTTTTGTGTTCGGTGCTGTTCAGTTTTTAGTGTGTGTCCAAATTATTTAGTTCAGTAAAGGTGACAGAGTCGCCACCTGTTTATGAGTGGGGCTGCTAGCTCGGCTTGTCGCCTGTGATTTTGTTGTTTGTTGGGATGTGTTTATTCGTCCTTTTTAGGTATTTGTGATAAGCTTTGGGTTCTAATTCGATCCGTTCCTGAAGTAGCATAACACATTTAGTTTGCACATGCTAATTTTTGTTTTCGCTGTGTACACATACCGGGCGATATTATTCGTTTGTCGTTGCTCAAACAATAGATATAAATGAGTATGACACGAAGTGCCACAATAACAATACCCAGGTTGCAGAAAGCACCACTACCTTGTTATCACACTATTGCTGGGGGTTCAAAGCAGTAACCGTGTTATTTACATTACGATAAGACACCCGTGTGACAGTGCATTCTTTCTATTCTCCAAAATGGCAAATTTTCCGATGAAAATTTGTGATATGTTTTCTTATTTATACTCCAGACATAGGTTGTGGATGCTTGTTAGAAAACTCATGGAGGCGGTTCTAACGACTACCCACAACCTATGTGTTAGAGCAGAAATAAGAAAAATAATGTATAACCCTGTACACCCAAGTGTTCTCTATATACAATCGAGTATAGAGGGGCATTCATTTCATTGACTTTTTAACATGATGACAGCCGTGTTATATACAAGCAAAATGTATAGATTATATAGGTTTATGGTCATTGTCCTATATTTTCTATACATTTTTGGGAGCCAGCTTGAAACCGTGTTATATCCTAAGCCGTATTGTAAGGAATAGTGTTATAACGAGGTTATGGTGTACATAGCACCCAGAGCAGGAGCACACAAAACATTACGTATAAAGAATATTGAGAACGGAAAGCAAGTCAACCGGTCCTATCTTCCCCGACGGCACGATACCAATTTAAATTGTTTGTTTCGAGTTTGGTTAAAACACAATTATTCTGGTTCTAGTTTGACATGAAGCAGTTACATTCCACAGTATCAGACATTAGAACTATTGGATTGGCTTGCAAGCAGTATGCTTATAACTTTCCTTTTCCGAACATACAATAAATAAGTACAAGGTGATGTCAAGTTATTTATCAGTTATCCCCTGTATATATTGCATTGTAATGCATTGACCTGATAAAGATATGCTATCTCAGGACAAGTGAGCTTTATTCCGTCAACGTGACATTGCACTTTTTTTAATGAACCGGACTACTGGTAAATGATAAAGAATGTTATTGTATCTGGGAAAAATTGCAATATTACTTCAAAAAAAATATCATATGAAAAACATGGTCAGCTGATACTAAATATATCGATCAGCAGAATGCTTGGACGCACTGAGGACCATCAATAACTGACCGTAAATTGCTAATTTAAGAGTGTACAAGGGGATAAACTGATAAATAGAATACCAGATTCGTGTCATTTGATATCAAGTTTATCAGGCTCG
Source organism: Lucinisca nassula (assembly GCA_963580285.1). Classification (NCBI taxonomy): domain Eukaryota; kingdom Metazoa; phylum Mollusca; class Bivalvia; order Lucinida; family Lucinidae; genus Lucinisca; species Lucinisca nassula. Next base: position 3,631,047 of record OY757019.1, on the reverse strand, counting down.
GCTTCGAGAACGCATGTAGAATCGCTCGGCAAGCCTCGCGATTCTACAAGCGTTCTCGAAGCCTTGCCTGATAAACTTGATATCATAAGACACTCAATTGGTATTCTCTATATATAGCGTAATTGCATCGTATGCTTAACAGAAGATACGATATAGATCTAGTTTATTCATACAGAAGACAGTATGTGAGTCAATACAGTCGCGTAAAATAAAAGAATAAATAAATAAAATAAGGAAAGAAAAGGGGCATTGAAATAGTCAAATTTGGCTTGAAATATATATCATGGAACGCGGGAGGGGTCACTTGTCAAAAACTATTCTTAGGCCATGTTTGCTTCCCGTGTTTCGGACGGAAGATGTGCGTTTATCTCACGTTACTACTGATCCAAGTGACTCGACATGCTGAATTCTTAATGAAGCGAACTGAAACATGAATTGATGAATTGTTAATGAATCTAGTTAAAAGACCTCGTTAACAATATTTCGGTCATATTGAGCCGGTCAGTTTTCCTGACCTTCACTAAAACACGCCTATATAATTTTGACCCCCTTGAACCCCACTTTTTACAGTAAAACTGGTGTTTAAAGGGGTATACATGTACATTATTTATCTTAATTCTGCTCAAAAACATAGATTAATGGCACTCGTTAGAATCGCCTCGCTGAAGCGGTTCTAACGAGTTCCAATAATCTATGTTTAGAGTAGAAATTTTAGATATATCAAAATTGTTAATCTGAAAATCTTTATTTTTTTTGTGGAAAAATTTCAATATATTTGAATTGGCATGTTTTCGCAATTCATAAGTTTTCTAATGGTTTTCGCCCACCTATGATTAACGATCGGCTCGATATGAGTGAAATAATCTTGAAAGGGCCGTAAAACCCAAACCAAAAAAAAAAAAGTTTTCTAATAAAGAAGGCAGTATGTGCATTACGAAAACACGCCTATACAAATACATTGTAATTTTTGCGCCGAAAATAGTAAAATTTCAGGATGAAAAATTGTCGTATTTTCCTTATTTCTGCTCAACATATAGATAGTGGATACTCGTTAGAACCGCCTCATCGAGGCGGTTCTAACAAGTACCCACATTCTATATTTTAGAGAAGAAATAAGAAAAATAAGGTTTACCCCTGTAAACCCCAGTTTTACTATATAAAAGTGGGGTTCAAGGGGGTCATAATTATATAGTCGTGTTTTTGTGATGAGTTTCTGGTGAATAAAACGTTTAAAAGGTAATTTAACATAAAGTCAATGAATCATACCTTTTAGGGTCTTCTTTGTCGGTTGCTATTAAAACACCATACTTTACAGAAGTCGTATTTAAGCACGTTTCGCAGACCACTTCATTCGGACAGGGTGATTTGATGTTGCCGTTCAGTTGTTCCACATTCAATTTTAGCTCTTTATTAACATCAAATTCACCAACCTGTGCAAATGAATCATAATTATTATAAACAACTGGCTATGAATATTTAATGACTAGAAATGGACGATAAATTCGAAGAATAATCGCGCTGTTCGTACTCGATATCATCATGATAACTTTATATTGCATGCATACCAAGATGATTTCAACCTGTACCGTTATGCCACACTACACCAATTGGCGTCTTACGTCCATTACGTATGGCCCCCGCCCATAGGGGCTTGAAGAAATATATGGGCTGCATGATGCTTCCACGCAGAGCTGAATCCGTCCCGCACACTAGTACTGGTAAACCGCTTAGAGGATCTAAGCCTGTTCAGGATCCGCGGTGTGAGGCCGACCGTCCATGCTAATAAACCCTATTGGTTTCATTGGGCGACAGGGCTTGAGATGTCATTTCATCTCAATGTTGGGTAAAAGTCCCACAAAACTGGAAGCAACGTCTCCAAAATGACCTTTACAGTGTTGACGGGGACGTTAAACCTCAAATCAAACAAACAAAAGCATATATTATTCTAAAACTACAGACAGTAACGCCTTATAACGGTGGACTAAAAAGGTTATTGCGCTGATGTTGGCAAATATTGTACAGTCGCACTTCAATGGCTCGAACACCTTTGGGACCTCAAAATCTGTTCGAGATAGGCGTAGTTCGAGCCACTGAGGGTTACTGTCAGGGGGCAAAATTAGATTCCATAGACACCTTTTCGGTGTTCTTTAATGAAAATGTATGCTGTGTGTACATATTTGCAATATCATTACGCAAACACGCCTATACAAATACATTGTCACCTTTATCGCAGAAAAAATGAAAATTTTATGACGAAAAATTGTGATATTTTTCTTATTTCTGCTCAAATTATAGATTGTGGGCACTCGTTAGAACCGCCTCATCGAGGCGGTTCTAATGAGTACTCACAATCTATAGTTTAGAGCAGAAGTAAGAAAAATAAGGTATACCCCCGGAAACCCCAGTTTTACCATATAAAAGTGGGGTTCAAAGGGGTCAAAATTATATAGGCGTGTTTTCGTGATGTAGTGATTTTTTCACATCTCTAAAATGATAAAAAGCCGTGAAGATTTTTTATAAATGCTATAAACATATGTCAGGGGAGCTCAGGCGGTTCTAATGAGTACCCGCATCTCATGTCTTCTAGCAGAAATAAGAAAAATAATATATGACCCCGTAAAACCTTTCTGTATATTTGGGGGTTTAGGGGATGTTCATTTCATGGACTTGTTTCCGTAATTACTTATTATGCATAAAAAAACTACTAAAATATATTTATTTATTTATTTATTTATTTATTTATTTATTTATTTATTCCAAATACCAGTCATAGTACATAAATTTAGAGATGTGAATATATCACACGATCAAATCCCTCTTACGTCAGCGAAAGAAGACACAAGAACAACTACACCCAACGTCTTGGAGCAGAAGAATGCAAATTAATGTATAACCTTGTAAACCCCATTTTTACAGCGGTTTTACCCAGGGTGTCCATCCTATGAATTGGTTATTGTGTTGGAAACGGAGTATGGATATAAAACGTAATGGTAATGGTGGATTGACGCCTCCCTGAATGTAGGAACCCATTATATAACACTGGTTAAGAATACGTGTTTGCATGTATAAAACTTATTTAATGTGCTGATAGAAACTACAGTGACAAAAGTATAGTTACCTTTACATACGTCAGGGCATTGTCTGCAGATTTATTCTTCTGTACATTGTAAATGCTGTAACCAACCACGCCATCACCATTCGCATCAAACAACTGTAATTATGGTGTTTGGAAGGAAAATAATACACTTTAAGGGAAGCCCCTTTCATGAAACTTACATTTAATAAGGGAGTACTCATAAAGCAAATTATTCATTACGATAACACATCCGTGTAATATAGTGAGGCGGTTCTAACGAGTACCCACAACCTATGTCTTGGAGCAGAAATAAGGAAAATAATGTTTACGCCCGTAAACCCAGTTTGCTCTATATAAAGTGGCGTTTTGGGGGTCTTTATTTTACGGACAAATTAGATTCTTTGACAATATTTTTAGAGGCAAGTCATACACAGAAACAATATCAAAGTGGATCGAATTATCCTAGCACAACCGGCATCTAAAAAGACTTGGCTGAACCCATTAAACACCGATGCTTATGTTAATAACAAAATACATAATGGCGCCAAAAACAGCAATAAAGATCAAAGATTTCGAGGCAGTAACGTGCTTCTGTTGAGACATTTAATAAACAATACTGTTTTTCATTCCGATAACACATCCGTGTGATATTGTGCACTTTCCATGCCTCAAAAATAGAAATGAAAGTATTGATCAGGAATCGATGCAATTACCTTACACCTCCCATCCAAGACATCAAACAGAAAAAACTATCAACATAAAACAATTTCACAATAATAAAAATATTACTAGCGGAAATCCAAAAGGACTGTTACTTTTCCATAATGGTCAAATGATTATCCAAACTAAAAAGATATAAGGAATACAAACACGCAAAAATGAACAATTACAATAACAAATCACTACCATCACGTGAACCAGTCCGTGAAATGAAGACTCCCCTATACCCCACTTTATATAGAGAAAACTGGGGTTTAAGGGGGTGAACATTATTTTTCTTATTTCTGCTCCAACACATAGGTTGTGGGTACTCGTTAGAACCGCCTCAATGAGGCGGTTCTAACGAGCACCCACAACCTATGTTTGCAGTATTTATAAGAAAAATATCACGGATTTTCATCAGAAAAATGGCCATTTTGGAGGTGTGAAAAATGCACTATGTCGTACGGGTGTGTTATCGTAATGAAAAAAATACTTTAGGAAAGAGAAACAATTTTTACGGGGAAGTAGTAGATTCTGCGCCCATAATTGGATGGGAAGTATCAATGAACAGCATGAATCAGTGACAACAGAAGATGCCAAAATGCAAACGCCGATGCCTAGAGAGGCAACAGAAAATGCCAAGAGAGGCAACAGAAGATGCCAAGGGAGGCAACGGAAAATGCCAAGACAGTCAACAGAATATGCCAAGAGAGGCAATAGAAAATGCCAAGAGAGGCAAAAGAATATGTCAAGCGAGGCATTAGAATATGCCAAGAGAGGCAAAAGAATATGCAAAGAGAGGCAACAGAAAATGCCAAGAGAGGCAACAGAAAATGCCAAGAGAGGCAACGGAAAATGCCAATACAGTCAACAGAATATGCCAAGAGAGGCAATAGAAAATGCCAAGACGCAACAGAAGATGCCAAGGGAGGCAACAGAAAATGCCAAGAGAGACAACAGAAAATGCCAAGAAAGGCAACAGAAAATGCCAAAACGCAACAGAAGATGCCAAGAGAGGCAATAGAAAATGCCATTAGAGGCAATAGGAAACGCCAATTATTAGAGGCAAAGGGACATGCCAAGAAGCAATAGAGGATGCCAAGAAAGAGAGGCAAAACGATATGCCAAGCGGCAACAGAAGATGCCAGGGAGGCAACAGAAAATACAAAGAGTGAAAATAGAAGACGCCGAGAGGGAAACGAAATGCCAATGGAGGCAATAAACAAATTTATCATGTGACGTCGCGTCTGTGAGTGTAATAACGTCATGTAACAAATTCGATAATCCACTAGTGGATTAAATATGTAAATTCGTTAGATACGCCCCATAACGTTACATGTACGACGTCCTTAAGGACGTCGCGTTTACTAATGGCGGACTATTGACAGTTTTGACAAACAATCGTGAATAAAAAGCGTTTTAAATGTCATATGATAAATAGAACCTTGCATTCGTGCTGATGTATTATTTAATTTATTAAGCTCGTTGAGGAAAAGGGATAAAATGCTCGACAAAGTCTCGCATTTTATCCCTTTTTCTCAACTCGTTTAATAAATTCAATAATACATGAAAACTCTTCTAAGATCCTCTATGTCAAGCAGACAGATATGGAATAGATGAAGATGGAGACTGAGAGATGCAATAAATGTCGTTAGTTAGAAAAAGGTATTGCTGTAGACCTACAAAGACATGTCAGTAATATGAAGAAGATGGAATGTGATAGAAGAAATGGGATCAGAGACATCAGTGACATGTTAATGAACATTTACTGTTATGCTTATCTTTGGCGGCATATGTCAATTCGTATTTTAACTAAATCTTAATAGGATCAAAAAGATTTACTGGCTCTTTGCAATCCTTATTTAAAAGCTGCTAAGATTTGTTGAAATTAGCTGTCTTTTGAAAGAAAATTAGAGATGTAATATCCTGTGACCAGCCTGTCATTTGATGTATTTAAATATATCTTACTACTATGTTAATTACGTTGCGTCGCTCAAGACGTTAGCTACAGTTCCATAGTTACATTTTAATACATATTTCATACTAATGATAGTCTTTAAATTGACAATACAACCCGAAAGGCCTTCGGCCCGTTTCGGATTTTACTTGGGGGATTTTACTTGGGGGAATTGGTGGATGGGGGGGGGGGGGCTTAAATCGATGATAAGTCGCCACAATCCTCGTCATCCGTTCTGTCGTGATATAGACAGATACTTATTTCAGTCCGCATGAAGGATTTCGACCCATTAGTGCAGCATCTTTGGGAACATGAAATTCAAATGAATACAGACGTATGAACGATAAGGACTTGACAGCATGAAATAACTCAAATGCTGCAGCAAACGAAACGCAACAGGTGGGCCCGACTAGAGACTGAGATTATGGGACCAACTATAATGAAAACGTCTGAAGCGGAAAGCAAAAAAGACAATTACTTTCCAATAAAATGACCAAACGGCTATCCAAATTTAAAAAAGATATTAACAATACATACGAAAGACGAAGTATATAAAAATAACCCACAACAGTAGTGAGAAGGTCAGTAAGAAGTTTTTCTTCTGTTTTATTTATTTATTTATTTTTATTTATGAGGTCTCTACAGCATGAATAAACTGAAATGTTGGAGCAAAGGAAGACCAACAGTTGGACTCCGTTCAAAACTGCTAATATTCTGATGGCAATTTGTATATCTTCTAAATATACTTCAAATTAAAGTCGCGGATGCTCGTGAGAACAGCCTCAATATCGGTACTAACGAGTACAACCTATGTATTGATGCAGAAATAAGAAATATGCGTACCCCAGTAAACCCAGTTTTACTGTTTCTAAAGTGGCGTTGAGAGGGGTATTCCTGTCATTATCTAATTAAACAGATCTGCGCCCCCAAGTGTGATCATGAGCAATATTTTTTGTTTTTATTTTGTTGTTGTTGTTGTTTTCAGAACACTAAGTTTGGCTCATTTATCTCAAATCAAAGGTTCAGGTTTAATTTCAAGCATTAAATACAAAATATTCGTTTCGCATAACGGATGCTAACTTAACCCATATATGCCTCGCGGCCCTTTTCTGGGACATTGGCAAACAGTGCAGACACAGATCAGACGCCGCAAAACGCGGCGTCTGATCTGTGTCTTCACTATTTGCTTAAAGAACACTCATTTTTGTAAAATTTCCTACAAGCAATAACAAACCTGACACCCCTTTAATTGGGAATGGTCCACTCCAAACTTACTGGATGGAATATTCCATTGTCATATATGGGTTAATCAATGCATCATACAAAAACACATATATCAAGTTCAATCACTGAAATGAACCAGCAAGGGCGTGGGCCTTTGACGCTAAAAAGAAGTAAAGGCAATGATCAGGAATTCTAATGCACTTGCGTATGTAACGCGACTTCTGATTGGTTAACGTCAAACATTTGCGACAGTATATTCTGCGATATACTGTCGGAAACCCGACGTCATCACGTAACGTCGCTTTTCATTGGCTGGCATTTGGTTTTATGCAGCTCACTGCGCTTGTCGCCTTGTGCAAAATAGTACACTTTTTAGCTTAACAACCGAAAAAGTGCATTAGAATGGGGATAACTGTATTAAAAATTGTCATTTGGGGAGGTAAATCGTCGGTTTTACGGTCGCAAATTACGTTTTACGGCTCCGCTAACGCGTCGCCGTAAAACGAAATTTCCGATCGTAAAACCTCCGATTTACCTCCCCAAATGACAATTTTCAGTACAGTTATCCCCTAAATATATCAAATTCAATCACTGAAATGAACCAGCAAGGGCGTGGGCCTTTGACGCTAAATAGAAGTGGAGGTAATGATCAGGAATCGCTACACCTCCAATCCAAGACACTGCAGGGACAAAAACACAAATATAAAACAACTTCACCAACAGAGGACCAAAAGGACAGTCACTTTCCAACAAAATGGCCAAAAGGCTCCCAAATTAAAAGTTGATCTTTAAACCACAATTTGAGGTGGACCGCCTAGTGGGTAAGAACGCAGACTTTTTATCCATTACGCAAACACGCCTATACAAATACATTGTCACTTTTATCGCCGAAAATATGAAAATTTTATGATGAAAAATTGTGATATTTTTCTTATTTCTGCTCAAAATATAGATTGTGGGCACTCATCGAGGCGGTTCTAACGAGTACCCACAATCTATATTTTAGAGCAGAAATAAGAAAAATAAGGTATACCCTCGGAAACCCCAGTTTTACTATATAAAAGTGGGGTTCAAGGGGGTCAAAATTATAAAGGCATGTTTTCGTGATGCATAAGGATTCGCACCGCTGTAGTTCGAGCCGGGTACACAGGTTTTCGCCACCCTCTGATTAGCGATAGGCTCGATATAAATGAAATTATTTCGAAAGGGTCGTAAAAACAAAACCCAAAGGAGACAATTTGATAAGTTGAGACGTTCTGTTGCCACAACACGGTACTTAACAAGGCCGAATTGCCAAAGTTTATGAAGCAAAGTTGGACCATAACATTTTTCTACTTATATTTGTGACAGTGTGTCTTCATTGTGAAGCGATCAAGAAAACATAAGCTACCAGCCAAGACTCATATCAGCAGACGCATCTGTCTAACCATGTTTTTTCCTCATGAGCCTTTTTAAGCTTTTGGGTGCGCAGGCTAATGTACGTCTCTGTCGGTTCGGTCTGGTCTTAATTTTTAGCTCGGCTGTTTTCGAAGAACACGACGAGGTAATGTCATAGCTCTGGCGTCGTCTGCGTCGTCGTCGTCGTCTGCGTCGTCGAGCAAAAACTTGGACATTTTGTAACATCTCTGTCATTACTGAACATATTTACTTGATACTCGGACTAGTTGTTCATTATGTAAAGGGGAACTAATACCAATAGGTGAGGTAACCCTCTAAACATTTTTGGCACAGTTATGCCCCTTTTTGGATTTAGAATTTTTGCAGCCAAGCGTTAGCACCCGCATTCGATGCTCTTGTTTATTTTGCTGTGCTGCGATTATTGGATAAGAAAGCATTAGTTTTCTCGATTAGTTGATGCAGCGCAAATGGTTTCATGAAAATAAGAGGTTTACTTACTTTTCCTTTGTTTTCGCCAAACAAATCCAGAGATAATCGTTTAATTTCCTCAGCAAGCCCAGGAATGTTTCCAGTAAAGCCTTTGCACAAACCCTTTGTACTTCTGCAGTTTTTACTATAAAATTCAGCTGTGCCAGTTAAAAGAGCAATTACGGACACTGTGGCGAAATGTACCCATTCGTCACTTTGAAATTCTATGACCGGAGGCCTGCTTCCACCATAGGTACACCGTTTTGGTAATGTTTTATCAAAACTATAGTCGTGGTAGCAGTTCTGGAGTTTCTGTAGATATGCTTCAAGCCATGGATTCTTGTGATATGCTGTTAACGCTTGATTATGTAAGTATGGAATCAGACCATCTATTTCCTGCATCTCCAATGAGATTGTAATAGCACCATCCGCCACGTTATTGTCCTCTACCAGATCTTTGCGCTTTCCCCATCCGTCGGAAGCAATAAAGTGGTAATCACCAATGTGCATCTTTGTGTTTAGAGCTTTCAATAAGGGCTTTAAAACTTGATGATTGAGAAACAAAATGATTATCTTCGCAGCAGGTTCTTTTAGAATATGATCATAGTATTTGTTGAAGTTTTCATTCTGCTCGACTTTGATGCTTTGTTTGATACAGATATTGTAACTAGGTGCTAAAGATTCCAAATAGTCAAGTGCCCCTTCACCATAAGCTTTTTCAGCATACATCACTTGTATAAATTCACCATCAAGTTTTTGTACAACTTTTAATATGGCTTCAATCTGTGCTTTGTCGGACGGAACCACCCGTAAAAAGAGTGGATACTTTTTGTTATCACTAAGAATGGGTGTAGTGGAAGCATAACTTATCTGCATGTGGTTCAACTCTGTTAGGATCTCGGCAGTACGTAGACTGACGTCACTTGTAAACGCACCAACAAAACCTACGAAAACGGACAAAAAGGTTTAAGTATAACAGTCCCGTCTAGTTCAAATAAGACTGAAGTAAGGAACGCCGTGTTCTACTTGTAACGCAAACAGCATAAAGTGTCTAGATGAATTAGTTTATAATGTAACTAATGCAAGCAAAATGATTTCAAAATAGTTCATGTATATACAACGATAGGGTACATCACAAATGAAAAAAGACAGACTTCACGCATAGTAGTCATTAATTAAGGCGTAACCATACCAACTTTAGTGCTGATATTTAATCTTCACCAGTGTGTCTCAACTCCAAAGTTCTGAAACCGAAACAAATGATGGACAAGACCCGGCAAACACAGCACATCCCGACCGAGCACATACCGACCGACGTAGCTCATGAGACAGGTCAACTGGAGGCATCAGGCAAGAGACGCCTCCCTTAGGACCTATAGGCGTCCCCCACCGAGCCAACATCAGCAAACATATAAAAATAAATGCATAGGAAAAGCCACAATTTAAGATTATACAGTCGAACTTCAATGGCTCGAACACCTTTGGGACCATGAAAATCTGTTCGAGACAGGGGTAGTTCGAGCCACTGAGGGTTACCGCCATGAAGCATAATAGCATTAATTTTGGGACATCTTTTCGGTTCTATAACAAAAATGTATGCTGTGTGTACTCATTAGAATCGCCTCATAGAGGCGATTCCAATGAGTTCACACAGCATACATTTACAAGAGAATATGAAAAAAAAAACTAAATTACCCTCCCGTTTTCTTATGTAGAGAAATTCCCTCGTGACTGAAGAACGGGTTCGACTCAGCCATGGTAAACGAGCCACTCGTGTTCGAGCCATCGAAGTTTTACTGTAGTTCACTAATGGCATCAAGAGGAAGCGTAACTAACAACTTGGAAAACAAACAAGTGAAGAAAAAAATTAAAAACAGCAAAGCAACCTAATCCCTCTTCCCCACAAGAGGTGATCAAGTTGCAACAGGCACACCCTATATATTTGAGCAGAAATAGAAGAAATTATGCATAGCCCTATAAACCCAAGTTTTCTTACTATATATATATATATATATATATATATATATATATATATATATATATATATATATATATATATATATATATATATATATATATATATATATATATATATATAGACAAATTAATTAGCGCACAAAAATTGGTCGCACCGCAACCGGGACTCGAACCACGGATCTCCTGCATTCCGGGCAGACGTGCTAACAGTATATATATAGTGGGGATTAGATAGCCAATTGGCCATTTTGTTGGAAAGTAAATGTCCATTTGGCTTTCAATATGGGTCTATTTATCCCATGTCTGTGTTTCTTTCCCATTGGTGTCACTGATGGGAGCTGTGGGTTAATTGTATCGATTCCTGATCATTGCCTTCACTATTTAGAGGGGTGTTCATTTGACAAGCCTGTTAAAATTACGACTAAGTAGAAGTAAAACAAAGATCAGGAATCGATACAATTAATTTACTCCACCCACCAAAGACACCAAAGGGAAAGAAACACAAACATTAAGTGACCAGACCATAATGGAAACCTAAACAAAGGAAGGCCATAAGGACAGTTATTTTCCCACAAAATGGCCATATGGCCATCCAAAATAAAAAGACACAAGTGATACACACAGGGGTGCGTAAATTGCATCGACCAGGGCAGTTTACCTACCCACCAGCAGTGAACCAGTATGGTGTTCATCCCCCTCCAAGTATTTTTTCTGACCCGGCAGGTATCGAACTGGAAGTGAAGGCAAATATCAAGAATAGATACAATCCAAAGTAGAAGTAAAACAAGGATCAGGAATCGATACGATTAACTTACTCCACCCATCAAATACACCAAAGGGAAAGAAACACAAACATGAAGCGACCAGACCATAATGGAAACCTAAACAAAGGAAGGCCATAAGGACAGTTACTTTCCCACAAAATAGCCAAATGGCCATCCAAAATAAAAAAAGACACAAGTGATACACACGGTAAGTAACAAACAACAACATAAATACACCGCCACAGAAGAACCGCCTTGGAACGGTTAGTGGAAAGAATTCCACCTGGGGGGGGGGGGGCTTAAATCGATTTTACATGGCCATAATCATCGCCCTTACCTCTGTCGCGGTTAACACTAATTTTGTTTAGTCCGCATGAAGGTTTCCTAACTCATCAGTGTAACATCTCCGAGAACATACAAATCAAAAAAACTACAGAGATGAAACAAGGTTGAGGACTCGACAGCATACAACAATTGAATTGCTGGAGCAAAAGAAAACCAACAGTAAGACTCCGAGGGGCCCGACCAAAGACAGAGCATCAGGCGCCAACCAACATAAAGAATACTAAAATAAATAAAATTCCATTGTAGCTTTTACGCTGGAACCGTCATGTAATCTTAAGTCCGACCCACCGGTGTTCAGTTAGAGAGACCAAGACACCAAAGGGAACCTGCGATTTCCCGACCATCAGTCGGGCGCACATTCGACTGAGGTAACTCCGTTAAGTGGTTGTGACCTTTGATTTCATCTTTTTCCCTGAATTAGTAATTCGCAAGCCACAGAAGTTTAAAATATGGACCACAATTGCCGGAAAATGCACAAATACTACAATTACAGTCCAAAGCATCTGCAACAGACGAACCCCGTTTGGGCGTAATAATTCTGTGAAAGTTTTTTTTTTTTTTTTTCATATAACAATTTTTAACATGGTTCTTTCAGCTATGCTACATTCCTGACGTACGACTTTTATGTCGCAAGAACAAAACGACCGTATAGTAGAAAAAAATATGCATTACAAAAATACGCCTATTCAAATATATAGAGAATTGCCACCAACAAAAAAGAGAGAAAAATATCCGATTAAAATCCTGATATTTTTATATTTCTGCTCAAAACATAGGTTGTGAATACACATTAGAGAACCACCTCGCCGAAGCGCTTCTAACCAGTTACCCACAACCTATGTTTTTAAGCAGAATTATGATGTAAACCCCAGTTAAACTATACAAATATGGGGTTCTACGCGGTCAAAATTAAATAGGGTGCTTTCGTAATGAAGCCATAATGTCAAACGCCTATACAAATACATTGTATCATTTACCACCTAAAAAATGAATATTTTACGATGACAAATTGTGATAATTTTTCTTATTTCTGCTCAGAATATAGATTGTGGGTACTCGTATCGAGGCGGTCTAATGAGTAAACACAATCTATATTTTGTACCCCTGTAAACCCCAGTTTAACTATATATTATTAATTGATTATCCTACATTACACAAGGTCAACGAATGTTCAAAAATCATAAATCATGTTTTTAATTGCGTCAATTAATAAAATTGTCATTAATCAAGTAATTTCGTATTGGCCTAGTTACAGGCCCTCGGTCAGCTGTATTGGCCTCGGCCTTTGGCCTCCGGCCAATACAGCAGACCTCGGACCTGTAACTGGGCCAATACGAATTACTCGATTTATAACATTATAAAAGTGGGGATGAATGGGGTCAAAATTATATAGGCGTGTTTTCGTGATGGCTTACCTAGAATTCTGTTGGAAATATTAAGCCGTCTGCCATTGCCCTCGTCAAGTCCATTTTTCAGCAAGTCCAAGATTTTCCTGACAATAACGAGGTCATTGGTGCAACTATTAAGTATGATCATTCCAACTGTATTGTTGCCAAACTTTGATCTGTATTTCGCGAAGCTCTGTTTCGTCTTAAACACATGCAAGCCATACTGTAATTCAATGAAAACACGTGATAAACGTTAAGCCACCAGGTTGAATCGCTGAGCAGACTGCAATCTGTTTCATCTGTCTTATTTTTTTATTTCGCGAAGCAGATGCATTTTTGTATGAGTTCTTTGTTTCAGTCTGACGTTTCCCAATCTTATTCGTAATATTTATCAGTTGCCCCCTATATTATATGCATCGAAACACCTTGACCTGATAAAGATATGCTATCTGAGGACAAGTGAGCTTTATCAGGTCAACATGAAAACAAACATTGCACTTTTATGAATGAACCGGACTACTGGAAAATTTTGCAAACATGTTATCATTACTGGAAACAAATGGAAACATTACATTACAAAAACATTAGGGTCAGCTGGTACTAAATATATTAATAGATTATGGCGCGCCAGAATGTATGGACGCAATGAGAAACAACGATAACGGATCGTAGATTGTCATTTAAAGAGTGTACAAAGGGATAAACTGGTTAATAGAATACCAGATTCGTGCCTTTTGATATCAAGTTTACATGTATCAGGCTAGGCTTCGAGGACGCATGTAGAATCGCTCGGCAATCCTCGAAATTATGCAGGCGTTCTCAAAGCGTCGCCTGATAAAAACCTGATATCAGAAGGCACGAACCTGGTACTCTCTATTTATGCAATGAAGAGATTGTTTACTTTATTTGAAGTATTAGCATCGGGGGTCGCGAGCAAAGAGACGATCTAAAGTTCAAGATTTCTATGGTAATAAAAGGGTAAAAGCAGATCAATCTGCTGTTTCAGAAGTACCTCCTCTTTGTCTCAACAACGGTACATGTTTTAAATCGCAACAGCGATTGGCGCCCCCACCTATCGGTGCTTGGAGAAACAGACAGGGCTAAATGGTGCTTACGCGCAGACCTGAAACCAACCGAACTTAAGTTCTGTTAAACCGCTTAGAAGGTCTTAGCCAACCCAGAAAAAGTGGTGCGAGTAGGACCGCTCCTTTGATGCGGCAATAGTCCTTGGGGTATTATTTTCATCTCAATGTAGGGCATCCGAAGCACCGTCTCAAGCAACGTCTCTAAAATGACCTTAAGACTGGTGACGGGGTCTCGCACCTCATGTATCTTCTAGTTCCAGTAAACAAATTTCATAAGTAAAAGAAAATCGGCAGAGGCGTGTAGGAATAGCCTACATAATATTTGTGCACGTATCAGGTTTAGATCAGTCTGCTCATCCACAGGCCATTTCATCTCAATGTCGGGAAAAAGTCTCACAAAACCAGAAGCTATGTCTCCAAAATGACCTTAATAGTGTTGACGGTGACGTAAAACCTCAACTCAAACAAACAAACAGTCAGAGACAATCGAGTCTTTGTTTGAATATGAATGAGTATTTGCCATTTCATGACATAAACACGCCTATACGAATACATTGTACAGTAACCTTTATCGCCGAAAAAAATGAAAATTTTGAGATGAAAAATTGTGATATTTTCTTATGTCTGCTCAAAATATATAATGTGGTTACTCGTTAGAACCGCCTATTCGATGCGGTTCGAACGAGTACACACAATCTATATCTTAGAGAATAAATAAGAAAATAAGGTTTACCCCTGTAAACCCCAGCTTTACTATATAAAAGTGGGGTTCAAAGGGGGTTAAAATTATATAGGCGTGTTTTCGTCATTCTTTTGGTCTGCTCTTGCAAGGTCTATGTTTATTGGATAAGAATTTGTCGATGAGCCCCTTGTTTTTTTATGTGTTCTTTCATGTCGTTGATTGGTTCTGCTCTTTCGTGTCCGGAGATGATTGATTTCAGTGCCTAAGCTTTTCTTGCTACAGTCAAACTTGAAACCTCATTGGGACCAGGAAACTTTGTTCGAAATAGTGGTTGTTCGACTTACTGAGGTTTAATAATAATGCCAGGTCATGGGGCATAAGAGGCATAATGGGGATCACATTATGATATTTTACGATCTAATAAAAAAGGTATGCTGTATGTACTCGTTAGAATCGCCTTAGTGAGGCGATTCTAATGAGTGCATACAATATACATTTTTAACACGAAATCGGGAAAATCCACATAGTGTCCATAATGCGTGGATATCTGGTGATTCGGGTTATATTCTCAAGGGACACCACAACTAGTTCGAATAAGCCATTGTAAACGAACTATCCGTGATCGAGTTACAGAAGGTTCACTGTATTCTGCTAGTAACACCTCTATTGTCGCACGTTTTAATGTATTCATCTTCTTATCACATTATGATAACACGCCCGTTCGCTAAACATTACAGTAAGACTAAGTTGGCTGGCGTTCCCTTGAACAGAGAAGGAGTGATTCCCGGTTTTGCCTGCTTTACAAAATCATTTAAAGCTTAGTAGCCATTGACCAGCCAGCGTATGTCGAGCATCCCATCGGGATTTCCAAAAATAATTCCCGCCCACTGGTTTACCGTCAGATCCATACAAGAGTAAATTACTATAAATACTCGTTCTACCCCCTCGCAATCGTGCAATGGAATCGGCTGCCATCCCAAATTGCACTACTGCCCACTTTCGAGCTTTTCAAAAGGGCAGTGTGTACAGTCAGCCATTCACTGCCATAAATGCCAGTGCGCTGTTTTTATCTTTTAACTTTCACTGTCAGCTTGCTTTCTGACGTCTAACATTTTAACCATATCATCTTTATTCCACCCTCACTAACAATTCTTACGGAAACTTTTATTTTATAACTCTTCTAATAACATTACACAGACGCGCACCTGCACGTAATCCCCGCGAGGGGGTGATGCAGTATAGATATAGATATTGATATAGATAGATAGACACCCGTGAGAAACAGTCTCAAAATGCCTACTTTTCTGAAGATCCGTGATATTTTCCTTATCTATACCTAAATAATAGGTTGTGGGTCCTCGTTAGAACCGCCTCATTGAGGCGGTGTAAGGAGTACCCACAACCTATGTCTTGGAGAAATAATACGAAAAAAATAATGTATACCCAACTTTTCTCTATATATAGTGGGTTTAACGGGGTGTGTTCATTTCACGGATTTTATTTCACATGATGAGGCCTCTAGATCTACTTATAATTTTGCAGTTAAAATGATCTATTTTCTCAGTTGTAGCCACAAAATAGACTTTGATCGCGCGAAATGGTCTATTTTCCATACTTGTAGCCACAACATAGATTGTGATCGCGCGCTTGTACCGCCTTAAGGAGGCGGTCCTGACGAATTCCAAAACTACATGATCCTGAACAAAAGTATGGAAAATAATCCATTCCCCTATATACCCATTTTTTTGTACATAAAATGCGGTTTATGGTGTCTTTTATGGGTGGAGTAAGTTAATTGTATCAATTCCTGATCTTTGTTTTACTTCTACTTTACATGGGTTTTTATTTCACCGATACACCTAAAGATTTTGTCAAAACTAACCTGAATGGCACGGAAGTATTGGTACCCCGCAAGGTAGATATCTTTGCAGCCCGAATCATCCGAAGACTTGCTGTATACTGGCGCAATACCTAAAAACAAGAAATATATTTAAAAAAGATATGCGGCGTAGATTTAATTGGAAGGTTGTTTAGAAATATGAGCTACAATAGTGACAGCAACAGTTGTCTAGCTATGAACTGGTTTACTGTATTCAAACAATTCAGATGTCACGCGAGGTAAAATAGCTTTGCAGAGGGCGGTGTCCCGCCTGTTTGAGCTAAGGTCAATGTAAAAGGTCAAGGTTAAAAACATGACCTCATTTCATTAATGATCTCAAGTATATGCACAACAAATAAGAAAACTTTATCATTTACTGTTTTTGAACACAAATTCTAGGGTTAACATTTAGGGTTGTCGCCATGGTGAACGTAAACGCATAGACAGACGAACAAACGGACGAGCAGACAAACGGACGGAAACTTGATCTTATGTGCACCTAACTAAAACTCATATTACACTTATTCCTTTTCAGAATTGATATAACATTAATGATATTCGAAAATGTCCATTTTGTGTTAAAATGGAGGACATAAAGTATGCTGAAGACAAATGATACACTGCAACTTTTATTGGGCATATATTGTAAATTAAACATCTGTCAATTTGTAATGCGATTATTACATGTTTTTGTCATGCTATATCTCTTTATTGGTTTCATTGGGCAACAGGGCTTGAGGTGTCATTTTATCTCAATGTCGGGTAAAAGTTCCACAAACTTAGAAGCAACATCTCCAAAACGACCTACACAGTGTTGATGGGAACGTTAAACCTCAAATCAAACAAACAATTCCTTTCGCAGAAAATTCTTCCTTTCGCAAAAGGAACCTTCCTTTCGCGAAATGGTTCCTTTCGCTATATAGACCAACCACGTGAAATTAGGTCAAAATAGCTATTCACCGCAGCAGTTTCAGAATTCACTAGAAACACAATTATACATATGACGTATGGTCATCAAAGGACAAGACGGTGAGCAAGCCGAAACTATATATATTTTTCATTCATGTCTCACATAAAAAAAGTAAACATTTCCTAGTTTAAAACATCGGTAAACTGTCGTGTTTTTTTAGTAGATTTATTTATGCAAACCATTGACCAATGAAATGGTCATCTCCTTGGACATGTGGTTTTATTGACCAATGGAATAACGAAAAATGTAGGACAAAAGCAAAAACATAACGGCTACGCCGTAATAAGAAAATCTACTGACCACGGCAAAAAAGAGAGCTTGCACTCGTGGTCATATCATATGAAAATTATGGAAAAAGAATCCTTTTCCGAGTTTCATGTGGCCCCCGCCCATCGGGGCTTGAAGAAATATATGGGCTGCATGATGCTTCCACGTAGAGCTGAATCCGGCCCGCACACTAGTACTGGTAAACCGCTTAGAGGATCTAAGTCTGTCCAGGAACCGCGGTGCGAGGTGGACCGTCCATGCTAATAAACCCTATTGGTTTCATTGGGTGACAGGGCTTGAGATGTCATTTCATCTCAATGTCGGGTAAAAATTCCCACAAAATTGGAAGCAACGTCTCCAAAATGACCTTTACAGTGCTGACGGGGACGTTAAACCTCAAATCAACCAACCAACCGAGTTTCATAAATTTCATATGAAATGACCACGCGTCTAAGACTCGTGGTCATATATTGATCCAGCGCACGACAAAACCTACAAAAAGATCAGCCTGCGCATCCATTTAATATCACCGGAGACTTTTCTTGCTGCATGAAGGAGCATTTGGCCCTTGCTATCACTAAAGCGCACAACGAAGACTGACCAGACTACGTGGATGCGCAGGTTGATCTGAGTCTTCGATGGGCGAACATGTTTTATTGTAGGTTTTGTCGTGCGCTAACAAATATAAAATTTATGAAATAAGCATCTTGAGATTTTAATAATATTCGTATGAAATGACCGCGAGTGTATGATTCTGTTTATCATATATCGATTTTAAATCCGATTTTATTGCCGAATGCGATTCAAACGAATTCCAATAGATTAACGTTACACAAATCCACGAAGAGCTGAAACTGACCGCGCACATGAATACTGGTCAACAGCAAAGCGGTGCGTGTCTGACCGCCCATGCATATAAACTCTTTTGGTTTCATCGGGCCACAGGGCTCGGGATGCCATTTCATCCTAATGTCGAGAAAAAGTCCCACAAAATTGGAAGCAATGTCCCAAAAATAACCTAAATAGTGCTGACGGGTACGTTAAACCCAAATCAAGCAAACAAAATAAATTAGAAAGATATCACAAATTTACATCAAGAAATGTCAAATTTGGAGACATACAAGAATGCGCAAAATCACACAGTTGTTTGAACTTTAACTATGCCAATTTTACCTATAACATAAACATCCCCGGGTATGTGGATATGCAGATCTGGTATATCCTTCTGAAAACACTCAGTGCATTTCGACCCTGCTGGGCACTGCCCTTTCTGTCCGTTAAGATAAGATAATTCTGTATCGTCTTGTCCATAGTTCCTGAAAGCGTCAATGGTCAAATTCAGTTCATCATGTCTTGACAAGAAACCCACCTGAAAAGAAAATCACATACAGTGAGATTCCGCTATTAAATCCACCATAAATTAAGTTAAATTATGGTTTAAAAACACAATTAGAAGGTTTAAGGTACATTTTCTTTGTGTTTCTATACCCAGTGTGCTCTAGTGGAAGACTACATGTACATTTGGGACTTTTCAAAACTTTTGAACAGTCCCAAAAGTGGTCTAAAGATGGACTGTTTAAAAATGGTCTTACTGAAACCACTTTTAAACAGTCCCAAAGGGGGTCTTAATCAAGGATTATTTGGACCCCGTCAAGCGATTTTGGTACTTATCGCCTATGCGAGCAGCGAAGGTTCAGGCGAGCCTGCGCATCCGCGCAGCCTCGCCAAACCTTCGCTGCTCGCTCATACAAGCAGTGAATCAAGAGGAACCTTCAGACAGAAAGCCATATCCCTGGCCCCTCTGAATGGCTGGGCATGCGCAGTTAAAATTTGTCATGACGGTGTGCTCGAAGACACAAATTCGCTTAGCGGGGCTCATTTAGTGTATAAGCATGGGTTAGTAAACCCACAAGCAGACTTGTACGACTAGTAAGACTGGTCGGGCTCATCGGAGTCTAACTGTTGGTTTTCTTTTGCTCCAGCATTTCAGTGGTTTCTTGCTGTCGAGTCCTCACCGTTGTCTCACCTCTGTGGTTCTTTGATTTCTGTGTTCACGGAGATGTTGCACTGATGAGTTAGGAGGCCTTCATGCGGACTGAACAAATTATTTGTCTAAAACGCGACGGAAGTAAGGGCGAGGATTGTGGCCACGTATATTCGATTTAAGCCCCCCAGTGGAAATCTTCCACTGACCGTTCCAAGGCGGCTCTTCTGTGGCGATTTATTTATGTTGTTGTTTGTTACTTACTGTGTGTATCACTTGTGTCTTTTAATTTTGGATGGCCATATGGCCATTTTGTGGGAAAGTAACTGTCCATATGGCCTTCCTTTGTTTAGGTATCCATTATGGTCTGTTCGCTTAATGTTTGTATTTCTTTCCCTTTGGTGTCTTTTATGGATGGAGTAAGTTAATTGTATCAATTCCTGATCTTTGTTTTAATTCTACTTTTCAGATGAGCCTGAACGTCCAATTCTGGCTAGTTTCACTGGCTAGCACCGAGTCTATAGAATGCGAGCAGCGAAGACACTCACTAGACTGCGCGAATCAAAGGACATTCTCTGTCTGTCTGTCTGTCTGTCTGTCTCTCTCTCTCTCTCTCTCTCTCTCTCTCTCTCTGTGTGTGTGTGTGTGTGTGTGTGTGCGTGTGCTTGTCCTATTAATACACGCATTGCTAGGTATGTTCAGTTGAGTGTTACCTTTTTGTCTTAAGATGCCAATGTGCCTGTTGATAGCGGTTTTTCGTAATAAACCTTTTTCTAATCTGATTTGCAGTTCCATCGGCGATTTAAACCGGGGTTTTCTTTTACGCCAGCATTTCAGCTACATATATGTTATGCTGTTGAGTCCTCAACGTTATTTCCTCTCTAAATATGTTTGAAGTTTATGTTCTCAGAGATATTGCGCTGATGAATATTCTAAAAACGGGTAACCATTTGGTAGCAAAGACTGTAGAACAGAACTGAAACTGAAGAATGTACAAATGTATAAAAAATAGAAGTGGAGGCAATGATCAGGAATCGATACAATTAACCCACAGCTCACAAAAGGGAAGAAACACAAACATGAAACAACAGACCCTAATGGAAACATCAATAGCGGAAAGCCAAAAGGGCAGTTACTTTCCAACAAAGTGGCCAATAGGCTATCCAAAATAAAATAATAAAAGCGACACAAACACCCAAAGACAAACCATAACAAAAATAAACCGCGACAATAGAACCGCCTTGGAACGGTCAGCGGAAACGAGTTTCACTTGGGGGCTTAAATCGATTTTATGTGGCCACACACAATCCTCGCCCTTACTGCCGTCGCAATTAAGACAAATAATTTGTTCAGTCCGCATGAAGGCCTCCTAACTCATCAATGCAACATCTCCGTGAAGTTGCTTCTGGGCTAGACTACTTAGTTTTGGCCAGTTAGGCCTAATCAGTCGCACCTCAGATATTTTCAAAATCACGCAGTGGCGTCAATGATCCCACAGGACTATAAAATATAACACACATTATGCTGAAGGACAGGGTGACCTTTTACGACCACCCAACATTCCCTTAACACCAGCAGTGGTGAAGTTTAACACGTTCAATAAAAGATTAATCTTTAGGAAGCAAGGACTGTATAACAGAACTGAAAAGTAGAGAGTAAACGTTGTTTCTGGTCCAGACCAGCTAGTTTCGGCAAATACGACCTCATCAGTGACACTAATATGTTTTCAAAATTACACAGTGGTCAGTGATCTTAAAGGACCAGAATTTATATCTTGCACTATGTTTAAGGGCAGGTAGACCTTTTTACGGCCGCCACACATTTCAATAACACCAGCTGTGGCGAAGTTAAATATGTTCTAGAAAAGGGAAATCCTATGGAAGCAAGGACTACAGAACAGAACTGAAAACTGTAAGGACCAGCTAGTTTTGGCCACTTAGGATTGTTACGGACAGCATTGCCTCCCTTCCATTATCGGTTTCCAGTCATTTCGTACCCTAGTCATTTAGTACCCAAGTCATTTCGTACCATTTTGGTCATTTCGTACCCGTTTTAGTTTTCATTTTGGTCATTTCATACCCATTTTGGTCATTTCGTACCCACTTTGGTCATTTCGTACCCACTTTTATTTTTTCTGGGAATCAATTTTGGTCATTTCGTACCCAGTTCTTCAAAATTAGGTACGAATTGACTTTTATGTGTTTTAAAGCTGATTTTACAAGTAACAGGTAACTTTGGTGCGTAATGGCTTGGTTAGAGTAAGAATGGCTCTAGCTTAAAAGAAGATATTTGTTTCAATTATTTTTTTATTTCAACAAATTATCAATTTATATCTATAACATAATATTGAACGTACTGACACCGTTTAACAATACAAACAGATTGCACAATACCATACGATATATTTTACAAGTCGCCGGGGTTATAGCTGGCCTCGGTAGCTCAGTCGGATGCGTGTCTGACTGGTGGTCAGGAGGACGCGGGTTCGATACTTGCCGGGGTCGGCAACATTCTTTCGTGGAGATTGATCGTGAAAACTTTTCTACGGCCGTTGATTCAAGTAGGGTAGTTGTCAATTTCTGGCCAAAGAATGTGCACTGCTTGCGTATAAACCTGCCCAGGCAATGTGTGGATAGATGAACTGACTGGCTCAAAATGGCCTAAAATAATGTTAAACTCCATTACAAACTCAAATACAAATGACTATAGCTTATGCCAATGCGAGTATGTGAGTATCCAAAAATAAGACCTCACCCGGCATCATAATGCGTTCTGTTAGTGCCTACTATTGTCTAACATAGGTGTTGAGTACCGTTTGAAACTATTTCATAGAGTTTCCACAAACTTTGTTTTGACCGCAACACAGACATAGGTTTTGAGTCCTCGTTGGAGACAATACCAAAGAGTTCCCACAACATAGTTTTTGACCGCAATCAGTAACACATGTGAATTCCACTTTTCCGTATGTTAAGTGAGGTTCCGTTCGACCTGGACGGAATTGGAAAAAAATAGCTCGCTAAAAGAGAAGTTTTTTTCTTGTATATCTGTTTGGTGTCTTGTCTGATTCATAACAGACAAGCGTAAACCAGCAACATTTTATTGCTGGTTACCCTAGATTGTGATTTTTTTGTCTTGTAGATTGAAAAAATTGCTGACATTCTTTCCCGCCATTACCTCACTAGTGGGTGGGGTAACGTAAACTGAAATTCTTAGGATCAAAACTAGGTCGCTTGACACATTCATTTTTTCTGGACAGCCTGTGTGTTGTCAGATATTTGAGTGTGCTGAGCTGTATATAGTTGGACCAGTATACTGATTAGCCTTTTGTAGTTGTCAGTGTGCTGGCTGTGACCAACTCGGAATCAGGATTGTTGCTTGACACCCATAATAAATCATTAGAAATCATCAAATTACTACCCGGTATATTAAAATGAAGGTCTCCCTGTTTCCCATGGTCTTAATTCTTGGGTTCACTCTTTGGAAAACAACTTACAGAATGCATCCAGATGATGGAAATCAGGAGTGCAAGATTACAAATAAGGAGAGCAGTAGTAGAATTTCCCAGTACTTGGCATTTGCAAGGAAGAATGGGAACAGGTGTTCGGAGGGCTTGCGAAACTTCAAGTCCTCACGCGGTACAAACTTGGCTTTACTTCTAATCTTGTCCGGAGACATTGAAACTAACCCCGGCCCAAGGTTTCGCTGCGGACTCTGCAAAAAATATTGCAAAGGTTCCGAGAAATGGATAGAATGTGAGGACTGTAACAAGCGCTTTCACTCCTCATGTTCGGATTTGGATAACAGTCAATTGTTAGAAATTGAATCTAGAGCTGGAACTTGGTATTGCAAAGACTGCAAAGCTGACTGTGGTCTTTGCAGTGGTGTTGTCCTTAATGGCCACAAAGCCGTTCAATGTGATCAATGTGAAATGTGGATACACACTGATTGTTCCTTCATTTCAGATGCAGAATATGGCACTTTGGTAAATTCAAGCTGCCACTGGATATGTCCAAAATGTGAGGTCTGTAACTTTTCAGACTCCTTCTTTGATGAATATGTAGAACTGAGTAAGCCAAACAGGTTTGAACCTCTGTCAGAGGATAAGAGAGGCAAATCTTCGACTGCTGATGAAACTAAGTCAAATTTTGTGAAAGGTTTGAAACTTTGCAGTATAAACATAAATGGAATTAGAGGAAAAATTCATGAACTTTTAGCTTTCCTCGATACATCTCAACCTCATATTGTTGCTATTCAGGAAACAAAGATTGACAGTTTAATTACTACATCTGAGCTTTTCCCTGAAACCTGTCAGTACTGTGTCTACAGAAAAGATAGGAACTCTCATGGCGGTGGGGTGATGTTGCTCATTCATAGAGACATTCCTCACATGCCTTTCATGGAACTGGAAAATGACACCGAATCTGTCTTGGTTAAGGTTTTTGCAAATAAAACTTCACACTTCGTAGCAAGTTTGTATCGACCACCAAATGGTACGATCGAAAACTTCCAGTTGTTTAAAGACCAACTGGATTGCACCAAATCGCAGCATAAGGGTAAAAAACTCCTGGCTGTACATGTTCTAGGTGACCTCAACTTCAGAGACATTGCTTGGCCCGACAGGCCCAGCAAACAAGGCACGATGCTGAGTCAGTCGGAAGGACAAATATTAATTGATATTATGAACGATTATGGCCTTGAACAAATTGTTAACTTCCCCACTCGTGATAAGAACACATTGGATTTGATCCTTACGACTTCAAGGCGGCTCTTCTGTGGCGATTTATTTATGTTGTTGTTTGTTTCTTACTGTGTGTATCACTTGTGTCTTTCATTTTGGATGGCCATATGGCCATTTTGTGGGAAAGTAACTGTCCTTATGGCCTCCTTTGTTTAGGTTTCCATTATGGTCTGGTCGCTTAATGTTTGTATTTCTTTCCCTTTGGTGTCTTTTATGGGTGGAGTAAGTTAATTGTATCAATTCCTGATCTTTGTTTTACTTCTACTTTGCCAGGACAATTCGAAGACATTCATTCACCAGATAAACTAAGTGACCACGATATTGTCTCCGGATATTTAAAGATTCACATCCCACCAATAAAGAAACCTCGGAGGAAGGTGTACTCATATCAGAAAGGTGACTATGAAACTATGAGGAAGGATGCACTCAGATTTGCAAAGGAGAAATACTTTAATGGTCATTCAGATGCTCGGTCTGTACAGGAGAATTTTGATTTGATAACTTCTTTCATTCATACTTCGGCCGAAAATCATATCCCCTCAAAAACTAGTAGGTCTGTATCTTCTATTCCCTGGATCACTCCAGAGATAAGGAGAAAAATTCGCAGAAGGAATAAGATTCATGCAAAGGCAAAAAAGACCGGAAGTGGTAAACTCCGGCCAAAATTTGAAAACTTGAGACATTAAAATCAAGACTGATATGAAAAATCAGCACGATTTGTATGTGAATAACTTGGTAGGTGATGTAAAGGCAAATCCCAGAGACTTCTACAGATATATCAATAGCCAGAAGAAAGACAGGCAAGGTATCCCGCCCCTTAATAAAAGAGGCGGGAACGGGGTTGCTGAATCAGACTCTGAAAGGGCAGAGGAACTAGTTGGTCAATTCAATGATGCGTTTAATAAAACTGAGTTCACGGAGGTTCCATTGACTGGAAGATCGGCCCCATTCATGAATAATATTGTTGTGACAGCTGCAGGCGTGATCAAGTTACTTCAAGGCTTAAACCCCAGTAAGGCCTTAGGACCTGATGAGCTTCATCCTAGAGTCCTGAAGGAACTAGCAAATGAGTTGGGTCCAGTTTTTGCACACTTGTTTCAACAGTTTTTTGATACGGATGAAATCCCCAAAGAATGGCTCTTAGCAAACATCTGTCCACTCTTCAAAAAGGAGATAGGGCTCTTGCCCGTAATTATCGCCCTGTGTCTCTGACTTGTGTTCTGTGTAAATTGCTGGAACATACAGTGTGCTCGAACACCATGGCCCACTTGGATGAACATAAACTTTTGTCAGACAGACAACATGCATTTAGGAAAAGGCACAGTTGTGAACCTCAGCTAAGCACAGTTATTAATGACTGGGCAAAAATCTTGGACAAAGGGGGACAAGTGAACACATTTATTCTGGACTTCGAGAAGGCTTTTGACACTCCTCCTCATGAACTACTTAAATCTAAGCTATTTGGTTATGGAATTGGGGGGAAGACCCTCAAATGGATAGATTCCTTTCTTTGCTACAGAAAACAGCGGGTTGCTGTTAATGGTGAATCTTCGGAGTGGGCTCCAGTTTTGTCTGGAGTCCCGCAAGGGACCATTCTTGGTCCACTTTTGTTCTCCCTGTACATCAATGATATTTCCACCGACATTGACTCAGAAATAAGGCTGTTCACAGATGACTGTGTTTGTTACCGGGAAATTAGAGATACAGATGACTCATTGAAACTTCAGGCTGACATAGATAGATTAGGATGTTGGGCCCGAAAATGGGGCATGAGATTTCAGCCAGTTAAATGCAATATTATGCAGATAACTAGGAAGAGATCTAATAAAGTTGAGGCTTCTTACACCTTAGAGGGAACGGTCCTCGAGAATGTGGACTCCATTAAATACCTTGGAGTGACAATCTCACACAACTTGAGATGGAATACTCATATTAGCAACATATGTACTAAGGCAAATAGAACACTTGGTTTCCTGGGGAGAAATCTTCATCAGTGCCCCCAGGATGTTAAAGAGGCAGCATATAAAGGTCTTGTTCGCCCAATCTTGGAATATGGTAGTTGTATCTGGGACCCCAGTGGAGTGGTCCTTAACGATGAAATTGAGAAAGTTCAGAATAGAGCTGCTAGATTTGTAACAGGCAATTACTGCTTTGAAACTGGAAGCATGACTGGAATTCTTGGAAAATTAAAATGGGAGTCTCTCAATAAAAGAAGAAAAGACAGTTGGCTAATCCTATTATACAAAGGTCTAAAGGGTGCTGCCAGCATTCCAACAGATGACCTTGTTCCCCCAGCTAGACACTGTAGAAATCACCATTCGTTGGCGTTTCAGACCCTTACTGCAAGAACTGACATTTATAAAGAGTCGTTCTTCCCCAGAACCATTAGAGATTGGAATGCCCTTCCCGATTCGATTATTTTGACAGCTGAAGGTGCTGATGATTGTGCAGCTAAATTTACCTCTTTGGTTAGAGTTAGGGACTAACTTCCCACATCACAGGTCCTGGTGTATGAATGTCTTTTGAAGTGTCACCAGTAACAATTCTGATTCTGATTCTGTTTACATTAAGTGAGGTTTACATGTGTTCATCACGTGGACTCCTTAAGTTAACAGATGCATAGCACTACCATTGCTAAACATGAAAACAACTACTCGACAACTCGACAACATCCCCTTTTGCCGCTTAGTGGATCTAAGCCTGTCCAGGAACCGCGGTGCGAGGCGGACCGTCCATGCTAGTAAACC
The DNA here is from genome assembly GCA_963580285.1 of Lucinisca nassula. Classification (NCBI taxonomy): domain Eukaryota; kingdom Metazoa; phylum Mollusca; class Bivalvia; order Lucinida; family Lucinidae; genus Lucinisca; species Lucinisca nassula. The sequence goes on along the minus strand of OY757019.1, from coordinate 3,603,396 downwards.
CTATTGATTTCATTGGCCGACAGGGCTTGAGATGTCATTTCATCTCAATGTCGGGTAAAAGTCCCTCAAAATTGGAAGCAACGTCTCCAAAATGACCGTTACAGTATTGACGGGGACGTTAAACCTCAAATCAAACAAACAAACATCCCTTTTGAGTTTGTAGGAGCGTACACCATTGACCAAGACTACAGAAGTTGTGGTGTGGTCTTCTATTCTTCCCTGTACTCGCCCATGCCTAAGGGCCATGCATCGATCGCTCTCCAGCCAGCCATCCATCCGACCGCCAAAATAAAAAGGCTTTGAAAACGGTCGTCCTATTGTGTGGCAAATTAGCAGTTTAGTTATCATAATTATAGACGCGAACATTTAACAAGAAAACCATTCTTGACAATTATCCAATTTTACAGAGTCGCTGTGATGCGTCCGTCTGTCCTCCTATCCATAATGGTCCGGATAATGATTTTTATAAAATCAAAAATATATTGAATGGTTTTTGCAATAGCAAGTTCCTTCTCAACTATATATTTAAAAGTAGCCCCGTCTGGTTTCTGTGTCAGGTCAGGTTCATTGCTGCTACTGGTAACATGTATTTTTTCTTAATTGAATACTGACTCCCCCTATTGGGCGGACTGGCCTCGCGTTACTTTGTGCACATCTGTGGTCGTCCAACTGTTGGTGCTTGGTCATTCTGGCTGCGCGCATGAGAGGCATGGGACTCATGCTGGTTCCTCTGCGATTGCAAGGAGTAGATGGAGCTCTCAAGCCCTGGCCGACAATCCATCTAGGAGAAGACAACTCAAAGCAAAAACCTATATATCTGGATTTGCTGGTTCCAGCTATGAATCCGGGCTTAGCTCAAGATGTCTCGACAGTGTCTTGCCTCAGGATCCGGCTAGGTCAGGACGAGAGAGTGAGGTTGACTCTGTGCGTCACTCCCTCACTATAATCCAGTTCACAGCGCATGTCATCGTAATCATATACACACAGTCACTGCAGGCACACATATGCATCCTGTGGCGATGGGTAACATTTTTCAAATATGATTAAGATTGATCAGTGTCACGAACTATTATTAGCCCCGTCCAACCCTCAGTCTGTCCGTCCAAAACAACAGAGAATGTACCAGGTACGATATTACCAAATGAATTGGTACGAACTAACTATGCTAAAGTCATTTCGTACCCGTTTTGGTCAATTCGTACCCGGTACGAAATGACCAAAACTGTTACGAAATGACTTGGGTACGAAATGGTTGTTAGTAGGTACGAAATCACCAAAAAGCTGGTTCGAACAGACCAAAATGGTACGAAATGACTAGGGTACGAAATGACCGGTTACCCCATTATCTACCTTGGTACATCATATGCATAGCTTCTAGGTTTATACATGTAACCACTCTCTTACAACTGCATCAGAGAGTCGACTCTTTGGCTCAGCGGCTAGAGCACTGGACTATCACCCGAGCGGTCCGGGTTTGAATCCCAACATAGGCGGGGATTTTTTTCCGGCTAGGCTTCTTTCCTTTGTTACGTCGTCGTAAGATGGGGGCTCGTCCGGAACGGACATTATTTTCCGAAAATGGCTTCGGGCCGAAGTTGGCTTCACGACATCATATATGATGACTTCCTCGAAGAGGGGGGTGTGTTATGGACAGCATTACCTCCCTTTCATTATCTACCTTGGTAGATCATATGCATAGCTTCTAGGTTTATAACCACTCTCTGACAACTGCGTCAGGGAGTCGACTCTTTGGCTCAGCGGTTAGAGCACTGGACTATCACCCGAGCGGCCCGGGTTCGAATCTTACCATGGGCGGGGATTTTTTTCAGGCTATGCTTCTTTCCTTTGTTACGGCTTTCATGTGGTAAGACACCAGTGACACCCTCAGATAATTTAAAAAATACGCCATGGGATCAGTTAGCCCTAAGGACTAGAAAATATAACCCACACTATGATTTACCAAATTTTATATAATCTTATATAAGTAATGTCAAGTATAATAGTGAGGGTTTCATATACTTTCATTTCGTGTTTCATTTCCTTTGCTGCTCTGATGGGGAGATGGGGGGTAATTGTATATATTTCTGATCATTGCCTTCACTTCTATTTCCGACATGACCATAATGTTTAATTTTTATGCTCTTCGGAAACGAAAAGCATTTCTTACATTGTATGCAAGATTATAAGAATCTTATATGGGAGTGAGGGATGAATGGAAACATCCGTCCCGAGGGTCTCTGTCCGACATCACGAGGCTTGCCGAGTGATGCCGGACAGTGATTCCGAGGAGCGGATTTTTCTATCCACCTCTCACACCTATATAGGGTACTTTTTCTTGCCTACCTCCCATATCTTAGCGCGGATTTTTAATGCTTCAGCTATATCGGTTACCGACGTCCGCCATATTGTGATGACACTACAGGAATGTTTAGTGACGTCACGTAACGTGCTGTGACCTCAACCTTAACGACGGCGCATATGAGGTCGTATTCAACCAGTGCATTTATCAAACACGCGAGAATGTTCGATTCTGGGTAAGAACACCAACGTTAGAATAAAATTTCTATCCCAAGTTTAAACTATGGATTTCCTTATCTGGTGTGCAAGAAACAGTGAATCTTCTCCACGGAAGTTTTTCTTTTATGAAATTTATTGTAGTGTAAAGCGTGGACAATCATACGTAGACAGAATACATGCACGAGAAAGTCTGAATTTTAAATTGTTCTTTTGTGAAGTTTAGGTAATCAATATAGCGTAGTAGGACTATCTTGACATTCTTTAACATCACGTGAACAAGTCCGTGAAATGTACAACCCCTAAACCCCACTTTATATAGAGAAAACTGGGGTTTACGGGGGTATACATTATTTTTCTTATTTCTGCTCCAAGACATAAGTTGTTGGTACTCGTTAGAACCGCCTCAACGAGACGGTTCTAACGAGAACCCACAACCTATGTTTTGAGTAAAAGTAACAAAAATATGACAGCTTTTCATCAGAAAAGTAGCCATTCTGGAGATGTGAAAAATGCACTATGTCGCACGGGTTTGTTAACGTAATGCCAATATAGCAACGTTATGGCTGAATGATAGCACAGGCCTCTCTACAGCCAACAGCTGTGGTTCATAGGCCTTTGTATCGAAGAGTATCAACAAATAATGTTTACGGCTTTGTCCGCCGGAGCCAAAACATACTTCCTATGAAGTTCTGGAATACCTAGTTTACGATGACGTAACGATGTCTTTGGTTTAGGAGATAATGAATTAGCATATTGAGAACAGACACAATGAATGCGACTGTTAACTCATTATGTATTTATTTATTTACATACATACATACCTACGTACCTACCTACACCCCCTCCCCCCCCCCCCACCCAACACACACATGTACAAAAAGAGTACATAGTGCATATATTCAAAAGGATTGGGTGTAGTTATAATGTCCTCTATAAATACAGTTGAAATCACAATTTAAGATAAAATACATATCGCTGGTTACCAAATTTAAAGCAGGCAATTTCTTCCTTACACTTTAAAATCCTTACACTTTAGAATTGAAATCAATATTAGAAAGATATCAGTATGTTTGTCCTTTAGAAAAGTTTAATTCCCGGTAATATATGGACAGCTGATAGATAGCAATACTGTCTCAGTACTAAGGATTGCGACCGCGTAGAATCGATTTAAGCCCCCAGTGAAATTATTTTCTATGACGGTTCCAAGGCGGTTCTTCTGTCGCGGTTAATTTTTGTTATGTCTTTTTAGTCTATGTACATGAATCGCTCATATCTTTTTGTGTTGTCAGACACTGCCATTGTGGGTTTCCGCTACTGATGTTTCCATTAGGGTGTAGTTATTTCATGTTTGTGTTTCCTTCCCTTTGGTGTCGCTGATGGGAGGTTTGGATTAATTGTATGGATTCCTGATCATTGTCTTCAGTTCTCTTTTAGAATGAATATCAATATCTGAATCAAGTTTATTGAAATTAAAAATGATAGATCGAAAAGGTTTGATGTACTTATAGCAGACTATGGTGTTTCAGTATTTTGAAGATAGTAGAAATAAGTTGGAATGGATGAAATCACAGAGCTGTCCCGGGAGATACTAGGCAAATCATAAAATTCATACCTTTATTTATGAAAGATATTTAGATGTGATAACTTTTGTGATTAATTTCAGAATCGATCTAAAGATGAAGAACATTTCGAGTCCGTTCTTACATCACGAAAACACGCCTATTTAATTTTTATCCCCTTGAACCCCACTTTTATATAGACAAAACTGGGGCTTACAGGGGTAAACCTTATTTTTCTTATTTCTGCTCTAAAATATAGATGGTGGGTACTCGTTAAAACCTCGTTCTTACTTGTACCCGCAATTTATATTTTGAGCAGAAATAAGGCAAATATCACTATTTTTCATCTTAAAAAGTTCACCTTTTCGGCTATAAAAGTTACAATGTATTTGTATAAACGTGTTTTCATAATGGCAAATAGAGAGTTTAGCATTACAAAAACACGCCTATTCAAATATATAGATTTTTTAAACAACAAAATGAAGATTTTTAGATAAAACAAAATCTGATATTTTTCATATTTCTGCACATAACATAGATTTGGGTACTCGTTAGAACCGCCTCGTCGAGGCGGTTCTAAAGAGTACGCACAATGTATATGTTGGTGGGGGACGCTTATAAGTCCTGGGGTAGGCGTCTCTTGCCTGATGTCTCCAGTTGACCTGTCTCATGAGCTACGCCGGTCGGGGTATGTGCTGTGTTTGCCGGGTCTTGTCCATCATCCGTTTCAGTTTCAGAACTTTGGGGTTGAGACCCACTGATGAATATTAAATATCAGAAAGGCCTCTGTGTCACTAAATTTGGTTGTGTTTGTTTGATTTGAGGTTTAAATTCCCCGTCAACACTGTAAAGGTCATTTTGGAGACGTTGCTTCCAATTTTGTGGGACTTTTACCCGATATTGAGATGAAATTACATCTCAAGCCGTGTCGCCCAATGAAACCAATAGGGTTTATTAGCATGGACCTTCCGCCTCGCACAGCGGTTCCTGGAGAGGCTTAGATCCTCTAAGCGGTTTACCAGTACTAGTGTGCGGGCCGGATTCAGCTCTGGGTGGAAGCATCATGCAGCCCATATATTTCTTCAAGCCCCTATGGGCGGGGGCCGGACTAAATTTGGTATAGTTACGCCTTAATTGGAGCTGAAATAAGCAAAATAATGTTTACCCCTGTCAACCCCAGTTTTACTGTATAAAAGTGGGTTTAAAGGGAGTCAAAATTATATAGGCGTGTTTACGTGATACACACTGCACACTTTTCAACAGGATAGCAAGCAGTGGTGATCAAGATGAGACTGCCATTCCACCCAAGTCTATATCTTACTGGAGTAATTTAAATATACTTACCTTCATTAACTCCATTTGGTCTCCTGAGCCGTGTGTGAAGTTGTATACTTCGTAAACGTCACCATCAGATAGCAACGTGGGACTTGCTTGATCGCCAAACTTCATTTTGTACCTAGCGCTCGAAAGAGGCAGTACGGATATATTAAAATCACGACCGAAATCAATCACGGCGTTATTCATTTTGTCAATCAGTGTAGATGGTTTAATTGTTGTTGAACGGCAGTCATGATTGCACTGGTCTTGAAAAGCATCTCTAGCAATCTTTGCTATAACGTGTGCAGCAATAATTCCGTATTTAACGTAAAGATAGTGACTTTTGTGGTCTTCTGCCTCAGTGAGTAATGCCTTTCTATAGTCAGTATAAGTTGTTATTTGTGTGGAAGACGGTGCAACAACAAGGGATCCTTTCGTCTTTGTCAGCAGAGTTCCGGTTGCAATTTTGTGAAATACGCCTGTGTCTGTTCCAATACATCCGGCTAGTATAAATGTCGGTAAATGGGCGAGTCCGAAATTATGCTCTGACCTTTCTAAAACATTTCGAGCCACATTTTTCCCGCCAATATACACAATGCCTTCAATGCTTGGCACGTACTTTAAAACGTCACCAAGCGCTTCGTGAATCTGTTTGGGATACACGTCGCCAAAGCCATTGGTACTGATTCCGGTTGTCTTGGCAATGCATATTGCATCTTCTTCCGCGCTTTGTTTCAATGCATTTGCAAGGTTTCTCCAGCTGAGCAGGTTCTCATATATGATGCCAATCCTATTCCAACCAAGACCTTTAAGCAGCTCGATGATCGCCTAGAAATGAACGTAAACGACATATAATTTACCACATGACGTCGCATCTGAGAGTGTAATAACGCCGTGTAATAAATTCGGTAATCCACTAGTGGATTAAATATACAAATTAGTTAGATACGTCCCGTAACGTTACACGTACGACGTCCTTTACGACGTCGCGTTTACTAATGGCGGAATATTGACATTTTTGTACAAAAATGGTGAATTAAATGCGTTTTGAATGATATACGATAAATAGAATTTTGCATTCGTGCCCATGTTTTATTGAATTAATTAAACTCGTTGAAGAAAAGGGATACAATTTTCGGCAGTCAAATTCATATGGAGGCATTTCATAGAAAATGTGTTATATTGTAACAGAATCTCACAATTGTGGCCATTTGACATGTAATTTATGATTGCATTTTAATTGACCAGTGTTTCAAATACTTCATATGAAAGGCCACTGCTTCAAATATTTCACATGAAATGACCGTCGTTTCATACATTTCATATAATGACCACCGCTTCATATGTATCTTTGAAATGATTTTCATCTAGTTCATAGGAAACGATCAATGCTTCATATGTGTCATCAATTTCATAAATTTTATATGAAATGACCAGCGGTTCATAGATTTCCTGGAAATGACCTCCGTTTCATATGTTTCATATGAAATGACCATCGCTTCATATATGTCACATGAAATGAACATCGTTTCATACATTCTACATGAAATGTCCACCACTTCATATATTCCACATGAAATGACCACCAGTTCATATATTTTACCTGCAATGACCAACAGTTCATATATTTTACATGAAATGGCCACCACTTCATATATTTCACATGAAATGAACACCAGCTCAAATTTTGTATGCAGTTACCATCGCTTCATATGAAATGAATACCGTTTAATACATTTTCACATTAAATGACCACCGCTTCATATATTTTACATGAAATGACGACCATTTCATATATTTCACATGAAATGACCACCAGTTCATATATTTGACGTGAAGTGACCACCACTTCATATATTTGACATGAAATGACCAGCGTTACATACATTCTATATGAAATGAACCGCTTCATATATTTCACCTGAAATGACCCCCGTTTATTGCACTTTATATGAAATGTCAACCAGTGTGTTATACTGTGTGTATCGTCCTCAGTACGTACCTCGACTAGTCTTGTATCATCTGGGATCACTCTGTAGAAGTTGGAGTATAGAGTTTTGTTCCCTAGCTCCGGCATACCGGCTGATGTAGATATATGTAGGTAACGATTTTCCGGCGGAGTCGAACTCAAAACTTTTTCCAGTGAGAGTGTTTCCTCATTACTTAACATACTTATAAATCCTTGAAGAGAAATCAAAAATATCAGTTTAAAGGTCATATACATGTACAAAGTTATAGAAATCCATTAAATTTAAAAAGAAAAATGATTAAAGGAATCTAAGGGCGAATACCGCATCAAATTATCTTTGTTAGTTTCTAAGATATTACAATTTGAAGTGTGCAATATTTCATGGAAACAGAGCAGCTTCAGACTGCCTCATTAATATTCATGAGGTATTTTATGATGTCATAGATGCACATTAAAATGTTTAAACGTTTTTAAAATGAAATACTTTGTGTTTAATAGTCCTCAGGAACTGTATAATCACCTATTTGAATTACCGAAACTGATCTCAACTGATATGCTAAACCAGTTTTCTCATATTTTCAATTGCAAACCCTAAATTCAAACTTTAAATATTTTTTAAAATAATTTAAATTCAAGTTCCTGTATTTATATTTCTTCAAGTGGGTGATATAACAAACGGAACTTACTGACCTGTTCAAAAGGTCTTAATGTAAAAACACTTACATTGACTAGTTGGAATGAAATTTTGAATTACATGGTAGTTTTAAACATTTGAAAAAAAATAATTAAAATGTAAATTTAAGCTTGAATTTCGAAACAAAATTTCTCATTTCTATCCTTAACTATGAACAAGATACACAGTAATCAAAGGGTATCATATAACTGTATTAAGAAACTGCAAAATGAAAAATATGGTAGTTTAAAATATTTTTAAAAAAGTTTAAAGCCACTATGACATCACAGAATATTGCATTGTGGGTTAAAATCAAAGAAAATTCAGGGGATGTTACTCTTAGAGGAAAATAGGTATGTATCAAATATAAATGAGCATAACTTTGGAACGAATGGGATTTTTTTTTTCTTGCGGTTTGCAATAAACTGACCATTCTTGTGTCTGCTTTCACCCTTCTTCATACTAAGATTTTTTTAAATGTCTTTGCAATTTCTCTTTAAGCGCAGAAATGTCATTTTTTTATGAGCCGTGACAAGCGAACATGTATTTTCGGACATTTGCGCCCAGCAACGACTCAGAACAGCCTACGCATCTACGCAGGCTAGTCGGAGACTTCAGTTTGGCTAAGATGAATGTTCAAAGCTTCCACATTACGAAAACATGCCTATTCTAATATATTGAAACTTTTACCACCGAAAAAATGAAAATTTTCAGATAAACATTTCTGATATTTTTTCTTATTGATTCTGCTAAAACATCGATTGTGGGTACTCGTGTGAACCGCCTCGACGAGGCGGTTCTAACGAGTACCCACAAGCTATGCTTTTGAGTGGATATAAGAAATAATATATACCCCTCTAAACCCCAGTTTTACAATATAAAAGTGGGATTTAAGGGGGTCAAAATTTTATAGGTGTGTTTTCGTGATGAAATGCTAAGAAAGAAGATACTGTGACTGCGCGGTGGCAAGGCCAGAACCAAAATATTATTACACAGAAGAAGCAAAATCTAGATAAATCATCTTCATCCAGATGGGGGAATCTCTTAAATGAAAGAATTTGCTTCCCTCAATTCTTTCCTGTAAGAGCTGCCTATATACTATGTACATCCTATTATTTACATGTAAGTGATTTCATTTTAATGCATTTTTTTAGTTAACGTAAAATCCGTAATAATGGCGTTAAACCTATGCTCTGTTTTCTTTTTTATTATTTCCAAGTACACGTATACGTCCAAAGCCATTACTACACCTGAACCGGCCCATATAATGCTGTAAAAAATCTCACCAGCAACGCCTTGCCTCCTGCACTGAGATTTTACGCCCCGTCAGCAATATTTCAGCTACGAGCATTTTAGAGACGTTGTTCCCGAATACATGGGTTTTTTACCAGACTACCGGGCTTTCCTCTGGCTTTCGTTGTCGGATCATTACAGGGTCACTGATGAGGCTTTATTAGCCGAAGCTGCGTAGTATGACCCATCTTCTTTCTTATGAATGTTTTCATTGCTCTTAAAGGAACACATTTTTGATTTTTATTTGCCTTCACTGCAGCTGGTGTTGTGCCGTGTGGCGGCCGTAAAACGTCTTCCCGTACATCAACCATAGTGCAGTTTATATTTTACTTTTGGTCCTTTGAGATCAGCGTGAATATTCTGAGAAATTAGAAATAAATTATTGGTTTAGACTCATATTCTAGACGGGTTTTTAATTATTTGGACCCCATTTTGATTTATATCAGTCTTTGAATCGACTGCCTATTCGAAATTCGCAAAATTGCAGTATGTTTCCTCTGGCGTTCGTTGTCGGATCATTACATGGTCACTGATGAGGCTTTGTTAGCCGAAGCTGCGTAGTATGACCCATCTTCTTTCTTATGAATGTTTTCATTGCTCTTAAAGGAACTCATTTTTTATTTTTATTTCGTTTCCTTTGGTGTCTCTGGTGGGAGCTGTTGGTTAATTGTATCGATTACTGATCATTGCCTTTAGTTCTATTTTGAGACAAATGCCACTCAAACTCTACAAAAAGGTTGCATCTTTTCATCATCCCGATAAACAGCTCAGGCTTATATGTAGGGACGGTCTAACCCGTTCCTGGGCAGGCTTATTTTTGAGGGTCACTGATGGGGCCTAAATGGCCGAAACTAGCTAGTCTGGCCCAGAAAAAGAATTCTTCGCTACACACTTTTCAGTTCTGTAGTGTATTCCTAACTCAAAAGGATAACCTTTTCACAGAACATGTTGAACGCGTTAAGGGAATATGTTGCGACAAGAAAATTCTCTCTACCCTTTAATATTTACTAGTCCTTTGACATCATTGGTGTTTCTAGAAAAACAAATAGCTTGCTACAAGACGTTTCAGTCCCCTCCCATCGGGGTTTTTCAAAACAGATGATAAATTGTTTTGTTTGATGCTCATTGATGAGATCTTATTAGCTGGATCTACACTGTTTGCAAAGGTAGGGGTGGTTGGGAATAGCAGAATAATGGTTTATTTCATTCAAGCGACTGTGAAAGAGCCTTTGTCAGTTGAAAAATGCGACTTACCAATCAAATATTCCTCATTTTCCTGTTTGTTCTTGTACTCGTAGATAATATCGAGTGCAGTTTGAACGGCTGTGCCAGGTACACCGCATGTATCATAACCTCTCAAACCTTAATAAATGAAAGTCAACATACTATTACAATATCAACAGCAGGTTAACCTGCCCTATAAAATATAAAGATAAAGAAGCTTTATTTGACGTCGCATATCCGAAACAAATAACATAAGCTCTGTAGAGCTTTTATTGCGACAAACAAAGTATCCTTTAACAAATACTTACCTGCCTTCATTTATCTTCCTAGGATAATGCGAGCGTTAGTCAACGGAGCTCCTAGTACCATTTTTCACGCCTTTGGTATGGCGCGGCCGGGGAATGAACCCGCGACCACTCACTCTCGAAACGGACGCTCTACCACTGAGCTATCGGGGCCCTATCAGGTACACCGCATGTATGATAACCATTCAAACCCTAATTATTGAAATAAAACAAACTATTATATCAAAAGCAGTTTAACCTGCCCTGCCAGGTACATCGCATCTATCATTACCTCTCAAACCTTAATTAATGAAGTAAAACATATTATAATATCAATAGCAGTTTAACCTGCCCTGTCAGGTACATCGCATGTATCATAGCGTTTCAGGCCTTAATTAATGAAATAAAATATAAGATAATATCAAGCACAATTTGAATTGCTGTGCCAGGTACACCACATGTATCATAGCTTTTCAAACCTGAATAAATGAAATAAGACGCAAAATAATATCAAGAGCAGTTTGAAAAGCTGTACAAGGTTCTCCATAGGTATCTTAGTCTTACAATATAGAAGTGAAAGCAATGATCAGGGTTCACATTACGCAAACACTCCTATACAAATACATTGTAACCTTTATCGCCGAAAAAAATGAAAATTTTATTGATGACAAATAGTGATATTTTTTCTTATTTCTGCTCAAAATATAGATTGTGTGTAATCGTTAGAACCGCCTCATCGAGGCGGTTCTAACGACTACCCACAATCTATATTTTAAAGCAGAAATAAGAAAAATAAGGTTTCCCCTGTAAACCCCAGTTTTACTATATAAAAGTGGCGTTCAAGGGAGTCAAAAATATATAGGCGTGTTTTCGTGATGAAACAATTACCTCACACCTCCGAACTAAGACACCAAAGTCAAAGAAATACCACCATCAAACAACATGACCATAATGAAAATGTCACAAGCGAAAAGAACAAAAGGACATTTATTTTCCCAAAAAATGGCAAAACGGCTATCCAAAATAAAAAAGCATTACGATAACACAGCCGTGCGACAAAGTGCATTTTTTCACACCTCCAAAATGACAATTTTTCTGATGAAAATCCGTGATATTTTTTTCATATTAACACAGCAAACATAGGTTGTGGGTGCTCGTTAGAACCGCCTCATTGAGGCGGTTCTAACGAGTACCCACAACCTATGTCTTGGAGCAAAATAAGAAAAATAATGTATACCCCCGTAAACCCCAGTTTTCTCTATACAAAATGGGGTATAGGGGGTCTTCATTTCACGGGCTTGTTCACGTGATGGGAAATTAGCAATACATTCATGCAAAGACGCATTTGAGCTTCATTCAACTTAAGTTCTGTAGTCGGGGTAAATTTGACTGATCAAACCATCGAAGTAATTACTGTCAATATTTTATAAACCATCCAAGTATCTAGACGTGGAGCTGAAAGTTTCAGTAACTTCAAATTGCTTTTCAACAGAACGCTCTTTCGTAATAGAAGGCTCTTTCGTAATAGAACAAGACAAAAGCAGCCACAATTGGTGCGCAATTTGTACCAAATGGAATTCCTACAATTTGTTCAAACCTTATATAATAAGATTTTATGAAGAACATTTTAAAAGCGGTTCTAGGTACTACACAGGTATGATATCGTTTAAAACCTAACAGAATGAAATAAGCCGAAACCGAAACAGTAATATCCAGAACAGGTTAACTGTACCAGGTACTTCACAAGTATCCTGGTCTATGAAATGCATCACGAAAACACGCCTATATTATTGTGACCCCCTTGAACTCCATTTATATAGTAAAACTGGGGTTTACAGGGGTAAACCTAATTTTGTCTTATTTCTGCTCAAAAATAAAGATGGTGAGTACTCGTTAGAACCGCCCCATCGAGGCGGTTCTAACGAGTACCCACAATCTATATTTTGAGCAAAAATTAGAAAAATATCACAATTTTTTATCTGAAAATTGTCATTTTTAGGCGGAAAAATACAATGTATTTGTAAAGGCATGTTTTTATAATGATAAAAATGATAAAAACGTAAGGTAATATCAGAAGCAGGGTACAAAACATGTATGACAGCATTTCAAATACAACATATAAAAAGAGATGTCCAGGTAAAGCCATAATCAACCTTAAATAAAGAATTAAAGACATTTAAATATCAAGAGCAGTTTTAAGCTGTTTAAATCGATTTAAGGTAGAAGTAAAACAAAGATCAGGAATCGACACTTACTCCACCCATCAAAGACACCAAAGGGAAAGAAACACAAACATTAAGCGACCAGACCATAATGGATACTAAACAAAGGAAGGCCATAAGGACAGTTACTTTCCCACAAAAGGCCATATGGCCATCCAAAATAAAAAGACACAAGTGATACACAAAGTAAGTAACAAACAACACCATAAATAAACCGCCACAGAAGAACCGCCTTGGAACGGTCAGTAATAAGCCCCCCAGTGGAATTCGTTTCCGCTGACCGTTCCAAGGCGGTTCTTCTTTCGCGGTTCATTTTTGTTATGGTTTGTCTGGGTGTTTGTGCCGCTAATGTTATTTTGGATAGCCTATTGGCCATTTTGTGGGAAAGTACTGTCCTTTTGGCTTTCCGTTGTTGGTGTTTCCAATAGGGTCTGTTGTTTCATTTTTGTGTGTCGTTCCCTTTGGTGTCGCTAATGGGATCTGTGGGTTGATTGTATCGATTCCTGATCATTGCCTCAACTTCTATTTTGACGGCTGTGCAAGGTACTCCACAGCTAGCATAGCTTTAATGAAATAGAACAACAAATATTATCCAGAGCCGTTTCAACAGCCACAGGTACCAACACTTTAAAGTAGAAGTAAAACAAAGATCAGGAATTGATACAATTAACTTACTCCATCCATAAAAGACACCAAAGGGAAAGAAACACAAACACCAAGCGACCAGACCACAATGGAAACCTTAACAAAGGAAGGCCATATGGACAGTTACTTTCCCACAAAATGGCCATATGGCCATCCAAAATTAAAAGACACAAGCGACACACACAGTAAGTAACAAACAACAACACAAATAAATCGCCACAGAAGAGCCGCCTTGGAACGGTCAGTGGAAGATTTCCACTGGGGGGGGGCTTAAATCGATTTTACGTGGCCACAATCCTCGCCCTTACTTCCGTCGCGATTTAGACAAATAATTTGTTCAGTCCGCATGAAGGCCTCCTAACTCATCAGTGCAATATCTCCGTGAACACAGAAATCAAAGAACCACAGAGGTGAGACAACGGTGAGGACTCGACAGCAAGAAACCACTGAAATGCTGGAGCAAAAGAAAACCAACAGTTAGACTCCGATGAGCCCGACAATAAAACCTTCAATAATTAAATAATTCATTGATTTGATTGATTTGACGTTAAACGTTCTGCTGTTCATGAAGCTATGAACGACAATGGGTCGCTAGCAAAGTTTACATGAACCCCTCGGAGTTCATTTACTTTGCAGGCGACACACTAGGTTCATACTTTCATGAACAGCAGAAAAATAAATACATGTGTCGTCATACTATTTCATGACACGACGTTATCCATTGAATATAAAGCCGGCATATGAGCGTTGTGAACATTGTGTACGTAAAAGTAGCAGCACATGCATAAGCGTAGGAACATAGGTCCGACGTGTCACAGGATCAGATTTAAAAGTGATATGCGCCGACCCTACCCACCCCCCCCCCCCCATACGCACACACAACACACGCCTACCTCGACAAAACAATCAAGTTGTTTTAGGCCCCTCTCACTTGTAAGAGCCTTCCTACACCAAACAATAAATTGTCCTATTCACCAGTAGTATAAAAGTTTTGCACAGCTATATTCGTCGCACACTTTGGCACACCAAGAGAGAAATACGCCCCAGTGACATAATACCTCATCGCCAAGTTGACTTGCGCCACAGGGAGGAAAACAAAAGAAATGGCGGCTCGACCGGGACTCGAACACAGGGCCTCTCGCATATCGTGCAAACACTCTAACGTCTGATCTACCGACCTATTACGCTTGCAGAAAATTTGATTATAATAGGTTTCGTTTCGTGGCCGAATCAACTACACAGCGTTTGTTTGATTTGAGGTTTAACGTCCCCGTAAACACTATTAAAGTCATTTTGAGACATTGCTTCCAATTTTTTGGGAATTTTACCCGACATTGAGATGAAATGACATCTCAATCCCTGCCGCCAAATGAAAACAATAGGGTTTATAAGCATGGGTGGGCCGACTCGCAGCAAATTTCCTGGGCAGGCTTAGACGTTCTAAGCGGATGGCCAGTACTCATGTGCGGCTGGTATCAGCTCTGCGTGGAAGCATCATGCAGCCCAATCTATTTCTCGAAGCCCTTTACCGATCCCTTATATCCTTTTCGGCATTTTGCATCTCTCTGTCGTCGAAAACTTTCCTTTTTCGCCGTAGTTGATGCCTTCTCCTCGAGCAAATAAAAGCCCTAATGTGTGCCGTTGTTGATATACATGTACATTCATGTGTCAAGGTCAAACTTAAAAGTCAAGGTACCTACCTCGGTTACCTCAAATATTTAAGTACAGTCGAACTTCAATGGCTCCAACACCTTTGGGACCTCGAACATCTGTTCGAGACAGGGGTAGTTCGAGCCACAGAGGCTTACTGCCAGGAGGCATAACGAGGTACTTTTTGACATATTTTCGGTGTCCTGTAATGAAAATGTATGCTGTGTGTACTGAGACGATTCTAATGGGTACACACAGCATACATTTTGCAAGATAAAAGACGAAAGTCTCCTAAATTATCTCGCACCAGTTCTTATGTAGAGGACTTCCCTAGGGACTCAAGAACGGGTTCGACTCAGCCATGGTAAACGAGCCATCGGTGTTCGAGCCATCGAAGTTCTAGTGTATTTCCTTAGGTTAAGTAACGACATAAACGAAATATCTACTATCTCAAGTGAGTCTAGCGTGATGTGACGACATTTAATCATTCGAGTCGCAACCACCAAACTGAACGGACGTGTTTTTTCGAAGTCTTACATTTAGTGGAGCACGTGGTCGAGATGTAAGTTTTGGATTTTGAAATTGTAGGCAAGTTTTTCTTAGTCTGTTTAGTTATGCAATCAGTAGATACGGTTGAAGACTGACACTGTTTTTTGCAAAATTTCAGGCGGAAATTTGTTCGTTCGGTCGAGTAAAACTTTTTGGTGTAACAGTATGTTCAGAAGGAATTGAGCAGCTGTTTTAAATTGTTGAGTTATGGAGCCGCTTGAAGTTACATGTATTTTTGTCGGAATGTTTAATTGTGCAATCAGTAGATACGGTCGAAGATTGCAAAATTTCAGGCGGAAATTTGCTCGATAGGTCCAGCAAAACTTTTTCGGTGTAACAGTATGTTCAGAAGGAATTGAGCTGCTGTTTTAAATTGTAGAGTTATGGAGCCGCTTGAAGTTACATGTATTTTTGCCGGAATGTTTATTTGTGCAATCAGTAGATGCGGTCGAAGATTGCAAGTGTTTAGACGGAAAGTTTGTTAGTTAGCTGGCAGGCTGGAGCAAAATGATTCCGGTGTAATGTTCATGTTTGAGAGAACATTTTAGAGAGCTGTTTGTTTTGTTCCTATGTGAAACACAGGGTATAGAACAGCTTATTTGACTTATTGAGTGTTGAACCCGCTTGTAGTTACATGTATTTTTGGCGGAATGTTTTATTGTGGAGATTGCCACGGTTTGTTGGCCGAAAGTTTGTTTAATAGCTGGAGCAAAATGTTTTCGGTGTAATGTTCATTTGTGAGAGAACATTTTAGGGAGCTGTTTGTTTTGTTTCTATTTGAAACACAAGGGATTGAACAGCGGATTTGACTTTCCGCTTGAAGTTACATATATTTTGGCTGATATGTGTGTATTGGTTTTACACGGGTAGCTTGAGTAACACGTGGCGAGATTTTTCATGCTTAACCAGTGTTCATTCAGGTCACAGGTGTTTACAAATGACTGCGGCGGAGTATTTTCTCTTTATTGGGACGTTTTAGGTGCTAGGTTTGTGTTGTGGTTCAGCTGTTATTTTGGCTGTTTGGGCCTGCTTCGGACCCGTAATTACGATTAAACATCATGTGCTTGTCTTACTAGGTGTTTTAGGGCAAGTAATTTCCATTGTTTAACCTTTACAACCTCCCATGAACTTGTCCACTAGTCCATGGTTTCGGGTGTCTACTGGCAATTTTGGATGCCTATTAGAGGGAGTGACGGGTAGGCAACAGTCTAATCTGTCATGTTTTTAATTTTGGTGGTTTTTAACAGGGACGACCCTTGTCCTTACCCAGGAGTACTAATCTCCCAGTGAATTTTTTCACGCGGGTTGGGGCTGGGTGTTTCTCTGATTTGTTTTGGTCATCTTTAGGTTCATGGAAATAAGGTTTTTCTAGTAGTTCCTTATTTGGGGAAGTTTTTGACCCAAGTTCTGTGTTAAGTAGTCAAGTGAAACATTGGGTTAATTTTTCGCGGAGAGACGACCTGACCTCAACTCGCATGCCTTCAGCGGAGGATGTTTGGACTCGGTTTTCCTAAACCGGCTATAAACATTTGAGTCGGTATTTAGGCCGCCTGTATTGAGTAATTACTTGTCTGGAAGCGCACATAATTCGGATCCCAGTAAATGTAATGTAGTGAGAATCTACCTGTATTAAGCAAGCACCTGTCTTTTACAAGTACGTTCTGGCTATTTGATAGGTGTTTGCTTGAAACAGTTTGGACTGGAAGTTTGCTAATTACAGGTCTACTTTAATATTTAACATTTGTAATCAAGGTAGTAGAGCTTATATGCTTTATCGGAGCAGGTTCATATACACACAGATCTTTTATGGTATGCTATCCATGGCTAAAAAAAGGAGTGTTTGGAGTGTTGGGTGTTTTGTAGGGTCTTCGTGGGGAGATGAGTGTTTAGCAGCTGAGAGGAAGTTGTTCATTCTCTATTCCCCAGTACTTATAATAAACTTGAGTCACATTGAGCGCAGGGTCACTTGGGATAATATTATATCTCAAGTGAGTCTCGCGTGATGTGACGATATTTAATCATTCGAGTCGCATCCACCTAGTACAGGTTAGGAGGTGTTTAAGAGCATGTCATTGTTATTTGTTGTTTGGTTCTCTTATCGGGCGTTTTAGACCCCGTAGTAAGGACGTCCTGACATTTGTGGGTGTCCTTTTTTTCCCGTAGCCAATTGGCAGTTGGAGTGCCCTTCCCTGTTTGATAGTTTCCGTGGCTGGGGGTGCTTAGGAGTGTGTGGCTTGGTTTCCCTCTTTGGCGGGTGTTTGGGACTGGCTTCCCTTGTCGCGGATCCTGGTGTGTGGATGTCGTTTGGCATGTCGCCGGTGACGGTTAAGAGTATGAATTGGCATTTAAAAAAAAATAAAAAATGAATAAAAAAAATAAGTAGCACATTAATTATGCATGTTTGATTTTGCATTCTGTGATTCAAGTTTTCATTCTCTATTCCCCAGTACTTATAATAAACTTGAGTCACATTGAGCGCAGGGTCACTTGGGATAATATTATAACAAAAAAGGTAAACAAAGTCACCCGAGTGTGTGAATTCATCTGTAACACAAAGCTGTGGCGTATAGGGCCATTTGGTCCGCTTGCAGAAAGCATGCGAAAGGCACTCTACCGAATCTTTTGGCGAATTTGAAATATATTGACAACACCCGAATAGCTCCGCCTAGTCACGGGCCTCCATGGCCTAGTGGGTAAGAGCGCTGACTCTTAATCATTAGGTCTCTCACCACTGTGGTTCGAGCCTCGCTTGGGTCACACGTGAGACGCCAAGTTCTGCAACGGAAGGTCAGGTGGTTTTTCTCCAGGTACTCAGGTTTTCTCCCACCTCTGAATAACGTTCGGCTCGATATGAGTGAAATAATCTTGAAAGGGCTGTAAAACCAAAAAAAAAAAAAAAAACTCCGCATAGATTTTTCTTATCTGAGACTACTATACTTTCGCTTGACACAATATTAGGTTTTTCCAAGTGCTAAACTACGATCGAAATGAGCGGTCAAGAAAGGCACTGAAAATATGTTTGTTGGAAGTTAGGTCAGTTCCAGCTTATGTGATAGCATATGGCGTTGGAGAAGCATTGTCGCATTTCTATCTGTGAGTGGTTTTTTTTTATTATTATTTTTCATTAGTAGCTTATCTATGTCCGGAACGTGCCGAAATGAGACACGGTTTAAGAACTACGCAGTCTTTGTAACTACAAGGAAGCACGTGTGCTGATATCCATCACATACACACATCCCTGTAATGAACATCCCTCTAAACCCCGCCTTATTTGGAGAAAACTGGGGTTGACAGGGGTATACAAGTTTTTCTGATTTCTGCCCCAAGGCATAGGTTTTGGGTGCTCGCGAGAAACGCCTCAAAAAGATGAGTTCTTGTGTCCCCATTTTTTTTTTTTTTTTTTTTTTTTTTTTGATAATTTGATTCCAGCTGTATTTGCTATAGCAATAGATATACCTTATTCACTTTGATTAAAGCGCTTTGACAGCATCTTGAAAATACTCAGGTTGAGATTTTATCCGAAGATGTCATCGTAAACAAATCGCCTTAGTCACGTGCTTAACCCATTAAGTACCCGAAACCCCGGGTTACTGGCCGGCCTACAATGTTTGCGAAAAGTTCCGCCATTTTGCTAATTAATTTTGAAGAAAACACAACCTGGCAACCCTAAATTTTTAAATGGACTCATGCTATATATAAGGAGGAAGATTCCATTTGGAGTATACGACTAACAGAAATGTGCGCAGTGGTATTTGAAACATGGCACTACAATTTTACCCCAACGGTGCGATCAGAGAAGATTCGGTTCAGTCTTCGCTGTTCGCAAGAACCTTTCAAACCTGTTTTAAGCGAATATGGTGGTTAAACTGAGGTTGGTGCACGGTTGATGAGTCCCCAGCTATCAAAAACAGCGAGCCAATGTAGGGCCGACAATAAGACCTTGGCACGCCGTACATGTATCGCTCGCCCGACATTCTTTGCTTGTTGGGCCTACCCTGGTCACGAGGCGTTCTGATATGTTTTGCTGTGCCGCGGCTCATTTTCATGCTATCACATGACATGTTATGTTTCACTGTCACTATCCAATGTCACATGATATTTGTTTAATATTTCGTTTCTCTTCCTCGTCCAGTTATGCCAGGTCATCTGACCCACCGTGTCAAGGACACAAATACTTGGCCTAATATTTGAAAGGGTCCGTCGGTACGTCTGGGCCACTCGACTAATTAAGGTCATGTCGAACGGTCTAACCACGCTGAAGGACTTCACTTAAACTTGGCTTCTGAACCCGAAGTTGTTCATACTGCGATTTACGTTATATAAATATTATGTTACTTATATTTACATACTTTCTCATCCATCATAAGACGAACTAATTTTTTTAAGAAGAAACTTTGCTATTGATAGCGGCGCCATACCTTCGCCTTCGTCATATCAAATTGAAGAAAACCATTGTTAATTCGACGTCAATGTATTCATTGAAGTATAATCAACACTGCTTCAGACTAGTTAACAAACGGTGTTTTCTGTAAATGCACTGAGGATATAAATTACTTTGTGTACATCAAGGAGAGTGTAAATATTTAGTCAGAAAGGCGCACATGACTGTCGCTGTTCTACAGTTCTCGTGCGCCATCATATGGCGTTTATATTTCGCAATTAATTCGATTTGCCAGAGTGTGTAGTCATGTAACTGACTTCAACACTCGTAATAAATTTTTAACGGCTAAACTTCTTAATCAGGGTTATCGATACCATAAACTACGCAAAGCCTTTTCAAAATTTTATAGACGTCATTCTGATTTAATTTCAAAATTCAATATTGGACTTAAATCTCTTCTGCAACAAGGTCTTTCGGAACCCGAATTAATATATAACCGCAATGACTTCAGCACCCAATTTTGTAAAATCATTCTTCGATATAAAAAATTGGGTTCAACATAAATGTTATACGACAGACTGCATGCATGGTAGTTAACCCAATCACGGTTGACAACTTTGCTTCCCTCTTTTATTGCACGCCGGTGGGTCAGGCCTCAGATTATATGTCGGTTCCAACGTAAGGCTTATTGAGAATTAGAGAGATCTAATTCAACGTAATGTTGGTTGGTGCCTGATGCTCTGTCTCTGGTCGGGCCCATCGGAGTCTAACTGTTGGTTTTGTTTTGTTCCAGCATTTCAGTGGTTTCTTGCTGCCGGGTCCACACCGTTGTTTCCACTCTGTGGTTGTTTGATTATTTGTGTTCACGGAGATGTTGCACTGATTAGTAAGGAGGCCTTCATGCGGACTGAACAAATTATTTGTCTAAATCGCGATGGAAGTAAGGGTGAGGATTGTGGCCACGTAAAATCGATTTAAGCCTCATGTCGAACGGTCTAACCACGCTGAAGGACTTCACTTAAACTTGGCTTCTGAACCCGAAGTTGTTCATACTGCGATTTACGTTATATAAATATTATGTTACTTATATTTACATACTTTCTCATCCATCATAAGACGAACTAATTTTTTTAAGAAGAAACTTTGCTATTGATAGCGGCGCCATACCTTCGCCTTCGTCATATCAAATTGAAGAAAACCATTGTTAATTCGACGTCAATGTATTCATTGAAGTATAATCAACATTGCTTCAGACTAGTTAACAAACGGTGTTTTCTGTAAATGCACTGAGGATATAAATTACTTTGTGTACATCAAGGAGAGTGTAAATATTTAGTCAGAAAGGCGCACATGACTGTCGCTGTTCTACAGTTCTCGTGCGCCATCATATGGCGTTTATATTTCGCAATTAATTCGATTTGCCAGAGTGTGTAGTCATGTAACTGACTTCAACACTCGTAATAAATTTTTAACGGCTAAACTTCTTAATCAGGGTTATCGATACCATAAACTACGCAAAGCCTTTTCAAAATTTTATAGACGTCATTCTGATTTAATTTCAAAATTCAATATTGGACTTAAATCTCTTCTGCAACAAGGTCTTTCGGAACCCGAATTAATATATAACCGCAATGACTTCAGCACCCAATTTTGTAAAATCATTCTTCGATATAAAAAATTGGGTTCAACATAAATGTTATACGACAGACTGCATGCATGGTAGTTAACCCAATCACGGTTGACAACTTTGCTTCCCTCTTTTATTGCACGCCGGTGGGTCAGGCCTCAGATTATATGTCGGTTCCAACGTAAGGCTTATTGAGAATTAGAGAGATCTAATTCAACGTAATGTTGGTTGGTGCCTGATGCTCTGTCTCTGGTCGGGCCCATCGGAGTCTAACTGTTGGTTTTGTTTTGTTCCAGCATTTCAGTGGTTTCTTGCTGCCGGGTCCACACCGTTGTTTCCACTCTGTGGTTGTTTGATTATTTGTGTTCACGGAGATGTTGCACTGATTAGTAAGGAGGCCTTCATGCGGACTGAACAAATTATTTGTCTAAATCGCGATGGAAGTAAGGGTGAGGATTGTGGCCACGTAAAATCGATTTAATCCTCCCAGTGGAATTCGTTTCCGCTGACCGTTCCAAGGCGGTTCTTCTGTCGCGGTTTATTTTTGTAATGGTTTGTTATGGGGTGTTTGTTTCGCTTGTGTTATTTTATTTTGGATAGCTTATTGCCCATTTTGTGAGAAAGTAACTGTCCTTTTGGCTTTCCGTTGTTGGTGTCTCCATTAGGGTCTGTTGTTTCATGTTT
Source organism: Lucinisca nassula (assembly GCA_963580285.1). Classification (NCBI taxonomy): domain Eukaryota; kingdom Metazoa; phylum Mollusca; class Bivalvia; order Lucinida; family Lucinidae; genus Lucinisca; species Lucinisca nassula. The sequence continues at coordinate 3,580,802 of OY757019.1, read as the reverse complement.
GTGTGTCTTTCCCTTTTGTGTCTCTGATGGGATCTGTGGGTTGATTGTATCGATTCCTGATCATTGCCTCCACTTCTATTTTAAACACAAGCGGGCACAATTATCTGGTGATAGTGGGCAGTGAAGTTGTTCACTGCATAATATTTCTAACACAAATCAGAATTGAAAAAGTAAAACTGATGATGCTGACTCTCGACACATTGAATATTGTTTACATATACGAGAAGTGAGTCTGAAGGACAGCTATATCCCCACCCCCGCCGCAGTTTGATGAAACTATTTCCAGGGATAAAGCAGGTATGGAGTCGACACGAAATTCAAGGCAAAGACTCGTGACCATCGGTTGTGATCTTGGCCCGGCATGGTTGAGTTACGGATTTTGCACATCATCTCACTTAGCCATCATTTCATCACGTGAACATGTCCGTAAAATGAACACCCCCTTACACCCCACTTTATATAGAGAAAAATGGGGTTTAGGGGGGTATACATTATTTTTCTTATTTCTGCTCCAGTACATAGGTTGTTGGTACTCGTTAGAACCGCCTCAATGAGGCGGTTCTAACGAGCACCCACAACCTATGTTTTGAGTAAAAATAAGGAAAATATCACGGATTTTCATCAGAAAAGTAGCCATTTTGGAGATGTGAAAAAAATGCACTATGTCGCACGGGTGTGTTATCGTAATGATACTAAAGTTTAATGAAACCCTTTCAAAGGATAAAACAAATATGTAGCCGACACGAACTTCAAAGCTCAAACTCGTGACTTTCAACTGTGACCTTTACCAGGCATGGTTGTGTTACGGGTTCTGCACGTCATCTCACTTAGGCCATCATTTGATCAAAGTTTAATGAAAATCTTTCCATTTGGGTAAAAGAGATATAGAGTGAAGAAGAAAATCACGGAACTCGTCTCCTTCAGTTGTGACCTTCATCTTGAAATGGCATGGTTAAATTACGGGTTCTGTACATCATCCCAATTGGGCAAACATCTGACCGAAAGTTTACTATAAATCCTTCCGGGGGGGGGGGGGGGGGGGGGGGGCGAAACGAACTTCGAAGCTCAAACACGTGACCTTCAATTGTGTCCTTTACCCTGTACGGTTGTGTTACGGGTTCTATACACCATCTCAATTAGGCCAACGCTTGACGTACGTTTAATGAAAATCTTTGCTGGGGTAAAAGGGATATTGAGCGGGCACAAAATATAAGGCCCAAACTCGTGACCTTCAATTGTCATCCCTTGAGTCGGCATACTTGAGTAATTGGTTTTGCACTTCTCACTTAGGCAAATATTTAGCCAAAGTTTAATGAAAATTCTTCCAAGGGTAAAGAAAATATGGAGGCGAGACAGAAGCTCAAACTCGTGACCTTCAAATCTAACCTTGACCTTGCGTCGGCATGGTTGCGTTACGGGTTCAGCACATCATCTTACCTAGGCCATAATGTGACCAAAAGCCAACTGAAAATCCCTCAAAGGGTAAAGGAGATATGCAGCGGACACAAAAATGCAATGCTCAAACTCGTGACCTCAACTGGGACCTTGACCTTGATTCGGCAGGGTTAAGTTATGGGTTCTACACATCCGCTCGCTAAGACAAATATTGGACCAAAGTTAAATGAAATTTTATCAAAGGGTTCCGGAGATTTGGAGAGGACAAGAAAATTTTACGGACATACAGACAGGCGGACGAAGGCGGCGGAATGTGGATTAAAATATTAGTTAGTTTCCATCATGCGGAAGAACGTAATGAAACTTTGCGGCGCAGAATTAGTAACTCAAACGTCAGTTACAAACACCGGACGTCATTATATTCTGCACTAACGTTGCGTAAACTAAACGTTTTAGTGCGATTCATGTAATAGTTTAGCCTATGTTTCGGTCTCTTCATGGATTTTTCAGGCAGCCCTCGGATGGAAATTTTACCGCCAAAAATGGAAATTTTCAGATAAAAAAAAAATCGGATATATTAAATGTTATATTTCTGCTTAAAACATAGATTGTAGTACTCGTTAGAACCGCCTCGGCAAGTTCTACCGCCTCAGCAAGGCGGTTCTTACGAGAACCCACAACCTATGTTTTTGAGCAGAATTAAAAAAACTAATGTGTACCCCCTGTTAAAACCCTGGTTTTATTTTATAAAATTGGGGTTTAAGGGTGTAAACATTATATAGGCGTGTTTTTGTGATGTACTAAAATCAGCCTGCATTCCCACGCAGTCTGTGTGCAAGATTCCCGTCAACACTGTTGGGTCATTTTGGAGACGTTGCTTCCAATTTTTCGGGACTTTTACCCGACATTGAGATGAAATGACATCTCAAGTCCTGTCGCCCGATGAAACTAATAAGGTTTATAAGCATGGACGGTCCGACTCGCACCGCATTGCCTGGACAGGCTTAGATCCTCTAAGCGGTTTACCAGTACTCGTGTGCGTATGGTTTCAGCTCTGCGTGGAAGCATTATGCAGCCGATCTATTTCTTCAAGCCCCGATGGGCAGGGGCCGTGTTCATAGATGTAGCGAACGGCTAAGTGCAATCTTTTAGTACCTTTAACATTGCAACGGTTTTCTGTCGATAACTGGTCATAACTGAATAGTTGACAAAACGCAAAACATACGGCGTTTGTGGTGTTTGTAATCATGTTTTACGTCCCCGTCAAGACTATTTAGGTTATTTTGGAGACGTTTCTTCCGATGTTGTTTTACCCAATTATGAGGAAACCGCTAGGATTTAAGTAGTGGTCCGAACACTTTGCCTGGATAGGCTCAGACCTTACCGGTTTACCAATATCCAAGTTCGGTCGTTTTCAGCATTGCGCAGAAGCACCATGCATCCCAATCTATTTCTCCAAGTCCCGACGGGCGGGGACACAAACGAACGGCATAGACTGTTAATTGTGTTCATCCAACGTCACGAAAGCACGTCTATATAATTATGACCCCCTTGAACCGCACTTTGATATACATGTAGTAAAACTGGGGTTTACAGGGGTAAACCTTATTTTCCTTATTTGTGCTCTAAAATAAATATTGTGGGTACTCATTAGAACCGCCTTGATGAGACGGTACTAACGAGTACCCACAATCTCTATTTTGAGCAGAAATAAGAAAAATAGCACTATTTTTATCTTATTTTTTTCGGCGGTTAAGTTTACAATGTTTTTGTATAGGCGTGTTTTCGCAATGTGAACCAAATTACCTAATTTAAATGGAAGAGCGCCTTCGGAGTTCAATTGTTGGATATACCATCTTATAGCGTCTAGAGTCATGACAACTTCTGGGTTTGGTTCATCACATTTACCACCTTTTCCCTTGTGAAGATCAAACAATCCTGCTATTATCACATCGCCGTTCACATAAGCACGCACGGTCCGTGCATTAGCGGCATCAAATAAAACCAAGCACACGGCTATACTGCGAAACCATCGGCAAACCGGAAGCGGCATGATGTATCCAGACTTCCAGCTTTATTGATAAACGTTATTGCAACACAAAACTAATACCGGGTTTGTTTTCAGCAGTTTCGAATCTGATATCATAGTGCATACTATTTCACTTATGAAGAAACGTGATACCATACCATTCATATCAGATATCTGTCTTAAACACGGACAGTCAAACAAGAATGGCGATATCATATGAAATTACAATATGAGACTTAGGACAATTTAATGGATTGAATACAATATTTAAATGACCTAAATAGTGTTGACTCTGCCATTAAACTCCCATACAAACCATCACGAAAACATGCCTATATAATTTTGACCCCCTTGAACCCCATTTTTATACAGTAAAACTGGGGTTTGCAGGGGTAAACCTTATTTTCCTTATTTCTAACCTAAAATATAGATTGTGGGTACTCGTTAGAATTAGAACCGCCTCGATGAGGCGGTGCTAACGAGTACCCACAATCTATATTTTGAGCAGAAATAAGAAAAATATCACCATTTTTCATCTTAAAATTTTCGTTTGTTTGTTGTTTTTTTTTTTTTTTTTTTGGCGATAAAGGCTACAATGTATTTGTATAGGCGTGTTTTCGTAATGCAAACAATAAAATATTAAAATGAAAAATAATGAAACAATCTGGCTATTATCATTTTCCAATTTAGCTAATGCTGCTAGAACTTGTAGCCCATTCCCATTATTTTTATTTCTTGGCAATACAAATATGCTATTTGGTACAGATAGGAAAAGCAACTCTATCAAACCAGCGAGTACTGTTTAACATGTGTCTGTGTTGCAATCTTCAGCAAAACTTCACGCCATTGTACAGATTTGTTTGAAAGGAAAGCTGCTGGCTTTTACTGTGGTTCATAACTTCCAAACACATACTGATTCTAACGATGTGTTCTAAAATACGTTACTACTGCAATCCATCACGAAAACATGCCTATATAATTTTGACCCCCTTGAACCCCGATTTTTTATAGTAAAAATGGGGTTTGCAGGGGTATACATTATTTTTCTTATTTCTGCTCCAATGCATAGGTTGTAGGTACTCGTTAGAACCGCCTCAACGAGGCGGTTCTAGCGAGCACCAAAAATCTATGTCTGCAGTATAAATCGGAAAAATATCATGGATTTTCATCAGAAAAAAGTAGCCATTTTGGAGAGCTGAAAAAATGCACTACTTCGCATGGGTGTGTTATCGTAATGGTCTGTGCTGCAAACTGTCGGACATAACCCGGGAAGGGACATGATTTCTTTTAATATGTTACGCGAACAAGATATTAAGTTGTGCGTGCGAACAAGATATTAAGTTGTGCGAACCAGATATTGTCTTGTGCGGATAACATAATATATCTTGTGCGGGCAACATAATATCTTGTGCGCACAAGATATTATTACCTTGTTCGCACAACTTAAAACCGTGTGCGTAATATAACATAATATATCTTGTGCCGACAATATAATATCTTGTGCGCACAAGATATTATCTTGTTCGCACAACTTAAAATATTGTGCGCACAAGATATTATCTTGTTCGCACAACATATCTTGTTTTGCACAACATAGATCTTGTGCGGACAATATAATATCTAATGCGTCTAAATTGTGCTAACAAGATAATATGTTGTGCGCACAAGATTTTAAAATCTGCATACGGATAGATATTGTCTTATGCCAGATTGTATTTTGATGGATTTCGATATGTTTTGCATACGGATGGATATTTACAAAAAAAATACACATTATGATAACGCATCCGTTTGATATAGAGCACTTTTTCATAACTCAAAAAAGGTAATTTTTCTGATGAAAGTTTGTGATATTGTTCTTATTTATATTCAGAACATAGGTTTCGGGTGCTCGTTAGAACCGCCTCATTGAGGCGGTTCTAACGAGTACCCACAACCTATGTCATGGAGCATAAATAAGAAAAATAATGTATACCCCCTTAAACCCCAGTTTTCTCTATAAAAAGTGGGGTTTAAGGGGGTGTTCATTTCACGGACTTGTTCACGTGATGGAAATAGATGACAAGGAAACGCCAAAATTAAAGATGTCAGCCTACCAATGACACCAAAAGAAAGAGGAAATCAAACAAGAGGGCCATAATGGCCCTGGATCGGTCACCTGATCCTTATTGTACAAATAACACAATAGGTAATATAAATCGGAGTGGATGGTTTGAGCAATTGTGTTTGACAGTGACCAACATTTCTGTGAAAATATTTCAAATATTTAGGAGCAAAAGTCATTTAAAGGGTTGTGTATCTTATAGTTCTTGTGACTACCATGTTCAGTGGAAAAAAAGGATTTTGAGCAATTTTGTCAGAGGGTCGTCCATGCATGGAACACGCCTTCAAAATTGTCTTCTGTTTGAGTATGAAGTCTTTCAAAAGTTCCCATTGAAAATGCAGAGCTGACTTGTATGTGACTATTTGGGCACCTTGTGTGGACATTGAGGGTCAGATCCTAGTGCATAATACGGAGAGTAACCGGCTCAGTCTAACTTACAACGCTTCGTGGTGACAAGTGGAGAGGGGTTGGGTTGGTGTTGTCATCTAAAGCTAGACTTATGTGTGTTTGTTTGTATTGGAGTTAAACGGCCCAGTCAACACTATTTTAGGTCATTTTTTGAGCCGGTCAGTTTACCTATCCACACTTTTCCTGGGCAGGCTTATAAGTAAGCGGTTAACCAGTACAATGCATATTCTTTCGCCAGAAACTGACAGCTGCCCTTCTTGAACCAGCGGAAGGGATAGAATGACCGTAGAAAAGATTTCTTGATCAATCTCCGCGAAAGAATGTTGCCGACCCCGGCAGGTATCGAACCCGCGTCCTCCTGATCACCAATCAGATGCGCATCCGACTGAGCTACCGAGGTCGGCCGCTAGACTTATGAGTCGGCTGGAGACCCTTGTCACAAGGATCATACATACCAAATATGAATGCTCTAGATCAATTGATTCAAAAGTTATGACAAAGCAGGTCAAAGTCCAAGGTCAAAGGTCAACATTTTTGTACGGTCTGAAGCACTAGTCACACTGAACATGCATGTCAAATATGAAGGCTCTATCTCAAATGGTTCTAAAGTTATGATAAAGTACATGTAGGTCACATGTTAAGGTTAAAGTCACAGGTCACATTTTGTATGGTTAGGAAGTCCTTGTCACAAGGAACATGCATGCCAAATATGTGGTATCTATCTATCTATCTATCTATCTATCTATCTATCTATCTATCTATCTATCTATCTATCTATCTATCTATCTATCTATCTATCTATCTATCTATCTATCTATCTTCATATAGTGAGTCGGTCATATTTGGCCCTTACCTCAGGCTTTATCTCTTATGGTTCAAACGGTATGATAAAGAAGGTCACATGTCAAAGTCAAGGTCAAAATTTTATATGAGTGGGATGCCTTTGTCAAAAGGAACCCACACGCCAAATATGAGGGCTCTATCTCAAATGGTTCAAAAGTTATGATAAAGTAGGTCAAACACCAAAGTCAAAGTCAAAGGCCAAAGTTTATGAACAGGTGGAAAGTCCTTTTCACAAGGAACTTACATGCCATATATGAAGGCTCTATGTTAAATGGATCAAAAATTATGATAAAGTAGATCACAGGTCAAGCCACAGGTCATTTTTACAATAAGTGGAAAGTCCTTGTCACAAGGAACCTACATGTCAAATATGTAGGCTCTCTCTCAAATGGTTTAAAAACTATGACAAAGTTGGTCAAAGGTCAAGGTCAGAGGTCAAATTACTTTGATAGGGAAGCCCTTGTCACTTGGAACCTACATGCCAAACATGAAAGCTGTATCTCAAATGGTTCAAAAGGTATGAGAAAGTAGGTCAAGCTCAACGTCAGTTCAAAATTTGCGTATGAGTTGGAAGCCTGTCAGAAGGAACATACATGCCAAATATGAAGGCTCTATCTCAAACCGTTTAAAAGTTATGAAAGGTATGTCACAGGTCAAGGCCAAGGTCAGGGTCACAGACCAAATTTTTTGGTATTGAGTTGGAAGCTGTTGTCACAAAAAGCTGCATGCCAAATATGAAGGCTCTATCTTAAATGTATAAAAATATGACAAAGTAGGTCAAGGTCTTAGATAAAATTTTGCCCTTGTCACAAGGAACATACATGCCAAATATGAAGGCTCTCTCTCAAATGTTCAAAAGTTATGATAATAGAGGTCACAGGTCAATGTCAAGGTCACAGGTCATATTTTGTATGAGTGGGAAACCCTTGTCACAAGGAACATACATGCCAAATATGAAGGCTCTATCCCAAATGCTTCAGAAGTGATGACAAAGTAGGTCAAAGGTTAAGCTCAAGGTCATGTTTCAACTTTTTGTATGAGAAGGAAGCCCTTGTGGCAAGGAACATACATGTCAAATATGAAGGCTCTATCTCAAATGGTTCAAATGTTATTGTAAAGTAGGTCACAAGTAAATGACACAGGTAGCAGTTGTATGAGTGAAAAGCTCTTGTCACAAGGAACGTATATGTCAAATATGAAGGCTCAACCTTAAACGGTACAAACGTTATGACAAAATAACCTACTGGCCTACTTTTTGGTCCGACATGACTCATTTTTTAACTATCCATTTATTGTCAAGATGATTATTCTGAGCAAGTTGGATGACAATTGGACCAAAACTGTGGCCACTAGAGTGTTTGCAAGGTTTTTCTATGATTTGACCTACTGACCTACATTTTGACCCGACATGACCTATATTCGAAAGTGACCAAGATATTACCAAGATAATTATTCTGAGCAAGTGCCATGGCAATTTGACCAAACCTGTGGTCAAAAGAGTTTTCATATGTTTCTATGATTTGACCTACTGGCATATATTTTGACCCGACATGACCCATATTCGAACTTGACCCAGAGGATTATTCTGAGGAAGTTTGATGATGATTTGACCAAAATCTGTGGCCTCTAGAGTGTTCACAAGAACTTTCTATGATTTGACATACTGACCTATTCTTAAACCAGACTTGACCCATTTTCGAACATGACCGAGATATTGTCAATATCATTCTGAGCAAGTGTGATGTTGATTGGACAAATCTATGGCATCTAATGTTTTTTTTTTTTTTTCTATGATTTGATCTACTGACCTACTTTTGATCAGAAATGACCCATATTAGAACTTGACCTACATATTGTCATGATGATCGATCTGACCAGGATTTATGAGGATTGGACTGAAACTGTGACCTCTATAGAGTGTTCGCAAAAAATGGACGACGCACGATGACGCCGGACATCTCAAGGTCATAAATGCTCACCAGGACCTTCGGTCAGGTGGACGTAAAAAATGACTCAAACAACAGCACAGCAATCAGCTCCCTCTTCCCGAGAAGAGGTGGTCAGGGTGCAACAGGTACATTACAATTAATGGAAATTAAATAATACACATCAAAGGGCCTAAGTGGCGGTGCTTTAGCGGAGTTGTAATAGGTCTCCTTGAGTGATAGTTCTGATAAATATTGAGATACTGTTGCTGAAGATGAAACCACCCATTCTAAACAGACAAGCCTGTGGTGAGCTACTGAAGTTTTGTTGTAAAAGCTTCAGTGTCAATACGAGACCCGTCTCAGCAATCTCATATGCATATGGGCTCATCTCAGTTTGAAAGAATTAAACCATTCTAATCCGCTTGCGTATTTAACGTGACCTTTGATAAGATAAATGTCAAAAATTTGCGACAGAAGATCTTGCAATATATAGTCTGCAAGTCGACGCCGTCATATCACGTCGGTTTTCATAGGGTTGCACTTAGTTTTACGCAGCTCACAACGCTTGTTGCTTTGAGCAAAAATAGTAAAACAACTTAAGTGCATTAGAATGTGGATAACTGTATTGAAAATTATCATTTGTGGAGGCGTCAGCTGACGCGTCGCCGTAAAACGAATTTTCTTGCACACCAGACAAGAAAATCCGTGATTTTACCCTTGGATAGAAATTTATGTTCTGACCCTGGTGTTCCGACGCAAAATCGAATATAATTGCATGTTTGATAAATGCACAGGTTGATTACGACCTCGTATGCGCCGTCGTTAAGGTTGACGTCACAGCAACGTCACTAAACATTCCTGCAGTGTCAACACAATATGGCGGACGTTGGTAACCGAAGTGACTGCAGCATTAAAATTCCGCTTTAAGAAATGGAAGGTATGCAAGAAAAACAATCCAATATGGGTGTGAGGGGTGGATAGAAAAATCCGTCCCTCGAGATCACTGTCCGGAATCACTCGGCAAGCCTCGTGATGCCGGACAGTGTCCCTCGGGACGGATTTTTCTATCCATCCCTCACACCCATATAAGATTTTTATATTCCGATCGCAACACCGCCGTTAATTCCACCCGCACCCACCGAAATCAACAAATCCTACAGTCATTCATATTTAGATGACACTGCCAAGGAAGAACCTTTTTTGCCTGCCACTGCTATAAAGTTTCTGATCAAATTCTGCTGTCCTAACATAAGTGCAACCTTTCGTGGGAAATGATCATAAAATCTTTTCATCGGCCCTCGCCAATCGGAGCTTGAAGAAATAGATGGGCTGCATGATGCTTCCACGCAGAGCTAAAACCCACCCGCACACGAGTACAGTGTAGTGGTAAACCGATTAGAGGATCGAAGTCTGTCCAGGCAAAGCGGTGCGAGTCGGACCGTCCATGCTTATAAACCATGTTGGTTTCATTGGGCGGCAGGGCTTGAGATATTCATCTCAGTGTTGGGTAAAAGTCCCGGAAAATTGAAAGCGGCGTCTCAAAAATTACCTTAACAGTGTTGAAGGGGACGTTAAGTGCACTCTACTGATTCATCGCTTATGTTTAAGCCCGCCCGGTACACAAGCTAACTGGCTCGATAAGACCCCAATATTGTTGACATGGCCGATTAACTAGAAACAAACAAGCTAAGATTCAGATCATCACTTGCATCAATCCATTGTGTTCACTTTGGCGCCGTGTGGATAACTTTGCCTTGATAGACGGTTCATGCCAACAGTGAAGACTGTTCAAACTACATGTCTGCGCAGTCTAATCCTAGTCCTTACTGGTCATAAACACCATTTTGAAGTTTTCCTGCGCCCCTGCTCATTTGTTATCTGTGGGGATAGCGATCAGCAGGGTCTTTCCATGTTCAAATGATAGGCGTTCAACTGACCGACGAAGGGTAAACCTCAGGCATACAACTGCAGCTGCATTTGGGCCAGCCCTTCAGATGTGTCGTTATCGTAAAATTGAGTAGCAAAAATTCAGACGAGCCTGCGATTGCGCACAGCCTCTCCAGAGCATTTGGTGCTCACATGCATGCAGAGAGGACAGTGAGTTACTGTAAAAATCCTAAAAATCCGCACACTTTGAGGACTTGCTGTAATTCTCCAAAAAATAAATTTCTTTCATGATCCAGCAAGAAGTCCAAAAGGTGCAAGCGGAACGTCAAACAGTGTAGATCCTGATCAGACTGCTCCTTGAGGAGCAGTCTGATCTGGGTCTTCACTGTTTTTAGGTCTATCTATCCCAATACTTTGGATCATTACGGCCAGTCCTGTGACTTCACAAACATGGATTAGAAAATGCTTATTTTTTGTTCATATTGGTCAGCTCAGAGTCAATTGCGTATTTGCATTTTTTTCTACTCAAGCTTTACAGAAAGATGGTGCGTTAGTTCGGAATGCGTTTAGTCTGTTTTAGTTCTATATATAGTTTCAAATTTATGCAATCTTTGATAGGACAACGCTGAGACTGATTTGCAGTTACAATTTGCCATATATGCACTTCCTCAACCCAGTCGTGGTGGCTCATTCCGACAAATGTCCGACTGTTGATAAGAATGCCATGCGTTCGAGCCTCTAAATGGATTCAAGAATGGCAACCGTCAGTTTCTTGTGAAAACTTGATAGCCCGTCCACGAAACATGTGGTAAGCTACATTGACCTACTCGACAGCACCTAATACTGTTGACTGGGTTGTTAACACTTAAGGGGACAGGATATACCTTCAGGGAAAGCGACTCCTGTAAAAGTATTTTGTCTCCGCTGTCAATATGGGTCAACTCTTAAAGGAAAGAATTTGCTCCTGAGGAACAATTCTTTCCTTTAAGTGCAGACCCTTTTTCAGTGGGACAGGGTTTATAGGAAACGCGAACACGAGGTCCCGAAAGTTGTCTACCCTTGAAAAATGACAGAAAAAATTGCCATGTGTTCCCATTCCCCCTAGCACAACCAAACGACCAAGCCCCATGTCAGAAAGTACAAGATACAGTAAGCAATATTAACAATTGTTTAATAGTCAATATATAATATTTTAACAATAACGATTCAATATAGCAGCAAGTGTCATGGTTTCTGGTACATTCCCATTCACCGTTACTATAACGTCTGGACAAATATTACAAGAGTTGTCCGTCCTTGAAAAACTTGCAGACTAGACTGTTCAACACACTGGTGTATATAGTAATAACGCCGGCCAATCTGGTTGATCCTGCAACGAAATACAGATCTCTGTTTCAAACATTGCCATGTGTGACAGAATCAAGTTTAACTTCCAATCAGATACAACCTTTGATGTCAAAAATCACAGTCAGTCGAAAATTCATCTAAAAGAATCAGTTTTTCAATCTCGCTCATATATTGAGAAAGGAAAAAAAAACGTCTCTCTCTCTCTCTCTCTCTCTCTCTCTGTTCCACAGATCACATAAAAAATGTTTTTGGAGGATTCAAAACCTGTCTTACTGTATCAACATGAAATTATTTGATGGTGAATCTTGTCCACAGCTCACATAAATCTTTCTTTCGGAGGAAAATCCATCTTGTGTAATATAGATGAGATATCAAATGTAATTTTACAGAATCCGTATTCATAGATTTACTTTACTTTCCTTTCACACTTCAAATGTCATTTCAAGATTTTATTCGTTAGCATGCACATGTGAAGCATATACTTTCTTTTTAATCATCTTAAATACTTCCGTGTTAATCAACTCTCAACCTGAAGCTTTTCTTCACATCACGAAAACACGCCTATATAATTTTGACCCCTTTGAACCCCACTTTTATATAGAAAAACTGGGGTTTACAGGGGTAAACCTTATTTTTCGTATTTCTGCTCCAAATATAGATTGTGGGCACTCGTTAGAACCGCCTCATCGAGGCGGTTCTAACAAGTACCCACAATCTATATTTTAGAGCAGAAATAAGAAAAATATCACAATCTTTCATCATAAAATTTTCATTTTTTTCGGCGATAAAGATGGCAATGTATTTGTATAGGCGTGGTTTTGTAACGATCGGGGCCATGTGTGTATGCCAAAACAGATAAATGTAGTGGGACAGAAACAAACATGATTACATTACACATAATAATGGGTACATGAAAAAAAACTCAGAAAACGAGTAGTACCAGGATAAACTGAATTTTCCAGGAATAAAGATGGAGTTTCCATCTAAACCTTTCAGATAGTTCTCCATCATGGATCTGACTGCCAAATGCGCATTTATAAACTTCTTTGTCTGTGATAAAGTGCTGTCTCTTGTTTTGATATGGGCCCCGTCAAGCGATTTTGGCACTTATCGCCTATGCGAGCAGCGAAGGTTCAGGCGAGCCTGCGCATCCGCGCAGTCTCGCCAGAACCTTCGCTGCTCGCTCACACAAGCAGTGAATCAAGAGGAACCTTCAGAGAGAAAGCCATATCCCTGGCCCCTCTGAATGGCTGGGCATGCGCAGTTAAAATTTGTCATGACGGAATGCCCGAAGACCCAAATTCGCTTGGCGGGGCTCATATGATGTTAGAAGAAGGAGTTTGTGAGTTTATATATGATTTATTTCACCACGGAAATACGCCAAAAATATTTTTTACCCTTTAAAATAGAAGTTGAGGCAATGATCAGGAATCGATGCAATTTACCCATATTAAAGACTTTAAAGGGAAAGAAACACAAACATTAAACAACAGACCCTAATGGAAGCATCACTAGCGGAAAGCCAAAACGACAGTTACTTCGCCACAAACTGTCCAACTGGCTATCCAAATCAAAATAATATAAGCGACACAAACGCCCAAAGACAAACCATAACAAAAATAAACCGCGACAGAAGAACCGCCTTGGAACGGTCAGTGCAACGAATTAAACCCCACTTTTATACAGCAAAACTGGGATTTAAAGGGGCAAAGTTTATTATTTTTATTTATGTTCTAAAAATTTAGACTGTGGGTACTGTTAGAACCGCCTCAATGTGGATACTCGTTAGAACCGCCTCATTGACGAGTACCCACAATCTATATTTTGAATAGCATAGAAACAAGAAAGCCTATCACAATTTTTCATCTTAAAAATTTTGTTTTTCCGGCGGTAAAAAATACATAAGACATGTTTTCACAATATCATAACCTATTGTTTAAATGGCAATAGCTCGTACATCTTTGGAACAATAATAGTTTGTCCGAGATAATAGTAGCTCGAGACAATGAAGGTTAGTGCAAGGTCAGAGATCATATTAGGGATTATGTAGGCCTAGCTTGTTGACTAAATGGAAAAAAATGGTGGTAGAATAGATAAGCAATCATCAATGAAGGTGAGTGTCAGGTCAAAGGTCATATTAGGGATTATGTAGGCCTAGCTTGTTGACTATATGGAAATATGGTCGTAGAATAGATAAGCAATCATCAATGAAGGTTAGTGCTAGGTAAGAGGTCATATTAGGGATAATGTAGGCCTAGCTTGTTGATTAAATGGAAAAATAGTCGTAGAGAAGATAGGCAATCATCTCGAAAATATGTATCAAAGTTATCAAAACCACGACCACCGGATCACTAGCCAGACGGGCATTTTGTCAACACATGAAAGGCGCAGTGGTTTTAGCCATGTCTAGTGCGAATCTGACATGCAATATTGAATGTACAAGGATTTTTCAGTCACTGCAAAAGACTGCGCTTTTCCCTTATTTACCCAGGTATTACACATCCAGTAGAACTTCAATGGCTCGAACCCCGATGGCTCGTTTACCATGCTTGAGTCGATCATGTTCTTGAATCCGCAGGGATTACCTCTAAATACGATATAAGACCATGTATGGAGATTTTGTTTTATCTTGCAAATGTATGCTGTGTGTACTCATTCGAATCGCCTTTATGCGGCGATTCTATTGAGTATACACAGCATACATTATATCACAGACCACTGAAAAGACATCCAACAATTATCTCCGTTATCACTCCTGGTGTAGCACTAAACGTAACCTTCCATTGCTCAAACTACCCCTGTCTCTAAGAAATTTTCTTTGTCCCAAAGGGGTTCGAGCCATCGAAGGTCGACTGTATAATCTTTCGAGGTACAGTTTTGAATATGTACATTTTTCCATTCATAGTGTGCCTGGGTTTACTTAGTTGTATGAATATTTCCCTATTTTGACAGACAGTGTTGCTCTGATCAAATCTCTGCGGCGTCTGATCTGAGGCTACCTGGTTGTCATTGTCTCTTTGGTAGCCGTCATTACATTCAGTCGGCTTCGGTGCGAGTCTCTAGTCACCTACCTCCTGTTAAACGAGATGATTGAGGCTCGTAAACCTCAAGGGAAGTCTGTACTGTGACGCCAAAGCCATCTACATTCTCCCCGCCAAGGTTGTGCTCCTGGGCTGGTTCATCCGACTCCCGTACTTGTCGTCTATTCGACCTTTTTCTCGTTTCCTGGCCAGGACAGCTCTTAATAAATATAACAGAAGTATAGTCAACATGTTAAAGCAAGCGTTAATTCAAAAGCAATAACAAAAATGTATTTGAAGCAAGTTTTGGAGCTAGCGCACGACAAACTCTACATAAAGACGTGCGACCTTCAAATACCCGGACCAGTCCGCTCCTTTACCCACTAAGACTAGATGAGCCCCGCCAAGCGAATTTGTGTCTTCGAGCATTCCGTCATGACAAATTTTATCTGCGCATGCCCAGCCATTCAGAGGGGCCAGGGATATGGCTTTCTGTCTGAAGGTGCCTCTTGATTCACTGCTTGCATGAGCGAGCAGCGAAGGTTCTGGCGAGACTGCGCGGATGCGCAGGCTTGCCTGAACCTTCGCTGCTCGCATAGGCGATAAGTACCAAAATCGCTTGACGGGGCCCAGATGGTGTGTATCTCTGAATAGCCCACAGAAGATTTAAGGTACATGCGGTCAGCGAAGGCTCTGATCAGACTGCGCGAATGTGCAGGGTGGTCTGAAATTTCGCTGGTCGTACAAGCCTTAACGTTGATTTTGTTGTGGGCTGGTTCAAATTGTGTAGTTTTTGATTTGCCTTTTTAGGATAAAAAAAGTCGCCCTTTAATTCAGGTGGTGAACAGAGCTTGCATTTAATATACGCAGATAGGAATATTCACAAAGTATGTGGAAGACCTCATATGAGGGTTAACGTCATATAAACTTAACGAAACGAGGCCCTGGCGAGTTTCATAAATTTTCTAAGAAATGCCAATAATCATAACGATTTACACTAGTTCAAAGAAGTTCAAATTTTATGAAAACAGCGTCATCACGTTTGGCGCGAGTAATTACGCATGTGTACAAATCATTTTTTGACATGACGCCATCCAAGAATTACAACAGCGACGTTAAATACCCTGAATGAAATTTTCATTCATTACCATCAATTAAATAGGCTTTCCAAATGCTATGTATTAAATGATATAATATTAAATGTAGATTTTTCTTGTCATTTCACCTAAAGGGGTAAGCCACCTATCAATGTCCCTGACGAATAAGAGGTTTCTGAAACTGGGCGTCTAATATCCTACCCGTGAATCAAGAATTTCGGGCGAACTTTCCTATGTGGGTATTTTTCTAAGCAGAATGTTTCTTATTTTTTCTTTCTGAACTCGGCGAGGCGATTCTAACAAGTACTCAAACTGTTTTGAGTAGAAAAAGAAGAAAAATAATGTATACCCCTGTTAACCTCAGTTTTAGTACATAAAAGTCGGGTTTATTGGGGTCAAATTTATATAAGCGTATCTTCGTGATGTGTATTAAATACGTTTGAAAAGTTGGCAAGTAGTTCAGCAGACAACATAAAACAGACGATATTTTCAGATGCAGTTTTTTTTTTTTTTTTTCGTCTTAAGTGTTGAAAGCAACTTACATAATCACATGGAGTAGGTTCCGGGTAGCGGTCTACACAGCCCAACATCTGACAAATAAGCACAATCTGAGAACTGCTCGCAAACCGAAAGGCGAACATCTCTGCCACTAAGATATGTCTGGTACTGGGAGAGTCGTAGTCGAAATGGGTCATAAGGTACAGATCTAAACTGCAACTGTAAACAAAAAACATGCTGCTTATGGTCATTGTACATGAGCGTAATGAAGACTGTTTTGGAATGTAGATGTTAAACAGGTTTCTTTCCAAACATTGGATGACCTTTGCTTTCTTGCAAAGAGCGATGTGAGACCGGTCAGAACGTAGACACAGCTTATTAGAAATATCAGTGGTGTCCACAACGACCAAGATGCTTCAGACAGCGATGACGATGATGTTGTTGATGTTTATGTTTATGAAGATGATGATGAGGAGGAAGAGGTGGAGAAGTTGGAAGAGGAGAAGATAAAAGGAGGAGGAGGTATGAGGAGGAGGAGGAGGCAGGAAATGATGAAGATGATGATGATGAGGAGGAGGAGGAGGGGAGGAGGGGGAGGAGGAGGAGAAGTAGATAAGAGGAGGACGTAGGAGTAGGAGGGGAGGAGGAGGAGCAGATAGGAGGAGGACGTATGAGGGGATAGGAGGAGGTAGGAAGATGATGATGATGATGAGGAGGAGGAGGGGAGGAGGGGGAGGAGGAGGAGAAGTAGATAAGAGGAGGACGTAGGAGTAGGAGGGGAGGAGGAGGAGGAGCAGATAGGAGGATGACGTAGGAGGGGATAGGAGGAGGTAGGAAGATGGATGGATGGATGATGAGGAGGAGGAAGAGGTCGTAGGAGTAGGAGGGGAGGAGGAGGAGGAGTAGATAGGAGGACGTAGGGGGGGGGGTAGGAGGAGGTAGAAGGAGGTGAAGGTATGATGATGACAGCATTACGAAAACACGCCTTTACAAATATATTGTTAACTTTACCGTCGTTAAAACGAAAAGTTTAGGATGAAAAATTGATGTTTTTGTTATTTTTGCTCAAAAAATAGATTGTGGGTACTCGTTAGAAGCGCCTCATTGAGGCGGTTCTCACGAGTACCCACACTCTATATTTTAGAGCAGAAATAAGAGAAATAAGGTTTACCCCTGTAAACCCCAATTTTACTATATAAAAGTGGGGTTCAGGGGGGTCAAAATTATATTACCGTGTTTTCGTGATGGTTTGAAAACTGCTATAATTTTCATTGAAAGGGAGATAATCTGAGAATTTCGCAAATTAAAATTTGTACAAGATCATGATAAAGTGAGTTTCGATGTTCAATGGACATGATCTTTCGTCTCAGACACAATATGATTATCTGCGCATGTGCAATTCCAAATTCCTCGCGAAACTTTCCTAGGTACATATTGCAAGACACCTCTTGAGCAGAATGGTATGGGTAAATGCAAATTTATGCATTTTGTAACGTCACATTAGCTGAATGGCTACCGGATAGCTACTGGAATTTACCCGGACGTTGGAGAAGTTACTTTTTTGTCATATTACATGCATAAGGCTCTGCTCTTGTATGCAAATTAGGATAATTTAAGGTTTGATTCTTTTTTGTAAGCTTAACATACACTTTAAGGCTCCACATTACGAGAACACATCCGTGTAATTTTGTACGTTTTTTCAAACCTCAAAAAGGCAATTTTTCTGAAGAAAATATGTGATCTTTTTCTTATTTATATTCCAAACATAGGTTTTGGGTGCTCGTTAGAACCGCCTCATTGAGGCGGTTCTAACGAGTACCCACAACCTACGTTTTGGAGCAGAAATATGGAAAATAATGTTTACCCCCGTAAACCCCCATTTTCTCTATATAAAGTGGGGTGTAGGGGGTCTTTATTTCACGGACTTGTTCACGTGATGCTCTAGAATGTATCATTGTTATTGTTTATATCCAATAGTTTATTCTATGTTGTGATGTTCTTACAACGTAAGTTCTAACTTAAATTAAATTACTGGAACATGAAATTAATAGCTGTAGTCTTTCCTCTGCCACTAGCATTGCTCCCGACCCAGGTGAACCAACAAGCAGTGTTTACATTTCCAGTGCAAAGTTTAATGTAAACCTATAGAGAACAATGAAGTTCATATTTCCAAGAGCGAATCGAGTCGCGTGATTTTCGGTGACGTCAAATGACGTCAGTCAAAACAATGGTTCCCTATGGACATTGATGACGTCAACGCTTTACCGCTCTTTGTAGAAAAACAGCGTGTAACTGTTTTTCAGCGATAAAAAAAATTGTTCGCCCTGTGATGAGGGGCAAATAATGTAAATATAGAAATAAACTTAATTTTTCTTCTTTTCATGAAAGTATGAACGGCAGCGGGTCGCTAGCAAAGTTTACATGAACCCCTTCGGGGATCATTTACTTCATCACGAAAACACACCTATATAAATTTGATCCCCTTGAACCCTACTTTTATTTAGTAACTGGTGTTTCCGGGGGTATACCTTATTTTTTTCTTATTTCTGCTCTAATATATAGATTGTTGGTACTCGTAAGAACCGCCTCATCGAGGCGGTTCTAACGAGTATCCACAAACTATATTTTGAGCAGAAATAAGAAAAATATTACAATTTTCCATCATAAAATTTTTGATTTTTCGGCGGTAAAATAGTCAATGTATTCGTATAGGCTAGTTTTCATAATGTTGCACTCGCTGCGTTCATACTTTCATGAACAGCAGAAAAATAAAAAAAAAAACATTTCTTAAATTTGTCACACCACCTTGAGCACCCTGATTTGATAAAGTACGTTGTTGCGGGACATTGCATCAACGAAATTTCAATGATGGCTACGTATTCTGGACAACATACGATGCTGACTACGCGTAGTGTACCAGCTTGATAGTCTGTGATAATTTGCAGTATACTTACGCAAACACGCCTTTACAAATACATTGCCACCTTTATCGCCGAAAAAATGGAAATTTTATGATGAAAAAATTGTGATATTTTTCTTATTTCTGCTCCAAATATAGATTGTGGGCACTCGTTAGAAATGCCTCATCGAGGCGGTTCTAGCGAGTACCCACAATCTATATTTTAGAGCAGAAATACGAAAAATAAGGTATACCCCCGGAACCCCCAGTTATACTATATAAAAGTGGGGGTTCAAGGGGGTCAAAATTATATAGGCGTGGTTTCGTGATGTATCAGTAACATCGTAACATTATCTGTGCACGTTGTATGTTTGCTGGAAAGACACTGAAGGAGACTACAACGCTAAGGACATAGCATTTTCTTACATGCTTTTCAATGAATGATAGAGATTTATCAGTGAAATATAAATCGATATTTTCACTGTTTCAAACAGTGAAAATACGATTTTTTATTTTTCACTGTTTGGGACTACTTTTTTTTTCAAATCTAACTCTAATTTCAATTTTATCTTTGTCAGATAACTGAACAATACTGAAATGTGTTCTAATTGACGCATAGCCCGTTCATGTGTGACGGGGACGTTACTGACGTCATTTATGACGCTGACGTCACGTCTTTTGTCGCGCGACGTTAGACTTGCCAGCAACTTCTTTGGAAAACTACTCTCTCAATTATTTCATTAATCATTCATAATAATACCATCCCAGGACATTTCTCAGGTGCAAACTTTCAGTTAACACCCAATAGTATACCCACTAAACACGATGGACACCACTAAATTGACGCGAAACGAACAGGAACAAAGATAATTTTCTCAAAATGTGAGCGACACCATTAAAGACGCTAAATATTGCCTTTTGAAGCATGTAAGAAACAGAAAATTTGATTTTTTCAGTGCAATATCAAATTTTATTTCACTCGTGAACACCAAAACTGCTATTTTCACTCGTGGCTACGCCACTCGTGAAAATAACAGTTTTGGTGTTCATTCGATGAAATAAAATTCGATCTTACACTGAAAAAATCAAATATCCTCTGTACCATGAATCAATTTTAATGACTCGACGCTAATTTTCACGTCTCCAAAACATTACGAAAACACGCCTATACAAATACATTGTAAACATTTCCTCCGAAAAATCGATTTTTTTTTATGAAAAACTATAGATTATCGGTACTCGTTAGAACCGCCTCATCGAGGTGGTTCTAACGAGTACCCACAATCTATATTTTAGAGCAGAAATAAGAAAAATAAGTTATACCCCCGGAAACCCCAGTTTACTATATAAAAGTGGGGTTCAAGGGGGTCAAAATTATATAGGCGTGTTTTCGTGATGTATCAGAACATCATAACATTATCTGTACACGTTTTATGCTTGCTGGAAAGACACTGAAGGAGACTATGTACAACGCTAATGACATAGCATTACCATGAATCAATTTTAATGACTCGACGCTAATTTTCACGTCCGCAAAACATTACGAAAACACGCCTATACAAATAGATTGTAAAAAAAAATTACCTCCGAAAAATCGATTTTTTTTATGAAAAACTATGGATTATCGGTACTCGTTAGAACCGCCTCATCGAGGTGGTTCTAACGAATACCCACAATCTATATTTTAGAGCAGAAATAAAAAAAATAAGGTACCCTTTTAAACCCCAGTTTTACCATATAAAAGTGGGGTTTAAGGGGGTCAAGACTATATTGGCGAGTTAGCGTGATGTAATCATCACATTATCAACATGTTGTTCGCTTGCTGGAGACGACAGCGCTAAGGACACATCATAGGGGGCGTGACTGACACCTGTGGCAGTAGATTTACGTGTCAGGCGAACAGTGATGGCCCTGATTAGTTGCCACATTGTGTTATTACTGGTCGTGGTTATCATTGTTTGCCTGACCGCATCCCGATGGTGGGATGCTGTACTTTACTTGTGCCTTATTTAATTGTTTTTGATTAATCAGAATCAAGCTTTAGTTGTTTTACAGTATTTACAGAGTTTATTTTGAGTTGTTGCTTTATTATTATAAATTGTGATTAATATGCTGCCACATGGTGGCCCATGATTGGAAATAAACTTTATTCTATTCTATTCTATTCTATTCATCATTACGATAAATAGACCCTTATGTGCACGTCCTCAAAAGGCAGTTAATCAATGAATCAAGAGACATTAGTACATTCGCATTTTTTTCGATATGTTAACCACAAAGTAATTTCAAACGTAAACAATAACCTACCCGTTCAGTACAAGCTGCATGGATTCGTCGCCGGCACCGGAAATAGCGGTACAGTTCAGTGGCACCGAAATATAGCCAGCTGAAATATACAGAATGAAATACTAGGATCCCACAGTCATGAACAGTAATGTTTCTTACTTTTTTCAATACTGTTTCTTACTTTTTTCAAAGACAAAGAAATTTGAAATGAATGGCACAGAACTGTGATGTGAAAGACAGCTCCCTGCTAGCATTCTACATAAATCTAAATCGGGCCGTTAGCGGCCCGTCAGCTACCCTGACGGGCTGCTAACGGCCCGCTGTAGATTTATGTAGAATGCTTACTGGGAGAGTACTGTAATGTGAAAAACAGGACTGCATAATAGGAAAACTCGCAGAGCTATGATACAAAAGGCAGAGAACTGAAAACCTAAAGGCAGAGAACTGTGCAATAAAGTAGAGAACTATGAAATTAAAGGAACAGAACTGTTACATGAACAAAGAACTGCAATAAGAAAGACACAGAACAACTGAGCAATATAACACAGAACTGTGATTGGAAAGGCTCAGGACTGCCATATAAAAGGCATAGAGATGTGAAACTAAATGCAGAGAACTGTCGTGTGAAAGGAAGAAAACTGAAATGAAAGGCACCGAAATGCAATATGAAATACATTGAACTGTGATGGGAAATGCACAGAACTGTAATATGAAAGGCAGCATGGGGATATGAAAAAGTAGGGCTGTGATATGAATGCAACCAACATGTGCCATGAAAGACACGGAACTGGTAAATGAAAGTCACAGACATATGATATGAAAGTCACAGAACTGCATCACGGGAACAAGTACGTGAAATGAACAGCCCATTAAACGCCACTTTATACAGAGAAAACGTGGGTTTATGGGGGTATATATTATTTTGTTTTACTTCCTCTCCAACACATATGTTGTGGGTACTCGCTAGAACCGCCTCAGCGAGCACCCACAACATATGTTTGCAGTATAAATAAAAATATATCACATATTTTCATCAGTAAAAGTAGCTAGTTTGGATAGGTGAGAATGCCCTTTTTCTTGCACACCAGACAAGGAAATCCGTGATTTTACCCTGGGATAGAAATTTATGTTCTGACCCTGGTATTCCGACCCAGGCAACTACCATAAATGCGCTTCAGTTCTATGCCACTGCCGGAACTACTTCCGCACTACTTTTATTTCGTAAACAATATACATGTGCGAGCTGTCAAAACTAACAGGAGGTGTTGTGCAAGAAAAAGAATCCAATATGGGGTTCTGTTGCAGATGGGCGTTTCCAACCCTCGGGATGACCGTGCTGAGCGGAACCTCGGCGAAGCCTCGGTTCCGCTCAGCACGATCATCCCTCGGTTTGGAAACGCTCATCTACAACAGAACCCCATATCAGATTCTTATAGTCTCAACGTACTGTGACACTGAAAAAAAAAACAGAATTGTGAAAGGAAAGGCACCATCTTGTGATATGATACGCACAGAACTGTGATATAAAAGTGAAAGGACTGTAGTAGTAAGGACGTACTTCTGACACAGAAGGGATATGAAAAGCAGATGGCACCAATCTGTGATGTAAAGGGCACAGAACAGTGATATGAAAGGCACCTGTATGGAAGGCATAGAACTGTTATAAAGAAGGCACATACCCCTGATATGAAAGGCAAAAACCCTTGATATATAAAGCACAGGCTGTGAAATGAAAGACACATAACTGATAAGAAACCCACAGGCCTTTCTTGTTGAAGGCACAGAATGGCGATTTAACAGGCACTGAGCAGTGATATGAGAGGCACAGGATTGAGGTGTGAAAGGCACATTTATAGCTATGCCATTCCTGTCAGGATGAATGCAGGGCAAAAAAGGCTTACCCGTAAAGCATGGTCTAGTTGTTGAGACACTACGTGCAAACAGGTAAAGGCCCACATCAACATGACGTCACATCAACGGCTGAGAGAACATTTCTATAAACATTGTCAAAATATCTGCAAGGGTTTGGCAGCAAATGCCATTTTTTATTTTGTGTCATAATAAATTCATGGAAATTAAGTTGCCATGGCAACCAAAAGCAGCCAATTGCTAGAGTCGATTTGCTTACATTACGAAAATACACTTTACATTTTACCGCCGAAAAAGCGAAAATTTTAAAATAAAAATTGTGATATCTTTCCTATTGCTGCTCAAAATAGAGCAGAAATAAGAAAAATAAGGTTTACCCCTGTAAACCCGTTTTACTATATAAAAGTCGGGTTCACGGTGGTCCAAATTTTATAGGCCCGTTTTCGACACGAAACAAGAGGGCCATTGTGGCCCAGAATCGATCACTTTATTCCAAGATGGCGCATAGCTTCTGAATGATAGTGAATAACTGAAAGCCACCTTAAAGGTGTTAAAGTTAGAAAGTTAAGTCACCTGGACACCATATTTGTGAAGGCTTAGTGCCATCTTGGAATAAAGTGAGCGATTCTGGGCCACAATGGCCCTCTTGTTTCGTCTCAATCACAGGCCTTTTTTATTTGGACCACCGTGAACCCGACTTTTATATTGGAAAACGGGTTTACAGGGGTAAACCTTATTTTTCTTATTTCTGCTCTATTTTGAGCAGCAATAGGAAAGATATCACAATTTCATTTTAAATTTTTCGCTTTTTCGGAGGGTTTTTTTTTTTTAGGTTTTAGTTTTACGGCCCTTTCAAGATTTATTTCACTCATACCGAGCCGATCGAGAATCAGAGGCGGGCGAAAACCAGAGTTCCCTTAGAAAAACCACCTGACCTTCCGTTGCAAAACTTGGCGTCTCACATGTGACCCGAGCCAGGCTCGAACCACAGCGGCGAGAGACCTAATGATCAAGAGCCAGCGCTATAAAACCACTAGGCCACGGAGGCCCGTAGTTTGCTGATGTTAAATTTTTAATGTGGTGTGCCGACACCAATGCTGACGCCGACGTCTGGGTGACAACGACAGCTCTTCTGAACTTTCGTTCATGAACGTGACATCACGAAAACATGCCTATATAATTTGACCCCTTAAACCCTACTTTTATATACTAAAACACGGGTTAACGGGTATACATTATTTTCTTTTCTTCTCAAAACCATACATTGTTGGTACTCGGTAAAAACGCCTCGCCGAGGCTGTTCTAATGTGTACCCACAATCCATATTTTTAGCAGAAAAATGAAAAATATCAGGGTTTTTATCTGAAAATTCACATTGTTTGGTTTGTTTCTTTGTTTGTTTGGACTGAAGTTTAACTTCAACGTCAACACCATTTACGTCATTTTGGAGACGCTGCTTCCAATTTTGTGGAACTTTTATCCGACATTGAGATGAAATGACATCTCCAGCCCTGCCGCCCAATGAAAGCAAAAGATTTATATTCATTGGACGGTCTGACTCACACAACTTTATATCGGCAGGCGTAGCCCTTCTAAGCGATTTACGAATACTTATGTGTGGTAGGTTTCAGCTCTGCGTGGAAGCACCATGCATCACATCTATTTCTCCAAGCCCCGATGAGCGGGGGCGAAATCATGTTTTGGTGCAAAAAATCTATATATTTGAATAGGCGTGTTTTCTTAATGAAGATGAAAAAACTTTCTTACTAGGAACTTCTATTTCCCAGCGTACAGGTTCTCCAATAACTGCCGTCAGCTTTTCATCTTTTGATTCCGTATCTTGCAACACCATATCCACAAAAAATACTTGGTGTAACACTCGGCTGTATACTCGTGGAAATACTGTAATGGAGAAATGGAAACTAAACAGTGCGTGAAGACAAACAAAATGTGCCTGTGCGGGCGTGCAGCCGTGCATGCGTGGGATGTACCCGTCTGTGAAAAAAATTTCTTTAACCAAATACAGTAAAATTCCTATATTAAGACCACCTTTGGAACTGTGCAAAAGTGGTCTGACAGACCACTTTTGAACAGTCCAAAAGGTGGTCCCTCACTATAGCACACTTGATGTAGCAAACAGAAAGAAAATATCTTTGAAACCTAAATATGCTTTTAAAAGCATAATTTGTTTTACTTTTAGGTGGTCTTAATAGCGGAATTTTACTGTCCTTTTTGAATGGAATCAATACCTGTATATAGAACAAGAATCCCCCGGAGGTGTCCAATTGGAAATTTACAGATGTCCTTTGTTTAGAAATTAGCATTTGTGTTTGGAAAATGAATTGGTTCTGCAAGCACAAGCCACATTCTATGGCGCCAGTGGCATGTTTCTTGTTTAGCATAACTCCAACACCTTTCACCCTTTTCACATCCTGTCAATTCAACTTTCAACACAAAAAAAAAAAAAAACATACAGAAAGTTTTTACACAGCTATTGAACAAGCGGTATTGCTGCCAAACTGAATCCATTAAGAGTCAGCCAAACAGTGCACTGCGGTTTGAAATAGGAGAGACTTGCACAGATATGAACTTTGTTAAAAAAAAATGTTTGGCAATTTGTTAAGTGTGTGTGACCTTATTCTTGACCTCCTTCACGATAACAAGTCCATGAAACGATGACCCCTCTATACCCCACTTTATATAGAGAAACGCGGGGTTTACTGGGGTGTACATTATCTGTATAATTGAGGCGGTTGTAACAGCACCCACAATCTTAGAAACATCACGTGAACAAGTCCGCGAAATAAAGACCCAATAAACCCACTTTATATACAGAAAACTGGGGTTTACGGGGGTTAACATTATTTTCCTTGTTTCTGCTCCAAGACATAGGTTGTGCGTACTCGTTAGAACCGCCTCGATGAGGCGGTTCTAACGAGCACCCAAAACGTATATTTGGAGTATAAATAAGAAAAATATCACAAATTTTCATCAGAAAAAAAATGCCTTTTTGAGGTTTAAAAAATGTACTATATCACACGGGTGTGTTATCGTAATGATATGTCACAATTTTTACCTAATATTTATCATTTTCTGACACCATGTTGAACGCAATTATTGCACATGGACACGTTTTCCTATGTCGAAGCCCCAACCTGGACACTGGTGTTACTGAACAGACAGTTTATTCTGTTACAGTTTAGATATTGAAACCGCAGATGCTATACCGTTCAGGCAATAAACATATAGGTACTGATCAGACTGCAAGGATGTACAGGCTGATCTATACTATTATTCGCAAAGTATTCATAATATGGCTCATATGCCAATTTGTACCACATCAATTACATTAGGAAATCATGTCCGTAAGAAATAACGGCGTCCAACATGGTGTCAGAAAATGATAAATATAAGGTAAAAATTATAACATCTTAATCAATACTGTTTTTAACATAGATTGTGGATGCTCGTTAGAACCGCCTCAATGAGGCGGTTCTAACGAGTACTAACAATCTATGTTTTTGAGCAAAACAAGGCAGATTATGTTTAGCCCCGTAAACCCCACTTTTGTCTTTATAACGGGGTTTAGGGGGTCCTCGTTTCACGGACTTGTTATCGTGATGTATAGAAATTTTGCTATTTAGGGGGATGGGAACACCTTTAAGGAAGGCAATTCCTGCAAACGTATTGTTGTCTCCCATGACAATAGGAATCAACTCTTAACGAAAAGTAGTTTCCTGAGGAACAAATTCTTTCCTTTAAGTGTAGATCCCTTTTTAGTGGGACAGGGCTTATAGATGCACGAACAGGAAGTCCCGAAACGTGTCCTTTACAAAATGGCCGAAAAATCTGCCAGGAGTTCCACTTCCCAGGAAGACCAACTAATATTTACACATTCTACTGTAGTGTATTGTAGTTAATCTATTACGAAAACTCGCCTATACAAATACATTGTAAACTTTACCGCCGAAAAAAAAAAGGAAATTTGAAGATGAAAAATTGTGATATTTTTCTTATTTTTGCTTAAACTATAGATTGTGGTACTCGTTAGAACCGCCTCGGCACAGTCTATAAAATAGCAGAAATAAGAGCAATAAGGTATACCCCTGTAAACCTTTGCAGGGGTGTACATTATTTTTCTTATTTCTGCTCAAAAACATAGATTATGGGTACTTGTTAGAACCGCCTCGCCTTGGCAGTTCTAACGAGTATCCACAATCTATGTTTTGAGCAGACATAAGAAAAGAATCACAATTTTTCATCTGAAAATTTTCTAATATCGGAATTTTACTGCATATGCCAATATCTGGCCAGATGTTGACATTCACAAATCGTACAATTTTCTGCCTGTTGATGAGAAGGTCGTCGGTTCGATACCTGCTTGGATCGGCAACATTCTTTCAAGGAGTTCCCGGGCTTCTCCAGACTTTCGGATGAGTCTTTAAACCGAGGTCCCATCTCCATATGACCTTAGCTGTTGGTGGGACGTAAAACTCAACACTCACTCACTCTTTCATGGAGATTGATCATCATTTTTTCTGTGATCTTTATCTCCATTTCGGTAGTTGTCAGTTTTTGTCAAACGAATGTACAATGTACTAGTTAACCACTTATGAATGAGTGTTGACTGGACAGTTTAACACAAAAACCAACAAACGAATGTACGGAACCCGGGAAGGGACATGATTTTTTATTTTTATTATGTTGTGCGAACAAGATAATATCTTGAGCGGACAAGATATTATCTTGTTCGGACAACATATTATCTTGTGCGGACAAGATATTATCTTGTGCAGACAAGATATGATCTTGTTCGCACAACATATTATCTTGTCCGCACAAGATATTATCTTGTTCGCACAACATATTATCTTGTTTGCACAACATAGATCTTTGGAAGTTGTGCGGACAAGATATTATCTTGTGCGGACAAGATATTATCTTGTGCAGACAAGATAATATCTTGTGCGGACAAGATAATATCTTGTGCGCACAAGATCTATGTTGTGCAGACAAGATATTATCTTGTGTGGACAAGATAATATCTTGTTCGCACAACTTAATATCTTGTGCGGACAAGATAATATCTTGTCTGCACAAGATAATATGTTGTCTGCACAAGATAATATCTTGTTCGGACAAGATATTATGTTGTGCGGACAAGATATTATCTTGTGCGGACAAGATAATATCTTGTCCGCACAAGATAATATGTTGTCCGCACAAGATAATATCTTGTCCGCACAAGATATTATCTTGTGCGCACAACTTATAAAATAAAAAAAAATCATGTCCCTTCCCGGGTTCCGTACGAATGGTACAATTTGCAAGTATTTGTGAAAATGATGCCATCCCGAATTAAATGGGATGATAAAACATATGTCTTACGTCGAAAATTATGTTATATACCGTCATTACCTAATTCCTTATTTAACCCATTCAGTACCAGAAACCCCTAAAGGGGTACATTGGCAAACAGTGCAGGCCAAGATCAGACGCCGCAGACATTGTTTGCAAAAAGTTAAGCCCTTTTCCGAATAAATTTTGAAGAAAACTCAACCGGACACCCCAAAATTTCGAAATGGGCCCCTGCCATACATAAGGTGGAAGATTCCATTTGGTACAAAATGGGTCAACCCGTATAACATAGGCGAAG
The DNA here is from genome assembly GCA_963580285.1 of Lucinisca nassula. NCBI lineage: Eukaryota > Metazoa > Mollusca > Bivalvia > Lucinida > Lucinidae > Lucinisca > Lucinisca nassula. The sequence continues at coordinate 3,551,536 of OY757019.1, read as the reverse complement.
TGGTCTGTTGTAGCTTCTAATAGTTTCGTGTTTTGAACATGCAGTCTTTGATGCAAAATGTAAACACGAAAACATGTATAATTTTGACCACAGTGTAACTACTGTGAATACTTACAGATTAGTTACCCAAGACTCGTCCGTGACCATCCTGTGTACTCCTTCGGCAGGGATTTGCCGACATCTGAGAACATGGAACTCACAATCCCCAGTCAGAATACTGGGCCGCTCCGCAGTTTTCAACAATATAAAAGAAATATTGTGATTCTGAAATGAAAAAATGTGTTTGTAACCTCGCCATCAAAGTTTTTTTTTGTTTTTTCGTAATGTGTCTCAGGAAGTGAGTGAATTTATTTTGAAGTGCGCATGACGAAAACACGCCTATATAATTTTGACCCCTTCGAACCCCACTTTTGTATAGTAAAACTGGGGTTTACATGGGTAAACCTTATTTTTCTTATTTCTGCTCTAAAATATAGATTGTGCGTACTCGTTAGAACCGCCTCGATGAGGCGGTTCTAACGTGTGCCCACAATCTATATTTGAACAAAAAATAAGAAAAAATATCACGATTTTTCATATGAACGTTTTTATTTTTTCGGCGTTAAAATTTACAATGTATTTGTATAGGCGTGTTTTCGTAATCAGAATGATTTTCGACACCAAGGAAGAATTTTGCAGCAATACTGTAAACATTTCATGATACTCATATTCCTCAGGATGACATTTTTCACTATCACACTCCCTAGAACATATATTATTCCCCGCACTTCATAATTTCGGTTTTCAACAATATAAGAGAAATATTGTGGTTCTGAAATGAAAATAGTAATGTGTTTGTTCCCTTGCCATCAAAGTTTTTTTTTTTTTTTTTTCGTAATGTGTCTCAGGAAGTGAGTGAGCTTATTGTGAAGTGCGCATGACGAAAACACGCCTATCAAATTCTGAACCCCTCGAACCCAACTTTCGTATAGTAAAACTGGGGTTTACATTGGTAAACCTTATTTTTTCTTATTTCTGCTCTAAAATATAGATTGTGGGTACTCGTTAGAACCGCCTCGAAGAGGCGGTTCTAACGTGTGCCCACACTCTTTATTTGAACAAAAATAAGAACAAAATATCACGATTTTTCATATGAAAGTTTTTATTTTTCCGCGTTAAAATTTACAATGTATTTGTATAGGCGTGTTTTCGTAATCTGAATGAGAAGAATTTTGCAGCAATACTGTAAACATTTCATGATACTCAAATTCCTCAGGATGACATTTTTCACTATCACACTCCCAGGAACGTATATTATTCCCCGCACTTCATAATTTCGGTTGTCGACAATATAAGAGAAATATTGTGGTTCTGAAAGGAAAATAGTAATGTGTTTGTTCCCTCGCCATCAAAGTTTTTTTTTCCGTAATGTATCTCAGGAAGTGAGTGAACTTATTGTTAAGTGCGCATGACGAAAACACGCCTATCAAATTCTGAACCCCTCGAACCCCACTTTCGTATAGTAAAACTGGGGTTTACACGGGTTAAGCTTATTTTTTCTTATTTCTGCTCTAAAATATAGATTGTGGGTACAAGTTAGAACCGCCTCGATGAGGCGGTTCTAACGTTTACCCACAATATATATTTTGAGCAGAAATAAGATGAGGCGGTTCTAACTTGTACCCACAATCTATATTTTAGAGCAGAAATAAGAAAAAAATATCACAATTTTTCATCTTTAAGTTTTCGTATTTTCGGCGGTCAAATTTAATTGTATTTGTATACGCGTGTTTTCGTAATGGACTGAGAACTTTGCAGCAATACTGTAAACACTTCACGTGCACCTGGGTTTCAGCGTCATAATTTTTCAGTTGTCAACAAAACATGAAGGGAGATAATTATTGGTACTTGCTCCGTGTCACGAGGAAACTTATTTGGTCGCACACGGTTGGAAAATATTACAATTAGGACAATTTTAAGCGAGTGGGCGCTAAGGACATGATTTAACCTATGGCCATATTCGACTGGGAAGGTTCGTGAAATTTACGTGAAATTCCACGCAGGAGTGTGGTATCTTTCTTGTAATAGCCGATCACATGGTTCAATCGAATACGAGTTATTTTTCAAATACATAAGCAATCGTGGAGCACGATTCTATTCGAAGGAAAAGTCGAATCTTTCGTGCACCACGGTCGCTTATGAGCTATACACAAATAAAATATTTGATTGGACCACGTGACCAGCTATTACAACTAGGCACCACACTCCTACGTGGAATTTCACGGAAATTTCACGAAACCTACCAGTCGAATACCGTCATTGAAAACCATTCGGGAGGATCGCATGTCAGACGGTCGTTCAAGACGGGAAACTGCTTTGGACAGGTGGTCGCTCCCGCAGTTTCAACAATATATACCCGCCGTCTTCGGCGGAACCATAAAAATATATGATCATCCTCGCCATATAAATAGCGTTTGCATAAAGTCCAGGAACACGTTTATATATATAACTATGCAAATCTTGTTGTTTTTTCCTTCCGAGTGCTCTATAAATAGCCTTACGAGTGCTCTATAAATATAATTATCTGTAAAATATGGACTGAGCTCATGTGCTGGGGGATTAGCAAATAGTGTAGACCCATCTGACCAGGGTCAAAACTGTCGGATTAACTACAGGAATTTAACCCATAACCCTAGCGTACCATATTTTGGGACATAAGCAAAATAGTGTATATCCAGACCGTACGCCGCTGAACAATTCGTCTGATCTGGATCTGCGCCGTTTGCTCAAAGTGCATACATTTTTGTTCAACTTACATCAAACAAAACGAACCTAACACCCCTGTAATTGGAAATGGACCACTCCGAACACAAGTTTCCATTTTTCATATATACAGTGCAATTCCGCTATCAAGACCACCTAAAATTAAGAGTAATTCTGTTTAAAAAGCTTATTACGAAGGGTGCAGTTATTTTTTCTTTGTGTTTTCGGAAAACAGTGTCTTCTAGTCAGGGGCCACCTTTGGGACTGTTCAAAAGTGGTCTTAAAGACCACTTTTGAACAGTCCCAAATATGGTCTTAATACAGGAATTTTACGGTAGTTTAAGAGGTAAACGAAACAGTCTAAATCCCCGTTCAGGACCATTTGTCCGCCCTGCAATCAGAAACCATTGATCTATCAGTAATAAGAGTACTTTGATTTCGAACACTTACAATTGGGCAGTTGTAAACCACGAATGTCGTTCTGAAGAACACTCCTCTGAGATGCTGGGAATATGTGCCATAGCGTTGAGGAAAACACTTGGGTTAGGATTCCGAACTGTGATATCTCCGGATGGATTGCAGGCTAAAATGTAAATCAAATCTAGTAAAACAACAACAAAAAAAATCATCGTGTAGCTAGGCGACATTGCTACTTACAGAAGGCGAGGTATTGCGTACAGTAGATGAGTTAGCTACTTACAGTAGACGAGGTTATTGCGTACAGTAGATGAGTTAGCTGCTTACAGAAGGCGAAGTTATGGCGAACAGTAGGTGATTAGCTACTTACAGTAGACGAGGTTATTGCGTACAGTAGATGAGTTAGCTACTTACAGTAGGCGATGTTATTGCGTACAGTAGGTGATTAGCTACTTATAGTAGGCGAGGTTATTGCGTACAGTAGGTGAGTTAGCTACTTACAGCAGGCGAGGTTATTGCGTTCAGTAGGTGAGTTAGCTACTTACTGTAGGCGAGGTTATTGCGTACAGTAGGTGAGTTAGCTACTTACAGCAGGCGAGGTTATTGCGTACAGTAGGTAAGTTAGCTATTTACAGTAGTCGAGGTTATTGCGTACAGAAATTAGTTAGCAACTTACAGTAGGCGAGGTTATTGCGCACAGTAGGTGAGTTAGCAACTTACAGTAGGCGAGGTTATTGCGTACAGTAGGTGAGTTAGCTATTTACAGTAGTCGAGGTTATTGTGTACAGAAATTAGTTAGCAACTTACAGTAGGCGAGGTTATTGCGTACAGTAGGTGAGTTAGCAACTTACAGTAGGCGAGGTTATTGCGTACACTAGTTTAGTTAGCTATTTATAGTAGGCGAGGTTACTGCGTACAGTAGGAGACTTTAACTACTTACAGTAAGAGAGGTTATTGCGCACATTAGGTGAGTTAGCTACTTACAGACGGCGAGGTTATTGCGGAGTAGGTGAGTTAGCTACTTACAGTAGGCGAGGTTATTGCGTTAACTAGGTGAGTTAGCTACTTATAGACGGCGCATCTGCTTCTTATAGTAGTTGAAACTGTCACTTAAACAAGGAGAAAATGCTATTTCAGCAGGCGGAATGGCTACCTGCAGTAGGTGAGACTGTTTACAGTAGGTGAAACTGCTACTTACAGTAGCCGGGACCGCTACCTAAAATACAACAGGCGAGTACAGTAGGCGAGGTTGTTCCGTACGGTAGGTAAGTAAGTTACTTACAGTAGGCGAATCTGCTTCTTTCATTTGTTGAAACTGTCAATCAGCGAGATTGATACCTGAAGAAGGCGAGACTGTTTACAGTAGGTGAAACTCCTACTTACAGTTGGTAAAATCTCTACCTACATTACAGTAGCCGAAACCGCTAACTAAAGTACAATAGGCGGGTACAGGAGGCGAGTCTACTACCCACCGTAGACAATAGGCGAAATTGCTACATATGTTAGATGAAATTGCCCCTTACAGTAGACGAGAGTGATATTTACTGAAGATGAAACTGCTACTACAGTAACTAGTTGACGTTGCTACACACAGCAGGAATAACTGCTATTTACAGAAGGCGAGACACTTACGCACAGTGGGCGAGACCGCTACTAACAGTGGAAAAAACCTGCTTACAGTAAAAACACAACTGCTACTTACAGTAGGCGAGACTGCTATTTACGGTAGACAAGACAACAGCTTATTTATGGTAGGTGAAACTGGTACTTATAGTACGCGGGACCCGTATTTACGGTAGGCTAAACTGCTACTCAGTAACTAACTGAGACTGCTACTTACAATAGGCGATTTTGCTATTCTCATTAGGTGAGACTTACTTACAGTTGGCGAGACTGCTAATTATAGATGATAAAAATGCTACTTACGGTATACGAGACTTCTGCTTACAGTAGAAAAAACTGCTACATACAGTAGGTGAGACTTATTTACAGTTTTGTTGTTGTTGTTGTTTTTCGTTCTTTTCTTTTTTTTTTTTTTTTTTTTATTATTTTGGGTTAAACGTCCCCATTAAAACTAAAAAAGTCATTTTGGAGACGTTTCTTCCAATTTTGTGGGACTTTTTCCCCACATTGAGATGAAATGACATCTCAAGCCCTGAGAGGGGTTCATATGCATGGATGGTCCGACACGCACCACTTTGCCTGGGCAGGCTTAGACCTAAGTTGTTTACCAGTATTCATGTGCGCGGTCGGTTTCAGCTCTGCGTGGAAGCACCGTGCAACCCAATTTATTTATTTAAGCCCCGATGGTACACACAATGAGTTGTTTAGTGAGTGAATAAGTTACTAACAGAAAGTGAGTTTGGGTACTCACAATGAGTTTGGTAGTTATAGAAGGTGAATTAGTTACTTACAGAAAGTGAGTTTTGGTACACACGATGAGTTTGTTACTTATAGAAGATGAATAAGTCACTTACAGAAAGTGAGTTTTGGTACACACAATGAGTTTGATAGTTATAGAAGGTGAATAAGTTGCTTACAGAAAGTGAGTTTTGGTACTCACAATGGCTGCTTGTTATAGAAGGTAAATAAGTTACTTACAGAAAGTGAGTTTTGGTACTGCCAATGAGTTTGCTAATTATAGAAGTTATAGAAGGTAAAAGAGTTACTTACAGAAAATGTTTTGGTACGCACAATGACTGCTAGTTATAGAAGGTGAATATGTTTCTTACAGAAATTGAGTTTTGGTACTCACAATGACTGTGTTACTTATACTTATAGAAGATCAATAAGTTACTTACAGAAAGTGTGTTTTGGTACACACGACTTTGCTAGTTATAGAAGGTAAATAAGTTACTTACAGAAAGTGAGTTTTGGTACTCACAATGCGTTTGCTACTTATACTTATAGAAGGTGAATAAGTTACTTACAGAAAGTATGTTTGGTACACACAATGACTTTGCTAGTTATAGAAAGTGAAAAAGTTACTTATAGAAAGTGAGTTTTGGTACTCACAATGCGTTGGCTACTTATACTTATAGAAGGTGAATAAGCTACTTACAGAAAGTGAGTTTTGGTACACACAATGAGTTTGCTAGTTATAGAAGGTGAATAAGTTACCTACAGAAAGTGAGTTTTGGTACACACAATGAGTGTGCTAGTTATAGAAGGTGAATAAGTTACTTACAGGAAGTGAGTTTTGGTACTCACAATGCGTTTGCTACTTATACTTATAGAAGGTGAATAAGTTACTTACAGAAAGTGAGTTTTGGTACACACAATGAGTTTGCTAGTTATAGAAGGTGAAAAAGTTACCTACAGAAAGTGAGTTTTGGTAGACACAACGAGTCTGCTAGTTATAGAAGGTGAATAAGTTACTTATAGAAAGTGAGTTTTGGTACACACAATGAGTGTGCTAGTTATAGAAGGTGAATAAGTTACTTACAGAAAGTGAGGTTTGGTACACACAATGAGTTTGCTAGTTATAGAAGGTGAATAAGTTACTTTCAGAAAGTGAGTTTTGGTACTCACAATGCGTTTGCTACTTATACTTATAGAAGCTACTTATACTTATAGAAGGTGAATAAGTTACTTACAGAAAGTGAGTTTTGGTACTCACAATGAGTTTGCTACTTACAGTAATCTAGTTCACTATATGTTTCTCCAGAACCCATCTGCGCCGTTGTCATAACAGTAGCGACCAAGAATACAAAATGTAACGCCATCTTCTGAAAAAAAAAAAAAAATACACAGAACACAGATTGTGGCACTAAGTTCTTGGGGTCCAGTTTGCTTCTGCTATGACCATCGAAGGCTCCGGTGATACTCCTTTTCGCAGGTAAAAGAAGGCTAACGTGATGCTGCATCCGTAAAGATAAAGTCGGAACTGCTCGATGGGACTTTCTCTCGCGGTTTATTTTTGTTATGGTTTGTCTTTGAGTATAAGTATCGCTTATATCTTTTTTGTTTTGATAGCCAATTGGCCATTTTGTGGGACTGTTACTGTCCTTTTGGTTTTCCGTTATTGCTGTTTCCATTAGGGTCTGGTTATTTAATGTTTGTGTTTCTTTCCCTTTGGTGTCTCTGGTGGGATGTGTGGGTTAATTGTGTCGATTCCTGATCAGTGCCTTCACTTCTTTTTTGCATCAGAAGAAATACCAACCTATAAATGGTGTTTGTAAAACACTATGCCCCAACCAAATGTTTGCCCCTAAATGCCACAATTTTCAAATGGTCATAACTGAAGAAACTAGAAATGTTTCAAAACAACACAAATGCCCCCGCCCAGGGACCTACCTCACCCCCCCCCCCCCAATCACCTTAAGGTCATGCGGCAGGGGCGGGGTTATGGCTGAATGAGACTTTTGACATGTATCTACCATCATTCCAAATATGTAGCAAATCCATCACACGGTTCAAGAATTATGAACTCTCAAAAAATATATTAAAAATTTCTATGTCTGTGACCTTGACCTTCAGTTAAGGGGTGGGGGTGTGGCTCTATTAAACTTTGGACCTGCAACTGTTGTCATACCAAATAAGAAGCAGATACATTATAGAGTTTGGAAAATATAAGTATTAACATAGTTAATTTTGAAAATTTCTATGTCTGCGACCTTGTTCTTGAAGTCATAGGCATGGGTGGGGGTATTACTGAATAAATCTTTGGACCTGCATCTATCATTAAACCAAGTATGAACCAAATGAATCATAAAAGTTAAAGTTCAACGTGGTACAAATACCTTAACCTGAGTGTTAAACATTAAAAAAAATCAAAGTCATGGGTATGGGTGGGGGGTATTGCTGAATAAACCGTTGGACCTTTATGTGTCATCATACCCATTTTTAACCAAATTCATTACACGGTTTGGAAAATATGAGCTCAAGTTCCACCTGGTACAAAAACCTTAACCTGGGTCTTAAACATTAAAAATCTCAAAGTCCATGACCTTGACCTTGAGGTCATGAGTATGGATGGGGGTATTGCTGAATAAAACTTTGGACCTATATCTATCATCATACTAAATATAAACCAAATCCATTGTATGGTTTGGAAAATATGAGCTCAAGTTCTACCTTGTTCAAAAACCTTAACCCACGTCTAACAGGATTGCGTATGTATGACTAAATGAAACATTTGACCTGTATCTATCATCAAACCAAATGTGAACCAAATGAATCATAAAAGTTGAGGTTGTACCTGGTACAAATACCTTTTGAGCAGAAATATGAAAAATATTACAATTTTTGCATCTTAAAATTATCGTTTTCTTACGGGTAAAGTTTACAATGTATTTGTATAGGCGTGTTTCCGTAAAGGAAACGTTAATGTTAATTGTTAATACATGTATATTATAAAGATTATTTCGTGTTGGTGTTGATTTCCTATTCAAAATTTGGTATAATTTCATGAATTTATGACCAAATTATTGCCCTTTGTAGACTCGGGAAACAAGTCTTTGACTAAAGCAGGTAGACTTAAAAACTAATATGAAGACAACCTGATTACATGTTGGTAAAGTTTATGAAAATTTGACTGAAATATGCCCCATTTTAGACGTAGGCATTCCGGCATAGGAAAAAACTTGAAAGTAAAATATTTCAAGAACCGCATCTGGTAGGCTCTTGAAATATTGCAGGCAGTTTCGTTAAAATTTGATTAAATTTTATAATTATTTAAACGAACCATACCCATTTCTGCCTTTAAACTTACTTGGTGCTCGTAAGCTAACTACCTCAGGAACTGCTTGGTCATTAGTAGAGTATGTCTTCTGTATGCCAGGCTCTCTTGAAAACTCATCAGAGCATACAATCTAACCCATCCCCTACAAACCATGTTCACTGAAACCGTATTTTGTGGAAACAAACCCTGTCTGATCATCGTCTGATTATCATAATGAAAACACGCTATATAATTTTGACACTCTTGAATCCCACTTTTATGCAGTAAAACTGTGGTTTACAGGGGTAAACCTTATTTTTCTTATTTCTGCCCCAAAGTATATATTGTAGGTGCTCGTTAGAACCGCCTCATCTGTGGGTACTCGTTAGTGGTTCTAACGAGTACCCACAATCTATATTTTGAGCAGAAATAAGAAAAATATCACAATTTTTCATCTAAAAATGTTAAGTTTTTCGGCGGTAAAGTGCACACTGTATTTGTCTAGGCATGTTTTGGTAATGAATAGATCGTCTGTCATTACTGACAATGACCAATCTTAATCATACATGAGAATGGTTACTATTTGTGTTTTCTAAGATGGACTTAAGTATATGCTCTTGTAGATATTGCAATTTTGCCTTATCACTTCTGACTGGGCAATTAAACTTCCAGCCCACATTAAGCCCATCTGGTCATATATAGACTATGTACTTGTTTTTGTCGCGCCTGTTATTAGCATGGCGCGATATAGGCGCCCGGTTTTCCGTCCGTCCGTTCGTCCGTCTGTTTGTTCGTCCGTCCGTTCGTCAAGGCGTCAACATTTGCGAGCACCCTAGCGTTCACCCTAATGGTCAAGTTTATTCCTCAAGAACTTTAAGAGCTTCATTAATGATACTTGGTACAAACTTGTATCTGGGGATGACAACTTACATGCAAGCATCTATATTTGACCATGACCTACATTTCATGGTTCACTGACTTTGTAAAATATTGCGACCACCCTAGCGTTCACCCTAATGGTCAAGTTTATTTCTCAAGAACTGTAAGAGCTTTATTAATGGTACTTGGTATAAACTTGTATCTGGGGATAGTAACTTAAATGCAAGCAACCATATTTGACCTTTACCTATCTTTCATGGTTCACTGACTTTGTAAAATATTGCAACCACCTTAGCATTCACCCTAATGGTCAAGTTTATTCCTTAAGAGTTTCATTAATGATATTTGGTGCAAACGAGTACCCACAATCTATATTTTAGAGCGGAAATAAGACAAATAAGGTTTACCCATGTAAACCCAAGTTTTACAAAATAAAAGTGGGGTTCAAGGAGTCAAAGTTATATAGGCGTGTTTTCGTGATGTACCATCATGGTATCTACTAGGTCATCTTTGCATTAGTTCAAAACAAACTGCAAAATTTCACGAGCTAAGATCATGCGGTTCTTGATATAATTTGCTTTGTTAATTTGCTTTTAGACAGTTCGCAACAAGCAGACGATATATAGAGCACCCAGACAAAAGCTGGTTCATCTGTCTGGTCAACCCGCCTGTGACATTACGAAAACACGCCCATACAAATGCATTGTAAACTTTACTGTCAAAAAAATTAAGATGAAAAAAATGTGATATTTTTTCTTATTTCTGCTCAAAATAGATTGTTGGTACTCGTTAGAGCCGCTTTATCTTTAACCGTTACCTCGCGCTGGGCTAAATCAGTTCATCACGAAGACACGCCTATATAATTTTAACCTTCTTGAACCCCACTTTTATATAGTGAAACTGGGGTTTCCGGGGGTATACCTTATTTTTCTTATTTCTGCTCTAAAATATAGCTTGTGGGTACTCGTTAGAACCGCCTCGATGAGACGGTTCTAACGAGTGCCCCCAATCTATATTCTGAGCAGAAAGAAAAATAGTATAATTTTTCACCATGAAATTTTTATTTTTTCGGCGATAAAGGTGGCAATGTATTTGTATAGGCGTGTTTGCGTAATGTGATGACAAATAGTTGATATTTTTCTTATTTTTTAGAGAAAACAGGACTTGACATCTCATGCAAATTGTCTATATATAACTATATGATTGCCTATAACAATTTGCATGAGATGTCAAGTCCTGTTTTCTCAGAAAATCAAGTCCTGTTTTCTCAGAAAAATAAGAAAAAATATCAACTATTTGTCACCAACTGAATTAGCCCAGCGCGTGGTAAAGGGTTCTAACGAATACCCACAATCTATATTTTAGAGCAGAACTAACAAAAATAATATTTACCCATGTAAACCACAGTTTTAATATATAAAAGAGGGGTTCAAGGGAATTAACATTATACAGGTGTGTTTTCGTGATGACAAAGCTCCCGCACTTGGGTCAATAAGGAAAAAGTTAGTTGTAATAAATTATTTTATTTAAAGAAATGCAGACTTTTATAAGCGGATGATATTGCACATTGTATGGTTTTGAAATGCCGATATGGAAAAAAAAAAAAAAAAAAAAAAAAAGAAAACGATGTGATAAGGCGTATTGTTTGTTATTTCTGTCCCACTCCTGAAGGAAAGGCGTTTGTTGGCTAGTGTGTTGTTCCGTTCTCCTTTGGGTTGTGTGGCTCCCGATCAGCCAGGATTTTGATGTGACGCTCCTAAGTGCAAAGTCCAAGGACCGCAACCACAGGGTTACATCCCGTCCTTACCAACCGTTTACCTCACCCCCTCAGGAGTTGCCGGGCGATGGATTTCCCTTGTGGTGGATCCATGCCCAGTCCTGGCGTGCGCTCATGTGGTCCTGTTTGTGTGGCTCCTGATCAGCTAGGAGTTTAGTGCAGCGCTCATAAGTGCACGGCCAGTGGGCCGCAGCCACAACGCTACACCTCGTCCTAACCTCTCGCTTGGGATTTTCTCAGTTCCCGGTGGAGCCAGAAACGAAAACAAGTTTGTACCTGTTGTTATATAGTCCTGAGTTTGCGCTCGTTCGTAGAGACACCGGACCCCTAATGAAGGAGAGCGTCTGTTAGACTCCAGGGAAAATTCTTAGGGCACGTAACAGACCCAAGTGCGGAAGTTTCGTCACATGACTGTTGACCTAATAGGAGAACCAACCTGTGTCTGGCGAAAACATGCCAAAACAAATACATTGAAATTTAACCGCCGAAAAAAATCGAAAATTTTAAGATGAAAAATTGTGATATTTTTCTTATTTCTGCTCTAAAATATAGATTGTGGGTACTCGTTAGAACCGCCTTATAAGCAAAATAAGCTAAACCTCAGATTTACTATATAAAAGTGTGGTTCAGTTGGATAAAATTTATATCGCTGTGATTTCGTGATGACCTACAGTGAAACCCCGCTATTAAGACCATCAAAAATTAAAACTAATTCTGCACTAAAAGGCTTATTAAGTAGGTTGCAGTTATTCTTTCTTTGTGCTTTCTGGATACAGTGTATTCTGGTCAGAGAACACCTTTGGGACTGTTCAAAAATGGTCTTAAAGACCGCTTTTGAACAGTCCCAAAGGTGGTCTAACTATAGGAATTTTAGTGTTTAAGATTACAATGTACAACGGGAAGCTGAAATTGTTGTCATATGCAGAACGGCTGGCGATCTGAGCCTACCGTCTCAACATTCGATGTCTTCTCTATAGTGACGGGCGAATTTGAGCCCATGCACTGCTTGGCCATTAGCCGGTTCTTTTTAATTTTTGACGCTGCAAACAGGGTGTGAGACTCAAACGGACGCTCAGGGTCAGTTAAGTGAACTTCACCGCATTAACGTTTTAAGGTACACACCTACACACAGCCGAAAGCATTAAGCTTCGTTAACTTACAAAGTGTTAAGAACGCCATCCGAATTTTACCCTTGAATGATAAGCACGTCCAACCCTGGACTCCCGGCATATGCGAGTAATACATTTAACCATTTTACTGGGTGGCCTGAAATTCGGCGACCGGCCTGGTAAAGGTAGTTAGCATTTTTTTGTTTAAATAAAAATCAAAAAATGAGTTCCTTTAAGAGCAATGAAAACATTCATAAGACAGAAGATGGGCCATACTACGTAGTAGTCAGGTTTACAGAATGATACATGTAATTGCAAAGACTCTTTATGATGTCTCAGCTTGTCCATTACGATAACACATCCGTGTGATATAGTGCATTTTTTCATACCTCAAAAAGGTAATTTTTCTGATGAAAATTTGTGATATTTTTCTTATTTATACTCAGAACATAGGTTTTGGGTGCTCGTTAGAACCGCCTCATTGAGGCGGTTCTAACGAGTACCCACAACATATGTCTTGGAGCAGGAATAAGGAAAATAATGTTTATCCCCTTAAAACCAAGTTTTCTCTTTATAAAGTGGGGTTTAGGGGTCTTTATTTCACAGACTTGTTCACGTGATGGATGATGAAGAAAACACGACAAGTATAATAATAAGCGTTCTGGTATGAAACAAAAGAGCAATGAACACCTTACCTCTACGGATGTTGGAACTGGAATGAAAGCCAATGTGCTAAACCAGCTCTTCTTATACGAGCGTAGCTGCACGTGCAGTAACATAATCTCAATGATCATTATTCCTCCGCACGAGCGTTCAGTTCAACATCACAAATATCACGAGCATGTGTCAAAGACTACTCATGCCTAATTCTATATTCATGATTATCCGCCCCCGCCCACCGGGGCTTGGAGAAATATATTGGGCTGCATGGTGCTTCCACGCAGAGCTGAACTTGACCACACATGAGTATTTGGAAACCGCTTAGGACTAAGCCTACCCAGGCAAAGGGATGTGAGCCAGACCCTCCACTGCATATAAGCCTTTTTGGTTTCATTGGGCGGCAGGGCTTGAGATGTCATTTCATCTCGATGTCGTGAAAAGTCCCACAAAATTGGAAGCAGCGTCTCCAAACTGACCCAAATAGTGTTGATGGGGACATTAATATTCAAACAAATATTCATTAGCTTGCCTGTACGAAGTACCTGGAGAGCTATTGTTGTCACCTCCTTTGTGCACGTTTGTGTTTGCATTTGCGTGTGCGTTCCCGTCACACTGCGTTAAAGTTTTTCAAATGCTTATATCTCAGCAGTCATCACAGAGCACTCATATTTGGAACTTAAGTACCTGGGAGGATCTTCTGATGTTCAAAGACAACAGACCCCTGGTTTCATGCCCCGGGATTGGGCTAGGGATCAAAATCTAGAACACCTCTGTTAAACTGTGTTAAAGTTTTTGAATTGCATATATCTCAACAGACACTCATCACAAAGGATTCATATTTTACAAGTTTCATACCCGGGCGTGTCTTCTGAGATTCCAAGACAACATACCCCTGGGTTCATGCCTGCGAGGACGGATGGGGTGGGGCTAGGAGTCAAAAACTAGGACACCTTTGTAATTTGTTATATACGTTTCCATTATGCTAACAAGTTGTAAACACAATTGGTTATATATCTGCCAACCATGTGACATTGGTTCAAGTCTAAAAGGATGAATGTCACGGTGAACTATATTTCACGGTCCAGTGATTTTGCCTTATATCTTGAAGACTATTTGTTGGAGAAATGTCAAACCTGGGAATTTAGTACCATGTAACCCCATGATTGACCTCAAAATATATCTAGGTCACTGTGACCTATATTTTATGGTCCGGTGATTTTGCCTTATATCTTGAAGACTATTTGTTGTAGAAATGTCATACCAGGGATATTAGTACCATGTGACCCCGTGATTGACCTCAGAATATATCTAGGTCACTGTGACCTATATTTCATGGTCCAGTGATTTTGACTTACATCTTGAAGACTATTTGTTGGAGAAATGTCATACCTGGAATATTAGTACCATGTGACCCCATAATTGACCTCAAAATATATCTAGGTCACTGTGACCTATATTTCATGGTCCGGTGATTTTGCCTTATATCTTGAAGACTATTTGTTGTAGAAATGTCATACCTGGGATATTAGTACCATGTGACCCCGTGATTGACCTCAGAATATATCTAGGTCACTGTGACCTATATTTCATGGTTAAGTGATTTTGTCTTATATCTTGAAGACTATTTGTTGGAGAAATGTCATACCTTGGATATTAGTGCCATGTGACCCCATGATTGACCTCAAAATATATCTAGGTCACTGTGACCTATTTTTCATGGTTCAGTGACTTTGCCTAATATCTTGAATACTATTCGAAGGAGAAATGTCATACCTGAATTCTTAGTTCCGTGTGACCCGATAAATGACCACCAAATATATCTAAGTCACTGTGACCTATATTTCATGGTTCAGTGATTTTGCCTATTATCTTGAATACTATTTGATGGAGAGATGTCATACCTGGATTATTAGTTCCATATGACCCCATGATTGACCTCAAAATATATCTAGGTCAGTGTGACCTATATTTCATGGGTCACTGATTTTGTCTATTATATTGAATGCTATTCGATAAAGAAATGTCATACCTTGATTATTAGTTCCATGTGACCTGCTGATTGACCTCAATATATATCAAGGTCAGTGTGACCTATATTTCATGGTTCAGTGATTTTGCCTTTTTTCTTGAATAATATTTTGATAACGAAATGTTATACCTGGGATATTACTTCAATGTAACCAGATGATTGACCTCAAAATATATCTAGGTCAGTGTGACCTGTATTACATGGTTCAGTGACTTTGACTTATATCTTGAATACTATTGGATGGAGAAACTTCATAAATGAATTATCAGTTCCATGTGACCAGATGATTGACATAGAAATATATCTAGGTCAGTGTGACCTATTTTCATGGTTCAATGATTAGCCTTATAATTCTGACATAATTTGATTCTGAAATGTAATATCTGGAATATATGTTCAGTGACCTGATGATTGACCTCAAAATATATGTAGGAGAGTGTGATCTATATTTCATGGTTCAATAGTTTTACCTTATATCCTGAAGGCGCGAAACAGGCGAGCTATGTTGTCATGCGACAGCTCTTGTTTATTATTATTGTTATTATTAGTGTTGTTATTTTTATTATTATTAATGATGCCAGTGGTAAATGTGATGTTGTAATTGTTGTTGTTGATGACAATGGTGATGATTATGATGATAATGATGATGATGACGACGACGACGACAACAACAACAGTGTCAATGTTAGCGCGCGGCGATGTCGGTGGCTGAGTGATTGCGGATGAAGCAGCAGTGGTTATAGCAGGAGGAGGAGGGGAGCAGGAGCGGTAGAAGTAGTAACAGGCGGGGAGCAGCCAGCTGGGAGCAGCAGCAGTATAAGTAGTAACAGAATGAGGAGGGGAGCAGCCAGCTGGGAGCAGCAATAGTAGAAGTAGTGACAGGAGGAGATTGGGACAAGCCAGCTGGGAGCAGCAGCAGTACAAATAGTAACAGGAGGAGGAGGGGATCAGCCGTCTGGGAGCAGCATTAGTAGAAGTAGTAACAGGAGGAGATTGGGACCAGCCAGGTGGGAGCAGCAGCAGTACAAGTAGTAACAGGAGGTGGATGGGAGTAGCCAGCTGGGAGCAGCAGCAGTAGAAGTAGTAACAGGAGGCGGATGGGAGTAGCCAGCTGGGAGCAGCAGTAGCAGAAGTAGTAACAAGAGGTGGGGTGGGGAGTAGCCAGCTGGGAGCAGCAGCAGTAGAAGTAGTAACAGGAGAAGTAGTGGAACAGCTAGCGTGGAGCAGCAGCAGTAGAAGTAGTAACAGGAGGAGGAGGGGAGTAGCCAGATTGGAGCAGCAGTAGTAGAAGTAATAACAAGAGCAGGAGGGGAGGGGAAGCCAGCTGAGAGCAGCAGTAGTTTAAGAAGTAACAAGAGCCGGAGGGGAGGGAGAAGCCAGCTGGCAGCAGCATTAGTAGAAGTAGTAACAGGAGGTGGAGGAGAGTAGCTAGCTGGGAGCAGCAGCAGTAACAGTAGTAACAGGAGGTGGAGGAGAGTAGCAAGCTGGGAGCAGCAGCAGTAACAGTAGTAACAGAAGGTGGAGGGGAGTAGCCGGCCGGGAGCAGCACGACTAGAAGTAGTAATAAGAACAGGAGGGGGCAAGCCAGCTGGGAGCAGCAGTAGTAAAAGTAGTAACATGAGGTGGAGGGGAGTAGCCAGCATGGAGCTGCAGCAGTGGAAAAAGCAACAGGAGGTGGAAGGGAGTAGCCAGCTGGGAGCAGCAGCAATAGAAGTAGTAACAGGGGAAGAAGGGGAGAGGAAAGCCAGCTGGGAGCAGTAGCAGTATTAGTAGTAACAGGAGCAGGGGAGCAGCCAGCTAGGAGAAGCAGTAGTAGAAGTAGTAGAAATAGCAGGAAGGGGAGCAGCCAGCTGGACGCAACAGCAGTAGAAATAGTAACAGGAGTCGGAGGGGGGTAGCCAGCTGGGAGCTGCATTAGTAGAAATAGTAACAGAAGGAGACAGGAAGCAGCCAGCTGCGGGCAGAAGCCGTAGAAAAAATAGAAAGGGCACGAAGGGAGCAGCCAGCTGGGAGCAGTAGTAGTAGCGGTAGTAGCAGGAGGATGAGGGGAGTTTTCAGCTTGGAGCAGCAGCAGTAGAAAAAGTAACAGGCGAAGAGGAGCAGCAGCAGTATAACTAGTAGCTGGAGGAGGACTGAAGCCTTAAGCTGTGAGCAATAGCAGTGGAGGAGCATTGGAGTAGCAGCAGTAGAAGTAGTAGCAGGAAGAGGAAAGGTGCAGCCTGCTGAAAGCAGCCAGCTTGGGGCTGCAGCAGTTAAGGTACTAGCAGGGGGAGGAGGGATGGAGACAACTGGGAGCTGCGGCAGTAGAAGTAGTAGCAGGAAGAGAAATGGAGCAGCAGCAGTAGAAGTAGAAGCAGGAGGAGGAGTGGAGAAGTAGTAGAATTAGTAGCAGGAGGAGAAGGTCTGGAGCAGCAGAAATAGATGTAGTAGCAGGAGGATGCGGGGACCAGTCAGCTTGGTGCAGCAGAAGTAGAAGTAGTTACAGGTAGAGGAGGGGAGCAGCCAGTTGGGAGCAGCAGTAGAAGACGTAGTAACAGGAGGAGGAGGGGAGCAGCCAGCTGGGAGCAGCAGTAGTAGAAGTAGTAACAGGAACAGAAGGGGAGCAGCCAGATTGAAGCAACAGCAGTAGAAGTAGTAACAGGAGGATGGGAGCAGCCATCTAGGAGCGACAGTAGTAGAAGTAGTAACAGGAGGTGGAGGGGAGGGGGAAGCCAAGTGGAAGCAACAGTAGTAGAAGTAGTAACAGGGGGTGGTGAGGAGTAGCCAGCTGGGAACTGCATTAGTAGAAGTAGTAATAAGAGGCGACAGGAAGCAGCCAGCTGCGCACAGCAGCCGTAGAAGGAGTAACAGGAGCAGAAAGGGAGCAGCAAGCTGGGAGCAGCAGTAGTATAACTAGTAGCTGGAGGAGGACTGAAGCCTTAAGCTGTGAGCAATAGCAGTGGAGGAGGATTTGAGCAGCAGCAGTAGAAGTAGTAGCAGGAAGAGGAAAGGAGCAGCCTGCTGAAAGCAGCCAGCTTGGGGCTGCAGCAGTTTAGGTAATAGCAGGGGGAGGAGGGATGGAGACAACTGGGAGCTGCGACAGTAGAAGTAGTAGCAGGAAGAGAAATGGAGCAGCAGCAGTAGAAGTAGAAGCAGGAGGAGGAGTGGAGAAGTAGTAGAATTAGTAGCAGGAGGAGAAGGTCTGGAGCAGCAGAAATAGATGTAGTAGCAGGAGGATGCGGGGACCAGTCAGCTTGGTGCAGCAGAAGTAGAAGTAGTAACAGGTAGAGGAGGGGAGCAGCCAGTTGGGAGCAGCAGTAGAAGACGTAGTAACAGGAGGAGGAGGGGAGCAGCCAGCTGGGAGCAGCAGTAGTAGAAGTAGTAACAGGAACAGAAGGGGAGCAGCCAGATTGAAGCAACAGCAGTAGAAGTAGTTACAGGAGGATAGGAGCAGCCATCTAGGAGCGACAGTAGTAGAAGTAGTAACAGGAGGTGGAGGGGAGGGGGAAGCCAAGTGGAAGCAACAGTAGTAGAAGTAGTAACAGGGGGTGGAGAGGAGTAGCCAGCTGGGAACTGCATTAGTAGAAGTAGTAATAAGAGGAGACAGGAAGCAGCCAGCTGCGCACAGCAGCCGTAGAAGGAGTAACAGGAGCAGAAAGGGAGCAGCAAGCTGGGAGCAGCAGTAGTGACGGTAGTAGCCGGATGTTGAGGGGAGTAACCAGCTCGGAGCAGCAGTAGTAGAATAAGTAACAGGAGAAGGGGAGCAGCGGCAGTAGGTCTAGTAGCTGGAGGATGATTGGAGTTGCAAGCTGTGAGCTACAGCAGTGGAGGGGGATTGGAGCAGGAAGAGGAATGGAGCAGCTGCAGTAGAAGTCGCTGCAGAAGGGGAAGATTTGTATCAGCAGTAGAAGTAGTAGCTGGAGGTGAAAGTGAATAGCCGGTTTCGGAGCTACAGAAGTAGAGGTAGTATCAGGAGGATTAGGAGATCAGCCAGCTTGGTGCAGCAACACCAAAAGTAGTAACAGGAGGAGGAGGAGTGCAGCCAGCTAGGTGTAGCAGCAGTAGGTGTAGTAACAGAAAGAGGAGGGGAGCAGCCAGCTGGGAGCAGCAGTAGTAGAACAGTAACAGGAGGTGGAGGGGAGCAGCCAGCTTAGAGTAGCAGCATTAGAAGTAGTAACATGGGGAGAGGGGAGCAGCCAGCTGGAAGCAACAGTAGTAGAAGTAGTAACAGGACGAGGAAAAGAGCAGACAGCTGGAAGTAGCAGCAGTAGAAGTAGTAACAGTAGGAGGAGGAGGGGAACAGCCGGCTTAGAGTAGCAGCAGTAGTAGTAGTAACAGGGGAAGAGCAGAACAGCCAGCTGGGAGTAGCAGTAGTAGAAATAGTAACAGGAGGAGAAGGGGAGCAGCCAGCTTGGAGCAGCAGCAGTAGAAGTAGTAAAAGGAGAAGGTGGGGAGCAGCCATCTTAGAGTAGCAGCAGTAGAAGTAGTAACATGGGGAGAGGGGAGCAGCCAGCTGGGAGCAACAGCAGTAGAAGTAGTAACAGGGGGAGAGAAGAGCCACCAGCTGGGAGCTGCAGTATTAGATATAGAAACAGGAGGAGGAGGGGAGCAGTCAGCTGGGAACAGCAGTAGAAGACGTGGTAACAGGAGGTGGAGGGGAGCTGCCAGCTGGGAGCAGCAGTAGAAGACGTGGTAACAGGAGGTGGAGGGGAGCTGCCAGCTGGGAGCAGCAGTAGTAGAAGTAGTAACAGGGGGAGAGAAGAGCCGCCAGCTAGGAGTAGCAGCAGTAGATGTACTAACAGGAGGAGGAGGGGAGCAGCCAGCTGGGAGCAGCCGTAGTAGACGTGGTAACAGGAGGTGGAGGGGAGCAGCCAGCTTAGAGTAGCAGCAGTAGAAATAGTAACAGGAGGAGTAGGTGAGCAGCCAGCTTAGAGTAGCAGCAGTAGAAATAGAAACAGGAGGAGGGGAGCAGCCAGCTGGGAGCAGCAGTAGTAGAAGTGGTAACAGGAGGAGGAGGGGGCAGCCAGCTTAGAATAGCAGCAGTAGAAGCAGTAACGTCTTATTGTAGGTTTTGTCGTGCGCTGGCTCAATTATTCTTACCTATCAGCAAGAGAACAAAAATTCTGTGTAGTTTCCATGTTCCAGTGCAGGGGAGTTCTATTCCATTGGCTTCATTATGAGTATGGTCTGTTGTGCTAAAAGCAGATGCGAGATAGCGGGGTGTATTTTATTATCGAAGTGGCTATTGACAGTTAACTGGCAATAGCGGTTTTACGTTCAAAGTGCTACGGCCAGTTAACTGGCAATAGCCAATTTAACGTAAACTCGCTATTGCCCGTTAAGAGGTTATAGCAAAAATATCTTACGACAATATCTTATTGCCGTTTAGCATGAAATAAAATGAAACACCGAAAATAATATAACATAATGATATGAATATTTATGCACATATCGTAAATTGTGGTTGTTTCTGACAAGTGGCATATATCCATCTAGTATAATAATACATGTATACGCTACCAAAAATGCAGTTTGCAGAGATCAGTTGTCTGTTGTTGTTCTACATATATGCGGATGGATTGAAGACTCTATATTTTCTATTATTTTCTTCTCGCTAAAAACATAACATTATTAAAACACGTCTATTCAATGCAATGGAATACTCATTACCAAAACACGCATATTAAAAAATAATGGAAAACTTTACCAAAAAAGAAATGAAAATTTCCAGATAAAAAAATCGATATTTTTCATATTTCTGCTCTAGGAACTAACGTGTAGCCACAATCTATGTTTTAGAGCAGAAATATGCAAACTATTTATTACCGTTAAGTTCGATTACTGGATATCGGTGTTACATGCCCCTGTAATGAAGTTGGAATTACAGGGATTACATTATTTTTTCTTATCTCTGTTCTAAAACTTAGATCGCGTATACCATTTTGAAAGCCACCAACATATAGTAAATAGAAGGTTAGTGTCTTTAATAATAAAATATAATCGGTGAGCCTTAGACAGTTTTATAGGGGCGAGCTTTAGCGAGCCCCTATAAAATTGTCGCGGCGAACCGATTATATTTTATTACTATATAAAGACACACACTAACCATGCATACGAGCCTCCGTGGCCTAGTGGTTAAGAGCGCTGACTCTTGATCATTAGGTCTCTCACCGCTGTGGTTCGAGCCACGCTCGGGTCACATGTGAGACGCCAAGTTCTGCAACGGAAGGTCAGGTGGTTTTTCTCCGGGTACTCCGGTTTTCGCCCACCTCTGATTAACGATCGGCTTGATATGAGTGAAATAATCTTGAAAGGGCCGTAAAACCAAAACCAAAAAAAAAAAAAAAAAAAAAAAAAAAAAAAAATAACCATGCATTTAGTTTATACTGCAATTCAAAAATCATGGGGTTTTGCAATAATTTAGCAAATTTAAGCAAAAAAGACAGCAGACAGTATGGTATGCTAAACGACATTCAGTGCCATGGCGCGCACACGGAGTATGACGTGACGTCAATGAGTGCAAAGTTTCTGACGTCACCACGCCACAAAGACGTAGGAAACAATATGGACGCTCGAATAAAAGTTTCTCAGCGCTTTACATTCTGTATGAAAATCTGAAAATAAGTAGTTTATTTTAGCTTTAGAAATTCTTTTCGAGGTTGAGACTCAACTGCAGTAGCAGTGTGCAGTTATTCCAACGAACCATTCAAACCAGGAAAGGCCGAGAAGGTACGAATTTAGCTGAAATTTTTGAAAATCTGTTCAAATAAATATTGCAAAGATTTTAAATTGCAGTTTCGTTGTTTTCCAATGTATAAAAGGTTACATGATATTGTTTACACTTGTAAATTAGTGACCTGAAAAGTAGGTCCGGTCTATAAACGGTCATTAGACGTATTACAGGTCAGTAGAAGGTATAATAGGTCACTACCGATTATAGCGTGCAGTTATTCAACCCCCTTTAATGCTTGATTGCGGAACAAGCATGATATGCAGGTAAGCTTTGACAGTCATAACAGTAGTTACTGAAAAAATAATAACTGGAATGAAAAAATTCTGTAATCCAACTGGCAATAGCCATTTTAACGTAAACCCGCTATAAACTGGCAATAGCCATTTTAACGTAAAACCGCTATTAACTGGCAATATTCATTTTAACGAAAAACTGCTATTAACTGGCAATAGCCAGTTTAACGTAAAACCGCTATTAACTGGCAATATTCATTTTAACGAAAAACTGCTATTAACTGGCAATAGCCAGTTTAACGTAAAACCGCTATTAACTGGCAATATTCATTTTAACGAAAAACTGCTATTAACTGGCAATAGTCAGTTTAACGAAAAACCGCTATTAACTGGCAATATTCATTTTAACGAAAAACTGCTATTAACTGGCAATATCCAGTTTAACGTAAAACCGCTATTAACTGGCAATATTCATTTTAACGAAAAACTGCTATTAACTGGCAATAGCCAGTTTAATGTAAAACCGCTATTAACTGGCAATAGCCATTTTAAAGAAAAAACCTCTATTAACTGGCAATAGCCAGTTTAACGAAAAAACCGCTATTAACTGGCAATAGTCATTTTAACGTAAAACCTCTATTAACTGGCAATAGCCAGTTTAACGTAAAACCGCTATTAACTGGCAATAGCCATTTTAACGTAAAACCGATATTAACTGGCAATATTCATTTAAGCGAAAAACTGCTATTAACTGTCAATAGCCAGTTTAACGTAAAACCGCTATTAACTGGCAATATTCATTTTAACGAAAAACTGCTATTAACTGGCAATAGCCAGTTTAACGTAAAATTGCTATTAACTGGCAATATTCATTTCAACGAAAAACTGCTATTAACTGGCAATAGCCAGTTGAGCGTAAAACCGCTATTAACTGGCAATATTCATTTTAACGAAAAACTGCTATTAACTGGCAATAGCCAGTTTAACGTAAAACCGCTATTAACTGGCAATAGCCAGTTTAACGTAAAACCGCTTTTCACTGGCAATAGCCAGTTTAACGTAAAACCGCTATTAACTGGCAATAGCCATTTAACGTAAAACCGCTATTAACTGGCAATAGCCATTTAACGTAAAACCGCTATTAACTGGCAATAGCCCTTTCCTTTTATTATTTGCTTCTCTTTCCTATCTTTCATGTTCCTATGCCGTATCATTTGTACGACGGTTTGACAAGGACGGTTGTTTGAAGACGCGGGCGTTGACGCGACGGCTGTTGTCAGTTAGCGAATCACGAAAACACGCCTATATAAATTTGACCCCCTTGAACCCCACTTTTATAAAGTAGATCTGGGGTTTACAGGGGCAAACCTGATTTTTTTTTATTTCAGCTCCAAAATAAAGAGTGTGGTACTCGTTAGAACCGCCTCATCGAGGCGGTTCTAACGAGTACCCACCCTCTATATTTTGGAGCTGAAAGAAGAAAATATATCACAATAATTCATCTTAAAATTTTCGTTTTTTGGCGGTAAAATTTACAATGTATTGGTATAGGTGTGTTTTCATAATGGATCTTGCTAAGTTCTTATTAAATCGTTAAGACGGTCCGCGCCTGTCAAGGATCCATGAATGAAACTGACAGGCCCGACACGGCCTTAGATGTTAATTGAGCCGTTAAACCACAACCCATAACATAGAATAACAGACACACGCTATCATATGAATATTCCATATCGCTCTTAGGATGAGTCAGCTCTACGGTTATTCTCTCCCTTCCGCTGGTTCAAGAAGGACGATTGTCAGTTTCTGCTGAAAGAATGTGGACTGTACTGATTTTCCGCCAGGAAAAGTAAAAGTGTAGTTACAAACGGACAAGCTTAATATGACTTATATAATGTCGACTTGGCTCCAAACCATTACGAAACACGCCTATTCAAAATATTTTGTAACATTTACCACCACAGAATGCATTTTGCACGACCCGCAGAAAAAGCGACCAACTGAAGTCGGTTGATTTTCTAAGAGTGCCCTAAAATCACCGTGTCATTCTGTCATTCGGTCATTCTGTCAGTCTGTCAGTCTGTCTGTCCGTCCGTAACACGTTTGTGAAAATTGGTGATAGTGACTTAACCGCTTGGAATATTTAAACAATTTTTGGCATACTGATAGATATCAATGAGATCTAACCAATGAACTTGCGAAATATTACATTCCATTTAGTATAGCCTCGCCGAGGCGAAAAATGTTAAAATTTTCGAACAGCTTCTCCTCGGAAACCGTTGGGCCGATTGAAGTCAAATTTCATATGGAGCCTCTATGGGGTGGGGGGAACCGAAATTTGCTCATGGGGTCCAGGTCACATGACCAAAATGGCCGCCACGCCATATATGGTAAAAACCTTTCAAAAATAGTCTTCTCCAGAACCACTGGCAGATTTCACCGAAACTTGATAAATAGCATCTGGGACGTAGGCCAATCATAAATTGCTAAAATGGCGACCCTGGTTGACCTTGACCTTCTTTGTGCCTAGGTCAAACTTTGACACATATGCTTTTATATTGGAAAAGTGAGAATGCATTTTATCCTGCAAACGATTCAGAATACAGTTCAAAAGTATAAGATATAGTTTTGCTCCTTACGATAAGGTGCATTTATTGGGGGAACCGTTTTAGGTCCAGGTCACATGACTAAAATGGCCGCCATACCCATATATGGTAACACTCATAAAGCTAAAAGTATCCGGCGGGTCGTGCACTTCAGCTGAAGCACTGGTTTTCTAATGTAAATTTCTGTTATTTCTCAAATTTCTGCTCAAAACATAGATTTCTGGAACTCGTATCCGTATCGAGTACCCGCAATCTATGTTTTTGAGCAGAAATAAGAAAAATGTTTACCCCCGTAAACTCCAGTTTAACTGTATAAAAGTGGGGTTTAAAGGGGGTCAAAATTATATAGGTGTGTTTTCGTGACGCAAACAAATCACACGCGATGTTAAAAATTAGGTCGAATTTCTGCCTGTGGTCAGTGATGCTTTACGTAAAAGAGAAACACTGTTTCAGGCACAATAACTGGAGCGTGATAGCTCAGTGGTCAGCGCACTTGCCTCTGATGCTAGAGGCCCCGGGTTCGATCCCCGGCAGCGGCGATACAATTTCGGTGTCCGAACACGTTCCATTGGCATCATTTGCAGGGATGAATGTCATAAAGTGCACCGTCCTTCGGATCGGGACGTTAACTGGAGCCCCCCCCCCCCCCCCCGTGCGGATAGAACCATCCCCTGTGCAGGTTAAAGATCCCTACCGTAATTACATGATTACTGTGTAGACTTTCATCCTGCAAACCCTAGAGTGTATGTAATATACACCTGCGGTAATGGTCAAATGTGACCGACGCAGTATCAGTAGAAAGAAAGAAAGGAAGACTAAGCTTAAAGAAACACCAAACTTATTAACTTATTATGTGGTAGGTAAGTACAGTAACAATAATGAACCCATAAATGACAGTGGAATCTTCCACTTTATAAGTTTGGGATTGGTCCATTAACAATAATAGGGGTGTCAGGTTTGTTTTGTTTGTGGTAAGTTGTATAAAATGTACGTACTTTAGGCAAACAGTGTAGACACAGATCAGACGCCGCGTTTTGCGGCGTCTGATCTGAGTTTACACTGTTTGTCAATGTCCCAAATATTGGCCGCTAGGCATTATATGGGCCCCGTCAAGCGATTTTGGTACTTATCGCCTATGCGAGCAGCGAAGGTTCAGGCGAGCCTGCGCATCCGCGCAGTCTCGCCAGAACCTTCGCTGCTCGCTCATACAAGCAGTGAATCAAGAGGAAACTTCAGACAGAAAGCCATATCCCTGGTCCCTCTAAATGGCTGGGCATGCGCAGTTAAAATTTGTCATGACGGAATGCTCGAAGACACAAATTCTCTTAACGGGGCTCATATACATGTAGTCTTAACATTCAAAGGTGCGATGTAGAAAGACAAATCGAAATCTCGGGTTAACAGATAGAAGTATAGGAAACTCGGTAGGGTATTGGTTTTCTCACAGTATGAACCACCCATATCACAATGAACAAAATTCTTACCTTTGCAAACAATGCAGATTCAGATCAGATGGCTTCCAAGGGAGAAGCCATCTGATCAGGATCTATACTCTTTCTGATTTTGTTTGTAAATTCAACAGATACATTATATCAAGTAATTTGCGCTCCCACCCATCGGGGCTTGGAGAAATAGACTGGGCTGCATGGTGTTTCCACCCATAGCTGATACCGACCGCATACATGACTACCGCTTAGAAGGTTTAAGCCTGTCGAGGCAAAGTGGTGAGAGTCAGACCGTCCATGCATATTAACCCTATTGATTTCATTGGGCAGCAGGCCTTGGGGTGTCATTTCATCTCAATGTCGGGTAATAGTCCCACCGAATTGGCAGCAACGTGTCCTTAATGACCATATCAACTACAGCAAAATAGAAGTGGAGGCAATGATCAAGAATCGATACAATCAACCCACAGCTCCCATCAAAGACACCAAAGGGAAAGACACACACACACTTGAAACAACAGACCCTAATGGAAACACCAACAGCGGAAAGCCAAATGGACAGTTACTTTCCCATAAAATGGCCAATAGGCTATCCAAAATAAAATAATATAAGCGACACAAACACCCAAAGACAAACCATAACAAAAATAAACCACGACAGAAGAACCGCATTGGAACGGTCAGCGGAAACGAATTCCACTGGGAAGGGGGGGGGGGGGCTTAAATCGATTTTACGTGGCCACAATCCTCTCCCTCACTTCCGTCGCGATTAAGACAAATAATTTGTTCTTAGTGGTCCCATCTATTAAGCAAGCACTCTGTCTTAAGCAAGCATGCATTCGGTTCCCCAAAAAGGCAAATGCATTAAATTTCACCGGTATTAAGCAAGCACATTTGGGTTATCCTTTAGGTGCTTGCTGAATACAGGTTAGACTGTACATACAAGTATTAATGACATTCGAAAACAATATTGTAGCTGGGGTTATGTTTCGACTTCTGCAGGAGGCTTCCCTGTTCTTCACTATAGCGCAGAATATATTTATAATCAACTCATTGCCAAATAAAAGGCAATTTTGCCATTCGATGGTCTTTTCAGTCGCTTTTCGGCCATATTTCATGCTAAAAATGCTAGTGTTCGTCAACTGTTAGTGTTCGAAAACATATAAAAACAGCCTTCGTTACGGACAAACATCGGAATATTCCGATGATAATTGGAATATTCCGATGATATATTTTCAAAACTGAAGCAGGATAAAGAAAAAAGCAAGAATAAATGTCACTTTTAATGATAAAAAAAGACAGCAATACATATCAACCAAATATTCTCTTTCGGAATATTCCGATGATGTGACATCAAATCTTTCCTCATCGGAATGTTCCGATATCAGGTCTTGACTCTGATCAGAACTGACTGTGAAATTTTGCAAAGTCAAGATCTGGTATCGGAACATTCCGATGAGGTAGCAGCAAATTTTTCAACATCAGAATGTTCCGATACAGGATCTTGAATCTGGTCAAAACTAACAATGATTGTAAAATACCTTTAGCAGAGTCAAGATCTAGTATCGGAACATTCCGATGATGAAGCAGCAAACCTTTCATCATCGGAATGTTCCGATACCAGATTTGGCATCTGCTAGAACTAATACTAACTAAAATAACTTTTGCAGAATCAAGATCTGGAATCGGAACATTCCGATGATCTAAGCAGCAAACATTTCATCATAGAAAAGTTCAGATACCAGATCTTGAATCTGATCAGAACTAATGCTGATTTTAAAATACCTTTTGCAGAGTTAAGATCTCGTATCGGAACATTCCGATGATGTAGCAGCAAAGCTTTCAACATCGGAATGTTTTGATACAGGATCTTGAATCTGGTCAGAACAGCAATGATTGTAAAATACCTTTAGCAGAGTCAAGATCTAGTATCGGAACATTCCGATGATGTAGCAGCAAACCTTTCATCATCGGAATGTTCCGATACCAGATTTGGCATCTGCTAGACCTAATACTAACTAAAATAACTTTTGCAGAATCAAGATCTGGTATCGGAACATTGCGATGATCTAAGCAGCAAACATTTCATCATAGAAAAGTTCAGATACCAGATCTTGAATCTGATCAGAACTAATGCTGATTTTAAAATACCTTTTGCGGACGGAAGATTGGTATCGGAACATTCCGATGAGGTAGCAGCAAAGCTTTCAACGTCGGAATGTTCAGATAAAGGATCTTGAATCTGGTCAAAACTAACAATGATTGTAAAATACCTTTAGCAGAGTCAAGATCTAGTATCGGAACATTCCGATGATGTAGCTGCAAACCTTTCTTCATCAGAATGTTCCGATACCAGATTTGGCATCTGCTAGAACTAACACTAATTAAAATAACTTTTGCACAATCAAGATCTGGTATCGGAACATTCCGATGATCTAAGCAGCAAACATTTCATCGTAGGGAAGTTCAGATACCAGATATGGAATCTGATCAGAACTAATGCTGATTTTAAAATACCTTTTGCAGAGGCAAGATTGGTATCTGAACATTCCGATGATGTAGCAGCAAAGCTTTCAACATCGGAATGTTCCGATACAGGATCTTGAATCTGGTCAGAACAGCAATGATTGTAAAATACCTTTAGCAGAGACAAGATCTAGTATCGGAACATTCTGATGATGTAGCAGCAAACCTTTCATCATCGGAATGTTCCGATACCAGATTGAACTAACACTGTTTATAAAATAACATTTGCAGAGTCAAGATCTGGTATCAGAACATTCCGATGATCTAAGCAGCAAACATTTCATCACTGGAATGTTCAGATACCAGATTTTGAATTTGATCAGAATCCACTGACTGTACAATAACTTGTTCAGAGTCAAGATCTTGTATCGGAACATTCCGATGATGTAGAAAGCAAGTTGATCAGAACTAACACTGATTGTAAAACAACTTTTGCAGAGTCAAGATCTGGTATCGGTACATTCCGATGATGTAGGCAGCTAACTTTTCATCATCGGAATGTTCCGATACCAGATCTGGAATCGGATCAGAACTAATACTTATTGTAAAATAACTTTTGCAGAGTCATGAAATGGTATTGGAACATTCCGATGATGTACATGTAGCGGGCAAACCTTTCATCATCGGAATGTTCCGATACCAGATCTTGCACCTGATTAGAACTTACACTGATTGTTAAATAACTTTTGCTGAGTCAAGATCTGGTATAGGTACATTCCGATGATCTAGGCAGCAAACCTTTCATCATCAGAATGTTCCAATACCAGATCTTGATTTTAATCGGAATCCACTGATTGTACAATAACTTGTTCAGAGTCAAGATCTTGTATTGGAACATTCCGATGATGTAGACAGCAAGTTGATCAGAATTAACACTGATTGTAAAATACCTTTTGCAGAGGCAAGATCTGGTATGGGAACAACGGATGTAGACAACAAGTTGATCAGAACTAACACTGATTGTAAAATAACTTTTGAAGAGTCAAGATCTAGTATCTGAACATTCCAATGATGTAGGAAGCAAACCTCTCATCATCGGAAGTTCCGATTCCAAATCTTGCATCTGACAGAAAACGTTTGCAAGCGGATTCAGAACTTTGGGGTTGAGACACACTGATGAAGATTAAATATCAGATAGGCCCCTGTGTCACTAAATTTGGTATAGTTACGCATTATTTGCAGAGTCAAGAAATGGTATCGGAACATTCCGATGATGTAGGCAGCAAACCTTTCATCATAGGAATCTTCCGATACTAGATCTTGAATTTGATCAGAACCCATAGATTGTACAATAACTTTTGCAGAGACATGATCTGGTATCAGAACATTCTGATAATGTAGGCGGCAAACCTTTCATCATCAGAATGTTCTGATACCAGATCTTAAATGCGATCAGAAAACTGATTGAAAGATAACTTTTTCAGAGTCAATATCTGGTATCAGAACAAGCCAATGATGTGGGCAGCAAACCTTTCATCATCGAAATGTTCCGATACCACATCTTGCATCTGATCAGAACTCTAATAAGACTTTCGGGTGAGTCTTTAAAGCCGAGGTCCCGTCTCCGTATCCTTAGCTGTTGGTGGGACGTAAAACTCAAACACTCACTCACTCTGATATTAAAATATTTTTTGCAGGGTTAAGATCAAATCTGACTTAGTGACCTAGCTTTTGATCTGATATGACCCATATTCAAACTTGATCACAGTATGATCAAGTCAAAATATTCTGGTAAAGTGTCCTGGAGATTGAGGTAAAAATGTTGCCTATACAGCCGGGGTGGACAAGGTTACAATGAAATTAAACCTAGTGACCTGTTTTGATCTGAGGGAAACCATACTCCAATGTGATCGAGATACCTTTATTTCACAACCATTCTGGTATAGTTTCATGACAACTAAAGCAAAACTATGCCCTGTAGACAAGGTTGCAAAAATGCCGGCAAATATCATATTTTCCATGCCACTGGCATTTACCGGCATTTATGGCAAATATGGCAAATTCAATTGATGGTCATCAAGTATGTTCCAAAAAATTACTTGTAGAAGTAGTTTAAACAACACACCTTAATTATCTGAAAATCAAAAGTATTAAGTTGATTTAGATTTAGCACTGATTTTAGTTATTTATTTGAAAATTAAATAAATAAAAAGTGATTTTATTTTTTTCTATTTGGTTTGGGCCCCAAATAAAACATGCTGGATTGGAGTAATCTTGGCTTCTTGGCGGAAGGCTCTGTCGTGGGTGTAGATGGCTCAGTAGAAATATCATCTTCAGGCAGTTGTCGTTTCTGGGAGGGTCTGTTGGCAGGACATTTCTCTCTGTGGGCACGAAGTCGTGGAGCTTTAGCGCTGACAACCGCTTTGCAGTCAATGCAGCTGACACTGGTTTTGTTGTCTTGTTCAACAACAGCAAAGAAGTTCCAGATTGGATCTTTTAGCTTCACCATGGTGACTAGTAGTAGTTTGCTTTAGATGTGTTTAGCTAAATTTCAGGACATTTAATGAACAGTAATGCTCTAACTTCTAGGGTATACATAGCTTAAAGCCATACAATTACTCAGTTCACACCTAAGATACCTCTTTTCAATTCCACCTAGACTAAATATCTAAGTTATATAAACAAATAACAAATTATGACATCTTCTTGTTTTCATCTTTGCCTCTGGCTATGCTCTACCAACTTTAAATAAACATTTTCTTAAATTTGTTGTTTTAGTAATTCTATCTGTCTAGTGTCTATCCAAAGATTAAGGGTCAATATACCAAGTGTCACTTGCAGAGCTAAATAAACATGTTCTTAATTTTGTTGTTAAGTAATGTCAAATTGACAATTTATGTAAAACTCCTTGCAACTTTGGATAGTGTCAAACTTGCTGAATATTCAATTTAGCCACACCCATTTCTGACTTTGAACCAATCAGTTTACAATTAATTTATACATATTCATAAACTGAATGTCAAACAGTGTAGATCCTTCAGAAGCCATCTGATCTGGATCTACACTGATTGCAAAGATAGGGCTTGTCGCCAAGAGCAGGATAAAGGTTTAAGCATGTTGTTGAGAAAGTAAACAGACAAATCAGTCAAGGACCTGATCAGACTGTTCTGATCTGAACAATCTTTAAGAGGCCTGTCTACTGTCTATCCAAAAACTTAGGATCAATATTAGTGTCAATGGCACAGCTAAATGCATACCTGTGATTTTATTTTTACCTGCTTAATATCTCAATTTCTGACTTGGTCGAGATTTCTAAAATATTTTAAGGCCAAAATCATATTTGCCATATTTGCCACTTTGGGCATATTTTCCAGACCGGTAAATACCGGTAAATGCCACTGGTAAATACCGGGGATGGAATTTGCCACTCAACCTTGCCTGTAGAGGGTGAAAAAGGTTTCAAAATAGTTTGACCTGTGAGTAAACTCCCTGCTTGCATAAAAGCATAGGGCTGTGAGAAGTTTACTCAAGGAACATTTCTATAAAAAAATTGTCAAAGTATTTCCAATGACTTGGCAGTAAATGCAATTTTCCCCCATTGTAAGTTGTGGGAACTCTAAGTTGCCATAGCAACCAAACTAATGAGCCAAATTCCATAAAAAAACATAAACACATTTCTATTAGAGTTTTGTCAAAATTTCTGCAAAAGCTTGGCAGTTAATGCCATTTTTCGATTTACCTCCCTGAGGCAATTTTAATAAGTATCCACAATGCCAGTAATGAATCATGAAGAATAGAACATTTTATCACTTCTCTAATGGAAACCATGTAATTTTGTTCCAGTCAGGTTTAGATGTCAAAATAAGCAATTAAACTAAATAAATATATAAATAAATGGTGAATAGGTGTCAGCAACAGCAGCACTAATTTAAGATCACAAGCTGCCTTGTACTGGCATGTCACTGTTGAGTTGTGCTCTACCGCTGTTCACCTCTGACTACCCTTCATCTTAGGTTGTAATACATGTCACTGGGCTGATTGGCCACCCCATTACAACAGTCAGTTTTGGACTGTGGCTACTTAATGGCATTTCCTCTGTATTAATAGCTCTCCTCTGGCACCTGTACTATACTGATGACTGTTGACCTAAAGCAGGAAAGGTTGCAATGTGTGCAGGCTGTTTAATTCAACTGTATGTCTCTGTCCAAATGAAAGACAAGTTTTCCTTTGATGGTTTGATGTGACACAGTTCGAATAGATACATTTATTATTCGTCATTACCTCCTCCCTCATGTGTCGACAAAAATGTATGAGTGAATGACATTGTATTCATAACTGTTAATTTCCACCATCCAATTCCAGTGGGATAACAGGGAAGCTTGTCCTGAAGATCATAACACACCCACACTGTACCAAGAGACCCCTTTAATAACTGCATATATATTCCTCTTGCAGTCATGATTTTGGAATCGGCCATCTGATTTTAACAAAGTACATGCACACGTGTACAGGATGTGATACAAATCTGAAAAAGAACAGGAAATATTAAATAACAGGATGTGTTTGTGAAACACTGATGCCCCCGGACAGCATGTCAAATATGAAAGCAGTATCACTAAGCAATGGAAAGGTATGGCCAATGTTCATCTTAAACAAGAGATGTCGCATGACAGCATAGCTCGCCTGTTTCACGCCTTCAAGATATAAGGTAAAACTATATATATCGAACATTGAAATATAGATCACACTCACCTACATATATTTTGAGGTCAATCATCAGGTCACATGGAACATATATTCCAGATATAACATTTCAGAATCAAATTGTGTCTGAATTATAAGGCTAATCATTGAACCATGAAAATAGGTCACACTGACCTAGATATATTTCAATGTCAATCATCTGGTCACATGAAATTAAATATTTAGATATGAAGTTTCTCCATCCAATAGTATTCAAGATATAAGTCAAAGTCACTGAACCATGTAATATAGGTCAAACTGACCTAGATATATTTTGAGGTCAATCATCTGGTTGCATTGATGTAATATCCCAGGTATAACATTTCGTTATCAAAATATTATTCAAGATAATTGGCAAAATCACTGAACCATGAAATATAGGTAACACTGACATAGATATATTTTGAGGTCAATCAGCAGGTCACATGGAACTAATAATCAAGGTATGATATTTCTTTATCAAGTAGTAGTCAAGATAATAGGCAAAATCAGTGAACCATGAGATATAGGTTACACTGACCTAGATATATTTGGTGGTCAATTATCGGGTCACATGGAACTAATAATCCAGGAATGACATTTCACCTTTGGATAGTATTCAAGATAATAGGCAAAGTCACAGAACCATGAAATATAGGTCACAGTGACCTAGATATATTTTGAGGTCAATCATGGGGTCACGAGGCACTAATATCAAAGGTATGACATTTTTCCAACAAATAGTCTTTACGATATAAGGCAAAACCACTGAACCATGAAATATAGGTCACAGTGACCTAGATATATTTGGAGTCCAATCATGGGGTCACATGGTACTTATATCATAGGTATGACATTTCTCCAACAAATAGTCTTCAAGATAAAAGGCAAAATCACTGGACCATGAAATATATGTCACAGTGACCTAGATATATTTTGAGGTCAATCATGGGGTCACATGGTGCTAATATTTCAGGTATGACATTTCTCCAACATATAGTCTTCAAGATATACGGCAATATCACTGGACCGTGAAATGTAGATCACCATGACCTTCACCCTTTTACACTTGAACCAATGTCACAGTGCCACCTAGTGACCTAACTTTTGATCTGAGGGAACCCATACTCCAATGTGATCGAGATACAATGTACCTTTATTTTACAACCATTCTGGTATAATTTCATGACAACTATTTAGCAAAACTATGCCCTGTAGAGGGTGAAAAAGGTTTCAAAATAGTTTGACCTGTCAGCAAACCCCCTGTTGGCGTAAAAGCATAGGGCTGTGAGAAGTTTACTCAAGGAACATTTCTAAAAAATTGTCAAAGTACTTCCAATGACTTGGCAGTAAATGCAATTTTCCCCCATTATAAGTTGTGGGAACTCTAAGGTGTCATACAGCAACAAAACTAATGAGCCAAATTCCATAAAAAACAAACTTTCAAGCCCCAAGCCAAAGGATGCTACAGATGTAATTTGGGCCCAATCTGCTCAGTGGCTTCAGTGGAGATGTTAAATATGTTGACACTAGAGGACGAAGGGCAACTGCCTATCCTTTAAGCTCCCCAGGAGCCTTCTGCTATGGTTAGCTTAAAACACAAAACCTAATGAGGCAAATAAGGTGAATATTTTCATAAGAGTCTCAGCCTCAGAGCACATGGTTTCTGAGGAGATAATTTTTTGAGTATTTTTTTTCTATTGTTTTGCACTTTGGTTTCCATGGCAACCAATAAAAACAAGAGGGCCCTGAGGCCATGAATCGCTCACCTGAGAATTAGTTTCTCCAGTACATTCTAGGCCCAAGGGCTATAATTTGACAAACTTGGTAATGGTCCACTAGATGAAGCATCATACCAAATATCAAAGACCTGGGCCTTCTGGTTTCAGACAAGAAGATTTTTAAAGGTTTTCCCTATATAAGCCTATGAAAAACCAAAGGGTCCCGGGGTGGGGGCATTTTTGACCCCAGGGCTATAATTTGAACAATCTAGATGAAGCTTCACATCAAATACCAAATATCTGGGCCTTGTGGATTCAGAGAAGAAGAGTTTTGCAAGATTTTCCATGTATAAGCCTATGTAAAACCAAAGACCCCAGGGGTAGGGGCAGTTTTGGCCCCAGGGCTATAATTTGAACAATCTTGGTAGAGGTCCACTAGTTGAAACTTCATATCAAATAGCATAGAGCAGGGCCTTGCGGTATCAGAAGAAGAATTTTAAATATTTTCCCTAATTAAGCCTATGAAAAACCAAAGGTTCCCGGGTGGGGGCATTTTTGGTCCTAGGGCTATAATTTTAACAATCTTGATAGAGGTCCAATAGATGAAGCTTCACACCAAATATCTAAGACCTTGGCCTTGCAGTTTCTGAGAAGAAGTTTTTTTTTTAAGATTTTCCCTATGTAAAACAAAAGGCCCCCGGGCGGGGGCATTTTTGGCCCCAGGGCTATAATTTGAGCAATCTTGGTAGAGGTCCATTAGATTAAGCTTCACACCAAATATCAATGACCTGGGTCTTTTCTGTTTCAGAGAAGAAAAGTTTTAAAGATTTCCCCTATATAAGCTTAGGTAAAACCAAAGGCCCCCTGGGTGGGGGCATTTTTGGCCCAAGGGCTATAATTTGAACAATCTTGGAAAATGTCCACTAGGTGAAGCTTCATACCAAATATCAAAGATCTGGGCCTTGCAGTTTTAGAGAAGAAGATTTTTAAAGATTTTCCATGTATAAGCCTACATGTATATAAAAACCAAAGGCCCCTGGGGCGGGGACATTTTTGGCCCCAAGGCTATAATTTGAACAATCTTAGTATAGGTCCACCAGGTAAAGCTTCACACCAAATATTAAAGACCTGGGCCTTGTGGTTTCGGAGTAGAGGATTTTTTAATGATTTTCCCTATATAAGCCAATGTAAAACCAAAGGCCCCCGGGGCAGGGGCATTTCGGCCCTCAGGGCTATAATTTGAACAATCCTGGTAGAGGTCCACTAGATAAAGCTTCACACCAAATATCAAAGATCTGGGCCTTACAGTTTCAGAGATAAAGGTTTTTTCAAGATTTTCCCTGTATAAGCCTATGTAAAACCAAAGGCCCCCGGGGCGGGGGCATTTTTGGCCCCAAGGCTATAATTTGAACAATCTTAGTAGCGGTCCTCCAGGTAAAGCTTCACACAAAATATTAAAGACCTGAGCCCTGTGGTTTCAGAGAAGAAGATTTTTTAATGATTGTCCCTATATAAGCGTATGTAAAAACATAGGCCCCCGGGATGGGGGCATTTTGGCCCCCCAGGGCTATAATTTGAACAATCTTGGTAGAGGTCCACTAGATGAAGCTTCACACCAAATTTCAAAGATCTGGGCCTTGCGGTTTCAGAGATGAAGATTTTTAAAGATTTTCCCTATATAAGCCTATGCAAAACCAAAGGCCCCCGGGGTGGGGGCATTTTTGGCCCCAAGGCTATAATTTGAACAATCTTAGTAGAGGTCCACCACGTAAAGCTTTCAGCAAATATTAAAGACCTGGGCCTTGTGGTTTCAGAGAAGAAGATTTTTTAATGATTTTCCCTATATAAGCCTATGTAAAACCAAAGGCTCCCGGGGCAGGGGCATTTTGGCCCCAGGGCTATAATTTGAACAATCTTGGTAGAGATCTACATGTACTAGATAAAGCTTCATACCAAATATCGAAGACCTGGTCCTTGCTGTTTCAGAGAAAAAGATTTTTAAAGTTTTTGGTTAAAAAATCTAGTTTTAGCTCCTGTGACCTAGATGTGCAATGGACAGGAACCATTTGAACAACTTTGAAAGGGGACCACCTAAGGATCATTCCTGTGAAGTTTGGTCAAAATCTGATCAGTGGTTAAGGAGATGTCATTTGAAAAAGTTTACGCACACACGCACGCATGCACTGATGACAGACGACGGACGAAAAGTGATCACAAAAGCTCACCTTGTCACTACGTGACAGGTGAGCTAATAA
Organism: Lucinisca nassula; assembly: GCA_963580285.1. Taxonomy (NCBI): domain Eukaryota; kingdom Metazoa; phylum Mollusca; class Bivalvia; order Lucinida; family Lucinidae; genus Lucinisca; species Lucinisca nassula. The sequence goes on along the minus strand of OY757019.1, from coordinate 3,514,104 downwards.
GCTGTAGGCCTAAAATCATGTGGAAGATAGAAGACTGCTGAAGGAACATTTCTATTGGGGCCAAGTGGCTTCAGAGGAGTTGTCGTTTGAAAGTGTTGACGCCAGACGACACAGACGACGACGACGGACAACTGCCTATCCTATAAGCTCCCCTGGAGCCTTCGGCTCTGGTGAGCTAAAAAATCACAAAACCTGTAAAGGCAAATATGGTGAATATTTCCACAAACTCTCAGCCTAATAGAGCATTCAGTTTCTGAGGAGATGATTTTTTAAGTATTTTTTTTTTTCTATTTTTTTTTATTTTGGTTTCCATGGCAACCAATAGAAATGAGCAGTTGGCCTAAAATCATATGGCAGATAGCAGATTGCCTAAGGAACATTTCTATGAAAGTTTTGTCAAAACATCTGCAATGACTTGGCAGAAAAATGCTATTTTTCAATTTTCCCCATTACAAGTCTATGGAAACTCTAAGTTGCCATAGCAACCAAACTAATGAGCCGATTTTCATAAAAAAAAACACAACTTTCAATCCCCTAGCCCAAGGATGCTACAGATAAAATTTGGGTCCAATCGGCCCAGTGGCTTCAGAGGAGATGTCGTTTGAAAGTGTTAACGACGCAGACGACGACGGACAATGTCCATACTATAAGCTCCCCCAGAGCCTTCGGCTCTGGTGAGCTAACAAGTAATCAACAAACTTTCAAGTCCACTGTTTAGCTTTGCATAAACAAATGTCTTGATGTTAAGAGTCTCTCTTCCAAGATTATGTATCCATTTATCACATAACTCTCTATTTTTCTTAGGTCAGGGATAGCAACACAGCTAATTCACAGTGTGCACAGTATTTGGCCTTACAAGAATTTTTATTACAGTTCACTTTCACCTTTAAAATCCCAAAAATTGTTAGCTGTCAGTACATGAACTGTACAGTTTCCAGGAGGTCACTGCAGGAGATAGAAGCCTCCGTGGTGTAGTGGTTACGCTACTCGCCTTGTAAACCAGGCCAGGGATCGCAGGATCGATCCCGGGCTTCTCCAGACTTTCGGATGAGTCTTTAAACCGAGGTCCCGTCTCCGTTTGACCTTAGCTGTTGGTGGGACATAAAACTCAAAACACTCACTCACTGCAGGAGATATAATCTGTAAAAATGTTTGGCACCCTATAAACAACTTTGATGAGCCATTACAGTTTATTAGAGAAACAGTTTAGGAGAAGAATACGATTTTATCATTCCTCAATGGTGTTATTGTAAAATGGATCCGAGAAAAAACAAGAAAAATGCCTAATGGCATTATGGACGGGTTTTTGTGGAGGCGGGAGGGGGAGGGGGGGTTTGATTTGTTTATGTGTTTTACGAAGAAAAAAAAATAAAGTTTTTTTCTATTTTTAGCTATAGTTTTAGCTCTAGTGGCCACTGATTTTAGAAATTTTGAAAAAGGGGGGTCACCTAATGAACATTTCTGTAAAATAATTTTGAAATCGGGCCATTATCCCAGGAGGAGATGTCGTTTAAAGAAATTGTTGACGGACGACGGACATCAACTCACCTTGAGCACTTCGTGCTCAGGTGAGCTAAAAAAAGAACGAAGAAAAAAGAAAATTCCATGCCTGTGCATGCATGTATGTATTATTACTAGCAACCATCAGGGGAGGAAGATAATAATTGTTCATATGTGTTTATGGAGAAGAAAAGAAAAATAAAGAAAAAAAAGAATGAAAAAAGAAAGAAAAAAAAAAGAACAAAAAAAAAAAAAAAAATGTCTCCACCGGGGTTTGAACTCACGCCCCTCAGATTCATAGTCAACAATAGGATTCGTAGTCCAGCACTCTATCCACTACACTGGCATTTGAAAAAAGGTTAACCAAAAGCTAAACCTGAAAAACACAAGTTTGAAAAAAGACAATTTCCGCCAAAATTTTAGTCTTTTGCGCCATTTATGGATAATACATGAAAGGGGTACCTCCACTTATGCATCAGTCCTGATATTAAAACAATATGCTACAGAATAGATGAAAAATATCACTTTGAAAAAAAGGTTAACCAAAAGGTAAACCTGGGACGACGCCCACCCGCCCGCCCGCCCGCAGGACGCCCGCCCGCCCGGACATCGCTATTTCAAAGGACGGATTTTTTTTTAAAAAACCCGTCCAAAAAGGTGGTCATGCACTTCAAAACCGGGAATTTCAGAGTTAAACGAAACAGTTTAAATCATAGTCTGACCACCCCTGGCCATCGGGGCTTGAAGAAATAGATTGGGCATGATGCTTCCATGCAGAACTGAAACTGACCACAGATGAGTACTGGTAAACCGCTTAGAAGGATTAAGCCTGCCTTGGCAATGCGGTGTGAGTAAGATCGCCCATTGCATATAAGCCTTTTGATTTCATTGGGCAGCAGGGCTTGAGATGTCATTTCATAGGCAAAGCGGTGGGAGTCAGATCGCCCATTGCATAAATAAGCCTTTTGATTTCATTGGGCAGCAGGGCTTGAGATGTCATCTCATCTCAATGTCAGGTAAAAGTCCCACAAAATTGGAAATAACTTCTCTAAAATGACCTAAATAGTGTTGACAGGGACGTTAAACCTCAGTTCAAATGAATAAAATCACAGTCCAAGACTATTTCTTTGACAAACATGTACAATCAGAAACTATCGACCAGTACTCTCTGTGTTTTGATTATCAAACTTTATGTGTGAAAAAATTCTTTCCTGGGTCTACACTGTTTCCCAAACCCAAACACATGATTCCAGTCTAGATTTTACCATTACTCTTACATACATGTGCGCAAACCTCCTAGTCCTCAGAGTTGAACAAATATTACAGGATTATAGCTGGGTCGATTGTCAATCGACCCAAATTACTTAAGCAAAAAGCTCTTCAGTGCTCAAGTCCATATGACCATCACCGACCCGTCGGAATTACTTCTTTTATAGAATATAGCGGCAGTGAGGTCAGAGCGTTGCGTAAGAGGGTTATCTGGGCTTGGCAAACAGTGTAGGCCCAGTACTTTGATTATTGAACTTTACGTGTGGAAAAACTCTGTCCTGTGTCTAAAGTTTCCCAAACCCAAAACATGATTCCAGTCCAAATTTTATAGATATAACTCTTACATACATGTACGCAAGCCTCTGACCTCAGAGTTTCAATGAGTGAGTGTTTAAGTTTTACGTCTCACTAACAGCTAAGGTCATATGGAGGTGGGACCTCGGTTTAAAGACTCATCAGAAAGTCTGGAGAAGCCGGGGATCAATCCTGCGACCCATGGTTTATAATGTGAGTAGCGTAACCACTGCACCACAACGGCTTCTGGTCTGACCTCAGAGTTGAACAAATAACATGGCTATAGCCAGCTCGATTGTCAATCGACCCAAATTACTAAACAGAAAGCTCTTCAGTGCTCAATTCCATGTGACCATCAACGACCCGTCGGAATTACTTTTTTAAAGAAAATAGCTTCAGTGAGGTCAGCGTGTTGCGTTAGAGGGTTATCTTGGTTTGGCAAACAGTGTTGACCAAGACCGAGGCCACAGAATGTGGCGTCTGATCAAGATCTTCACCATTTGCTTTAAACCCAGAATTCCAGGGTTAAATGAAAGAGTTTAAATCACAGTCCAGGTCTATTTCTTTGACATACACTCGGAGACAATCCACTTGGGTCCCAGATGCAATTACTATATTCCAAGATTTGGCGAACAAGGCCCGTATATGCTTTGTTTGTTTGATTTCATGAAAACACACCTATATTATTTTGACCCCCTTGAACCCCACTTTTATATATAGTAAAACTGGGGTTTGCAGGGGTAAACCTTATTTTTCTTATTTCTGCTCTAAAATATAGATTGTGGGTACTCGTTAGAACCGCCCCCTCGAGGTGGTTCTAATGAGTACCCACAATCTATATTTTGAGCAGAAATAAGAAAAATATTACAATATTGAATATTGCATCCTAAAATTTACATTTTTTCGGCGATAAAGATTGCAATGTATTTGTATAGGCTTGTTTTCGTAATGTGAGGTTTAATGTCCCCGTCAACACTGTAAGGGTCATTTTGGAGATGTTGCTTCCAAATTAATTTTTGGGACTTTTACCCGACATTGGGATGAAATGACATCTCAAGCCCTGTTGCCCAATGAAACCAAAAGGGTTTATAAGTGTTGTGTCGTGAGCTATCCAGAAACGCCGACCGGAAGGTGATGGTTTTTACCCACTTGGATATTACACAGAGCCCGGGAAGCGAGAAAAGCATGCAGAAGAGACCACACTCCTCAGTCTAGCTGAGCCACTCAAACCAACAAGACCAGAGCCTCTGCCAGGGAGATTATCGGCCATTTACCCAGGTAAGACTTCTTCTTGTCCTGTCCCCAGTCCTGGTCCCACATACGGGTTATTAAAAATACATTATTTGGCGACGAGCGATAAAACGGAAGGGGGAATTCTCCGGTCATTTCGTTAGAGGTGTATTACTACTTCACGAGTTATCCTCGGATTCGTGAGGGACGGTGAACATGATACGCGGTCCACTTCGTTATTTTTTTTAACGTTGGGGATTGTGAAGGGTTCAGATTTACTTCACGTTTTCGGACGTGAGGGACGGTGAACATGATACGCGGTTCCTTTTGTTTACAGAGGGAACTGTGAAGGGTTCAACTCTTGATAGCCTGACAGGTTGAAATTGTAGGCAGGTGAAGTTCTGAGGCATTTAGCTTCTTGGTTTGGCCTGTTTATTTTTTCAGCAACGTGGAGCCAGTCAGTTTTGGGGACAACCGGTGAGTTTGGCATTTAGCTGAATGAACCAATTCTTAAGGCAGTCTTAAATTAATTTAAGTTTAGCTAATTGGATTGATTTTTGTTTGTCTTCTGCCAGTTTTTTCTTGGGGGTAATTTTTAGTTTGGAAAAATTCTAAATTGTCCCTTGCCAGTTGGGGTTTAGTTTTGCCTGGTTGGGTGGCTGATTTTCTCCGTGGAATGGCAGAGGAATACCTGGTTGTCAAGAAAGAAAAGGTAATCTCTGTGTTTTCTAAACCAAGATTTACATGTACTTTTCTTCGATTGTTCGCTGTATTTTATACGCGACCATTATTATAAAAGAAATCCCTAACCTGTATCATTGTGGTATTAATTCAAGAAACCTACGTAAAATCTTTGGCGTATTCTATACACAAAGTACTTTCTTGAATAAAATTGGTGACAAATAGCTGTCTGCATTTTTGAAGGGGTTGGTTGGTTGCAGACGAGAAAGGGTTATTTTGTTGAGTTTTCTAAACCGAAAATAGTCCTTTTTCTTCAAATTTGTTGTATTGAAAAGTATTGGCAAACAGCCATATATTGAAAAAGCTTAGTTCTTACATTTTAGGAGTATTCTATACCCAAAATAGTTAAAAAGAACTGCTTATTACTTAAAAGAAGCCAGCCATCCATTAAAAAGCGTTGTTCTAATGTTTTAGAAGTACGGTGCGGTCCGGTAACATTGTGCATATAAAGTTTATATAGCTATGTGTGACTGCTCAAGCCACCACTCAATTTTCAGTCAACAACATTGCAGCATTTCCCTATCGACCAGCTGCAATGAAAATTGGCCTCTGAAGTTATTAATATACAGGACAAAGAATACTATGAAAAGGGATGCCCCCTTGAAATTGAACTACCAATTTTGTCGCCTAACATTGCGCACAATATGTTTGTTGAACAGTTTGAACATGAGGGTTGACTCATAAGTTGTTGATTCGTTCTTCTGCAATGTTGTCAGAAGCAGTAAATTTAGAATCAAGGGAATAGCGACTTTGGCTAGTTTTAAACTCAGTCTTGACTTTTAAGAGTTCGTATTTTGAGAAAAATTGGGGGGTTCCGCGAGGCTATTTCATCTGCACGTGCAGGACATCTTTTTCGGGTTAAAGTTAAACTTAATGCCGATGCACTGAATATAGTGGAATTGATAATTAGGGATACAGTTTGTGAAAATGCGAATGCAGGGTGCGCAAAATAAACGGCCATGCAAAGTTACCGGACTCGACTAATATATTAGTAAATAACTGCTTATAAATCACTTAAAAGACAGACTTTTCTAGGGTTTTCGCAGTATTCTATACGCGAAAATTATTGAAAAGTGTTCTGCCTGTCGAAAAGCCAGAAAAAAAAAAGGATAGATATATTGGGAAAGAATCTCTGGAGTATTCTATACACAGGGGTTATTCTTGAAATATTTATATTACACTTTACAGAAGTTTGTATTTGTCACTCCTTGCACAAATAAGATAGCAAATGTTGAGGCAAAGATTATTGACCAGACAGATGGCTTGATGGAGCATTAGTCGTCTTCTAGATACACAGGCGCCGGACGACACCATCAGTCAAAGGATGAAGAAATGCTTTCACGTGAACAGAATTGATAGAAGAATGTAGTGGGCATGGCGTTGATTTCTAATCCCCATGACCAAGAACAGTAGTAGAGCAGTCATGCAGTTGATTTCTAATCCTCATGGCTAGGAAGAGTAGAGCATATTGGGTTGATTTCTAATCCCCATTGCCAAGAACAGTAGAGCAGTCATGGAGTTGATTTCTAATCCTCATGGCTAGGAAGGAACAGAAGAGGACATGCATTGGATCTCAGAAAGAGTTTAAAAATGAACAGAAAGAAGTGACTGATCAGCCAGATGGTTCACCGGAGTGCTTGGAGTCTTTTAGACACATGCGCTTTGGTCGACATCATCATACAAGAATGAAAAAAAAAGTTTCATGTGAAAAAATAGTCTTTGGTCTCTCCGAAAGCAGATATGAAAATGAACTTGATAAGAAAAAAGATAGGCCTCATGCCAGTGAATATGATTCCTACAGCCGTAAAAGACATTCATGGTCAAGATCACATGGTAGGAAGTGCGAAGAGTCCAGCAGTTTATGGTCATCGTCAAGAAGGCCAACCAGACCAAGGTTGAACTCCAGGGGTTAAAGGTCAAAACTACCCACAGGACGGCATATTAAGCCAAGATTGGAGACACCTTCTAGAAGGCATAGAAGGTCCAGCTCACCTTCAGGAAGACAGAAATTGTCAAGGTCACCTAGGAGGGAAGGTCAAGCTCACCTTCAGGAGGACAGGAATTGTCAAGGGCACCTAGGAGGCATGGAAGGTTAAGCTCTCCTTCAAGCAGACAGGAATTGTCAAGGTCACCTTCTAGAGGGCAAGAAAGGTCAAGAACGCCTTCAAGAAGGCATGTTGAGGAAATCACCTTCAAGGTCATGATGTCAAGGTCACCTTCAGGAGGGTAAGGAAGGTCAGTCACCTTCAAGAGGACGTGAAGCTTCAAGGTCCCCTTCAAGAAGGCATGGAATGTCAAGGACATCTAGAAGGCATAACATGTCAAGGACACATAGAAGGCATGACAGGTTGACTCTTCAAGAAGGCATGGCAGGCCAAGGTCACCATCAAGAAAGTATGACAGGTCAAGGTCACCAAGAAAGCATGAGTAGCCAAGGTCATGCTCCAGATATGCAAGGTCAGGGTCGCATACAAGATCATACGCTCGACACCGGATGTCAAGGTCACTAAGGACATATTCAAGATCGAGCGTGTCAAGACACTAATGATAGTACTTGTACATCTAGGTCAAGGTCACCATGGCATACCGCTACTGATATAAGAAACAGCAAGTGATGATAACATATCACATCCTGAGGAGTCTTCTAGACACTCAAGGAGAGAGAGGCATGGTGATCCGAAACAGCTTCCAAAGAAATTGGATTTGATGAAACTGTGTGCTGGATGTTTTTCTGACAGACACAAGTTTGAAAGCTGCTGGTCAGCAATAAAATGATTTGACAGAGAATGTTATAATTACCTTAATTGGTCTTTAGAGGGCAAAGCTTTGGATTTCTTCGCAATCACTGTGCACACGACTGGGAAGAGATTTGAGGATAGATTGGAAACAGCAAGAATGAAAGTCCAGCAATCATTTCAAGACAGGAAAGATCTTTGGAAGACAAGCTGACCAAGTTCTGACCCTTGCCACTGCCACATTTAGAGACCTGCCTGAAAAGCATCGGATTTGGGAAGCTATTTCAAAATACTGCTAGGGATATGCTGATAGACAGCCAAGCATGTTTCAGTATGAAAGCTGTTCTTAATAGAGTACAACACCAGTGCAAATCCCAAGCTGTGGAAGGAAAGAGACATTCCAATGGGGAGAGAAAAGATGTTTTCTGTTAACAGTCAGCTCACTAACAGAATCCCGGGTACAATGACTGACTGCTAATGGAATTGATGGACAAGAATCGGAATGACAAGAAGAATGAAACATCAAATGGAATGATCCACATTGATATTTTCAGATCATTGGTGGAAGAACCAGTTGTCTAATGACTTCTACACTAAATTTTGAAACGGCGTGATGAAAACAGTTTCTTAAGTAGGCTTCTAGTCACTAAGAAAAGCTTCCACTTAAGTGCAAGGCAAGAAAATAGCAAGTAATTTGACAAATGCAAACTATGACGGGCAAAACTAGTCAGAATAATGATGGCAAATAAGGCTTTTAAAACAACAAAGAATATTTGTCCAAACCTAATGATACAGGTCCCTTTATTTTGATATGTGAATGCTTCCAAACGTTGCAAGTTTAAAATGGAGTAGAAAAAGTATAGGCTTTTAAATAGCAGTTTCTTTTTGCCTCCATTTTGAAGAAAGATGCAATTGAACGAATTGAAGACTTTAGCTGGAGTTGAAAGAGTATAGGCTTGTAAATAGCAGTTTCTCTTTGCCTCCATAAGAAAGACGCGCTTGAATGATAGATTTTAGCTGGAGTTGAAAGAGTATAGGCTTATAAATAGCAGTTTCTCTTTGCCTCCGTTAAAAACACATTTGAATGAACAGGAATGAGATTTTAGCAGAGTTCTCCCTAGGGTTTTGAAAATTGGAGTAAAAATGCAGTCCTCCAGAAAAAGTTGGAGTTTAACCATACTTTTAAAAAAGTTGGGAGTCAGAAATGAAAAAGTTGGAGTAAATTACTCCTAATTTGGAATTAACTAGAACTCTGTAAATTAGCCACAGTATTGTTTACCAGTTATCTTGGGTACTATCTTCTAGGCAAGATTTTGAAAAGGCTCATTCAAGTTTAACATGGTTTTTATTGTACAGGGAGCCTCAAGGGTCAGCTAGCTTAATGGGTTGAGGGATTATCCCAATAAAGCTTAATATTAAAATACAGACAGTTAAGGAATTCAGATCCTCTGATGCCATGTGCAGCATACCGCACATGAGTACTAGTAATCTACTTAGGGGGTCCGGGCCTGCCCGGACGGGGTAGTGCAAGTCTGACTGTCCATGCATATAGGCTATGCTGGTTTCCTTGGGCGGCAGGAATGGAGATGTCATTTCATCTCTGGTAAGGATCGCGCAGGGTTAGGGGCGGCGTCTCCGGGGTGGCCTAGGCGGTGTTGATTGGGACATTGGGTCTCGGGGGTCAGGTAAACAGAAAATGTATCTATCTGACACACAAGCTGTAGTTTTGCCCTGCGATGGTTGTCATTACTGCACCAGGCCAGATGTTTAATGGGTCAGGTTCACGGAAAATGTGGGTGGCTCCATTCGGGTACAATTAGCTGGGCAGGGAGGAAAAATAATGGGATATGCCATAAGGAGACAACCACAGAGATGAAAGACAAATTGTTACTAGAAGATGCACACGGATAAAGAATTACCCGGTAACCATTAGGTTTACTGATTACTTAAGTTCACTGGTTAACAAACTGTGCTGATGTTTTGGAAGTATCCACTAAGAATGAAGGAAAGATTGATTTTCTAGATCGCACAAATCCAGAAATGTGTCTTCTAGACGGCAGTCTATCCGCGGATTTCTATAATAGTCCACTAAATGACATTGAGCTTCTAGTTCTGTCACGATTTCTGGACTTCTAGTTCGAAATCTGTTGGACTTAACGAGATGGCCAGACAGCAAATTGAGTGTGTCTTCTTTGTCCGCTCAAGCTGTCAAATAACAAGCTAGACTCAACACAGCAGCTTGCAAGTGAGGCTTTTTCGTCTCCTTCAAGCCAGACAATAGACTGAGACTTTTAGTCTCGTCCAAGCCCGAAGTGTCAGTGGGACATCAGTCTCACTTGAGAAACGGTGGGACATCAGTCCCACTCAAGGATGAACCTGGCAGCTGGTGACAAGGCCTTCAAGATAAAGTGGGGAGGAGTGTTGTGTCGTGAGCTATCCAGAAACGCCGACCGGAAGGTGATGGTTTTTACCCACTTGGATATTACACAGAGCCCGGGAAGCGAGAAAAGCATGCAGAAGAGACCACACTCCTCAGTCTAGCTGAGCCACTCAAACCAACAAGACCAGAGCCTCTGCCAGGGAGATTATCGGCCATTTACCCAGGTAAGACTTCTTCTTGTCCTGTCCCCAGTCCTGGTCCCACATACGGGTTATTAAAAATACATTATAAGCATGGACGTCTAGTCGCACCGCTTTGGCTTGGCAGGCTAAGATCCTCTAAGCAGATTACCAGTACTCATGTGCAGGTCGGTTTCAGCTCTGCATGGAACCATCATGCAACCATATCTATTTCTTCAAGCCCCGATGGGCGGGGGCCGTCCCCTATATGCTCTTTCACATCCTTAGGACACTGATGAAGATTTCGCCTCAGGAAACCAAGTGTTCTATTCGCCTTTGTACACTTGTAGCTATCCTTACGTGCGCACAACGGAGACTGATCAGACTGCGCCGGCTGATCTGAGTTTTTACTGGGCGCACATGTATTATTGTAGATCACAGGTGCCTGGTTGCTTAGTTCTGTTCTTTTCTTATTTTTCCCCACCCCCACAGTTATCATACATTTGCCCAATCAAATCACTTTTTTCGTTGGCTTTCAACAGTTTGACAACCATAACTTCCGCATCTCATGATGAACAAACATAAATATAGTTGACTGACTCATACGAGAACTCACAAAGTTCAGTTTCAATAAACAGAATCACCCTTCCAAAGTAATGTAATGAATATATTACTTTGGAAGGGTGATTCTATTTATTGAAACTGAACTTTGTGAGTTCTCGGATGAGTCAGTCAACTATATTTATGTTTCTTCATCATGAGATGCGGAAGTTATGGTTGTCAAACTGTTGAAAGTCAACGAAAAAAGTGATTTGATTGGGCAAATGTATGATAACTGTGGGGGTGGGGAAAAATAAGAAAAGAACAGAACTAAGCAACCAGGCACCTGTGTTGTAGATATGTAATAACAAGAAACTCACCTGCAAGGACATGGTTGTGCATTATTTTAGACTGCCTCGTAACCATTGTATATGATGTTGGCGTCTACATGTTACATTCTGAGTTTGTTCTAATCGCATGTTTTACATGTGCAATAAACACCAAACAGCAATTGATGCAATATTGTGTAGACTTAGTAGCCAACCTTTGAAGTTACGCGGCATTGAATAGACAAGGTCATACACAACACGGGAGCGTCCATTTTATCAGGGCATGGAGCAGGAAGAAAATAAAAAAAATCCGTTTTATCTTTTTTATTTATTTTTTTTCGATTTATTTTTTCCCTCTCTGGAATATTATACAGAATAAGAAATGGTTTGATATTTTCCTAATTAGATACACCAAGAGATAGACAAACAGAAAAAACTCAAAGCAACCGTCTCTCCCCTTTAAACATAATGAAAGCATCCAGTGTCTCGTGATAATATTTCTGACTGGGTCAATTCGTCCGATAGGATAGATGGACTAGATACGTTCATTCAGGGGAAAAATAATAACAGCAAGAAAAAACCTTGGCGATTAATATCGATGATGTCTTGGCCCAACCATGGACTATGAACACAGTCGCCAACCCTGGAACCATTATTCTTGGGGACATTTTTGGTGAGTTCCCGATTCTGTGACTTTTACGTCAACTCCACAGAGACTTGTAGCATTGGCCGTAGCATTTTTTTTTAAGAATTTGTATATTGTCTAGGTATTCAGACTCGTCTAGTCCGCCCCCGCCCATAGGGGCTTGAAGAAATATATGGGCTGCATGATGCTTCCACACAGAGGTGACTCCGGCCCGCTCACGTAAACCGCTTAGAGGATCTAAGCCTGTCCTGGAACTGCGGTGTGAGGCGGACCGTCCATGCTAATAAACCTAATTGGTTTCTTTAGGCGACAGGGCTTGAGATGTCATTTCATCTCAATGTTGGGTAAAAGTCCCACAAAATTGGTAGCAACATCTCCAAAATGACCTTTACAGTGTTGACGGGGACATTAAACCTCGAAACAAAAAACAGACTCGTCTAGCTAGCTATAAGGTCATTTTGGGGCCCATTTTTGAGACGTTTGTCGTTTATTGGTTTTGTCACTCACTTTGTAACCCAAGGGTCGCTCTGGGCACTTGATTGGGTTTTTCTTTACAGATTTTTCTCCTGCAATTAGACTGAGTATCTGTTCGGATTAAATATTCCTACCAACTACAGGATTACTGTGAAACATTGTTTTTTGAAGCTTAACGTCCCCTTCAACATTTAATTTAGGTCATTGTGGAGATGTTGCTTCCAATTTTGTGGGACTTTAACCAACATTGAGATTAAAATTACATCTCAAGCCCTGCCGCCCAGTCATCACGAAAACACATCTATATTATTATTCTGACCCCCTTGAACCCCACTTTTATATAGTAATTTGATTGATTGATTTGAGGTTTAACGTCCCTGTCAACACTGTAAAGGTCATTTTGGAGACATTGCTTCCAATTTTGTGGTACTTTTACCCGACATTGAGATTAAATGACATCTCAAGCCCTGTCGCCCAATGAAACCTAAAGGGTTTATTAGCATGGACGGTTTGCCTCGCACTGCGGTTCCTGGACTGGCTTAGACCCACTAAGCGGTTTACCAGTACTAGTGTGCGGACCGGATTCACCTCTGTGTGGAAACATCATGCAACCCATATATTTCTTCAAGCCCCTATGGGCGGGGAGGATTTTATATAGTAAAACTGGGGTTTACAGGGGTAATCTTTATTTTTTTATTTCTGCTCGAAAATACATATTGTGGGTACTTGTAAGATTTTTTTTTGGTTTCGGTTTTACGGCCCTTTCAAGATTATTTCACTCATAACAAGCCGATCATTATCAGAGGCGGAGAAAAACCACATGACCTTCCGTTGCAGAACTTGGCATCTCACAAGTGGCTCGAGCGAGGCTTGAACCTACGGCGGTGAGAGACCTAATGACTAAGAGTCAGCGCTCTTATCCACTAGGTCACGGAGGCCCGTTGGGTAGCCTAGACTCATGGGTTTTGACGCACTTAATCAATAGTTGATGTGTCATAAATTTAACTTGCAACGCCCAGTACATTGGTTTTGTGCAAGACATACATGGACTTCTAGCAAATCTTTGTATAACAGTTAAATATTTTTGCATCAACTGTCTTTGTAGAAATTATAGGTGAAAGAGGACCACCATGGTGACTGTCATTTAGGCTAACAGTCATATATGATATGACGCATCTGACAATCTGCCATTTTTCTTGCAAGATAATTATTTAATTTCAACAATAATACCAGGGCTGTGTTTAGAGATCTTTATTTGTCTGTAAAAACCAAATAAAATGACAAGAATAACTGTTGTTTGACACCTGAAAGAATTTAAATAATCTTATCATAATTTGCAAATGGTCGCCATTTATATGTCCTTGTTTCAGTGGGTAGGGAAGTTGCGGTGCTTGTTTCTCTTGCTTACATTGAGTAATATACCAAAAGTCTGCATCACTATTTTCTTTGATAGATTGTTCATTATCACTGACAAGAATTTTCTTGGAATTCTTTACACTTGACAACATACAAACACAAAGAAAATTATTTCACAAGTTTCTCTTCTTCCAGTTCCAACATATTTTTATATAAGACGTGATATTAGTTTGAAAAGTAAAAATTTGTATACACTTGCAATTTATTCAAACAAATTGCATGTGAACTGATGCACCAGATGACACTATAACAGAGAAAATATGGCTTGTTTCAGATGCACCTGTTGGTTTTTTAATTTTTATGCTTCAATTTGAGGAAAAAAAGTGCTCTATGGATTTCTCTTAAAGATTTGGGCAGTCAGGGTAAAACTGTTGTAATATTCCAGGACAATCCTCAAACTTCTCATAAATCACCTGGATGTGACACTCCAATGTTGTTCTACCAAAATTACCAGGGGGTATTGCAAATTAGCTTCTGAAAGTCCAAGAATAGGAAGAAACTTGTTGGTGCGTCGAATTAGATGTGCGTCAAAATACATTACAGGACGATACTTGTTAGAAGCACCTCGATTAGGCAGTTCTCAAGTCTATCTATCTATCTATCTATCTTCTGATACTGCGTCGGTCACATTTGACCATTACCGCAGGTGTATATTACATACACTCCAGTTTTGCAGGATGAAAGCCTACACAGTAATCATGTAATTACGGTAGGGATCTTTAACCTGCACAGGGGATGGTTCTCCCTGCACAGGGGGCCTCCAGTTAACGTCCCGATCCGAAGGACGGTGCACTTAATGACATTCATCCCTGCAAATGATGCCAATGGAGCGTGTTCGGACACCGAAATTTTATCGCCGCTGCCGGGGATCGAACCCGGGACCTCTAGCATCAGAGGCAAGTGCACTAACCACTGAGCTATCACGCTTCACTAGTCAAGTGTACCCACAATCTATATTTTGAGCAGAAATAAGAAAAATATCACAATTGTTCATCTTATCTGGGTTTGAACAGCACTGACAGAACTAGAAATGTGTCAATACGACACAGATGCCCCCGTCTAGGGGCTCACCTCACCCCAAAAAAGTCATGTAACAACAGTTGTCATCAGACAGCATATCTCGCCTGGAATAGTGTCTTTGAGGTTATTGGCATACGGTAGGTGTTAGTGTGGTAGTGGGGCGTATTGCTGATTAAACTTTATAAAAATAACTATGATCATTCCAAATATGGACCTGCACCCGCCCATCGGGGCTTGGAGAAATAAATTGGGCTGCATGGTGCTTCCACGCAGAGCTGAAACTGACCACACATGAGTACTGGTAAACCGCTTCGAAGGACTAAGCCTGCCAAGGTAAAGTGGAATGAGTCAGACTGTCCAATGCATATAAGCCTTGGTTTGATTGGGCGGCAGGGCTTGAGATGTCATTTCATTTCAATGTCAGGTAAAAGTCCCACAAAATTGGAAGCAACGTCTCCAAAATGACCTAAATAAGTGTTGACATGGATGTTAAACCTCAATTCAAACAAACACATTCCAAATATGGACCCAATCCATCAAATGGTTTGGAAAATATGAGTGCTTAAGAACTAGAGAAAGAGTCACGCATACCCCTGGTCAGCACCACCCTTTGATATAATTTTCAAGCTTTATGTAATTATATATATAATTATTTATGAATGAAGAAGTCAAGAAGCTATAAGAATCTACAAATGTGCTTGCAAAAGCTAAACCAAACATAAAATTTCTAAATGGACCAATGGAGTGAGGGCATCAAAGTTACTGAAGGGTGGGGGCATCCATGTTACTGAAGCAGCAGGGTGGGGTATACATCAATGAAATCTTTGGACTGGTATGCAACATCGATGCAAGTATCAATTGAATTTTTAGAGTTTAGAAAATACAGGCATCTACATGTATAAACTTTGTCATAAAACTTTAACCAAATGTAAATTTCTATGTCTGTGACCTTGAGGTCACGGTCACTGTGGGTGGGAGAAGGGACATACATCACAAAATCTTTGGACTGGTATGCAACATTGATGCAAGTATCAACTGAGTTTGTCTTAGAGTTTAGAACATACACGCATCTAAAAACTTTGTCTTTAAACTTTAACCTAATGTAAAATTTCTGAGTCTGTGACCTTGACCTCAAGGTGGGGGTGGGACATGCATCAATGAAATTTTGAGACCAGTATGTAACTTCAATGTAAGTATCAACTATATCTATCAAAGGGTTCAGAAGATAAAATCTCTTAGAAACTTTGACGCAAAGCTTTAACCAAGCCCCCCCCCCCCCCCCCATCGGGGTCTGGAGAAATAGATTGCTTCATGGTGCTTCCGCGCAGAACTGAAACCGAACAAAAATGAATTCTAGTAAACAGCTTAGGTCTAAGTCTGCCCAGGAAAAGTGATGCAAGTCGGACGGCTCCTTAAACCCTAATGGTTTTTATGGGTGGTAGGGCTTGAGATGTCATTTCATCTCTGAATGTCGGGTAAAAGTCCCACAAAATTGGAAGCAATGTCTCCAAAATTACCTTAATAGTGTTGATGGGGATGTAAAACCGCAACTCAAACAAAACAAAAACTTTAACCAAAATGTTACCGGACGGACAGACAGAATGACACATGGATGGATGGACAGACAAATGGTTGAATGACAGGCTAAAACTATATACCCCCATAGCATACTTCATATGCCAGGGGTATAATTAGTCTAGCTTCTAAGACATCCCAGAATATAATGTCAGTGTAGGTAGAATCAATGCTTTGTTATGACTGACAAGTATGACCAGAATTATGTCCCCCAACAAATAGACTTCATGGCCTAGTGGGTAAAAGCACCAACTGTTAATCATTAGGAGGTTCTGCAAGGGACGGTCATGTGGTTTTTATCTGGGAACTCTGGTTTTTGTCCACCTCTGATTAACAACCAGCTCAAAATAAGTGAAAATCTTATTTTAAAGTCTCCCAAACATACCACCATACCCCGGAGCACCCATGTCGACACTGTATCTGAAATATTTGCTATTTTATGAAGTGGCGGGGATGGGGCATGGACCCAATGAAGCCATGGTTGGTATCACTGAATGTGCCATATCAAAAGGAACAAGAATATATATGGATTAAGGGTGGGGATCTGTACGATTCTTGAGGTACGAGGCCTTTTCGGCATCAGAGGGGTTGGGGAATGGCCCCGCTGGACACCAGAAAAGCTCTAGATTGTGTTGTCTCTGAATGTGTCTTATCATAAGGACCAAGAAAATATATGGTTTAAGGGTGGGGGATTTGAACAGTTTTTGAGATATGAGGCCCTTTTGTGAAATGGAGGGGAGAGGACCCCACAAGTTGGTGTGATTTAATATGTCTAATTTAAGGAATAAGAATGCATATATATGATTATGGGTCTGGGATCTGAATGGCTTCTATGATATATGGCATTTTATGAATTGGAGGGGCCGGGCATGCCCCCAGCACATTGCTGCAGCACAAAGAGACCCTCAGGTTGGTGTGACTGAATGATTCTTACCATAAGGAATAAGAAAATATATGGTTTAGGGGCAGGGATCTCAATGGTTTCTGAAATATATGGCTTTTTATGAAGTGGAGGGGTGAGCCGGCGGACCCGGAACACCCCCTGTGCCCACATGTTGGTATCACTGAATGCGTCTTATCATAAGGAAAAAAATTAATGTGGTTTAGGGATGGGGGTAACCTGAACAGTTTCTCAGATATTTTGCTTTTTTTGAAGTGGAGGGTCGGGACATGGCACTCAGGCACACCCTGGGAGACCCCTAGGTTGGTATCACTGAATGTGTCTTATAAGGAACAAGAATATATATGGTTTAGGGGTGCGGATTTGAACGGTTTCTGAGATATTGGATTAACTAAGTGGAGGGGTTGGGGCATGGCCTCAGCACAACCAGGGGATCCCCAGGTTGGTGTCACTGAGTGTGTCTTATCACAAAGAACAAGAATATATATGGTTTGGGGGTGGGAATCTGAATGGTTTCCAAGATACATGGTCTTTTTATGTAATGGAGGGGATGGGACATGGTCTCGGCACACCCTGGGGGACCCCCAGGTTGGCATAAAAGTATATGGCTGAAAGAAATTTCCTCAAGGAACATTTCTATAAATTTTTGGCTGCGTCTCCTGACAACCGGTTGTCAGGAGCATTTTTGCTATGTAAAATGCTCCTGACAACCGGGTGACAATGTCAGGAGCATTTTTGACATCAAAAATGCTCCTGACAACCAGCAATATTTTTCCAATAAAAGTCTGCTATATTAGCATTATTTTGGTTACTTAACCCAGTATTGTAAGTTTCTTGATACATGTTTAATATTTTTTGTCTTCTTTGGTATTTTAACATAACTACTGGATTGAAAATAAAAGAGAAAAAATATGGTATTTGCAGAATTTAATGTTTCATTTATTACTGAAAATAAATACCAAATAAATATAGGGGCCATATTACTTGAGTGCTATGGAAAAAAACATGTCATAAATTCCCTTTTCGAATTATTAGAAAAATATCAGATTATCACTAAGGCTGGCACGACTAATCGGATAAATGATTATTCAATCGGTCGATTCCACAAAAATGATTATCATTACTGATTTGCTTGCAATCGATTATTTGAGTTTCAGAAGTGTAACTCCAATAGTTTAGAAGGTATGGCAAAATCATACTTTTTTATTTTGACCTTGGGGTCATGTTGAGGTCAAGGTCATCCCTAAAGTAGCCCAATTTATTCTATATTCCAAGGGCCATCCAATAAGCAAACTTTCAGAAGTGTATTATATATAACTCAAATAGTTTAGGAGATACAGTATGGCAAAATCATACTTTTTGACCTTGGGGCCATGTTGGGGTCAAGGTCATAAAAAAGTAGCACACTGCCATCTACATACCATGTACTATCCACATGCAAAGTTTCATAAGTGTAACTTAAGATATGGCAGATTCATACTTTTGGACCTTTGACCTTGGGACCATGTTGGGGTCAAGGTCACAAAAACGTAGCCCACTGCCATCTACATGTACAAACCATGTACTATCCACAAGCAAAGTTTCAAAAGTGTAACTTTAGTGGTTGCAGAGGAGATCCATTTGCAAGAAACATGACTGACGGACAGACAGACGGACTGACGCCCACTCAACTCTGGTACGAAAACAATACACCCGATTTTTCTTCGAAAAAAGCGGATATAATAACAGAGATAGTTATAGGCTGGGAATTTGAACGGTTTCAAAGATAGTAAGCCTTATTTGCATTGAAGAGGGTGGGCATATCCCTAGGTGACCCATAGTAGTTGTCACCAAATGTAAGCAACAAAATGTATGCATACATGCAGTTTAGGAGTGGGGATCTAAGCGGTTTCTGCGATATTCAACCTTATACAAACTGGAGGGAGTAGCACATGCCCTGGTTAGTGTCAAAGGATTCATCTTATCAATAGGAATAATAATATATATGGTTCAGGGGTGGAGATTAGAACAGTTTCTGAGTTATTAAGCCTTATTTAAACTGGAGGGGGTGGGACGTAGCCTCTAGGGACCCAGTCAGTGCCAGTAATTGTGGTGTCGTAAGGAGAAATAATATTTATGATATAGGCATAGGGATCTGAACATTTTCCAAATGTTTTCCAAGATATTAAGCTTTATGTGAACTGGAGGGGTGAGGCATACCCCATGGGGATTCTCTTTTAAATACAAATGGATGCATCTTATCATAAGAAACAACAATTTACATGTATATCGTTTAGCATTGAGGATCTGAACAGTTTCCAAGATATTCAGTCAACAGTGAACTGAAGTGGGTGATCGAAGCATACCCAAAGAGGATACGAGGTTGATGCCATTAAATGTGTTCCATCATAAGGAACGGCATCAATGAACATATTTGATTTAGTCCTTAAGATGCCACGAAAACATGCATCCAAAATGTCATCTGTTCATATTATTGTCTTCTGCATCTTTTTTACATACAGGCAATGTGAACTCTCAGACTGCACTACAGATCTGGGTTCACACTTTTTAAAAAAAATGACTTCTAAAGCTACCAGATGTCAAAACAGAAGACAACTGTTGTGGTTGGTATCTAAGGGTTTGGGTGGGGATCTTAACAGTTTCTGAAGTGTAAGCTCATACTCATTAGTGCAACATCTCTGAGAACATAAAAATCAAACTAGTACAAAATATTCGACGGCACATGAAAAGTAGAAGTAAAACAAAGATCAGGAATTGATACAATTAACTTACTCCACCCATAAAAGACACCAAAGGGAAAGAAATACAAACATTAAGCGACAAGACCATAATGGAAACCTAAACAAAGGAAGGCCATAAGGACAGTTACTTTCCCACAAAATGGCCATAATTGGCCATCCAAAATAAAAAGACAAAAGTGATACACACAGTAAGTAACAAACAACAACATAAATAAATCGCCACAGAAGAGCCGCCTTGGAACGGTCAGTGGAAGATTTCCACTGGGGGGCTTAAGACTGGTAAACTGCTTAGTAAGCCTGACCAGGCAAAGTGATATGAGTCTGACCGACCATGCATATAAATCCTACATTGGTTTCATTGGGTGGCTTGGCTTGAGATGTCAGTTTCACTCTGGTGGCCTTATTTGAACTCTAGATGTGGGGCATACCCCTGGGGAACCCCCAGTCAATATTACTGAAAGTGTCTTATCTAAATAATGTACATGGTTTAGGGGCAGGGATCTGAACGGTTTCTGTGATACATATGTACATGTATTAAGCTTAAGTGGATGTGGAATGGGGTGCATGTCCAAGCAAGGGGCCCCTTTGAAACCCTCTTACAAAATTGTACATCCATATTTTATCATATCCCCAAATTTCAAATTAAGTCTTCTAACAGAACTTTACTGTGGACCCCTTTTTGACAAAATTTTGGGCTAATTTTTTCCATGCCTTGGTTTCTGAGGGGGCATACCCCCCCCCCCCAACCCCACCCGTCCAACCAATCCCAAGTCCTGAGGTTGTTATCAGTGAACTTCTTTTCGAGTACCAGGGTACCAGGGTGGTCAAATATTGGACTGAGTCCATTATTCAGTATTGCAGATGATATAGTGAATCAGTCTTAAGGTCTTAAGTCATAGTCCAGAACCATTTTCTCAGTCTTCACTCAGATATAAACATTCCACCACTGGCCATGTTAGATATTTTTTCCAGACTCACTGATAGCTACACATTCTGGTAGTTTGACTAACTGTTGGTTTTAATGGTTACTGGCAAATATATGTATTTGTTCCATCCAAAACCTTGTTTGACACAAAAAGCCATTCAGAAATAATTGTCAAACAAACAAAAACCACAGTAAACTGTTGCAGACTGAAGACCATATCCTTTAGAACAGAAAGTATTTTTTCCATGTCTTAAGGTTTGAACCCGTACTCCATCAGCTAGCATCAGCCCAAGTTTGTTGTAGCATAGCAAATATAACTTAAAAATCTATTTTCAAATCATGTCAAATCAAACCTGATTATTCAGGTCTAAAGTCAGACTGACATAAGTTCAACAGAATTGCAATTACAAAAATAATAGGCCAGAATTTGATTGATTCAATTCTTGGAATTTATTTCAAAAATAAAAAAAAATCGGAATGAAAATTACATGAATTAAGTTTGTTTGAATACTAAAAAATGACAAAAAATCATTAAACATGTATCAAGAACAATGAAATACTATAAGGTAACTAAAATAATACTAATATCATAGGTTTTTATTGGAAAAATATTGCTGGTTGTCAGGAGCATTTTTGATAGCAAAAATGCTCCTGACATCCGGTTGTCAGGAGACACTTCCTAAATTTTTTTGTCAAAGGCTTGACAGTAAATGCCATTTTTCCCATGGAAACTCCAAGTTGCCACAGCAACCAAACTAATGAGCCCATTTTCATAAAAAAAAAACAACACAAACTTTCGATCCCCAGCCCAAGGATGCTACAGATTAAGTTTGGGCTGAATCGGCCCAGTGGCTTCAGAGGAGTTGTCATTTAAAAGTGTTGACGTCAGACCATGACAGACAACTGCCTATCCCATAAGCTTCGGCTCTGGTGAGCTAAAAAAATAACAGGGGGAGAAGGATATGTTGTTTTAGGTGCAGATCCTGTTTGCATCAGCGACAGCGGCTCGACATATCCTGATTTAGGCACTATATCTCCTGAACCTATGGATGGATTGTGGATTTGTGACCAATCTTACATGGTTCACTAGGAGTGGGAAATCAGTCATGTTTTGGTTTCAAAAGGCACAGGCCCCTAAAAACTGTCAACTTTGGACAAAAAATGGCTTGTCTGCACCCTATCTCATGAACAAATCAATGGATTTTGGTCCAACTTTTCAATATACCAGCAACAAAAAATTTAATTAGACTTTGGTGACCTTGTCCTTATTTTTAAGGTCATAGGCTCCAGAAAACTTGATTTTCAGCCAAAAATTGGTTTTCTGCGCCCAATTGATGACTTTTAATCAAACTTTATACATTTCTAGTTCTATAATTGGATCCAGATATATGGTGACGATAAGAATATGAAAATGTACTTAGTATTGAAGAAATATTATTGCTGGCTGTCATCAGACTTTTAGGTCTGGTGACAGCCGGCTGTCACTAGACCCAAAAGTCTGGTGCCAGCTGGCTGTCAGCAGACCTCGCCATATTGAAATCGGTGAAGAAATGTACCGGTAAGCGCTGGAGCGATGACAATGTTTTTCTAAAAATAGCCACAGTGACCTTGACCTTTAGTCCACGAAAAGTCTGACTCTTGATTTGACCTGCTCAGCCAGGTCATTGATGTATGCAAGAAAGAGAACTGGTCCAAAAACTGAGCCATGTTGTTGTTTCGTAAAGCTCCACCGCTGACTTTTCGGGGGGCACAGGTTGTTGACCATATCATGGTAGAACTTGAAGCTCTCAGATAAAATTATTAGTCTATTAGTATTATTTGTGCTGGTGCTATTTGTAAAAAAGTGCTATTGCTTATTTACATGTACACAATCCTTTCATCTCTAAACCAATTACATGGGACGCCTGAGGACACTGAGATACTAGCTGAACTTTCCCAGTTTATTACGACTACTTTTTTCGATTGTCCAAAAGTCGTTAATCCATTTTAGAGTGTCTCCTATAACGCCATATTGGTGCAATTTCAGAATTAGTTTTTTTTATGTCCCCGGTAGCGATAGCGGGGACATATTGTTTTTGCCCTGTCTGTTTGTGGGTTTGTTGGTTTGTACGTGGACAACTTTAACGTTGGCCATAACTTTTGAACCGTTGGAGATAGAGCTTTCATATTTGGCCTGAAGGTTCCTTGTGACAAGACCTTCACATTCATGCAAAAAAATTTGACCTGTGACCTTGACCTTGACCTTTGACCTACTTAAAAGAAAAAAATAACATTGGTCATAACTTTTGAACCACTTGAGATACAGCCTTTATATTTAGCATGTATGTTCCTTGTGACAAAAGCTTTTCATTCATGCAAAAAAATTTGACCTGTGACCTTGACCTTGACCTTTGACCTACTTAAAATAAAAAAATAACATTTTGGTCATAACTTTTGATCGGTTTGAAATAGAGCTTTCATATTTTTGCATGTTGGTTCCTTGTGACAAGACCTTCACATTCATGCAAAAAAAATTTGACCTGTGACCTTGACCTTGACCTTTGACCTACTTAAAAGAAAAAAATAACATTGGTCATAACTTTTGAACCACTTGAGATACAGCTTTCATATTTAGCATGTATGTTCCTTGTGACAAAAGCTTTACACTCATGCAAAAAAATTTGACCTGTGACCTTGACCTTGACCTTTGACATACTTAAAATGAAAAAATAACATTTTGGTCAAAACTTTTGAACGGTTTGAGATAGAGCCTTCATATTTTGCATGTAGGTTCCTTGTGACAAGAGCTTTACATTCACACAAAAAATTTTGACCTGTGACTGACCTTGACCTTTGACCTACATAAAAGAAAAAGTTAACATTGGTCATAACTTTTGAACCGTTTGAGATACAGCCTTCATATTTAGCATGTATGTTCCTTGTGACAAAAGCTTTGCATTCATGCAAAGAATTTTGACCTGTGACCTTGACCTTTGACCTACTTAAAATAAAAAATACCATTTTTGTCATAACTTTTGAACAGTTTGAGATAGAGCCTTCATATTTTGCATGTAGGTTCCTTGTGACAAGAGCTTTACATTCACACAAACAATTTTGACCTGTGACCTTGACCTTTGACCTACATAAAGAAAAAGTTAACATTGTTCATAACTTTTGAACCGTTTGAGATACAGCCTTCATATTTAGCATGTAGGTTCCTTGTGACAGACTCTTTACAGTCATGCAAAAATTTTGACCTGTGACCTTGACCTACTTAAAAAATAAACATTTTTTATCATAACTTTCGAACCGTTTGGGATAGAGCTTTCATATTTGGCATGTAGGTTCCCTGTGATTAGAGCTTTTCATTCATGCAAAATGTTTGGACCATGACCTTGACCTTTGACCTGCTTAAAAGAAAAAATAAAATTGTTCATAACTTTTGAACCGTTTAAGATAGAGCGTTAATATTTGGCATGTAGGTTCCTTGTGACAAGAGCTTTACATTCATGCAATTTTTTTTTTACCGGTGACCTTGACCTACTTTAAAGAAAAAAAAAATATTATTGTTCATAACTTTTGAACCGTTTAAGATAGAGCTTTCATATTTGACATGTAAGTTTCTTGTGTCAAGGGCTTCCCACACAAACAAAAATCTTGAACTGTGAGCAATTTTGAATAAAAAATGACCATGCCAGGGGACATGTTCGTGTTTCACAAACACATCTTGTTTTAATTAATTTTTAGCTCTCCTGTACGAAGTGCATGGAGAGCTATTGTTGTCACCTCATTTGTGCACCTTTGCGTGTGCGTTCCCGTCACAATGTGTTTTTCAAATGCTTATATCTCAACAGTCACTCATCACAGAGCACTCATATTTGGAACTTAAGTACCTGGGAGGGTCTTCTGATGTTCAAAGACAACAGACCCTTGGGTTCATGCCCCGGGGTGGGGCTAGGGGTTAAAATCTAGAACACCTCTGTAGAACCGTGTTAAAGTTTTTTAATCTCAACAGACACTCATCACAAAGGATTCATATTTTACAACTTTGATACCCGGGCATGTATTCTGAGATTCCAAGACAACACACCCCTGGGTTCATGCCTGAGAGGACGTTTGACCTCAAAATATATCTAGGTCACTGTGGCATATATTTCGTGGTCCAGTGATTTCGCCTTATATCTTGAAGACTATTTGTTGGAGAAATGTCATACCTATGATATTAGTACCAAGTGACCCCATGATTGGACTCCAAATATATCTAGGTCACTATGACCTATATTTCATGGTTCAGTGGTTTTGCCTTATATCATGAAGACTATTTGTTGGAGAAATAGCATACCTTTGATATTAGTGGATTGACCTCAAAATATATCTAGGCCACTGTGACCTATATTTCATGGTTCTGTGACTTTGCCTTTTATCTTGAATACTATTCAAAGGAGAAAGGTCATGCCTGGATTATTAGTTCCATGTGACCCGATAATTGACCACCAAATATATCTAAGTCACTGTGACCTATATTTCATGGTTCATTGATTTTGTCTATTATCTTGAATACTATTTGATGGAGAAATGTCATACCTGGATTATTAGTTTAATGTGACCTATGATATACCTCAAAATATATCTAGGTCAGTGTGACCTATATTTCATGGTTCACTGATTTTGCCTATTATCTTGAATACTATTTGATAAAGAAATGTCATACCTTGATTATTAGTTCCATGTGACCTGCTGATTGACCTCAAAATATATCTAGGTCAGTGTGACCTATATTTCATGGTTCAGTGATTTTGCCTATTGTCTTGAATAACATTTTGATAATGAAATGTTATACCTGGGATATTACATCAATGCAACCAGATGATTGACCTCAAAATATATCTAGGTCAGTGTGACCTATATTACATGGTTCAGTGACTTTGACTTATCTTGAATACTATTGGATGGAGAAACTTCATATCTAAATATTTAATTTCATGTGACCAGATAATTGATAGAGAAATATATCTAGGTCAGTGTGACCTATTTTCATGGTTCAATGATTAGCCTTATAATTCAGACACAATTTGATTCTGAAATGTAATATCTGGAATATATGTTCCATGTGACCTGATCAGAAGCCTCCGTGGTGCAGTGGTTACCCTACTCGCCTTGTAAACCAGGGATCCCAGGATCGATCCCGGGCTTCTCCAGACTTTTGGATGAGTCTTTAAACCGAGGTCCCGTCTCCGTATGACCTAAGCTGTTGGTGGGACGTAAAACTCGAACACTCCACTCCATGTGACCTGATGATTGACCTCAAAATATATGTAGGTGAGTGTGATCTATATTTCATTGTTCAATAGGTTTACCTTATATCTTGAAGGCGTGAGACAGGCGAGC
Organism: Lucinisca nassula; assembly: GCA_963580285.1. Taxonomy (NCBI): domain Eukaryota; kingdom Metazoa; phylum Mollusca; class Bivalvia; order Lucinida; family Lucinidae; genus Lucinisca; species Lucinisca nassula. The sequence goes on along the minus strand of OY757019.1, from coordinate 3,487,842 downwards.
TATGCTGTCATGCGACATCTCTTGTTTAAGATGAACATTGGCCATACCTTTCCATTGCTTAGTGATACTGCTTTCATATTTAAGATGCTGTCCGGGGGCGTCAGTGTTTCACAATTACATCCTGTTATTTAATATTTCCTGTTCTTTTTCAGATTTGTATCACATCCTGTACACGTGTGCATGTACTCTGTTCCAATCAGATGGCCGATTCCAAAATCATGACTGCAAGAGGAATATATATATATGCAGTTATTAAAGGGGTCTCTTGGTACAGTGTGGGTGTGTTATGATCTTCAGGACAAGCTTCCTGTTATCCCACTGGAATTGGATGGTGGAAATTAACAGTTATGAATACAATGTCATTCACTCATACATTTTTGTCGACACATGAGGGAGGAGGTAATGACGAATAATAAATGTATCTATTCGAACTGTGTCACATCAAACCATCAAAGGAAAACTTCTTTCATTTGGACAGAGACATACAGTTGAATTAAACAGCCTGCACACATTGCAACCTTTCCTGCTTTGGGTCAACAGTCATCAGTATAGTACAGGTGCCAGATGAGAGCTATTAATACAGAGGAAATGCCATTAAGTAGCCACAGTCCAAAACTGACTGTTGTAATGGGGTGGCCAATCAGCCCAGTGACATGTATTACAACCTAAGATGAAGGGTAGTCAGAGACAGACAGAGATGAACAGCGGTAGAGCACAACTCAACAGTGACATGCCAGTACAAGGCAGCTTGTGATCTTAAATTAGTGCTGCTGTTGCTGACACCTATTCACCATTTATTTATATATTTATTTAGTTAAATTGCTTATATTGACATCTTAACGTGACTGGAACAAAATTACATGGTTTCCATTAGAGAAGTGATAAAAACGTTCTATTCTTCATGATTCATTACTGGCATTGTGGATACTTATTAAAATTGCCCCAGTGAGGTAAATCGAAAAATGGCATTAACTGCCAAGCTTTTGCAGACATTTTGACAAAACTCTAATAGAAATGTGTTTATGTTTTTTTATGGAATTTGGCTCATTAGTTTGGTTGCTATGGCAACTTAGAGTTCCCACAACTTACAATGGGGGGAAAATTGCATTTACTGCCAAGTCATTGGAAATACTTTGACAATTTTTTTTATAGAAATGTTCCTTGAGTAAACTTCTCACAGCCCTATGCTTTTATGCAAGCAGGGGGTTTACTCACAGGTCAAACTATTTTGAAACCTTTTTCACCCTCTACAGGGCATAGTTTTGCTTTAGTTGTCATGAAACTATACCAGAATGGTTGTGAAATAAAGGTATCTCGATCACATTGGAGTATGGTTTCCCTCAGATCAAAATCAGTCACTAGGTTTAATTTCATTGTAACCTTGTCCACCCCGGCTGTATAGGCAACATTTTACCTCAATCTCCATGACACTTTACCAGATTATTTTGACTTGATCATACTGTGAATAAGTTTGAATATGGGTCATATCAGATCAAAAGCTAGGTCACTAAGTCAGATTTGATCTTAACCCTGCAAAAAATATTTTAATATCAGAGTGAGTGAGTGTCTGAGTTTTACGTCCCACCAACAGCTAAGGATACGGAGACGGAACCTTGGCTTTAAAGACTCGCCCGAAAGTCTTATTAGAGTTCTGATCAGATGCAAGATGTGGTATCGGAACATTTCGATGAGAAAGGTTTGCTGCCCACATCATTGGCTTGTTCTGATACCAGATATTGACTCTGAAAAAGTTATCTTTCAATCAGTTTTCTGATCGCATTTAAGATCTGGTATCAGAACATTCTGATGATGAAAGGTTTGCCGCCTACATCATCAGAATGTTCTGATACCAGATCATGTCTCTGCAAAAGTTATTGTACAATCTATGGGTTCTGATCAAATTCAAGATCTAGTATCGGAAGATTCCAATGATGAAAGGTTTGCTGCCTACATCATCGGAATGTTCCGATACCATTTCTTGACTCTGCAAATAATGCGTAACTATACCAAATTTAGTGACACAGGGGCCTTTCTGATATTTAATCTTCATCAGTGTGTCTCAACCCCAAAGTTCTGAATCCGCTTGCAAACGTTTTCTGTCAGATGCAAGATTTGGAATCGGAACTTCCGATGATGAGAGGTTTGCTTCCTACATCATTGGAATGTTCAGATACTAGATCTTGACTCTTCAAAAGTTATTTTACAATCAGTGTTAGTTCTGATCAACTTGCTGTCTACATCCGTTGTTCCCATACCAGATCTTGCCTCTGCAAAAGGTATTTTACAATCAGTGTTAATTCTGATCAACTTGCTGTCTACATCATCGGAATGTTCCAATACAAGATCTTGACTCTGAACAAGTTATTGTACAATCAGTGGATTCTGATCAAATTCAAGATCTGGTATTGGAACATTCTGATGATGAAAGGTTTGCTGCCTAGATCATCGGAATGTACCTATACCAGATCTTGACTCAGCAAAAGTTATTTAACAATCAGTGTAAGTTCTAATCAGGTGCAAGATCTGGTATCGGAACATTCCGATGATGAAAGGTTTGCCCGCTACATGTACATCATCGGAATGTTCCAATACCATTTCATGACTCTGCAAAAGTTATTTTACAATAAGTATTAGTTCTGATCCGATTCCAGATCTGGTATCGGAACATTCCGATGATGAAAAGTTAGCTGCCTACATCATTGGAATGTTCCGATACCAGATCTTGACTCTGCAAAAGTTGTTTTACAATCAGTGTTAGTTCTGATCAACTTGCTTTCTACATCATCGGAATGTTCCGATACAAGATCTTGACTCTGAACAAGTTATTGTACAGTCAGTGGATTCTGATCAAATTCAAGATCTGGTATCTGAACATTCCAATGATGAAATGTTTGCTGCTTAGATCATCGGAATGTTCCGATACCAGATCTTGACTCTGCAAATGTTATTTTGTAAACAGTGTTAGTTCGATCTGGTATCGGAACATTCCGATGATGAAAGGTTTGCTGCTACATCATCAGAATGTTCCGATACTAGATCTTGACACTGCTAAAGGTATTTTACAATCATTGCTGTTCTGACCAGATTCAAGATCCTGTATCGGAACATTCCGATGTTGAAAGCTTTGCTGCTACCTCATCGGAATGTTCCGATACCAATCTTGCCTCTGCAAAAGGTATTTTAAAATCAGCATTAGTTCTGATCAGATTCCATATCTGGTATCTGAACTTCCCTACGATGAAATGTTTGCTGCTTAGATCATCGGAATGTTCCGATACCAGATCTTGATTCTGCAAAAGTTATTTTAATTAGTGTTAGTTCTAGCAGATGCCAAATCTGGTATCGGAACATTCCGATGGAGAAAGGTTTGCAGCTACATCATCGAATGTTTCGATACTAGATCTTGACTCTGCTAAAGGTATTTTACAATCATTGTCAGTTCTGACCAGATTCAAGATCCTGTATCGGAACATTCCGATGTTGGAAGCTTTGCTGCTACCTCATCGGAATGTTCCGATACCAATCTTGCGTCTGCAAAAGGTATTTTAAAATCAGCATTAGTTCTGATCAGATTCAAGATCTGGTATCTGAACTTTTCTATGATGAAATGTTTGCTGCTTAGATCATCGGAATGTTCCGATACCAGATCTTGATTCTGCAAAAGTTATTTTAGTTAGTATTAGTTCTAGCAGATGCCAAATCTGGTATCGGAACATTCCGATGATGAAAGGTTTGCTGCTACATCATCGGAATGTTCCGATACTAGATCTTGACTCTGCTAAAGGTATTTTACAATCATTGCTGTTCTGACCAGATTCAAGATCCTGTATCGGAACATTCCGATGTTGAAAGCTTTGCTGCTACATCATCGGAATGTTCCGATACAAGATCTTAACTCTGCAAAAGGTATTTTAAAATCAGCATTAGTTCTGATCAGATTCAAGATCTGGTATCTGAACTTTTCTATGATGAAATGTTTGCTGCTTAGATCATCGGAATGTTCCGATACCAGATCTTGATTCTGCTAAAGGTATTTTAGTTAGTATTAGTTCTAGCAGATGCCAAATCTGGTATCGGAACATTCCGATGATGAAATGTTTGCTGCTTCATCATCGGAATGTTCCGATACTAGATCTTGACTCTGCTAAAGGTATTTTACAATCATTGTTAGTTTTGACCAGATTCAAGATCCTGTATCGGAACATTCTGATGTTGAAAAATTTGCTGCTACCTCATCGGAATGTTCCGATACCAGATCTTGACTCTGCAAAATTTCACAGTCAGTTCTGATCAGAGTCAAGACCTGATATCGGAACATTCCGATGAGGAAAGATTTGATGTCACATCATCGGAATATTCCGAAAGAGAATATTTGGTTGATATGTATTGCTGTCTTTTTTTATCATTAAAAGTGACATTTATTCTTGCTTTTTTCTTTATCCTGCTTCAGTTTTGAAAATATATCATCGGAATATTCCGATTATCATCGGAATATTCCGATGTTTGTCCGTAACGAAGGCTGTTTTTATATGTTTTCGAACACTAACAGTTGATGAACACTAGCATTTTTAGCATGAAATATGGCCGAAAAGCGACTGAAAAGACCATCGAATGGCAAAATTGCCTTTTATTTGGCAATGAGTTAATCTTAATTATCGACTCTACAAGAATGTTTTGAATATGCAATTCTGCTAAAGTATACGCCTATTTGCATTTATCATTATGACGTCGTGTCTGAAAGTGTAATAACGCCATGTATTATTTTCGATAATCCACTAGTGGATTAAATATGCAAATTAGCTAGATACGTCCCGTAACGTTACATGTACGACACCCTTAACGACGTCGCATTTACTAATGGCGGAATATTGATATTTTTGTAAACAATCGTGAATAAAATGCGTTTTAAATGTCATATGATAAATAGAATCTTGCATTCGTGCTCATGTAGTATTGAATTTATTAAACTCGTTGAAGAAAAGGGATAAAATGCTCGGCAAAGCCTCGCATTTTATCCTTTTTCCTCAACTCGTTTATTTATGATTACTTCTCATGGACATACTCCATAAAACCGAGTTTTGCATATTAAAACCTTGTATTTTTTATTTCTTGCTTCCAAAGGGACCCCATAGAAACACCGTTTGGAATATGTCGTGTTACTACAGTGTGACCAATGTTTGCCCGCGCAAATCGAGATCGAGTTTGATCCTTCAGTGAGACAGGTTTTATAGTATATAAAACATTTCTTTCATGGTTTATGTAGCGAGAAGGAACCAAACCATCATAGTTTCTATTGTCTCCATTCAATAAAACAGAAGAAACGATTTTTGATAGATCGCGGAAAAGTTCTGGGCCGCCTTTGAAACTTACGCGCTAATCTTCGTGAAAATTTCCGTCATTTACGAATTCATCTGAAGTTAAATACTAAGCTAAGTAAATGAAATAGGCGGCTTTCGAAAGCACTTTTTAAGGAAATACTTTACTAAGATAAGAATTCCTCCTTAAAGGGAGAGCTTCGTAGTATAGGGGAACTACAAATGATTGACAGAGTGTGTCTGTGAATTCGGGGTTAACGTCGCTTTCAACAATTTTTTCAGTCATATCACGACGGTGTCTGGTTACGACAGTGTGCTCAATGCTCACTTTTATAGTGCTGCCTCACTGAAGTATCATGTCCCATAGTAAATACATGGTTAGTGTCTTTAATAATAAAATATAATCGGTGAGCCTTAGACAATTTTATAGGGGCGAGCTTTAGCGAGCCCCTATAAAATTGTCGGGGCGAACCGATTATATTTTATTATTAAAGACACTATCCGTGTATTAGTTTATACCGCAATCCAAAACCATCAATGGGTATTGCAATTATTTAGCAAATTTAAGCAAAAACGACAGCAGACAGTGTGGCATGTTAAACGACATTCAGTGCCATGGCGCGCATACGTAGTATAACGTGACGTCAACGAGTGCAAAGTTTCTGACGTCACCGCGACACAAAGACGTTGGAAACAACACGGACGCTCGAATAAAAGTTTCTCGGCGCTTTATTTTCTGTTTGAAAATCTGCAAATAAATAGTTTATTTTAGCTTTAAAAAATATTTTCGAGGTTGAGACGCAACTGCTGTAGCAGTGCGCAGTTATTCCAATGGGCAATTCAAACCAGGAAAAGCCGAAAAGGTAAGAATATAGCTGAAATTTCTGAAAATCTGTTTAAATAAATATTGCAAAGATTTTAAATTGCAGTTTCGTTGTTCTCCCATGTAAGAAAGTTTGCATGTTATTGTTTATACTTGTAAAATAGGGACCTGGAAAGTAGGTCCGGTCTAAAAACGGTCACTAGACGTATTATAGGTCAGTAGAAGGTATTATAGGTCACTACCGATTATAGCGCGCAGTTATTCGACACCCTTTTTTAGGTTACTAGAATGCCTGATTGCGGTATAAAGACACATTACATGATACCACACCTAGTCTTATTATCCTGACACTGGGTCAACCAGTCCTAGCTCTACCCCGTAAATCTGTGTGCCAAGTGAGGAGCAGCTAGTACCATTTTTAACGACTTTGGTCTGTCACGGCCCGGGATCGAACCCGTGACCTCCAAATGATTGACAGAATCTCATAGTTTAATGAGCTATAGCAATATTTATGTTTGGTTTGGGTAGAGCTGCTAATTAGCCTGCAAAATATGTTTTGCAAGAAATCAGTTGTGTGTTACACTATCTGCCATAGAGGGTTTAATAATTCAGATTGAAAGTTCGTTAGATTATTTTCATTGCATTGAACTGCTCATTACGATAACACACCTGTGCGACATAGTGCATTTTTCACATCTCCAAAATGGCCACTTTTCTGATGAAAACCCATGAATGATATTTTTCTTATTTTAATATACTTCAAACATATGTTGTGGGTGCTCGTTATAGCCGCCTCTGTGAGTCGGTTCTAACGAGTAAACACAACCTATGACTTAGAGCAGAAATAAGAGCAATAATGTGTTTCCTTATAAAGTAGAAGTAAAACAAAGATCAGGAATTGATACAATTAACTTACTCCACCCATAAAAGACACCAAAGGGAAAGAAATACAAACATTAAGCGACCAGACCATAATGGAAACCTAAACAAAGGAAGGCCATAACGACAGTTACTTTCCCAAAAAATGGCCATACGGCCATCCTAAACCAAAAGACACAAGTGATACACACAGTAAGTAACAAACAACAACATAAATAAATCGCCACAGAAGAGCCGCCTTGGAACGGTCAGTGGAAGATTTCCACTGGGGGGGCTTAAATCGATTTTACGTGGCCACAGTCCTCGCCCTTACTTCCGTCGCGATTTAGACAAATAATTTGTTCAGTCCGCATGAAGGCCTCCTAACCCTGTTTTCTCTATATAGAATGGGGTTTAGGGGGTCTTCGCTGTACTGACTTGTAGACATGATGTGTAAACAATGCATGATTCGAGATAAAAATATTGGGGCTTAATGAAATAAACTGGGCTGCATGATGCTTCCATGCAGAGGTGAAACTGACCACACATGAGTACTGGCAAACCGCTTAGAGGTTCTAAGCACGCCCAGGAAAAAGTGTTGCGAGTTGGACCGTCCATGCACATAATCCCTATTGGTTTCATTAGGCGACAGAGCTTGAGATGTCATTTCATCTTAGTGTTGGGTAAAAATCCCACAAAATTGGAAGCAAGGTCTCCAAAATGTCCTTTACAGTGTTGCCGGGAACGTTCAACCTCACACCAAACAAATGAACAAAACTTAGATTCCAGTAACAGACAGAATAATGTTTTTATTTGATCATTTGAACTGATGTTTAACGTCCCCGTCAACACTATTTTATTTTATTAATAGACACTGAATCAGAGTGTATCTTGTAGAAGAAGGTTAAAGAGGACTGCTAACGCCGGGCCTCCAGGGACGACCACTCTAGCTCATTAAGCATGCCACCGACGCTGACTTTTAACATACGGATGCCAAATGGGTGATTCATGTTCCAGTTGAGGGTGAACCAATGTTTTATATGCAACGACCTTTGTCTGCCTAGGTGCAAAGGCCAAGTTACGTCTAATGAATCCTAAAGTCCTAGTCACAACTATTTTTGTCACTTCCAATTTAGTGGTACTTTTACCCAATATCAAGATGAAATGACACCTCAAGTTCTGCCGCCCAATGAAAATGCATGAGTGGGTCGACTGGTACCACTTTGCCTGGACAGCTCAGTCTTTCTAAGTGGTTTATCAGTACTCGTGTGAGGCCGGTTTTAGCTCTGCAAGCCGTATCTTTTCCCATAAGCCCCTATGGGCAGTTCCATAAGCCCCTATGGGCAGAGGCCAATTATAATTCAGTTGCACGTGTCGGTTGTTACTACAAGAATATGCACACAAATAGTTGCATGAGCATAATGCCATTGAAAAGAGAACAAAATATTATATTATTCTTCAAGCAGACACACATCGTTGAATCAGTGTGTGTGTGTTTTAGTTTTACGTTCCCCTAACAGCTAAGTTCATACGGAGACACGACCTTGGTTTAAAGACACATCCGCATTATGAAAGCACTCCTATACAAATACATTATAATACATTTGTCAGCCTCTATAGTGCAGTGGTTAACGCGTTCGACTCATGATCGACAGACTGTGCGTTCCAATCCGGCAACCGGTATCGAGGTGTGTCCTTGTATTGGGCAAGACACTTAATGGCACTGCCACATTCCACCCAGGTGTAAATGGGTAAAGCAGTAGTGCAACTCTCGCGCGCGTGAAAACATCCGGAATGAGTGTTCGAGAGCGATTAAATAAGCTTGAAGCTTCCGCGCAATCGAATTAAAATGAATTAGTATAAACTAAACTAAAAATTAAACTAAATACATCATAAACGCTACTGCCGAAAAAAAAAAAAAATTTTAAGATGATAAATTGTGGTGTTTTACTTATTTCTACTCCAAATCTAAACCGACTCACCATCTGTATTTTAGAGGAGAAATGTGAAAAATAAGTTTTACACCTGTAAAATAGAAGTGGAGGCAATGATCAGGAATCGATACAATCAACCCACAGCTCCCATCAGAGACACCAAAGGGAAGGGAACAAAAACATGGAACAACAGACCTAATGGAAACATCAATAGCGGAAAGCCCAAAGGACAGTTGCTTTCCCGCAAAATGACCAATAGGCACAGGTTGTTCTTTGACCCTTGTTTTCGCAATCTTTTCATGGCAACTTTTTTAGCCTGGAGCTCCTCAAAAAGTTTGAAAAGTAAATTTTTGTATAATTTACGGCGCCTTATTGGCTTAGAGCATTTGGTCATTATCCGAGTCTGACCAGGAAGAAAACATGAACAAACCAGAAAGGATCATTACTTAAGAAAGTTTACAAAGTGGTAGTGTCCAGAGCAAATGCCCGGAACATGACGATAACACACCCGTACGATATAGTCCATTTCTCCAAATGAAAATCCATGAGGGTTTTCTTATTTATATTGCAAACATAGATTGTGGGTGCTCGTTAGTACCGCCTAAATGAGGCAGTTCTTAAGAGTACCCACAACCTATGTCTTGGACAGAAATAAGAAAATAATTTATATCCAATAAACCACAGTTTTCTCTATATAAAGTGGGGTTTATGGGTGTGTTCATTTCACGGACTTGTTCACGTAATGAAGTGCAAACCAATGTTATTGGTCAGATGGACGGACCGAAAAATATGTATACCCCCATGACACACTTCGTATGTACATGTTAAACGAAACGGATATGAAGTGAAATCGACACAAGAAACTCTAATACGGGTTAAGACCTTTGACTCATTGATGTTTTGTTCTTTTTGCAACTATAGGGTGGCCCATATCCCGGCAGATTTTCAGTGTGTAAATATGCCTCACAAAACTCTGAGAAAAATGACAGTTATCGTGTTTACTTTTGCTATGTTCCTTGGACTCGTTGATTGTTGGGCCTATGTAGATGGAGAAATGACTATAGCCGGATTATTCAAAGTTTTCGATGAGAAAGATGGGAGTTGTTGCGGAGTTAACACCGATTCAGTCATGGTTTTAGAAGCTGTGAGATGGTATATTGAGCGCTTGAATGAAGCTGAAGCGCTTCCTTTTAAAATCGGTAAGGCAGTAGTTTTCCAAAGAATAAAATAAAAGAATTCTTAATTCCACAACGTGGTAAACACCATGAACTGGTTTTAGATAAAAGAAAATGCATTACGATAACACATCCGTGTGATACAGTGCATTTTTCATACCTCAAAAAAGGTAATTTTCTGATGAAAATCCGTAATATTTTTCTTATTATTACTCATAAAATAGGTTTTTGGTGCTCGTTAGAACCGCCTCATTGAGGCGGTTCTAACGAGTACCCACAACCTATGTCTTCGAGCAGAAATAAGGAAAATAATGTTTACCCCCGTAAACTCCAGTTTTCTCTATATAAAGTTGGGTTTAGGGGGGTCTTCATTTCACGGACTAGTTCACGTGATGTATTGCTTCGTAGCATTAATCGTTCGAACCGAATCACTGAAGATGTGAGATTAATGCTAACATCTATGGTAAATCTCAAGCAAATGCTTAGTTTATTTATGTCCCATACAAGGCTTTGCCGCCCGTTGATTTTTTTTATTGTGTTGAGGTTTAACGACAGGTAAACACTTGTGGGTCATTTTGTATCACACGCAGAGAAATGGAGAAAAGAGATAGGAAAGACAGTAGAAGAGATGGAAGTTAGGGACAGTGGAGAAAAAGAGAGTGAATGGAAGTGTAGAAACTGAAGAAATAGCAACGCTCGACCACGACAGGAAATCTGGAGCAAATGGTCCGTAGGCAAAACATGCCTATTTAAATATACTGAAAAGTTTATCCACTACAAATGAAAAAGAAAAAAAAAATCAGAAAAAAGCTCTGATATTCTTCGCATTGAGCAGAAAAAAGAAGAGCAATGTTTTTTTCCTTGTAAAGCCCAGTTTTACTACATATATACGTGTTTTCGTGTTTTCGTGATGAGTTTATTAAATCGCATACAAGGCTTTGCCGCGCAGGGATTTTTTATTGTGTTAGGGTTTAATAACAGGTCAACTCTTGTGGGTCATAATGTGTTGTCTCACAGAGAAAGAAAAAAAAACGGAAAAGACAGTTGAGGAGATGTACGTGCGGGACAGAGGAGAAAGAGGAGAAAGAATGGAAGTGTAGAAATTGAAGATCATACGATAACACGCCCGTACGACAAAGTGCATTTTTTCTCCAAAATGGCTTCTTATCTGATATAAATCCATGATATTTTTCTTATTTTTACTGCGAACATATACTGTTGGTGTTTGTAAGAACCGCCTCATTGAGACAGTTCCAACGAGTACCAACAACCTATGTCTTGGAGCAGAAATAAGAAAACTAATCTATACCGCGTAAACCCCAGTTTTTCCCCATTTCAAGTGGGATTTAGGGGGTGTTCGTTTCACGGTCTTGTTCACGTTGTGAATAACAACTTTCTCCCTGTACTCTTACCTGCGACAAGTACTGCAGGCTTGCCCTACTGGACGCCCCGGTGACGCAAGATAAACGATACCCGACACCGTGGGACTTAAGCTGAAAACGTGCTTGAGAACTCCTTGTCGCTGACACAACCCTATCTTTGATTGTACAACTCTATCATCACGAAATCACGCCTATATAATTTCGACCCCTTCGAACCCCACCTTTATCTAGTAAAACTGGGGTTTATAGGGGTAAACCTTATTTTTCTTATTGCTGCTCTAAGATATAGATTGTGGGTACTCGTTAGAACCGCCTCATCGAGGCGGTTCTAACGAGTACCCACAATCTATATTTTGAGCAGAAATAAGAAAAATATCACAATTTTTCATCTTAAAATTTTCATTTTTTCCGCGATAAAGGTTACAATGTATTTGTGTAGGCGCGTTTTCGTAATGATTGTACCTACTAGAACAGTTAACAATTTGACCACTAATAAGCTTGTTAAGCTACAGCAAGTAGACCAAGTTGTTTATTTGAGAAAATACCAGTGTTTATAGAGAATCTTACACGAGTGTTCATGTATTATTGAATTTATTAAACGAGTTGAGGAAAAGGGATAAAATTCGAGGCTTCGCCGAGCATTTTATCCCTTTTCCTCAACGATTTTAATAAATTCAATAATACAGGAGCACGAATGCCGGATTCTGTTTATCATATGACATTTAAAACGCATTTTATTCACGGTTGTTTACAAAAAAATTGTCAATATTCCGCCATTAGTAAACGCGACGTCGTTGAGGATGTCGTACACGTAACGTTACGAGACGTTTCTAGCTAATTTGCATATTTAATCCACTTTTTGATTATCGAAAATATTACATGTACATGGCGTTATTAGACTCCCAGATAAATGTCCGTTTCGTCACTTTCGTCCAACAAATATAAGTGAAGGCAATGATCAGGAATCGACACAATTAACCCACAGCTCCCACCAGAGACACCAAAAGCATGATATAACTAGACCCGAATGAAAACACCACAAGCGAAAAGCCAAAAGGACAGATACTTTCCCACAAATTGGCCAATTGGCTATCCAAAACCAAACGATATAAGCGATACACACATTCAGGGACGAACTATAACATAAATAGTCAGTGAAAATTATTTCACTGGGTGGGTGTTGGTGGGGAGGGGGGCTTAAATTGATTTTACGTGGCCATAATCTTCGACCTTACCCTTGAGTTTATAGAGTACACTATTCCATCACTGAAGTTGGGCACGTCCATTCTGCTAAATATGGCGTCTAGTTGAATGGTCAGCAATAGATGGCTCAGAGCCATCATATCAGGATCTACACTGTTTGTATAAGTATCTGTACCAGGCCTTTAACCTTTGATGTCGCTGAATCATTACGTAGTTACATACATTGGAATGGAAAGGGATAATTGAAACCGTGGATTCATCGAGGCGGTTCTATCGAGTACTCACAATCAATATTTTGAGCTGAAATAAGAAAAATATCACACTTTTTCATCTCAAAATTTTCATTTTTTTGGCGATAAAGGTTACAATGTATTTGTATAGGCGTGTTTTCGTAATTATTGTACCTACTAGAACAGTTAACAATTTCACCACTAAGGAGCTTGTTAAGCTACCAACAACTGGACCAGATTGTTTATTTGAGAAAATACCGGTGTTTATGTCCATCCAACAAATAGAAGTGAAGGTAATGATCAGGAATCGACACAATTAACCCACCCCTCCCACCAGAGACACCAAAAGCATGATATAACTAAATCCGAAATGAAAACATCGCAAGGCCAAAAGGACAGATACTTCCCCACAAATTGGCCAATTGGCTATCCAAACAAAACGATGTAAGCGATACACACATTAAGGGACGAACTATAACATAAATAGTCAGTGGAAATTATTTCACTGGGTGGGTGTGGGTGGGGATGGGGGCTAAAATTGAATTTACGTGGCCATAATCTTCGACCTTACCCTTGAGTTTATTTATTTATTTTTTTTTTTTTGTTTTGGTTTTACGGCCCTTTCAAGATTATTTCACTCATTTCGAGCCGATCGTTAATCAGAGGTGGGCGAAAACCGGAGTACCCGGAGAAAAACCACCTGACCTTCCGTTGCAGAACTTGGCGTCTCACATGACCCTTGAGTTTATGGAGTACACTATTCCATCACTGAAGTTGGGCACGTCCATTCTACTAAATATGACGTCTAGTTGAATGGTCAGCAATATATGGCTCAGAGCCATCATATCAGGATCTACACTGTTTGTATAAGTAGCTATACCAGGCCTTTAACCTTTGATGTCGCTTAATTATTACGTAGTTACAAACATTGGAATGGAAAGGGATAATTGAAACCGTAGATTAAACATTCTATGTAGGAATACTGTTATCTATTTCAAAGGTACATAGACTAACTATCATCTATTTCAATCGAAGAAGTTTAATTTTGAGACAATTCCACAATGAAATATCAGGACAATACTAACTGATATCAAAACAATCACCAAAAACGTGCATCACGAAAACACGCCTATATAATTTTGACCCCCATTGAACCCCACTTTTATATAGTAAAACTGGGGTTTCCGGGGGTATAACTTATTTTTCTTATTTCTGCTCTAAAATATAGATTGTGGGTACTCGTTAGAACCGCCTTGATGAGGCGGTTCTAACGAGTACCCACAATCTATATTTAAGAGCAGAAATAAGAAAAATATCACATTTTTTTCATCTTAAAATTTTCATTTTTTCGGTAATAAGGTTTACAGTGTATTTGTATAGGCGTGTTTTCGTAATGGGTTTACGGGGTATACAGTATTTGCATTTTTTCTCAGAAACATAGACTGTGGGTGCTCGTTAGAACCGCCCAATACGGATATTAATCAAAACTATTGTAATTTCAATGGACATTATGTAAAATTCAAACGTCATGAAATCGTTTGTGTCTGCCATTATTTGACGGCCCCCGCCCATAGGGGCTTAAAGAAATATATGGGCTACATGATGCTTCCACGCAGAGCTGAATCCGGCCCGCACACTAGTATTGGTAAACCGCTTAGAGGAGCTAAGCCTGTCCAGAAACCGCGGTGCGAGGCGGACAGTCCATGCTAATAAACCCTATTGGTTTCATTGGGCGAAAGGGCTGGAGATGTCATCATAATGTCGGGTAAAAGTCCCACAAAATTGGAAGCAACGTCTCCAAAATGACCTTTACAGTTTTGACGGGGACGTTAAACCTCAAATCAAACAAACAAAAACTGCCATTATTTGAAACCCTTCGATTCAGTCGAGCGCTTTGAAAATGGATATTTCCTAAACAATTCGATGTACACATACAAACAATTTTTGTGAAAATAGTCATGCCTGTATATGGTATAAAGTTTCATTCTTTCAGCAGCTCGGAAAGATCAGTTGTTAGTTGTAAAGCAGGTGTCCGAGTATCAATGAACGCATGGTGCTTCGCGTCTGAGATTGATTTAACAATTCTGTTCGGTAAAAGGCACTTACATGACTGATGGACCAGTAGTTGACTATAACTGTATACTATGCTGTAATCATGGTTCGTAACTTGAACTAAATATGTCCTATTAAAGGGTTTTCCTCTGGAACTCGTACACGTGTTTCTGGGCCAGACTAGATAGTATCGGCCAATTCGGCGCCATCAGGGACCCTCAAATATTGTTGAAACTCTACAATGGAATCAAAGATCCCAAAAGACAGGAAAATACAAACTTAACTATGATGAACGGCTGCGAGACCTTTTACGACCGCCACACATTCCCTTAACACCAGCGGTAGTGGCGTTAAAGACAGTTGGGGGGTTATCCGTATACAGTGAAATTTCCGCTATTTAAGACCACCTAAAATTAAGACTAATTCTGCTTTAAAAATCTTATTGAGTAGGCTACAGATGTTCTCTGCTTGTGTTTCTGTGGTCAGAAACCTACTTTGGGACTGTTCAAAAGTGGTCTTGAACATTTGCAAAGGTGTTCTCACTATAGGAACTTACTGTATGTCTATCGTAGCAGAATGGGACACTAGAATATATTTAAGACCAAGACGAGACGCCACAAAACGCGGCATATGATTCGTATTTATACCGCAATCAGGCATTCTAGTAACCTAATAAAGGGGGTCGAATAACTGCACGCTATAATCGGTAGTGACCTATAATACCTTCTATTGACCTATAATAGTCTAGTGTGCCGTTTATAGACCGGACCTACTTTTGAGGTCCCTACTTTACAAGTGTGATCAATAATATGCAACCTTTTATACATGGAAAAACAACGAAACTGCTAGTTAAAATCTTTGCAATATTTATTTAAACAGATTTTAAGAAATTTCAGCTAAATTCTTACCTTCTCGGCTTTTCCTCGTTTGAATGGCCCGTCAGAAACGTTGCACTCGTTGACGTCATGTTATACTACGTGTGCGCGCCATGGCACTGAATGTCGTTTAACATGCCACACAGTCTGCTGTTGTTTTTGCTTAAATTTGCTAAATTATTGCAAAATCCATTGATTGTTTTGAATAGCGGTATAAACTAAATACATGGATAATGTCTTTAATAATAAGATTTAATCGGTTCGCCCCGACAATTTTATAGGGGCTCGCTAAAGCTCGTCCCTATAAAATTGTCTAAGGCTCACCGATTATATTTTATTATTAAAGACACTAACCATGTATTTACTATATTAACTAAGTACTAGGACTTTGATAATCAACAAACATCGAACACCATAGACCACTCGAAATCAATTTGTTGAAAAACGCAGTGTATCATATATTTTTTAGTTAACCGGTTCAATATTGAAAGCAATTTTCAGTACTTGCGTTTTAAGATTATGCAAAATATTTCTTTCAATTAATCAGTATTAACATCACGAGAACAAGCCC
Source organism: Lucinisca nassula (assembly GCA_963580285.1). Classification (NCBI taxonomy): domain Eukaryota; kingdom Metazoa; phylum Mollusca; class Bivalvia; order Lucinida; family Lucinidae; genus Lucinisca; species Lucinisca nassula. The sequence goes on along the minus strand of OY757019.1, from coordinate 3,471,424 downwards.
GTGAAATGAACGGAACGGAACGGTTTCGCAAATCAGAATCTTTATGGCGCCCCGATAACTCCCAACAAGTAATAGTTTGATCCCAGTTTATGTTCGGACGTAGATGTCGTTCGAATAATTTCAAAATGGCCATGTCGGGCATCTTGGATATTGAAACGGAAGATTTTAGCAATTCTAGATAGAAGAAAAGGCAATGACCGGGAATCGATACAATTAACCCACGGCTCCCATCAGAGACACAAAAGGGAAAGAAGCACAAACATGAAACAACTAGACCCTAATGGAAACATCACTAGCGGAAAGCCAAAAGGACAATTACTTTCCCACAAAATGGCCAATTGGCGATCTAAAACAAAATAATATAAGCGATACAAACGATCAAAGATAACCCATAACAAAATTAAACCGCGACAGAAGAACCGCCTTGGAACGGTCAGTGAAACGAATGCCACTGGTGGGGGGTGGGGGGCTTAAATCGTTTTTTCCTGGCCACAATCCTCACCCTTACTTCCGTCGCGATTTAAACAAATAATTTGTTGAGTCCGCATGAAGGTCTCCTAACTCATCAGTTCAAGATCTCCGTGAACACAAAAATCAAACAACACAGAGATGAAAAAAAAAACGGTGAGGACTCGACAGCAAGAAACCACTGAAATGGAAATGATGGATCTAAAGAAGACCAACAGTTAGACTTCGATGTCTAAAATTCCATGTCACCCTGATGCCAAGTTTTCGATCAATCCGACTTTCCGTTTCGGAAGAACTTCAAGATGGCTGCCATGTCGGCCATCTGGAACCATTTTAGCAGTTTTGAATCTCCATATTGCCCCAATGCCTGCCCGCCACCAACGATCAGTCAAATCCAACCTGTGGTTCCGGAGAAGATGTCGAAAATGTGACAGTTTAACGACGGACGAACGGACGACGGACAATATGCCATGGCATAAGCTGACATAGAGCAAAGCTTCGGTGAGCTCATAAAAGCGCTACAAGACCTGCAAAAGGCATCGTCCTTACTTTATGCAAGTGCCATAACTCTTTCAGTTTACAGAGTAAATACAGGTATACTCCGCTTTTATGGTGAAGTGTTTTAAGAAGTTTTTAGAAGTGAGGACAATGGCCAGGAATCCATTAGGAAAACATGTCCGTGTGAAATAATGGCGTCTAACATGGTGTCAGAAATAACAAATGTTTGGTAAAATGATAACATCTTTCTTATTTCTGCTTTTAACATAGATTGTGGTGCTCGTTAGAACCGCCTCAATGAGGCGGTTCTGACGAGAACCCAGAATCTATGTTTTTGATCAAAACAAGGCAGACGATGTATACCCCGTAAACCCCAGTTTTATCTGTATAAAGTGGGGTTTAGGGGGTGTTCATTTCACGGACTTGTTCACGTGATGGATACAATTAACCCACACATCCCACCAGAATAACCAAAGGGAAAGAAGACACACACATTAAAGAAACTGGCCAATTGGCTATCAAAACAAAACGATATAGGCGAAACACACACTCAAAGACTAACCATAACAAAACAGCGACGGAAGAAGCGCATTGGAACCGTCTTGAAGGGCTTACATTTTCAAAAGCCATAGGAATGATGTATGATGATCGATACTGGCCCAAAGGTATACCAGGAATATCCATGTCCTCAAAGACACGTTTTCAGGTCAAATATATTGTCTAACGACATGTCTTGTTTGTTTGTGTGTGTGTGTGTGTTTTTTTTTTTTTCTAGATCATGTAATGTTTATGTTCCAGGTTTTGTCGGCGAAATGACATGTGGAATGCCATCTCGTGCTGTGTATGCCTTACATAGGATTGATTTAAGAAAACATCTTATTGGTAAGCTTTATCAAAATACAAAATCAACTCTTCTTATATATAGTAAATACATGGTTAGTGTCTTTAATAATAAAATATAATCGGTGAGCCCTAGACAATTTTATAGGGGCGAGCTTAAGCGAGCCCCTATAAAATTGTTGCGGCGAACCGATTATATTTTATTATTCGTTGTTTTATCATGTATAAAAGGTTGCATCTTATTGTTTACACTTGTAAATTAGTGACCTGAAAAGTAGGTCGGGTCTATAAACGGTCACTAGACGTATTATAGGTCAGTAGAAGGTATTATAGGTCACTACCGATAATAGCGTGCAGGTATTCGACCCCCTTTATTATGTTACTAGAATGCCTGATTGCGGTATAAATACAGAATGGCTGAATTGCTGCAGGTGACAAATGGGCTTTCGAAAATGTTACCAATTTAGGTTTAGTTATCAGGACTGTAATTTATGTCGCCTTGAATTATAATTATTCTCATTGCCTTGGATTTGATATAACTAAAGTTTGAGAAGTAAATTTTAAACGTCTATTATTCAAGTTAAATGTCAGGGCTAGATAATCTTGTTTGTTGGTGTGTGTTTCAGTAAAAATATAACTGTTAGCATCTTTTAGGTATTTATTAACAAACGAGAATCGTGCACAGTTTTAACAAAAGTTGAAGAAGAAAGCAGAGACCATTATTGAAATGTCATTTATCATATGCCGTCGCGTCTGAGAATCTTATAACGTTATGTAATAAATTCGTTTATCATATGACGTCGTTGATAAGCAGTGGATAACGTCGTGTAATAAAAATCGTATGACCACACGTGTAATAACACTTTGGCGGGATTACGTAACGTCATGACGACATCCATGTCAACAATGCATTTTTCGTAGAAAAATTGTCAAATTAAAAGGCGATGAAATCCAATTTAAAGTAGTCGAAATCCAATTTAAAGTAGTCATGTGATAAAGAGAATCTTACACTCGTTGTCATTTCATATGATATTCATAAAACTCGCCGAAGGCTCGTTTCATAAATATCATTTGAAATGATCACTCGTGTAAGATTCTCTATTAATCCACTTGTGGATTAAATATGCAAATTAATTTGATACGTCCCGTAACGTTACATGCAATGCGTCTGTATAACGGCATCGTGTTTTCTTATGGCGGAATATTGACACTTTTGTATAAAATCATGTATAACATGCATTTTAAAAGTGAAATGATAAGCTCGTTGAGGAAAAGGGATAAAATGCTCGGCAAAGCCTCGCATTTTATCCCTTTCTCTCAACTCGTTTAATAAATTAAATAATACATGAACACTCGTGTAAGATCCTCTATTTATAATTATTTTAGGGGTCATTGGGCCGAACAGGAACGAAGACGCCAAAGCAGTTGCCCAATTACTTGGTCAAACGAACACAGTGCAGATTTCATTATGTGCAACAGCGCATGAGCTAGGGAACAGAACAGCTTTTCCGAGCTTCTACAGGATCCGACCTCCTGACACTAGTCAAATAAAGGTAGTATTTATTTGACTGCATTGTGTTGTTGGTTTTCAATGGCACTTTATATTTCATTTGCCCACCTTAACTACAAGTGTCGATCATGTGTAGTGTTGTGTGTTGGTTTTCAAAGGCACCTTATATTTCCTTTTTCCCTCCTTAATTACAAGTGCCGATCATTTGTAGTGCTGTGTTGGTTCAAAGGCACCTTATATTTGGTTTGCCCTCCTTAACTACACATCACGAAAACACACCTGTATAATGTTCACCCCCTTTAACCCCACTTTTATATAGTAAAACTGGGGTTTACAGGGGTAAACATTTTTTTTTATTTCTGCTCAAAAATATAGATTGTGGGTACTCGTTAGAACCGCCTCATCGAGGCGGTTTTAAAGAGTGTCCACAATCAATATTTTGAGCAGAAATAAGAACAATATCTCAATTTTTCATCATAAAATTTTCATTTTTCATTTTTTCGGCGATAAAGGTGGCAATGTGTTTGTATAAGCGTTTTTTCGTAATGAGTGCCGATCATTTGTAGTGCTGTGTTGGTTCAAAGGCACCTTATATTTTATTTGCCCTCCTTAACTTCAAGTGCCGATCGTTTGTAGTGCTGTGTTGGTTCAAAGGCACCTTATATTTCATTTCCCCTCCTTAACTACAAGTACCGATCATTTGTAGTGCTGTGTTGGTTCAAAGGCACCTTATATTTGATTTGTCCTCCTTAAGTACTAGTGTCGATCATTTGTAGTGTTGTGTTGGTTCAAAGGCACCTTATATTTCATTTGCCCTCCTTAACTGCAAGTGTCGATCATTTAGAGTGCTGTGTTGGTTCAAAGCACCTTATATTTAATTTGTCCTCCTTAACTACAAGTGTCGATCATTTGTAGTGTTGTGTTGGTTCAAAGGCATCTTATATTTCATTTGCCCTCCTTAACTATAAGTGTCGATCATTTGTAGTGCTGTGTTGGTTTAAAGGCACTTTATATTTCATTTGCCCTCCTTAACTACAAGTGTCGATCATTTGTAGTGCTGTGTTGGTTCAAAGGCACCTTATATTTCATTTGTCCTCCTGAACTACAAGTGTCGATCATTGGTAGTGTTGTTGTGGTGCCGTCTCCACATATATAAACTGCAGTTCATATGTTTTTTTTTTATTTGGTACCTATTTGTAATTTCTTTACACATTACAAAAAACGCCTATACAAATACATTGTAAACTTTACAGCCGAAAAAAAACTTAAATTTTAAGATAAAAAATGTGATATATTTCTTATTTCGGCTCAGAATACAAATTGTGGGAGCTCGTTAGAACCGCCTCATCGACGGTTTAACGAGTACCCATAATCTATATTTTAGACCAGAAATAAGAAAAATAAGGTTTACCCCTATAAACCCTAGTTTTACTTTATAAAAGTGGGGGTTTTAGGGAGTCCAAATTAAAATAGGCATGTTTTCGTGATGGGCACATCGGGCTAGGAGAAATAGACTGCGCTGCATGGCGCTTCCACGAATAGCTGAAACTGACTGCATACGATTACTGGTAAACCGCCTAGAAGGTCCAACCCTGTCAAGGCAAAGTGATGCGAATCGGACCGTTCATGAACATACCCCTATTGGTTTTACTGGGCTTCGCGGCTTGAGATATCTCAGTTTCGGGTAAAAGTCCCAACAAATTGAAAGTAAAACATCAAACATGACCTACATAGTGTTGACGAGGTTGTTTAACCCCATAAACAAACAAAAAAGTAAGTTTATTCAGACATTATGCTTCCTCTTTAATTGTATGCCGATGGATCGGGGTTTGGGTTCTATCAGATGTTGCACTGATGAGTTAGGAGGCCTTCATGCGGACTGAACAAATATTTTATTTATACCTGTTGTTTGGCCAATCAGGGTTCTACTGTTTGATTTCGTTTGCTCCAGTGTTCCTGTGGCGTTGTGTTCAGCACCGGGTGGCTTAGCGCGTTTTACTGTCGAGTCCTCAACCATGTTATTGTGATTTCTTTGTTTAGCGAGTGGATTCACTGATGGGTTAGAAAATCTTCACGCGGAACAATCCAATCCTTGTTTGCATCACAGTGAAAGTGAGGGTTCGGATCCCGTAAAATTAACTTAAAGACAGCAGTTATATTTACTGACCGTTCCAAGGCGGTGCTTTTGCTGTGGTTGCTTCATGTTTTGTGTTGGTGGTTCTGATTCTTTCCCTAATTATATATAATGACCGGAAATAGAAACTATACACGTTTAAATTGTCTCGTCTAACAAAACAAGTGGATAATTCAGTTAAAATTTACTGATTAAGGGAATGACTAACTATAGACATGAATCCTGTAACAATTCAAAGAAGATCTGGTGTTCAAAATTAAAGATTTGGGGGAAAATGTAAAAAAGTGCATTTTTCACAAAATCTGTTTGTAATCGAATTTTGACTTCAACATTTTTCCGTAAAGGTTTTTGATCGAACAAATTGACCTGAGACTAACCTTTATGCATAAAATGAATTGTCAATGTTATCGCCTAATACGTCGGCTTTCGTAACCTTTTCGTGAATTTTCGGCATCACGTGAATTGCGACCCATTTACTGACCTCTATGTATTGAATAACAATATTGTCATTTTCGGGAGACAGCGAAGATAAATACATGCATTCAGGCGAGTGTGAAATTATGTTGATAGGGTTCACAAGTCTCAGGCCAATTTGTTCGAACTATAATAAGTTAAAAGCAAGGAATAAAAAATAACATAAAATCTAAAAATTATCGAGAAACCAACATTTTATTGAAATCCCAAAAACTGATTTTTTCAGCGAAATATTCAAAATAATGTTGCAAGCAAAAAATGGACCCCAAAGGGCCTTTAATCATTTTAGCATCTTCAGATGTGTCTTAAATATTGATTAAAACAAAAAAAAAACAATCAAAAATGCAATACTTTTCGCTCACTTCCGGTGGTTTGGTCCAATATTAAAAGGCCGAAAACTTTTCAACCATTGTTTAAATTTTCATTTTTGTAAACAGTATTCCCAACGCTAGATGATGAGTAATAACTGGTAAAAATGGTAATCAAATTCGCGACACAAAATGTGTAACTCAATGGAAAGTTGAACAGCAAGATTTGGATCCTTGCTTTGAACCCGTGGCTTTACCCGTTAAATCGTAGCTATCATTAAGCATTTTATTCGATAAAGCAGACATGCCACTGATGATACTTTATATAATTGGACTACAAACTTCATTAATATGTTTTGCCAGTGGCAATTTAAAAATGAGTGTATAGTTTCTATTTCCGGTGAGTATATGTTGTTACGTTGATGATTCTGATCCGTCCCCTTGTTATAGTTACGTTTGTCCTTTCAGTTTAATGCTTGTCATGCTTGTGATTCAGATTTTTCCCCATTATGTATATTGCTCAGATGTCGAAGCATCATGTTTACTGCCGTCACACCATGTTTCGACTTCTTTCCGTAGTGATATTGTAGGAAGAATTTGGGATCTGATTTTATCAGTTCCTGATCGTTTCTCTTTTAATTTTTTTATTCAGATATGCTTGGCAAATTGATTCCCGATTCGTTTAAAATGCACATTTTCATTTCATATTTTAAATAGAAATAAAAGAAAAGAGAATTAAAATAGATACCATATATCATAAAAATGAAAGCGCACTAAGTCCTGTGATAACAGAATGTGGATGTGCAAATAGACAATGATTGGATAGTCCAGGGAAGGATTTCATGTGCAAATAGACAAAGGTTATTTAGTCCAGGGAAGGATGTCAATAATAGCCCAAATCTCTGTATTTGCTTCATCATTTTAAGGCGACACACTTAGATAGGCATCAAACTGAAAACTTTAATAACACCAAACCGATTTTTAATAGAGAGTGACATCGTAAAATATGTCTGAAAACAACATTGTAATGCAATTGCGTATTTAACGCGACATTTGATTGTATGACGTCAAATATTTGCGGTAGTAAAATCGGAAACCCGCCGTTATGATATAACATCACTTTTCTTTGGGTAGAATGTGGTTTTACGCAACTCACAGCTCTTTCCGGTTTAATCAAAATTGGACAATGATTAACAAAATAACTGACTAAATGCAACTGTTTTAAAAGTGCAAATTCTGTTTTACGGCTCCGCTAGCACGTCGCCGTTAAACGAAATTTCTGATTGTAAAACACCAATTTACATCCCTAAATGATAATTTTGAATACAGTTTAACCCGAACTGAAACAAAACAAGAACAAAAAAGAAAAGTAATTCCCGGTTTTATACATTTTTGATGTAGAATATTAACGCTTGTGTTTATTCCGTGTGTTGCTTTTGAAAATAGATGCCGATAATGCAAAAATATTTGACGCCAAAGTACAGTAACTATATGTCGCCATGCCAATTGTTATACGTGATTTATCTGGTCTTGACTGGTCAATTAAATGATCTAATTTCTCAACACAACACCAGATTCTAAATAATTTCAAATAAAACATAACTTTTCTATATTGATGTATGAGTAAGTGTTCTAGCACCACAACACGGCACTTAGCACAAGCGGCAGTAAATTAAAACAATGTACATGTAATCAACGGCAAAAAGAGAAGACATTGCAAAAAAGAAATCCATGACAAAGAGAAATCACTGTTTCAAGATGATTGATTTGCTTATCTCTGTATGTCGATTCTGCGGGCTGTGATAATTGATAGTTACTGTTCCTGAGGAGCAAAATTGTTTTTAGTTCCAGGGGAGCACACAAATTTGTTCTTTCAAATTCAAATAGAATATAGATTGTACAAATGGAAATAAAATATCTAGATGAAGCAGAATGTTTATTATGTTGTACAGTTATTATTTCGGACACGTTATATGCTCTATAGTCACTCATGAATATCCCCTTAAACACAGAACCAAATCACTTATATCGACCAAGACAAGAACGCGGCATAGGACACTCGAAACATAGAACAATGTGCGCACCAACAAAACAAAGATTATAAATTGATAAGAGACATGAAAGGGACTATCGTCATTAGATCATCAATGGTTGATAAATCTACTGGGTTTGCTTCAATTTCGTAGATCTAGCCTTGATCCAATGAATATTACAATATAAACAAACTGGTGCGTTTGGAAGCGTCCTAGTGCAACCGTGATTCTTAAATTAATCGAAGTTATCTCGCATGGATAGGGATGTCAGCTGGGTTATAACAATACATACATGTACCACAATTCGACAACACAAATTCAGATCATCCTGCGTATCCGGGCCATCATGAAACTACCAAATCCTCTAGGCTAACAAAGGAAAATAGGCCAATACACTTGTAATGCTGGGTAGACAAATTTTAGATTTGAATGACGCTCATATATTCCGATAGGTTTTGTCCTGAGTCATGACATAGCTTATATGTTTGTTTGCTTTCAGATGATAGTTCGCACGATGGAGAAGCTGCACTGGAACAGAATAGCCATAGTTTATGAAGACCAATTTTATGAGAAAATGGCGACTGGACTGACACAAGGACTAATTAAAAGCACAGTGACGGTTTCCAAAATTATAGAGATAGGAAAGCATGATTCAGCTGTTGCTTTGTGGAGAAAACTTCAGAATGACTTGCAAGCCATTCTAACATATCTGCCTTACATAGAAGGTGTGGTTTACTTCGGTTGTAAAAATACTGCCTTAGTGTTGTTTCACGTTTTAGACGAACATGAATTTCGTGATGTTTATATTCCGACCTTTATTTTGCCTGAAACAAGTGGTTGGGTTGGAGATATATTCCGATATTTGGGTAAAGATTCCACAGTTGCCATTAGGGGGCCTTTAATCATTACACCGCCATATGAAGAAGTGGTTTCATTCAGTACTTATTGGCATTCGTTGTTCACCAATATGACACATTTTAGAACCACATCCGTCTTTAATACCTGGCTGAACGATGTTTTCGCGCTCGAATCAGAAACCCACTGCAATCCTAAATTTCAGAAATGCAAACCTTTAAGTAATGCGGCTGACAAGTTTAGGTACCAGACACTAAATGTAAAGTATGGAATAATTGCCACCCATGCAATGGTAAAGGCACTTAAAAATGTATACACTAAAATCTGTCAAGCTAATTGTACAGTATCTGAATTTGTGCGAGCATTTCAAAGACACATGCTACTAGATGAAATGTACAATTTGGAAGTAGACTTCAGTAGTGACTTCAATATTTCTGTTCAGCCACTGACAACATCGAATTACAAAGTCCACTTCAAGGACAAGGCGGAAATCGTCTACAGTTCAAACAGTGAAATCTATGAAGTGTACACCTTCAATGGGATATCTAACACAGCCACGGACAGCGTACAAATGGTGAAGGTAAGAGACATAGCTGCATCTGTAAAAATCATTTAAAAACAAGTCAGTGTAATGATCATCCCCTTAACCCAGCTCAAATGGTGGAAACTGGGGTTTACAAGGGTATACATTTTTTCCTTATTTCTGCTCCAAGACATAGGTTGTGGGTACTCGTTAGCATTGTCTCAATATGGAAGTTCTAAGGAGTACCCACAACCTATATTTTGGAGTAAAATAAAGAACAATAGCACAAATGTTCATACGAACAGTAACGATTTCGGAAATATGAAAGAATGCATTATGCAGTACGAGTATTTATAGAGATGCGCGGAAACCCATATTATCAGATACCGCTGTATTAATTGCATTTTAACAGCCTGACCTCATAAACATAAGATATTTCAGGACACGTAAGCTTTATCAGGTCAACGTGACATTGCACTTCTATGAACTGGACTGCTGGATAAAAATGGCAAAAAGGTAAAAATGTAAAATGGGATTAACTGATTAATAAAATACCAGATTCGTGTCATTTGATATCAAGTTTATCAAGCTAGGCTTTGAGAACGCATGTAGAATCGTCAGGCTTGCCGAGCGATTCTACAAGCGTTCTCGAAGCCTTGCCTGATTATTTTGATATCAAATGACACGGACCTAGAGCCACGAACTCATAATGTACTGGCTCACTCAACTGAATAACTTCGACTACAAGTTAAACGTTTTTTTTTTTTTTTTTTGTTTGTTTTTGTTTTGTTTTTTCAAATCTCCTTAAATCGCCCCTTTGAATGTAACACCTCCAAAATGATCATTTGATACATGTGTGCAGCTTAAGCTCCTGGGTCGCGAGTGGCATACAAAGCTAAACGTTGAACACTTAATCACAAGTCTTCATTTTTCCATTTTGTCACCTGTTAGCTCCCTTCCATTATCTACATTGGTAAATCATATGCATAGCTTCTAGGTTTATAACCACTCTGACAACTGCGTCAGGGAGTCGACTCTTTGGCTCAGCGGTTAGAGCACTGGACTCGCAACCGAGCGGCCCGGGTTCGAATCCAACCATAGGCGGGGATTTTTCAGGCTATACTTCTTTCCTTTGTTACGGCTTTCGCCTCGTAAGATGGGGGGCTCGTCCGGGATCGGACTTTACATGCCACAATTGGCTTCGTGCCGAATAAATAAATGCTGACTTCCTTGAAGAGGGAGGTGTGTTACCTCCCTTCCATTATCTACCTTGGTTACCCGCCCGATAGCTCAGTTGGTAGAGTGTCCGCTTCGGGGAACGGGAGGTCACGGGTTCGATCCCGGGCCGCGACATACCAAATTCGTTGAAAATGGTACTAGCTGCTCCTCGCTTGGCACTCAAATTTACGGGGTAGAGCTAGGACTGGTCGACCCAGTGTCAGGATAATGTGACTGGGTGTGGTATCATGTAATGTGTCTGGGACATGATACTTCAGTGAGGCAGCACTATAAAAGTGAGCATTGAGCTCCCTGTCGCAACCAGACATCGTCGTGATATGACTGAAAAATTGTTGAAAGCAACGTTAAACCCGAATTCACACACATTATCTACCTTTGTAGACCATAGGCATAGCTTCTAGGTTTATAACCACTCTCTGACAACTGCGTCCGGCAGTCGACTCTGGCTCAGCGGTTAGAGCACTGGACTCTCACCCGAGCGGCCCGGGTTCGAATCCCACCATAAGCGGGTTTTTTTCGGGCTATGCTTCTTTCCTTTGTTACGGCTTTGGCGTCGTTAGACACCAAACATAAACACCCTAAACCTACACAGCATAGTTTATGTCCGGAGAAGATCAGCCTATCCACATGGAATCCCAACAGTGCAATACGGAAGTGTGCATCAATAAATATGTTTTTTATAAAAGTTGAAGGGAAGGCAATGATCAGGAATCGCCAAAATTACCATATACCTTCCATCCTAAACGTACAAGTGACCGAAGGACACATCCCGAAATGTAAACTAATCTTCGCTGACCCAGGAGTGTGCTAATAAAACAGTACAGACGTTATACTGACACCACAGTTTCACTGCTCCCAAGCCCAAGCGGACATAGTTTTGCGCAGATTATTAAATGTTAATTGGCATTTAATTGTTTGTGAAATTCCTTTTAGCGTTTTATATACCTATCCGTCAAGCAATCTTTCAATTCCTTCGGTGACTTCAGATGGCTGGATGTGTTCATTGATTGTGGCTTTTCCCGGGTTCAAATTTCTTCCTAGTTATTTGTTCTATTCTGGGCATAATTGTGTTTGTTGCTTTAAATAGTAAAAACAATAATAATAAACAAATCAATCAAAGAACATAGTCATCTCAGACAACCGATAATATTGAGGGGCTTACTGACAGGAAAACACACGTGAAAACGTGAACCTATTCGGCACAAAGTCAACCAACAATTGTATCGGCAAAACAACGGACGCCTTTGGATGGTAGACAAAATCTGACAAATTATTTTAACATATTTAACAAAAAATAATAAAATATCAACAGCGTTGTTTCCGGGTTCAAAGAAGCTTTCATTTTGTGAAAATATAATTCTTCATCGTGTTTCAAACGAATATTCTAAATACAGCTCAACATTCATTACGAAGATGCGCATATACAAATATATTGTTAATTTTACCGCCGAGAAAAAAAACACAAACAAAAAAAAAACACGGACATTTAGCTATGAAAAACAATAGTGATGTTTATCTTATTTCTGCCCGAAAGATAGATTCTAGAACCGCCTCATTGACTAACGAGCACCCACAATCTATATTTTAGAGCAGAAATAAGAAAAATAAGGTTTATCCCCGTAACCACCAGTTTATACAAGTGGGCCCAGAAAACATGTACACTTCATATTTTCCAATTATCAGTTACCCATCATATTAATTGCATTGTAACACATTGACCTGATAAAGATGTGCTATCTCAGGACAAGTGAGCTTTTTCACGTCAACGTGATATTGTACTTTTATGAATGAACCGGATTTCCGGAGAAAATGGCAAAAATGTTATAATAACTGGAACAATTGGAAAAATTACATGACAAAAAATATCATAGGAATAATTACGGTCAGATTATACTAAATATTCGGGCCGCAATGTTGAGACGCACTGAGGATGGTCTACAACTGGTTGTAAATTACATTTTTAAAGAGTGAATATGGGGATAAACTGATAAATAGAATACCAGATTCGTGTCATTTGATATCACGTTTATCAGGCTCGGCTTCCAGAACGCATGTAGAGTCGTTCGGCAAGCCTCGCGATTCTACAAGCGTTCTCGGAGCCATAACTGATAAACTTGATATCAAAGGACAAGAACCTGGTATTCTCTATTTCTGTGGTGTATTCCTTGCTTCCAAAGGACAAACCTTTTATAGAACATATTCCAGGGGTCAGAATTATATACATTGTAGAACTTTTTATATTAAATTTCAGGTAGGCAGCTTGACATTTTATGATGATTTGACCCTAAACGTATCTGCGATACGAAATATACGAAATATACAATCCGGCAAAAGTCATATGGTTGTAGCCGATTCTGGCAGCAATGCCGGAGAAAAAAGGTATATGTTTCTTTAGAATAAACCTTAACTAACACAATATATTAAGAAAAATGAATTTAACCGTTTACGTTATTTAGCCTTCCGAAATGCTACCATTGTTTCTATTACAAACATTATTGTATTGTGCTTCTTAAAACAGAAGTGCAAGAGATGATCAGGAATCGATAAAAAATACCTTAGACATTCTATTCAAAATACCAATTAAAACGGAACAACTAAACGAATAACAGGGGTTGATCTGATGCTCCGTCTCTGGTTGGGCTCATCTGAGTCTAACTGTTGGTTTTTCGTTTGCTCCAGCATTTCAGTGGTTTCTTGTTGTCGAGAATTCACTGTTGTTTCATATCTGTGGTTGATTAACTTTTGTGTTCACGGAGATAGGAGGCTTTCATGCGGACTGAACAAATTTTTGTCTAAATCGCGACGGAAGTATGGGCGAGGATTGTGGCCACGTAAAATCGATTTAAAGCCCCCCCCCCCACCCCCAGTGGAATTCGTTTCACTGACCGTTCCAATGTGGCTCTTCTGTCGCGGTTTATTTTTGTTATGGTTTGTCTCTGAGTGTTTGTATCGTTTATCATCGGAGGGGGTGTTCTGTAATTGCCGGGTCTTGTCCAACATCCGTTTTGAGTTCAAAACTTTGGGGTTTAGACACACTGATGAAGATTAAATATCAGAAAGGCATCTGTTTCACTAAATTTGGTATAGTTACACTTTAATTGCAACCACTGGGTCGGTATCTCTGCTGGTGGATGATTCGTTCGTCCCCGAGGATATCATCAGCTCAGTATCAGTTCTTTAGTGCTGAGGTTGATATTTCGGGCGGTGTTGACGTCAGTACTCAAGTACTGATTTAAATAACTATATTATATCTTTAATTTTTGCAGTATAAATTTCTAATTTTTCTAAAACTAAGACTGGCTTGTCAGGTGGGACATGTATCTTAGCGGATTTGGTTGCCACTTTTTGTAATATTATAAATTTTGCAAGCCTCGCTACTTTGGGCATCTCCTTCCTAATGCCCGGGACTTCCGTCGAGTGTGGGGGACGCCTATAAGTTCCCTGGTAGATGTCTCTTGCCTGATGCCTCCGGTTGACCTGTCTCATGAGCTACGTCGGTCGGTGTGTGCTCGGAGGGGGATGTGCTGTGTTTGCCGGGTCTTGTCCAACATTCGTTTTGGTTTCAAAACTTCGGGTTTAGACACACTGATGAAGATTAAATATCAGAAAGGCCTCTGTGTCACTAAATTTGGTATAGTTACACTTTAATTACATTATTTTGTTTTGGATAGCCGATTGGCCATTTTATGGGAAAGTAACTGCCCTTTTGGCTTTCCGCTATTGATGTTTCCATTATGGTCTGTTGTTTCATGTTTGTGTTTCTTTCTCTTTGGTGTCTCTAATGGAACTGTGGGTTAATTGTATCGATTCCTGATCATTGACTTCAATTCTATTTTGTCGCAATATTTAATCACATGTTTTATGGCAGTAAACATGACGTTAATAAATTTGAGAGTTCAGTGTGGTGGTTCAAGATATGGAATTTGCAATAAACCGTGCCTTGCATGGTCTTTTATAAGGTTTAGGTAACTAATATAACATAGGAAGCTTGTCTGTGCCTTCTGTAACACATACAGCAAACTGTGTGGCTGGATGCCAAATGCTAAGTTTCAATTCTTTGAGAGCTTTATGCTCAGCATACTCTCGTTAACATCATCGATTACCAAATTCATTCAAGGCAGCAGCGATCTCATCTCTACACTTATTGAAATCAATTTTAGAAGGAAACCGATATTTCGGTCTAGTTGATCCGTACAATGTGGCAATTTCCAGAATTATTTCTGATGTATTAGCCAATGGAAAGCCATAGGTAGACTTCCGAAATCTCGGATATACCCTTCTCGGCATTTACTCCATTTCTTCGTGCAGGTCGATAGGCATGGTGTGCGAAGCTTGCTTACCAAGTAATGCTTACAATCCTAGGACGCCTGATTACACACTTCTGGAGTCCATGTCTGTTGATCTGAACATTGATATTTGCCATTTGTCTATGGATTAATGATTTTGGATAAACGCTTTGTTACTACTTCTTTAGAAATTATATTGCGTATCCTAGAATCAGGAATAATTTTAAATTGCCCGTAATTTGACAAGTTTTACTGTATTGGAGTTTAACGACCAAATAAACACTATTTAGGTCATTTTGAGCCGGCCAGTTTAGCTATCCACATGTTTCCTGGCAGGCTTATACGTAAGCGGTGAACCAATATCTTTTTTGCTCCAGAAACTGACAGCAGCCCTTCTCGAATCAGCGGAAGGGAGAGAATGGCTGTAGAAAATATTTCATGATCAATCTCCATGAAAGAATATTGCTGACCCCGGCAGGTATCGAACCCGCGTCCTCCTGATCACCAGTCTGACGCGAATCCGTCTGGGCTACCGAGGCCGTCTATCCTACATGTACGTCATGGAACATAAATAATGAATACCCCAGTAAACCCTAGTTTTTGTCTATATTAAAACGCGAACTAGTTCAAGTGATGGACTGTATCTTTTCCTGACACTTTTATCTTAGTATTAGACATTCCTGGGCATTAAACCGGCCAGTGAAACTAATTCCACTGTTGGGGCCGTGGGAGCATAAATTGATTTTATGCGGCCGCATTTTGATAATTTATTTGTTCAGTCGGCATGAAGGCCTCCTAACTCATCAGTGCAACAACTCCGATAGCTCGGTGGTAAGCGCGTTCGAATAATGATCAAGAGGTTGTGGGTTCGAATCTGGCCACCGGAGGCGAAATGTGTCCTTGGGCAAGACATTTATGCCACTGCCCCACTCCATCCAGTTGTGAATGGGTACCAGAGGTGTAAAAGTCACTGCCTCACTCTCTCTCTCTCATGCTAGCGTGATAACATTCGAAATGAGTGTTAGAGACCGCTTCAAATAAGCTTGAAGCTTTGATCGCAATCGTAGGGGAATGTTTCAGAACTTTGGGGTTGCGACACACTTATTTCACGTTCATAAATCACTATTCGAGCCCCGTCCGACTAGTTAGCAACCAATTTGGGGTGAAATCGGTCTGGAGTTCGGCCGGCGTCCCGCCGGATGTTGGGGCATCGGTTGTGGTCAGGTGATGTCTGGTAAAATTTTAACTCCCACTTAAAATTCTCACCGTGTTCTCACCGACTTCTAGGTCGAATTAAAGTCGAGCAGAGCTCGTACCGACGTCGGGACGATATCGATGGTATCGCCTGGCATCCGGTGGTCGTATAGAGCGGACCCCGACCGATCAGTTAATCGGGCAGTAATCGGCCGACGTTCGGCCGACGCCAGACAGGTTATCAAGCGGAATCCGCTCGACGAATCCTGTTTAGGCTGTCGCCGCTCGATCGCCGACCGGTTTCCTGCCGGCGTCCCACTGATTGACGCTCGACTATGTAAGGGCCCGATCTCCGACGCGTGCTAGCTTTCAGCAGACCAGTAGGGATAAGAGGCATCTAATTTCGCTTTTATTCGGAGAAAGGTTTCTTAGACGTTAACAAATTGAAGGTTGTTCACCCATCACCGCGCTGACGTTTTTGTTGTACAGACAGGAGAAGATGCAGTTTATATACCCCTGGACAACTGGACCATTCCCGGCGGGTGGTAACTCGTCCCTCGCTCGGCGACGGTCCATGCATGGCCGGAAACAGGGCGGACATCTGCCAGACATCTACCTATGCTCGGCCGGCTCGTAACAATCGCCAGCTATACGGCCGGCGTACTGTCGGTAACCTGTAGAGCGCCGGCCGATTTCCACCCGGCGTATATGCCGATGCTTCCCCGCAAAAATCTGACAGACACCGCCTAGGCCACGCACGGCATACTTTTTTTCAAAACCGAAGCCGGACACCGGCTTCCGATCGCTTCTCGACTTGGACAGCTCGGCCGACTACCACGTCTAGTATAGCTCGGCCAGGGTACGCCGAATTTGCGACCGAGGCATTATGAAGATTAAATATCCGAAAAGCCTGTGTCACTAAATTTGGCATAGTTGCGTCTTAATAAATTAACATCTCCGAGACCACAAGAAACAAACAACCACAGAGATGAAACAACAGTGAGGACTCGACAGCAAGAAACCACTGAAATGCTGGAACAAAACCAAACCAGCAGTAAGACTCCGATGGGCCAAACCAGAGACAGAACATCAGGCACCAACCAACATGACATAAAATTAAATTAAACACTGCTTAAGAAAGTGTGATTATGGTGGTATAGCTTTCATATTATGACGAAGAAATTTAACCATTCTAAAATAACTCTACATAAGCCCCAAACATCGGCATTTTTCTTTTTCTGTTCTGTTGAATTATGCGTATGCATTTCGCACATCATAAATGAAGCCAAATACATTAATTGTGTTATTTTTTGTTATTCTAACGAGTACCCACCACCTATGTAAAATAATATCTTCCCCACGTAATCTCCAGGTTTCCCTATATGACTTGAGGTTAAAGGTCAGGCCTCAGATTCTTTGACGGTTCCAGGGTAAAGGCTTACTGGGAATTAGAGATATCTAATTCTATGTAATGTTGGTTGGTGCCTGATGCTCTGTCTCTAGTCGGGCCCATCGGAGTCTAATTGATGGTTTTCATTTGCTCCAGCATTTCAGTATTTTCTTGCTGTCGAGTCCTCGACATTGTTTAATACCTGTGATTGTCTGATTTTTGTGTTCACGGAGATGTTGCGCTGATGAGTTAGGAGGCCATCATGCGGACTGAACAAATATTTAAATTTGTCTAAATCGCGACGGAAGTAAGGGCGAGGAGTGTGTGAAATCGATTTAAGCACCCCCCCCCCCCCCCAGCACCCCAAGTGGAGTTCGTTTCACTGACCGTTCCAAGGTGGTTCTTCTGTCGTGGTTTATTTTTCTTATGGTTTGTCTTTGAGTGTTTGTGTCGGTTATATAATTTTGTTATGGATAGCCAATTGGCCATTTTGTGGGAAAGTAACTGTCCTTTTGGCTTTCCGCTGTTGATATTTCCATTAGGGTCTGTTGTTTCGTGTTTGTGTCTCTTTCCCTTTGGAGTCTCTGGTGGGGGCTGTGGGTTAACTGTGTCGATTCCTGATCATTGCCTTCACTTCTATTATTATTATGTGTATAAAAGGGATGTTCATTTCACGCATTGATAACATTTTAAATATTTTTTCATGCAGATGCGACTGTCTCTGGTCGGGCCCATCGGAGTCCAACTGTTGGTTTTCTTTTGCTCCAGAATTTCAGAGGTTTCTTGCTGTCGAGTCCTCACCGTTGTTTTATCTTTGTGGTTGTTGAGTTTTGTGTTCACGGAGATTTTGACTGGTGAGTTAGGAGGCCTTCATGCGGACTGAACAAATTATTTGTCTAAATACGCGACCGAAATAAGGGCGAGGATACTGGCCACGTAAAATCGATTTAAGACCCTCAGTGGAATTCGTTTCACTGACCGTTCCAAGGCGGTCTTCTGTGGCGGTTTGTTTTTGTTATGGTTTTGTCTTTGAGGTTTTGTATTACTTATATTTTTTGTTTTGGATAGCCAATTGGTCATTTTGTGGGAAAGTAAGTCCTTTTGGCTTTCCGCTGTTGATGTTGCCATTAGTGTCTATTTGTTTCATGTCTGTGCTTCTTTCCCTTTGGTGTCTCTGATGGGAACTGTTGGTAAATTGTATCGATTCCTGATCTTCTGTATGAAATTCACTGGTATATATTGATAATCGTAAAGGACCTGCATGCTTACTGTTGTAATTTTTCAGAGATAATAGTTCAAAGCTAGCGTTACCACTGGGGATAGTTATAGGAGTACTGGTAGTAGTGGTTACAGTCTTATTGGTCATAATCTATAAAAAGACAAGACACAGCACAGGTAGGTTTTGGATCAGTCAAATTTACCCTTCCGAACTTCAGTTGAATAAGACAAATCCTTCTGATTTTGAAGCCCCGTTTTCAGATTACATTTACCCATTTTAGACGTGTTTTTTTTTTTTTTTTTTTTTTTCATGTTAAATTTGTGATAAATGTGATGGTTTTGTTATTGAGATTGTAAATTTTCCGTTCTTGGAGTGTGATGTTCCACGTGCGGCATCCTGCTTTGTTTGTATATCGCAATTAATTCGGTCCACCGGAGTGTCTAGTCATATATCTGACCTCAACACTCGTTATAAATTATTAAATTCTAAACTTCCCAATCAGGGTTATCGGTATCATAACCTTCGCAAAGCCTTTTCTAAGTTTTTAGGTGTCATATCGATTTAGTGTCAACATTCAATTTTGAACGGAAATCCCTGCTGCAACAAGGCCTATCAGACCCCGAATTTTATGGTGACTTAGCATATAAATTCAGAAATGTACATGCTTGCAATGCTTTCAGTACCAAATAGCGCAAACAAAACTTTGAATTTCTTGAATACCTATTTTAAGGTGACGTTAAGACGTCGTTGGATTCAGAGTTAATAAATTAGTGTTTTCAGAATAGAAAGAAATGCATCTATTTACTAGCTTCAAAATGCTTAATTTCTATTCGTCACAGGCTTTATGTTCAATATACTCACGCTTACACCGTCGTTTACCACAGTCATTCAAGACACGAGTAATTTCATCTCCACACTTAGTATATCATTTTAGAAGGAGATCTTTAGAAATTATACTTCGTATTCAAGAATCAAGAAATACTTAACACATTCCCACACGGGGACTTTGTGAATTTTGCTGATTCTTTCAGTGTTGAGATTGACTGCAACTTTAAATGAGCCCCGCCAAGCGAATTTGTGTCTTCGAGCATTCCGTCATGACAAATTTTAACTGCGCATGCCCAGCCATTCAGAGGGGCCAGGGATATGCCTTTCTGTCTGAAGGTTCCTCTTGATTCACTGCTTGTATGAGCGAGCAGCGAAGGTTCTGGCGAGTCTGCGCGGATGCACAGGCTCGCCTGAACCTTCGCTGCTCGCATAGGCGATAAGTACCGAAATCGCTTGACGGGGCTCAAATAGACAATGGATATTCTGTTTTACAGGACAATCTTCATGCGTGTTCACTACGCAGCCGCCTTGTAAATGCATCCTTTCTCAGCTAAATCATTGTTGCCATGGAAACGAGGGGGCGTCTTAAAGATGGCAAGAAGTGTGATTTTACATGTTTTTTTTGACCAAATCTTAATTTTCACACATCTGTCAGGGCAACACTTAAATGGTTTCGCACAGGCAACTTTCACTGTTTCCAGCATATGCTGCCAGGGTCAAATTTGGGACACTTTTGACCCCAAACACCCTTAGAATTATTTTCAGTGTCCTGTTGGGACACGCCCCATTTTTGTCAGAGCTGAGGGAGGCTAGCGCCCCCATGATATCCCATAAAGTATTTTGGAGGGAAGCCGCGCAACAAAAAAAAGGTCACTCTTTAGGGCAACTTATCATTATGCAAACATAGCTATATAGGGGTGAGAAATCCAGAGTTTATGTGGTTCTGAGGCTGTATCGATTCCTGATCTACTTCTGTTTGACAAAGGGCAGAGGCTGCAGACACGTTAAGACACGTATCTGAGTGGGATAGGGTTAAACGGAATCTTGAAAAACTTTTTAAGTACAAAAATGAATTAATTACATCCGAAATATTTCTTACAATAAACTGATGAAAAAATGATTAATTGCATCAGTTTTGATCGTGTTCATTAACCATTCCCACACGGGGACTTTGTGAATGTTGTTGCTTCTCAGAGTGTTGAGCCTGAATACAAATACAAAGAGCCATTTTTCATAATGGATAGTCTGTTTTACACCAAACTCTGCATTAATGTTTACTGGGCAGTAGCCGTTTAAATGCAACCTATCTCAGCTATATCTTTGTAGCCAAGGAAACGAGGGGGCATCTCAAAGTTGGCAAAGAGTGTTATTTCACATGTATTTTATACCAAATCTAAACTTTCACACAGCTGTCAAGGCAACAATTAAGGGGTTTCACAGTGGCAATTCTCACAGTTTCCAGTCTGTGTTGCCAGCGTCAATTATGGGACTTTTTACTAAGACACCGTCAGATTGATTTTCAGCGGCTGGTTGGGCCATACCCCCATTTTTTCAGAGGTAGGGGAGCGCTGACCCCCCCCCCCCTCTTCAAATCCCCCATAAGTTTCTTTATTGCTGGGAGCCGCGCGAAAAACAGGTCATATTTTAGGAAATCTTTCCTAATGCAAACATAGCTATCCAGGTGTGAGAAATGCAGATTTTAGGAGGTTCTGGGGCTTGAACAAGAGGGGGTGCAGACTCATAAAAACATGTATCTGAGTGGGAAATGTTTAAAATAGAAATGAAGGCAATGATCAGGAATAGATACAATTAATCTACAACTCCCACCAGAGACACCGAAGGAAACGAAACAAAAACATGAAACAAAAGAACCCCAATGGAAACATCAATAGCGGAAAGCCAAAAGGACAGTTACTTTCCCGAAAATTGGCCAATTGGCTATCCCAAACAAATATAATATTAGCGATACCAACACTCAAAACAAGCATAAGAAAAATAAATCGCGACAGAAGAACCGCTTTGGAAGGGTCAGTGAAACGAATTCCACTAAAGCCGGTGCTAGATGGCGTGGCCGGTTTTGCACATTTCAGTACTGGTCACAAATAGACTCAATAAAATGGAGTCTGCTATTTTCGTTTATTTGGTGTATTCTTTGCTTCAAAAGGATCTCACTATTCAGAACTCATTTTCTTGCACACCAGACAAGGAAATCCGTGATTTTACCCTGGGATAGAAATTTATGTTCTGACCCTGGTGTTTCATCCCAGAATCGAATGCAATCGTGAATATTTGATAAATTCACCGGTTGATTACGACCTCGTAAGCTTGACGTCACAGCACGTTACGTGACGTCACTAAACATTCCTACAGTCTCATCACAATATGGCGGTCGTCTGCAACCGAATGGACTGCAGCACAAAAAAATCCGCGCTAAGAAATGGAAGGTATGCAAGAAAAAGAATCATATATGAGTGTGAGGGTGGATAGAAAAACCCGTCCCTCGGGATCACTGTCCGGCATCACTCGGCAAGCCTCGTGATGCTGGACTGTGACCATCGGGACGGATTTCTCCACCCACCCCTAACACCCATATAAGGTCCTTATTTTACATTAGCAGTAATTACATGACAAACTTCTGGATAGCAATACACATAGTATTTAAAGTATCATCGAGGCTAATCGGATCCTGAATTTTACTGTGACTATGTTTACTAATTCAAAAAAAAATGCATGGTTGCAATTATTTCAGTAACACATTTCGAAAAAAAAAATCACAATTTGATCTGAAAAGATTGGATACAACATAAATGTTATATGACATTAATGTTATATGGCATGCTTATAAGACAGACTGTATGCACGGCTGTTAACTTAATCAGGATTGAGAACTGTGCTTCACTCTTTAATTGCAAGCCAGCTGGTCGGGATTCAGACTCTATGACGTCGAGCGTCTTGCTGTCGAGTCCTCACCGTTTTTTCATCTCTGTGGTTGTTTGATTTTTGTGTTCACGGAGGCCTTCATGCGGACTGAACAAATTATTTGTTTTAATCACGATGGAAGTGAGGGCGAGGATTGTGGTCACTCCCCCCCCCCCCTACACACACACACCAGTGGAACTCGTTTCCGCTGACCGTTCTAAGGCAGCACTTCTGTCGCGGTTTATTTTTGTTATGGTTTGTCTTTGGGTGTTTGTGTCGCTTACATTATTTTATTTTGGATAGCCTATTGGCCATTTTGTGGAAAAGGAACTTTCCTTTTGGCTTTCCGCCATTGATGTTTCCATTAGGGCCTGTAGTTTTATGTTTGTGATTCTTTCCCTTTGGTGTCTCTGGTGGAAGCTGTGGGTTAATTGTATTAATTCCTGATCATTGCCTCCACTTCTATTTTCTTTGACGCCTCCGGACTAAAGACTTACCTACCATTCTTAAGAAATGTCGGTTGGTGCATGATGCTCTGTCTCTGATAGGGCTCTGCTGTTTTTTTTTTTTTTTTTTTGGCTTCATTTTTTTCAGTTAAGTCCTCGTCGCTGTTTCATCTCATTTTTGTTTGATTTTTATGTTCTCGGAGATGTTGCAATGATGGATTAATTATTAATCAAAAAGCCGTTAAGCGGACAAAAAACCATTTGTTTGAACTGCGACAAAACCCAGGGCGAGGAATGTGACCACGTAAAATCGAATAAAAGTGAAAGCAATGATCAGATATTAATAAAATTTCCTCACATCTCCCATCTAAGACACCAAAGGGAACGAGAAGCACAAACATAAGACAACTTCATCATAATGAACATTCTAACACAGCGCGCATATATATAGGCAATGGAAATTAACTGTGTTTTATTCTACAACAAATCACGACAAGGAAGAGCGTGACGAGGGACGTCATTAAAAACTGCCAATTTATGACGTCACAATACTATTTCATTTACGTAAGACGGTGTAGCGTCATATTCTCGCATCGAAAACGTTAACTTAGTAAAATATATAAATGCATGTGTTTCAGTCGATAATTTTAGCGGGATTTCTTCTAACAATGGCGAAAAGTCGTGAGATTTTGAAGGAAACAACAGCATTGTTGCCGACTTTCAGCGTGTTAGAATCGAAATAGAACAGCACTAGCCAGTGATTTGTTAGGCAATAAATCACAGTTTGTCGGTCAGTTGAAAGAAGACAAATCACGCGCGCTTCGCGCACGTGATTTGTCTACTTTACAACTGAACTCCAAACTGTGATTTATTACTGAACAAATCACAGCTAGGTCTGATCTATTTCTTAAATAGAAGTGAAGGCTATGATCAGGAATCGATACAATTAACCCGCACAATCCAGCAGAGACACTAAAGGGAAAGAAAAACAAACATTAAGTAACTAGACCCTAATGGAAACATCAATAGCGGAATGCAAAAAAAATGGACAGTTACTTTCCCACAAAAATGGCCAATTGGCTATCCAAAACAAAAATATAAGCGACACATACACTCAAGCCGGCCTGGGTAGCTCAGTCGGATGCCCGACGACTTGTGATCAGGAGGACGCGAGTTCGATACCTTTCATAGAGGTTGATCATGATTTTTTTTCTACGATAATTCTCTACCTTCCGCTGATTCAAGATGGGCAGTTGTCAGTTTCTGGCGAAAGAATGTGCACTGTCCTGGTTAACCGCTTACGTATAAAACTATCCAGGAAAAGTGTGGAAAGATAAACTGGCCGGCTCAAAACTGACCTAAAAGTGCTGACTGGTCGTTAAAGTCCTATACAAACAAAGAAACAAACACGCACTCAAAGACAAACCATAACAAAAATAAATCTCGACAGAAAAACCGCCTTTGCACGGTCAGTGAAAAAAATTTCACTGGGGGGACTTAAACGATTTAACGTGGCCACAATCCTCTCCCTTATTTCCGTCGTGATTATGGCAAATAATTTATTCAGTCCACATGAAGGCCTCCTAACTCAGCAGTGCAACATGTCCGAGAACACGAAAATCAAACAAAAAAAACAACTTAAAAAGTGGAAACCACAAAAATACAAAATTGCAGAATAGAGGTGAAGGCAATACACAGAACAACAAGATACATGTAGACTGCCCAAGAGAAATCGTGTACACTCGATCGTTTTCAGTTCGGTATGGCCGTCCTTGCTTCCAAGGAATTGCCCTTTTATAGAACATTGAGAATGGAATTTCATCACGAAAACACACCTATATAATTTTGAAACCCCACTTTTATATAGTAAAACTGGGGTTTACAGGGGTAAACATAATTTTTCTTATTTCTGCTATAAAATATAGATTGTGGGTACTCGTACGAACCGCCTCGGTGAGGCGGTTCTAACGAGTGCCCACAATCTATATTTTGAGCAGAAATAAGAAAAATATCAAAATTTTTCTTCTTAAAATTTTCATTTTTTACGGCGATAAAAGTGGCAATGTATTTGTATAGGTGTGTTT
Source organism: Lucinisca nassula (assembly GCA_963580285.1). Lineage (NCBI taxonomy): Eukaryota > Metazoa > Mollusca > Bivalvia > Lucinida > Lucinidae > Lucinisca > Lucinisca nassula. The sequence goes on along the minus strand of OY757019.1, from coordinate 3,446,176 downwards.
GTGTAATGTTCTTAAAACTACCAAACAGAACTACTGTGAATCTTTCTCCCTAATTGGATTCGTTTCTATAGTGTTCTAGAATATTTTCTGATTCTCCTTATATAGAAAACATGCCTATATAATATGGACCCCCTCGACCCCCACTTTTAAACAGTAAAACTGGTGTTGGCAGCGGTAAACATTATTTTTCTTATTTCTGGTATAAAATATAGGTTGTGGGTACTCGTTGGAACCGCCTCAAAGAGGCCCACAATCTATATTTTGAGCAGAAACAAGAATAATATCATTTATGCGGCTCTAACGTGTACCTACAAACTATATTTTGAGCAGGAATAAAAAATATCACACTTTTGTATCTTATTTTTTATTCGGCGGGAAAGTTTACTATGTATTTGTAATGGCACGTTTTCGTAACGAACACTGTAGAAAAAATTTGCTCATACGCTAAATGTGGGCATAATATGAATAATTCATTTTTATAAACAAACTTTTTATCAACTACAAAATTTGCTGATCATTCCAACAACACCCCTATACAATTACGTTGTAGACTTTACCGCCGAAAAAAATACATGGAAATTGTGATATTATTCTTATTTCTGGTAAAAATAATGACTATGGGTCCTTGTTAGAACCGCCTCATCGAGGCGGTTCTAACGAGTACCCACAATCCATATTTCAGAGCAGAAATAATAAAAATAAGGTACACTTTGGTCATGTCAGAAAGTGTATGATGCCCTCACCTTTCTACTTGACAATATTTATATTAGATTCGGTACTATGTTATTTAGACAAATTGTGGGTATTCCGATGGGTACTAATTGCGCACCTCTTGTGGCTGATCTGTTCTTGTATTGTTATTTTGTCGCTTTCCATTGATAACCAATCTGAAATTATTGAAGCTTTTAGCTCTACTTCTAGATATTTAGATGATTTATTAAATATTGATAATACCTATTTTGATGGTTTGATCAGTCAGATTTACCCCCTAGAACTTCAGTTAAATAAAGCAAATTCTTCTGATACCGAGGCTCCGTTTTTGGATTTACATCTATCTATTGTAGATGGATTTGTTTCGTGCAAAATTTATGATAAACGTGATGAATTTGATTTTGAGATTGTAAATTTTCCTTTTTTGGATGGTGATGTTCCTCGTGCGCCATCCTATGGCGTTTATATTTCGCAATTAATTCGATTTGCTAGAGTGTGTAGTCATTTATCTGACTTCAACACTCGTAATAAATTATTAACGGCTAAACTCCTTTATCAGGGTTATCGGTACCATAAACTACGCAAAGCCTTTTCAAAATTTTATAGACGCCATTCTGATTTAATTTCAAAATTCAATATTGGACTTAAATCTCTTCTGCAACAAGGTCTATCGGAACCCGAATTTTATGGTGTCTTAGTATATAAATTCAGAAAAAATATATAACCGCAATGACTTCAGCACCCACTTTCGTAAAATCATTCTTCGATATAAAAAGATTGGGTACAACATGGATATTATACGACAGACTGCATGCATGGTAGTTAACCAAATCACGGTTGGCAACTTTGCTTCCCTCTTTAATTGCACGCCGTCGGGTCAGGCCTCAGATTCTATGACGGCTCCAACGTAAAGGCTTATTGAGACTTAGAGAGATAATGTTGGTTGGTGCCTAATGCTCTGTCTCTGGTCGGGCTCATCGGAGTCTAACTGTTGGTTTTCTTTTGCTCCAGCATTTCAGTGGTTTCTTGCTGTCGAGTCCTCACCGTTGTCTCACCTCGGTGGTTGTTTGATTTTTTGTGTTCACGGAGCTGTTGCACTGATGAGTTAGGAGGCCTTAATGCGGACTGAACAAATTATTTGTCTAAATCGCAACGGAAGTAAGGGCGAGGATTGTGGCCACGTAAAATCAATTTAAGCCCCCCAGTGGAAATCTTCCACTGACCGTTCCAAGGCGGCTCTTCTGTGGCGATGTATTTATGTTGTTGTTTGTTACTTACTGTGTGTATCACTTGTGTCTTTTAATTTTGGATGGCCATGTGGCCATTTTGTGGGAAAGTAACTGTCCATATGGCCTTCCTTTGTTTAGGTTTTCATTATGGTCTGGTCGCTAAATGTTTGTATTTCTTTCCCTTTGGTGTCTTTGATGGGTGGAGTAAGTTAATTGTATCAAGTCCTGATCTTTGTTTTACTTCTACTTTACCACTGCAAACCCCAGTTTTATTATATAAAAGTGGCGTTACAATGGGTCAAAATTACGTAGATGTGTTTTTGTGATGAAAAAATAATACATCATAATAAACACCAGGTTGAACGTGCAAAGCAGACAAAGAATGTTCTTAGACATAAAGATACCTTTTTAATTGCCGTATAAATAACACATCCTGTGCAAGGTCTTTCTGTTGAAAAATACTTCTGCATGGATGGTAGTTAACCAAATCACGGTTGATAACATTGTTTCCCTTTTAATTGCACACAGGCGGTTCGGGCCTCGGATTTTATGCCGGTCAATGGCTTCTGAAATCATTGAAGCTTTTATCTCAACTTCTAGATATTTGGCTGATTTATTAAACATTGATAATACCTATTTCGATGGTTTGATCAGTCAAATTAACCCCCCTCCCCAAGAACTTCAGTTGAATAAAGCTAATTCTTCTGATTCCGAGGCCCCGTTTTTGGATTTACATCTATCGATTGTAGATGGGTTTATTTCTTGCAAAATTTATGATAAACGCGATGATTTTGATTTTGAGATTGTAAATTTTCCTTTTTTGGGTGGTGATGTTCCTTCAGCGCCATCCTGTGGCGTTTATATTTCGCAATTAATTCGATTTGCCAGAGTGAGTATTCATGTATCTGACTTCAACACTCGTAATAAATTGTCAACGACTGAACTTTTTAATCAGGATTATCGGTACCATAAACTACGAAAAGCCTTTTTAAAATTTTATAGACGTCATATTGATTTAATTTCAAATTTCAATATTGGACTTAAATCTCTTCTGTCAAAAGGTCTATTTGAACCCGACTTTAATGGTGACCTAGTATATAAATTCAGAAAAAATATATAACCGCAATGACTTAGCACCCAATATCGTAAAATCGTTCTTCGATATAAAAAGATTGGGTACAACATAAATGTTATACAACAGACTGCATGCATGTTAGTTAACCCAATCACGGTTGACAACTTTGCTTCCCTCCTTATTTGCACGCCGATGGGTCAGGCCTCATATTCTATGACGGCTCCAACGTAAAGGCTTATGTTGGTTAGTACCTGATGCTCTGTCTCTGGTCGGGCCTATCGGAATCAAACTGTTGTTTTTCTTTTGCTCCAGCATTTCAGTGGTTTCTTGCTGTCGAGTCCTCACCGTTGTTTCATCTCTGTGGTTGTTTGATTTTTGTGTTCACGGTGTTGTTGCACTGAAGAGTTAGGAGGCCTTCATGCGGACTGAACAAATTATTTATTATTTGTCTTAATCGCGAGGGAGGTAGGGGCGAGGATTGTGGCCACGTTAAATCGATTTAAGCCCCCCCCCCCCCCCCCCCTCACAAGTGGAATTCGTTTCCGCTGACCGTTCAAGGGCGGTTCTTCTGTCGCGGTTTATTTTTGTTATGGTTTGCCTTTGGGTGTTTGTGTCGCTTACATTATTATATTTTGGATAGCCCATTGGCCATTTTGTGGAAAAGTGACTGTCCTTTTACCTTTCCGCTGTTGGTGTTTCCTTTGGGGTCTGTTGTTTCATGTTTGAGTTTCTTTCTCTTAGGTGTCTCTGATGGGAGCTGTGGGTAATTGTATCGATTCCTGATCATTGCCTCCACTTCTGCTTACTTGAAATTTTATTTCAGGTAATGTCGTTTGGTACCTGATGTTCTGACGCTAGTCCGGCCCACCGGAATCGAACTACATGTATTGATTTTCCTTTGCCCCGAAATTGCAGATATTCCATGATGTCGACCTCATTGTTGTTTCATCTCTGTAGTTGTTTGATTTTTATGTTCTAGTAGATGTAGCACTGATGGGTTAGGAAGCCGTCATACGGAGTGAATCAATTATTTGTCTAAACCACGACTTAACCAACCGAGGGCTAAGATTATGCCCAAGTAAAATTAATTTAAGACCCCCAGTGAAATGCTTCTTGTACACCGTTCCAAGATGTCTTTGGTCGTGGTTTATTAGTTGTTATAGTTGTCATTGCATAATAGAAGTATATGCAATAATCAGGAATCGATACAATTAACCCACACCTCCCATCAGAGACACTAAAATGGAAACGAAACACAAACATTGAATAACTATACCTTAATGGATACAACAGCAGCGGAAAGCCAAAATGACAGTTACTTTCCCACAAACTGCATTTATTTACTGCTTGTATCTTTTTATTTTGGATAACCGTTCAGCCATTTTTTTGGAACGACACTGCACTTTCGGCTATCGGCTAGTTATGTTATGGTCGGGCTCATCGGAGTCTATCTGTTGGTTTTCTTTTGCTCCAGCATTTCAGTGGTTTCTTGCTGTCGAGTCCTTACCGTTGTCTCACCTCTGTGGTTCTTTGATTTTTGTGTTCACGAAGATGTTGCACTGATGAGTTAGGAGGCCTTCATGCGGACTGAACAAATTATTTGTCTAAATCGCGACGGAAGTAAGGGCGAGGATTGTGGCCACGTAAAATCGATTTAAGCCCCCCAGTGGAAATCTTTCCATTGACCGTTCCAAGGCGGTTCTTCTGTGGCGATTTATTTATGTTGTTGTTTGTTACTTACTGTGTGTATCACTTGTGTCTTTTAATTTTGGATGGCCATATGTCCATTTTGTGGGAAAGTAACTGTCCTTATGGCCTTCCTTTTTTTAGGTTTCCATTATGGTCTGGTCGCTTAATGTTTGTATTTCTTTCCCTTTGGTGTCTTTGATGGGTGGAGTTAGTTAATTGTATCAAGTCCTGATCTTTGTTTTACTTCTACTTTTTATAAGTATTTAGTTGCTTCATTTACATGTTTCTTTCTTTCCCTTTGGCCTCTCCGATGGGATATGTGAGGTAATTGTATTGAATCCAGATAATTGCCTTCACTTTTATTTTTCAGAAGTTAATGAAAAATAGAAACGGAGGCAATGATCATGAATCGATATAATTAACCCACCTCACTGCTCCCATCACACCAGCAAAATAAAAGTGGAGACAATGATCAGGAATCGATACAATCAACCCACAGCTCCCATCAGAGACACCAAAGGGAAAGAAACACAGACATGAAACAACAGACCCTAATGGAAACATCAATAGCGGAAAGCCAAAAGGAAAGTTACTTTCCCACAAAATGGACAATAGGCTATCCAAAATAAAATAATATAAGCGACACAAACACACAAAGACAAACTATAACAAAACTAAACCGCGACAGAAGAACCGCCTTGGAAGGTTCAGCGGAAACGAATTCCACTGGGGGGGGGGGGTCTTAAATCGAATTTTTACGTGGCCACAATCCTCGCCCTTACTTCCGTCGCGATTAACACAAATAATTTGTTCAGTCCGCATGAAGGCCTCCTAACTCAACAGTGCAACATCTCCGTGAACACAAAAATCAAACAACCACAGAGATAAAACTACGATGAGGACTCGACAGCAAGAAACCACTGAAATGCTGGAGCAAAAGATAACCAACAGTAAGACTCCGATGGGACCGACCAGAGAAGGAGCATCAAGTACCAACCAACATAAACCTTTACGCTGGAACCGTCATAGAATCTGAGGCCTGACCAACCGGCGTGCAATTAAAGAGAGAAGCAAAGTTGTCAACCGTGATTGGGTTAACGTCCATGCACGCAGTCTGTCGTATAACATTTATGTTGTACCCAATCTTTATATTTTTCTGAATTTATATTCTAAGTCACCATAAAATTCGGGTTCCGATAGACCTTGTTGCAGAAGAGATTTATGTCCAATAGTGAATTTTGAAACTAAATCAGAATTACGGTTATACAATTTTGAAAAGACTTTGCGTAGTTTATGGTACCGATAACACTGATTGAGAAGTTTAGCCGTTAACAATGTATTACGAGTGTTGAAGTCAGTCACATGACTACACACTCTGGCAAATCGAATTAATTACGAAATATAAACGCTATAGGACGGCGCACGAGGAAAATCACCTTCCAAAAAAAGGAAACTTTACAATCTCAAAATCATCGCGTTTATAATTAATTTTGCAGGAAAAAAAAACCATCTACATTAGAAAGGTGTAAATCCCAAAACGGGGCCTCGGTATCAGAAGAATTAGCTTCATTTAACTGAAGTTCTGGGTTGGGGAGGTAAATTTGACTGATCAAATCTTCGAAATAGGTATTATCAATGTTAAATAAATCATCCAAATATCTAGAAGTGGAGCTAAAAGCTTCAATGATTTCAGACTGGTTTCAGCAGAAAGGGAGATCATGAAGTCTCTCTCACAACAAAACAAAAAGAGATCAGCAACAAGTGTTGCCCAATTAGCACCCATCGGAATACCCACAACTTGTCTAAATAACTAAATAACAAATCTTATGTAAATATTGTCAAGTAGAGAGGTGAGAGCTTCACATACGTTCTGACATGACCATAAAGTATAACTTTAATGCTCTTCAGAAGTAAAAAAAAACATTTCTTAAATTACATGCAAGATAGAGGGAGTTTCCCCATTCAATTAAATCATTAAGTTTTTTCTTTTATAAGAGTATCAGAAAGTGTAGCATAAAGGGTGGAAAAATTATAAGCGGACAGACTTGAAAATTTCATTAGATTTTTTTATAGACCAAAACTGATTTCAACCTGATCTTTCGAAGACTTTGTCGCACTATTTTATCACATGTTTTTTGATGGCAGTAAAACATGAAGTTAATATTTGGAGAGTTCAATGGTGGTACAAGAACTTGAATTTGCAATAAACCGTGCTTTGTATGGTCGTTTATGAAGTTTAAGTAACCAATATAACGTAGGAAGCGTGTCTTGGCCTTCTGTAACACAGACAACACTTGGTGACTGAATGACAAATGTGGTCACCAACTAAAGGCCTATCTTCAACTAAAATTGAAGTTCATAGGCTTTAGTACCACCAAATTCTTGTTGAAGAGTGTTAACATAGTGAAGCCATCAAACAACGACAACATTGTTAGTGACCTTATCTTTTTGAGTCAAAACAAACTTCCTATGAAATTCTTGAATACCTAGTTTAATGTGGCGTAAAAAGTAGAAGTAAAACAAAGATCAGGAATCGATACAATTAACTTACTCCACACATCAAAGACACAACTCTATTAACCCTTGTCCTGCTGAGCCCGGATATGTCTTATCTTTCAAACAATGAAGATCCAGATCAGATGGCTTCTGAAAAAGCCATCTGATCAGGGTCTTCATTGTTTGTCATTCAGCTATTGAATTTTTGAATTTGTTGCAACAATTTGCATCAAGTAATCTGATTGGTTGATAATCAGTAGTGGGTGTGGCATATATAAATATTCAGCAGGTCAAGTATTAACTCGTTTGCAGAGAACTTATGTTATTATGAAACGCTTGGATTCTGGTAGTCTCCTCGCCAATATAGACGTTAAATAGCCTATGCTATATTGCAGATGACAGCTATATCACACCTCTTGCAACTAGAGAACAGAGGAATATCTCAGGCCGTCTAAGAAGCATCGAACTTGTTCCAACCCGCTTCAGTGAAAATGACGGACAGTTTGAACGAGCAGACCAAAGTTATACATATGATGAACTTTCGTCTTCTTCGAGACAATCACTGAGCGCACAGGAATGCCACACAAATGAGCATCAGCTTGAACCGACACAAGGTTTACCTGAATTATGTGGTTCAACAGAAGATACCCGTGACAAACCCGCTGTTGAAAGACTGGATTTCAGTGATTTACTGAGGCTATGTGATTCGATTTAATCTTATCGCTAGCCCTGCTCTTTTCACTTTGATCAGGAAGAAATTTATATGGAACATCCATTCTTTTCAGTTCTGTGGTCCATTCCTTGCTTCCAAAGGATAACACGTACAATGAAAATATTTAACGTCACTACTGCTGGTGTTAAGAGAATGTGGCGGTCGTTAAAAGTCTCACTGCCTATCATCATAGTGTAGTTTATATTTGTCTTGTCCTTTGGGACCAATATGGTTCCACTGTGTCTGAGGGTCACTAATGAGGCCTAATAAGCGGAAACTTGCTAGTCTGGCCCCCCAAAAAACTTGTACACTCCATACGTGTCAGTTCTGTGGAATATTCTTGGCTTTAAAAGGAAACCCCTTACAAAACACAAATTAATTGAAATGAGCATGCAAGATTCAGTAGACTCCGTCTTTGGTCGGGCCCCTCGGAGTCTCCCTGTTGGTTTTCTTTTGCTCCAGCAATTCTGTTGTTTTCAACATTGTTTCATCTCTATAGTTTTTTTTTATTTGTATGTTCTCGGAGATGTTACACTGATGAGTTAGGAAGCCTTCATGCGGACTAAACAAAATTAGTGTATACCGCGACAGAGGTAAGGGCGGGGATTAAGGCTATGTAAAATCGATTTAAGCCACCCAGTAGAATTCTTTCTACTGACCGTTGCAAGGCGGTTCTTCTGTGGTGGTTTATTTAAGTTGTTGTTTGTTAATACTTACTGTATGTACCACTTGTGTCTTTTTATTTTGGATGGCCATTTGGCCATTTTGTTGGAAAGTTACTGTCCTTATGGCCATCCTTTGTTTAGGTTTCCATTATGGTCTGGTCGCTTCATGTTTGTGTTTCTTTCCCTTTGTTGTCTTTGATGGGTGGAGTAAGTTAATTGTATCGATTCCTGATCTTTGTTTTACTTCTACTTTACTGAAAAATGGCAACTATAAACGTAAATTGCGTGCTTTTAAACAAACAATACCAGGCTGAAGTGACTGTCCATAATGTTCTCGAATTATGGACGCCTCTTTCCAAATGTTTGGTAATTTTCCCGTATTCAGGGATTTCTGGAAGATCAGTTGCAGGATTGGGGAAAGCACCTTATATAAGGTATGTAGGACAATGGGCTTAACTTCTATTTTAAACGGTCAGTAATTAATAACTGGAGGTGGTGTTTGCTTAAGTTAGCTTTACGCGATCCCAAATTCACCCATAGTTTTCACTGGAGTTCACAATGTGGCAGGTATTGCGTGAACAAATCCGTGAAATGAAGACGCACTAAACCCCACTTCGTACAGAGACAACTGGGTTTGCTGACGCTGTCGGGCCCATCGGAGTCTAACTGTTGGTTTTCTTTTGCTCCAGCATTTCAGTGGTTTCTTGCTGTCAAGTCGTCACCTTTGTTTCATCTCTGTGGTTGTTTGACGTTTGTGTTCACGGAGATGTTGTACTGATGAGTAAGGAGGCCTTCATGCGGACTGAACATATAATTTGTCTAAATCGCGACGAAAGTAAGGGCGAGGATTGTGGCCTCGTAAAATCGATTTAAGCCCCCCCCCCCCCCCCCCAGTGGAATTCGTTTCCGCTGACCGTTCCAAGGCGGTTCTTCTGTCGCGGTTTATTTATGCCCCACCTTTGAAAAAGTAGGGGGTGGGGGGATATTGCCTCTGGCTTTTCCGTTCGTTAGTTCGTTTGTTCGTTCGTCACACTTTCTTGTGCATAGCGTAACTTTATAACCTTGTATCCCAGGGTTTTGAAATTTCATATATGGATTCCTCATGAAAAAATAAGTGACCAGTAGTTTTTTTCTTATCCGAATTATCTCCCCTGTTCGAGTTATTTCCCTTTTAATTAAATTACATAGAAAGCTCGTTAGCAAGATATCTCAAAAAGTGTTTGAGCTAGTGCCTTGATATTTGGTATACTGATAGGCACTGAAGAGGAGATCACCTGATTAAAGTTTAAGCTAATTTCACGGAATTTTGTTAGAGTTATGGCCCTTTGCAATTTCTGGCCATTTAATTGTGTTGCTTTCTGGTACATTGCATAACTTTATAACAATGTTTGCTAGTGTTTTAAAATTTCATGTATCGATTTCTCATGGAAAAATAGTTGACCCGTATTTTTTTTCTTTCCCGAATTATCTCCCCTTTTGGAGTTATTTCCCCTTTAAATAAATAACATTTACATCTCGTTAGCAAGATACCTCAAAAAGTAGTTGAGCTAGAGCCATGATATTTGGTATACTGATTGGGATCGAGGAGAAGATCACCTGATAAAATTTTCAACAAATTTAATAAAATTTTGTTACAGTTATCGCCCTTTGCAATTTCTGGCCAATTAATTGTGTTGCTTTCTGGTGCATACCATAACTTTATAACCATGTATGCTAGTGTTTAGAAATTTCATATATGGATTTCTCATGAAAAAATAGTTCACCCATATTATTTTTCTTTTCAGACTTATCTCCCCCTATTGAGTTATTTCCCCTTTAATTAAAAAACATAGAAATTTCGTTAGCAGGATATCTCAGAAAGTATTTGAGCAAGAGCCTTGATATTTGGTACAGTGATGGCGACCGAGGAGGAGATCACCTGATTAAATTTTCAACAAATTTAATGGAATTTTGTTAGAGTGATGGCCCTTTGTAATTACTGGCCATTTAATAGTGTTGCTTTCTGGTGCATAGCATAACTTTATAACCATGTATGCTAGTGTTTTGAAATTTCATATATGGATTTCTCATGAAAAAATAGTTCACCCGTATTTTTTCTGTTCAAAATTATCTCCCCTTTATGAGTTATTTCCTTTTTGATTAAATAACATAGAAATCACGTTAGCAAGATATCTCAAAAAGTAGTTGAGCTAGAGCCATGAACAGGAGGGTGAATGGACTTTTTGTTTCAACCATGAAAGGCCCATTTAGTCAATCAGGCTCCCAGCTTATTTTGACCCGAAAATGTCCTCTTTTTGGCAAATTCAGCCTCCCAACCCTAAAACATCAATATCCTCCATTTGCCAAATTAAGCCTCCCAACCATAAAAGAATTTCACCCCAACTGGCTGCGACATACCAATGGCACCTCATATAATAACGCGGGCAAAAACCCAGAGCCCAGGGGGCGGCCCACCACTACGGCATTGAGTGTATGGATTCGTCGTCTGCGAAACTTGTGCTCGACATGTTTAGAGATGACATATGAAATCAATAGGACCACCTGATATTGGTTTATACTCATTTGAATAAGAACCCATCCCCTCAACCATAAAAGAATGTTAATATTGTTTTCTTTTTTTTTATGAAGTAAACAGACAGTTTGTGGTATATTCATATTCTGTGCTTTGCGATTTAAGCATCATGTTCGATTATACATGACAAGAAATATCGTAACTGACAAAAACAAAAACAGGCTCATAAAATATTATTTTGGTACATCAATATTCACCAGCGTATCCACTTCAAACGTTCTTAAACATTTTGCTTTATCATGTATTTTGAGCATTTTACGAGATCATAGTATCGCCCCCGCCCATCGGGGCTTGAAGAAATAGATAGGCTGCATGGTGCTTCCACGCAGAGCTGAAACCGACCCGCCCACGAGTACTGGTAAACCGCTTAGAGGAAAGCTCAATTCACTGTGGTAGGTCATCATGCCTATCTACACTGAACCATAATCCTTGATTTAAAAGTATGGTTTACATAACACCTCATGTAACAAAATATTACCTTTCAAATAACTCTATTCGGCCCCCGCCCATCGGGGCTTGAAGAAATAGATGGGATACATGATGCCTCCACGCAGAGCTGAAACCGACCCGCACACGAGTACTGGTAAACCGCTTAGAGGATCTAAGCCTGCCCAGGCAAAGCGGTGCGAGCCGCCCGTCAATGCTTATAAACCCTATTGGTTTCATTGGGCGGCAGGGCTTGAGATGTCATTTCATCTCAATGTCGGGTAAAAGACCCACAAAAATTGGAAGCAACGTCTCCAAAATGACCTTTACAGTGTTGACGGGGATGTTAAACCTCAAATAAAACAAACAAACCATAATAAAATAAGAAACGGGGAAATTCCACGAAACCAGGTTTTTTTCAAGAGTTGCATGAAACCAGGAAAACAATAAAAGTGCAGAGTTGTTGTTCTTGCACGCGACACTCCACACCGACCCGTCATATACTCCTACCAAGTATCATTAAAATATTTCAAACGGTTGCAGAGTTATGCTCTAAAAATATTGATCAGGGGAGATAATTCGAAACTGAAGAAAAGCAGAGTTGTCATTCTCGCACGCGACAATCCGCAATGACCCGTTCTGTAACCATGCGAAAAGTATTACTGAAATATTTCAAACGGTTGCCGAGTTTTGTTTGTTGGATTTGAGGTTTAACGTCACCATCGATACTGTATAGGTCATTTTGGAGACGTTGCTTCCAATTTTGTGGAACTTTTACCCGACATTGAGATGAAATGACACACACACACGCACACACACACATCCCTTACCATCAGCTAATCAGATTACATGATGTAATATTTTCCTTCAAATTCACAAACTGCATGACAAACTGTAGATCCTGATCAGATGGCTTCTTCAGGAGCCATCTGATCTGGATCTACACTGTTTGCAAAGATAGGGGTTATCGAGAACAGCCGGATAAGGGTTACGTAATACTTGGCAGTTTAAATCAACTGTTAACCTTCGAATGAGGCAGGATTTTGAGAAAAATAAATATCAAATGGGCATATCTCAGCTGTCAGCTGGGTGAGGATAAACAATGTCCATTTCTCTGACTGACGCAGCGATACCAGCCTGTTACTGTCTCTTGAACGTCAAAACCACAAAGCACCAAATAAAACATGTTTTTTTTTTTTTTGGCAAAGTTTATTCAAACACATATTTTTTTAATGCAGGTAAACATTGTGGATCCTGGTCAGACTGCTGCTAGCGGAGCAGTCTGATCTGTGTCCACATTGTTTGCAACAATGACTTTAAGAGCTTTTTAATTGAGATTGACTAAGCATGTTATATGAATGTTTAGCAAAACATATTGAGAAGGCATAACATTTAATTTCATTGGAAACTGCTTCAGGCAAACACGTCTATATAATTCTGACCCCCTTGAACCCCAGTTTTATACAATAAAACTTGAGTTTACAGCCTTAAACCTAATTTTTTCTTATTTCTGCTCTAAAATATAGATTGTGGGTACTCGTTAGAACCGCCTCGATGAGGCGGTTCTAACGTGTGCCCACAATCTATATTTTGAGCAGAAATGAGAAAAAAAAAAACAGAATTTTTCAATTAAGAGTCTCGTTTTTCCGGCGGTAAAATTTGCCATGTGTTATTATAAGCATGTTTCGTGTAAAAAATCCTGCGTTGAAATTGGCCCAGTGGATTCTCCCCAAAAAATGTATTTTGAAATATCAGTGGACCTGCAAACCAAGTGACGTTGTGCCGAGGTCATAAAATGACCATGTCCTTTTAGCATTCATTTTGTATCTATTTTCATGTCACAGATCCCGGTATGTTTCGAAAAAATACATTGTTCCACCTTTTCACCATTTAAAAGCCATATCAACCAATCTGACCTTCATGTAAAATAGGTCATGGTCAACCTAGTGTCATCACTGTTGCAGACTTGCTGGTACGCAGTCACCAATTGCTACATGCCAAGTTTTAGGACAATCGGCCTACTAATTCTGGAGAAGAAGCTTTTTAAGGTTTTCACCATATTCAGGAATGGGGGCCATCTTGATCATGTGACCTGGAACATTTGAATATTTTTGTTCCCTTACAGTCCTTAGGCTGCACGTAAAATTTAAATGAAAATGGCCCAGTGGGTTTACAGAAATGTATTCTAATATGTCAATGGACCTGCAATACAACTGACATTGGGCCAAAGTCACCAAATGGCCTTGACCTAAAGTATTCATAGACATTCAATTTTTACCTATTCTCATATCATAGATCACAATACTTTTCGAAAAATGCATTGATTTACCTATTTCATATTGAAATGCCAAAAGAGCCAAATTTGACCTTGGTGTAAAATAGGTCAAGGTCAATCTAGGGTCATCATGTTCGCAAACGCGGTAGTACTTAGTCACCCGATGCTACATGCCAAAGTTTCAAGACAATTGGCCCAGTGGTTCTGGAGAAGAAGGTTTAGTTAAGGTTTTTCCATATTTGGGCATGGCATCTTGATCATGCGACCTGGACCATCCAAATAAATTTTTGTTCTCTTAGTGTTCTAAGATGCTTATAAAATTCAAATAAAATTGGCCAAGTGGTGTTAGAGAGAAAATAAGAATCGTATATGGGTGTGAGGGGTGGATTGAAAAATCCGTCCCGAGGGACACTGTTCGGCTTCACGAGGCTTGCCGAGTGATGCCGGACAGTGATCCCGAAGGACAGATTTTCCATCCACCCCTCACACCCATATTGGATTCTTTTTCTTGCATACCTTCCATTTCTATTGCGAATTTTAAATGCTGCTGTCACTTCGGTTACCGACGTCCGCCATTTTGTGATGACACAACATGAATGTTTAGTGACGCCACGCATGACGACGCCGCACATGAGGTTGTAATCAACCGGTGCATTTATCAAACACGCGATTATATTCGATTTGGGGACGGAACACCAGGGTCAGAACATAAATTTCTCTCCCAGGGTAAAATAACGGATTTCCCTGTCTGGTGTACAAGAAAATGTATTATACTGTGTCTTATTTTTTTAATGATTAATAGTTCGTCTGCCATTACTGACAATGACCCCCCCCCCACGCTATCGGCGGGGCTTGAAGATATGTATGGGTTGCATGATGCTTCCAGAGCTGAAACCGACCCGCACACGAGTACTGGTAGACCGCTAAAAGGGGCCCGTCCATGCTTATAAACCCTTTTGGTTTCATTGGGCGGCAGAGCTTAAGATGTCATTTTATCTTAATGTCTGATAAAAGTCCAACACAATTAGAAGCAACGTCTCCAAAATGACCTCCACAGTGTTGACGGGGACGTTAAACCTCAAAACAAACAAACAAAAGACAATTGCTAATCTTAATTATATTTGAGAAATGTTACTATTTGTGTGTTCTAAGATGGCTCATGAGACCGATTCTAGACCTGAACTGTTTGTTGAAAATAGAGCAACAGAGACTGGAGGAAGACGGCTCTGTTGGTAATGCCTTCACTCTGGCTTACCGCTGTGCGCGTTTCTGCTCAGCATCATTGATTCGTTTTGCCTAATATTCATTGGCAACCCTTTTGATGAGACCTCGCCACTTTGCTCTGTCCTGTGCAACTTGTCCCCACGACTCTGCTGGAATGTTGAAGTCCCTGGGGAGTCTTTGAGGGTGTCCTTGTAGCGCTTCTTCTGACCGCCTTGGGAGCGTTTGCCCATTTCTAGTTATCCATAGAGAATTTTCTTTGGCAAACGTTCCTCAGGCATTCTTGTAACATGGCCTCTCAGAAGGGTATGTACATTTTGCATCCCTGCCCTGTTCAGGACTTCCGTATCTGGAATACTGTCTTGTCACTTAATCTTTTACTTTGTAAATGCACCTGCAATACATGTGACCTTGGGCCAAGGTCACCAAATGACCTTGACCTTAAGTATTCATAGACATTCGTTTTTAACCTATTCTCATATCACAGACCACAATAATTTCAGAAAAAAATACATTGATTTACCTATTTCCCATTGAAAAACCTAAGGAGCCAAATTTGACATTGGTGTAAAATAGGTCAGAGTCAACCTAGGGTCCTTATGTTTGCAGACATGGTAGTACTCAGTCACCCGATGCTTTAAACTAAGTTTCAAGACAATCGGTGGAGTGGTTCTGGAGAAGAAGATTTCTTTAGGTTTTCACCATATTCGGGCATGGCGGCCATCTTGGTCATGTGACTTGGACCATCCAAATAAATATTTGTTCGCTAAATGTCCTAAGGCTGCATATAAAATTTAAATGAAAATGGCCCAGTGGTGTTAGAGAAAATGTATTCTAATATGTCAATAGACGTACAATACATTGACATTGGGCCAAGGTCAATGAATGACATCGACCCTTAGCATTCACAGGCATTGATGTTTTACCAATTCTCATATCACAGACCACACCATTTTTCGAAAAAAAAATGCATTGATTTACCTATTTCCCATTGAAAAGCCAAAAGAGCCAAATTTGGCCCTGGCGTAAAATAGGTCAAGGTCAACCTATGGTCATCATTTCTGCAAACTTGGTAGTATTTTCACCCCGTGTTACATACCAAGTTTCAAGACAATTGGCCCAGTGGTTCTAGAGAAGAATATTATCCAAGGTTTTTATCATATTTGGGCATGGCGGCCATCTTAGTCATGTGACATGGACCATCCAAATACATTTTTGATCCCTAAGTATCCTTAGGCTGCAAATAATATTAAAGTGGAATTTGCCCAATGTGTTTGAGAAAATGTATTCTAATATGTCACTAGACATGCAATAAAAGTGACCTTTGGCCAAGGTCATTAAATGACCTTGATCTAAGCATTCACAGGCAATCGTTTTTGTACCCATTCTCATATCACTGACCACAATATTTTTCGAAAAAAATGCATTGATTTACCTATTTCCCATTGAAAAGCCTAAGGAGCCAAATTTGGCATTGGTGTAAAATAGGTCAAGGCCACCCTAGGGTCATCATGTATGCAAACTTGGTAGCACTCATTCATCTAATGCTACCTACTAAGTTTAAAGACAATCGGTCCAGTGGTTCTGAAAAAAAGACTTTTAAAGGTTTATACCATGTTTAGGCATGGCGGCTATCTTGGTCATGTGACCTGGATCATCCGAATAAATTTTATTCACTAAGTGCCCAAAGGCTGCACATAGAATTTAAATCAAATTGGCCCAGTGCTGTTAAAGAAAGTGTATTCTAATATGTCAACAGACCTGCAATCCAGTGACCTTTGGCCAAGAATGACCTTGACTCTTAGCATTAACAGACATTCATTTTTTACTCATTCGCATATTACAGACCACAATATTGTTGGAAAAATTCATTGATTTTCCTATTTCCCACTGAAAAGCCTAAGGAGCCCAATTTGACCTTGGCGTAAAATAGGTCAAGGTCAACCTAGGGTAATTATTTTTGCAGGCTTGGAAGGACGCAGTAAACCGATGCAACATACTCAGTTTCACGACAATCGGCCTAGTGGTTCTGGAGAAGAAGATTTCTTAAGGTTTTCACAATATTTGGGCATGGCGACCACCTTGGTTATGTGACCTTGACCATCCGAATAATTTTTTGTTCGCTAAGTGTCCTAAGGCTGCCTATAGAATTTAAATGAAATTGGCCCAGTGGTGTGAGAGAAAATGTATTCTAATATGTCAATAGACCTACAATACAAGTGACCTTGGGCCAAGGTCAATGGATGTCCTTGTCGCTTAGCATTCACGAGCATTCATTTTTTAACCATTCTCTTATCATAGACCACACCATTTTTCGAAAAATGCATTGATTTACCTATTTCCCATTGAAAAGCCAAAAGAGCAAAATTGGCCTTGGCGTAAAATAGGTCACGGTCAACCCAGGGTTCATCATTTCTGCAAACTTGGTAATACTCTCACACCATGCTACATACCAAGTTTCAAGACAATTATTTTTATCATATTTGGGCATGGCGGCCATCTTGGTCATGTGACCTGGACCGTACAAATATATTTTGTTCTCTAAGTATCCTAAGGCTGCATATAAAATTCAAGTGATAGAGAAAATGTATTCTAATATGTCAATAGACATGCAATAAAAGTGGCCTTTGGCCACGGTCAGTGAATGACCTTGACCTTAGCATTCACAGGCATTCGTTTTTTACCCATTCTCATAACACAGACCACAACATTTTTCGAAAATTGCATTGATTTACCTATTTCCCATTGAAAAGCCTAAGGAGCCAAATTTGGCATTGGCGTAAAATAGTTTAAGGTCAACATTGTTTGCAAACTTGGTAGTACTCATTCGCCCAATGCTATATACTAAGTTCCAAGACCATCGGGCCAGTGGCTCTGGAAAAGAAGACTTTTTTAAGGTTTTTACCATATTTAGGCATGGCGGTCATCTTGGTCATGTGACCTGGACCATCCGAATACTTTTGTTCACTAAGTGTCCCGAGGCTGCATATAAAATTTAAATGAAATTGGCCCAGTGCTGTTAAAGAAAATGTATTCTAATATGTCGATAGACCTGCAATACAAGTGGCCCAGAACATTGAATGACCTTGACCCTTAACATTCACGGGCATTCATTTTGTACCCATTCTCATATCACAGACCAAAATATTATTTGGATAATGCATTGATTTACCTATTTCCTACTGAAAAGCCTAAGGAGCCTAATTTGACATTGGCGTAAAATAGGTCAAGGTCAATCTAGGGTCATTATTTTTGCAGACATGCTAGTACTCAGTTACTCGATGCAACATACCAACTTTCAAGACAATCGACCCAATGGTTCTGGAGAAGTAGTTTTTCTAAGGTTTTTACTATTTTTGGGGCATGGCGGGCATCTTGGTCATGTGACCTGGACCATCCGAATAAATGCTTGTTCCCAAAGTGTTCTAAGGATGCATATAAAATTTAAATGAAATTGGCCCAGTGGTATTAGAGAAAATATATTCTAATACATTGTGTTTCAATAGACCTGCAATACAAGTGACCTTGGGCCAAGGTCAATGAATGACCCTGACCCTTAGCATTCACAGGCATTCATTTTTACTCATTCTCATATCACAGACCACACTATTTTTCGACAAATGCATTGATTTACCTATTTCAAATTGAAATGCATAAGGAGCTAATTTGACCTTGGCTTAAAATAGGTCACCATTTTTGCAAACTTGGTAATACTCAGTTACCCAAAGTTACATACCAAGTGTCAATCCAATCGTTCCAGTGGTTCTGGAGAAGAAGATTTGTTACGGTTTTTACCATTTTTGGGCATGGCAGCCATCTTGGTCATGGGACCTAGACCATACTGCAAACGTTCGTTCCCCAATTGCCAGGGGCCTTCGTGTGAAATTAAATTGAAATTGGCCCAGTAGTTTAAGAGAATTAGACCTTTGAAAATGGCTGATGTACGACGGACGTGCGGACGGACGGGCGACGGAGGCCTACCATCCTATAAGTTTGGCTCAGGGGAGCTAAAAGAGATGAATGTAAAAGGGGGAATCAGTTACCAAAGGCTTCCATACATAATGGAACGAGTGGATTTGAATGTTATAAACGAAACAGAAGTAACAAAGATGTGTCGACCAGACCTTAACATGAAAACATCCGTGTTGCAATGGACCACATAAAATAAACAATCATGGATATTTTCAATAAAATATTTCTATATAAACTTGGCCTCCTTGAATCCCACTTTAATATAGTAAAACTGGGGTGTTCGGGGGTAAACCCTATTTTTTCTTATTTCTGCTCTAATATATAGATAGCGGATAACCGTTAAGAGGCGGTTCTAACGAGTACCCACAATCTATATTTTGTGTAGAAATTAGAAAAATATCACAATTTTTTATCTTAAAATTTTAGTTTTGTTCGGCAGTAAAGTTAACAGTTTATTAATAGAGGCGTGTTTTCATAATGTGAACACAGAGTGAAGACATGGGTTCCTACATCCACCGCCACCACCAGGGATCAACGCAGCTGATAAGAAGCCTCCGTGGTACAGTGGTTGCGCTACTCGCCTCGTAAACTAGGGATCGCAGGATCGATCCCTGGCTTCTCCAGACTCTCGGATGAGTCTTTAAACCATGGTCCCGTCTCCGTATGACCTTAGCTGTTGTTGGGACGTAAAACTCAAACACACACTCGCAGGTCTAATGCGCTGATTCTTGTGTTCGTCATCCCCTGCCATATTCATGTGTATTTTAATTAACCCATATATGCCTTGCGTCCCTTTTTTGGGCCATTGGCAAACAGTGTAGACCCCGATCAACGCGGTATCTGATCTGGATCTACACGATTTGCACAAATAACATACATTTTTGTATATATGCCTAGCTTCCCTTTTCTGGGACGTCGACAAACAGTGTAGACCCAGATCAGACGCCGCAGAACGCGGCGTCTGATCTGGGTCTGCACTGTTTGCTAAAAAAAAACAACAAAAAAAAAAATATACGTTTTTATACAACTCACATCAACAAAAAAAAACCCTGATACCCATATAATTGAAAAAGGACCATTCCAAACGTATTAAATGGAAGATTACATTCTCTTATATGGGTTATTTATTATTATTATTATTTTTTTTTTTTTTTTTTGGTTTTTGTTTTTTACGGCCCTTTCAAGATTATTTCACTCATATCGGGCCGATCCTTAATCAGAGGTGGGCGAAAACCGGAGTACACGGAGAAAAACCACCTGACCTTCCGTTGCATATCTTGGCGTCTCACGTGTGACCCGAGCGAGGCTCGAACCACAGCAGTGAGAGACCTAATGATCAAAAGTCAGCGTTATTAACCACTAGGCCACGGAGCATATATTGGTTAAAGAACATGAATTAACACGAGCACCAACAACGCACCTTTTAACCCATTTTATACTTGTGAATATGTTGGTCAAGTCCATTTGTCATCCATTTGTCTGCGGCGTCTGATCAGGGCCTGCACTGTTTGCCAAGGTACCCCTTTAGGGGTTTACCGCATACAATGGGTTAACGCAAATTTTAAGCAATCCACAAGAGGCCCAAGTGGGCCAGAAACCGCTTATCTGGATGGAGGTGATCATGATATATTATATTGTGCCTTTGTGGCCATCTTGTCCATCAGGTCATATTGCCATCTTCATGTTGCCTTGGTGATTCTGATTAAGTTTCTGAACAGCTCAGTCTAATTTAGGATTCAAGAAGAGACGATATTGCTGTAAAATGGGGTTGTATTGTTCGGCAGATGTTGTTTGTTTGGGGTATAATATCCCCGTCACCACTGTAAATGTCATTTTGGAGACGTTGCTTCCAATTGTGTGGGACTTTTACTCGACATTCAGATGAAATGACATCTCAAGCCCTGCCGCCCAATGAAACTACTAGAGTTTATAAGTATGGATGGTCCGACTCGCACCGCTTTGCCTGGGCAGGCTTAGATCCTATAAGCGGTTTACCAGTACTTGTGTGCGGTCAGATCCAGCTCTGCGTGGAAGCATCATGCAGCCCATCTATTTCTTCAAGCCCCAAAAATAGAAACGAACTGTTTTAGATGAAAAATTGTGATGTTTTTCTTATTTCTGCGCAACATATAGATTCTAACCGCCTCATCGG
Source organism: Lucinisca nassula (assembly GCA_963580285.1). NCBI lineage: Eukaryota > Metazoa > Mollusca > Bivalvia > Lucinida > Lucinidae > Lucinisca > Lucinisca nassula. The sequence continues at coordinate 3,424,981 of OY757019.1, read as the reverse complement.
GGCGTTTCTTTTGATTTTGTTTGATTTGAGGATTAACGTCCCCGTCATTTTTGCGAAGTTGCTTCCAATTTTGTGGTCCTTTTACCCGATATTAAGATGAAATGACATCTCAAGCCCTGTCACCCCATGAAACCATTAGGGTTTATAAGCAGGGACGGTCCGACTCACACCGCTTTGCCTGGACAGGCTTAGATCCTCTAAGCGGTTTACCAGTACTTCGTGTGTGGTGGCCTTCAGCTCTGTGTGCAAGCATCATGCAGCTCATCTGTTTCTTCAAACCTCGATGGGCGGGGGCCTCGAGGCGGCTCTAAGGAGTACCACAACGTTCTATGTTTTAAAGCACAAATAACAAAAATAAGGTTTACCCATGTAAACCCCAGTTCTTCTATATAAAAATTGGGTTCAAGGGGGTCAGAATTATATTGGCGTATTTTCGTGATGGACTGATCAGATCCGTCACTGTTTGGAAAATGTTCTGGCATTATCAGGATAAATTTCTAAAATAATTAAATCTGACATCCCTAGATTTCGTATTCAGACTTATCATAATTATATACCTGTCTAAATGGCCGAAACAAGCTGATCTTGCCCAGAAAAAATGTATACCCGATACTTCTGCGGTGTTTCCAAAGGATAACACTTCCATAGAACATATTAAAGGTAAAGCCAACATTTTAACTGCTGCTGCTTCCCCGTCCACTCTTCCCGCTACTGCTTTTACTGCTGCTACTATTAGCTACCTCTACTGCTGATGTTCCCAGCTGGCTGCTTTCCTCCTGTAACTTCTTCTACTGCTGCTACTCTTAGCTGCCTGCTCTCCCACTCCTGTTACTACTTCTACTTTTCCTGCTCCCAGCTGGCTGCTCCCCTCCTACTCCTGTTACTACTTCTACTGTCACTCTTAGCTGTCTGCTACTTCTACTATTGCTGCTCCCAGCTGGCTGCTCCCCTCCTACTCAAGTTACTACTTCTACTACCAGTCTTAGCTGGCTGCCCCCCTCCTCCTGTTACTACTTCCACTATTGCTGCTCCATGCTGGCAGCCCCTCCCCCTCCTACTCCTGTTACTACTTCTACTATTGCTGCACCAAGCTGACTGCTCCACCCATCCTCCTACTACCTCTACTTCTGCAGCTCCCAGCTGCCTACTCTACTCCTCCATTTACTACATCTATTGCTGCTGCCCCACTGCTCCCCAACCTGCTGTTACTTCTACTGCTGCTTCACTCCTCCTCCTCCTGCTACTACTTCTGCTGCTGCTGCTCAATTCATCTTCCTGCTACAACTTCTACTGGCGCTGCTCCCAGCTGGCTCCTCCCGTCCTCCTCCTGCTACTACCTCAACTGCTGCAGCTCCAAGCTGGCTGTTCCTCTCTTACTGCTATTAAAACTTCTATTACTGTTGTTCCCAGCTGGCTGCTAAACTCCTCCTGCTCCTACTACGTGTATTGCTGCTGCTCCATTCCTCTTCCTGCTACTACTTCTACTGCCGCTGTTACAAGTTGGCTTGTCCTCTCTTCTTCCTGCTACTACCTCAACTGCTGCAGCTCTAAGCTGGCTGTCCCCGCCCCCTCCTCCGGCTGCTACTACCTCTAAACCTGTTGTTTCCAGCTGGCTACTCAACTTCTCCTCCGTCTACTACCTCTACTACTGCTGCTTCCAGCAGGCTGCTCAACTCCTCCTCCTGCTACTACATCTACTGCTGCTGCACCCCATCTTCCTGTTACTATTTCTACTGCTCCCAGCTGGTTGCTCCCCTCAACCTCCTGCTACTATCGCTACTAATGCTGCTCCAAGCTGGCTGCTCCCCTCTTCCTCATGTAACTACTTCTACTGCTGCTGCTCTTTGCTGGTTGCTCCCCACTTCTCCTGTTACTATGTTTACTACTGCTGCTCCCAGTGGCTGCTCCCCTTCTCCTCAAGTTACTACTTCTACTAATGATGCTTCCAGCTTGCTGCTACCCTCCTCTTTATGTTACTACTTCTACTGCTGGCTGCTCACAACTGGCTTCTCCCCGCCTTCTCCTCCTCCTGTTACTGTTGCTACTACTACTGCTCCCAACTGGCTGCTTATCTCCTCTTCCTGTCAGTACTTCTACTGCTGCTGCTCCCAGCCTCCTCCTGTTACTATTGCTGTTACGTCCGCAATCACCCCGCCAACGACACCATTGCACGCAGTCATTGTTGTTGTTGTTGTTGTCGTCGTTGTTACGAGATGGAATAGGAAACCTCTCTGGTGCTTATGCACATCTAAATTATTTTAGTAGATAGATGGTAGGGCGGTGCGAGTGAAATATTTTAGGTGAAATATGGTACGCAAACTGTGCTGCTCCATGAACAAGTCATGCACATATCATACGATGTATGCATGAGTGGTTTATAGAGAGCTGCTTTTACAATACAGGGGGCCGCTATAAGGCTGAGTCCTATAGAATTTGCCTAAAAATCGCAAACCGCCAAATTGTGCCATATATGATTTTCATTCCCGTCACGTGTTGTGTGGGTGATCGCTTTGACAGGAGTCATGGCATTGATTTATAGGGTCGTTTCATCAATTTTTCCTATGGGAAATATACTATTTGAACGCAAATCCATTATCTACTCGATTTTTGCTATCTAGCTTTATTTGTGGCCGGTATCTCCACCTCGCCACGAGTTAAGCAAGGTAATATGAGTAGGCATGATTTTCTGGTAGTATTCATAGATATATAAACCCTGAGAAAAACGAACACTTTAGCAGCAGGTCAAGTTGTAACGTGTACCTACAACATTGAATTCACTGTTGAGGCCTGTAGTGATTAGGCTACTAGCTTTGCCAGCTGGACGTCGCAGGATTAATCCCAGGCTTCTCCAGTAGTAGAATGAGTCTTTCTAAGTGAGGTCCTGTCTCATGCTGACCCTAGATGTTGGTGAGACGTAAAGTTTGGACACCCGCTCATTCTAGATTTATGTAGGCTTTTAGACCCCTTTTGTAGAATGTAATTAATAAACGCCGGGTCACTTGTTTGATCCATGACTTTTGACTAGCTGTGGTTAGAAAACCGTGGTTCCGTCCCAATATGATATTAGGTGTAGTGGGGACGTAAACTTAAGACGGGTTTAACCATATCTTCATCATCAGGGCAAACTCTTACAAGAGCCTGTTGGGTTATCCGTGATGATGAACCGTAATGAATTTTATTTTACAAGCATGTTCACGTTGATTAGAAATAATTTTGTTCAAGAAGAATTACGAGTTCATTTTGTAATGATGCCGTTTTTGTCTGATAACTCAGTTTGTGCATGTATGTACATATAAAGAACGTGATGATGATAAGTGGGAGTATTTGGTCGCCACACGTCATAACGGCCTGAGCGGCGGGGATGACGTCAGCTGCGTCATCGGCGTCGCGAGGACGGTTGTGACGGGGTGCCTACCAAATACAAATACAGAGAGAATTTACGGCAAACAGTGTTGGCCCTTATGAGACACTAACAAATGTTGTGGTATATATAGATGAAAATCTTCTGTTGTAGTTTCTATCTGTTATTAATGTAATGAATTTGTGAATAGCTATATTTGTGAGCCGTGTCGCGGAGAAGGATATGAAATAGAGATTGTTATGTTTCCTGTAATTGGCGGCTGACCAGGTAGCGCAAAGGCGTGGTCTGTTCAATTGCCTCTTACTTGTGATAATGTAGTGAGCACAAATTTGATGAGTATTATGCTCAGTAGTAGTGAGCATTAATTGATTTCTGTAGTGCTCAGTAAGGAAACATGAACTTTGAGTATTATTGTGTCAAGCGCTGGGTGCTGATAATTTGATGCACAGTCAAGTTGAGTTCTGCTGTACGGTTATTTGTCGCATGCACTAATCAGCCTGTATGTCTGGTCGGCGCATGCGCAATAACGGTATATGCATGAACATATTCTTACTTCTCCGGGAGGGGGATCATGATATAGCATGTATGTTTAGTGACTCGTGTCTTAGTCCAGTTATCGTAATTTGCAGGCACAACAATGTGTGACCTGCTGCTCCCTGCTTCATAGCAACAGGTACTGGTACGACGCTGGGGGTTAGGGTCCAGCAAGGGCGGACAGACCGCCGTAATCAGCGCATACCAGAATCAGAATCATTGTTCATTGTCAACAAATGTGAGACCATGGAAGAGGTCAACTAACCTGCAGGATATTCGGACGATCGCTAAACCTGTGATCGGCAAACCTGTGATCGCTAAACCTGTGATCGGCAACTATGTCGATAGACTAGTTTGCAGTTTGCACTAGATCGCGAGAGGAAGTTTCACGCGAGAGGGGGATTCACCCTAAGTTATAAACTGGCCAATCGCGTCTTGTGTTGTTTCTTTTTTTGTTTTTGTTGTTGTTTTTGTTGTTTGCTTCTGTAGGTATTCACGTCACCCGTTCCGAGCACAGAACATTGTTTTGCCTTCGGAGCGGACGTCGTGAGTTGGCTACAGAAGCAACAAATTGTGATGTTTTGTGTTAGTAAGTGTTGTATGTAGATGCTGTAAATAATTCATGTCATTCATCTAACATCTTTCTTGTGCCTTACCCCACAGCTGCCCGTACACCTGTCAGAGATCGCGCTCGGTTGTCTTGTCAGCATGGGGGTTTGCGGGACGCCGTAAACCCACATGTAACATTTGGTGTCAGAAGTGGGATTTGATCTCTGGCTGGTGTTCCCGGCTGTGGAACAGCACATTGATACTCTGAATCATCAATTAAAAAAAAAAATGTATTGACAGCCACATTTAAAAATTAACTTGAATCTTCCTTCCTGCGTTGATGAAGTGCGAAACCCATGTATTCAACTAAATGAATACTGACAAGTCGATAATTTCTGAGCAGGAAGGCAAGGCAAACCCCACTTTTTCTTGGTAACGAAACATTTAAGTAGACCCCACTTAATTGTGTTACCTGACATTCTACTGAGTTAAACTGGAGTTACTAATTGATCTTACCCACACATGGTTCTGACGAAGTGACGTTAACAATTTACTGACGTTGACATAACGGTAGCGTTAATATTTACGCAGTGGCTTGAAGTTAGGTATGACCTAATTGAAACATTAATGGTGACTTGTTATGATCGGAGTTTTGTAATGTGATGCAACTTCGGATTGTAGCATTTTACTGTAAACGTCGTCAGTTTATGACGTCATATTAGACTACCAGTGCGCAACGTCATACTTTGCTGAAAGCATTTGACATTTCAAATCGCGTGTGCTTTAATAACTAACGTTTTAGTTAGATTAACGCGTATAACACATATCTTAACGTTTTAGTTAAGCCCATTCAATCATCACTGATCATAACTGATCAGTTTATAGTGGTTTTGATAGTAACGTGAGATTTACGTTATCAAAAAAGGAGCGTTTAATGCAAATGGGAAAGGACTTAGGTTATGTGGGGAAGGAGTTACAAGGTTTTGTTAAGGAGCAGCAAGATATTGAGCGGGCAGAAAGGCAAGAGCAAAGGGATTTAGAAAGGTTAAGGTCTGAGGAAAAGGAAAAGGAAAGGGCTGAAAAAGAAAAGGAAAGGGCACATGAACTAGCTATGTTGAATGTTAATAAGGAACTTGAAATGGCACGCATTAAGACTGAAAGGGAGGCAAAAGAGATTAGTGAGGCCCATTTAGAACAAATAAAACATGGGTTTGAGCTACAGCACCAAGAATTAAGGAACCAATTAGAAATGCAGAGAGCGAAGCTCGAGCTAGAATTGGAAAAGCAAAAAGCTGAGAAGGTGGCTCATGCCCGGGATCCTAAGTTACCTTATTTTGAAGAGGGTAAAGATAAAATGGATAGTTATTTATCTAGGTTTGAGAAATATGCTACGGCTAATAAATGGGATAAGAGTGTTTGGGCCGCGTATTTAAGTGCATTGCTCAAAGGGCGCGCACTGGATGTATATGACCGGTTGTCAAATGAGGATGCGGCGGATTATGAAAAGTTAAAGGACGCTTTATTAAAGAATTTTGACATGACAGAGCGCGGATTTAGGAAGCAGTTTCGTTATAGTAGGCCCGAGAAATCAGAAACTTTCATACAGTTCAGTAGTAGACTGAGAAGTTATTTAGAAAAATGGCTTAATATGGCAAAGATAGAAAAATCTTTTCCGGCTGTCTGTGATTTCATGGCAAGGGATCAGTTCCTGGAGTCATGTAATAGAGAACTGTATGTACATCTGAAGCCAAAACAGTTTGGTAATTTAGATGAAATGGCTAGGGAGGCAGATTTGTTTGCAGAAGCGCGCGGGGGCGTATATAGTTGCATTAATAAGGGGCAACGCGATAATAGAGGCGCAGCGCAGGGTAAACAGGACAAAGTTGACTCGAACAAACCGAGTGGTAGACCGGATATCAAGTGTAGCATATGCGGTAAGGGGCATTTAACAATTAAATGTTTTAAGAACCCCGACAGGAAACAATTGTATAGCGCAGAGGTAGGAGCAACTGGAGTTGGGGATAGCGGTGTTAAGGAAAATTTTAACACGCGCGTAGAGACTCAAGGTTCTCAGGTTAAGAATGAGAATACGCAGAATGTAGGTCGTGGTTATACACGTGGTCGTGGTAATTTTAGAGGGTCTTTTCGCGGACGCGGTAAAAATAATAGCACACCACGTGGCGCAGCACACCAAGTTAGTTTTTGTCAAACGGAAGTAACTAGGAAAGGTGATGAGATTGGAAGTATTTTTGAAAATAAGGTTGGTGATCCTTTGATTTCGGATAGGGAGGAGTGTAGTAAGGAAACTAGGGAAGGTGTCTGTTACTTCTTAAAGGCAAGGTTACCGACGGCACAAGGATTGGTTAATAATAAAAAGGTGGTTCTATTAAGAGATACTGGGTGTACAGGCTGTGTCGTTCGGAGAAGTTTGGTTTCGGATAGTCAGTTAATAGGGAAGGAATCAAATGTTACTTTGATTGATGAATCCACACAAAGGTATCCTTTGGCAATGATTGACATTGATTGTCCTTTTTTCACTGGGAAAACTGAAGCTTTGTGTATGGATGATACGTTGTACGATTTGGTTATCGGTAACATTGATGGATCACAACTTCCTGATATGTCTCATTTCTCAGCTGCGGCTGTAACTAGGTCTCAAACTAGGCAGGATGAGAAGCCTTACAGAAAACTTAAGGTTCCCGATCAGATCATTAACGATGACAAGGAGGCTTTCAAGCAAGCTCAGGTTGATGATCCAACTTTGGAAAACATCAGGAAAAGGGTTGTATCTGGGAACAAGACTGTGAGTCGTGGTTTAAACCGAGGTGAAACTAGGTTTATTGAGAAAAAGGGTTTGGCATATAGGGAGTTCACCAAGGGTAACAAAGTCTCTTTCCAACTTGCGGTCCCTCAAAGTTTCCGAGGAAAGGTGTTGAAACTGGCTCATGAAACGCTTATGTCTGGACATATGGGTATTAGGAAGACATTGGATAGAGTTGTAACTGAGTTTTACTGGCCCGGTATTTGCGGTTATGTCGCTAGATTTTGTCAATCTTGTGATATTTGTCAGAGAACTATTCAGAAAGGTCGGGTCACTAAAGTACCTCTAGGAAAAATGCCATTGATTGATACGCCATTTAAGAGGGTGGCAGTGGACATAGTTGGTCCAATTGAGCCTCGATCTGATAGGAAATCTCGGTATATTTTAACCATGATAGATTATGCGACAAGGTATCCAGAGGCGATAGCTTTACCGAGTATTGAGACGGAACATGTCGCGGAAGCGCTTATTGAAATGTTTAGTAGGGTTGGCATTCCTGATGAAATGTTGACTGATTGTGGATCACAGTTTACTGCTGAGGTAATGAAAGAAGTCTTTCTCTTCAACAGTTAACGTGTAGTCCGAGACATCCAATTTGCAACGGACTGATAGAGCGTTTCCACGCTACGTTAAAGCAGATGTTACGTCGCATGTGTGCTGAACGTCCAAAAGATTGGGATAAATATCTTCCAGCTTTATTATTTGCGGTAAGGGAAGTCCCACAAGAGTCTTTAGGATACTCCCCTTTTGAGTTGTTATATGGACGTAACGTCAGAGGTCCAATGGCAATATTAAGAGAATTATGGGCTGAAGAGGTACGCGATGAGCAAGTTCTTTCGACGTATCAATACGTTATTGAGCTTAGGGAACGGTTAGAGCAGACATGCAAATTAGCGCGTGATAATTTAAAGAAGGTTCAGATTAAGCAGAAAGCTTATTATGATAAAGGCGCGAGGTCGCGTAAATTTGACGTCGGCGATAAAGTGCTGTTGTTACTACCGACAGACAGTAATAAATTATTGCTTCAATGGAAAGGTCCTTATGAAGTGGTTGAGGTAGTGAACAGAATGGATTATAAGATTGACGTCAATGGAAATGTTAACACATATCACGCTAATATACTGAAACAGTATGTTGAGCGTCAGACTGTGACGTCTCATTGTCTGATCTCTAAACCTAATTTGTCGACAGACAGTCATGACAGAAATGACGTCGACGAGTCTTCATTTGAAGACAGCAGTTTTGAAACTGCAGAGCAACCGGAAAGTGACGGAGACGTTAGCGTCCCACACACACTAACGTCAGAGGAGAGTGAGGAGACAGAAGGGCTGAGAGAACAGCGCCTTGCAGGACTGACATGTCAGACAGACCAAATTATATGTACCACATTTATGTCAGAACCTGTGAAATCAATCAAATCTGTTAAGCCAGAAAGGCCACCTCCAGTGAGATTAAAACGATATCCGTTTTCTAACAAACAACAGAGTGTCAGGGGAACAGGAAAATTCTGGGGCAAACCACCGTAGCTTATTAGCTAATTTTACTTAAGAAAATTTTGGGGCAGACTACCTTAGTAGGTAATTCTTCGCACGGTTGTTGTGTAAATAGCTGTCTTGTTTAGATAGGTTCATCCTATTCCATCTCTGTACACAAAGAAAAAACATTTCTGATTGTTTTTTCTCCAAAAGGGGAAACCTTTGTTACGAGATGGAATAGGAAACCTCTCTGGTGCTTATGCACATCTAAATTATTTTAGTAGATATATGGTAGGGCGGTGCGAGTGAAATATTTTAGGTGAAATATGGTACGCAAACTGTGCTGCTCCATGAACAAGTCATGCACATATCATACGATGTATGCATGAGTGGTTTATAGAGAGCTGCTTTTACAATACAGGGGGCCGCTATAAGGCTGAGTCCTATAGAATTTGCCTAAAAATCGCCAACCGCCAAATTGTGCTATATATGATTTTCATTCCCGTCACATGTTGTGTGGGTGTTCGTTTTGACAGGAGTCATGGCATTGATTTATAGGGTCGTTTCATCAATTTTTCCTATGGGAAATATACTATTTGAACGCAAATCCATTATCTACTCGATTTTTGCTATCTAGCTTTATTTGTGGCCGGTATCTCCACCTCGCCACGAGTTAAGCAAGGTAATATGAGTAGGCATGATTTTCTGGTAGTATTCATAGATATATAAACCCTGAGAAAAACGAACACTTTAGCAGCAGGTCAAGTTGTAACGTGTACCTACAACATTGTGTCGGGAAATAGAAAGTATATTGAAAGGTATGTTAAATCTATGTTTAGTATTATTTTTGTATGAACATGCTTGTAGGTTTTGGAGGGGTTTACTTGTAGTATACCCCAACTTTCTGAAGCCTATTCTGAATTCACTGTTGAGGCCTGTAGTGATTAGGCTACTAGCTTTGCCAGCTGGACGTCGCAGGATTAATCCCAGGCTTCTCCAGTAGTAGAATGAGTCTTTCTAAGTGAAGTCCTGTCTCATGCTGACCCTAGATGTTGGTGAGACGTAAAGTTTGGACACCCGCTCATTCTAGATTCATTTAGGCTTTTAGACCCCTTTTGTAGAATGTAATTAATAAACGCCGGGTCACTTGTTTGATCCATGACTTTTGACTAGCTGTGGTTAGAAAACCGTGGTTCCGTCCCAATATGATATTAGGTGTAGAGGGGACGTAAACTTAAGACGGGTTTAACCATATCTTCATCATCAGGGCAAACTCTTACAAGAGCCTGTTGGGTTATCCGTGATGATGAACCGTAATGAATTTTATTTTACAAGCATGTTCACGTTGATTAGAAATAATTTTGTTCAAGAAGAATTACGAGTTCATTTTGTAATGATGCCGTTTTTGTCTGATAACTCAGTTTGTGCATGTTTGTACATATAAAGAACGTGATGATGATAAGTGGGAGTATTTGGTCGCCACACGTCATAACGGCCTGAGCGGCGGGGATGACGTCAGCTGCGTCATCGGCGTCGCGAGGACGGTTGTGACGGGGTGCCTACCAAATACAGAGAGAATTTACGGCAAACAGTGTTGGCCCTTATGAGACACTAACAAATGTTGTGGTATATAGATGAAAATCTTCTGTTGTAGTTTCTATCTGTTATTAATGTAATGAATTTGTGAATAGCTATATTTGTGAGCCGTGTCGCGGAGAAGGATATGAAATAGAGATTGTTATGTTTCCTGTAATTGGCGGCTGACCAGGTAGCGCAAAGGCGTGGTCTGTTCAATTGCCTCTTACTTGTGATAATGTAGTGAGCACAAATTTGATGAGTATTATGCTCAGTAGTAGTGAGCATTAATTGATTTCTGTAGTGCTCAGTAAGGAAACATGAACTTTGAGTATTATTGTGTCAAGCGCTGGGTGCTGATAATTTGATGCACAGTCGAGTTCTGCTGTACGGTTATTTGTCGCATGCACTAATCAGCTTGTATGTCTGGTCGGCGCATGCGCAATAACGGTATATGCATGAACATATTCTTACTTCTCCGGGAGGGGGATCATGATATAGCATGTATGTTTTGTGACTCGTGTCTTAGTCCAGTTATCGTAATTTGCAGGCACAACAATGTGTGACCTGCTGCTCCCTGCTTCATAGCAACAGGTACTGGTACGACGCTGGGGGTTAGGGTCCAGCAAGGGCGGACAGACCGCCGTAATCAGCGCATACCAGAATCAGAATCAGAATCATTGTTCATTGTCAACAAATGTGAGACCATGGAAGAGGTCAACTAACCTGCAGGATATTCGGACGATCGCTAAACCTGTGATCGGCAAACCTGTGATCGCTAAACCTGTGATCGGCAACTATGTCGATAGACTAGTTTGCAGTTTGCACTAGATCGCGAGAGGAAGTTTCACGCGAGAGGGGGATTCACCCTAAGTTATAAACTGGCCAATCGCGTCTTGTGTTGTTTCTTTTTTTGTTTTTGTTGTTGTTTTTGTTGTTTGCTTCTGTAGGTATTCACGTCACCCGTTCCGAGCACAGAACATTGTTTTGCCTTCGGAGCGGACGTCGTGAGTTGGCTACAGAAGCAACAAATTGTGATGTTTTGTGTTAGTAAGTGTTGTATGTAGATACTGTAAATAATTCATGTCATTCATCTAACATCTTTCTTGTGCCTTACCCCACAGCTGCCCGTACACCTGTCAGAGATCACGCTCGGTTGTCTTGTCAGCATGGGGGTTTGCGGGACGCCGTAAACCCACATGTAACAGTCGTCGTCATCATCACCGTCATCATCGTCATCATCATCAACAACAACATCTTCATAATTGTCACTACCATCATTAATAATAATAATAATAATGAAATATTTGTTTGAATTTAAACGTCCCCATTAACACCAGTTAGGTCAGTTTGAGACGCTGTTTTCAATTTTGTGGGACCTTTACCCGACATTGAGTTGGAATGACATCTCAAGCCCTGCCGCCCAATGAAACAAAAATATATATGTGCAGTGGAGTGTCTAGATCACATCGCTTTGTCTGGGCAGGCTTAGTCCGTCTAAGTGGTTTAACAGTACCCGTGTGTGGTCAAGGTCAGCTCTGCGTGGAAGCACCATGCAGCCCAATTTTCTGTCTCCAAGCCCCGAAGGGCGGGGGCGGAGAATCATGAATATAGAATTAGGCATGAGTAGTCTTTGACACATGCTCGTGATATTTGTGAGGTTGAACTGAACGCTCGTGCGGAGGAATAATGATCATTGAGATTATGTTACTGCACGTGCAGCTATAAGAAGAGCTGATTTAGCATATTGGCTTCATTCGAGATCCAACATTCGTAGAGGTAAGGTGTTCATTGTTTTTTTGTTTCATACCAGAACGCTTATTTTTAAAATTTATATGTTTTCCTCATCAAGAGTCTTTGCATTTAGTATCCTGTATAAACCTGCCTATAGAGAGTGTAACAAATAAAAAAATACGTCAACTACCTTTACCCGGACGGCCGCCGCAGTGACAAGCCAACACTCTACTTGTCCCGGAAAAAGGATTAAATGTATTACTCGCATCTAGGCCAGGAGTCCCGGGTTGGACGTTCTTATCATGTCGTTCTGAGAGAAATGCTAGTGATATTCGCGAAGATTCGGTCTCTTTGTTTTAAATGAATGACACCAGCTGTTAGTTCCAGAAGAGGGGTTCTCTATGTATCAGTGCAAATTCAAAATTTACCCGTACAGGTATGAAACACTGAGCCAAACCTGAAATGGCGATCTTTATAAGACCAGATAGATTTCTACAAAAGGTTTACTGCCTATTCGAAATTCACAAAATTGCAGTATGTTTCCTCTGGCTTTCTTTGCCGGATCATTACAGGGTCACTGATGAGGCTTTATTAGCCGACACTACGTAGTATGACCCATCTTCTTTCTTATGAATGTTTTCATTGCTCTTAAAGGAACTCATTTTTTATGCCCCCGCGTATTCGGAGAATACCGGAAGGGCATTAAGTGTTACCCCTGTCCGTTCGTCCGTTTGTCCGTTCGTCCGTGCGTTCGTTCGTCCGGTGTCCGGGCCATAACTCCTAAACCGTATGGAATATATTCATGAAACTTCACAGTTGCATTCATCACACTGAGACGATGTGCCATGAACAAGGAAGACAACTCTTGCTTTTTGGGTTTTTGTATTAACTGCCCTTGACTTAGTACCATATAGTAAACCGTGTCCGGGCCATAACTCCTAAATAGTATGGAATATATTCATGAAACTTCACACGTGCATTCATCACACTGAGACTGTGTCATGAACAAGGAAGACAACTCCTGCTTGTTTAGTTTTTGAATTATCTGCCCTTGACTAACATCCATATATAGTCAAATGGTATGTCGTGTCCGGGCCATAACTCCTAAACCGTATGGAATATATTCATGAAACTTCACAGGTGCATTCATCTCACTTAGACAATATGTCATGAACAAGGAAGACAACTCTTGCATTTTTGGTTTTTGAATTATCTGCCCTTGACTTAGTACCATATAGTAAACCGTGTCCGGGCCATAACTCCTAAACCGTATGGAATATATTCATGAAACTTCACGGATGCATTCATCACACTGAGACGATGTGCCATGAACAAGGAAGACAACTCCTGCTTGTTTAGTTTTTGAATTATCTGCCCTTGACTTACATCCATATATAGTCAAATGGTATGTCGTGTCCGGGCCATAACTCCTAAACCGTATGGAATATATTCATGAAACTTCACAGGTGCATTCATCACACTTAGACGATGTGTCTTGAACAAGAAAGACAACTCTTGCATTTTTGGTTTTTGAATTATCTGCCCTTGACTTAGTACCATATAGTAAACCGTGTCCGGGCCATAACTCCTAAACCGTATGGAATATATTCATGAAACTTCACGGGTGCATTCATCACACTGAGACGATGTGCCATGAACAAGGAAGACAACTCTTGCATTTTTTGTTTTTGAATTATCTGCCCTTGACTTAGTACCAAATAGTATACCGTGTCCGGGCCATAACTCCCAAACCATATGGAATGTATTCATGAAACTTCACAGGTGCATTCATCACACTGAGACAATGTGTCATGAACAAGGAAGACAACTCTTGCATTTTTGGTTTTTGGATTATCTGCCCTTGATGCATATATTTTATGATTGATTTGAAGTACATTTGTAATATTTTTATCCCCTCACATAATATAGTTGTGAGGGGGGATAAAGCATAATTTCACACAAATGTTTCTTTTAAAAAATCTCGCGAGTTCGACTTTCAAGGTCATGACCTCAAGGTCAAGGTCACTGTGGCTATTTTTAGAAAAACTTTGTCATCGCTGTAGTGCCTACATTTCTTCACCAATTTCATTATAACTTCACACAAATGTTCCTTACAAAAAATTCTCGAGCGAGTTAGACTTTCAAGGTCATGACCTCAAGGTCAAGGTCACTGTGGCTATTTTTAGAAAAACTTTGTCATCGCTCCAGCGCCTACATTTCTTCACTGATTTCAATATAACTTCACACAAATGTTTCTTATGACAATATCTCGAGCGAGTTCGACTTTCAAGGTCATGACCTCAAGGCCAAGGTCACTGTGGCTATTTTTAGAAAAACTTTGTCATCGCTCTAGCGCCTACATTTCTTAACTGATTACAATATAACTTCACACAAATGCTCCTTATGACAATATCTCGTGTGATTTCGACTTTCAAGGTCAAGGTCACTGTGGCTATTTTTAGAAAAATTGTCATCACTCTAGCGCCTATATTTCTTCACCGATTTCAATATAACTTCACACAAATGTTCCTTATGACAATATCTCAAGCCATTTCGACTTTCAAGGTCAAGGTCACAATGGCTATTTTTAGAAAAACTTTGTCAACGCTCTAGTGACTACATTTCTTCACTGATTTCAATATAACTTCACACAAATGTTCCTTATGACAATACCTTGAGAAAGTTTGACTTTCAAGGTCAAGATCACTATGGCTATTTTTAGAAAAACTTTGTCATGGCTCTAGCGCTTACATTTCTTCACCGATTACAGTATAACTTCACACAAATGTTCCTTATGACAATATCTCGAGCTATTTCAACTTTCAAGGTCAATGTCACTGTGGCTATTTTTAGAAAAACTTTGTCATCGCTCTAGTGCCTATATTTATTGATGGATGTTAATAGAACTTCACACAAATGTTTCTTATGATAATATCTCGAGTTGCTTTGACTTTCAAGGTCATGACCTCAAGGTCAAGGTCATGACCTCAAGGTCAAGGTCACTGTGGCTATTTTTAGAAAAACCTTGTCGTTGCTCTACCGCCTACATTTATGACTTTAATATAATTTATGATTGATTTGAAGTACATTTGGAATATTTTTTATGAATGGCATTTGGCGGGGGCATCCGTGTCGTATTGACACTTTTTCTAGTTTATTATTTTTTTTGCCTTCACTGCAGCTGGTGTTGTGCCGTGTGGCGGCCGTAAAACGTCTCCCCGTACATCAACCATAGTGCAGTTTATATTTTACTTTTGGTCCTTTGAGATCAGCGTGAATATTCTGAGAAATCAGAAATAAATTATTGGTTTAGACTCGTATTCTAGACAGGTTTTTAATTATTTGGACCCCATCCATTTTGATTTATATCAGTCTTTGTATTGACTGCCTATTCGAAATTCACAAAATTGCAGTATGTTTCCTCTGGCTTTCTTTGCCGGATCATTACAGGGTCACTGATGAGGCTTTATTAGCCAAAACTACGTAGTATGACCCATCTTCTTTCTTATGAATGTTTTCATTGCTCTTAAAGAACTCATTTTTTATTTTTATTACACCACAAAATAACAATATTTATACGGAATCCCTATGACATGTACTTCCTGAACAACTATCTGGTCAGAAGAAAAATATTCGTATACAATAAATTAACTTTTACACCATTTGTATGATAGATCTTGTACAAGCTTTTCTGACGTAGCAGCTTAAAATTGGTCGTTTTAAAAGGAAGCAATCCATCACTTAGAGGCGATTACGGGGTTGCAGATTGAGTCCGTTCGCCAAGTTCCGATCAGATAAAAGAATTCTTAGCGGCCATCTTAAGTTTGTTTTGATATTTCGTGTGCGTGAGTGAGTGTTTGAGCTTAACGTGTCAACAACAGCTAAGGTCATACGAAGACGTAACCTCGGTTTAAAGACCCATCCGAAAGTCAGAAGTCCGGGATCAATGCAAAGATGACATGATTAAATTTTGGTATATTTTTATAAAAATAAACCATGATGGTACATCACGAAAACACGCCTATATAATTTTGACTCCTTGAACCCCAATTTTATTCAGTAAAACTGGGTTTTACAGGGGTAAACCTTATTTATCTTATTTCCGCTCTAAAATATAGATTGTGGGTACTCGTTAAACACTCTTCGGTTAGGCGAACGTGTAGCCACAATCTATATATTTTGAGCAGAAATAAGAAAAATATCACAATTTTTATCTTATCATTATCGTTTTTTTGGGGGGATAAAGTTTACAATGTATTTGTATAGGCGTGTTTCCGTAAAGGAATTGATTGATTTGAATTTTAGGGTAACCGGCCAGCACATTGGGGCTAGCTACACCACCCCCGTCCGTAAAAGAAACATTAATGTTAATTGTTAATTTATGATAAAGATTATTTCGTGTCTGTGTTGATTTCCTATAGGTATAATTTCATGAAATGTTGACTAAATTATTGCCCTTTGTAGACTCGGTCATTTCGGTAGTTCATAACTAATATGAAGACAACCTGATTATATTTTGGTAACATTTTATGAGCATTTGACTGAATAATGTCCCTTTTTAGACTTAAGTATTTCGGCACAGAAAAAGCTTGTAAGTAAAACATTTTTATGAACCGCTTCTGTCAGGCTTTTGGAATAGGGTTAGGGTTAGGGTTAGGGTTAGGGTTAGGGTTAGGGTTAGGATTACCCTAACCCTAACCCTAACCCTAACCCTAACCCTAACCCTAACCCTAACCCTAACCCTAACCCTAACCCTATCTATTGCAGGCAGTTTTGTGTAGTTGACGCGATTTAAATTTTGATTTAATCTTAAAAATATTTTAACGAATCATACCCCTCTGTGCCTTTAAACTTAATTAATTTAGTACTTGTAAGCTAACTGCCTCAGGATGTGCCTTCTGTATGCCAGGCTCTCCCGAAACCTCATCAGAGCATACAATCAAACCCACCTCCTACAAATCATGATCACTGAAACCTTCTTTTGTGAAAACAAAAAAAACTGTCTGATCCTCGTCTGTTTATCATCACGAAAACACGACTACTATTTTATACTTAGCAGTGAAATCAATGCATATCTGAAACAAATAAAAATGATATCAATCATAAGTGAAATGATACCGTATCATTTCACTAGTGACTGATACCATCTCGTGCTTCACACTCGTGAAAATTATTATGTTTTCAAGACACTCGATGAACTATTTTTGGTATCCACCTCAAAAAAGTAAATATCCTCTCTGTATATAATTTTGACATTCTTAAACCTCAGCTTTATATAGAAAAACTGGGGTTTGCAAGGGTAAACCTTATTTTTAGTATTTATGCTCCAAAATATAGATTTTGGGTACTCGTTTGACCCCCTCGATTCTAACGAGTACCGACAATCTACATTTTGAGAAGAAATAAAAATATGCCATTTTTTCAACTTAAAATGTTCGTTTTTTGGCGGTAAAATTTACAACGTATTTGTATAGGCGTGGTTTTGTAATGCCAGGCAGACTTAAGTAGGTAAAGTGTAATTTGGCCTTATTACTACTGACTGGGCAATTAAAGTTCAAACCAATACTAAGTTCATCTGGTCATATATTGACATTGTATTTGTGTTTTTCTTGAGTTATGGCCCATTGAACATTTGGGTATTTGAACTGTATAAGCCGAATATCTCTAAAATTATATAAGCTATTGTTTTTTAAAGGCTGTTTTGAAAGGCTGACAGGGAATGATGAGTAGATGAACTGACTGACTTTTGGAAAAAATCCTATATTTTCTTCCTGGGTTATGGCCCTTTATATAATTCATCACTGTAACCTTGTAAGCACGATATCCCATAAATTGTTCAAAATATTGCCTTGTATCTCGACAGGCTGATAGGGAATGACATGATTATCTAAAAAATCTGTTAGTTTTTTTTTTTTTTTTTTTTGTTGTTTTTTTTTTTTTTGCGTTATGGCCCTTTGAAAAATTTCGACATTTTCACGTTGTAAGCAAGATATCTCAAAAATTATTTCCTTGCTGATAGGGAGTGATGAGTTAATGGCCTAGTTAACATTTGAAGAATTTTTTTTTTTTTTCGTGAATTATGGCCAATTTGCCAAGCCGGCATTTTAATCTTGTGAGCAAGGCATCACGAAATCACGCCTATATAATTCTGAACCCCTTGAACCCCACTTTTATATAGTAAAACTGGGGTTTACAGGGGTAAACCTTATTTTTCATATTTCTGCTCTAAAATATAGATTGTGGGTACTAGTTAGAACCGCCTCGCTGGTGCTGTTCTAACGCGTACCCACAATCTATATTATGAGCAGATCACAATTTTTCGTCTAAAATGTTTCGATTTTTTGAGGTAAAGTTTACAATGCATTTGTATAGGCGTGTTTCGTAATGAAGCCTCGAAAGTTGTTTAAGTTATTGCCTTGAAATTGAAAAGGCTGATAGACGATGATGAGTAAATGACCTGCTCAACTTTTGAAAAAAAATCTGAAATTTTTCTTCACTTATGGCATTTTAAAAATTGTGTCATTTAAGGGAAAACATATCTATGGGGACAGAGTGTTTTACAAACACCATTTATAGTTCGGTATTTTTCAAATGCAAAGTTTCATCGAGCCGTTCCGGGTATCTCTTTGCGGATGCAGCATCATGTGAGCCTTCTTTTACCTGCTAAAGAAAGTATCACCTGAGCCTTCGGTGCTCATAGCAGAAGCAAAATGGACCTCACGAACTTCGTGCCATAACCTGTGTTCTGATCTTTTTCAGAAGATGGCGTTACAATTGGTATTCTTGGTAGCTATGGTTATGACAATGGCACAAATGGGTTCTGGAGAAACATATAGTGAACTAGAATACTGTAAGTATCAAACTCATTTTGTGTACCAAAACTCATTTTCTGAAAGTAACTTATTCAACTTCTATAACTAGCAAACTCATTGTGTGTACCAAACCTCACTTTCTGTAAGTAACCTATTCACCTTCTATAACTAGCAAACTCATTGTGTGTACCAAAGCTCACTTTCTGTAAGTAACTTATTCACCTTCTATAACTATCACACTCATTGTGTGTACTAAAACTCACTTTCTGTAAGTAGCGTATTCACCTTCTATAACTAGCACCTCAATGTGTGTACCAAAACTCACGTTCTATAAGTAACTTATTCACCTTCTATAACTAGCAAACTCATTGTGTGTACCAAAACTCACTTTCTTTAAGTAACTTATTCACCTTCTATAACTGGCACACTCATTGTGTATACCAAAACTCACTTTCTGTAAGTAACTTATTCACCGTATATAACTAGCACACTCATTGCGTGTACCAAAACTCACTTCCTTAAAGTAACTTATTCACTTCTATAACTAGCACTAATTGTGTGTACCAAAAATAACTTTCTGTAAGTAGCTTATTCACCTTCTATAACTAGCACACTCATTGTATGTACCAAAACTCACTTTCTGTTAGTAACCTATTCACTATCTATAAGTTTAACTAGCACACTCATTGTGTGTACCAAAACTCACTTTCTGTAAGTACCTTATTCACCTAGAAGCCCCCGTGGCGCAGTGGTTAAGCTATTCGCCTTCTAAACCAGGGATCGCAGGATCGATCCCGGGCTTCTCCAGACTTTCGGATGAGTCTTTAAACCGAGGTCCCGTCTCCATATGACCTTAGCTGTTGGTGGGACGTAAAACTAAAATCACTCACTCACTCACCTTATTTACCTTCTATAACTAGCAAACTCACCTACTGTAAAACCGCTTCTATACAAATAAGTCTTAACAACTGTTATTATCATAATATACCCGTACGATATAGTGCATACATTTTAACATCTCCAAAATGGCTACTATTCTGAAAAAAAAAAAAACTCGGTGTTATCCTTTTTTAAACGTCAAATATAGGTTGCGGATGCTTTTTAGAACCGTCTCATCGAGGCGGTTCAAACGAGTACCCACAATCTATGTCTTGGAGCAAAAATAAGAAAAATGATGTATATCCCAGCTAACCTCAGTTTTCTCTATATAAAATGGGGTTAAGATGTGTGTGTGTGTGTGGGGGGGGGGGTGTTCATTTCACGGACTTAGTCACGTGATGAAGTAGATGAGCTGCATGAAGCTTCCGACCGCACATGAGTACTGGTTAACCGCCTAGCGGATCTAAATCTGCCCAGGCAAAGTGGTGCGAGATGAACCGACCCTTTTGTATGAGCGACACGGCTTGAGATGTCATTTCCTCTGAATGTTGTGTACATGGCCTGCAAAATTGAACGTTCCCCTCCATTGGGGCTTGAAGAAATAGATGGGCTGCATGATGCTTCCACACAGAGCTGAGACAGACCGCACACGAATACTGGTAAACTGCTTAGAGGATCTAAGTCTGCCCAGGTTAAGTGGTGAGAGTCGGACCGTCCCTACATGTTAACCCTTTCGGTTTGTTTGGGCGGTAGGGATTGATAAGTCATTTCATCTAATGTCCGGTAAAAGTCCCACAAAAATTGGAAGCAGCATCTCCAAACGGAACTATATAGTGTTGACGGGGATTCAATCAAACAAACAAACAAACAATCGCGTTAACTGAATGTAGTATGCTGCTGTAAGCTACTGTACCTCAGTCTCAATTGTCGTACAAGTATTAGCTTTTGCAAAAAGCTTAGTCTATTTATGTGTAGTCATAGAATTGGAAAGTCAAATGACAAAGCTGTTAATGTGTATCCGGTATAAGTGTGCCAGTAAATACGGAAACGTGTATATTAGCCAAAGATTCCAAAAGTTGACATCAGTTTCATATATAAACAAAACTACAAATATTTTACTATGATCACCACTCGTACTAGGGAAACGAAAAATCAGTAGAACAGGTGCATCTTCCTTCTTTTAGTGAACACAAACAAAACAGATGTACTGTATCATGGGAGGGAAGTCAACATCATGTGAACCCATAAAACATGTTTATTTTGCATGCGAAGAGGGTGTGATAAACTTTCGGAAGTGTTCCGGTCAATCCTGGTTTGTAATCATTAAAACAAATAAAACTGACCAACAGTCAATAGAATATAGCATTGAGCCAGTAATTACCTTTTCTTTAATGCTTCTGGAGCAAAAGTAAGCCTTAGGTAGTCTATCCCCACAGGCGAAGACAATGACACGTATGTCCTGCTAATAGAAAATAACATTCAACTAGTCCTGACCGTTTCTTAAATGCTTCCGAAGCAAAAGTCATTCTTAAGGGGATTAGCAGCCTCGCCTACTTTGAGTCATTTTTTGTTTGATGTGTGGTTTAACGTCCCCGACAACACTGTAAAGGTCATTTTGAAGACACTGCTTCCAATTTTGTGGGACTTTTACCCGGCACTGAGATGAAATGACATCTCAAGCCCTGCCGCCCAATGAAACCAATATAGTTTATAAACACGGACCGCTTTGCATGGGCAGGCTTAGATCCTCTAAGCGGTTTACCAGTACTCGTGTGCAGGTCGATTTAAGCTCTGCGTGGAAGCATCATGCAGCCTTTATATTTCTTCAAGCCCCGATTGGCGGGGGTCGCTACTTTAAGTTTCGACTACTCTAAATAAAAGTCTCGCCTACTGTATGTAGCAGTTTCTAGTCTCGTATAACGTAAGTAACATTTTCTCATATAAAATAAGGGGGTTGACGCTTCGTTAAACACGAAATCATCATCATCATCATCATCTATAATTAGCATTCACGCCTATTGTAAGTAACAGTTTCACCTGCTCGGAATAGCGTAATCGCCTATTGTAAGTAGCAACTGAGTAACAGCTTGACTACTGTAAATAGCTGTCTCGCACACTATAAGTAGCAGTTTCACCTACATAAGTTGCTGTATTGTCTACTGTAAATAGCAGTCTCACCTACTGTAAGTAGCAGTTGTGTTTCTACTGTAAGCAGATTTTTTCCACTGTTTGTAGCGGTCTCGCCCAGTGTGTGTCTACTGTAAATAATAATTATTATTCCTGCTGTTAGTAGAAGCCTTCGTGGTGCATTGGTTACGCTACTCGCCTTGTAAACCTGGGATCGCAGGATCGATCCCGGGCTTCTCCAGACTTTACTGACTTCAACACTCGTAATAAATTATTAACGGCTAAACTCCTTAATCAAGGTTATCGGTACCATAAACTACGCAAAGCCTTTTCAAAATTTTATAGACGCCATTCTGATTTAATTTCAAAATTCAATATTGGACTTAAATCTCTTCTGCAACAAGGTCTATCGGAAACCGAATTTTATGGTGACTTAGTATATAAATTCAGAAAAATATATAACCGCAATGACTTCAGCACCCAATTTCGTAAAATCATTCTTCGATATAAAAAGATTGGGTACAACATTGATATTATACGACAGACTGCATGCATGGTAGTTAACCCAATCACGGTTGGCAACTTTGCTTCCCTCTTTAATTGCACGCCGGTGGGTCAGGCCTCAGATTCTATGACGGCTCCAACGTAAAGGCTTATTGAAAATTAGAGAGATAATGTTGGTTGGTGCCTGATGCTCTGTCTCTGGTTGGGCTCATCGGAGTCTAACTGTTGGTTTTCTTTTGCTCCAGCATTTCTGTGGTTTCTTGCTGTCGAGTCCTCACCGTTGTCTCACCTCCGTGGTTCTTTGATTTTTGTGTTCACGGAGATGTTGCACTGATGAGTTAGGAGGCCTTCATGCGGACTGAACAAATTATTTGTCTAAATCGCGACGGAAGTAAGGGCGAGGATTGTGGCCACGTAAAATCGATTTAAGCCCCCCAGTGGAAATCTTCCACTGACCGTTCCAAGGCGGCTCTTCTGTGGCGATTTATTTATGTTGTTGTTTGTTACTTACTGTGTGTATCACTTGTGTCTTTTGGTTTTGGATGGCCATATGGCCATTTTGTGGGAAAGTAACTGTCCTTATGGCCTTCCTTTGTTTAGGTTTCCATTATGGTCTGGTCGCTTAATGTTTGTATTTCTTTCCCTTTGGTGTCTTTTATGGGTGGAGTAAGTTAATTGTATCAATTCCTGATCTTTGTTTTACTTCTACTTTTCGGAATAGTCTTTAAACCGAGGTCCCGTCTCCGTATGACCTTAGCTGTTGGTGGGACGTAAAACTAAAACTCACTCACTCCTGCTGTCAGTAGCAACATCACTTAGTTACTACATGTAGTAGCAGTTTCACCTTCTGTAAATATCACTCTCGTCTACTGTAAGAGGCAATTTCATCTAGCATAGCAATTTCGCCTATTGTAACAGCAGTCTCGTCTACGGTGGGTAGCAGTCTCGCCTCCTGTACTCGCCTATTGTACTTTAGATAGCGGTCTCGGCTACTATACTGTAGGTAGAGATTTCGCCAACTGTAAGAAGCAGTTTCACCTACTGTAAACAGTCTCGCCTACTTTAGGTATCAGTCTCGCTGACTGACAGTTTCAACATCTGAAAGAGGCAGATTCGCCTACTGTAAATACCTTACTCACCTACTGTTCGCAACAACCTCGCCTACTGTACTCGCCTGTTGTACTTCAGGTAGCGGCATCTGCTACTGCAAGTAGCAGTTTCGCCTACTGTAAACAGTCTCACCTACTGAATGAATCAATCTCGCCTGCTGTAAATAGCATTTTCGCCTAGTTTAAGTGAGTTTCAACTACTGTAGGAAGCCGCACTCGTTAGTATCTAACTCACTTGCTGTACGCAATAACCTTGCCTGCTGTAAGTGGCAATATCGCCTAGCTACAGTTGTTCTTTATATGATTTGATTTACGCCATAGTGACCTTCTTCAGAACGACATTCGTGGTGTACAACTGCCCTTATGTAAGTGTTAGAAATCAAAATACAGTGAAATTCCTATATTAAGACCACCTTTGGGACTGTTCAAAAGTGGTCTTTAAGACCACTTTTGAACAGTCCCAAAGGTGTTCATTGACCAGAATACACTGTTTTCAGAAAACACAAAGTATAACTACACCCTTCTAAATAAGTTCATTAAAGCAGAATTAGTCTTAATTTTAGGTGGTCTTAACAGCGGACTCTGCACTGCACTCTGATCACTTCTGATTGCAGGTCGGGCATATTTGTCCTGAACGGGGATTTAGACTGTTACGTTTAACTCTTAAACTAGACTGTATATGAAAATGGAAACTTCCATCAGGTCTTGTCGCCCAATGAAACCAATAGGGTTTATAAGCATGGACGGTCCGACTCGCACCGCTTTGTGTGGGCATGCTTAGATCCTCTAAGCGGTTACCAGTACTCAATGTGCAGTCGGTTTTGTTCGATGTTAGTTGAACACAATTATATGCACTTTGAGCCACAGGCACTTGGCCCGTTGATTTGTCCGAAAAATATGTCATGAGTAAAAAAAAAAATCCAGATTTTTTTCATACTGGTATAGAAAGCTAGTCTAGCTTTCTATACCAGTATGATTTTTTTTTTTTACTCATATTTTGACTTTAACACATTCCACATGTTTTTCGGACAAATCAACGGGCCAAGCGCCTGTGCTTTTAGCAAACAGTGTAGATCCAGATCAGACGACGCGTTCTATGCCTACACATTTTTACTTATGTACCAGATATGGTACGCTAGAATTGTGGGTCAAATTCCTGTAGTGAATATTGACTCGGATGCCTCCACCCATCGGCGCTTGAAGAAATAGATGGACTGCTTGATGCTCCTACGCAGAGCTGAAACCGACTGCACATTGAGTACTGGTAACCGCTTAGAGGATCTAAGCATGCCCACACAAAGCGGTGCGAGTCGGACCGTCCATGCTTATAAACCCTATTGGTTTCATTGGGCGACAAGGCTTGAGATGTCATTTCACCTCAATGTCGGGTAAAAGTCCCACATTATTGAAAGGAAGCAAGGTATCCAAAATGACCTATAGTGTTGACGGGGACTTTAAACCTCAAATCAAACAAACAAATTGACCCTGATCAGCTGGGTCTACACTGTTTGCTAATTCCCCAGCATATGAGCTCAGTCCATGTTTTACAGATAACACTGTTTAGAGCACTCGGAAGGCTATTTATAGAGCACTCCGAAGGCTATTTATAGAGCACTCGGAAGAAACAACAACACGATTTGTATACTTATAAATATAAACTATTCCTGGACTTTATGCAAACGTTATTTATGTGGCGAGGATGGTCGTATATTTTTATGCCCGCCGAAGATGGTGGACATAGTTGAAACTGCGGAAGCGACCACCAGTCTTAAGTGGTATTCTGTCTTGCAATCCTCCAGAGCGATTTTCAATGTTAAACTATATACCTGTCCATCGCGCCTACTTGCCAAACTCGACCAACAATCGTTTAAAATTGTCCAAATTTTAAAATTATCTAAATAAGTTAACACGTGACACGGAGCAAGTACCAATAATTATCTCCCATGTTTTTTTTTTTTTGTTTTTTTTTTTCAAAACCGAAATTATGACGCTGATTATGAGATATGCGGGGAATAATATACGTTCCTGGGAGTGTGATGATGAAAATTGCCATCCATCATGAAATAATTAGTATTGCTGCAAAATTCTTCCTTGGTGTCGAAAATCATTCAGTTCATTACTAAACACACCTATACAAATACATTGTAAATTTTACCGCCGAAAACACGAAAATTTTCAGATGAAAATTTCTGACATTTTGTCTTATATCTGCTCAAAATAAGGATTGTGGGTAAACGTTAGAACCGCCTCATCGAGGCGGTTCTAACGAGTACCCACATTATATATTATACACCAGAAATAAGAAAAACAAGTTTTACCCTTGTAAACCCCTGTTTTACTACATAAAAGTGGTGTTCGAGGGGTTTAGAATTATATAGGTGTGTTTACGTGATGCGCGATGCGCAATTCACAATAGTACAATAACTTTCTAGACTCAATATGGATAAACATCTTGACGACGGAGGCACAAACACATTACTTTTTTTCATTTCAGAACCAGAATATTTCTTTTATATTGTTGAAAACTGCGGAGCGGCCCAGTATTCTGACTGGGGATTGTGAGTTCCATGTTCTCAGATGTCAGCAAATCACTGCCGAAGGAGTACACAGAATGGTCACGGACGAGTCTTGGGTAACTAATCTGTAAGTATTCACAGTAGTTGAACAACATAAAAGGGGGACAAAATTATATATGCGGGTTTGAGTGATGAAAGTTTGCATTAAAGACTGCATGTTCAAAATACAAGATTATTAGAAGCCACTACAGACAACTTTGTCTATATTATACAGGTAACTTAAAGAATTATGTAATGACGGTATAGTTTCAACGTTAGTCATATGTTTTACCCACCCATTTAATTCGTGATGTCTTCATTTCAGCTAATACTCGCGAATTGTACCTTTGGAGTTACACTGTCCAATCAACACTATTTAGGTCATACCGATGGGACTGTTTTACCAACCACACTTCTTGGGCAAGCTCATTCATAAATGGTTAACAAAGTCAGTGTACATTCTTTTGACAAAAACCCTGACAACTGTCCTTCTGGAATCAGCGAAAGGAAGAAAATGACCATAGAAAGGATTTTTGATCAGTCTCCATAACAGGATGTTGCTAACCTCATCAGGTATCAAACCGGCGACCTTCTAATCAGCAGGCAAAAAATGTACCATTTGTAAATTTTATCTGGCCATATACATGTATTGGCATACGCATTAAAATTCCTATATTAAGATTAACCCTTTTGAACAGTCCCAAAGGTTGCCTCTGACCAAATGATATTAAATGCTGGAAACACAAAGAATAAATGCAACCTACTAAATATGCTTTAAATCAGCATCTAGATCTTTACTACCTGAACAGTACAGCAGCTATATTTTCCATATTTAAAATATGGGCCCCGTCAAGCGATTTTGGTACTTATCGCCTATGCGAGCAGCGAAGGTTCAGGCGAGCCTGCGCATCCGCGCAGTCCCGCCAGAACCTTCGCTGCTCGCCAAGACAAGCAGTGAATCAAGAGGAACCTTCAGACAGAAAGCCATATCCCTGGCTCCTCTGAATGGCTGGGCATGCGCAGTTAAATTTGTCATGACGGAATGCTCGAAGACACAAATGCGCATGGCGGGGCACAATTATAATAAACACCAGTCACCAAGGTTTCGACATAGGAAAACATGTCCATGTGAAATAATGGCGTCAGAAATGACAAATATTAGGTAGAAATTGTAAGATCTTTCTTATTTTATCTTTCAGTATAGATTGTGGGTGCTCGTTAGAACCGCCTCAATGAGGTGGACCAGCGAGTACCCAACGCCTCAATGAGGCGGTTCTAACGAGTAACCAATCTGTTTTTATTTTTGGCAGATAATGTACACCCCAATAACCCCAACTTTTCTCTGTATAAACCGGGGTTTAGAGGGGTCTTCGTTTCACGGACTTTTTACCGTGATGGAGGTCAAGAATAAGGTCACACACACTTATAAAAATGGACATTTTTTTTGACAAAGTTCATGTCTATGTAATTCTTTCCTATTTTACTCCAGCTGACTCTTAATGGATTCTGGAAACTTGAATTGACATGATGTGAAAGAAATGAAATTTATTTTTCTGCAGTTCATGGAAGTATGAACGCAGTGGGTCGCGTGTAAAGTAAATGAACCCCGACACACTCTCGTTCATACTTTCATGAAAAGCAGAAAAATTAAGTTTATCTTTTATTTTTACATTATTTGCCCCTCATCACTGGGCGAAACAATGCTTGTAGGGCAAACTTTTAAAGCTGAAAAACATTTACACGATGTGTTTCTACAAAGAGCGGAGCAACGTTGACGTCATCAGCGCCCTAGAAAGCAATGGTTTAGAATGACGTCACTTAACGTCACTGAAAATCATGTGATTCGATGCGTTCATGGAAGTATGAACGCAAATGTTTTCTATAGGTTTACATTAGACTTTACACTGGCAATGTAAATATTCTTTTATGATGTTAGAGTTATTATTACAAACTAGGAAACATGTCACTGTCGCCGTAGAATGCGGCTTCAGTGTTTGCAGAACGCATGCATTTTCTAAATATATAAATGCTAATCTAAAAATATCTTGACATCCCTAAATTTCCGAATGGATTCCTCCGGGGGATTCTTTTTCTATATACAGGGGTTGATTCCATTTAGAACAAAAGGGATAAAAGTATTTTTTTTTTCAGACAGATACATCTCACGAATGCATTGCTGCATGCACGCACAGGCACATTTTGTGTCTTAACGCACTGTTTAATTCCATTCATTACGCAAACACGCCTATACAAATACATTGCCACCTTTATCCCCGAGAAAATGAAAATTTCATGATGAAAAATTGGGATATTTTTCTTATTTCTGCTCCAAATATAGTTTGTGGGCACTCGTTAGAACCGCCTCATTGAGGCGGTTCTAACGAGTACCCACAATCTATATATTAGAGCAGAAATAAGAAAAATAAGGTGTACCCCCGGAAACCCCAGTTTTACTATATAAACGTGGGGTTCAAGGGGGTCAAAATTATATAGACTTGTTTTCGTTATGTCTCTATTCCAGTATCTCTACGAGTGTACAACCGAGCGTTACACCAAGTATTTTAGTGGATATGGTGTTGCAAGATACGGATTCAAAAGTTGAAAAGTTGACGGCAGTGATTGGAGAACCTGTACGCTGGGAAATAGAAGTTCCTAGTAAGATGTTTTCTTGATCTTCATTATGAAAACACATAGTCGAACTTCGATGGCTCGAATACCGATGGCTCGTTTACCATGGCTGAGTCGAACCCGTTTTTGAGTCCCTAGGGAATTCCTCTGCATAAGAAAAGTGCGGGATAATTATTTTCGACTTTTATCTTGCAAATGTATGCTGTGTGTACTCATTAGAATCGCCTCAATAAGGCGATTCTAATGATTACCAACAGCATACATTTATGTTACAGAACACCGAAAAGAAGTCCAAAAATACCCCCGTTATGTTTTCTGGAAGTATGCAACAGTGGCTCGAACTTCTGCTGTCTCGAACAAATTTCCATGGTCCCAAACGGGTTCGAGCCATCGAATTTCGACTGTATATTGAAAAGTTTTCCTCCCAAAAATGAAAAATTTTCAAAACAACAAATGAGATAAAAAAAACCCTGATATTTCTCATATTTCTGCTCAAATACATAAATTGTGGGTACTCGATAGAACCGCCGCGTCGAGGCTGTTCTTACTTGTACCCACCATCTGTTTTTGAGCAGAAATACGAAAATTAATGTATTCCCTGGTAAACCCCAGTTTTAATATATAAAATGGGGTTAAAGAGAATAAAAATTATAAAATAAATGAAAAAGGTTAACTTTGGAAGCAAATAATACATATTAGAATGAAAACCGGAAACTCGGTTTTATTGAGTTTCTTCATAAACAGCACTGTTGTCTGCAAGGCTGAATATGCCCCCCTAGCATCGATTTCAGCGGTACTCGATTTTCAAATTACTCACAATGGACTCGATGCATCCAAAGAAAATTAAAATATAATCTGCACATAATGAAGTACGGGGAGACGTTTCCCTGATGTTAAGTTCACATGAACGAAAGTTTAGAAGAGCTGTCGTTGTCACCCAGACGTCGGCGTCAGCGTTGACGTCGGCCTCGGCGGTCGTCGATACACCCACTTTAGAGTTCAACATCTGGGGCCAGTTGTTCAAAGCATTGTTAGCTTAACGAGCTCGTTAGTGGTCATATTTTTAAGTGTTCTAGCCAGTTCAATATCTAAAATTTGGTATTTTTGCTGAAAAAAATGTGAGCAGCTTTTGCTGCAAAAGCTACTCACATTTTTTTCCAGCAAAAATAATAGCAAATTTGCCAAATTAAATGATCAAATTTATATCGATGCGTTAAGTAACGACGTCGTTAGTTTTTAACAACTGGTCCCAGTAAACTGAGTTGTTAAAAACTGGTCCCAGTAAACTGAGTAAGATTTTAACAATAAATTTTGATTCCTTTAACACCAGTCCCCAGAGCCAGAACCTGTGGTGGCGCATAGGTGTCAAGATCTAGTGTGGCAAGTTTTGACTAACCGGAGTAGAAGGCTCAGTGGTGCGCTTGTCGTCGCCTGGGTTCGTCTAGCGTCCCTGGCGTCTGGCGTAAACAGTTTCAAATGCCATTCATTTTAGCCACTGAACCCAAAGTTTACCTGTACATGTAACATTTTATGGTAAACGAATAGGAAGTTTGTGTTTTAACCCTTAGCTTGCTAAATATTAATTTAAGCCACACCCATTTCTGTCTATCAACCAGTCAAATTACTTGATGTAATTTATTGCTACAAATTCATAAACTGAATGCCGAATAGTGTAGATCCTGATCAGATGGCTTCTTCAGAAGCCATCTGATCTGGAGCTACACTGTTTGCAAAGATAGGGGTTGTTGTGAACAGCAAGATAAGGGTTAAGTCTTTAACTCGCCTGCCTCGTAGTGACAAGTTATGATTTTGTGATACGCCCGTGCGTCCGTAAACTATTTCTTCAAACGGCATCTCTCCCTTAACCGCTGATTGGATTATGATCAAACTTCACGGGCATGATCCATAGTCAGTCCTCTATCAAAGTTGTTCAAATGGGTTCGGTTCATTGGACATCTAGTTCACAAGCGCCACATTACATGTAGATTGTTAATCGAAACCTTAAAAATCCTCTCTCGAACTACGTGTCCCAGGCCTTTGATATTTGGTATGAAGGGTCCGTCATCTAATGAACATCTACCATGATTGTTCAAACTATAGCCTTGGGGCCAAAAATGTTCCCGCCCCGGTGACCACGTTTTACATAGACTTATAGACTAGGAAAAACCTTTATAAATCTTTTTTTTTTTATTTCAAAGACAATGTGTTTGATATTTGGTATAAAACTTCATCTAGTGGAGCTGGGTCCAGATTGTTCAAATGATGGCATTGGGGCCAAAAGCCTCGTCCTACGGCCCACATGTTTTACATAGAGTCACAGACTTATAATTGCGGTCACGTAAAATCGATCTAAACCACACCCCAACTCCCGCAGTGAAATCGTTTTTTTTCTGACCGTTACTATGCAGGTCTTTAGTTGCGGTTTATTATTGTTATAGTTCAACTCGTATTGCTTGTATCATTTTATTTTGTGTGGCTCTTTGGCCATTTCGTGGGAAAATAACTGCCTTTTTACATCACGAAACACGCCTATTTAATTTTGACCCACTTGAACCTCACTCGTAAATAGTAAAACTGGGGTATAGAGGGATAAACCTTATTTTTCTTATTTCTGCTCTAAAATATAGATTGTGGGTACTCGTTAGATCCGCCTCGATGAGGCTGCTCTAACGAGTACCCACAATCTATATTTTGTTGTGATTCAGTTCTGTGACTTTCATATCATAGGTGTGTGACTTTCATGTACCAGTTCCGTGTCTTTCATGTCAGATGTTGGTTGCATTCATATCACAGTCCTACTTTTTCATATTACTGTATTTTCCTCATATTACAGTTCTGTACATTTCCCATCACAGTTAAATGCACTTTATATTGCATTTCGGTGCCTTTCATTTCAGTTTTCTGCCTTTCACACAACAGTTCTCTGCATTTAGTTTCACCATAGGGGCTTGAATCATGAAAAAATTAAAAAAAAAAAAAAAAAAAAAAAAAATTTTTTTTTTTTTTTTTTTTTTTTTTTTTTTTGGTACTATAATAGAGACAAGGGGGGAAACTTCGGCTCAATTTTTTGGGGGGTTACCTCATTTTACCCAGTGTATCTTTTTCGCAAATGCAGTTTTTTACCTGCTTATTATAAATTATACAAGTTAAATAAGTCCACTTTGCAAAAATAATCCGCCTCTGTCTGCCACTTGCAGGAAACATGTTTTTCTCGCATGGATTAACTCAGCAAAGCAAAATTCGGCATAAACGTGTGACAAAAATTTTCAGGTTTTCATCAATCACAACCGAACTAGTGATACGGGGGGGGGAACTTTTTTCACTTTCACCCGTTGTCTTTCATTTAACTTTAGCTCGCTTTGCCAATTTGAATCCAAAAAGATGTACTCGCAGCTCTAAATATAGATTTTGCAATATTTGCTTCACTTTCCGCAGTGTTCTGTCAATGATCGGTACAGGAACCCGGGCGCTTGCCATAATCGTGTTTAAAAAGAGGGACGTGCAGGACAGATATAATCCGGAACTTCGGAAACTACGTCCGGCAGTGGAGTTGTTACTGTTAAAATGTGTGTGAGAGCCTTGATTTCTCCTTTGATTTATTTGTTCAATGTAACATATTCTGCTAGGACTACGTATACACGTATTACGCAGACGGATGGTGTTTCTACGTATAATGGGCTGTGCTCTGGGAATATTGTATTGTATCGCTTTGCGGTCAACTTCCAATCAGCCGCTGTAACTTTTTTGACATGCGCAGAAAAGGAAATAAAATGTTTACAAAAAAGCAGAAGACGGCCTTTGATCTGATAAAAAGGCCCAACTGCCTTGTTTATGTCCAGGCTGGGACAGGCACAACCCAAGTTATCGAGGAGATTGCTAGAGAGCTCCGTATTGAAGGGAAATGTTTGTCAGTTTCTTGCACAACGGGTATCGTATAAAATCAATGTGTTTTTGGCAGAGTGCTAAAGAACGTGTGTACATGACGTTTGTTTGTTTGTTTGATTTGAGGTTTAACGTCCCCGTCAACACTGTAAAGGTCATTTTGGAGACGTTGCTTCCAATTTTGTGGGACTTTTACCCGACATTGAGATGAAATCACATTGCAAGCCCTGTCGCCCAATGAAACCAATAGGGTTTATTAGCATGGACGGTCCGCCTCGCACTGCGGTTCCTGGACAGGCTTAGATCCTCTAAGCGGTTTACCAGTAATAGTGGGGGCCAGATTCAGCTCTGCGTGGAAGCATCATGCAGCCCATATATTTCTTCAAGCCCCTATGGGCGGGGGCCGCTGTGTACATGACGTCGTCACCTTATGTTTAAACGCTCGTTCCCGGTACACGGCGACGGTTAGCTAAGCATAAAAAATAAATAAATAAAAATGCAGCAATGTTAAGCCAAACGGTTCAGAATTTTAGTTAAAAGAGATACGGCTATAGAAATAACTTGAAATTGTTTTACAAATTTGAATTCATAGTGGTCGGAATGACTGACGACTTTAAGCGTTTGTTCTAATATTGTTACCTAAATAACAATGGCTGTTTTGGTGCCAATAGGCCTGTGGGAATTTTCCTTCTTTTTTTTTCTTTGTGATAAGTCGAATCGAAGGAAAAAGCGTTACAACATGTATTTTGTCTAATGTTTGCTCTCTTTGTAGTAAAATGGCGTGTAAATGTTTTTCAGTTTAAAACGTTTGCCCTATAAGCATTATTTTTCGCCCAGTGATGAGGGGCAAAAATGCAATTATAAAAAATTAAACTTAATTTTTCTGCTTTTCATGAAAGTATGAACGACAGCGAGTCGCTAACAAAGTGTACTTACTTTGCACACAACCCACTGCGTTCGTGCTAACCCACTGCGTTCGTGCTATCATGAACTGCAGAAAAATAAATTTCATTTCTTAAGTGTTTGTTTTCTTTGCCTCATACTGCTGCCTCACTCTAGGGTTTATAAGCTTTCTCATTATGTCAGTCATTGCAAAACACCCACATTGAGCCGGAGGTAATTTTGTTTTCAAAACCGTCTTCTGTAGCATGTTTTGTTATCCATGCAATTAGGGGAGCAGCTTCTCAGTTTCCCCTTAAATGTACATTTTTAACAGTCAGAATAACATGTCCTTATCAACTTTTAATGAAATGGACATTCAATTTGTCATCAAACTGCTGTCAAGTGTCAAAGAAAGCCGCTGAGGTCATGAAATGTACATGCAATGGTTTTTATTTCATGCGTAGCACTTTACATGTA
This sequence comes from Lucinisca nassula, assembly GCA_963580285.1. Lineage (NCBI taxonomy): Eukaryota > Metazoa > Mollusca > Bivalvia > Lucinida > Lucinidae > Lucinisca > Lucinisca nassula. The sequence goes on along the minus strand of OY757019.1, from coordinate 3,391,077 downwards.
AACGGATGCTTTAGACACAAACTTTAGCGGCTCGGAGGTATGAGTATTAAAATACTGACATTTTATTGTGTTACATAATGTGCTTTATCGCTTATTAATTTCTGTATATTTGTGCAGTTCACAACGCATTCTTTAAAGTTTTCGGACCTGCCCATCGGGGCTTAAAGTAATAGGTGGGCTGCGTGACGCTTCCAAACAGAGCTGAAACCGACCGCACGCGAGTACTGCTAAACCGCTCAGAGAATCTATGCCTGTCCGGGCAAAGCGGTCCGAGTCAGACCGCTCATGGTTATAAACCCTATTGATTTCATTGGGCGACAGGGCCTGAGATGTCATTTCATCTCAATGTCGGGTAAAAGTCCCACAAAATGGATTCAACGTCTCCAAAATGACCTGTTGATGGGCACTTTAAACATCTAATCAAACAAATAAATTCCTTAAAGTGTTTGGGTGAGAAAAATAATTAATATTGCGGTCGTGGCTTCGGGCTCGTTTTCAGTGAATTAAAGTCTCATGCTCGACAAAATCCTACATGATACTTAACTAAACTGAAAACTTGCTTGAAAATTCCTTGTTTCGGCCTCAATCCCATCATACATTCTATTATTCAGTTCTTATCTAAGCAGGAAACGGCCCCGCCAATCGGGGCATGAAGAAATGATGCTTCCACGCAGAGCTGAAACCGACCCGCACACGAGTACTGGTAATCCGCTTAGAGCATCTAAGCCTGCCCAGGAAAAGCGGTGCGAGTCGGCCCGTCCATGTTAATCAACCCTATTGGTTCATTGGGCGGCAGGGCTTGAGATGTCATTTCATCTTAAAGTGTGGTAAAAGTCCCACAAAATTGGAAGCAGCGTCTCAAAATTACCTTTGCAGTGTTGACGGGGACGTTAAACCTCAAATCAAATAAACAAATCTAAGCAGGAACATTTATGAACTGTTAGTATTTAAATATAGCGAGCATTACAAATTTAACACTCGACTGAATTGAGCATGAAAAACGTTTTATAACCTTTTAATCGCCTGGTCGAGAAACACTAAGATTGGAATGCCGCTTTACTCAACAGCACCAAAATTAAATGTCCTGTATATTGAAAAGTCCCCATTTCTCACTTACTTTCCAATACACTCTAGGCTAATACAAGTACTTTTTCAACAGATCTAAGCACTTCACAATCAAACCTTTCATAAAAGTCATCTATTTTAAGGCATTCAAGAGTTCTGCAACGGAAGGCCTGGTGTTTTTTTTTTTTTTTTTTTTAATACCGGATACTACGGTCTTCGACCGCATGTGATTAACAATCGGCTCGATATGAGTGAAGTAAACTCGAAAGGACCGTAAAATGATCCCCGCTCCACCCCCCCCCCCCCATTCCCCCCCCCCCCCCCCCCCAAAAAAAAAAAAAAATCAAGGTTGATATGCTCTAGCTTATTCTGACCTTTTTGTTTGCCGTGTTGTGGTGAATTGTGGTGCCTATTCAGATTAATACAAACTTGCTGAGCAGAAGAATTGAGCAGTGTTTTTTTTTTCCCAAGTCCCTACATCAATGGATTTGGCCGAATTCATAAATAAAAGCGTCCACTTCAGAAACTCGGTGATGAGAGAGCATGTGTGTGCTGCACTGTAGGGGTTTTGTCCCCTTAAATCCCTGTTGGAAAAGGACCCAATGGGCCCCACCTAAGTAGTGCTTATTGTCATTTACTGGCCATTAGCGACCCAGGATCAAAATTTCAAAACATAAAAAGGAATATGTTGCAATAGGGAACAAATTGTTTCCATGCTGCATCATTTTGAACATTTACGTATTGGTGGCATTTTTAACAAGCTGGCTGTTTTTTTTTTTTTTTTTTTTATTTTTTTTTTATTTATTTATTTCTGTCCACACAAGCATGAGTGAAACTGTTTTCAAAATAACACAAAATGTCCACGATTTCAACAAAAAATACATTTCACTTTTTCTGAGTCCGGTAAGGAGATAACTACGGCTAATCCCTGCCTTCCTAAATTTAGCCACCCACCTAGCTCAGTGCCTCAGATGCTAAAGGTCCCAGGTTCGATCCCCAGCAGAGGTGACAAAATTTCGGCGTCAGAACACGTTCCATTGGCATCATAAATTTTGCAGGTATGAATATCATAAAGTGCATCGTCCTTCGAATCTGGACGTTAACTGGAGACCCCTGTGCAGGGAGAACCATCCCCTGTGCAGGTTAAAGAACCCTACCGTAATTACATGGTGACTGTGTACTCTTTCAGCCTTCAAAACTGGAGTATATGCAGTAAACATCGTCTGTGCCCCCTCTTGGGGTTTAGTTGAAAATGAAAGAAAAATAGCGATAATGCTCATTTGTCACTACTTCGAACGGTATAAAAATTAAACAGCACCGGTCGTTCCGGTCGTTTGTTCATCGATAGAGTAGCCCGGAATCAGCAGAAAAACCAAGCTTCGCGACGATTGTTTTCTTGATCTTTTACATAAAGCGATGTAAAAGTAGTAAATTCTAAATTTAGAGCTGCAAATACATCATTTTGGATTCAAATTGGTCAAGAGAGGTTCATTTTAATGAAAGACATCAGTTGAAAGCGAAAAAAGTTTCCACCGTAACACTAGTTCGCTTGTGATTGATGAAAACCTGAAAATTTTTGTCACACGTTTATGCCGAATTTTGCTTTGCTGAGTGAATTCATGCGAGAAAAACATGTTTCCTGCAAGTGACAGATAGAGTTGGATTATTGTTGCAAAGTGGACATATTTAACTTGTATATTTCGTAATAAGCAGGTGAAAAACTGCATTTGCGAAAAAGATACACTGGGTAAAATGAGGTAACCCCCGCAAAAATGGAGCCGAAGTTTCCCCCCTTGTCTCTAATATAGTACCAAAAAAAAATTTTTCATGATTCAAGCCCCTATGGTTTCACACTTCTCTGCCTTTTTTATGAGCCAGCGCATGGCAAAACCTACAATAAGACATGTGCGCTCAACGAAGTCTCAGATCAGCCTGCCCATCTGCGCAGTATAATTATGTCTCCCCCGAAAAAAAATTTTTCGGAGAGACATATTGTTTTTCCCCCGGGCGTCTGTCTGTCCGTCTGTCTGTCTGTCCGTCTGTCCGTCTGTCTGTCTGTCACACTTTCGTGTCCGCTCTGTAACTTGAAAACCGTTAGAGCTATCTTCACGAAACTTCGTATAAATATTAATCAGCATTAGACGACGTGCAGTGTGCAAGAACTATAACTCTCGCATTTATACTTTTTGAATTATCTCCCTTGGAAGTTTGCTGGAATGTATATATGTATGGGCAAATCGTGTCCGGTCAATAACTTTCTTATTTTTTGATGGATTTTAAAATTACTTGGCAGAAATATTAACAACCATAAGACGATGTGTGGTGCGCATGAGGCAGGTCGGTGCCTCAAAGGTCAAGGTCATACTTAGAGGTCAAAGGTCAAAAAAGGGGCCTTTTTTTCGTATTTGGTCAATAACTTCTTTATTTTGAGATGGATTTTAAAATTACTTGGCATAATTATTAACAACTATAAGACGACGTGTGGTGCGCATGCGGCATGTCGGTACCTCAAAGGTCAAGGTCATACTTAGAGGTCAAAGGTCAAAAAAGGGTCCTTTTTTCTAATTTGGTCAATAACTTTCTAATTCTGAGATGGATTTTAAAATTACTTGGCATAATTATTAACAACCATGAGGCGATGTGTGGTGCACATGAGGCAGGTCAGTACCTCAAAGGTTAAGGTCATACCCTGAGGTCAAAGGTAAAAAAGGGGGCCTTTTTTTCGTATTTGGTCAATAACTTTCTTATTTTGAGATGGATTTTGAAATCACTTGGCAGAAATGTTAACCAATATAAGGCAATGTGTTGCGCGCATGACCCAGGTTGGTACCTCAAAGGTCAAGGTCATACTTAGAGGTCAAAATTTAAAAAGAGGCCTTTTTTCGTGTTTGGTCAATAACTTTCTTATTTTTAGATGGATTTTGAAATTGCTAGGCAGAATTGTTAACCACCATGAGATGATGTGCTGCACGCATGAACCAGTTTGGTACCTGAGAGGTCAAGGTCATTCATAGAGGTTAAAGTTAAAAAAGGGCCTTTTTTTGTGTTCTGTCAATAACTTTCTTATTATGCCCCCAACTTTGAAAAAGTTGGAGGGGCATATTGGTTCTGGTTCGTTCGTCCGTTCGTCCATCCTTTACACTTTTGATGCATAGCATGACTAAAGAACCGTGTATGCTAGGGTTTTGAAATTTCATTTATGGGTTCCTCATGGAAAATTAGCAGACACGTATTTTTTTTTTCTTGTCCAGATTATGCCCCTTTCAAGAGTAATTGCCCTTTGAAATTTGAGTAGATGAACTGATTAACAAATGACAAAATTCCGAAAAAATACTTTGTGGGTTATGGACGTTTGTCTTTTTGGTAATTTGTGCCCATTGTAATGTATGCTAAAAGTGATGCATAGCATAACTTTAGAACCGTGTATGCTAGTGTTTTGAAATTTCATATATTGATTCCTCATGGAAAAATTAGCTGACGCATATTTTTTTTCTCGTCCGGATTATGTCCCCTTCAAGAGTTATTGCCCTTTGAATTTTTTTTAATAAAATCTTGTCAGCAAGATATCTCAAAAACTATTGGAGCTAGAGCCTTGAAAGTTGGTGAATAGATTGTTGGAGATGAGTAGATGAACTGATTAACTTATGACCAAATTCCGAAAAATACTTTGTGAGTTATGGCCATTTGTCATATTGGTAATTTGTGCCCATTGTAATGTATGCTAAAAGTGATGCATAGCATAACTTTAGAATCGTGTATGCTAGGGTTTTGAAATTTCATATATTGATTCCTCATGGAAAATTAGCAGACACGTATTTTTTTTCTCGTCCAGATTATGCCCCTTTCAAGAGTAATTGCCTTTTGAAATTTTTTTTTAATAAATCTTGTCAGCAAGACTATTGGAGCTAGAGCCTTGAAAGTTGGTGAATTGATTGTTGGAGATGAGTAGATGAACTGATTAACTTATGACAAAATTCCGAAAAATACTTTGTGAGTTATGGCCCTTTGTCATTTTGGTAATTTGTGCCCATTGTAATATATGCTAAAAGTGATGCATAGCATAACTTTAGAACCGTGTATGCTATGGTTTTGAAATTTCATATATGCATTTCTGATGGAAAATTAGCTGACAAGCATTTTTTTCTCATCCGTATTATGCCCCTTTCAAGAGTTATTGCCCTTTAAAGTTTTTTTGAATAAAATCTTGTCAGCAAAATATCTCAAAAACTATTATAGCTACAGCCTTGAATGTTGGTGAATACACGTAGATTGGTGTTGTTGAGTAGATGACCTGCTTAACTTTTGACAAAATTCAGAAAAATACTTTGTGAGTTATGGCCCTTTGTCATTTTGATAATTTGTGCCCAATGTATGCTAAAAGTGATGCATAGCATAACTTTAGAACTGTATATGCTATTGTTTTGAAATTTCATATCCATTCCTGATGGAAAATAAGCTGATGCGTATTTTTTTTCTCATCCGGATTATGCCTCTTTCAAGAGTTATTGCCTTTTGAAGTTTTTTTACTAAAATCTTGTCAGCAAGAGATCTCAAAAACTATTATAGCTAGAGTCTTGAAAGTTGATGAAAAGATTGGTGGTGATGAGTAGATGACCTGATTAACTTTTGGCAAAATTTGAGTTATGGCCCTTTGTCATTTTGATAATTTGTGTCTATTGTAATGTATGCTAAAAGTGATGCATTCCATAACTTTAGAACCATGTATGCTATGGTTTTGAAATTTCGTATATGCGTTCCTGATGGAAAATAAGCTGACACGTATTTTTGTTTCATCGATATTAACTTAAGAACCGTGTAAGCTAGGGTTTTGAAATTTCATATATGGATTCGCTTTGGAAAATTAGTTGACACATATTTTTTTCTCATCCGCATTATGCCCCTTTCAAAAGTTATTGTCCTTTGATTTATTTGTTAGCATTACCTCCAATGTCAAGGTCATACCTAGAGGTCAAAGGTAAAAAAAAGGACAGTCAATAACTTCCTTATTCTTTGATGGATTATGAAATTACTTGGCAGAAATGTTAACCATCATGAGACGATGTGTTGTACCGCAAAGGTCAAGGCCATTCTTAGAGGTCAAAGGTAAAAAAGTGCTTTTTTTTGGTTACAGCCAATAACTTTTTTATTTTTCTATGAACATTTTTAAAGTTACTATGCAGAAATGTTCATCTTCATTAGATGTGTTGCACACAAGACCCAGCTCAATACCTCCAATGTCAAGGTTATACTTAGCAGTCAAAAACGGGGGAGACAACTGTGTTTTTGTAGAAAAACAAATTCTAGTCATAGTCTTCGTTTTGCGCTCTGAGGATAGCTTAGGGCCCAATGCTCCTTCATGCAGCAAGAGATGTCTCTGGTGAGATTATATGGGTGCGCAGGCTGATCTGAGTCTTCGGTGGGCGCACATGTATTACTGCTCATATGACAGTCCTGAGCCAATCACAGTTCTCGGCCTTTCCAATCAGTTCTCGGTCTTTCAAATCACAGAACTTTCTATCTATTTCCCAGTTGTTCTGTGCCTTTCCTATTGCAGTTGTGTGTTTATATAACAGTTCTGTACCTCTAATTTCATAGTTCTCTACTTTATTTCACATTACTGTTCTTGACTAATGTCCATTCTGTGTTTTTCAGCTGGCTATATTTCGGTGCCACTGAACTGCACTGCTATTTCCGGGGCCGGCGACGAATCCATGCAGCTTGTACTAAACGGGTAGGTCATTGCCTTTGTTTGAAATCACTTTGTGGTTGTCATGACAAAACCATCAATAAGACCTGTGCGCTAAATGAAGACTCAGATCAGCCTGCGCATCCGCGCAATCTGATCAGAGATCAAAGTCTTCGTTGTGCGCTTTAAGGATAGCTAAGGGCCCAATGCTCCTCCATGCAGCAAGAGAAGTCTTTGGTTAGACTATATGGATGCGCAGGCTGATCTTAGTCTTCGATGGGCAAATGGTCTTATTGTAGGTTTTGTCGTGCGCTGCCTTATATTACTTTGTGTTTGACGACGTATTTTGAATGTAAAATTACTGCCTTTTGAGGACGTGCAAATTAGCGTCGTCATTAAAATTGATTCATGGTAACGCTGTCATTAGCGTTGTAGTCTCCTTCAGTGTCTTTCCAACAAGCATACAACGTGTACAGATAATGGCATGATGTTGCTGATATACCGCAAGTTATCACAGACTATCATTAACACAGACTAGCAAGCACTATGGGACGCCGTTTTACTATTTAATCCGTATGTATAGATATCCATAAATCGAATTATGGATATCCATAATTCTCCTTCGCAAATAGACCTAATGAATAATGACTGCTCCCTTTGCAGGTTTCCGATTTAGGTGTGTAATGAAAGGCTGGATGGAGGCGGTGGTAATGTAGGGTAGGCTTAGTTGTGGCGTATGGTGCGGGAGAGATATGTTTTGTTTGAGTTGAGGTTTAACGTTCCCTTATAGGTCATTTTGGAGACGTTGCTTCCATTTATGTGGGGCATTAAGCCTTCATTCAGATGAAATGGCATCTCGACCCCTGTCGCCCATTGATTCGCACCACTTGGCCGTAGTGGACACAACTGATATTTAACAATTCTGATTCTGAGAAGGACCGGATCCGTTGGCCGGAATGTCCAGATCTTACAGCTGATTCCGATATTTGACTGCACACATGGCGGGCGTTCAGCGTATGGCGTCCGTTGTTATTTTTTTTTTTTTTTTTTTAGGGAGAAATCATTAAACCAAAAGCTTTGGCAGTGATTTATGGATATCCATAATTCGAATTATGGATATTCATAAATCGAACTATGGATATCTATAAATACGGATTTAACAGTAAAACAGCGTCCTATACAGCACAGCTGGATATAAACAATGACAATCATACATTCTAGAGTGGAGCCGCGGCTTAAAGAGCACTTAGAATCAAATCTTAAATTATCCTAATTTGCATACAAGAGCTAAGCCTGATGCATGTAATATGAAATATAAACTTGGTCAAAAAAGCATCTATACCAAATTCCGGGTAAATTCCAGTAGCTATTCGGTAGCCAATCAGCTAAAGATGGCTGTGAACATGCGGATCGGACGTTTAGCTACAAAGTGCATAAATTTGCATTTGCCCATTCCATTCTGCTAAAGAGTTGCCTTGCAATCTCTCGCGAGGAATTTGCCATTGCGCATGCGCAGATAATTATTTTTGGTGTCTGAAATGGAAAAGCATGTCCATTGAACATCGAACCTCACATTACATTTAAAATATCTTATGATCTTCCACAAATTTTAATTTGCAAATTCTCAGCTTATCTCCCTTTAAATTAGAATTATAGCAATTTTCAAACTGTCATTCAATTTGCGCAATTTCTTTGAAAAAGCGCTTTTATGCCACCATTGCTGGTAATTATGATGGAATTCATGTAGACATTACGATAACACACTCGTGCGTCATAGTGCATTTTTCACATCTCCAAAACGGTCAATTTTCTGAAGAAAATTTGTGATATTATTCTTATTTATATTCAAAACATAGTTTGTGGGTACTCGTTAGAACCGCCTCATTGAGGCGGTTTTAACGAGTACCCACAACCTATGTCTAGAAGCAGAAATAAGGGTAATGTATACCCCAGTAAACCCCAGTTTTCTCTATATAAAGTGGAGTGTAAGGGGGTGTTTATACACGGACTTGTTAGCGTGATGCACCACCGTTTGCAATTTTCTATGGAGTTTCAATTGAAAGCGGCATTTTGCACCCACCTTCAAAGAATGGAAGACATATACGTGATCGCATCAAGAAACCATGCCTATATAAGTTTGACCCCCTTGAAACCCACTTTTATATAGTAAAACTTGGGTTTACAGGGGTATACCTCTTGTGTCTTATTTCTGCTCTAAAATAAGGCGGTTCTAATGAGTACCCACAATCTATATTTGGAGCCGAAATAAGAAAAATATCTCAAAATTTTGTCTTTTTTTTCGGTGATAAAGGTTACAATGTATTTGTATAGGCATATTTTCGTAATGGTTTGTTTTTCTTAGCAAATGGAATTTAAGTTCCATATCTTTTGTGAGTAGACACACAGGGTATTCAATAAAAGGTTACATGTATCAAAGTTTAGAAATCGTGTTCTGAGTGAAATTTTGTATTGTGTTAAATCTTGGCTTTTGTAATGATTATCACAGTGACCCCTTGGGTGTTTAAAACAATAGCCCAGACTGGCGAGTTTACATATACAAACACAGATTCGGCTTTTGCATGGAAAATGAATAGTATAACCAAAACGAAACAAATTTTGTGTATTTGTAATTTGTAGTAACTATAGTCACAGAAGCAATTTCCTGTATAGGAACTTTTTTGATAGGGTATATTTCGGATTCACGGTTAGGAGAGAAACTGAGAGGCGTGTCAGCATTCCAATGACTCGCCCGTACGACAGTGCATTTTTCACATCTCCAAAATTTCTGTTGAAAATCCTCCATATTTTTCTTATAAATGCTCAAAACATATGATGTGGGTGCCCGTTAGAAACGCCTAATCGATGCGGTTCTAACGAGTACCCACAACCTATGTCTTGGAGCAGAAATAAGGAGAATAATGTAAACCCCGGTAAACCCCAGTTTTTCTATATAAAGGTGGGGTTTAGGGGGGGGGGGGGGGGGGAGAGTGGGTCTTCATTTCACGGACTTGTTTACAACGAACTGTACTGGCTTAACCGGTGTAAGTTTTAGGAAGGACCGAGTGCTCCACAATTAGTTGTTGTTTGTTTTCACCCCAAACTACAGTTTAAAAGTTATGCACATAACTGAACTCGCCCAAGAGCTATTTGCGTTCTGTCAACTGCATGGTGATACACATGACTCGACGTTGTACCGACGTTGTATATCGGTGTTATTTTTTATGTGTGTCTGTTTGTTCATTAACATGTATGTTCATATTTATATTCTTGTTACATGCTCGTACATTTATACTCTTGTGCACTGACTTTGACTCCTGACAGTGAATCTCATGTGGACATTTATTAAAGTATGAAGGAGCTATGCATGTCTCTCCCTTCCGGACTTCCAGTGCTGCGCTGCATATGGGTGAGGAAATCCTGCATGCAAATGAAACAATCTAGAAATCAATGCAGACCCTGCCCTCACTCCTATGTTTCTTCTTTTTTCACTTTCTGGAGTCAAGTAAGTGCCGTCAATTAAAGTTTTATTTTGTCTCCAAAACAATGTCTCTTTCAAACTTGTCTACTGTATAAGTATACTTACCACAGTGCCTTCTTTCTGCTGCTTCTATCTCTCCGCCTAACTGCTGTAAAACCACTTGAGCTATGTATTATGGAAGCATAATGTCTGTATTCTAGATGATCAGTTTATCATTGTATTGTGTTGATGTACTCTGCATTACTCTGTCAATTGGGGTACCCACGGAGAGGGCAAATATAGGCCAAACCTACGCCCAATCCGAGCCATATACATATGTCTGTATTATGTACATACGTATGATGACTGAAATTTGGAATAAATGAAAGTACATATCTGGTAATGTCACCTAAATCCAAAGTATCACCCAAAGTTGAAGAACTTCAGTCGTCACCTGAATCTAAAGATGTCATCCAAATGGAAGAGCTCAATCTAATCTCAGAACTGCACATATATTTAGACCTCATCTACCCATTACGATAAAACATCCATGTGATATAGGGCATTTTTCAAACCTCAAAAAGTAGGTATTTTTCTGATGAAAATTTGTGAAATTTTCCTTATTTCTGCTCAGAACATAGGTTGTGGGTGGTTGTTAGAACCGCCTCATTGAGGCGGTACAAACGAATACCCACAACCTACGTCTTGGAGCAGAATTAAGAAATATAATGTTTACCCCCGTACACCCCAGTTTTCTGTATAAAGTGGGGTTTAGGGGTGGGGGTTCTTTATTTCACGGACTTGTTCACGTTATGCAAATCGAAAGTATTCTGGATAATCGGGCCACATGCGAGACGTCAAGTTCTGCAACGGAAGGCCAGGTTGTTTTTCTACGATCACTTTTGTTTTCGCTTGCCTAATTAACGTTCACGTCGATATTAGCTAAAAAAAGGTCGTAACCCCCCCCCCTCACACACACACACACACACACACACACACACACACACACACACACACACACACACACACACACACACACACACACACACACACACACACACACACACACACAAGCGATGCCGTCCGTGACAATCTTACGTATTCTAAATTGAAATTCTTCGGATTTTTATCGACGATAGAATTTTATTGTCCACGGAGACGGGACCTCGGTATAAATACTCATCCGAAAGTATGGAGAAGCCCGAGATCGATTCTGCGATCCCTGTGTTATAAGGCGAGTAGCGTAACCACAAGACCACGGAGGCTTCTACAGTTACTGTAAAATCCCACTATTAAGACCACCTAAAATTAAGACAAAATCTGCTTTTAAAAGCTTATTGAGAAGGCTTCACTTGTTCTTTGTGTTTTCTACACCTAGTGTCTCCTTTTGAGAGACCACCTTTGGGACTGTTCAAAGTGGTCTTAAAGACCACTTTTGAACAGTCCCAAAGGTGGTCTTAATATAGAGATTTTACTGTACTTCCCACCTTCCCAATCAAGACACTAAAAGGTAAGAACAACTTCAATATAATGAAGACGTCGCTAGCGGACTTGTTTGTTTGATTTGAGGTTGAACGTCCCCGTCAACACTGCATAGGTCATTTTGGAGAAACTGCTTCCAATATGTGGTACTTTTACCCGACATTGAGAAGAAATGATATCTCAAGCCCTGTCGCCAATAGGGTTAATAAGCACGGGCGGTCCGACTCGCACCGCTTTGCCTGGGCAGGCTTAGATCCTCTAAGCGGTTTACCAGTACTCGTGTGCAGGTCGGGTTCAGCTCTGCGTGTAAGCATCATGCAGCCCATATATTTCTTCAAGCCCCGATGGACAGGGGCCGATTGACAATATATTTACGCAAAGACTCGTCCTTTGGGAATAATAAATCAGAGCAGAAAAACAGCCTTGGAACGGCAGAAGAATGCTTTTTACTCGGCGGCTTAAATCTATTTTACATGGCCACCATCTTCGCCTTTGGTTCTTTCGTGGTTCAGACAAGTACTTTGCTCAGTCGACATGAGGCATTTTAATTTACCAGAGCAACATTTCCGAGAATATAAAATCAGGCTTAGACCTAAGCGGGTTACCAGTACTCAAGTTCGTCCGGTTGCAGCTCTGCACGAAAGCAATATGCAGCCCAATCAATTTCTCCAAGCTTGGTGCATAAAGGATCAAACCCAAATAGTAAAGGGGCGGCGGCTGATCCAGTCAAATTGGCAAATCAGTACGGCACCCTTGAGGACATGGAATTGGAGGTGGACTCCTCCATGTTGTCTCAAAGTAATAGAAAATATAAGGATTAAATTCCTTATTTTAATCTTCTCTCCATTTAATCATGGATAAGAAATCAATACTACAATGGAATTGTCGAGGACTGAAAGCCAATTTTAACGAACTTTTAATTTTATCTACACTTTTTTCTCCTAATGTCATTTGTCTCCAAGAAACTTTTTTGAAAACTACAGATAATATTAATTTCAAAGGTTACAGTATGTACAATCATATCACAACGGATAATCAGAAGGCATCAGGAGGTACATCAATCCTGGTAAAATCTGACGTTCCTCATAGGAAAATAGATGTAAACACTAATTTACAAGCTGTTGCTGTAAACGTCACTTTATCCAAATCCATAACGATTTGTTCTGTCTACCTTCCACCACACTATAATTTTTCTAAACAAGAATTAGAAAATTTAACAAATCAATTACCTAGTCCTTATTTATTATTAGGAGATTTTAATAGTCACAGCAAATTATGGGGTTGCTCGGATACAAATGACAAAGGAGAAATCATAGAAAATTTTATTGCTGAAAATGATTTATGTTTATTTAACGATAAACAACCAACATATCTTCATTCTCCCACAAGAAAATATTTTGCTTTAGATCTTTCAATTTGCTCTCCAAACATTTATCTAGATTTTGATTGGTCTGTTGTGGACGATCTCCATGGGAGCGATCATTTTCCGATAGTAATTGAAGAAATTGCATCGACCCATGAGGATCGTCACCCCAGATGGAATTTGAATAAAGCAAATTGGGAAAATTTTAATCAATTATGTAATGATGAAAAACTCGACCCTGAACTTTTTAAAACTGCAAGTGATATACAAGATTTTTCTGATGAATTGATTGATATTGCTAGAAAATTTATTCCTAAATCCTCGACTTTTTCAAAAAGAAACAGACCTTGGTTTAATGATGAAGTTAAAACTTCAATCAATAAAAGAAAATCTGCATTACGAAAATTCAATAAACAACCAACAAAAGAAAATCTTATCCATGCCAAACATATGCGAGCTAAAGCTCGCAAAACAATAGAATCGGCCAAAAAAGCATCTTGGCAGCAATACGTCTCCAAACTGAATACCAGAACACCAACTAAGAAAATATGGGACATGATTCGAAAAATTAGTGGCAAAAACAAACCAAATAAACATGTCCATATCAAATCGAACGGAAATATATGTTCAACGGCTAAAGACATTTCCAATGCCTTGGGGGGAAATTTTCAGAAAAACTCCTCTAGCTTAAACTATTCAGAAAATTTCCAAATATTAAACAAGAACAAGAGAAAAAAAAATAAATTTTTCCTCATTAAATCATGAAAAATATAATTTACCTTTCACTACTAAAGAATTATTAGATGCTCTTCATAAATCTCATGATACTGCTGTTGGTCCTGACCACATACACTATCAAATTTTAAAACATTTACCCAACAAGGCATTGGAAACATTATTAAATATTCTGAATGATATTTGGATCACTGGAAAATTCCCTGAAAACTGGAGAAAAGCTACCATTATTCCTATTCCGAAACCTAATAAAGATCATACTGAAGCCACTAATTACAGACCTATTGCTTTGACAAGTTGCTTATGTAAAACAATGGAGAGAATGATTAATGATAGGCTGGTTTGGTTCTTAGAATCAAATCAGCTTATCACTAAATTTCAAGCTGGTTTTAGAAAAAACAGCTCTACTAATGATCATTTGATTCGCTTAGAATCATTTATACGTGATGCCTTTATCAAAAAAGAACATGTCGTAGCTGTATTCTTTGACCTCGAAAAGGCCTATGATACGACTTGGAAATATGGCATCATGAAAGATATACACAACTTGGGCCTTAAAGGCCGATTGCCACTTTTTGTTCAAAATTTCTTGTCCGATCGAACATTTAATGTTCGCATAGGAAATACATTATCGGACACATTTGATCAAGAACAAGGTGTACCACAAGGTAGTATTTTATCACCAACCTTGTTCAGCATAAAAATTAATAATATAGTTAAATGTGTAAAAGACCCAGATTGTTCGCTTTTTGTTGACGATTTTGGAATTTTTTGTCGTTCCAAAAATATAGACACCATTGGATTTAAACTCCAAAGGTGTTTAAATAATATAGAAACTTGGGCGACCGAAAATGGTTTTAAATTTTCTAAAACAAAAACTCAGTGTGTTCATTTCTGCCAAATTCGAAAGTTGCATTTAGATCCAGTTTTAACAATATACGGCAGTCCAATTCCAGTCGTCACTGAGGCGAAGTTTTTGGGTCTTTTATTCGATAGCAAATTGTCTTTTATTCCTCATATCAAAGCTTTGAAAGCTAAATGTTTAAAAGCTCTTGATATTCTTAAAGTCCTGTCCAGTTCCGACTGGGGAGGAGATCGCACTGTTCTTTTAAATCTTTATAGATCTTTAATTCGTTCCAAATTGGACTATGGTTCCATAGTCTATGGATCTGCTAGGAAATCTTATTTAAAATCTTTGGATACTATACATCATCAAGGTTTACGTCTAGCACTAGGTGCATTTCGCACTTCACCTATTGAAAGTCTTTATGCTGAATCAAATGAACCATCACTTTATGTAAGAAGAGAGAAATTGTCTCTTCAATATGCTACCAAATTAGCTGCTAATCCACGAAATTCAGGATATGACTCAGTTTTTAACCCAAACTATGAAAGATTCTACAATAACAAACCATCTGCTATAAAACCTCTTGGCCTGAGAATAAAACCGTTACTCGAAGAGGCCAATATAAATATTCAAAATATACAATCGTTCTCTTTTCCATCGAAAGAACCATGGGTGTTGAAACCACCAAGGATAATTTTAGATTTGAAAAAAAATAAAAAAAATCCGAAGTAGAATCTCATATATTTAAGAACGAATTTTTAGAAATCAAATCCAATTTTAAACATCACATTCCCATTTTGCCCCGCGCCTGCCCGGGGGGTAGAAATATGGCGGCTGCCTTCGGGAGTGTGGCAGAGTGGTAAGACCCCACCGAAAACAGTCCCATTGCCGAGACCACCCGGTGCCTCGAAATAGGTGGCTGCCTTCAGCTTCTGTGGCAGTTGGGTAAAAGCCTCCAACATACAGAACAATCGTCCGTTCGACCGGTATTATTTTGTAATTCAATTTATTCAAATGCATCTTACCAAATTTTTTATACAATTCACTACGCGAGATCTATCCTTTTAAACCTTTCCTATCTCATGTTACTACCACGCTTCATTTGTACGTGTATCATCATTGCTGGTGGGTCGCGCACCACAAAGAAGAAACCTCATCTGTATATGTTTGTACTGTGTATGTGTCACTTTTTCATGCTCCTTCACTCTGCACATCAAACAATGAAAGATGCATTTTTGTATACGTTATTAGATAAGTAACTTGTCATTTCATGTTACCCCAACATTATTTTATGTTACACCAAAGTTAACAGAATCAGATACTTATCACTAAGTTCTTAAATATACGTCATCATCTAACACAGCTTATTTCTTTATTAGCTTATAAAATCCTTTGTTCTTTCGGAAACTTATCACCTCAATAATTTCTTATCATAATCGTGGATCTCATATTTAGCAAAAGATCTCCTATTTTCAGAGCCAAGCTTTTATTTAAGCAAACGTTTTCGGCCTCCCTTGTCTGTAGGGAATAAAATATACAGGTCACTTTCCTTCTGTAGTGAATGGGGATGAAATTCCTTGTTGAAACAGGAGCCACTTGTTTGCCGTGAGTGGCGTCTCGTATGCTGGAAGAAGGGATCCTGATGATTGAGAAAAGCCCAGGGATCTCCAGCTTTTCAACACATCATTTTGGCCCATATTTCAGATAGAAGAGGGGTTTGGGCTAGATCCGGCCTGAATCAATCGGCTCAGTCGTGCCAAGCTCTAGAATCGCACAGCTTGTCCTTATCTTCTTTCTTTCTTTTTTACGTATCTTTATGGTACAAACCGGGTGTAATTTGTCTTTTTCCTCTATCTTTGAGTGTTATTTGATGGGCGGCGGCTGATGGATCAATCGGTGGGCTTGTACTGGGGAAATTCAGCAGAAACTTCTGTGAGGGAGAGAATATGGGTGGGGATGGTTCCCAACTGTTCCTCATTTTTCTTTGAAATCTGGGTGCATAGTTGGGAATCATAAAACAGAAGTGGAGCGGAAGGACTCTGGTCCTGTCATCGAGTATAATAGCAATGTAGCCTTGGCGTTGGAAATAGGAGATCCATTTCCATTAAACGTCCCCTTGTAGGGCTCCAAGGAGGGTGGGGCGCATAGCTATCGAATCATAAATTTTCACCATGGGATCCAACACAAGGAAAAGAGCTTTTTTAGATTTATCAGATGACGACCCGGAACCGACTACTTGCAATTTCAAAGCAAATGACAATTTCGCTCGATTTTTAGTGATTTCGAGCAAGGAAGATAAGGCCGTTACAACTCTTTCTCCGTTCGTTATTGAAAAGCAAATAGAATCATTGATTGGCACACCAAAAAACGTCAAAAAACTAAAAAATGGCACACTTTTAATAGAAACAAACAGAAAATCCCAAACCGAAAACCTCCTGAAAGTAAACAAATTCTTTAATATGAACGTCTCTGTCACGGAACATAAAACACTCAACTCTTGTAAAGGAATTATCCGTGACAGAATGCTAAAGCACGAATCGGAAGCCAGCATAATTGAATATCTAAAAGAACAAGGTGTAACGGCATGTAAAAGATTTAAAGTAAAAAAAGACGGAAATCTGATTGATACAAATACACTTCTACTCACTTTCAACTCTACTTCCTTGCCGAAATCGCTGAAGATCTTCTACAGGATAATACCGGTCGAAATCTACGTGCCCAATCCTCTGCGTTGTTTCAATTGTCAGAGGTTTTGGCACCATGAAAATTATTGTACTGTCCCTGACGGATCTGTTTGTGAGAAGTGTGGTGGTACCGACCATCATACTACCACCTGCAAGAACTCTCCAAAATGTGTGAACTGCGGAAAAGATCATTTGTCTAAATCCAATGTCTGTGAAGTTTGGAAAACGGAAAAAGAAATCATGAAAATTAAAGTTACACAAAACGTCACCTATTTGGAAGCAAAGAAAATACAACAAAACAAACCAGAAAACACATTCGCAAAAGTTGTCCAATCCCTTGCCAGCAAACCTGAAACAAAAGAAACCTCCACTCAATCTAACGAAAAAGATTTTGAAATAAAACCCCATTCTAAAGTAATTACCTCTACTGTTAAACCAAAACCCACATCATCACAATCTACATCGTCACAACCTACATTGTCACAACCTACATCTACTCATCATTCTAGATCAGAATCTAGACAAACTTCACAGACCAGTTCACAACCCAAACATTCTAGCAGATCTCACTCCCGATCCACGTCGGGGACAGCAGATCAAAAAGAAAAAAAACGGCAAAGAAAAGCATAAAGGATCAAACCCAAACAGTAAAGGGGCGTCTGCTGATCAAGTAAAACTGGCTAATCATTACGGCGCCCTTGAGGACATGGAGTTGGACCATGATCCCTCCACGTTCTTAAAGGCTAATAATAAAAGATAAAGGATTAAATTCCTTGTTTTAATCTTCTCTCCATCCAACCATGGATAAGAAGTCAATAATTCAATGGAATTGTCGAGGACTGAAAGCCAATTTTAACGAACTTTTAATTTTAACTACACTTTTTTCTCCTAATGTCATTTGTCTCCAAGAAACTTTTTTGAAAACTACAGATAATATTTATTTCAAAGGTTACAGTATGTACAATCATATCACAACGGATAATCAGAAGGCATCAGGAGGTACATCAATCCTGGTAAAATCTGACGTTCCTCATAGGAAAATAGATGTAAACACTAATTTACTAGCTGTTGCTGTAAACGTCACTTTATCCAAATCCATAACGATTTGTTCTGTCTACCTTCCACCACACTATAATTTTTCTAAACAAGAATTAGAAAATTTAACAAATCAATTACCTAGTCCTTATATATTATTAGGAGATTTTAATAGTCACAGCAAATTATGGGAATGCTCGGATACAAATGACAAAGGAGAAACCATAGAAAATTTTATTGCTGAAAATGATTTATGTTTATTTAACGATAAACAACCAACATATCTTCATTCTCCCACAAGAAATTATTTTGCTTTAGATCTTTCAATTTGCTCTCCAAATATTTATCTAGATTTTGATTGGTCTGTTGTGGACGATCTCCATCATTTTCCGATAGTAATTGAAGAAATTGCATCGACCCATGAGGATCGTCACCCCAGATGGAATTTGAGTAAAGCAAATTGGGAAAATTTTAATCAATTATGTAATGAAAAACTCGACCCTGAACTTTTTAAAACTGCAAATGATATACAAGATTTTACTGATGAATTGATTGATATTGCTGAAAAATGTATTCCTAAATCCTCGACTTTTTCAAAAAGAAACAAACCTTGGTTTAATGATGAAGTTAAAACTTCAATCAATAAAAGAAAATCTGCATTACGAAAATTCAATAAACAACCAACAAAAGAAAATCTTATCCATGCCAAACACATGCGAGCTAAAGCTCGCAAAACAATAAAATCGGCCAAAAGAGCATCTTGGCAGCAATACGTCTCCAAACTGAATACCAGAACACCAACTAAGAAAATATGGGACATGATTCGAAAAATTAGTGGCAAAAACAAATCAAATAAACATGTCCATATCAAATCGAACGGAAATATATGTTCAACGGCTAAAGACATTTCCAATGCCTTGGGGGAAAATTTTCAGAAAAACTCCTCTAGCTTAAATTATTCAAAAAATTTCCAAAATATTAAAAAAGAACAAGAGAAAAAGAATTTAAATTTTTCCTCATTAAATCACGAAAAATATAATTTACCTTTCACTACTAAAGAATTATTAGATGCTCTCCATAAATCTCATGATACTGCTGTTGGTCCTGATGACATACACTATCAAATTTTAAAACATTTACCCAACAAGGCATTGGAAACATTATTAAATATTTTGAATGATATTTGGATCACTGGAAAGTTCCCCGAAAACTGGAGAAAAGCTACCATTATTCCTATTCCGAAACCTAATAAAGATCATACTGAAGCCACTAATTACAGACCTATTGCTTTGACAAGTTGCTTATGTAAAACAATGGAGAGAATGATTAATGATAGGCTGGTTTGGTTCTTAGAATCAAACCAGCTTATCACTAAATTTCAAGCTGGTTTTAGAAAAAACAGCTCTACTAACGATCATTTGATTCGCTTAGAATCATTTATACGTGATGCCTTTATTAAAAAAGAACATGTCGTAGCTGTATTCTTTGACCTAGAAAAGGCCTACGATACCACTTGGAAGTATGGCATCATGAAAGATTTACACACATTGGGCCTTAAAGGCCGATTACCACTTTTTGTTTAAAATTTCTTATCCGATCGAACATTTAATGTTCGCTTAGGAAATACATTATCGGACACATTTGATCAAGAACAAGGTGTACCACAAGGTAGTATTTTATCACCAACCTTGTTCAGCATATGAATGTGTTTTTAACCCTAAGTATGAACGATTTTATAACAACAAACCATCGGCGATTAAACCTCTTGGCCTAAGAATTCAATCATTACTCGAAGAGGCAAATATTAATATTAAAAATATTCAATCTTTTTCATTATCATCCAAAGAGCCATGGACGTTAAACCCTCCAAAGATTATTTTAACCTTACATAAAAATAAGAAATCCGAAGTGGAATCGCATATTTTTAAGAACGAATTTTTAGAAATCAAGTCCAATTTTAAACATCATATATCCAATTACACTGACGGTTCGAAACAAGATGAGAAAGTTGCTTGTTCTGTCATTAGTCCGAATTTCACCGACAGCATTAGATTACCCGATAATAGCTCTATTTTTACCGCTGAAGCGAAAGCAATTGATATTGCACTCTATCACATTCGAGATCAATCTGAAAGACATTTTATCATTTATTCCGATTCTCTTTCTGTATTAAAAGCTCTCAAAGACCAACAGCACAGAAACCCCTTGATCCAACAAATTCTTAGAAAATATCACTATCTTTCCGTCTCGAAGGAGATCATATTCTGCTGGCTTCCGAGTCACGTGAATATCCGCGGAAATGAGCTAGCTGATTTGGAAGCCAAATCAGCATTATCGTTAACAGTTACACATTTAAAAATCCCTTACTCCGATTTAAAATCGAACATTAACAAATATATGAAAAATAAATGTCAATCAATTTGGGAAAAAGAAACTAATAATAAATTAAACCAAATACAACCGAATTTTCATACCAAATGCACTTTTTCGAATTATAATAGGCAAGATCAGACTAAAATCACAAGATGCCGTATTGGACACACACGACTCACTCATTCCTACATTTTAAAAAACGAACAAGCACCTTTCTGTATATTTTGTAACGAACCGTTCACAGTTAAACACTTTCTCATCTCATGTACTGAATTTGACCATATATGTTCTAAATATTTTAACATTACTACGATGAAAGATCTTTTTAATAATGTTCCTTTTTACCAATTAATCAATTTTCTTAAAGAAATCGGTCTTTTTAACAAACTGTAGTTATTAAAATTTTAATTGTTTAATCTCGTAAAATTTTATATATAATATATAACTGTTTTAGACGCTATATGCCCTGTTAGGGTTGAGCGTCTTAAAATAAAACATCCATCCATCCATCCATCACATTCCCATTTACACTGACGGTTCGAAACAGGATGAGAAAGTTGCTTGTTCTGTCATTAGTCCGAATTTCACTGATAGCATTAGATTACCCGATAATAGCTCAGTTTTTCCTGCTGAAGCGAAAGCAATTGATATTGCACTGTATCATATTAGAGATCAGTATGAAAAACAATTTATCATTTTTTCAGATTCTCTTTCAGTTCTAAAGGCTCTTAAAGATCAACAGCACAAATCCCTTAATTCAACAAATTTTAAGAAAATTCCACTATCTTTCTCTCTCCAAGGAGATTATTTTCTGCTGGATTCCTAGTCACATCAATATTCGTGGAAATGAGTTGGCGGATTTAGAAGCTAAATCTGCTTTATCTTTGAATGTTACAAATTTTAAAATTCCCTCTTCAGATTTTAAATCTAACATTAATAGATATATCAAAACAAATGTCAATCTATTTGGGAAAAAGAAACCGATAATAAATTATTCAAATTAGAACGTAATTTTCACAGTAAATGCTCTCTCTCAAATTACAGTAGGAAAGACCAGACTAAAATTACCAGATGCCGTATTGGACACACAAGACTAACTCATTCTTACATATTACAAAACGAACAAGCACCTTTCTGTGTATCCTGTAACGAACCGTTCACAGTTAATCACTTTCTCATTTCATGTGTAGAATTTTATCATATCCGCTCAAAATATTTTAATGTTACAGCAATGAAAGATCTTTTTAAAGACATACCATCTTATCAATTAATCAATTTTCTTAAAGAAATCGGACTTTTTAACAAACTGTAATCATTAATATTTTAACTTTTAAACTTCAATAACAATTTTATATCTAATACCTAATTATTTTAGACGCTATATGCCCTATTAGGGTTGAGCGTCTTTAAACAAAATATCCATCCATCCATCCATCCAAGCCCGGTGTGTGTGTGGGGGGGGGGGGGCGCAGTGTCTTATCTTGGTTCAGTGTTTGCAACAATGAACTTTAAAGTTACCGCAGAAAACAAAACAGACAACCGTTGTGATTGACTTTGTTTAAGAAATAGATCAGCTCTAACTGTGATTTGTTGAGTAATAAAAACAGTTTGGAGGCCAGTTGAAAAGTAGAAAAATCACGAGCGCATAGCGCGCTTGATTTGTCTTCTTACAACTGACCGACATGTACTACCCAACAAATCACTGGCTAGAGCTGATCTATCAACGTTGTTTTCGTCTTAAATTGCATGTCGGTTGGTCTAGCCTCACTCTGACGATGCCGACCTAAAACTTTTGAAAAGGTCGGTTGGTGCCTAATGCCTGTCCCTGGTGGGGCCAACACTTGAGTCCTACTGTTGTTTATTTATTTATTTAGTTTTATTTTTTGCTTTAGTGTTTCAGTTATGGCATGGTAGCGTTGTTTCATCCCATCAATTGCTTAACTTGTATTTTCTCTAAGGTATTACACTGGAAACCCTTTAAGTGGACTGAACCAGTTACTTGTGCTTTCCATTAGGGAAACATGTCCGTGTGAAATAATGGCGTACAGCATGGTGTCAGAAAATGATAAATTTAGGTAAAAATGATAAAATCTTTTTTATTTCTAATTTCAACATAGATTGTGGGTGCTCGTTAGAACCGCCTCATTGAGGCGGTTCTAACGAGTACCCACAATCTATGTTTTGAGTAAAAATAAGGTGGATATTGTATACCCCCGTAAACCCCACTTTTCTCTGTATAAAGTGAGGTTTAGACGTAGTGACAAGGTGAGCTTTTGTGATCATTTTTCGTCCGCCGTCCGTGCGTCCGTGAACAATTTCTTTAAACAACATCTTAACCAGTGATCGGATTTTGGCTAAATTTCACAGGAATGATGCTTAGCTGGATCCCTTTCAAAATTCTTCAAATGGTTTCGGTCCATTGCACATCTAGATCACAAGAGCAAAAAATATATTTTTTTTTTCACTGAAAATTTTAAACAAACTTCTTCTCTGAAACCACAAGGCCCAGGCCTTTGACATTTGGTATGAAGCTTCATCTAGTTGACCTCTACCAAGATTGTTCAAATTATAGCCCCGAGGCCAAAAATGCCCTTGCTCGGGGGCCCTTTGGTTTTACATAGATTAAGATAGGGAAAACTTTTAAAAATCTTTTTGTCTGAAAACAGAGGCTCAGGTGTTTGATATTTGGTATGAAGCTTCATCTTGTGGACCTCTATCAAGATTGTTCAATTTATAGCCCTAGGGCCGAAAATGCCCCCGCTCCGGGGCCCTTTGGTTTTACATAGACTTAGCTAGGGAAACCCTTTAAAAATCTTCTTGTACGACTCCAGAAGCCTCCGTGGTGTAGTGGTTACGCTACTCGCATTGTAAAGCAAGGGTCGCAGGATCGATCCCTGGCTTCTCAAGACTTTCGGGTGAGACTTTAAAAACCGAGGTCTTGTGTCCGTATGACCTTAGCTGTTGGTGGGACGTAAAACTCAAACCCTTACTCACTCTTGTATGACGCCAGAATGCTCAGGTGTTTGATCTTTGGTATCAAGGTTTGTCTTGTGGACCTCTCAAGATTGTTCAAATTATAGCCCTGGGACCAAAAATGCCCCCGCCCCGGGACCCTTTGGTTTTACATAGACTTAGAAAAATCTACGTTAAGACTTGTGCGACCAGCGAAACCTCAGATCAGCCTTTGCATTCGCGCAGTCTGATCAGAGCCTTGGCTGATCGCATGTATCTTCTATAGTCAAAGAGAGTTACACAGCATCTAATCTTAGTGAGCAGACTGCTCCGAGTATTTGAAGGTCACGCGTCTTTTTGTAGATTTTGTCATGCGCTAGCTAGCTCCAAAACTTGCTTTAGGCAAATACATATTTTATTTTGGCTTTTCAATTAATGCTTGCTTTCACATGTTGACTGTACTTTTGTTATATTTATGTTTAGAGATGCCCTGGCCAGGAAACGAGGAAACGGTCGAATAGACGGCAAGTACGGGAGTCGGATGAACCAGCCCAGGACCAAAACCTTGGCGGGGAAAATGCAGATGGTTTTGGCGTTACTGTACAAACTTCCCTTGAGGTTTACGAGCCTCAAACATTTCTTTCAACAGGAGGTAGGTGACTAGATACTGACACTGACGCCGACTTAATGAGCTGTTGGCTACCGAAGAGACAATGATAACAACGTAGCCTCAGACCAGACGCCGCAGACGTTTGATCGGAGCAACACTGTCTGTCAAAATAGGGAAATTTTCATACAACTAAGTAAACCCAGGCACACCAAGAATGGGGAAATGTAACTATTCACATCTGTACCGTGAAAGATTATACAGTCGAACTCCAATGGCTCGAACCATTTTGGGACCAAGAAAATTGCTTAGAGACAGGGGTGGTTTGAGCAAGGGAGGGTTACTATTAGTGCTATACCAGGAGGGATAATGGAGATAATTGGCGGATATCTTTTCAGAGTTCTATGTTATAAATGTATGCTGTGCGGACTCATTAGAGTCGCTTCATCGAGGCGATTCTAATGAGTGCACATATCATACATTTGCAAGATAAAAGAACACAATCTCCATACGTTATCCTTACACTGTATATCTTATTTGGAGGAATTCTCTCCGGATTCAAGAACATGTTCGACTCAGCCATGGTAAACGATCCTTCGGGGTTCGAACCATTGTAGTCAACTGGGTGTGTAATACCTGGGTACATAATGGAAAAGCGCGGTCTAGTGCTGTGTCTGAAAACTCCTTGTACTTTCAATATTGCATGGTGTCCGATTCGTACTAGACACGGTCACAATGCCCGTCTGGCTGGTGATCCGGAGATCGCGCACGGTTTTGATACTTGCCGAGACGGCAACATTATTTCTTTATGAATGCTTATCTATTCTGCGACCATTTTTCATTTAGTCAACAAACTAGTCCTTCATTACCCCCATTATGACCTTTGACCTGGCATTAACCTTCAGTGGTGATTGCTTATCTATTCTATGACCATTTTTCATTTAATCAACAAGCTAGGCCTACATTATCCCTATTATGACCTCTGACCTGGCACTAACCTTCAGTGTCACGAACTGCTGCTGTCTCGAACAAACTATTCTGGTCAAAAGTGCAATTTTAACAGGTTATGGCATTATGAAAACACGCCTATTGTAAAAATGTTTCGCCGAAACAAACAAAAATTTTAAGATGAAAAATCGTGATACTTTTCTGATGTCTGCTCGAAATATTGATTGTGGGTACTCTTTAGAACTGCCTCAATTCTAACAGATACCCACATTCTTTATTTGCTCAAAATATTGATTGTGGGTACTCGCTAGAACCGCCTCAATGCGGCGGTTCTAACGAGTACCCACAGTCTATATTTTAAAGCAGTAATAAGAAAAATAAGCTTACCTCTTTAATCCCCAGTTTCGCTACATAAATGTGGTGTTCAAGGCGGTCAGAATTATATCTATTAGGTTTGTTTTCTTGATGAAACAAAGCATTTATAAACCCACCAACCCCTTCGTGTAACATCATAAAAACAACCGAAAATAACAGACTTTACTTTATCACACACAAAGAAGTTTATGAATGCGTATTTGACAGTCAGATCCAAAGTGGAGAACCATCTGCATGGTTTAGAAAGAAAATCCATCTCATTACGCAAACACGCCTATACAAATACATTGCCACCTTTATCGCCGAAAAAAATGAAAATTTTATGATGAAAAATTGTCATATTTTTCTTATTTCTGCTCAAAATATAGATTATGGGCACTCGTTAGAACCGCCTCATCGAGGCGGTTCTAACGAGTACCCACAATCTATATATAAGGTGAACCCCCGGGAACCCCAGTTTTACACTATAATAGTGGGGTTCAAGGGCGTCAAAATTATATAGGCGTGTTTTCGTGATGTCTACATGAAAATTCAGATTATCCTAGTACTACTAGTTTTCTGAGTTTTTCTTCATGTACCCAATATTATGCCGAATGTTACCGTGGTTTTTCTACCCCACTATATTTATCCGTTTTGACAGTCTCAGACTGCATACAAACATGGCCACGATGAAGAAAAGCTTTGAGTTGAATACAATCTCGTTGCTAAAAAGAGATATTTGAAGTATGAATAAATATATGAGTATGGCTTCTGTAAAATTACATTTGATATCTCATGTGCATTACATAAGATGGATTTTCAATAACAGGGGGAACAACCTACGTCAGAGCAGTGACGTCATAACCATTCTTAGGTTCGCCGGTGTTTACTTCACAAAAGGCATTTGTCACAACAAGTAGGCGCAGTCGGTGAACTAGGTCATAATATAATCAAAAATACTGAAATCTGTCCCAGAAATGTGGCCTTTTGTTTAAATAATTCGACACAAGCTGATTTGGCAATGATGTCGGAACTATCATTGTTTACAGCGCCGAATCAAATCTTGTGGCGAAGCTATCGAAGCCTTAGCTCAATGATGGGATGCAAATATTGTTCGTTACCAGCTGAAGTATGTTTTCTGAAGACTCGTAATGTACATATCTAGTTTGAAGCATTTTATGTACCCTATTTACACCAATATGGCCTATTCTGAAATGGGTACAACATCTCTGCTATGACTTAGGTTGTTACCCCTGAATAAGATGGATTTGTGATCTGTGCACGAAATGTACCATCTGATAAGATATGTTTTGAATCCTCCTCAAACTGTCGATCAAGTAAAAACAAAATAAGAAAAACGTTTTATTCTATATTTTTTCTGTCTTAATATGAACGAGATTGAAAAACTTATTCTTTTAGTTGAATTTTCACTTGACTGTGTGATTTTTGATTCGGATGATTTTTCATCTAAGGTTGGATCTGACTGGAAGTTAAACCTGCTTCTGTCACACGTGACAATGTTTGTGTAAAACAGAGATCTGTGTATGTGTTTGTGTTTTACGTTCAACCAACAGCTGAGGTCATATGGAGGCGGTACCTCGGCTAAAGACTCACCCGAAAGTCGGAAGAAGCCCGGGATCGATCCCACGACCCCTGGTTTATGAGCCGAGTAGCATAACCACTACGCAACGGGGTGGGGATTGGTGGGGGCTTCTAAAATAGAGATCTCTATCATGTCTATTTCGTTTCAGGATCAACTACAGTGGGCGGTGTTATAGCTATATACATCAGTGTGTTGAACAGTCTAGTCTTCAAGATTGTCAAGGGCAGACTACTCTTGTGATGTGTGTCTAGTTGTTACAATTACGGGGAGCTATTGTTAAAATATTATATATTGACTAATAAACAAGTGTTAGTATTGATTACTGTATCTTTTACTTTCTGACCACAATGTGCATTTATGAGATGTTTTTTTTTTTTTTTTTTTTTTTTTTTTTGTTAAGGGGAATGAGAACTCCTGGCAGATTTTTCGGCCATTGTGCAAAGAGACAACTTTCAGGCCTTCCTGTTCGCTTTTCTATAAGCCCTGTCCCACTGAAAAAGGGGTCTACTCTTAAAGGAAAGAATTTGCTCCTGAGGAGCAAATTCTTTCCTTAAAGAGTTGAACCCTATTGACATGGGAGACAAAAATACTTTTACAGGAGTTGCCTACTATGAAGGTGTTCCCATTCTCCTTAAGTTTACAACACAGACAACAGTATTAAAGCCATGTCGAGACTGTCAGTGTAGCTTACTATGTTTTGGGGACGGGCTATCAAGTTTTCACGGGAAACTGACAGTTCCCATTCTTGAACCCACTGATAGTCTCGAACCTATAACCTTCCTATCAACAGTCCGGCTCTTGTCCAAATAAGCCACCACGACCGGCTGGACGCAGGACATTTATGGCAAATTGTAAATGCATATCAATCTCAGCGTTGTCCTATCAAAGAGCTTAAATTTGAAACTACAATGTAATATAGAACTAAAACTGACCGAACGCAGTTTCAACCAACGTATCAGCTTGAATAGAAAAAGACAAATGCGCAATGTATTTTACACAGAAGCAACTGAGCTGACCCATGGCAAAAATCACATAAAACATTTTCTAATTTGTTAAGATACTGGACTTACCGATATGGTCCTATGTATTGGGACAAATAGGCCTAAGCAAACAGTGCAGACCAAGATCAGACTGCTCCTGAAGGAGCAGTCTGATCAGGCTCAACACTATTTACCATTCCGTCTTCAACTTTTGTACTCCTTGCTGGATCATGAAATAAATGTGTTAAAATTTTAGGAGAATTACAGCAAGTCATCAAGGTGTACGGGTTTTAAGGATTTTTACGGAAACTCATTGTCTCTTGTGCATGTATGTCAGTATCAAATGCTATGGTGAGGCTGTGTGCATGTGCAGGATTGCTCGAGTCTTTGCTGTTCGCTTTTGCGATATTCACCAGAGGTCTACATTTTCGTTGGACAGTTAAAGCGCCAATCATTTTCTTTTGTTGATAAATGGAAGGAGTTGGCTCATACTGCATATTTGAACATGGAAAGACCCAGCTAGTCGCTGTTCCCACATAACAATTCAATGAGCATGGACACAGAAAAACTTCAAATTTGTATTTATGACCAGTAACGGCTTAGATCAGACTGCGGAAACATGAAGTCTGAAATGCCAATCACAACAATTCTCGTTTGCTTTGGTGTCAGCTGTTTTGTTGCAAAACATTGTAAACCCAGAGCAGACTGCTACCTGGGGAGCAGTCTGATCGGGATCTTCACTGATTGCATGCATGCCAAATGTTTTCGAAAGTTTGCAAGTATGAAGCAGACGATATAAAATGACAATATTTTCAGATGCATTTTTTCTTAAGGGTCAAAGTTCTTTCACAAAACATATCAGCCTGTGCATGACAAAACCTACAATAAGATTAGTACAACCAGCGAAGACTTAGATCAACCTGTATATACATTCAGTCTGGCCAGTCTTCCCGTGTTGCTCTCTGGCTAATTCGGGTGCCTTAAAAGACCGAACAGCAAAGACTCTGATCAGACTGCGCAGACTGTTCTGGGGTTAGCTGGTCGCAACGGTTCTATTGTTTTTGTCATGTGTAGGCCCAATTATATCAAGCAAACAGTTCAGAGCAGATCTAGATCAGATCTAGGTTCTGTAAAAAAACAATATAACCCATATCATTACGATAACATACCCGTGCACCATAGTGCATTTTCAGACCTACAAAACGGTGATTTTCCGAAGAAAATGTGTGATATTATTCTTATTTATACTCAAAACATAGGTTGTGAGTACGCGTTAGAACCGCCTCATTGACAACCAATGTCTAGGAGCAGCAATAAGGAAAATAATGTATACCCCCCCCCCCCCCCCCCATAAACCCGTTTTCTCTATATAAAGTGGGGTGTAAGGGGGTGTTTATTTCACGGACTCGTTAGTGTGATGTGATATTGACGTCCCTTTTGTTGATATACGAAAACAGTCCAGATCCAGAGCAAGTACTGCATCTGATCTGGGACTTTACTGGCCAATCAATTACAGTCGAACTTCATTGGCTCGAAAACCTTTGGGACCTCGAAAATCTGTTCGAGACAGGGGTAGTTCGAGCCACTGAGGGCTACTGCCAGGAGGCATAACGATATACTTTTAGACATCTTTTCGGCGTTCTATAATGAAAATGTATGTGTGTACTCATTAGAATCGCCTCATCGAGGCGATTCTAATGAGTACACATAACATTCACTTGTAAGATAAAAGACTAAAATCTCCGTAATTATCCCCAACTATTTCTTGTGTAGAGAATTTCGCTAGGGGCTCAAGAATTAGTTCGACACATCCATGGTAAACGAGCCATCGGTGTTCGAGCCATCGAAGTTCTACTGTATATGCAAACATTATGTCATGCAAAATAAAACCTGTTTATGCCGTACATTACGAAAACATGTTTATTCGTATATATACCTTTAGATAAAAAAATGTCTGATATTTTTCATAATTCTGCTAAAAAAAGAACAAAAAAAAACGGTTGTGTGAACTCATTAGAACCGCCTCTGCAAGTAACGTGTACCCAACATGTATGACTCAAGAGCAGAAAGAAGGAAAGCAGTTTACACCCTTATAAACCCCAGTTCTATTACATAGATATGTTTTCATATTCTATTATTTACTGAATATAAAAAGACAAAAAAGCGGCCTAATACTACAAACAATAATAATAATAATACATTGTCGACTACTTACTTTAAAACGAATATTTCCAAAAAATACCAAACGCCAATTTTCTGTCAGTAAATGATCATTTATTTGTTTAAACATTAATTTCAAGCTATTGTGAATAGTAACTGTGTGGACTTAGGCAATTTTCGACCGAAAAGATCAATAGTGCAACTCGTTTCTAGCGCAATTTTACTAATACGGGGAAGCAAAAAGATAAAATGTCAGAATAGTTAACTTATATCTTTGTAAAGTTTGGAAAATTCACTATCTGGATCCAACAGAATTTAAAACTTTACAAAATTAATGTAAGAATGAATCTAGTCCAAAATCGGTTAGATACATGATTTCGCTATTTTTAATGACACCATTAAGGGAAATTAGGGCTATAACTAAATACAATAGGGAAGCAAGATCTTTTCCAAATCAGACAAAAAATAATCAATAGAAGGCTCTTGGATTTTTATACAAAAATATAACAAAACTTCAATTCTGCATTTAAATGTAACGAAGTAATAAAGGTTTAAATGAAGTTTTCCCTATAAAGCTATTGCAGATCGGTTGTCATTTCATACAGGTAGCATGACTGTCAGCATGTGTCACGGAAAACCAATAATTATCGACAATCTCCGGTGAATGTTACATAAAGTCCCACATGAGAACTACAGACAGTATTTCTTTTCTTCTTTTTAAGATTCCGTACAAAAGTCCTGTATTCAGTGTCTTTTAACAATAAATGAGTCAAATAATTATCATTCTTTTTGATTTTACATTTCTTTTTCTTTTTTTTTTCTTTTTTTTTTTGTCGGTTACTTTTGACAGCTCACACATGTATATTTTTTTACAAAATAAAAGTAGTGCGGAAGTAGTTCCGGCAGTTGTTAGTTGCCTGGGTCGGAACACCAGGGTCAGAACATAAATTTGTACCCCAGGGTAAATTCGCGGATTTCCTTGTCTGATGTGCAAGAACAACTAATCTTTCGTCAACTAACGAGCTCGTTAAGCTGACAATGTTTGTTTTTTTAAACTGGGCCCATAATAACATGTCATTATCGGTCGTTGACTTTGGCTACAAGCACGCTTATCACGGTCAAATCCTGCTGTTACATCTGCCAAAATATGGACGCATTCGATTAGTCTAACTAAACAGTCGGGTTTAGTTTTACGGCCCTTCCATATCTACCGTAACGATCCTAAGTTTTGGCAAACAGTGAAGATCCAGCTCAGAATGCTCTTGAAGGAGCACATACACAACTTTCTATGTGAAAGAACAAAGCAGCTGTTTCTTTTTTTTTTCTTTTTTTTTTTTTGTAGTTGTTGCTGTTTTTTTTTTTTTTTTTTTTTTTTTATTCTTTCCTATATCCAGTGATATCAAATATGATATTTTTAGCAAGTTCGTTCAAATGGTGACTTTGGGCTTACCATGACCTATATACATGTATGTCAAGCTCGTTTTCCGTCACTTGGGCATGTCTAATGGAGAAAAGCATCGGGGCTTGAAGAAATAGATGGGCTGCATGATGCTTCAACGCAGAGTTGAAACCGGTTGCACACAAGTGCTGGTAAATCGCTTTGAGGATCTAAGCCTGCCCTGGCAGTGTGGTCCGAGTCGGCCCGTCCATGCTTATAAACCCTATTGGTTGCATTGGGCAACATGGCTTGAAATGTCATTTCATCTCAATGTCGGGTAAAAGTCCCACAAAATTGGAACCAACGTCTCAGAAATGCCGG
The DNA here is from genome assembly GCA_963580285.1 of Lucinisca nassula. Lineage (NCBI taxonomy): Eukaryota > Metazoa > Mollusca > Bivalvia > Lucinida > Lucinidae > Lucinisca > Lucinisca nassula. The sequence goes on along the minus strand of OY757019.1, from coordinate 3,358,987 downwards.
GGACGTTAAACTTTAAATAAATCAATCAAAAATCTAAGGGAGAAAAAGCAAAACAGTGATTTTTTTTTATTCTCTTGTAGCATATGACCTCAGGAAATACAGTGAAATTCTGCTATTAAGACCACCTAAAATTAATACTAGTTCTGCTTTTAAAAGTTTTTTAGAAGCGTGGCACTTAATATGTCTTGCTGTTTTCCGGCCACAGTGATCTCTTGTCAGGGACCATCTTTGGGACTGTTCAAGAGTGGTCTTTAAGACCACTTTTGAACAGTCCCAAAGGTGGTCTTAATACAGGAATTTTACTGTATATTTGCAGTCAGCTGAACATGAAGTTGATAATTATCGCCTAGATGGCTAGTATTGGCTACCATGCCCATATATGGTAGAATGGACTGCAAACTTTGCACATTAAGAACTGAAAGGACAGAATGTTTTTCAAGCCACCACGGTTTATTTAAGGGAAATGGATACACCTGGCAGATGTTTCCGCCATTTTTCAAAGGGAGACAACTTTCGGAACTTCCTGTTCGCTTTTCTATAAGCCCTGTCCCACTGAAAAAGCGGTCTACTCTTAAAGGAAAGAATTTGCTCCTTAGGAGCAAATTCTTTCCTTTAAGAGTTGACCCCTATTGACATGGGAGACAAAACAACTTCTGCAGGAGTTGCCTCCTCTGAAGGTGTTCCAATTCCCCTTAAAAATCATGGCTGTCAGGAGGCGGGGAGAGTTCTTTACACTTGACCTCTGGTGAGCGTAGTGGCCTAACTGTCTCTTGTTTTTGAGTCGAATATTCTTCTGTACTATATTTTGTGCCACATTTGAGCGACTACAAAAATAAATGCTGGGCTATATTAAGACCCTTCAGCCGTCTAAGTTTCCTATAGTCTTCTTCCCCGACTTAAGGGGAACGGATACATCTTCAGGGGAGGCAACTCCTGCAAAAGTAGTTTTGTCTCCCTGGAAGTCCCAAAAGTTGTCCCTCCTAGAACTATGGCGGAAAAATGTACCAGGTGTATACATTCCCCTTACAAGACATTACGAAAATACATTGACACATTTATCTCTGTCAAAAAATGAAAACTGTCAGATGAAAAATTGTGATATTTTTCTTATTTCTGCTCAAAATATAGATTGTGGGCGCTCGTTAGAACCGCCTCATCGAGGCGGTTCTAACGAGTACCCACAATCTTTAAATAAGAGCAGAAATAAGAAAAATAAGGTTTACCCCCCTCGAACCCCATTTTTGCTATATAAAAGTGGGGTTCGAGGGGGTCAAAGTTATATAGACATGTTTTCGTGATGTAAAAACTCCTGTCACATATATCGCTCAATAAGTCTTCCAAGAACGCGCATATCTTTAATTTGGATTGGTTATACTCGTAACTTTAGGCCCCCGCCCATCGGGGCTTGGTTGGTTGGTTGGTGGATTTGAGGTTTAACGGCCTCGTCAACACCGTATAGGTCATTTTGGAGATGTTGCTGCCAATTTTGTGGGACTTTTTCCCGACACTGAGATGAAATGACATCTCAAGCCTTGTCGTCCAATGAAAGCAATAGGGTTTTCAAGCATGGACGGTGCGACTCGCATCGCGATGCTGTAAGCGGTTTATCAGTACTCGTGTGCGATCGGTTTCAGCTCTGCGTGGAAGCATCATGCAGCCCATCTTCCTCTTCAAGCCCCGATGGGCTTGGGGCTCGGAGAAATAGATTGGGCTGCATGATGATTTCACGCACAAAGTACTGGTAAACCGCTTAGAAGGTCTAAGCCTGTTCCGGCAAAGTTTTGCGAGCCCGTCCCTGCATATAAACGCTTTTGGTTTGTTTTGAAGATAGTGCATGCTTGACATGTCATTTCATCTCAATGCCGGGCAAAAGTCCCACACATTTGGAAGCAACGTCTCCAAAATGACTTAAATAGTGTTGATGGGGACGCAATATTTCTGTTCAAAGTACACCCGTCACAAACAAGGAAAGCAACATGTCTCGACCGTGACTCGAACCCAAAACGTCTCGCATACCATACCTCCCTGAGGGTGATTTGGTGAGACGAAGGTGAAGGTCTTCCCAGCTTGCACATGAAGTAATTCATCAACGTTGGTGCAACTTCATGACGTTTATGCAACGTCATATCATCGTTGGTGCAACGTCCCACGTGGGACGACGTTGGTTTGACGTTGCCCTAGCGACGTGTGCCTGCTGGGTTGCGCCACTGGGGCGTCAAACAGATATTAGGCAGGGCCTGCTGTTCTTGCAGCAGTTAAGGGTAGAGAGGGAATGTTGTTATTTCTTTTGTTTTTACACTCCCATTCATTCACCTTTTTTCCCTGTCCCTCACTTTCATCTTTTCTGCAGTCCTGCTCTATCTCTTTTCCCCTTTCTTTGTGAGACGACGCAAAATAACACACAAGCAATGACTGGTCGTTAAAACGAAAAAAAAAAAAAAATATATATATATATATATATATATATATATATATATAATTAAAATCTAACATTTTTATATAAAGCCGACAACAATTATGAAATCATGTTGTTTGTTTACTTTCCTGTTGCACGAGACTCTCCGAAGAAGGGTCTGCTCTCAAAGTCCTCGGATGCAAATTCTTTCGTTTAGGATTTTGTTTGTTTGATTTGTGGTTTAACGACCCCGTCAACACGGTATAGGTCATTTTGGAGACGTTGCTTACAATTTTGTGGGACTTTTACCCGACATTGAGATGAAATGACTTCTCAAGCCCTGTCGCCCAATGAAACCAATAGGGCTCCTTTACGGCTCCAACGTAAAGGCTTATTGAGAATTAGAGATATAATGTTGGTTGGTGCCTGATGCTCTGTCTCTGGTCGGGCTCATCGGAGTCTAACTGTTGGTTTTCTTATGCTCCAGCATGTCAGTGGTTTCTTGCTGTTGAGACCTCACCGTTGTCTCACCTCTGTGGTTCTTTGATTTTTGTGTTCACGGTGATGTTGCACTGATGAGTTAGGAGGCCTTCATGCGGACTGAACAAATTATTTGTCTAAATCGCGACGGAAGTAAGGGCGAGGATTGTGGCCACGTAAAATCGATTTAAGCCCCCCAGTGGAAATCTTCGACTGACCGTTCCAAGGCGGCTCTTCTGTGGCGATTTATTTATGTTGTTGTTTGTTACTTACTGTGTGTATCACTTGTGTCTTTTAATTTTGGATGGCCATATGGCCATTTTGTGGGAAAGTAACTGTCCTTATGGCCTTCCTTTGTTTAGGTTTCCATTATGGTCGTGTCGCTTAATGTTTGTATTTCTTTCCCTTTGGTGTCTTTTATGGGTGGAGTAAGTTCATTGTATCAATTCCTGATCTTTGTTTTACTTCTACTTTTTATAAGCATGGACGTTCTGACTCGCCCCACTTTGCCTAGACAGGCTTAGATCCCTTAAGTGGTTTACCAGTACTCGTGTGTGGTCAGATTCAGCTCTGCATGGAAGGATCGTGCAGCCCATCTATTTGTTCAAGTCCCGAGGGGCGGGGGCCTCTTTCGTTTAACAGTAAACCCCTGTTGAATCCAATGTAAATTAAAAAAGTTACATCCCTTGAAGGTCTAACGATTTCTCTTACCGACAGTCTGACCCCTACCCCCGTCCATCGGGTCTACGAAATCGAAATGCACAACTGAAACCGACCGAACATTTCAGTACACGTACTGATCAACGGCTTCGATGGTCTAAGCCTGCCCAGGCAAAGTAGTGCGAGTCGGACCGTTTCTTAAAAAGACCGTTTCTTGAAACCCAGCGCTAACGGTTCCACTGCAAACTCTTGTTATAATCAAACTCGTCCTCATGCCTTGCATGAACTGCACGTGGAAAGCATGACACTTGGATAGCATGAGGTAAACACTAAACAGAAATAAATAGGTACCACAATAAGGAAGTATAATGGAGGAACTATGTGAAAATGAGATTCATGTCATATGCGCTTAACACCCTGTGTCATTGGAATAATGTTTCTGTTGCATAAATTAATTTGGCCACACCTATCGCTGAGTATCAACCAATCAAATTACAGTAAAAGTGCTATATTAAGACCAACTTTGGGACTGTTCAAAAGTGGTCTTTAAGACCACTTTTGAACAGTTTGAAAGGTGGTCTCCATGAGAGCACCCCGGATGCAGAAAACACAAAGAGAATGTATCTGAAATCTTTAAAATGTGATTTGAGTGGTCTTAATAGCGGAATTTCATTGTACTTGATTTGATATACATGTATATGTCTAATTCACAGACTGAATGGCAAACCGTGTAGAAGCCATCTTATCTGGTTCTACACTGTTTGCAAAGGTAGGGCCTGTCCGGAGTTCGTTCTAGTTATGTAGTAACATGTCCCTGTTCCGCATGAAGGGCAAACATATTATTATGGAGCTAGTACCTGCATAGAAGGTCTGCTTCGCTTGGAACCTTGCATCAAAAGACAATTCAAAAGAAAACTTCTAGTTTTTCCGCTGATAGGCTGATTACCAGCTCTTGCGCACTGCTACATGTCTGTTTTTGATGTTAGTGAATCTTTCTTTTTTTTTTTTTTTTTTTTTGGGGGGGGGGGGGGGTAGGGGGGTGGGTAGGGGTCATTTCCATTCTTCGAGCTGATCGTTAATGAGAGGTGGGCAAACACTGATTTACCCGAAGAGAAAATTACACGCTTTTCCGTTGCAGAACTTGGCGTCTCACGTGACACGAGCGAGAGTCGAATTCATTGCGGTAATGGACCAAATTGCTAAGAGGCAACGCTCTTATTCGCCTCATAAACCAGGGTCTGGGGTTCGATCCCGGGCTTCTGAGTCTTTAAACCGAGGTCCCGTCTCCGTATGACCTTAGGACGTAAATCCAAAAACACACACACACGTTCTTAAAAATGTGAGGCTCCTTATGAATGCAGATCAGTATACCTCCTTCTCATGCATGCTTTGAGCATAAGATGCGCCTTACTATCTTCTGTCATTACGCTGAAAGCAAAGGAGAATATAGCAGGTGAGTTTTTACGAGCAGGTTTGCGATTACTTTGCCTTTTTCCGAGAGTGTAGGGTGTGCAATGTCGAGACACGGTAAAACTCATAAAAGCCCTACGCGATTAGCAAATGCTCAAATCGAGCTGTGCTTCTGCGCAGTCTAATCAGGGCTCGTTTTTGTTCGCATTAGCCTCTAAACCCTTGAAAGCTGGACATTCCCATTATGAAAACACGTCTATATAACTGATAAATACTTTTAACTTTTCCGCCGAAAAAAGCGAAAATTTTGAGGATAAAAATTGTTAGATTTTTTTCTTATTGCTTAAAAAATGGGTTGTGGGTCTGAACAGCGGTTCTAACGAGTACCCTCAATCTATATTTTAGAGTAGAAATAAGAAAAATAAGATTTACCCCTGTATACCCCAGTTTTACTATATAAAAGCGGGGACCAAGGGGGTCAAAATTATTTAGGCGTGTTTTCGTGATGCATATCCGGTATACCCATAATGCTTTATACTCAGTAACAAACCAATGCTGGCCATTACGAAAAAACGCCTATACAAATACATTGTAAATTTTACCGCCGAAAAAATAAAATTTTAAATTGAAAAACTGATATTTGTCTTATTTCTGCTCAAAATATAGATTGTGGGTACTAGTTAGAACCGCCTCGATGAGGCGGTTCTATCGAGTATCCACAATCTATATTTAAGAGCAGAAAGAAGAAAAATAAGGCTTACCCCTGTAAACCCCAGTTTTACTATATAAAAGTGGGGTTCAAGGGGGTCAAAATTATATAGGCGTGTTTTCGTGATGACTGCAGTAACCTACAGACCATAAAGCCGCCAAATCAGAAACAAAACAAAAAAAAAACTTTTACAACGGATTAACCACCTAATTAAGTCGGTTCTAACTACTTTTTTGTACAGAAGAACAGAAAAATGTAACAAAACGTTTACCCTTATAAATCCTCCACCCCGCCCCACACCCGAATACAACGGAATTCATCAGTTTGCTAATATGATGACCTGTTTCATTACGATAAGACATCCCCGTGACATACTGCATTTTTGGACGTTTTTTTTTTTTTTTTTTTTTTAAATCCGTGCTTCAGAATAGCGATGTCCGGGCGGGCGTCTTGCGGGCGGGCGTCGTCCGAGGTTTACCTTTTGGTTAACCTTTTTTTCAAAGTAATATATTTCCTTAATTCTTCAATGGATTGCTTTCATATAAGGACTGTTGCTTCATTAATAGTACCTCTTTCATATGCAATCAAGATTAAAGTTTTGTTGAAAATTACCATTTTTTGAACTTAAGTTACGCCCGAGGTTTACCTTTTGGTTAACATTTTTTTCAAAGTAACATATTAACTTACCTTTATTCTTCAATGGATTGCTTTCATATTAGGACCGTTGCTCCATTAATAGTACCTCTTTCATATGCAACCCATTAATGGCACCAACGACCAAAGTTTTGTTGAAAATTACCATTTTTCGAACTTAAATTTATTATGCCCCCGCCATTCGAAGAATGATGGAAAGGGCATATAGCATTGCCCCTGTCCGTCCGTCCGTCCGTCCGTGCGTCCGAAACTTAAACGCGGTCAATAACTTCTTTATTTCTTGATGTATTTTAAAATTACTCGGCAGAAATGTTAAACATCATGAGACGTGTCACGTGCAAAACCCAGGTCCGTACCTCAAAGGTCAAGGTCATACTTAGAGGTCAAAAAAAGGCTCCGAAACTTAAACGCAGTCAAACACTTTCTTATTTCTGGATGGATTTTGAAATTACTTTGTAGAAATGTTAACCATCATGAGACAATGTGTCACGCGCAACACCCAGATCCGTACCTCCAAGGTCAAGGTCATACTTAGAGGTCAAAGGTCAAAAAAGTGTCCAAAACTTAAACACAGTCAATAACTTTCTTATTTCTGGATGGATTTTGAAATTATTTTGTAGAAATGTTAACCATCATGAGACGATGTATCACGTGCAAACCCAGATCCGTACCTCCATGGTCAAGGTCATACTTAGAGGTCAAAGGTCCAAAAAGGGTCCGAAACTTAAACGCAGTCAATAACTTTCTTGTCTCTGGATGGATTGTGAAATTACTTGGCAGAAATGTTGGCCATCGAGACAATCTGCCTCACACAAAACCAAGGTCCTTACCTCGAAGGTCTAGGCCATACTTAGAGGTCAAATGTGAAAAATGGGTCCAAAACTTAAACACGGTCAATAACTTTCTATGGATGAATACGAACATAGACATATTTTCAGGTGGGAGCATCCGTGTCCTATGGACACATTTCTAGTTTAAGAAGTTTTACTCTGTATTACCTCCCTTACTTCCCTTTCTAGATTGATAGTGTAGTTGATAGTGCTTGACTCTGAACCAGAGGGTCCTGGGTTCAATTTCAGGTGGAGGAATGTTCTTTTCTTTTCTTCTTCTTTTTCTTTCTTTAAAACACATAAAAGTTATTATTAGTTGCAAGTTTGTGAAATGTCTTTTTTTTTTGTCAAATACCGTATATAAATTTCGTTTTATACAATGCAAATTATGATTTTATGCTTTTCCAAAACAGTCTTGCATTGTCACTGTATTGCGTTTAGCATAATTATGAATTTCCGACAGTACAAAAAAGCCCACACAGCGTTAAAACGACGTTTTCAACGTTGTTTCAGATCTGATTCAATGTTGAAAGCGTTGGTCAAGCGTTGAATGGGAGCTGATCCTATGTTGAGTGCTTGCTTGTGTTCTATATTTTTCTTCTTTACACTCATGTCATCTGTATGACCCGAGTTTGTCTTAATAAAGGAATATTATGTTATGTTCAATTGCTGCAGTCGGTCTTTAACAAAGGAAAATGGCATTTGTACGGGGTTTTGGATGGTATGCACTCATGCATACATGTACCCATGCATACATGCATGCATGCTAACACTCAAGCATGCATGCACATACACATGCACACTTGCATACATGTATGCATGCATGCTCACTCGTGCATGCATGCATATACAAACATGCGTGCACACACATGCTTGCATGCACACAATGCACTCGTGCATGCACTCATGCATCCACTTATGCATGCATGCACACACTAAACTCATTCATGCATGTACACGTACATGCATGCATACATGTGCATGCACTTATGCACACACACATGCATAAATGCACCCACTCATGCATGCATACATGCATGCATTGAGTCATACAGGCATGCATGCACACACACATGCATGCATGCACTCACAAATGCATGCATGCACTCATACATGCATGCATGCACATTCACACCCATACATGCATGCACACATGCATGCATACACACTTTCACATGCATGCATGCATTCATGCATGCTTTCACACACACACACACACACACACACACACACACACACACACACACACACACACACACACACACACACACACACACACACACACACACACACACACACACACACACACACACACACACACACACACACACACACACACACACACACACACACACACACACACACACACACACACACACACACACACACACACACACACACACACACACACACACACACATGTATGCACACATGTGTGCATGTGACACATACAAATTTCTTTTTTTTTTTTGTCAAATATATAAATTTCGTTTTTAACGTTGTTTCAGAGCTGATTCAATGTTGAAAGCGTTGATCAAGCGTTGAATGGGAGCTGATCCTATGAGTGCTTGCTTATGTTCTTTTCCTTCTTTACACTCACATGTCATCTGTATGACATGTTCGTCTTAATAAAGGAATCTTATGTTATGTTTTGTTATGTTCAATTGCTGCAGTCTGTTTAACTCTTTCACATAAGAAAATAGCATTTGTACGGGTTTTTGGATGGTGTGCACTCTTGCATACATGTACGCATGCATACTTACATGCATTCATTCATTTTTGGTTGCTACAGTCTGTTTAAATCGTGAAATGGCATTTGTACGGGTTTCTGGATGGTATGCACTCATGCACTCATGCATACATGCTCACACTCTGGCATGCATGCACATACACATGCATGCACACACACTTGCCTGCTCACATACATGCATGCACACATGCACACTTGCCTGCACACAAGTGACACATGTACTCATGCATATATGTAAAGATGCATACATGCATGCATGCTCACACTCGTGCATGCATGCACATACACACATAAGATTGCATGCAGTCATGCATGCATACAATGCATAAATGCACTCATGCATTCATACAGTCATGCACTCATGTATCCATGCATGCACACACATGCATAAATGCACCCACTCACGCAGTCATACAGGCATGCATGCACGCACACACATGCATGCATGTATGTACTCACACATGCATGCATGCACTCATACATGCACATATGCATGCATGCACATACACACACATACATGCATGCACACATGCATGCGCTCACATACGCAAGCATTCCTGCATGCTTTCACACACGCACACATGCATAAACACATGTATGCGTGTCACACATGCATACATGGACTCATGCATTCATATACACATACATGCATGCATGTACTCATGCATGCATGCACGCACACTCTCTCAAATGTTTGGTATAACAAATTATCTCAAGCAATATCTACTTTAGGGGCCAGAGCTCAAGATCAAGGTCACTGACTAATTTTAGAAAACCTTTGTCAGCGCTGTAGTGCTTCATATAAATGTTGTTAATGAATTGCTGCAGTCTCTTGAACTCTTTTTCAAAACAAATTGTCATTTTTGTTTGCTACAGTTTTGCTACAGTTTGTTTAACTCTTTTACATAAGAAAATGGCATTTGTACGGGTTTTTGAATGGTATGCACTCATGCATACATGTACGAATGCATACATGCTCACTCTGACATGCATGCACATACACATGCATGTACACACACACTTGCCTGTTCACATGCATGCATGCACACATGCCCACTTGCCTGCACACACACAAGTGACAAATGTACTCATGCATATATGCATGCACACATGCATACGTGCATGCATGCTCACATGTATGCATGCACATACACTGCATACACACACAAGCTTGCATGCACACATTCATGCATGCATGCACTCATGCATGTATGCATGCACACAATGCATGCATACACACATGCATAAATGCACCCACCCACGCATGCATACATGCATGCACACACCGTCATGCAGGCATGCATGCACACACATGCATGTATGCACTCACACATGCATGCATGTATCCATGCATGCTCTTGATGGGCGGCGGCTGATGGATTAATAGGTGGGCTTGTACTGGGGAAATTCAGCAGAAACTTCTGTGAGGGAGAGAATATGGGTAGGGATGGGTCCCAACTGTTCCTTATTTTTCTTTGAAATCTGGGTGCATAGTTGGGAATCATAAAACAAAAGTGGAGCGGAAGGACTCTGGTCCTGTCATCGAGTATAATAGCAATGTAGCCTTGGCGTTGGAAATAGATCCATTTCCATTAAACGTCCCCTTGTAGGGCTCCAATGAGGGTGGGGCGCATAGCTATCGAATCATTTATTATCACCATGGGATCCAACACTAGGAAAAGAGCATTTTTAGACTTATCCGATGACGACCCTGAACCAACTACATTCAATTTCAAAGCAAATGAAAATTTCGCAAGATTTTTAGTGGTTTCGAGCAACGAAGAAAAGGCCGTTACTACACTTTCACCTTTTGTCATTGAAAAACAAATTGAAGCTTTAATTGGAACGCCAAAAAATGTTAAAAAATTGAAAATCGGAACTCTCCTTATTGAAACTAATCGTAAATCTCAAACGGAAAATCTTCTAAAAATAAACAAATTTTTCAACGTTAACGTCTCTGTCACGGAGCACAAAACATTAAATTCATGTAAAGGAATACTCCGTGACAGAATGCTTAAACAGGAATCGGAAGCCAGCATTGTTGACTATTTGAAAGAACAAGGAGTTACGGCCTGCAAACGATTTAAAATTAAAAAAGACGGAAATCTAATAGACTTAACACTCTACTGCTAACTTTCAACACAACTACGTTGCCGAAATCTCCAAAAATCTTCTACAGAATAATACCGGTCGAAACCTCTGCGATGTTTTAATTGTCAGAGGTTTGGGCATCATGAAAATGATTGCACTGTCCCTGATGGATCTGTGTGTGAGAAGTGTGGTGGTACCGATCACCACAATGTCAACTGCAAGAATTCTCCAAAGTGTGAACTGCGGAAAAATTAATCTATCCAAATCAAACGTCTGTGAAGTTTGGAAAACGGTAAAAGAAATTATGAAAATCAGTCACTCAAAACGTCACATATTTGGAAGCTAAGAAAATTCATCAAAATAAACCAGAAACCACATTCGCCAAGGTTGTCCAATCACTTACCAGCAAACCTGAAACCAAAGAAACATCAACACAATTCAACGAAAAAGATTTTGAAATTAAACCCCATTCTAAAGTTATTACCTCTTCTGTAAAACCCAAAACCACATCGTCACAACCTACATCGTCACAACCTACATCGTCAAAACCTACTACATCGTCACAACCTACATCGTCACAACCTACTACATCTACTCATCATTCAAGAACAGAATCTAGACAAACTTCAGACCAGTTCACAACCTAACGGCAAACATTCTAGCAGATCTCACTCCCGATCCACGTCGGGGACAGCAGATCAAAAAGAAAAAAACGGCAAAGAAAAGCATAAAGGATCAAACCCAAACAGTAAAGGGGCGTCTGCTGATCCAGCAAAAACTGGCTAATCAGCACGGCGCCCTTGAGGACATGGAGTTGGACGTTGATCCTTCCACATTCTCAAAGCCTAATAAAAGATAAAGGATTAAATTCCTTGTTTTAATCTTCTCTCCATTCAACCATGGATAAGAAGTCAATAATTCAATGGAATTGTCGAGGACTGAAAGCCAATTTCAACCATAGGGTCTTGAATCATGAAAAAATTAAAAAAAAAAATTTTTTTTTTTTTTTAGGGGGGAAACTTCGGCTCAGTTTTTTGGGGGGTTACCTCATTTAACCCAGTGTATCTTTTTCGCAAATGTAGTTCTTTCCCTGCTTATTATGGATTATACAAGTTAAATAAGTCCACTTTGCAAAAATAATCCGCCTCTGTCTGCCACATGCAGGAAACATGTTTTTCTCGCATGGATTAACTCAGCAAAGCAAAATTCGGCATAAACGTGTGACAAAAATTTTCAGGTTTTCATCAATCACAACCGAACTAGTGATACGGGGGGAACTTTTTTCACTTTCACCCGTTGTCTTTCATTTAACTTTAGCTTGCTTTGCCAATTTGAATCCAAAAAGATGTACTCGCAGCTCTAAATATAGATTTTGCAACTTTTGCTTCACTTTCCGCAGTGTTCTGTCAATGATCGGTACAGGAACCCGGGCGCTTGCCATAATCGTGTTTAAAAAGCGGGACGTGCAGGACAGATATAATCCGGAACTTCGGAAACTACGTCCGGCAGTGGAGTTGTTACTGTTAAAATGTGTGTGATAGCCTTGATTTCTCCTTTGATTTATTTTGTCAATGTAACATATTCTGCTAGGACTACGTATACACGTATTACGCAGATAAGATAACTGGATGGTGTTTCTACGTATAATGATGGGCTGTGCTCTGGGAATTTTGTATTGTATCGCTTTGCGGTCAACTGCTAATCAGCCGCTGTAATTTTTTGACACATGCGCAGAAAAGGAAATAAAATGTTTACTAAAAAGCAGAAGACGGCCTTTGATCTGATACAAAAAAGGTCCAACTGCCTTGTTTATGTCCAGGCTGCGACGGGCACAACCCACGTTATCGAGGAGATTGCTAGAGAGCTCCGTATTGAAGGGAAATGTTTGTCAGTTTCTTGCACAACGGGTATCGTAAAAAATCTGTTTTTGGCAGAGTGCTAAAAAAGGTGTGTACATGACGTTTGTTTGTTTGTTTGATTTGAGGTTTAACGTCCCCGTCAACACTGTATAGGTCATTTTGAAGACGTTGCCTCCAATTTTGTGGGACTTTTACCCGACATTGAGATGAAATGACATCTCAAGCCCTGTCGCCCATTGAAACCAATAGGGTTTATTAGCATGGACGGTCCGCCTCGCACTGCGGTTCTTGGACAGGCTTAGATCCTCTAAGCGGTTTACCAGTACTAGTGGGGGGCTAGATTCAACTCTGCGTGGAAGCATCATGCAGCCCATATATTTCTTCAAGCCCCTATGGGCGGGGGCCGCTGTGTACATGACATCGTCACCTTATGTTTAAACGCTCGTTCCCGGTACACGGCGACGGTTAGCTAAGCATAAAAAATAAATCAATAAAAATGCAGCAGTGTTAAGCCAAACGGTTCAGAATTTTAGTTAAAAGAGATACGGCTATAGAAATAACTTGAAATTGTTTTACAAATTTGAATTCATAGTGGTCGAAATGACTGACGACTTTAAGCGTGTCACGGTTCTAATATTGTTACCTAAATACCAATGGCTGTTTTGGTGCCAATAGGCCTGTAGGAATTTTCCTTCTTTTTTTTCTCTGTGATAAGTGGAATCCAAGGAAAAAGCGTTTCAACATGTATTTTGTCTAATGTTTGCTGTTCTCTCTCTCTCTCTCTCTCTCTCTCTCTCTCTCTCTCTCTCTCTCTCTCTCTCTCTCTCTCTCTCTCTCTCTCTCATATTTGGATTAAATTTGTGGAGGTCTTAAGATTAAGTAGAGGGGTATGGAAATATTGTGTACTGTTCATTCCAGAGGTAGAAAGAACGGTGTACAGACCTAAACTGCACCAACCTGGCCCAAGGATTATTAAACTTTTTCTTCATGCTCAACCGATAGGGTATGAAATTTATCCGGCTCATAAATAAAAAAAATGAAATGTGAAACACATAGCAAACAGTGTAGTTCATACTTCCGTGAACGCATCGAGTCGCATGGTTTTCAGTGACATCAAGTGACGTCATTCTAAACCATGGTTCTCTACGGGCGTTGGTGGGGTCAACGCTGTTCCTCTCCTTGTAGTAAAATGGCGTGTAAATGTTTTTCAGTTTAAAAAGTTTGCCCTATAAGCATTATTTTTCGCCCAGTGATGAGGGGCAAAGAATGTAATTATAAAACAATAAACTTTTCTGATTTTCATGAAAGTATGAACGACAGCGAGTCGCTAACAAAGTTTACATGAACCCCTTTGGGGTTCACTTACTTTGCACACAACCCACTGCGTTCGTACTATCATGAACAGCAGAAAAATAAATTTCATTTCTTAAGTGTTTGTTTTCTTTGCCTCATACTGCTGCCTCATATCTAGGGTTTATTAGCTATCTCATTATGTCAGTCATTGCAAAACACCCACGTTGAGCCGGAGGTAATTTTGTTTTCAAAACAGTCTTCTGTAGCATGTTTTGTTATCAATGCAATTAGGGGAGCAGCTTCTCAGTTTCCCCTTAAATGTACATTTTTAACAGTCAGAATGACATGTCCTTATCAACTTTAAATGAAATGGACATTCAATTTGTCATCAAACTGCTTTCAAGTGTCAACGAAAGCAGGTCATGAAATGTACATGCAATGGTTTTTATTTCATGCGTAGCACTTTACATGTAAACGGATGCTTTAGACACAAACTTTAGCGGCTCACTGGAAAAATGATGAAGATATTCTTCAGGAGGTATGAATATTAAAATACTGACATTTTGTTGTTACATTGGTGTGAATGTGCTTTATCGCTTATTAATTGCTGTATATTTGTGCAGTTCACAACGCATTCTTTAAAGTTTTCGGACCTGCCCATCGGGGCTTAAAGAAATAGGTGGGCTGCGTGACCCTTCCAAGCAGAGCTGAAACCGACCGCACGCGAGTACTGCTAAACCGCTCAGAGAATCTATGCCTGCCCGGGCAAAGCGGTGCGAGTCAGACCATTCATGCTTATAAACCCTATTGGTTTCATTTGGCGACAGGGCATGAGATGTCATTTCATCTCAATGTCGGGTAAAAGTACCACAAAATGGATTCAACGTCTCTTAAATGACCTGTTGATGGGCACTTTAAACATCTTATCAAACAAATAAATTCCTTAAAGTGTTTGGGTGAGAAAAATAATTGATATTGCGGTCGTGGCTTCGGGCTCGTTTTCAGTGAATTAAAGTCTCATTCTCGACAAAACCCTACAAGATACTTAACTAAACTGAAAACTTGCTTGAAAATTCCTTGTTTCTGCTCAATCCCATCATACATTCTATTATTAAGTTCTTATCTAAGCAGGAAACGGCCCCGCCCATCGGGGCATGAAGAAATGATGCTTCCACGCAGAGCTGAAACCGACCCGCACATGAGTACTGGTAATCCGCTTAGAGCATCTAAGCCTGCCCAGGCAAAGCGGTGCGAGTCGGACAGTCCATGTTAATTAACCCTATTGGTTCATTGGGCGGCAGGGCTTGAGATGTCATTTCATTTTAAGGTCGGGTAAAAGTCCCGCAAAATTGGAAGCAGCGTCTCCAAAATGACCTTTGCAGTGTTGACGGGGACGTTAAACCTCAAATCAAACAAACAAATCTAAGCAGGAAAATTTATGAACTGTTAGTATTTAAAAATTTAACCCTCATCTGAACTGAGCATGAAAAACGTTTAACCTTTTAATAGCCCGGTCGAGAAACACTAAGATTGGAATGCCGCTTTACTCAACAGAACCAAAATTAAATGTCCTATATATTGAAAAGGCCCCATTTCTCACTTACTTTCCAATACACTCTAGGCTAATACAAGTACTTTTTCAACAGACCTAAGCACTTCACAATCAAACCTTTCATAAAAGTCATCTATTTTAAGGCATTCAAGAGTTCTGCAACGGAAGGCCTGGTGTTTTTTTTTTTTTTTTTTTCTTGTTTTTTTTTTTACTGGTTACTTCGGTCTTCGACCACGTGATTAACAATCGGCTCGATATGAGTGAAATAAACTCGAAAGGACCGTAATATGAACCCCGCTGCACCCCCCCCCCACCTCAAAAAAATCAAGGTTGATATGCTCTAGCTTATTCTGACCTTCTTTGTTTGCCGTGTTGTGGTGAATTGTGGTGCCTATTCAGATTAATTCAAACTTGCTGAGCAGAAGAATTGAGCAGTGTTTTTTTTACCCAAGTCCCTACACCAACGGATTTGGCCGAATTCATAAATAGAAGCGTCCACTTCAGAAACTCGCGGATGAGAGAGCATGTGTGTGCTGCACTGTAGGGGTTCTGTCCCCTTAAATCCCTATTGGAAAAGGACCCAACGGGCCCAACCTAAGTAGTGCGTATTGTCATTTACTGGCCATTAGCGACCCAGGATCAAAATTTCAAAAACACAAAAAGGAATATGTTGCAATAGGGAACAAATTGTTTCCATGCTGCATCATTTTGAACCTTTACGTATTGGTGGCATTTTTAACAAGCTGGCTGTTTTTTTTTTGTTTTTTTTTTTTTTATTATTATTATTATTTCTGTCTACACAAGCATGAGTGAAACTGTTTTGAAAATAACACAAAACGTCCACGATTTCAACAAAAAATACATTTCACTTTTTCTGAGTCCGGTAAGGAGATAACAGTACGGCTAATCCCTGCCTTCCTAAATTTAGCCACCCACCTAGCTCAGTGCCTCAGATGCTAAAGGTTCCAGGTTCGATCCCCAGCAGCGGTGACAAAATTTCGGCGTCAGAACACGTTCCATTGGCATCATAAATTTTGCAGGTATGAATATCATAAAGTGCATCGTCCTTCGAATCTGGACGTTAACTGGAGACCCCCTGTGCAGGGAGAACCATCCCCTGTGCAGGTTAAAGAACCCTACCGTAATTACATGGTGACTGTGTACTCTTTCAGTCTTCAAAACTGCAGTATATGCAGTATACATCGTCTGTGTCCCCTCTTGGGGTTACGTTGAAAATGGAAGAAAAATTGCGATAATGCTCATTTGTCACTACTTCGAACGGTATAAAAATTAAACAGCACCGGTCGTTCCGGTCGTTAGTTCGACAGAGTAGCCCGGAATCAGCAGAAAAACCAAGCTTCGCGACGATTGTTTTCTTGATCTGTTACATAAAGCGATGTAAAAGAAGTAGAATCTAAATTTAGAGCTGCAAATACATCATTTTGGATTCAAATTGGTCAAGAGAGGTTCATTTTAATGAAAGACATCAGTTGAAAGCGAACAAAGTTTCCTCCGTAACACTAGTTCGCTTGTGATTGATGAAAACCTGAAAATTTTTGTCACACGTTTATGCCGAATTTTGCTTTGCTGAGCTAATCCATGCGAGAAAAACATGTTTCCTGCAAGTGACAGACAGAGGTGGATTATTGTTGCAAAGTGGTAATATTTAACTTGTATATTTCGAAATAAGCAGGTGAAAAACTGCATTTGCGAAAAAGATACACTGGGTAAAATGAGGTAACCCCCCAAAAGATGGAGCCGAAGTTTCCCCCCTTGTCTCTATTAAAGTACCAAAAAAAAAAAAAAAAAAAAAAAAAAATTTTGGCATTTTTTTTTTTGGGGAGCCATTTTTTTTTCATGATTCAAGCCCCTATGTTTCAACGAACTTTTAATTTTAACTACACTTTTTTCTCCTAATGTCATTTGTCTCCAAGAAACATTTTTGAAAACTACAGATAATATTAATTTCAAAGGTTACAGTATGTACAATCATATCACAACTGATAATCAGAAGGCATCAGGAGGTACATCAATCCTGGTAAAATCTGACGTTCCTCATAGGAAAATAGATGTAAACACTAATTTACAAGCTGTTGCTGTAAACGTCACTTTAACCAAATCCATAACGATTTGTTCCGTCTACCTTCCACCTCATTATAATTTTTCTAAACAAGAATTAGAAAATTTCACAAATCAATTACCTAGTCCTTATATATTATTAGGAGATTTTAATAGTCACATCAAATTATGGGGTTGCTCGGATACAAATGACAAAGGAGAAATCATAGAAAATTTTATTGCTGAAAATGATTTATGTTTATTTAACGATAAACAACCAACATATCTTCATTCTCCCACAAGAAATTATTTTGCTTTAGATCTTTCAATTTGCTCTCCAAATATTTATCTAGATTTTGATTGGTCTGTTGTGGACGATCTCCATGGGAGCGATCATTTTCCGATAGTAATTGAAGAAATTGCATCGACCCATGAGGATCGTCACCCCAGATGGAATTTGAGTAAAGCAAATTGGGAAGTTTTTAATCAATTATGTAATGAAAAACTCGACCCTGAACTTTTTAAAACTGCAAGTGATATACAAGATTTTACTGATGAATTGATTGGTATTGCTGAGAAAATGTATTCCTAAATCCTCGACTTTTTCAAAAAGAAACAGACCTTGGTTTAATGACGAAGTTAAAACTTCAATCAATAAAAGAAAATCTGCATTACGAAAATTCAATAAACAACCAACAAAAGAAAATATTATCCATGCCAAACACATGCGAGCTAAAGCTCGCAAAACAATAAAATCGGCCAAAAAACCATCTTAGCAGCAATACGTCTCCAAACTGAATACCAGAACACCAACTAAGAAAATATGGGACATGATTCGAAAAATTAGTGGCAAAAACAAATCAAATAAACATGTCCATATCAAATCGAACGGAAATGTATGATCAACGGCTAAAGACATTTCCAATGCCTTTGGGGAAAATTTTCAGAAAAACTCCTCTAGCTTAAATTATTCAGAAAATTTCCGGCCCCGCGCCTGCCCGGGGGGTAGAAATATGGCGGCTGCCTTCGGGAGTGTGGCAGAGTGGTAAGACCCCACCGAAAACAGTCCCAATGCCGAGACCACCCGGTGCCTCGAAATAGGTGGCTGCCTTCAGCTTCTGTGGCAGTTGGGTAAAAGCCTCCAACATACAGAACAATCGTCCGTTCGACCGGTATTATTTTGTAATTCAATTTATTCAAATGCATCTTACCAATTTTTTTTTCTCAATTCACAACGCGAGATCTATCCATTTAAACCTTTCCTATCTCATGTTACTACCACGCTGCATTTGTACGTGTATCATCATTGCTGGTGGGTCGCGCACCACAAAGAAGAAACCTCATCTGTATATGTTTGTACTGTGTATGTGTCACTTTTTCATGCTCCATCACTCTGCACATCAATGAAAGATGCATTTTAAATACGTTATTAGAGAAGTAACTTGTCGTTTCATGTTACCTCAAATTTATTTCATGTTATTCCAAAGTTAACAGAATCAGATACTTATCACTAAATTCTGAACTGTACGTTATCATCTAACACAGCTTATTTCTTCATCAGTCTATAAAATCATTTGTAGTCTCGGAAACTTATCATTTCAATAATTTCTCACCATAATCGTGGATCTCATATTTAGCAAAGGATCTCCTGTTTTCAGAGCCAAGCTTTTATTTAAGCAAACGTTTTCGGCCTCCCTTGTCTGTAGGGAATAAAATATACAGGTCACTTTCCTTCTGTAGTGAATGGGGATGAAATTTCTTGTTGAAACAGGAGCCACTTGTTTGCCGTGAGTGGCGTCTCGTATGCTGGAAGAAGGGATCCTGATGATTGAGAAAAGCCCAGGGATCTCCAGCTTTTCAACACATCATTTTGGCCCATATTTCAGATAGAAGAGGGGTTTGGGCTAGATCCGGCCTGAATCAATCGGCTCAGTCGTGCCAAGCTCTAGAATCGCACAGCTTGTTCTTTACTTCCTTCTATCTTTCTTACGTATCTTTATGGTACAAACCGGGTGTAATTTTTTCTTATTCCTCTATCTTTGAGTGTTATTTGATGGGCGGCGGCTGATGGATCAATCGATGGGCTTGTACTGGGGAAATTCAGCAGAAACTTCTGTGAGGGAGAGAATATGGGTGGGGATGGGTCCCAACTATTCCTCATTTTTTTCATTGAAATCTGGGTGCATAGTTGGGAATAATAAAGCAGAAGTGGAGCGGAAGGACTCTGGTCCTGTCATCGAGTATAATAGCCATGTAGCCTTGGCGTTGGAAATAGGAGATCCATTTCCATTAAACGTCCCCTTGTAGGGCTCCAAGGAGGGTGGGGCGCATAGCTATCGAAACATAAATTTCAACCATGGGATCCAACACTAGAAAAAGAGCTTTTTTAGACTTGTCTGATGACGACCCGGAACCGACAACATTCACTTTTAAAGCAAACGAAAATTTTGCTAGATTCTTAGTGATTTCAAGTAACGAAGGCAAGGCTGTTACCACTCTTTCACCGTTTGTCATAGAAAAACAAATAGAATCTCTTATCGAAACGCCAAAAAATGTCAAAAAATTAAAAAATGGAACTCTCTTAATTGAAACAAACAGAAAATCTCAAACTGAAAATCTCTTGAAAATTAATAAATTCTTCAACCTTAACGTCTCTGTCACGGAGCACAAAACTTTAAATTCATGTAAAGGAATACTCCGTGACAGAATGCTTAAACAAGAATCAGAAGCCAGTATCGTAGAATATTTAAAAGATCAAGGAGTAACAGCCTGCAAACGTTTCAAAATTAAAAAAGACGGCAATCTCATCGAAACAAATACTCTTCTTTTAACCTTCAATACCACTTCGTTGCCGAAATCACTAAGGATTTTTTACAGAATAATACCGGTTGAAATCTACGTGCCCAACCCTCTGCGATGTTTCAATTGTCAGAGGTTTGGGCACCACGAAAACGACTGTACTGTCCCTGACGGATCTGTTTGTGAGAAGTGTGGTGGCACTGATCATCACACTTCTAACTGCAAGAACTCTCCAAAATGTGTGAACTGTGGAAAAGATCATTTATCTAAATCCAAAGTCTGTGAGGCTTGGAAAACAGGAAAAGAAATCATGAAAATCAAAGATACACAAAACGTCACTTATTTGGAAGCCAAGAAAATCCAACAAAACAAACCAGAAAACACATTCGCCAAAGTTGTTCAATCCCTTACCACCAAACCTGAAACCAAAGAAACATCTACACAATTCAACGAAAAAGATTTTGAAATTAAACCCCATTCTAAAGTTATTACCTCTTCTGTAAAACCCAAAACCACATCTTCACAACCTACTACATCTTCACAACCTACTACATCGTCACAACCTACTACATCTACTCATCATTCAAGAACATAATCTAGACAAAATTCACAGACCAGTTCACAACCTAACGGCAAACATTCTAGCAGATCTCACTCCCGATCCAAGTCGGGGACAGCAGATCAAAAAGAAAGAAACGGCAAAGAAAAGCATAAAGGATCAAACCCAAACAGTAAAGGGGCGTCTGCTGATCCAGTAAAACTGGCTAATCAGTACGTCGCCCTTGAGGACATGGAATTGGACGTTGATCCCTCCACGTTCTCAAAGCCTTATAAAAGATAAAGGATTAAATTCCTTGTTTTAATCTTCTCTTCATTCAACCATGGATAAGAAGTCAATAATTCAATGGAATTGTCGAGGACTGAAAGCCAATTTTAACGAACTTTTAATTTTAACTACACTTTTTTCTCCTAATGTCATTTGTCTCCAAGAACTTTTTTGAAAACTACAGATATTACTTTCAAAGGTTACAGTTTGTACAATCATATTACAACGGATAATCAGAAGGCGTCAGGAGGTACATCAATCCTGGTAAAATCTGACGTTCCTCATAGGAAAATAGATGTAAACACTAATTTACAAGCTGTTGCTGTAAACGTCACTTTATCCAAATCTATAACGATTTGTTCTGTCTACCTTCCACCACACTATAATTTTTCTAAACAAGAATTAGAAAATTTAACAAATCAATTACCTAGTCCTTATATATTATTAGGAGATTTTAATAGTCACAGCAAATTATGGGGTTGCTTGGATACAAATGACAAAGGAGAAATCATAGAAAATTTTATTGCTGAAAATGATTTATGTTTATTTAACGATAAACAACCAACATATCTTCATTCTCCCACAAGAAATTATTTTGCTTTAGATCTTTCAATTTGCTCTCCAAATATTTATCTAGACTTTGATTGGTCTGTTGTGGACGATCTCGAGTCCTCACAGTTGTCTCACCTCTGTGGTTCTTGGATTTCTGTGTTCACGGAGATGTTGCACTGATGAGTTAGGAGGCCTTCATGCGGACTGAACAAATTATTTGTCTAAATCGCGACGGAAGTAAGGGCGAGGATTGTGGCCACGTAAAATCGATTTAAGCCCCCCAGTGGAAATCTTCCACTGACCGTTCCAAGGCGGCTCTTCTGTGGCGATTTATTTATGTTGTTATTTGTTACTTACTGTGTGTATCACTTGTGTCTTTTAATTTTGGATGGCCATATGGCCATTTTGTGGGAAAGTAAATGTCCATATGGCCTTCCTTTGTTTAGGTTTCCATTATGGTCTGGTCGCTTAATGTTTGTATTTCTTTCCCTTTGGTGTCTTTTATGGATGGAGTAAGTTAATTGTATCAATTCCTTATCTTTGTTTTACTTCTACTTTCCATGGGAGCGATCATTTTCCGATAGTAATTGAAGAAATTGCATCGACCCATAAGGATCGTCACCCCAGATGGAATTTGAGTAAAGCAAATTGGGAAGTTTTTAATCAATTATGTAATGAAAAACTCGACCCTGAACTTTTTAAAACTGCAAGTGATATACAAGATTCTACTGATGAATTGATTGATATTGCTGAAAAGTGTATTCCTAAATCCTCGACTTTTTCAAAAAGAAACAGACCTTGGTTTAATGACGAAGTTAAAACTTCAATCAATAAAAGAAAATCTGCATTACGAAAATTCAATAAACAACCAACAAAAGAAAATATTATCCATGCCAAACACATGCGAGCTTAAGCTCGCAAAACAATAAAATCGGCCAAAAAAGCATCTTGGCAGCAATTCAGTCTCCAAACTGAATACCAGAACACCAACTAAGAAAATATGGGACATGATTCGAAAAATTAGTGGCAAAAACAAATCAAATAAACATGTCCATATCAAATCGAACGGAAATATGTGTTCAACGGCTCAAGACATTTCCAATGCCTTGGGGGAAAATTTTCAGAAAAACTCCTCTAGCTTAAATTATTCAAAAAATTTCCAAAATATTAAACAAGAACAAGAGAAAAAGAATTTAAATTTTTCCTCATTAAATCATGAAAAATATAATTTACCTTTCGCTACTAAAGAATTATTAGATGCTCTCCATAAATCTCATGATACTACTGTTGGTCCTGACGACATACACTATCAAATTTTAAAACATTTACCCAACAAGGCATTGGAAACATTATTAAATATTCTGAATGATATTTGGATCACTGGAAAATTCCCTGACTGAAACTGGAGAAAAGCTACCATTATTCCGATTCCGAAACCTAATAAAGATCATACTGAAGCCACTAATTACAGACATATTGCTTTGACAAGTTGCTTATGTAAAACAATGGAGAGAATGATTAATGATAGGTTGGTTTGGTTCTTAGAATCAAACCAGCTTATCACTAAATTTCAAGCTGGTTTTAGAAAAAAACAGCTCTACTAATGATCATTTGATTCGCTTAGAATCATTTATACGTGATGCCTTTATCAAAAAAGAACATGTCGTAGCTGTATTCTTTGACCTAGAAAAGGCCTATGATACGACTTGGAAATATGGCATCATGAAAGATTTACACAACTTGGGCCTTAAAGGCCGATTGCCACTTTGTTCAAAATTTCTTGTCTGATCGAACATTTAATGTTCGCATAGGAAATACATTATCGGACACATTTGATCAAGAACAGGGTGTACCACAAGGTAGTATTTTATCACCAACCTTGTTCAGCATAAAAATTAATAATAAAGTTACATGTGTAAAAGACCCAGGTTGTTCGCTTTTTGTTGACGATTTTGGAATCTTTTATCGATCCAAAAATATGGAAACCATTGAATTTAAACTGCAAAGGTGTTTAAATAATATAGAAACTTGGGCAACAGAAAATGGTTTTAAATTTTCTAAAACAAAAACTCAGTGTGTTCATTTCTGCCAAATACGAAAGTTGCATTTAGATCCTGTACTGACTATATACGGCAGTCCAATTCCAGTCGTCACTGGGGCAAAGTTTTTGGGTCTTTTATTCGATAACAAATTGTCTTTCATTCCTCATATCAAAGCTTTGAAAGCTAAATGTTTAAAAGCTCTTGATATTTTAAGTCCTGTCCAGTTCCGACTGGGGAGGAGATCGCACTGTTCTTTTAAATCTGTATAGATCGTTAATTCGTTCCAAATTGGACTATGGCTCCATAGTCTATGGATCTGCTAGGAAATCTTATTTAAAATCTTTGGATACTATACATCATCAAGGTTTACGTTTAGCACTAGGTGCATTTCGCACTTCACCCGTTGATAGTCTCTATGCTGAATCTAATGAACCATCACTTTATGTTAGAAGAGAAAAATTGTCTCTTCAATATGCTACCAAATCAGCTGCAAATCCACGCAATTCAGCATATGAATGTGTTTTTAACCCTAATTATGAAAGATTTTACGAAAATAAACCCTCCGCAATTAAACCTCTTGGCCTAAGAATACGAACTTTACTTAAAGAAGCCAATATTAATGTCAAAAATATTCAATCATTTTCATTTCCATCGAAAGAACCATGGACATTAACTAATCCAAAGTTTGTATTAGATTTACATAAAAATAAGAAATCCGAAGTTGATTCACATTTTTTAAAAAAATGAATTTTTAGAAATTAAATCACATTTTAAACATCACCTTTCCATTGATACTGACGGTTCGAAACAAGATGAGAAAGTTGCTTGTTCTGTTATTAGTCCGAATTTCACTGATAGCATTAGACTACCCGATAATAGCTCTATTTTTACCGCTGAAGCAAAAGCAATTGATATCGCAGTCTATCACATTCGAGATCAACCTGAAAGACATTTCATTATTTATTCCGATTCCCTTTCTGTACTAAAATCTCTGAAAGATCAACAGCATAGAAACCCTTGATTCGACAAATTTTAAGAAAATATCACTATCTTTCCGTCTCAAAGGAGATCATATTCTGCTGGCTTCCCAGTCATGTAAATATCCGTGGTAATGAGTTAGCCGATTTGGAAGCCAAATCAGCATTATCGTTAACTATTACCAATTTAAAAATTCCTTCTTCAGATTTAAAATCGAACATAAACCTTTATATAAAAAATAAATGCCAATCAATTTGGGAAAAACAAACTAATAATAAATTAAATAAAATTCAACCAAATTTTCATACCAAATGTACTTTTTCGAATTATAATAGGAAAGACCAGACTAAACTCACAAGATGCCGTATTGGACACGCACGACTCACTCATTCCTACATATTAAAAATCGAACAAGCACCTTTCTGTATATCTTGTAACGAACCGTTAACAGCTGAACACTTTCTCATTTCATGTGTAGAATTTCATCATATACACTCAAAATATTTTAATGTTACAACAATGAAAGATCTTTTTAATGACATACCATCTCATCAATTAATCAATTTTCTTGAAGAAATCGGACTTTTTAACAAACTGTAATCATTAATATTTTAACTTTTAAACTTCCATAACAATTTTATATCTAATATCTGATTATTTTAGACGCTATATGCCCTATTAGGGTTGAGCGTCTTTAAACAAAATATCCATCCATCCATCAGAAAATTTCCAAAATATTAAACAAGAACAAGAGAAAAAGAATTTAAATTTTTCCTCATTAAATCATGAAAAATATAATTTACCTTTCACTACTAAAGAATTTAGATGCTCTCCATAAATCTCATGATACTGCTGTTGGTCCTGACGACATACACTATCAAACTTTAAAACATTTACCCAACAAGGCATTGGAAACTTTATTAAATATTCTAAATGATATATGGATCACTGGAAAATTCCCTGAAAACTGTAGAAAAGCTACCATTATTCCTATTCCGAAACCTAATAAAGATAATACTGAAGCCACTAATTACAGACCTATTGCTTTGACAAGTTGCTTATGTAAAACAATGGAGAGAATGATTAATGATAGGTTGGTTTGGTTCTTAGAATCAAACCAGCTTATCACTAAATTTCAAGCTGGTTTTAGAAAAACAGCTCTACTAATGATCATTTGATTCGCTTAGAATCATTTATACGTGATGCCTTTATCAAAAAAGAACATGTCGTAGCTGTATTCTTTGACCTAGAAAAGGCCTATGATCCGACTTGGAAATATGGCATCATGAAAGATTTACACAACTTGGGCCTTAAAGGCCGATTGCCACTTTTTGTTCAAAATTTCTTGTCCGATCGAACATTTAATGTTCGCATAGGAAATACATTATCGGACACATTTGATCAAGAACAAGGTGTACCACAAGGTAGTATTTTATCACCAACCTTGTTCAGCATAAAAATTAATAATATAGTTAAATGTGTAAAAGACCCAGATTGTGCGCTTTTTGTTGACGATTTTGGAATTTTTTATCGTTCCAAAAATATGGAAACCATTGAATTTAAACTCCAAAGGTGTTTAAATAATATAGAAACTTGGGCAACAGAAAATGGTTTTAAATTTTCTAAAACAAAAACTCGGTGTGTTCATTTCTGCCAAATTCGAAAGTTGCATTTAGATCCAGTTTTAACAATATACGGCAGTCCAATTCAAGTCGTCACTGAGGCGAAGTTTTTGGGTCTTTTATTTGATAGCAAATTGTCTTTTAATCCTCATATCAAAGCTTTGAAAGCTAAATGTTTAAAAGCTCTTGATATTCTAAAGTCCTGTCCAGTTCCGACTGGGGAGGAGATCGCACTGTTCTTTTAAATCTTTATAGATCTTTAATTCGTTCCAAATTGGACTATGGTTCCATAGTCTATGGATCTGCTAGGAAATCTTATTTAAAATCTTTGGATACTATACATCATCAAGGTTTACGTCTAGCACTAGGTGCATTTCGCACTTCACCTATTGAAAGTCTTTATGCTGAATCAAATGAACCATCACTTTATGTAAGAAGAGAGAAATTGTCTCTTCGATATGCTACCAAATTAGCTGCTAATCCACGACATTCAGCATATGACTCTGTTTTTAATCCAAATTATGAAAGATTCTACAATAACAAACCATCTGCTATAAAACCTCTTGGCCTGAGAATAAAACCGCTACTCGAAGAGGCCAATATAAATATTAAAAATATACAATCGTTTTCTTTTCCATCGAAAGAACCATGGGTGTTGAAACCACCAATGATAATTTTAGATTTAAAAAAAAAAAAAATAAAAAATCCGAAGTAGAATCGCATATATTTAAGAATGAATTTTTAGAAATCAAATCCAATTTTAAACATCACATTCCCATTTACACTGACGGTTCGAAACAAGATGAGAAAGTTGCTTGTTCTGTCATTAGTCCGAATTTCACTGATATCATTAGATTACCCGATAATAGCTCTATTTTTACTGCTGAAGCGAAAGCAATTGATGTTGCACTGTATCATATTAGAGATCAGTACGAAAAACAATTTATCATTTTTTCAGATTCTCTTTCTGTTCTAAAGGCTCTTAAAGATCAACAGCACAGACATCCCTTAATTCAACAAATTTTAAGAAAATTCCACTGTCTTTCTCTCTCCAAGGAGATTATTTTCTGCTGGATTCCCAGTCACATCAATATTCGTGTAAATGAGTTGGCGGATTTAGAAGCTAAATCTGCTTTATCTTTGCATGTTACAAATTTTAAAATTCCTTTTTCAGATTTTAACTCTGACATTTGTTTTGGATATATTTATTAATGTTAATCTATTTGGGAAAAAGAAACCGATAATAAATTATTCAAAATAGAACCTAATTTTCACAGTAAATGCTCTTTCTCAAATTACAGTAGGAAAGACCAGACTAAAATTACCAGATGCCGTATTGGACACACAAGACTAACTCATTCTTACATATTACAAAACGAACAAGCACCTTTCTGTGTATCCTGTAACGAACCGTTCACAGTTAATCACTTTCTCATTTCATGTGTAGAATTTTATCATATCCGCTCAAAATATTTTAATGTTACAACAATGAAAGATCTTTTTAACGACATACCATCTTATCAATTAATCAATTTTCTTAAAGAAATCGGACTTTTTAACAAACTGTAACCATTAATATTTTAATTTTTAAACTTCAATAACAATTTTATATCTAATACCTAATTATTTTTAGACGCTATATGCCCTATTAGGGTTGAGCGTCTTTAAACAAAATATCCATCCATCCATCCATCCATGCATGCTCTCTCACACACACATGCATGCACACATGTATGCATGTCACACATGCATGCATACATGGACTCATGCCTTCATGCGCACATGCATGCATATACTCATGTATACACGCACACACTCACTCAAATGTTGGGTTTTACAAATTATCTCAAGCAATATCTACTTTAAGGGTCCGGAGCTCAAGATCAAGGTCACTGTCTATTTTTAGAAAACCTTTGTCAGCGCTGTAGTGCTTCATATAAATGTGTATGAATTGCTGCAATCTGTTGAACTCTTTTACAAAACAAGTCCTTTTTTGGAAAAAAAAAATACCTGCATAATTGAAATTTTATTTGGTTAGTCCCCTATAGGCCAGCTATGTTGCCTTCTGCCAACTTACTACATATGCAGGTCGCAGCTTTGCTGACATCAAAACTGTACTGAAAAAACCCGTCAATGTCGATAGGCATTTGTCTTGTATCTCAAAACGTGATGATTTTTTCTTTTCTTATAGACTCTGAACATAGGTTGTGGGTGCTCATTAAAACCGCCCCGT
Organism: Lucinisca nassula; assembly: GCA_963580285.1. Classification (NCBI taxonomy): domain Eukaryota; kingdom Metazoa; phylum Mollusca; class Bivalvia; order Lucinida; family Lucinidae; genus Lucinisca; species Lucinisca nassula. The sequence goes on along the minus strand of OY757019.1, from coordinate 3,330,194 downwards.
GTACACGTTCCTCACGAGTACCCACAAACTATATCTTGGAGCAAAAAATGTATACCCTATAAACCACTTTTTCTGTTTAAAGGGGTGTTCGTTGACGTGGTAGGAACCAGCTGTTTTTATGCCCCACCACTCGAAAAGTGGCGGGGTATTATGTTATATCCTCCCGAGATTTTGAGTGTTTGTCCGTTCGTCAGCGCCTCATGGTTTCGTGTCCGCTCCATGACTCACAAACCATACGAGATAGTTTCACGACACTTCAGACATGTAGAAGACAATGAGGCGACGTACACACCATATGAACTGTAACTTTGATGTTCCTACTTTTGAGTTGTTGCCCTTTGTACATTAAACATAGCCATTTCTATCATAGTTTCGTGTCCGCTCCACTTGAGATATTTTTACGAAACTTCATAGATACGTAGAACGCTATGAGACGACGTGCATAACATGAAGCGTAACTCTGATTTTCCAACTTTTCCAGTTATTGCCACTGTACATTGAACAAAGCCATTGAACCTATGAATGGCTTCTGGCCAAATTTGCATGGTTACATCACTAGGATTGGGAAAAACAGCAATTAGGTTTTGGGGCTATCCACCATTGTCCATTTTAGACAAACGCTGTAAGCTGTACGAAGTTGCTAATACAGTAAAACTACTATGTTAATACCACCTTTGGGACTGTTCAAAAGTGGCCTTTAAGACCACTTTTGAACAGCCCAAAATGTGGTCTCTGACCAGGGGACAATATATGCAAAAAACACAAAGAATAACAAACTTTCTAAATAAGATTTTTTAGCAGGATAAGTCTCAATTTTTGGTGCTCTTAATAACGGAATTTTCCTGTACTTGAACCCCTAGAGAAAACATTTCCAATTGCTGCAGATGTTCATCCCGACGCTTTAAAAAAAACGTTTGGGGTTCGATATTGTGAACGCTTCCTTCCGTCTGTCCGTACGTCCGTCCGTCACGCTATCTCCTCCTTAACCACTGACTGGAATGCGACCAGATTTGCTACATAGTTTCCTTACAAGAGGGCGTGCGAGAGACGCGTTCAATCGTGTGCGCTCGGACCATGCCCCACCCCTTTCACTCTAGAAAAAGCCCCAATATCTGAGAAAATGTTCAAATCCCCACCCCTAAACCATATATATTCTTGTTCCGCATGATAAAACGCATTTAGAGACGCCGAGGATGATCCCCGGGGTTGCAGTTGGGCCATGCCCCACCCCTATGACATATTTTCATACCCCCACACCTAAATCATATAAACACGTGTTCCTTATCATAGGACGCTCCCAGTGACACCAACCTGATGCGCTGGGGCCATGCCCCAACCCATCCTCTCAATTAAAGGCCTGATCTCAGAAACCTTTCAAATCCTCGCCCTTCAAGCATATATATTCTTGTTCTTTATGATAGATGCATTCAGTGACACCAACCTTTGGGTCCCTCGGTTGCGCCGGGGCCACTACATAAAAGGCCCTATGTCGGAGAAACTGTTCAGATCCCCACCCCTAAACCATATATATATATTCTTGTTCCTAGTCATAAGACGCGTTCAATGGCGCCAACCTTGGGTCGGTCGGGTGCGCCGGGGCCATGCCCTACAACCCTCAACTTCATAAAAGGCCTTATATCTAGACGGTGTAACGTCATTTTCTCGCATCGAAAACGTAAGAAAAGGATATAAATGCATGTGTTTCAGTCGATAATTTTAGCGGGATTTCTTCTAATAATGGCGAAAGGTTGAGAGATTTTGAAGGAAACAACAACATTATTGCCGATTTCAGCGTGTTAGAATTGAAATAGATCAGCTCTAGTCTGTGATTTGTTGAGTAATAAATCAGTTTGTCGGTCAGTTGTAAGTAGATCAAATCACGCGCGCTACGCGCTTGTGATTTGATCTACTTTACAACTGACCTCCAAACTGTGATTTATTACTAAACAAATCAACAAATCAGTTAGAGCTGATCTATTTCTTAAATGACGTCGGCTTTGTCGTCTGCTGGTAACTTTAATTCATTATTGCCAACAGTGTGGACACAAATCAGACTGCTCCGATCAGGGTCCACACTGTTTGCCGGTATACAAACATATATTTGAAAAGTTTCATATTTGAAAAGTTTGCAAGACGAGATTCTATGTCCAGATGCATTTTTGTGGCATCTTAAGGGTTACTATGCTGTGCCATTACGAAAACGTGCCTATACAAATACATTGTAAACCTTACAGCTGAAAAAAAATCGAACAATTTATGATGAAAAATTTATATTTTTCTTATTCTGCTCGAAATTAAGATTATCGGTACTCGTTAGAACCGTCTCGATGAGACGGTTCTAACGAGTACCCACAATCTAAATTTTAATGCAGAAATAAGGGTTTAACCCAGTTAACGCCAGTTTTACTATATAAACGTGGGGTTCAAGTGGCCAAAATGGTATAGGCCTGGTTTCCTGATGTGTATCGAAAATGGTTTGTTTGTTTGTTTGTTTGATTTGAGGTTTAACGTCCCCGTCAACACAATAAAGGTCATTTTGGAGACGATGCTTCCGATTTTGTGGACTTTACCCAATATTGAGATGGAATGGCATCTCAAGCCCTGTCGTCCAATGAAACCAATAGGGTTTATGAGCATGGACGGTCCGCCTCGCACCGCGGTTCCTGGACAGGCTTAGAACCTCTAAGCGGTTTACCAGTACTAGTGTGCGGACAGGATTCAGCTCTGCGTGGAAGCATCATGCAGCCCATGTTTCTTCAAGCCCCTATGGGCGGGGGCTGCTATCGAAAATGCAGTCTGGTCAGTATTTGCCGTGCGCTTTCGCCTTCATCTGTTCATGCATGTCACCCCCGCCCACCAGGTCTTGGAGAAATAGACTGGGCTGCATGATGCTTCCATGCAGAGTTGAAAACGACCGCACACGAGTCCTGGGAAACGGCTTAGGTCTAAGTCTGCCCTGGCGAAGTGGTGCGAGGCGGCTCGTTAATGCATATAAACCCTATTGGTTTCACTGGGCGGCAGGTATTGAGATGTCATTTCATCTCGATGTCAGGTAAAAGTCACACAAAATTGGAAGCGCCAAGATCTAAATAGTGTTGACAGGGACGCTAAACGTCAAATCAAACAAACATCTGATCATGCATTCAAAACAATCTTTTTGACTGCATCACGAAAACACGCCCATACAAATACATTGTATACTCATGGCGTCGAAAAAGATAAAAAAAAAAAAAATAAGATGAAAAGTTGTGATATTTTCTTATTTCTGCTCGAAATAGATTGTGGTTACTCGTTAGAGCCGCCTCATCGAGGCGGTTCTAACGAGTACCCACAATCTATATTTCAGAGCAGAAATAAGAAAAATAAGGCTTAACCCGGTAAACCCCGTTTTTACTGTATAAAAGGAGGTTCGAGGGGGGTCAAAAATATAAAGGCGTGTCTTCGTGATGGGCTGTACATGTATATGCGGCCGGTGTTTTAATGTTTGACATCACGTGAACAAGTCCGTGAAATAAAGACCACCCTAAACACCACTTATATAGAGAAAACTGGGGTTATTGGGGTAAACATTATTTTCCTTATTTCTGCTCCTGGACATAGGTTGTGGGTACTCGTTAGAACCGCCTCAATGAGGCGGTTCTAACGAGCACCCAAAACCTATGTTTGGAGTACAAATAAAAATATCACAAATTTTCGTCACAAAAATTACCTTTTTAGGTTTGTAAAAAGCCCTATATCACACGGATGTGTTGTCGTATTGATGTCACCTTTATTCTAGTCAAAGCTATGTTCTTGTTTTATTCCAGAAATGTTGGCATCCACGGTCGCTGTATTTGTGTGTCTACTACTTCCGGTAGTGGTTGGTCAAGACGAGACACTTCCGGCCCTCACGTATTGTAAGTCATTAAAGACATAATACATGTACCACCGTTTCTTACCAAAACAGGGTGGCGTCTCGGTTGGGTCACATGTGAGACGCCAAGTTTTGTGACTGAAGTTCAGATGGTTGTTCTCCGAGTACTCCGGTTGTCGAACATCACTGATTAACGACATCGGCTTAAAATAAGTGAAATAATCTTGAAGGGGTCGCAAAACCAAACGTAACACCTAACGAAAACACATTATTCATTGGTAAGAAACAAAAACTATGCAAGATACGAGGGTCGTTCAACAAGTATCTGTCTTAACCTACTGCAGTCACGCTTGATTTCTTTTTTCCACATAGTCAGCCCGCAGCAATAAGCACTTTCTTAGTCGATGTTCCAAGGCTGAAAGTCCATTTAGGTAGAATTCAGGGTCTTTATAGTCAATGCACATCCCATAACTATACTAAACCAGTTGCCATGACCTGGCCAACTGAAGGCTGACCCTTGAATTACTTTGGACGCGGCGAACAGTGAACAGTCAATTGTTTACTCTGCTGTTTAGTCTCAGGATCATTGTGATAGACCCAAATTTGGCCCATGGTTACCATTCTTTCAAGAAAGTCTTCCGGATCAGATCCATATCTTCCAGCAAGTGACTCTGACATGGACACTCGGACGGCTCGTTCTTCAATAAGGCACTTTGGCACCAAACGCGCTGAAAGCTTCCTCATGCCCAGCCGTTCATGTTAAATTGTAAAACCGCTACCCTCAGAAAATCTACAATCTCATTATGAGAACACGCCTATTTAATTTTGACCCCTTCATACCCCACTTTTATATAGTAAAACTCGGGTTTAAGCGGGTATACATTATTTTTCTTATTTCTGCTCAATAACAAAGATTGTGGGTACTCGATAGAACCACCTCGTCGAGGCGGTTCTATCGAGTTCCCGCAATCTGTTTTGAGTACAAATAATAAAAATATCAGTTTTTCATATTAAAATTTCTATTTTTTTTTTTTTTTTTTTTTTTTGCAAAATGTTGGCAATATATTTGTATAGGCGTGTTTTCGTAATGTCCAGCCATTGCTGAAACTTTCATTGGCTTGTCCTGCTTGACTAGTTCGCTTAGGTGTTAACTAGTGACGCAATCAGAACTCGAGTAGCGCCCACAAGTCTTCCACTACGGTGCTCGTCTTCCAACGTTAACGTAATATAGATGCCTGCCATTTTCGCAGGGGGGATAACCCTCTGACTTGTAGTCACACATAAGAATGGCAGGGCGGAGCTATCGTTTGCACCTGCCTTTCGAATATTCTATTAACAAAATGTGTAAAAGTGGCGTAAATGGTCACTAATGATTTGGTCCGCTTGCAGAAATCATGGAAATCATGCGAAAGGCACTCTACCGAATCTGTTTGACATAAATTGACAATTTTCAATCGTGTCTGTGACTACTACATGTACATATACACCCGTAAACTAAAACACCAGGGGCCAGTTTCATCAATAAACATCGTACGATTAATCTTAAATTGTTCTTACGCACTTTTTGAAAGTTGATTTATAAAATCAAGTTTCTATGTCATTACATTTCTACTTCCGGTACTGGACCGCGTAACTCCACTTCCGCTATGCCCCGCGCCTGCCCGGGGGGGTAGAAATATGGCGGCTGCCTTCGGGAGTGTGGCAGAGTGGTAAGACCCCACCGAAAACAGTCCCATTGCCGAGACCACCCGGTGCCTCGAAATAGGTGGCTGCCTTCAGGTTCTGTGGCAGTTGGGTAAAAGCCTCCAACATACAGAACAATCGTCCGTTCGACCGGTATTATCTTCAATTTATTCAAATGCATCTTACCAAATTTTTTACAATTCACTACGCGAGATCTATCCTTTTAAACCTTTCCTATCTCATGTTACTACCACGCTACATTTGTATGTGTATCATCATTGCTGGTGGGTCGCGCACCACAAAGAAGAAACCTCATCTGTATATGTTTGTACTGTGTATGTGTCACTTTTTCATGCTCCTTCACTCTGCACATCAATGAAAGATGCATTTTGTATACGTTATTAGATAAGTAACTTGTCATTTCATGTTACCCCAAAGTTATTTTATGTTACATCAATGTTAACAGAATTGGATACTTATCACGAAGTTCTGAAGTGTTCGTCATCATCTAACACAGCTTTATTCTATATTAGTTTATAAAATCCTTTGTTCTCTCTGAAACTTATTACCTCAATAATTTCTTACCATAATCGTGGATCTCATATTTAGCAAAGGATCTCCTGTTTTCAGAGCCAAGCTTTTATTTAAGCAAACGTTTTCGGCCTCCCTTGTCTGTAGGGAATAAAATATACAGATCACTTTCCTTCTGTAGTGAATGGGGATGAAATTCCTTGTTGAAACAGGAGCCACTTGTTTGCCGTGAGTGGCGTCTCGTATGCTGGAAGAAGGGATCCTGATGATTGAGAAAAGCCCAGGGATCTCCAGCTTTTCAACACATCATTTTGGCCCATATTTCAGATAGAAGAGGGGTTTGGGCTAGATCCGGCCTGAATCAATCGGCTCAGTCGTGCCAAGCTCTAGAATCGCACAGCTTGTCCTTATCTTCCTTCTTTCTTTTTTACGTATCTTTATGGTACAAACCGGGTGTAATTTTGTCTTATTCCTCTATCTTTGAGTGTTATTTGATGGGCGGCGGCTGATGGGTCAATCGGTGGGCTTGTACTGGGGAATTTCAGCAGAAGCTTCTGTGAGGGAGAGAATACGGGTGGGGATGGGTCCCAACTGTTCCTCATTTTTTCATTGAAATCTGGGTGCATAGTTGGGAGTCATAAAACAGAAGTGGAGCGGAAGGACTCTGGTCCTGTCATCGAGTATAATAGCAATGTAGCCTTGGCGTTGGAAATAGGAGATCCATTTCCATTAAAACGTCCCCTTGTAGGGCTCCAAGGAGGGTGGGGCGCATAGCTATCGAATCATAAATTATCAACATGGGATCCAACACTAGGAAAAGAGCATTTTTAGATTTATCTGACGACGACCCGGAACCGACTACTTTCAATTTCAAAGCCAACGAAAATTTCGCTAGATTTTTGGTGGTTTCGATTAAGGAAGAAAAGGCTGTTACTACCCTTTCACCGTTTGTGATCGAAAAGCAAATAGAATCTATCATTGGTACACCTAAAAACGTTAAAAAATTAAAAAATGGAACTCTTTTGATTGAAACTAACAGGAAAACGCAAACGGAAAATCTACTTAAAATCAACAAATTTTTCAACATGAATGTTTCTGTCACGGAACATAAAACTTTAAACTCTTGTAAGGGAATTATCCGTGACAGAATGTTAAAACAAGAATCTGAAGCCAGCATTATAGAATATCTTAAAGATCAAGGAGTAACGGCCTGTAAACGTTTTAAAATCAAAAAAGACGGAAATCTGATTGACACGAACACGCTTCTTCTTACATTTAGTACCACTTCCTTACCGAAATCACTAAAAATTTTCTACAGGATAATACCGGTTGACATATACGTGCCCAATCCTCTGCGATGTTTCAATTGTCAGAGGTTTGGACACCATGAAAACGATTGCACTGTCCCTGACGGATCTGTTTGTGAGAAGTGTGGTGGTACCGACCATCACACTATCAACTGCAAGAATCCTCCAAAATGTGTGAACTGCGGAAAAGATCATTTATCTAAATCCAATGTCTGCGAAGTTTGGAAAACTGAAAAAGAAATCATGAAAATTAAAGTTACACAAAACGTCACCTATTTGGAAGCAAAGAAAATACAACAAAACAAACCAGAAAACACATTCGCAAAAGTTGTCCAATCCCTTGCCAGCAAACCTGAAACAAAAGAAACCTCCACTCAATTTAATGAAAAAGATTTTGAAATTAAACCCCACTCTAAAGTAATTACCCCTACTGTTAAACCAAAACCCACATCATCACAACCTACTACATCGTCACAACCTACATCTACTCATCATTCAAGATCAGAATCTAGACAAACTTCGCAGACCAGTTCACAACCTAACAGCAAACATTCGAGCAGATCTCACTCCCGATCCACGTCAGGGACAGCGGATCAAAAAGAAAAGAACGGCAAAGAAAAGCATAAAGGATCAAACCCGAACAGTAAAGGGGCGTCGGCTGATCCAGTAAAACTGGCTAATCAGTACGGCGCCCTTGAGGACATGGAGTTGGACAATGATCCCTCCACGTTCTTAAAGCCTAATAATAAAAGATAAAGGATTAAATTCCTTGATTTAATCTTCTCTCCATTCAACCATGGATAAGAAGTCAATAATTCAATGGAATTGTCGAGGACTGAAAGCCAATTTTAACGAACTTTTAATTTTAACTACACTTTTTTCTCCTAATGTCGTTTGTCTCCAAGAAACTTTTTTGAAAACTACAGATAATATTAATTTCAAAGGTTACAGTATGTACAATCATATCACAACGGACAATCAGAAGGCATCAGGAGGTACATCAATCCTGGTAAAATCTGACGTTCCTCATAGAAAAATAAATGTAAACACTAATTTACAAGCTATTGCTGTAAACGTCACTTTATCCAAATCCATAACGATTTGTTCTGTCTACCTTCCACCACACTATAATTTTTCTAAACAAGATTTAGAAAATTTAACTAATCAATTACCTAGTCCTTATATATTATTAGGAGACTTTAATAGTCACAGCAAATTATGGGGTTGCCCGGATACAAATGACAAAGGAGAAATCATAGAGAATTTTATTGCTGAAAATGATTTATGTTTATTTAATGATAAACAGCCAACATACCTTCATTCTCCCACAAGAAATTATTTTGCTTTAGATCTTTCAATTTGCTCTCCAAATATTTATCTAGATTTTGATTGGTCTGTTGTGGACGATCTCCATGGGAGCGATCATTTTCCGATAGTAATTGAAGAAATTGCATCGACCCATGAGGATCGTCACCCCAGATGGAATCCGAACTTGTTGAAGCCATTGAAAAATCACATGATACGGCAACCGGCCCCGATGAAATTCAGTATCAGATGCTTAAGCATCTGCCTAAAAGTTCTCTTTCAACACTTTTAGATATCTTTAATGATATTTGGGAAACGGGGGTCTGAACTGAGAGCTGGCGTGTAGCTACAGTTGTACCAATTCCGAAACCAGGGAAAGATCATGCAGAACCTACAAATTATCGTCCGATAGCTTTGACAAGTCCTCACCGTTGTCTCACCTCTGTGGTTCTTTGATTTTTGTGTTCACGGAGATGTTGCACTGATGAGTTAGGAGGCCTTCATGCGGACTGAACAAAATTTTTTGTCTAAATCGCGACGGAAGTAAGGGCGAGGATTGTGGCCACGTAAAATCGATTTAAGCCCCCCAGTGGAAATCTTCCACTGACCGTTCCAAGGCGGCTCTTCTGTGGCGATTTATTTATGTTGTTGTTTGTTACTTACTGTGTGTATCACTTGTGTCTTTTAATTTTGGATGGCCATATGGCCATTTTGTGGGAAAGTAACTGTCCATATGGCCTTCCTTTGTTTAGGTTTCCATTATGGTCTGGTCGCTTAATGTTTGTATTTCTTTCCCTTTGGTGTCTTTTATGGATGGAGTAAGTTAATTGTATCAATTCCTGATCTTTGTTTTACTTCTACTTTGAGTAAAGCAAATTGGGAAAATTTTAATCAATTATGTAATGACAAACTCGACCCTGTTTTTTTTTAAAACTGCAAATGATATACAAGATTTTACTGATCAATTGATTGATATTGCTGAAAAATGTATTCCTAAATCCTCGACTTTTTCAAAAAGAAACAAACCTTGGTTTAATGACGAAGTTAAAACTTCGATCAATAAAAGAAAATCTGCATTACGAAAATTTAATAAACAACCAACAAAAGAAAATCTTATCCATGCCAAACATATGCGAGCTAAAGCTCGCAAAACAATAAAATCGGCCAAAAAAGCATCTTGGCAGCAATACGTCTCCAAACTGAATACCAGAACACCAACGAAGAAAATATGGGACATGATTCGAAAAATTAGTGGCAAAAACAAATCAAATAAACATGTCCATATCAAATCGAACGGAAATATATGTACAACGGCGAAAGACATTTCCAATGCCTTGGGGGAAAATTTTCAGAAAAACACCTCTAGCTCGAATTATTCAGAAAGTTTCCAAAATATTAAACAAGAACAAGAGAAAAAGAATTTAAATTTTTCCTCATTAAATCACGAAAAATATAATTTGCCTTTCACTATTAAAGAATTATTAGATGCTCTCCATAAATCCCATGATACTGCTGTTGGCCCTGATGACATTCACTATCAAATTTTAAAACATTTACCCAACAAGGCATTGGAAACTTTATTAAATATTTTGAATGATATTTGGATCACTGGAAAGTTCCCCGAAAACTGGAGAAAAGCTACCATTATTCCTATTCCGAAACCTAATAAAGATCATACTGAAGCCACTAATTACAGACCTATTGCTTTGACAAGTTGCTTATGTAAAACAATGGAGAGAATGATTAATGATAGGCTGGTTTGGTTCTTAGAATCAAACCAGCTTATCACTAAATTTCAAGCTGGTTTTAGGAAAAACAGCTCAACTAACGATCATTTGATTCGCTTAGAATCATTTATACGCGATGCCTTTATTAAAAAAGAACATGTCGTAGCTGTATTCTTTGACCTAGAAAAGGCCTACGATACCACTTGGAAGTATGGCATCATGAAAGATTTACACACATTGGGCCTTAAAGGCCGATTACCACTTTTTGTTCAAAATTTCTTATCCGATCGAACATTTAATGTTCGCATGGGAAATACATTATCGGACACATTTGATCAAGAACAAGGTGTACCACAAGGTAGTATTTTATCACCAACCTTGTTCAGCATAAAAATTAATAATATAGTTAAATGTGTAAAAGACCCAGATTGTTCGCTTTTTGTTGACGATTTTGGAATCTTTTATCGATCCAAAAATATGGAAACCATTGAATTTAAACTGCAAAGGTGTTTAAATAATATAGAAACTTGGGCAACAGAAAATGGTTTTAAATTTTCAAAAACAAAAACTCAGTGTGTTCATTTCTGCCAAATTCGAAAGTTGCATTTAGATCCTGTTCTTACTATATACGGCAGTCCAATTCCAGTCGTCACTGAAGCGAAATTTTTGGGTCTTTTATTCGATAACAAATTGTCTTTTATTCCCCATATCAAAGCTTTGAAAGCTAAATGTTTAAAAGCTCTTGATATTCTTAAAGTCCTGTCCAGTTCCGACTGGGGAGGAGATCGCACTGTTCTTTTAAATCTTTATAGGTCTTTAATTCGTTCCAAATTGGACTATGGCTCCATAGTCTATGGATCTGCTAGGAAATCTTATTTAAAATCTTTGGATACTATACATCACCAAGGTTTACGTCTAGCACTAGGTGCCTTTCGCACCTCACCTGTTGAAAGTCTTTATGCTGAATCGAATGAACCATCACTGTATGTTAGAAGGGAGAAATTGTCTCTTCAATATGCTACAAAATTGGCCGCTAATCCACGAAATTCAGCATATGACATTGTTTTTAATCCTAATTACGAACGATTCTACAACAACAAACCATCGGCTATTAAACCGCTTGGCCTAAGAATCAAACCATTATTTATGGAGGCCAATATTAATATTAATAATATTCAATCTTTTACATTACCATCAAAAGAGCCATGGACGTTAAGTGCTCCAACGATTATTTTAGATTTAAGTAAAAATAAGAAAACAGAAGTAGAATCTCATATTTTTAAAAACGAATTTTTAGAAATCAAATCCAATTTTAAACGTCACACTTCCATTTACACTGACGGTTCGAAACAAGATGAGAAAGTTGCTTGTTCTGTTATTAGTCCGAATTTTACTGACAGCATTAGATTACCCGATAATAGCTCTATTTTTACCGCTGAAGCGAAAGCAATTGATATAGCACTCTATCATATACGAGATCAATCCGAAAAACAATTTATCATTTATTCTGATTCCCTTTCTGTATTAAAAGCTCTGAAAGACCAACAGCATAGGAACCCCTTGATTCAACAAATTTTACGAAAATATCATTACCTTTCTGTCTACAAGGAGATTATATTCTGCTGGCTTCCAAGTCATGTTAATATTCGTGGAAATGAATTGGCTGACTTGGAAGCAAAGTCGGCATTATCGTTGACTGTTACAAATTTAAAAATTCCTTTCTCTGATTTCAAATCAAACATCAATACATATATAAAGAAAAAATGTCAATCTATTTGGGACAATGAAACTAATAATAAATTAAATAAAATTCAACCTAATTTTTACAGTAAATGCTCATTTTTGAACTATAGCCGAAAAGATCAGACAAAAATTACGAGATGCCGTATTGGACACACACGACTCGCACATTCCTACATTTTAAAAAACGAACAAGCACCTTTCTGTATATCTTGTAACGAACCGTTCACTGTTAAACACTTTCTCATCTCATGTATTGAATTTAATCATATACGTTCAAAATATTTTAACATTACTACAATGAAAGATCTTTTTAATAATGTTCCTTTTTACCAATTAATCAATTTTCTTAAAGAAATCGGTCTTTTTAACAAACTGTAATTAATAAAATTTTAATTGTTTAATCTTGCACAATTTTATGAATAATATATTTAACTGTTTTAGACGCTATATGCCCTATTAGGGTTGAGCGTCTTTAAATAAAACATCCATCCATCCATCCATCCACTTCCGCTATTCGTTCGCTGCATAAAATAGTCCAAAGGAACTCTTGAAAACTAATTTTGCAGGCATGGAACGTCTTTCAAAATATTTCAATTTTCGAGATTTTATACGGATTGAATATAAATTGGAACAAAACGACATATTCTGAACAGAAAACAATACTCTAGGACTATTTTCCTACACGCTTTCCGATGATATTTATGTTTTACTCTTTCATCCCTGAGTTTCTGACAGGACTCTTTTCGCTTTAAGTATATTCTTATAGAAAGGGATGATTAGTTCACTGACATGATGGCATTAAACAGTGTACATGTAGATTCTGGCGAGACGTGCTAGCTACGTACCGTCTTATCAAAATCTACAAGGTTTGCAGAGATACAGTGTATTTCTACCTCGGCGTCTGCACCGGTCTACAGGGTTAAAAGGGTTAGCTCGCTTCTCTGTGATTATCAGTGACCGACTAAATAACCCATAACTGACCGACATCAAACACAGTTATTCACCTGCTTTCGAGAGCTCTAATTACAAAACATGTGTTGTAAGCTCTGTGAGTTTTACATCAAGTTCCGTACATTTAGCAAATAGTGAAGACACCGGTCAGACGCTACATTCTGTGGCCTCTAATCTGTCTTAACTGTTTCCGAATGTCCCAGTATTGAAACAATTGGCATTTACGGGTTATTGTTTTAATTGGGAATAAACGTATTTTATTTCGCCTTGGGTAGTCGAAGTTCGCTAAACACGGCGCCTGATCAGGGTTATAATGTCTAAATCAAATGGTTTAGCCAAAAATGATTGTTTTCCGACGCCCGAAGGAACATAGCTCCAAGCGGCTGCACAACGTACGTGCATCGTCGTATCAACGCAACGTTGATGCGACGTTGCTAAGACGTCATGTGCCCGCTAGGAGAAATTGTCTAATAGATTATTAGCAGATGGGACAAGCACAGAATGTACTGAGCTAATTTATAAATTTATGGTTTTACCATGAAGAAATTAGCAGACACGTTTATCTTTCTTTCTTTCTTCCTTTTTTCTTCGCCTTTTTTTCTTCGTGGGGTTAGTTGGGGGAGGCACGGGTGATATGTATCTTGCGTCACTGGGGAGTCCAGCTGATACTGACTTACAGTTGGGCATGTCCTTGCAGCAGGTAACGGTAGATGGTGAGGGTTGATATTCACTCCGTCCCTCACTTTCATCTCCTCTGCTATCTCTCCCCCCCCACCTTTCCTCTTGGAGAAGACAAAATGATCCACAAGGGTTTACCTGTCGTTAAACTCAAAACAATCGATGAATCATTTTTATTTTCTTCGTCGATTTTTTTTTACCTTCACAAAATGTCTAGATAACTACTTGATCTACGACTGGCATTGTTATTATAATAATTATTCCACACAAATCAACTTTCCTCAGTACTTTCAGTACTTTGATTAAAGAACTGCGTACGTCCGTTTCATCAAAACATCGCAGTGTTCGTACGAGCTAAAATTTGCGTTTCACTAAAATATGTCGCAATTTTGAATATGCGCTTAAACAGGGCCACTAATTGTCACATGCGTGATCACGTGCCGTCTTGAAATAGCCGTGTAAAGTAGATAACACGTTTTAAGATTATTAGTCCGGTGGACCTAGATGTATATCCAGTATAAGCAACGTTGAATCAACGTGATTCAACGTTGATTCTACGTTGTTTCAAACTTGTGTTTCCATTTCATTATCGTAAGATACAGATATTAATTATCTGGACCCATTTCCCACTGTAACAATGGTGAGTTGATCTGTTTTGTGGACGTCGTGACGTCAGCAAGCGTTGATTTAACGTTGTCGTAATGAACCTTTACAAGCGCGTTTGTCAGTAAATGCGGGGCGGCGGGGTGCGGGTGGAGGTGGGGATGGGGATGGGCGGTTCTTCAGCATGAGTGCACGTGTATTGTTGCGTTGTTTATAATGAGATAACGTGAGACTTCGCAGAGCATTTTATTACTTTTTCACGCTCATTTTAATAAAATCAGACATGCAAGAGTATGAATACAAGATTCAATTTATCGTATGAGCTTTAAACAGTTTATGCACGATTTTAACACAAAACGTCGATGCATGACGTTGTTTAATAAGGATAACGTTACCTGACGTAGCCTCTGTAAGTGTTCGTATTTTACGTATATCAGTTTTTAGTTTCGGTTTGTTGTTAGCAATGGTGACAGGTCTATAGCAAATATTTTTTGATTGTTCGTCTGTCAGGCCGTCGAGCCTTTCTTTCGACCCCCACCCATCGGGGCTTAAAGAAATAGATGGGCTGCATGTTGCTTCCACGCAGAGCTGAAACCGACCGCACACGAGCCTGCCCAGGCATAGCGATGCGAGTCGGTCCGCCCATGCTTATAAATATGTTCTATAAAAGGGATATCCTTTGGAAGCAAGGAATACACCACTGAACTTGAAAATATGAAGTGTACATCTTTTTTTTTTTTTTTTTTTGGCCAGACTAGCTCGTTTCGGCCAATTAGGAATCATCAGTGACCCTTAAATATTTTCAGAATTCCACAATGGAATCAATGGTCCCAAAGGACAAGAAAATATAAACTACACTATGATGTAGGGCAGGGAGACTTTTTACGGCCGCCACGCATTCCTAGATACCAGCTGTAGTGACGTTTAATAAACCCTATTGGTTTCATTGGGCGACAGGGCTTGAGATGTCATCTCATCTCAGTGTCGGGTAAAAGTCCCACAAAATTGGAAGCAACGTCTCCAAAATGACCTATATAGTGTTGAAGGGGACGTTAAACCTCAAATCAACCAACCAACCGTCCAGCCTTTCAATGAAAAATAAATTCAGTTCATTTGCAACATAGATACTACAGCATGACTGATTTTAAATTCTATAGCTACATGTATACACAATTATACAATTGCCTGCACATAGACGAAATCACAGTACGCAAGACCACGACCCCCTCCCCACGCCGTCGACATTCAAGGTTTTCGTACATACGAACTTACGCCAATGTACGCACGTCCTTCCGCACGGAGTACGTACGTGATCCTGTAACCTCAGGTTAAGGTATTGTACCAGGAAGAACCAAAAATTTTAAGAGCTCATATTTTCCAGACTATATGATGAAATGGTGATGGTATGTATAGGTCAAAAGGTTTATTTAGCAATACACTGGCCATGTCCTATGGCCTCTAGATCAAGTTATGGACTTAGAAAACTTTAAATGTTGAAATTATTTTTAAAATCATATAATGGATTTGGTTCATATTTGGTACGATGATAGATATACAAGTTTTATTCAGATAACCTGCGCCAATGTCCATGGCCTCAAGGTCATGGTCACACTCATATAATTTTCAGCATAATCGCGCCAATGCCCATGACCTCAAGGTCATGGTCACAGACTCATATAATTTTCAGCATAATCGCGCCAATGCCCATGACCTCAAGGTCAAGGTCACAGACATAGAATTTTAGTGTCAACGTTTTTTAATAAGAACTCACATTTCCAAAACCCATTTAATGGATTTAGTTCGTATTTGATGACGAAAGATACAGGTCG
Source organism: Lucinisca nassula (assembly GCA_963580285.1). Lineage (NCBI taxonomy): Eukaryota > Metazoa > Mollusca > Bivalvia > Lucinida > Lucinidae > Lucinisca > Lucinisca nassula. Next base: position 3,313,984 of record OY757019.1, on the reverse strand, counting down.
TTTCTCCGGCTACTCCGTTTAGTTATCGCACGCATTTGATTAATGATCGGCTCGAAATAAACGAAATAATCTTGAAAGGGCAGGAAAATCAAAACTTAAGGTCATTGTCGCATTTGGTAATTTATTTTTTTTTATGGATTTTGTTCATATCTGGTATGATGACACACTTTTTTCGAATATTTAAACGCGATTACCCACACCTACGCCGATGTTCTGAAGGACAGTTTTCCAGCCGAGCAATTCTGTCTTTTTTTTTTTTTTTTTTTCTTTTTTGTTGGCAACATGCTTTTGTTCTTGGTCAGGATGGTCCCTGGGCGGGGGCATATGTGTCGTATTGACAATTCTAGTTTGATGTGTTAATTTGAGGTACACTGAGTCTTCATTTTAATCAGTCTACTCGCAGATTGATGGTAATCGTTAGAAGCTACCTGAACGTGTTGGTTCTTAAGTCCCCGTCAATGTACATATATTTTAGGCCATTATGGAGACGCTGCTCCAGATTTTGTGGGGCTTTTTCACGGCATTGAGATGAAGTGACATTTTAAACCCTACCGACCAAAGAAACCGCCAGGGTTTAAGGCGCGGTCCCACTCGCACCACTTTTCTTGGGCAGGCTTTTACCTTCTACCCGGTTAACCAGATATCAAGAGGCGCTTCTAACGAGTACCCTCAATCTTTTAAAAAACAACTAAGAAAATCCCCACCCAAAACCCAAACTGAACATAATAACAAAGGGATCAGTTTCGAGGGTCTTCATTGCATGGGCTTATATAACTAATGGGCGTGATCTGCGAAGGTAAGCGAAATGGTATATTACGTACCACCCTTTTTTACAATGTTACTCAAGAGCTTTAACCTATGCTGCCCGTATGGTCGTGACATGTCCAAAGTTTAAGACGAAAATTTCAATGTGCGATGTCTAAATATTCATCATAGAATTACGACAAAATGTTCGAACATCGCAGATCTTTAATATTTGATGAAACAGGATTTTGGTCGGAAGAACTTCGTACGATCTTTTTAAGACGAAAATACGTCGCAAATGCTTTGATGAAACTGGCCCCAGCTGTAGGTCTACTCGGGCTCTTGAGTTATGAAACCGCTTCACGCTCAACTCGGCTAAGCATGAAATTTGTCCTGCTCACAGATATTAAGATGCTAATGACTGATGTCATTTTAAATTTTATGAGCAGGACAAACATTGGTCTCTGCATCTTTTTTGTTGATATATATTTCTGAGCAATACAAATTACATTTTCAGTTAAGATACGTATCAGAGTACCTTGCTCAGGTCGCCAGTGAGAAGCCTTTGTCAGATGGATTTTCTAAGGCTTCTATGGTTTTCGCTCACTTTATAAGTGGTCGAGTGAGTGAGTGTTCGAGTTTTACGTCCCACCAACACCTAAGGTCATACGAAAACCGGGACCTCGGTTAAAAGACTCATCCGAAAGTCTGGAGAAGCCCGGGATCGAACCTGCGATCCCCGGATTAGAGACGAGTAGCGTAACCACTACACAACGGGGACTTCTACTATAAATGGTCGAATCAGAGCATTTTGTTTTGCCGAAAACATCACGAAAACACGCCTATATGATTTTGACCCCCTCGAACCCCACTTTTACATAGCAAAAATGGGGTTTACAGGGGAAATCCTTATTCTTTTTATTTCTACTCTAAAATATGGCTTGTGGATACTCGTTAGAACCGTCTGGATGGGGTTCTAACGAGTACCCACTATCTATATTTTGAGCAGAAATAAGAAAAATATCCCAATTTTTCATCTGAAAATTTCCATTTTTGACGATAAATGTTACAATGTATTGGTAAAGGCGTGTTTCCGAAATGACGAGTTCGTCTAAATTGACGAGTCTGATAGGACATGGTGCAATAACGGAATCCGGTTTTCCGTCCGTTTCATAATTCGTTTGTTTTTAGTAAACCATAGCCGACACTAACATTCAAATCAGATTTAACCCAACTGTAATGTGACGTAATGCGTTTAGTAATGGTTGTAAAATGATATTTATCAGTTACCCCCTGTAAAGTGCATTGTAACGCGTTGACCTGATAAGATATGCGATCTCAGGACAAGTGAGCTTTATCAGGTCAACGTGACATTGCACTTCTTAGAACTGGACTGCTGAAAAATATGGCCAAATGTAAGCGTATACTGCGATAAACTGATAAATAGAATACCAGATTCGTGTCATTTGATATCAAGTTTATCAGGCTCGGATCCGAGAACGCTTGTAGAATCGCTCGGCAAGTCTCGCGATTCTACAAGCGTTCTCGAAGCCTTGCCTGATAAACTTGATATCAAAAGCCACGGACCTGGTATTCTCTATTTCTGGTACAAAAATGTTGATATCATCACGAAAACACTCCTATATAAATACATTGTAAATTGTGCCGTCGTAAAAATGAAAAACATCAAGATGAATAAAATGTTGTTTTTTCTGCTTATTTGAGATGAGTGAGTGAGTGAGTTTTAGTTTTACGTCCCACCAACAGCTAAGGTCATACGGAGACGGGACCTCGGTTTAAACACTCATCCGAAAGTCTGCTTATTTGAGATACATGTTGATTGTTGGTACATGTTAGAACCGCCTCATTGAGGCGATTTTAACGAGTACCCACAATCTATATTTTAGAGCAGAAATAACAAATGTTTACCCTGTAAACAGTTTTACTATATTTAGTGGGGTTCAAGGAGGTAAAAACTATATAGGCAGGTTTGTGTTTTTTTTTTTTAGTGTTCAATCCTTGAGTTTGTGCTCATTAGAACCATCACAACGAGGCGGTTTATCTCAACGAGGCGGTTCTAACGAGAACCGACAGTCCTTAACGATTACACATCATTACGACATAGTGCATTCTTTCAGAGAGTTCGTTTATTTGTTTGAACAGGATTTTTACGACCCCGCCGACACAATTCAGGTCATTTTGGAGATGCTGCTCCCGGTTTTGTGGTACTTTTACCATGCATTGAGATGAAATGACATCTCCAGTCCTGCCGCCCCAACAAATCAAAAGGGTTTATATGTAGGGACGGTCCGACTCGCACTAATTTGCCTGGGTAGGTTTAGATCCTCTAAGCCGTTTATCAGTACTCATGTACAGTCGGTTTCAGCCCTAGGTGGAAACACCATGCAGCCAAATATTTCTCCAAGCCCCGATTGGCAGGGAATGTTCTGATAAAAAATGTGATTTTTCTTATTTACAGTCAAATACAGATTGCAGGTGCTCGTTAAATGCGCATCTATGAGGCGGTTTTAACGAGTAGCTACAACCCATGTCTTGGGGAAGAAATAGGAACAGTGAATACCCCGTAAAACCCAGTTTTGTCTATATAAAGTAGGGATTACAGGTTAGTTCATTACACGACTTGTTAACTTGATTACTTTTAGCAAAAAATAAAAATGCATTCCCATGTAAACCGAACCTGCTTCTATAAAAAGTGGGGTTTACTTGGGAGTTTATTGCACACTTGTTGACGTCATAACTTTAGTAGTTCTTGTTTCAGCTTGTAACCCTACTGGAACGATCACTGTTGACAACCCGGACCCGACCAAATACACCAATGCGCATGCCGAGACGGTGGACGGAAGTGAGATCTGTTCCACAATGATTCTCTTCTTCCGCAGTACTGTGGTTATCAGCGGCTGTTCAATTGTAAGTTACCACGATTACAACACCCTCCCCCCATTAAACCCCACTTTATATAGAGAAAAGTGGGGTTTACGGGGGTATACATTATCTGCTTTATTTTCGCTCAAAAACATAGATTGTGGGTACTCGTAGAACCGCATCATTGAGGCGGTTCTAACGAGCTCCCACCATCTATGTTGAAAACAGAAATAATAGATATCATTTTTATCATCCATGAATTGTCTTCGCTAGTTTCTGATGCTACAGTATATAATTGCAACACGCAACACTATGACCTTGTCCGGAACAGTCCTTCGTGGGCGCATACTGTCCGTGTTGGGGACATTGCAGTTACACTTATAGAAGTTGGCGTGTCATACTAAGTTATTTATAAGACTTTCAAGGGGCGTATCAAATCAAAACAAACAAAAAAATCAACACTCTGCATATTTTGCAATAGTTTGGTTAATCACTTTAATTTTGATTAAAGGATTTCAATTAAAAAATACATAAAAATATGCCTAACATAAAGTTTTATGAATCTATTCCAGTTTGTATTGGTGTCAAAATATTTGCTGGTAATAAACCTTTTCATAGTTGAAATTATTTTGATACTAATAATACTAATTTTGATACTAATGCGGTATATCTATTTATTTTGTTGTGGGGCAATGCTAACGCGCCTGACCGTAGCGGACGTAAAATGCTTAAACTTTAAAATACAATACAATCTATTTACAGTAGCGAATCTCAGAGGCCGGCGTATGTAGATTTAAAAACATTTTTCTCGTGCCAAAATTCGATGGGACTATAATCTAAAGATTAAAATGCCCGTCGAGTCTGAATTTCATGCTTTTGACACAGCCTGTTTGATTAAATTCACCTTTGAAAAATAGACAGATATGAAACTTTGTGCGCATTTCTTTCCGATGAAATACAAAACAAACACGATTCTCAGCAAAAAGTGTGTATAAAAATGCGGTAAACGTGAAAGAAATCTGGGTCGTTTCAGTGGGTTCAGAAAAGACAAAAATTAATATATTTAGCGATAAACTGGCAATTTTTCACCGCAATCAGCAAATCGGAAATTGAATAATCTGCAACTGAGTTAAATTTCAGGAAAATCTATGTCTGACCATTTTTTTATTCCAAAAAAACTGAACTAGTTCCGGTCGTTGAACAGGAACAAAAGCCATCCAACATGGCTGTAAACACAGGAAAATAATGAGACGAAAGGACTAACGCTGAAGTATTTCCCCAGCTACTGATTTGTTTACCCCGCCTGCAGTTCATCAGGTTTCAACGGCAAATCTGAACTCCAATACACACACGATGTTTAATTTATTTTTCCATTTAAGTCAAAAATAGCCTCGAAGAGCCTGCCAATATTTGCATTTCCATGCCATTATAGGTGTATTGCCAACAACAACAACAAAAACATGTGACGTATACATTTGTACTGACGTCATATACGAAAAACCAATACTACCTTATAATACCCATCTAATAATCAAGGTCAACTAACAATATAGACTAACAATGCAGACAAAATGAGCACCTTACCCTGTTAATTGCCATTTCACGCGCAGCCTCAGTTTGAACTTGGCCCATCCACCTCGAAGCATTTCCATCACGTTTGCTCAATGATACTTTATTTTAGTTGTCACTGCTGCTCAATCATGAGAGAGAGAGAGAGAGAGAGAGAGAGAATTATAGAGATAGAGAGCCAAAAATCATGTAGCATAGCATTTCGGGACATCATTGTCGGCCCGACGTCGGCCCGATGTTTTGTGTGCGTGTGTGTGTGCGTGTGTGTGTGTGTGTATGTGTGTGTGTGTGTGAGAGAGAGAGAGAGAGAGAGAGAGAGAGAGAGAAAGAATCATTTGACTGCACTCTGACGTAAATAAAGTGCAATAAAAAGATCGGTTTTGCACCATCCGCTCAACCGGGCCAACGTCGGGCCGACAGCGATACGACGTCTTAACGCTGGGCTAACTTTAATACGTCGTATCGCTGTCGGTCCGACGTTGGTCCGCTGTTTTGTGTTAGCCGGGCACTCTCCGCAAGAAAGAGATACCTGGGTCTAAAATTGGAACCACAAAAGTCGCGCGGTGGAGGATGCTCCTAGAAACCGACCGAAAGTGGATAATTTATTTTCATTCGCAGCAGCAAGTTTTTTGTGTGTGTTTTTTTTTTTTCATCCCTTTTAGTTTTTTTTTTTTTTTTTGTTCGTGATGGCGTAATTTATCAGACTTTGTCACAAAGTGCGATACAGCTTGTTTGTAGAAATTATATCTACAAACAAGCTGTACATAGCGCAATGCCCCCCCCCCCCCCCCCCCATTCTCCTTTTAAGGCAGGTAATCTTTGGAAGACGGCAGCTGCCTCACCTTGAAATTCACATTTAGTGGATAATGAATGTCATGTCATATTAAAACCCCGTCTGAGTTTTGTTTATTTGATTTGAGGTTTAACGTCCCCGTCAACACTGCAAAAGTCATTTTGGAGACGTTGCTTCCAATTTTGTGGGACTTTTACCCGACATTGAGATGAAATGACATCTCAAGCCCTGTCGCCCATTGAAACCAATAGGGTTTATTAGCATGGACGGTCCACCTCGCACCGCGGTTCCTGGACAGGCTTAGATCCTCTATGCGGTTTACCAGTACTAGTGTGCGGGCCGGATTCAGCTTTGCGTGGAAGCATCATGCAGCCCATATATTTCTTCAAGCCCCTATGGGCGGGGGCCGTCCCCGTCTGAGTATATGCTGAGAAAAAAGTCCGTATTTGTTTACCGTCCCCGTCAACACTGCATGTATATATGTAGGTCATTTTAGAGACGTTGCTTCCAATTTTATGAGACTTTTACCCGACATTAAGATGAAATGGGCAAGCTTAGATCCTCCTAGCGGTTTACCAGTACTCCTGTGCGGTCGGTTTCAGCTCTGCGTGGAAGCATCATGCAGCCCAGCTATTTCTTCTAGTCCCAATGGGCGGGGTCGGGCATTTACTCAGCTGTTAAAAATCTAAGGTTTCTACAGAGTATACTGTAAACACATACGAATGCAAACAGTGTAGATCCAGATAAGATGCCGCAAAATAAGTCATCTCATCCATAATGATTGCCTTTCTGTTACTGATTTACATTGACCAAAAACCCGATGGGTGAGTACCATCACAAAAACAGACCCGTATAATTTTGACACCCTTTACACGCCATTTTTAAGTGTAGTAAAACTGGGGTTTACAGGGGTATATTTTGCCACCGCACACCGGCGCTTTCAAAAATAGATTGGGCTGCACAATGCTTCCTCCACGCAGAGCTGAAACCGACCGCACACGAGTACTGTTAAACTGCTTAGAAGGTCTCAGCCTGCCCAGGCAAAGTGGTCCGAGTCGGCCCGTCCAAGCATATAAACACGCAGCATGATGTTACATCGACGTTTAAAAGTCATTTGCCCAGGGAGGGGGGGGGGGGGAGATCAGAAGTGGTCCTGCAGGCTTTGACCGAAGCGCAGTACACTAATCCAATCTTTCTATAAGTCGGTGTCATTTTATGAAGGCTCGAACATTTAGCAGTCACCACTCACAGGCTGCAGTAATGGAATACCGACAGATACAATGCCGTCAGATAGACTTAGAGAGAGAGAGAGAGAGAGAGAGAGAGAGAGAGAGAGAGAGAGAGAGAGAGAGAGAGATCGTACTAGTGATGCGTTTTGCATAGGATTAGCATGCATCTGGTGAAGGATTGTCCAAGGATGTGACACCAATAAAAAATCTGATTCTGATCTACGTGTTCACAAACGGCTTAGACTGTCTATCTATCTATCTCCTTACGATACTGAGTCGGTCATACCTCAGTTGCCGTATCAAAAAGTGTGAAACTGCTTAACTTACCGACAAAAATAAAGAATTCCAGAGACAGTTAGTTTAGTTGTGGTCTAACAACCAAGGTTCATAACGTATTTTGACGAAATACGCCTTCTTTAAGCTTTTAAATTTTAATATACTTTTCTTTGCAGCCATGTAATTTAAAAATTTGTGTGTGCAAGCGTTGCGACTAGGTCAAATATTGACCCAACTTCTGACGTCAACATTTCCAATACTGTGTTTACTTTAGTGTAGATACTCAGCTGAAAGATAGAATAATGTATGACAAACATTTTGGGAAAATTTGAACCAAAATTTTTTCTGACCATTTTTTTATTCCAAAATAACTGACCGGTACTGTTTGACCAGAAGTTTGTTTAAAAATATGGGTAACCTGATAAACGAAGCTTCGAAAACGTTCCATTTCAGTGACAACCATAACTGAAGTAATGAAACGTTTTAGGAAGTGTTGATGTTTTCATTTGTGCTTTTGAATGCAAATTTTATCATTTGTGACGACGGTATGCTTATGTTAAAATGACCGGAAGTAGCTTCCGATTTCACAATTTATTTTGCTATAAAAAATAATCCCTTTCGCGGAAGCTTACAAAAAATTAAAATCTTGACGACGGCCCTAGCAACTCTCCTACTGTTATTTTGCATCAGGACAAAGAAGAACAACGTTGAATTCGAAGGGATGTTTTTTATTGTATCGTGATCACAAATGAATATCAAAGGAGCCAGTAAAATGTCCATTTAAAGAAGCATTTAACCCAGCTAATTAAGAATCAGTTAGTCCTTACAAAAGAAACATTCTGACTAAAAGGCAAAAATTATTCTATTGTGGAAGCAGGCTACAAACCGCATACAAATCCATGCACTTTCCACTTGTCTGGAGCAAAATAATCCGTAATCAAAATTTGCCGCATGACGTTAAATTAAACTGGAAATTTCTTCTGACGTAACGTCAACTTTCAACGTCATTTTCCACGTTTTACGCTGATACTCGTAACCGCTGATACTCGTTTTCAGCATTTCTTTTAGGGCTACTGATGAGGCCTTGATGGCCGAAACAAGCTTGTCTGGCCCAAACAACAAATGGATTCTGCTATTTTCGTTTTTGAATGCGTTCATGGTTCATGGTTCTCAAAGGGCATCCCTTTTAGCCTTATTTAATACACATGATTTAAAGCAAACTAGACATTTGAACAATTTCCTGCAATTGTTTTTAGCGATTAGTGGATTCTATACATGGACTCCTTTAATAGATTGTTCCCAGCAAGGACAATTTATATAGGTATGTTTAATAGACTGTTCCCACCAAGGACACTTTCTGTAGGTATGTTTTATAGACTGTTCCAAGCACAGACACTTCTGTAGGTATGTTTATAGACTGTTCCCAGCCCGGACAATTATATAGGTATGTTAAATAGACTGTTCTCACCAAGGACACTTTTCGTAGTTATGGTTAGTAGACATTTTCCAGCACGGACACTTTCTAAAGCTATCATTAAAAGACTGGTCCCAGCATGGACACTTTCTATAGGTATATTTAAAAGACTGTTCCCACCACGGACACTTTCTGTAGTACGCTTCATAGTCTGTTCCCAGCACGGACACTTTCTGTAGCTATGTTTAATAGACTGTTCCCATCAAGGACACTTTCTGTAGGTATGTTTAATAGATTGTTCCCAGCACGGACATTTCTGTAGATATGGTTAATAGACTGTTCACACCAAGGACACTTTCTGAAGGTATTTTAATAGATTGTTTGCAGCACGGATACTTCTGTTGGTATGTTTAATAGACTGTTTCCAACAAGGACACTTTCTATACGTATGTTTAATAAGAAGTTCCCACCAAGCACACTTTCTGTAGCTATGTTTAATAGACTGTTCCCATCAAGGACACTTTCTGTAGGTATGTTTAATAGATTGTTCCCAGCACGGACATTTCTGTAGTTATGGTTAATAGACTGTTCACACCAAGGACACTTTCTGAAGGTATTTTAATAGATTGTTTGCAGCACGGATACTTCTGTTGGTATGTTTAATAGACTGTTTCCAAAGACGACACTTTCTATACGTATGTTTAATAAGTTCCCACCAAGCACACTTTCTGTAGCTATGTTTAATAGACTGTTCCAAGCATGGACACTTACTGTTGCTATGTTTAATAGAATGTTCCCACCAAGAACACTTTATGTAGCTATGTTTAATAGACTGTTCCCAGCATGGAGACTATTGGTAGCTATTGGTAGCACGGACACTTCTGTATATATGTTTAATAGACTGTTTCCAACAATGACTCTTTCTATACGTATGTTTAATAAACTGTTCCCACCAAGGACACTTTCTGTAGCTATGTTTAATAGAATGTCCCCACCAAGGACACTTTCTGTAGCCGTTATTAACAGACTGTTCCCACCAAGGACACTTCATGTAGCTATGTTTAATAGACTGTTCCCAGCATGGACACTTTTTATGCCCCCGCCATTCGAAGAATGGTGGAAAGGGCATATAGTGTTGCCCTTGTCCGTCCGTCCGTCCGTGCGTCCGTCCGTGCGTCCAAAACTTAAACGCAGTCATTAACTTCCTTATTTCTTGATGGATTTTAAAATTACTCAGCAGAAATGTTAATCATCATGCGACGACGTGTCACGTGCAAAGCTCAGGTCCGTACCTCCAAGGTCAAGGTCATACTTAGAGGTCAAAGGTCAAAAAAAGGGTCCGAAACTTAAACGCAGTCAATAACTTACTTATTTCTGGATGGATTTTAAAATTACTTTGAAGAAATATTAACCATCATGAGACGATGTGTCACATGCAAACCCAGATCCATACCTCCAAGGTCAAGGTCATACTTAGAGGTCAAAGGTAAAAAAAATGGTCCGAAACTTAAACGCAGTCAATAACTTTCTTATCTCTGGATGGATTTTGAAATTATTTGGCAGAAATGTTGGCCATCATGAGACAATCTGCCTCACACAAAACCAACGTCCTTACCTGCAAGGTCAAGGTCATACTTAGAGGTGAAACATGAAAAAAGGGTCCAAAACTAAAACACAGTTAATAACTTTCTATGGATGAATACGAACATAGACATATTTTCAGGCGGGGGCATCCGTGTCCTATGGACGCATTTCTAGTTGTAGCTATGTTTAATAGGCTGTTTCCAGCACGGACACTTCTGTATATTTGTTTAATAGACTGTTTCCAACAAGGACTCTTTCTATACGTATGTTTAATAAACTGTTCCCACCAAGGACACTTTCTGTAGCTATGTTTAATAGAATGTCCCCACCAAGGACACTTTCTGTAGCCATTTTTAACAGACTGTTCCCACCAAGGACCTTCATGTAGCTATGTTTAATAGACTGTTCCCAGCATGGACACTATTGGTAGCTATGTTTAATAGGCTGTTTCCAGCACGGACACTTCTGTATATATGTTTAATAGACTGTTTCCAACAAGGACTCTCCCTGTACGTATGTTTAATAAACTGTTCCCACCAAGGACACTTTCTGTAGCTATGTTTAATAGAATGTCCCCACCAAGGACACTTTCTATAGCCGTTTTTAACAGACTGTTCTCACCAAGGACACTTCATGTAGCTATATTTAATAGACTGTTCCCAGCATGGACACCTTTTGTAGCTATGTTTAATAGGCTGTTTCCAGCACGGACACTTCTGTATATATGTTTAATAGACTGTTACCAACAAGGACTCTTTCTATACGTATGTTTAATAAACTGTTCCCACCAAGGACACTTTCTGTAGCTATGTTTAATAGAATGTCCCCACCAAGGACACTTTCTGTAGCCGTTTTTAACAGACTGTTCCCACCAAGGACACTTCATGTAGCTATGTTTAATAGACTGTTCCCAGCATGGACAGTTTTTGTAGCTATGTTTAATAGAATGTTCCCACCAAGGACACTTTCTGTAGCCATTTTTAACACTGTTCCCACCAAGGACACTTAATGTAGCTATGTTTAATAGACTGTTCCCAGCAAGGACACTATTGGTGGCTATGTTTAATAGGCTGTTTCCAGCACGGACACTTCTGTATATATACTCAGTCAAAAAAGTTCCTATACCTAAAATTACTTTTGGTACTATAGCTACTACAGATAAAAACTACACAAAGTTTGTTATGTTTTGATAAGAAGACTCATTTTTCCGTGCAAAATCACCATTCGTTTTTGTTTTCGTAAACACATCATCGTAGACTATTGCTTTATACACCCAGGGGGTCACTGTGTCATTTTCGCAGAGAAAATCATTAAAACATGCTATGATTTAACATCACAAAATTTCCCTGTACCCTACATTTCTAAAATTTGATACATGTGACATTTCTTTAGATACCATTTGCGTTTATTCACAAAAGATTTTAAACTTTAGTTACATCAGCTACGAGAGACAGGCTATCACATATTGACCTCCAATTCTTAGAAGTTGTGTGCAAATGCTACTTTCAATGGGAACTCCATAGAAAATCGCAATCGATAGTGCTACATGCTACATGAATTTTCTGTATTTTTTACCATCATGATGAAAAGCAATGGTGGACACAAAGCGTTTTTGAAAAAATGGCAAAAATTGATTGACAGAAATAAAAATTACAGCAGTTCGATAATTGCTATATTTTTAATTGCAAGGGAGATAATTTGAGAATTTCACAAATTAAAACCTCGCTTATAATGCGAGATCATGAGATATTGTAAAAATAAAGTGTTATCCGATGTTCAGAGAATATTGTCTTCCATCTTAGACAAAAAAGATCTTTCTGCGCATGCGCAATGTCTATTTTCTACCAAAATCTTTCTAGGCACATATTGGAAGACAACTCTGGAGCTGAAAGGTATGGACAAATGCAAGTTTGAGCATTCTCTAGCTAAACGTCCGATTTAAATGTCTACAGCCGAATTTAGCTCAATAGCTGCCAGATATCTAGTGAGTTTCACCCGAAAGTTGGTATAGTTACTTTTTTGACTAAGTATATGTTTAATAGACTGTTTCCAACAAGGACTCTTTCTATACGTATGTTTAATAAACTGTTCCCACCAAGGACACTTTCTGTAGCTATGTTTAATAGAATGTCCCCACCAAGGACACTTTCTGTAGCCGTTTTTAACAGACTGTTCCCACCAAGGACACTTCATGTAGCTATGTTTAATAGACTGTTCCAGGCATGGACACTTTTTGTAGCTATGTTTAATAGAATGTTCCCACCAAGGACACTTTCTGTAGCCATTTTTAACAGACTGTTCCCACCAAGGACACTTCATGTAGCTATGTTTAATAGACTGTTCCCAGCATGGACACTATTGGTAGCTATGTTTAATAGGCTGTTTCCAGCACGGACACTTCTGTATATATGTTTAATAGACTGTTTCCAACAAGGACTCTTTCTATACGTATGTTTAATAAACTGTTCCCACCAAGGACACTTTCTGTAGCTATGTTTAATAGAATGTCCCCACCAAGGACACTTTCTGTAGCTGTTTTTAACAGACTGTCCCCACCAAGGACACTTCATGTAGCTATATTTAATAGACTGTTCCCAGCATGGACACCTTTTGTAGCTATGTTTAATAGGCTGTTTCCAGCACGGACACTTCTGTATATATGTTTAATAGACTGTTCCAACAAGGACTCTTTCTATACGTATGTTTTATAAACTGTTCCCACCAAGGACACTTTCTGTAGCTATGTTTAATAGAATGTCCCCACCAAGGACACTTTCTGTAGCCGTTTTTAACAGACTGTTCCCACCAAGGACACTTCATGTAGCTATGTTTAATAGACTGTTCCAGGTATGGACACTTTTTGTTGCTATGTTTAATAGAATGTTCCCACCAAGGACACTTTCTGTAGCCATTTTTAACAGACTGTTCCCACAAAGGACACTTCATGTAGCTATGTTTAATAGACTGTTCCCAGCAAGGACACTACTGGTAGCTATGTTTAATAGGCTGTTTCCATCACGGACACTTCTGTATATATGTTTAATAGACTGTTTCCAACAAGGACTCTTTCTATACGTATGTTTAATAAACTGTTCCCACCAAGGACACTTTCTGTAGCTATGTTTAATAGAATGTCCCCACTAAGGACACTTTCTGTAGCCGTTTTTAACAGACTGTTCCCACCAAGGACACTTCATGTAGCTATGTTTAATAGACTGTTCCCAGCATGGACACTTTTTGTAGCTATGTTTAATAGAATGTTCCCACCAAGGACACTTTCTGTAGCCATTTTTAACAGACTGTTCCCACAAAGGACACTTCATGTAGCTATGTTTAATAGACTGTTCCCAGCATGGACACTATTGGTAGCTATGTTTAATTGGCTGTTTCCAGCACGGACACTTCTGTATATATGTTTAATAGACTGTTTCCAACAAGGACTCTTTCTATACGTATGTTTAATAAACTGTTCCCACCAAGGACACCTTCTGTAGCTATGTTTAATAGAATGTCCCCACCAAGGACACTTTCTGTAGCCGTTTTTAACAGACTGTTCCCACCAAGGACACTTCATGTAGCTATGTTTAATAGACTGTTCCAGGCATGGACACTTTTTGTAGCTATGTTTAATAGAATGTTCCCACCAAGGACACTTTCTGTAGCCATTTTTAACAGACTGTTCCCACAAAAGACACTTCATGTAGCTATGTTTAATAAACTGTTCCCAGCAAGGACACTATTGGTAGCTATGTTTAATAGGCTGTTTCCAGCACGGACACTTCTGTATATGTTTAATAAACTGTTTCCAACAAGGACTCTTTCTATACGTATGTTTAATAAACTGTTCCCACCAAAGACACTTTCTGTAGCTATGTTTAACAGAATGTCCCCACCAAGGACACTTTCTGTAGCCGTTTTTAACAGACTGTCCCCACCAAGGACACTTCATGTAGCTATATTTAATAGACTGTTCCCAGCATGGACACCTTTTGTAGCTATGTTTAATAGGCTGTTTCCAGCACGGACACTTCTGTATATATGTTTAATAGACTGTTTCCAACAAGGACTCTTTTTATACGTATGTTTAATAAACTGTTCCCACCAAGGACACTTTCTGTAGCTATGATTAATAGAATGTCCCCACCAAGGACACTTTCTGTAGCCATGTTTAATAGAATGTCCCCACCAAGGACACTTTCTGTTATGTTTAATAGACTGTTCCCGACAAGGATACTTTCTGTAGCTATGAATATTAATCTCTTCCCAGCACGGACACTTCTGAAGGTATGTTCAATAGACGGACGGACACTCCTGTAGGTATGTTTAATAGACTGTTCCCACCAAGGACACTGTCTGAACCTATGTCAATTAGACTGTTCCCATCACGGAAACTTTCTGGAGCTATGATTTATAGACTGTTCCCAGCACGTTTACTTCTATAGGTATGTTTAATAGACTGTTCCCAGCACGGACAGTTTCTGAAGCTATGTTCAATACACTGTTCCCACCAAAGACACTTGTTTCATATGTCGGTGGCTGGCAAAACGTATATGTGACGGGACAACACGAGGGAACCTCGAATCTATGTCCACTTGTGGGGCATTAAAGCAAAGGAAATTCTAAGATACTTAGAATCCTTTACAATATTTATATGGAATAAGTCTAATATTTATAAACAACACTGGTTACATAATTTTACATAGACAAACTTAAAGGGACAGTTGACTCGCAATCTATTCCACTTAGGTTAAGACAGAATGAAAATTAGTCTGGGTCCAATTAAATTTGTCTTAATACAAGTGGAATACACTTGAATCACACTTGAATTACACATGAAGTACACACACTCATTCACACCCTCACATACTCTATCTTGCATGTAATGTCAGAAATGCATTTTTCACTTCTAAAGAGCATAAGAATTATACACTTTGGTCATGTCAGAAAGTGTGTGATGCCCTCACCTTTCTACTTGACAATATTTATATTAGATTCGGTACTAAGTTATTTAGACAAATTGTGGGTATTCCGATGGGTACTAATTGCGCACCTCTTGTGGCTGATCTGTTCTTGTATTGTTATGAAAGAGACTTCATTTTGTCGCTTTCCATTGATAACCAATCTGAAATTATTGAAGCTTTTAGCTCTACTTCTAGATATTTAGATGATTTATTAAATATTGATAATACCTATTTTGATGGTTTGATCAGTCAGATTTACCCCCTAGAACTTCAGTTAAATAAAGCAAATTCTTCTGATACCGTGGCCCCGTTTTTGGATTTACATCTATCTATTGTAGATGGATTTGTTTCGTGCAAAATTTATGATAAACGCGATGACTTTGATTTTGAGATTGTAAATTTTCCTTTTTTGGATGGTGATGTTCCTCGTGCGCCATCCTATGGCGTTTATATTTCGCAATTAATTCGATTTGCTAGAGTGTGTAGTCATGTTACTGACTTCAACACTCGTAATAAATTATTAACGGCTAAACTCCTTAATCAGGGTTATCGGTACCATAAACTACGCAAAGCCTTTTCAAAATTTTATAGACGCCATTCTGATTTAATTTCTAAATTCAATATTGGACTTAAATCTCTTCTGCAACAAGGTCTATCGGAACCCGAATTTTATGGTGACTTAGTATATAAATTCAGAAAAATACATAACCGCAATGACTTCAGCACCCAATTTCGTAAAATCATTCTTCGATATAAAAAGATTGGGTACAACATGGATATTATACGACAGACTGCATGCATGGTAGTTAACCCAATCACGGTTGGCAACTTTGCTTCCCTCTTTAATTGCACCCTGGTGGGTCAGGCCTCAGATTCTATGACGGCTCCAACGTAAAGGCTTATCGAAAATTAGAGAGATAATGTTGGTTGGTGCCTGATGCTCTGTCTCTGGTCGGGCTCATCGGAGTCTAACTGTTGGTTTTCTTTTGCTCCAGCATTTCTGTGGTTTCTTGCTGTCGAGTCCTCACCGTTGTCTCACCTCCGTGGTTCTTTGATTTTTGTGTTCACGGAGATGTTGCACTGATGAGTTAGGAGGCCTTCATGCGGACTGAACAAATTATTTGTCTAAATCGCGACGGAAGTAAGGGCGAGGATTGTGGCCACGTAAAATCGATTTAAGCCCCCCAGTGGAAATCTTCCACTGACCGTTCCAAGGCGGCTCTTCTGTGGCGATTTATTTATGTTGTTGTTTGTTACTTACTGTGTGTATCACTTGTGTCTTTTGGTTTTGGATGGCCATATGGCCATTTTGTGGGAAAGTAACTGTCCTTATGGCCTTCCTTTGTTTAGGTTTCCATTATGGTCTGGTCGCTTAATGTTTGTGTTTCTTTCCCTTTGGTGTCTTTTATGGGTGGAGTAAGTTAATTGTATCAATTCCTGATCTTTGTTTTACTTCTACTTTACTTAACATGTTCTTTCTCCCTTCCTGTTGATGATAAGGACCTGATGAGTGTTTATGGCACCATAATGTTTTATATAAACTTTATATTAACCAGTATATTCACAGTAATGACTATTTCACCAACCAGTTTTTGCCTCTGTGTTATACCGTGGCGATTACATCTATAGCTGCTCACCGCCGAATAAAATGTAGTAACAGGGGTGGGGGACAAATAAACCCCTTTACATCATTCTATACTCATCATCCATATAATCACTGCCTCATATCACTGATGCCTCATATCACTGATGCCTCATATCACTGATGCCTCATATCACTGATGCCTCGTATCACCGTTGTCTTATATCAACGACGCCTCATATTAACGATGCCTTATATCAACAATGCCTCATATCAATGATTGACGTCAGGTGAGCGATTCAGGCTGCAATGCTGATATTACGCAACACTATGACCTTGTCCGGAACAGTCCTTCGAGGGCGCATTCTGTCCGTGTTGGGGACATTGCAGTTACACTTATAGAATATCAACATTGCAGCCTGAATCGCTGTTCCCAGCATGGACACTATTTGTAGCTATATTTAATAGGCTGTTTCCAGCACGGACACTTCTGTATATATGTTTAATAGACTGTTTCAAACAAGGACTCTTTCTATACGTATGTTTAATAAACTGTTCCCACCAAGGACACTTTCTGTAGCTATGTTTAATAGAATGTCCCCACCAAGGACACTTTCTGTAGCCGTTTTTAATAGACTGTTCCCACAAAGGACACTTCATGTAGTTATGTTTAATAGACTGTTCCCAGCATAGACACCTTTTGTAGCTATGTTTAATAGGCTGTTTCCAACAAGGACACTTCTGTATATATGTTTAATAGACTGTTCCAAGCATGGACATAGCTACATGAAGTGTCCTTGGTGGGAACAGTCTGTTAAAAATGGCTACAGACAGTGTCCTTGGTGGGAACATTCTATTAAACATAGCTACAAAAAGTGTCCATGCTGGGAACAGTCTATTTAACATAGCTACATGAAGTGTCCTTGGTGGGAACAGTCTGTTAAAAACGGCTACAGAAAGTGTCCTTGGTGGGGACATTCTATTAAACATAGCTACAGAAAGTGTCCTTGGTGGGAACAGTTTATTCAACATACGTATAGAAAGAGTCCTTGTTGGAAACAGTCTATTAAACATATATACAGAAGTGTCCGTGATGGAAACAGCCTATTAAACATAGCTACCAATAGTGTCCATGCTGGGAACAGTCTATTAAACATAGCTACATGAAGTGTCCTTGGTGGGAACAGTCTGTTAAAAATGGCTACAGAAAGTGTCCTTGGTGGGAACATTCTATTAAACATAGCTACAAAAAGTGTCCATGCTGGGAACAGTCTATTAAACATAGCTACATTAAGTGTCCTTGGTGGGAACAGTCTGTTAAAAATGGCTACAGAAAGTGTCCTTGGTGGGGACATTCTATTAAACATAGCTACAGAAAGTGTCCTTGGTGGGAACAGTTTATTATACATACGTATAGAAAGAGTCCTTGTTGGAAACAGTCTATTAAACATATATACAGAAGTGTCCGTGCTGTAAACAGCCTATTAAACATAGCTACCAATAGTGTCCATGCTGGGAACAGTCTATTAAACATAGCTACATGAAGTGTCCTTGGTGGGAACAGTCTGTTAAAAATGGCGACAGAAAGTGTCCTTGGTGGGAAAATTCTATTAAACATAGCTACAAAAAGTGTCCATGCTGGGAACAGTCTATTAAACATAGCTACATGAAGTGTCCTTGGTGGGAACAGTCTGTTAAAAACGGCTACAGAAAGTGTCCTTGGTGGGGACATTCTATAAATCACAGCTACAGAAAGTGTCCTTGGTGGGAACAGTTTATTAAACATACGTATAGAAATAATCCTTGTTGGAAACAGTCTATTAAACATATATACAGAAGTGTCCGTGCTGGAAACAGCCTATTAAACATAGCTACAAAAAGTGTCCATGCTGGGAACAGTCTATTAGACATAGCTACATGAAGTGTCCTTGGTGGGAACAGTCTGTTAAAAATGGCTACAGAAAGTGTTCTTGGTGGGAACATTCTATTAAACATAGCTACAAAAAGTGTCCATGCTGGGAACAGTCTATTTAACATAGCTACATGAAGTGTCCTTGGTGGGAACAGTCTGTTAAAAACGGCTACAGAAAGTGTCCTTGGTGGGGACATTCTATTAAACATAGCTACAGAAAGTGTCCTTGGTGGGAACAGTTTATTAAACATACGTCTAGAAAGAGTCCTTGTTGGAAACAGTCTATTAAACATATATACAGAAGTGTCCGTGCTGGAAACAGCCTATTAAACATAGCTACCAATATTGTCCATGCTGGGAACAGTCTATTAAACATAGCTACATGAAGTGTCCTTGGTGGGAACAGTCTGTTAAAAATGGCTACAGAAAGTGTCCTTGGTGGGAACATTCTATTAAACATAGCTACAAAAAGTGTCCATGCTTGGAACAGTCTATTAAACATAGCTACATGAAGTGTCCTTGGTGGGAACAGTCTGTTAAAACGGCTACAGAAAGTGTCCTTGGTGGGGTGCCCCGCGCCTGCCCGGGGGGTAGATATATGGCGGCTGCCTTCGGGAGTGTGGCAGAGTGGTACGACCCCACCGAAAACAGTCCCATTGCCGAGACCACCCGGTGCCTCGAAATAGGTGGCTGCCTTCAGCTTCTGTGGCAGTTGGGTAAAAGCCTCCAACATACAGAACAATCGTCCGTTCGATCGGTATTATTTTGTAATTCAATTTATTCAAATGCATCTTACCAAATTTTTTACAATTCACTACGCGAGATCTATCCTTTTAAACCTTTCCTATCTCATGTTACTACCACGCTGCATTTGTATGTGTATCATCATTGCTGGTGGGTCGCGCACCACAAAGAAGAAACCTCATCTGTATATGTTTGTACTGTGTATGTGTCACTTTTTCATGCTCCTTCACTCTGCACATCAATGAAAGATGCATTTTGTATACGTTATTAGATAAGTAACTTGTCATTTCATGTTACCCCAAAGTTATTTTGTTACATCAATGTTAACAGAATTGGATACTTATCACGAAGTTCTGAAGTGTTCGTCATCATCTAACACAGCTTTATTCTTTATTAGTTTATAAAATCCTTTGTTCTCTCTGAAACTTATCACCTCAATAATTTCTTACCATAATCGTGGATCTCATATTTAGCAAAGGATCTCCTGTTTTCAGAGCCAAGCTTTTATTTAAGCAAACGTTTTCGGCCTCCCTTGTCTGTAGGGAATAAAATATACAGATCACTTTCCTTCTGTACTGAATGGGGATGAAATTCCTTGTTGAAACAGGAGCCACGTGTTTGCCGTGAGTGGCGTCTCGTATGCTGGAAGAAGGGATCCTGATGATTGAGAAAAGCCCAGGGATCTCCAGCTTTTCAACACATCATTTTGGCCCATATTTCAGATAGAAGAGGGGTTTGGGCTAGATCCGGCCTGAATCAATCGGCTCAGTCGTGCCAAGCTCTAGAATCGCACAGCTTGTCCTTATCTTCCTTCTTTCTTTTTTACGTATCTTTATGGTACAAACCGGGTGTAATTTTTTCTTATTCCTCTATCTTTGAGTGTTATTTGATGGGCGGCGGCTGATGGATCAATCGGTGGGCTTGTACTGGGGAATTTCAGCAGAAGCTTCTGTGAGGGAGAGAATACGGGTGGGGATGGGTCCCAACTGTTCCTCATTTTTTCATTGAAATCTGGGTGCATAGTTGGGAGTCATAAAACAGAAGTGGAGCGGAAGGACTCTGGTCCTGTCATCAAGTATAATAGCAATGTAGCCTTGGCGTTGGAAATAGGAGATCCATTTCCATTAAACGTCCCCTTGTAGGGCTCCAAGGAGGGTGGGGCGCATAGCTATCGAATCATAATTTTTCACCATGGGATCAAACGCTAGGAAAAGAGCATTTTTGGATTTATCAAATGACGACCCGGAACCGACTACTTTCAATTTCAAAGCCAATGACAATTTTGCTCGATTTTTGGTGATTTCGAGTAAGGATGAAAAGGCCGTTACCACTCTTTCACCGTTCGTAATTGAAAAACAAATTGAATCTTTAATAGGCACTCCAAAAAACGTTAAAAAATTGAAAAATGGAACCCTTTTAGTTGAAACGAATCGTAAAACGCAAACTGAAAATCTACTCAAAATTAACAAATTCTTTAATATGAATGTCTCTGTCTCGGAACATAAAACATTGAACTCATGTAAAGGCATTATCCGTGACAGAATGTTGAAACAGGAAACAGAAGCCAGCATTGTCGAATACCTTAAGGATCAAGGAGTAACGGCCTGTAAACGCTTCAAAATCAAAAAAAGACGGAAATCTAATAGAAACAAACACTCTCCTACTAACTTTTAATTCAACATCCTTACCGAAATCACTAAAGATCTTTTACAGAATAATACCGGTTGACGTCTATGTACCAAATCCTCTGCGTTGTTTCAACTGTCAGAGGTTTGGTCATCATGAAAACGACTGCACTGTCCCTGATGGATCTGTTTGTGAAAAATGCGGTGGAACCGATCACCACACCCTTAACTGTAAGAATTCTCCAAAGTGTGTGAACTGTGGCAAAAATCATGTATCAAAGTCAAATGTCTGTGAAGTTTGGAAATCAGAAAAAGAAATTATGAAAATTAAAGTAACACAAAACGTAACATATTTAGAAGCAAAGAAAATTCACGAAAATAAACCAGAAACCACATTCGCAAAAGTTGTACAGTCCCTTGCCAGCAAACCTGAAACCAAAGAAACATCTACACAGTTCAACGAAAAAGATTTTGAAATTAAACCCCATTCTAAAGTCATTACCTCTTCTGTTAAACCCAAAACCACATCGTCACAACCTACATCGTCACAACCTAATACATCGTCACAACCTACTACATCTACCCATCATTCAAGATCAGAATCTAGACAAACTTCACAGACCAGTTCACAACCTAACAGCAAGCATTCTAACAGATCTCACTCCCGATCCACATCAGGGACAGCAGATCAAAAAGAAAAGAACGGCAAAGAAAAGCATAAAGGATCAAACCCGAACAGTAAAGGGGCGTCGGCTGATCCAGTAAAACTGGCTAATCAGTACGGCACCCTTGAGGACATGGAGTTGGACGTTGATCCCTCCACGTTCTCAAAGCAAAATAAAAGATAAAGGATTAAATTCCTTGTTTTAATCTTCTCTCCATTCAATCATGGATAAGAAGTCAATAATTCAATGGAATTGTCGAGGACTGAAAGCCAATTTTAACGAACTTTTAATTTTAACTACACTTTTTTCTCCTAATGTCATTTGTCTCCAAGAAACTTTTTTGAAAACTACAGATAATATTAATTTCAAAGGTTACAGTATGTACAATCATATCACAACGGATAATCAGAAGGCATCAGGAGGTACATCAATCCTGGTAAAATCTGACATTCCTCATAGGAAAATAGATGTAAACACTAACTTACAAGCTGTTGCTGTAAACGTCACTTTATCCAAATCCATAACGATTTGTTCTGTTTACCTTCCACCACACTATAATTTTTCTAAACAAGAATTAGAAAATTTAACAAATCAATTACCTAGTCCTTATATATTATTAGATTTTAATAGTCACAGCAAATTATGGGGTTGCTCGGATACAAATGACAAGGGAGAAATCATAGAAAATTTTATTGCTGAAAATGATTTATGTTTATTTAACGATAAACAACCAACATATCTTCATTCTCCCACAAGAAATTATTTTGCTTTAGATCTTTCAATTTGCTCTCCAAATATTTATCTGGATTTTGATTGGTCTGTTGTGGACGATCTCCATGGGAGCGATCATTTTCCGATAGTAATTGAAGAAATTGCATCGACCCATGAGGATCGTCATCCCAGATGGAATTTGAGTAAAGCAAATTGGGAAAATTTTAATCAATTATGTGATGAAAAACTCGACCCTGAACTTTTTAAAACTGCAAGTGATATTCAAGATTTTACTGATGAATTAATTGATATTGCTGAAAAATGTATTCCTAAATCCTCGACTTTTTCAAAAAGAAACAGACCTTGGTTTAATGATGAAGTTAAAACTTCAATCAATAAAAGAAAATCTGCATTACGAAAATTCAATAAACAACCAACAAAAGAAAATCTTATCCATGCCAAACATATGCGAGCTAAAGCTCGCAAAACAATAAAATCTGCCAAAAAAGCATCTTGGCAGCAATACGTCTCCAAACTGAATACCAGAACACCAACTAAGAAAATATGGGACATGATTCGAAAAATTAGTGGCAAAAACAAATCAGATAAACATGTCCATATCAAATCGAACGGAAATATATGTTCAACGGCTAAAGACATTTCCAATGCCTTGGGGGAAAATTTTCAGAAAAACTCCTCTAGCTCAAATTATTCAGAAAATTTCCAAAATATTAAACAAGAACAAGAGAAAAAGAATTCAAATTTTTCCTCATTAAATCATGAAAAATATAATTTACCTTTCACTACTAAAGAATTATTAGATGCTCTCCATAAATCTCATGATACTGCTGTTGGTCCTGACGACATACATTATCAAATTTTAAAACATTTACCCAACAAGGCATTGGAAACATTATTAAATATTTTGAATGATATTTGGATCACTGGAAAGTTTCCTGAAAACTGGAGAAAAGCTACCATTATTCCTATTCCGAAACCTAATAAAGATCATACTGAAGCCACTAATTACAGACCTATTGCTTTGACAAGTTGCTTATGTAAAACAATGGAGAGAATGATTAATGATAGGCTGGTTTGGTTCTTAGAATCGAATCAACTTATCACTAAATTTCAAGCTGGATTTAGAAAAAACAGCTCTACTAACGATCATTTGATTCGCTTAGAATCATTTATACGTGATGCCTTTATTAAAAAAGAACATGTCGTAGCTGTATTCTTTGACCTAGAAAAGGCCTATGATACGACTTGGAAATATGGCATCATGAAAGATTTACACAACTTGGGCCTTAAAGGCCGATTGCCACTTTTTGTTCAAAATTTCTTGTCCGATCGAACATTTAATGTTCGCATAGGAAATACATTATCGGACACATTTGATCAAGAACAAGGTGTACCACAAGGTAGTATTTTATCACCAACCTTGTTCAGCATAAAAATTAATAATATAGTTAAATGTGTAAAAGACCCAGATTGTTCGCTTTTTGTTGACGATTTTGGAATTTTTTATCGTTCCAAAAATATGGAAACCATTGAATTTAAACTCCAAAGGTGTTTAAATAATATAGAAACTTGGGCAACAGAAAATGGTTTTAAATTTTCTAAAACAAAAACTCAGTGTGTTCATTTCTGCCAAATTCGAAAGTTACATTTAGATCCAGTTTTAACAATATACGGCAGTCCAATTCCAGTTGCCACGGAGGCGAAGTTTTTGGGTCTTTTATTTGATAGCAAATTGTCTTTTATCCCTCATATCAAAGCTTTGAAAGCTAAATGTTTAAAAGCTCTTGATATTCTTAAAGTCCTGTCCAGTTCCGACTGGGGAGGAGATCGCACTGTTCTTTTAAATCTTTATAGATCTTTAATTCGTTCCAAATTGGACTATGGTTCCATAGTCTATGGATCTGCTAGGAAATCTTATTTAAAATCTTTGGATACTATACATCATCAAGGTTTACGTCTAGCACTAGGTGCATTTCGCACTTCACCTGTTGAAAGTCTTTATGCTGAATCAAATGAACCTTCACTTTACGTTAGAAGAGAGAAATTGTCTCTTCAGTATGTTACAAAATTAGCCGCAAATCCACGTAATTCAGCATATGACTCTGTTTTTAACCCTAACTATGAAAGATTTTATAACAACAAACCATCAGCGATAAAACCTCTTGGCCTAAGAATTAAACCATTACTCGAAGAGGCCAATATTAATATAAACAATATTCAGTCTTTCTCTTTACCATCTAAACAACCATGGACGTTAAACTCCCCAAAGATAATTTTAGACTTAAACAAACATAAGAAATCCGAAGTAGAATCACATATTTTTAAAAACGAATTTTTAGAAATCAAATCAAATTTTAAACATCATATATCCATTTACACTGACGGTTCGAAACAAGATGAGAAAGTTGCTTGTTCTGTCATTAGTCCAAATTTCACTGACAGCATTAGATTACCTGATAACAGCTCTATTTTTACTGCTGAAGCGAAAGCAATTGATATCGCACTTTATCACATTAGAGATCAACCTGAAAGGCATTTTATCATTTATTCAGATTCTCTTTCTGTATTGAAATCTCTCAAAGATCAACATCACAGAAACCCCTCGATTCAACAAATTTTAAGAAAATATCATTACCTTTCCGTCTCAAAGGAGATCGTATTCTGCCGGCTTCCCAGTCACGTAAATATCCGTGGAAATGAGTTAGCCGATTTAGAGGCCAAATCGGCATTGTCGTTAAATATAACTAATTTTAAAATTCCGCATTCAGATTTTAAATCCAACATAAATAAATATATAAATAACAAATGTCAATCTATTTGGGAAAAAGAAACCAATAATAAATTAAATAAAATACAACCAAATTTTCATAGCAAATGCTCTTTTTCGAATTATAGTAGGAAAGATCAGACGAAAATCACAAGATGCCGCATTGGCCACACACGGCTCACTCATTCCTTTATATTAAAAAACGAACAAGCACCTTTCTGCATATCTTGTAACGAACCGTTCACAGTTAAACACTTTCTCATTTCATGTATAGAATTTTATCATATAAGCACAAAATATTTTAATGTTTCAACAATGAAAGAGCTTTTTAACGATATACCATCTTATAAATTAATCAATTTTCTTAAAGAAATCGGCCTTTTTAACAAACTGTAATAGTAAATATTTTAACTTTTAAATTTTCATAACAATTTTATATTTAATACCTTAATTATTTTTAGACGCTATATGCCCTATTAGGATTGAGCGTCTTTAAACAAAACATCCATCCATCCATCCTTGGTGGGGACATTCTATTAAACATAGCTACAGAAAGTTCCCTTGGTGGGAACAGTTTATTAAACATACGTATAGAGAGTCCTTGTTGGAAACAGTCTATTAACCATATATACAGATGTGTCCGTGCTGGAAACAGCCTATTAAACATAGCTACCAATAGTGTCCATGCTGGGCACAGTCTATTGAACATAGCTACATGAAGTGTCCTTGGTGGGAACAGTCTGTTAAAAATGGCTACAGAAAGTGTCCTTGATGGGAACATTCTATTAAACATAGCTACAAAAAGTGTCCATGCGCGGAACAGTCTATTAAACATAGCTACATGAAGTGTCCTTGGTGGGAACAGTCTGTTAAAAACGGCTACAGAAAGTGTCCCTGGTGGGGACATTCTATTAAACATAGCTACAGAAAGTGTCCTTGGTGGGAACAGTTTATTAAACATACGTATAGAAAGAATCCTTTTTGGAAACAGTCTATTAAACATATATACAGAAGTGTCCGTGCTGGAAACAGCCTATTAAACATAGCTACAAAAAGTGTCCATGCTGGGAACAGTCTATTAAACATAGCTACATGAAGTGTCCTTGGTGGGAACAGTCTGTTAAAAATGGCTACAGAAAGTGTCCTTGGTGGGAACATTCTATTAAACATAGCTACAAAAAGTGTCCATGCGCGGAACAGTCTATTAAACATAGCTACATGAAGTGTCCTTGGTGGGAAGTTTATTCAACATACGTATAGAAAGAGTCCTTGTTTGAAACAGTCTATTAAACATATATACAGAAGTGTCCGTGCTGGAAACAGCCTATTAAACATAGCTACAAAAAGTGTCCATGCTGGGAACAGTCTATTAAACATAGCTACATGAAGTGTCCTTGGTGGGAACAGCCTGTTAAAAATGGCTACAGAAAGTGTCCTTGGTGGGAACATTCTATTAAACATAGCTACAGAAAGTGTCCTTAGTGGGAACAGTTTATTAAACATACGTATAGAAAGAGTCCTTGTTGGAAACAGTCTATTAAACATATATACAGAAGTGTCCGTGCTGGAAACAGCCTATTAAACATAGCTACAAAAAGTGTCCATGCTGGGAACAGTCTATTAAACATAGCTATATGAAGTGTCCTTGGTGGGAACAGCCTGTTAAAAATGGCTACAGATAGTGTCCTTGGTGGGAACATTCTATTAAACATAGCTACAGAAAGTGTCTTTGGTGAGAATAGTCTATTAAACATAGCTACAGAAAGTGTGCTTGGTGGGAACTTCTTATTAAACATACGTATAGAAAGTGTCCTTGTTGGAAACAGTCTATTAAACATACCAACAGAAGTATCCGTGCTGCAAACAATCTATTAAAATACCTTCAGAAAGTGTCCTTGGTGTGAACAGTCTATTAACCATATCTACAGAAATGTCCGTGCTGGGAACAATCTATTAAACATACCTACAGAAAGTGTCCTTGATTAGAACAGTCTATTAAACATAGCTACAGAAAGTGTCCGTGCTGGGAACAGACTATGAAGCGTACTACAGAAAGTGTCCGTGGTGGGAACAGTCTTTTAAATATACCTACAGAAAGTGTCCATGCTGGGACCAGTCTTTTAATGATAGCTTTAGAAAGTGTCCGTGCTGGAAAATGTCTACTAACCATAACTACGAAAAGTGTCCTTGGTGGGAACAGTCTATTTAACATACCTATATAATTGTCCGGGCTGGGAACAGTCTATAAACATACCTACAGAAGTGTCTGTGCTTGGAACAGTCTATAAAACAAACCTACAGAAAGTGTCCTTGGTGGGAACATTCTATTAAAGGAGTCCATGTATAGAATCCACCAATCGCTAAAAACAATTGCAGGAAATTGTTCAAATGTCTAGTTTGCTTTAAATCATGTGTATTAAATAAGGCTAAAAGGGATGCCCTTTGAGAACCATGAACCATGAACGCATTCAAAAACGAAAATAGCAGAATCCATTTGTTGTTTGGGCCAGACAAGCTTGTTTCGGCCATCAAGGCCTCATCAGTAGCCCTAAAAGAAATGCTGAAAACGAGTATCAGCGGTTACGAGTATCAGCGTAAAACGTGGAAAATGACGTTGAAAGTTGACGTTACGTCAGAAGAAATTTCCAGTTTAATTTAACGTCATGCGGCAAATTTTGATTACGGATTATTTTGCTCCAGACAAGTGGAAAGTGCATGGATTTGTATGCGGTTTGTAGCCTGCTTCCACAATAGAATAATTTTTGCCTTTTAGTCAGAATGTTTCTTTTGTAAGGACTATTTGATTCTTAATTAGCTGGGTTAAATGCTTCTTTAAATGGACATTTTACTGACTCCTTTGATATTCATTTGGGATCACGATACAATAAAAAACATCCCTTCGAATTCAACGTTGTTCTTCTTCATTGTCCTGATGCAAAATAAATAGATGACTTACGGATGTTTTCAAGGTAACCGAGCACCAAGGGCACATAGGGGCTACCCCCAGTTCGCCAGCTGGGATTAGTTGTAGGTACTGCTCTTTTCCCTAGGCTGCCAATATGCTGACTCCTGTCTGCTTGACAGTTATCAGCTAGCCGATTGGGAGTTAGGTGACTTCTTTCGCGGAGGACCGCAACTTAATATTAGTATCAAAATAATTTCAACTATGAAAAGGTTTATTACCAGCAAATATTTTGTCACCAATACAAACTGGAATAGATTCATAAAACTCTGTTAGGCATATTCTTATGTATTTTTTAATTGAAATCCTTTAATCAAAATTAAAGTGATTAACCAAACTATTGCAAAATATGCAGTGTTGATTTTTTTGTTTGTTTTGATTTTGTTACGCCCCTTGAAAGTCTCATAAATAACTTAGTATGACACGCCAACTATTCAACAAAAATGCGAGGCGTTATCAAATTTCATAACAGTCATAAAAATAAATAACTTTTAATAAACGACGACTGTTATTCGCTTGACCCAAATGAAGAGAATAGAACGCGATACATTTAAATTAATATGCAAAGATAACCCAAATTTTATGGTTTTCTGTATCTACAACTGCTAATTTCCAGTGTCCCCACCACGGACACTTTGTTCCGGCGAACGACTGCTCCCACGAGCGACATCATGTTGTGTGTTGCAAATATACCCTACTCTTCTGATGCGCATTCGCTGATTTCATTACCACTTAAAAATGCCCCTGAAAATATATTCTCGGATGACAAGTCAAGCAGTGAATATCCAAAGAACGACGCTTTGGAACGCAAATAAGGCGCATACATTTGTTGAGAATCTCGTTATCCATCGTGTCTGCGAAATTGAAACTAGCTTGAATAGAATTATGGACCAGAATATCATTACCAGAAATGATATAGATGGTATAGTGATAGACATCGGGGCACCTTTTGGAACTTGCTCAAATGAAACATTTAACGCTACAGCACAAGAGTATATAAAAAAAACATGCTAAATACTCAAACTTTAAACCTTGGTTCAATAAATGCATGTATTCGAGCTCGAAATTTATACCACAAGACGAGGAAAATATACTTAGTCACAAAAGGAACTATACCAACTTTCGGGAGAAACTAACTAGATACCTGGCAGTTATTGAGCTAAATTTGGCTGTAGACATTTAAATCGGACGTTTAGCTTGAGAATGCTCACACTTGCATTTGCCCATACCTTTCTGCTCCAAAGTTGTCTTGCAATATATGCCTAGAAAAAAATTTGGTAGAAAATGGACATTGCGCATGTGCAGAAAGCTCTTTTTGTCTAAGAGGGAAGACAATATTCTCTGAACATCGGATAACACTTTACTTTTACAATATCTCAAAATCTCGCATTATAAGCGAGGTTTTAATTTGTAAAATTCTCAAATTATCTCCCTTGCAATTAAAAATATAGCAATTTTCGAACTGCTATAATTTTTATTCCTGTCAATCAATTTTAGCCATTTTTTTTTAAAACGCTTTGTGTCCACCATTGTTCATCATGATGGTAAAAAAATACAGAAAATTCATGTAACATGTAGCACTATCGATTGCGATTTTCTATGGAGTTCCTATTGAAAGCAGCATTTGCACACGACTTCTAAGAATTGGAGGTCAATATGTGATAACCTGTTTCTCGTAGCTGATGCAACTAGAACGGTCACATGTATCATTTTTTTAGAAATGTAGGGTTCAGGGAAATTTCGCGATGTTAAATCATAGCATGTTTTCATGCTTTTCTCTGCGAAAATGACACTGTGACCCCTTGGGTGTTTAAAGCAATAGTCTACGATGTGTTTACGGAAACAAAAACGAATGGTGCTTTTGCACGAAAAAATGTCTTCTTATCAAAACATAACAAACTATGTGTAGTTTTTATCTGTAGTAGCTATAGTAACAGAAGCAATTTTAGGTATAGGAACTTTTTGACTGAGTATATATAAAAGGTATAAAACAGAATATTATAAAAACCTTTTAAAAACCGTAAGCAAAAACTAAGAGAACTTTAGCTATGCAACATAAAACACACAAAGATTTAAAGACTTGTCGATTAAGAAATTTAAAGAAAAACAACCCTAAGGAATATTGGAAAGTTGTAAATTCAAGTAAAAAGACACATAATATAAGCGCGTCTTTGACAGATTTCTACACGTTTTTAAAGATATTAACAGCCACGTCAATGACGATACTATTCAAGACAATGAAAATATTGACACAGACTTAAATGATACAGCTGATATTAATAACGAGGAAATAAACCAGCCCATATTAGAAAGAGATTATAGCAGCAGTAAAATCTCTGAAAAATAATAAGTCACCTGGACTGGATAGCATCGTAAATGAACACATAAAATCAACAATACATGTGATGCTCCCAGTATATAAATTGTTCAATTTGATTTTTGACACTGGAATTGTCTGAAAGCTGGACCCTTCGGTACATCAAACTGATTTTTAAAAATAAAGGAAGCCTTTCTGATCCTGAAAATTACGTCCCATTACACTTCTTAGTTGCTTTGGAAAATTATTTACCGCCATAATAAATAACAGATTGAAAACATTCGCTGAAATGCATGATCGTATCTGCTGGGCTCAGTCTGGTTTTTGACAGGGATACTCAACTGCTGAAAATGTATTCATTCTAAAAGGTTAAATCGATCTAATGCAAGCAAACAAAAAGATTTTTTTTTTGCTGGTTCTTCGATTTTAAGCAGGCATTTGACACTGTATGGCGAGTTGGATTATTGAAAAAAACTTATGCAAGA
Source organism: Lucinisca nassula (assembly GCA_963580285.1). Classification (NCBI taxonomy): domain Eukaryota; kingdom Metazoa; phylum Mollusca; class Bivalvia; order Lucinida; family Lucinidae; genus Lucinisca; species Lucinisca nassula. The sequence continues at coordinate 3,282,740 of OY757019.1, read as the reverse complement.
AGGAATCACGGGAAAATGCTTAACCTTAATTTCAAATCTATATACGGACATTAAATCTAAAGTTGTCACAAATGAGGGCAATACTGCGTTTTTTTACTGTAACATAGGCGTACAAGACGAAAATCTCTCACCAATCTTGTTTACATTTATTTAAACGATCTCGAGAATTTCCTTTCTAGAAGCCATGTAAATGGCATAAGTTGTAATGTTCGGACTAATGAAACTTCTCTCCATTTTAAACTTCTTATTTTACTCTATGCAGATTGACACTGTTCTGTTTAGTGACAACTGTGATGATCTACAGTATGGATTAAACGTATTTGACGAATACTGAAAAACATGGCATCTGCACTTAAATATTTCTAAAACAAAAGTAGTAATATTTGGGCGTGGGAGATTACCAACAAAATTAACATTTACTTTTCGACAAAGCGAACTTGAAATCACTAATGAGTACAAATAACTAGGCATTAATCTCGGACGCAGTGGTTCGTTTTTAAGAAACACTTAGCTGAACAGGCAAATAAGGCATTATTTTCACTGCTGAAAAAAAAAACTTGAGCTTACCGTATGATATACAAATTGATATGTTTAACAAGGTGATAAAACCAATATTACTATATGGGTGCGAAGTATTGGGCATAGGAAATGTTGATGTTTTAGAAAGAATGCAACTAAAGTTTTATAAGTATATTTTCAATCTTAAGAAATCTACGCCATCCTACATGATATATGGAGTTAGGAGCTACCCCGCTATATATCGACATACAAGTAAGACTTGTTTCATTTTGGTCTAAGCTGATTGAGAATTCTGAAAAAAAGTTATCTTCAACTGTATATAATGCAATTTATGAATTGCATCAACACAATCAAATTAAATCACATTGGATTGATAATGTTAAAACTATTTTATGCTCAAACGGGTTTTCTGGTGTGTGGTATAGCCAGAGCTTCACAAATCATACTTGGCTTCAAAGCGCAATTACACAGAAACTTAATGATGTCTTTACTCAAAACTGGACTCCCCAAATACAGTGCACATCCGATAATAAGATGCATAAAGTATTTAAAACAACTTTTGAACAGAGCAAATATTTATCTATTTTACCTACTGTCTTATGTAAACCATTTATACGGTTTCTGTTTCTAACTAGAAACCATAGGCTGCCTATTGAGACAGGTCGCTGGAGCAGCGTTCCCGTCAATCAAAGGTTGTGTTCATATTGTAATGAACTTGGCGATGAATTCCACTATTTGTTGACATGCAAGCATTTTGAAACCGAAAGGAAACATTGCCTGAAACGCTACTTTTATACTCACCCAAATATCATTAAATTTGAGCAACTAATGAATTTAAAAAATCACGACGATCTCATACAGCTGTGTAGATTTATAAAAGAGTAACAAAAAAGTTAAAGGGTTTATTTTTGCAGGTATATAAATGCTAAGAATTAAATCATGACGAGTTATGAATATTGAATTTGAATATTTTCAAGTCTCAGATTTTACACTAAGCTACGTTACAAAATAATAATGATAATAATTATAATAAAAAAAATAATAAATAATAATGATAATAATAATTATTATTATTATCTATGGCGTTGATACGCAAAATGTATATGTATTGGTATATTGAAATGATCTTCAAATGAGTTGTTTTCTCCCGGAGTGAGAGCAAATTATTAATAACTTGTTGTTTTCTCCCGGAGTAAAAACAATTTGAAATATATTAACTTCATGTTGCTACCACTATTACACTTTGTGTTGAACCTTGTATTATAGTATTCTCGTGCTGTTTACCTTATGTTGTAAACCTAAGAGTAACAGAATAAACTTGTAAACTTGTTTTTTTTTTGTTGTTTTTTTTTAATCCTAATTACGAAATATTTTACAACAAACCATCAGCTATAAAACCCTCTCGGGCTTAGAATTGCACCATTACTTGAAGAGGCCAATATTAATATAATTGATTTGATTCCTAAAAATTTAGCAAAATGGTCTTTTGTAATTTTGGAATTTTACATTGCATGCTTTTATTGTGCATGCATAGTTAGAACTGTGCCTGCTAAGGATTGATGACCTTTTGTATATTTTACGGATTTTTACCGAGCCAGCAAAATTGAGTCTCGCAACATGGTGAATTAATTCGGGATAATGACTGCATGACCCGATTAAATTCTGAAATTTCATTTTATTTATTCATTTATTTATTTATATTTTACTTAAGTTATATAATTTGTTTTTACTTCAGTTATGGACCTTATCAGAATTTAGCATTTTAACCTTACAAGATGTCTCAACAGCTGTTTAACCTGTTACCTTGGAGGCAGATAGGGGAATGATCAGAGGACGTGATTAACTTTGTAAACAATTTTGATCATTCACCCGTGTGCCAAAGTGATTTGTTTACATATCCAATATGGCTACTTTTCTGATGAAAATCCATGTTTCTTATTTATAGTGAAAACATAGGTTGTGGATGCTCATTAGAACCGCCTCATTGAGGCGGTTCTAACGAGTACCCATCACCTATGTTTTGGAGCAGAAATAAAAAATAGGTATAGCCCGTTAACCCCAGTTTTTACTATATAAAGTGGGGTTTAGTGGGGGGGGGGTCTTCATTTCACGGACTTGTTCACCTGGTTGCCCTGTGGAATTATGTCCATTTCAACTACGTATGCAATATTCTTAATACGAACAAGCAGTGGTTTGGTCAAGAAGTTTGGGGCATTGTTTCATAAACACCCGTTCTATAGTTTTAACAACCCATCTCGGTCTGTTCTGGCCCAGCCCGTCAGGGCTTTGAAAAACAATTTGGTTGCATGATGCTTCCACACACAGATGAAACTGATCGCACAGGAGTACTGGAAAATCAAAATATTGATACTAATACTCCTGATTCATGTGATTGTAAAAACTCAAAGTATTGCTATTCTGCTGCTGGTCATGTAATTACTGGCAATTTGAAAATTATTCCTGATTCAAGGATAAGGAATATAATTTCTAAAGGACCGAAATATCGGTTTCCTTCTAAAATTGATTTCAGTAAATGTAGAGATGAAATCGCTGCTTCATTGAATGAATTCGGTAATCGATGGTGTAAGCGAGAGTATGTTGAGCATAAAGCCCTTAAGGACTGGAAACTTAGCATTTTAAAACTAGTGAATAAACGCATTTCTTTCTATTCTCAAAATACTAACTTATTACCTCCTAAGCCCAAGACGTCTTTACGTCATCTTAAACTAGGTATTCAAGAATTTCATAAGAAGTTTGTTTTGGCCCCTGCAGACAAGGCCGCTAACAACGTCGTCGTTGTGTGACGGCTCCACTATGTTAACACGCTTAAGCAGGAGCTTGGTGGTACTAAGGCCTATGAACTTCAGCCTTTAGCTGAAGAGAGAGCTATAGTAGATAAACATGTTTGTCTTTCAGCCACCAAGTTTGCTGTGTGTGTTAACGAAGGCCAAGACAAGCTTCCTACGCTATACTGGTTACCAAAACTTCATAAAAAACCTTACAAAGCACGGTTTATTGCAAATTCTAGCTCTTGCACTACCACTGAACTTTCTAAATTATTAACTTCCTGTCTTACTGCTATTAAAACGCATGTAATTAAATATTGTGATAAAGTCTTTGAAAGATCAGGAAGAAATCTGTTTTGGTCTATAAAAAATTCGAATGATGTTTTAAATAAATTGAAATCTAGACAGTTTCGTGCTTCTAGTCTGTCTACCTACGATTTTTCCACTCTTTACACTACACTTCCTCATAATCTTATAAAAGAAAAGCTTAATGATTTAATTGAATGGGCTTTTCACAGAGAAGATTCTCTCTATCTTGCATGTAATGTCAGAAATGCATTTTTCACTTCTAAAGAGCATAAGAATTATACACTTTGGTCATGTCAGAAAGTGTGTGATGCCCTCAACTTTCTACTTGACAATATTTATATTAGATTCGGTACTAAGTTATTTAGACAAATTGTGGGTATTCCGATGGGTACTAATTGCGCACCTCTTGTGGCTGATCGGTTCTTGTATTGTTATGAAAGAGACTTCATTTTGTCGCTTTCCATTGATAACCAATCTGAAATTATTGAAGCTTTTAGCTCTACTTCTAGATATTTAGATGATTTATTAAATATTGATAATACCTATTTTGATGGTTTGATCAGTCAGATTTACCCCCTAGAACTTCAGTTAAATAAAGCAAATTCTTCTGATACCGAGGCCCCGTTTTTGGATTTACATCTATCTATTGTAGATGGATTTGTTTCGTGCAAAATTTATGATAAACGCGATGACTTTGATTTTGAGATTGTAAATTTTCCTTTTTTGGATGGTGATGTTCCTCGTGCGCCATCCTATGGCGTTTATATTTCGCAATTAATTCGATTTGCTAGAGTGTGTAGTCATGTAACTGACTTCAACACTCGTAATAAATTATTAACGGCTAAACTCCTTAATCAGGGTTATCGGTACCATAAACTACGCAAAGCCTTTTCAAAATTTTATAGACGCCATTCTGATTTAATTTCAAAATTCAATATTGGACTTAAATCTCTTCTGCAACAAGGTCTATCGGAACCCGAATTTTATGGTGACTTAGTATTTAAATTCAGAAAAATATATAACCGCAATGACTTCAGTACCCAATTTCGTAAAATCATTCTTCGATATAAAAAGATTGGGTACAACATGGATATTATACGACAGACTGCATGCATGGTAGTTAACCCAATCACGGTTGGCAACTTTGCTTCCCTCTTTAATTGCACGCCGGTGGGTCAGGCCTCAGATTCTATGACGGCTCCAACGTAAAGGCTTATTGAGAATCAGAGAGATCTAATTCAAGGTAATGTTGGTTGGTGCCTGATGCTCTGTCTCTGGTCGGGCTCATCGGAGTCTAACTGTTGGTTTTCTTTTGCTCCAGCATTTCAGTGGTTTCTTGCTGTCGAGTCCTCACCGTTGTCTCACCTCTGTGGTTCTTTGATTTTTGTGTTCACGGAGATGTTGCACTGATGAGTTAGGAGGCCTTCATGCGGACTGAACAAATTATTTGTCTAAATCGCGACGGAAGTAAGGGCGAGGATTGTGGCCACGTAAAATCGATTTAAGCCCCCCAGTGGAAATCTTCCACTGACCGTTCCAAGGCGGCTCTTCTGTGGCGATTTATTTTATGTTGTTGTTTGTTACTTACTGTGTGTATCACTTGTGTCTTTTAGTTTCGGATGACCATATGGCCATTTTGTGGGAAAGTAACTGTCCTTATGGCCTTCCTTTGTTTAGGTTTCCATTATGGTCTGGTCGCTTAATGTTTGTATTTCTTTCCCTTTGGTGTCTTTTATGGGTGGAGTAAGTTAATTGTATCAATTCCTGATCTTTGTTTTACTTCTACTTTTCTATAAAAGGGTTATCCTTTGGAAGCAAGGAATACACCACAGAACTGGAAAATATGAAGTGTACATGTTATCTGGGCCAGACTAGCCAGTTTAGGCCAATTAGGCCCGATCAGAGACCCTCAAATATTTTCAAAATTCCACAATGGAATCAATGATCCGAAAGGACAGGAAAATATAAACTACACTATGATGTAGGTCAGGGAGGCTTTTAACCGCCGCCACATATTCCCAGACACCTGCTGCAGTGGCATTATATATGTTCTATAAAAGTGTTATCCTGTCCAGGCTAAGCGGTGCGAGCCGGACCATCCATGAATATAAACCCTATTAACTTCATTGTGCAGCAGGACTGATGTCATTTCATCTCAATGTAGGGTAAAAGTCCCAAAATGACCCAAATAGTGTTGACCTAAATTCAAACAATATCTTATTCTGATTTCAGAGTAGAAATATTTCCCTGTGGTTTTTCGACAGCGCAACTCTGCCGGCTGTTCTAACAGACAATTTTGCCTTTTATATCATCCGCTGCCAACAGATACCTGCAACAGGCATACACAGAATGGTGACAGATGAGTCCTGGGTCACAAACATGTGAGTACAATCCATTTTCAATGCCTCGAATCCCTTAGGACCACGACAATTCGTTCGCGACAGGGGTAGTTCGAGCCACTGTGGGCTATCTTTAGGGTCCGTACAGGAGGCAGAATTGGATGTTTCCAATCTTTTGTAAAATATTGGTATGTTTTATGTACTCATTAGAATCGCTTCAAGGCGATTCTAATGAGTACACACAACCGTTTCCTGGTAAAATAAAAGATAACCCGCTCAATTGTCCTTTAATGTTTGTGCTCGGGAGCGATCAGAACAATTTCTTAGGGACTCCAAATCTAGTCCGAATCAGCCCTGGTAAACGAGCGATCGGTGTCCGAGCCATTGGAATTTTAATGAAAATGAGCCCCGCCAAGCGAATTTGTCTTAGAGCATTCCGTCATAACAAATTTTAACTACGCATGCCCAGCCATTCAGAGGGGCTGGGGATATGGCTTTCTGTCTAAAGGTTTCTCTTGATTCACTGCTTCTATGAGCGAGCAGCGAAGGTTCTGGCGAGACTGCGCGGATGCGCAGGCTCGCCTGAACCTTCGCTGCTCGCATAGGCGATATGTACCAAAATGGCTTGACGGGGCCCAAATAACAACCATTATGAACATAAAGCCTCACTCACGCTCAGTGCAAATCCGTCTTAAGCGAGTTTCATTAAGTTAATATGAAAAAGACGAGCTTAATTTTCTCAGGAAAAGCAAACCAGGGGTCAGAATATGAAGAAACTATAATGGGGCCCAAATCCCCAATGCTTCATACCAAGTCTCATGAACAACAGCCCGTTGGTTGCGAAGATGATTTCTGAAGTGTTTTACCCTATATGGCCGTGGTGACTATATTGGCATGTGATCACTCATATTTCTTTTTTTATTTTCTTGTGTCTTTTAGATTAGATTTTTTATAAAATTTGGTCATTAAAGACCCTAAAAATCCAATAACAAATGTTTTAGTCTCCATATCTGAAACGCCTTAGGCCAAGGTCAAGGAATGACCTTGACCTTGAATACTTATGTAGTTTCATCCACTCATTCAGCTAACTACATCTAGCAATTTTCAGCTCAGAGGCTATAATAGTTTCCGAAACCTACATAGTTTTGAATTTTTCCCATACAAATGTCTGCGCGATAATTTGATCTTGACGTAAAATAGGTCAAGGTCATTCGAGGGTCATCATTTGAACAAACCATGAACGACCGAGTCCCCATTGCAACATAACAAGTTTCATGAAAATTAGCCCTTCGGTTTCGGAGAAGTTTTGAAGGGTTTTATAGTAGTCGCAGATAAGATTGACTAGGCGGAGCTATTAAGGTGTTGTTAATGTCAAATTCGCTGAGTCCACCAGAAGATTCGGTAGTAAGCGAATACAAAATAAAAAGGGAATTTGCACGAAATTCCCTTTTTCGTAAGGAAATTCACGTTTTTGGATGTCAAAATATTAGGTCAAAACAAGGGTAGAATTTTGCAATGTGTTTTATACCCTCTAAAACTGCGAAATATTTAAGGGTACAACATCCTGTCTTCAAATCCTCCCTTCAAATTAAAGAATAAAATCCGTGGAATATTCCAGCAATTTGCACCATAACATCTTATTTTCTATTCATCAGACCAGACATTTTTATCCTTTTTTTTACAAAATGGTCACAGTTAAATTGCTGGAATATTCCACTGATTTATATATAGAGAAAGTGGTGTGGGCTTGTAATTGCAGGAATATTCTAATGATATTATATGAACAAAGACAATCTATATTTATCTTCATATTCAGATTATCTGTATCTATTTCTGCTGCATTTAATTCTGAGCCATTGAAATTGTTGGAATATTCCAATGATTGCAAACTTTGGGGCCTTTTCTTGACCTAACACCAATCAGCTGTTAATCAAGAGAGTAGACAAGAAGACAAGGTATGAGTTCATTTTTTAATTCTCATTTTGTGTATGCAAAACAAAAACAACAACAAACATAACCACTATACATGTATTTCACAACTAAAATCATTGGAAGATTCCAGCAATCCAGTTCAAAAATGCGACTAGAAGTCTAAAATTGCTGGAATATTCCAACAATTTCCAAAAGCTACATAAGCTGTCACCAACAATTGTTTAACTGTTGAAATTACAGGAATATTCCAACAATTTACAATACAAACACAATTTGTCAGAATAAGGCAATTCCCATTTATAATACCATTGGAATATTCCAGCAATGTGAATAAGCATACCTTTCTCATACCTTTCTTAAATGATGTGAAAGCCAATTCTAGACATTTTAAGAACGTACAACAATGCAAAAAGGTGGCATTGCAGGATTATTCCAAGGATTTCAAACTTTGCATAATCATGAAAACTACCGACATCTAAAATTGCTGGAATATTCCTACAATTTCCAAAAGATTCACAAGCTTTCATTACAACTATTTAAGTTCGAAATTACAGGAATATTCCAACAATTTACAAAATATTCATTTTTTTGCAGAATATGACTTTTCCCATCTCATAATCATGTAAAGTACTGAATTAAAAAAAGCTGGAATAGTTCAGTAAGTTCAAATGGATACAAAAGCTGTCAGTAAAATTGTTTAAAGTTTAAAATTACAGGAATGTTCCAACAATTTACAAAACATTCTTGACAATCTTGAATGAGCAAGAATGAGAAAGCTAAAATTGCAGGAAATTCCAGGGATTTCGACATTTGGAACCATTAAACATCATACAAATCTACTGCAGTTTCAAATTGATGGAATATTCCATCAATTTCAGTAAAATTATTTAAACTTTGGAATTACAGAATTCCGGTCATTCTTAAATATATAATAATGAAAAAGCTAAAATTGCAGGAATTTTCCAAGGATTTCAAACTTTGGAACCTTTCACATTTCATAATTATGACATCTACTGAAGTAAAAAAATGCTGGAATATTCCATCAATATCCATAAGATACATAACATGTCATTAAAATTGTTAAAAACTTTGAAATTACACGACTATTTCAACAAATTACAAAATAGATCCCATTTATCAGAATTTGTCATCAGTTTTCATTAAAAATCACTGGAATATATTCCAGTAATGCGAATATACGTACCCTCTTTTTGAAACTTTTTAACATGATTCAACAGGACAATTCTTCACATTGTTGAATTTATAACAATGAAAAAGCTAAAATTGCAGGAAATATTCCAAGGAGTTCAAACTTTGGAGCCCTTCTGCTTTCATAATCATGAAAACTACTGAAATCTAAAATTACTGGAATATTCAACAATTTCCAAAAGAACTCACTTAAACTGTTTTAGTTTGAAATTACCGGAATGTTTCAACAACTTACAAAATTAATACAATTTGTCAGAATATGATACTGCACATTTCATAAACATGAAAACTACTGAAGTAAAAAAATTGCTAAAGTATTCCAACAAAATCCAGTAGATGCACACGCTGTCCCTTATATTGCTTGAAATTACAGGAAAATTCCATCAATTTACAGAAATTTTGGAATTCTTTAATATATAATAACAAAGTTAAAACTGCAGTAATATTCCAAGGATTTCAAACTTTGGAACCTTTCACATTTCATAATCGTGAAATCTACTGAGGTCTAAAATTGCTGGAATATTCCAACGATTTCCAAAAGATACATAAGCTGCCACTAAAATCCTTTAAACGTTGAAATTACAGAAATATTCCAATGATTTACAAAACATGAAAAAATTATCAGAATATAATTCCAATGTCATAATCATGAAACTGCTTAATTCTTAAATTGCTGGAATATTGTGTCATTTTCCAAGAGATATACAAGCGGTCACTAAAACTGTTTAACATGTTGTAAAAAATACAGGAATATTCCAACAATTTACAAAATATACAACGTCTATCAGAATATACCATTTCAATAAATGGCAATAATATTCCGACAAGTTCCATACAATAACAATTTCAGTTTCATTCTGTGGCCATAATTCATTGAATATTCCAACAATCAGCCTCTTAATATCGTAAATAGCTTGGATTGCACAATACCTTAATATATTGGTATCTTTATTCTTTAGCCACAGAAATTGCTGGAATACTCCTACAATTTCAAATGTTTGCAATAAAAACTATTGATGTCATACTTAGTTTATGAATTAAAAATTTTTAAATCAAAGAATAATTCCAGCGATTCCATGAGCTTACCTCATTTTTTTATTCTCTAGACCATTTAATTACCAATACTTGCACCTCTTTACAGCATTGAAATTGCTGGAATTAGAACCATTTTCATAAAGACAAGCTGTCATTAAAATTGTTTAAAGTTTGAAATTAGAAGATTATTCCTAAAATTTACAAAATATTCACATTTTTTCAGAATATGACATTTCCATTTTCATAATCGTGAAAACATCAGAAGCATAAAATTGTTGGAATATTCCAATGATTTCCAGAAGATACACAAGCTGTCACTTAATTGTTAACAGTTTGAATTTACCATAAAAATCCTAAAAAGCCGGACACCTTAAGGACTTATTCTAATTCTCCTAAATATTTTGACAAGTTTGTTTCATGATCTAGCAAGAAGTGTAAAATGTACAGACGGAATGGCAAACAGTGCATACCCTGATCAGAATGTTTCTGAAGGAGCAGTCTGATCTGGGTTTGAAAACACTCACAGTTTAGCATTGCAGACCCTGATCATGTGCTGTTTTTTTATTTTTATGTCTGGCTCTTAAATTAAATTAACAGTGTTGGCCGTCAATATTCTGGTTTCCAAGGCGGTTCTTCTGACGCGGTTTATTTTTTGTTATGGTTTGTCTTTGAGTGTTTGTGTCGCTTGTGTTATTTTGTTTTGGATGGCCAATTGGCCATTTTGTGGGAAAGTAGCTGTCCTTTTGGCTTTCCGCTATTTATTTGTCTAAATCGCGACGGAAGTAAGGGTGAGGATTGTGGCCACGTAAAATCGGTTTAAGCCCCCCCCCCCCCCCCAAGTGGAATTCGTTTCCGCTGACCGTTCCAAGGCGGTTCTTCTGTCGCGGTTTATTTTTGTTATGGTTTGTCTTTTGGTGTTTGTGTCGCTTATATTATTTCATTTTGGATAGCCTATTGGCCATTTTGTGGGAAAGTAACTGTCCTTTTGGCTTTCCGCTGTTGATGTTTCCATTAGGGTCTGTTGTTTCATGTTTGTGTTTCTTTCCCTTTGGTGTCTCTGATGGGAGCTGTGGGTTGATTGTAACGATTTCTGATCATTGCCTCCACTTCTATTTTGCTTGTAACAAGCGAATTGCATGCAAAAGAGGATAAAATGCTTCCCCCCCCCCCCCCCACCAAATTACTCAACTTCAAATTCAAGACAACTTTGCAACTGTTGCGACTTCGGTTTTGGTCACTGTACGCAAGTCACGTGATTATACACTGTGAATATATGCATAACTGATAAACGTTTTCGAACATGAGCGCCTAGTGAACACTCAAATCAGACTGCGTTTCTACTAAGAAATGACCAGAAAACACCTATATAACGCACAGCGAAGACAGTGATCAGACAGGCGAATATTATCTGAGTTTTTGCCGAGCACACACGCCCGAAGACACTTTTTCGCTTGATACGGCACGTTCGTAAAGCTCTATGGATTCTGGTTGCAGGGATTTCCTATTTCCATATAAACATTTTCGGTCAGTCAATTTAAAAACTTTGCAAATTTCATTTTATGTACCGATTGCATTGAATAATTTTCTGATTTTGATTTTCAGACTGCCTTCAAAACCTAGTCTTCGGGATTTATATTCTATCATCTTTTCTACAGCCAGAGAAGGCCGAGAGTTCAACAGGGAGATCTTTATATATCTAACCTAAATTGATGCAAATTAAGATGCACTGATGAGTTAGGAGGCCTTCTTGCGGACTGAACAAATTATTTGTCTAAACCGTTAGGGCGAGGTTTGCGGCCATGTAAAACGGATTAAAGCCCCCCCCCGGTGGAATTTGTTTCACTGACCGTTCCAAGGCGGTTCTTCTGCCGTGGTTTGTTTTGGTTGTCGCTCGTCTTTGGGTGTGTGTAGCGCTTATATTACTTTGCTTTGGATAGCCTAATGGCCATTTTGGGGGAAGTAACTGTCCTTTTGGCTTTCCGCTAGTGATGTTTCCATTAGGGTCTAGTTTGTCGATGTTTGTTTCTTTCCTTTGGTGTCTCTGATGGGAGCTGTGGGTTAATTGTATCGATTCCTGGCTATTGCCTTCACTGCTATTTTACTGACAGTTCATTCACATTGCTGGAATATATTCCAGTGGTTTTATGGGAAATTTTAATGTTCCGACTATTTGTAAATATTTTGTAAATTGTTGGAATACTCCTGTACTTTCAAAGATTAAACATTTTTAGTGACAGTAAATGTATCTTATTGAAATTGTTGGAATATTCCAGCAATTTTTTACCTCAGTAGATTTCATGATGATGAAATGTGAAAGGTTCCAAAGTTGAAATCCTTGGAATATTCCTGCAATTTTAGCTTTTCCGTCATAATGTATTCAAGAATTTCAAGAATTCTGTAAATTGATGGAATATACCCTTAATTTCAAGCAATTTAACGGACAGCATATGCATCTAATGGGACTTGTTGGAATACTTGAGCAATTTTTGACTTCAGTATACGTAGTTTTCATGATTATGAAATGGTAATTGTCATAGTCCTACAAATTGTATAAAGTTTGTAAATTGTTGAAATATTCCTGTAAATTCAAACTTAAAAAGTTTCTCAAGTGAGATCTTGCGTATCATTTAGAAATTGTTGGAATATTCCAGCAATTTTAGATTTCAGTAGTTTTCATAATTAAGAAAGTTGAAGGGTTCCAAAGAATATTCCTGCAGTTTTAGCTTTTTCATTGTTGTACATTAAGTAATGTCAAGAATTGTCCTGTTGAATAATGTAAGAAGGTATGTTTATTCGCACTGCTGGAATATATTCCAGTGATTTTTAATGACAACTCACATATTCTCACAAATTGTACCTATTTTGTAAATTGTTGAAATAGTCAAGTAATTTCAAAGTTTAAACAACTTTAGATTTTAGTATTTTTCATGATTATGAAAGTTGAAAGGCTCCAAAATTTGAAATCCTTGGAATATTCCTGCAATTTTTGCTTTTTTATTATTAGTGGTTCAAGAATGACAGGAATTCTGTAATTCCAAAGTTTGCGCAATGTTAGTGACAGTTTATCACTATGTATCTTACTGAAATTGATGGAATATTCCAGCAATTTCAGATTGCAGTAGATTTCATGATTTTGAAATGTGAAAAATTTCCAAAGTTTGGAATCCCTGGAATATTCCTGCAATTTTAGCTTTTTCGTTCTTGTTCATTCAAGATTGGAAAGAAATTTGTAAATTGTTGGAACATTCCTGTAAGTTCAAACTTAAAACAATTTTACTGACAGCGATTGTATCCATTTAAAGTTGGAATATTACAGCAATTTTTGACTTCAGTAGTTTATATGATTATGAGATGGGAAAAGTCATATTCTGAAAACTATGTATATTTTGTAAATTGTTGGAACATTCCTGTAATTTCAAACTTAAAATAGTTTTAATGAAAGCTTGTGTATCTTTTGGAATATGTTGGAATATTCCAGCAATTTTAGATTTCAGTCGTTTTCATGATTATGAAAGGTGAAGGGCTCCAAAGTGTCAAATCATTGGAATATTCCTTGAAATGTTGCTTTTTCATTATTATATATTTAAGAATGACCGGAATTCTGTAATTCCAAATAATTTTACTGAAATTGATGGAATATTCCAGCAATTTTAGACTCCAGTAGATTTTTATGATTTTGAATTTTTAAAGGTTCCAGATGTTGAAATCCCTGGAATGTCCTGCAATTTTAGCTTTTTCGTTCTTGCTCATTCAAGATTGTCAAGAATTTTGTAAATTGTTTAAACACTCCTGTAATTTTAAACTTCAAACAATTTCACTCACAGCTTGTGTATCCATCTGAACTTATTGGAATAGTCCAGCATTTTTTAATTCAGTACTTTACATGATTATGAGATGGGAAAAGTCATATTCTGAAAAAAAGTATATTTTATTAATTGTTGGAATATTCCTGTACTTTCCAACTTAAAATAGTTTTAGTGAAAGCTTGGGTATCTTTTGGAAATTGTTGGAATATTCCAGCAATTTTAGCTTTCAGTAGTTTTCATGATTATGAAAGATGAAGGGTTCCAAAGTTTTGAAATCCTTGGAATATTCCTGCAATGTTACCTTTTTCATTGTTGCACATTCTAGAATGTCAAGAATTGTCCTTTCACATCATAGTTATGAAACAGGTATGATTCAAATTGATGGAATATTCCAATGATGTTATCAATGGAAAATTAATCGGAAATGCCTTATTCTGACAAATTATGTATACATTGTAAATTGCTGGAATATTCCTGTAATTACAACAGTTCCAATTTTAGTGACAGCTTATGTATCTTTCGTAAATTGTTAGAATATTCCAGTAATTTTAGACTTCTAGTCGCATTTTTTAAACAGGATTGCTGGAATCTTCCAATGATTATAGTTGTGAAATACATGTAAAGTGATTTATTATTTGGTTGTTTATTGTTGCATACACAAAATGAGAATAAAAAATGAACTCATACCTTGTCTTCTTGTCTACCTACTTGTTTGATAGCTGATTGGTCACAATGGTGTTAGGTCAAGAAAAGGCTCCAAAGTTTGCAATCATTGGAATATTCCAACAATTTCAATGGTTATGAAGTAAATGCAGCAGACATAGATACCGATAATCTTTAAAGTCTGAATAAGAAGATAAATATAGATTGTCTTTGTTCATATAAACCATTCGAATATTCCTGCAATTAAAAGCCCACACCACTTTCTCTATATATAAATCAGTGGAATATTCCTGCAATTTAAGTGTGACCATTTTGTAAAAAAGGATAAAAATTTCTGGTCTGATGAATAGAAAATAAGATGTTATGGGGCAAATTGCTGGAATATTCCACGGATTTTATTGTTTAATCATTCGGATATATCTGAAATTAAAAGCACACACCACTTTCTCTATATATAAATCAGTGGAATATTCCAGCAATTTAAGTGTGACCATTTTGTAAAAAAGGATAAAAATGTCTGGTCTGATGAATAGAAAATAAGATGTTATGGTGCAAATTGCTGGAATATTCCACGGATTTTATTGTTTAATTTGAAGGGAGGATTTGAAGACAGGATGTTGTACCCTTAAATATTTCGCCGTTTTGGAGGGTATAAACAAATTATAAAATTCTACCTTTGTTTTGACCTGATATTTTGACATCCAAAAACGTGAATTTCCTTACGAAAAAGGGAATTTCGTGCAAATTCCCTTTTTATTTTGTATTCGCTTTAGTGCCTTTCGCATGTTTTCTGCAAGCGGACCAAATGGCCATATACGCCACAGCCTTGTTTGTGTTACAGTTGAATTCACACACTCGGGTGACTTGGTTTACCTTTTTGTTAATAGATCATTCCAAACGATAGATGTCCCGCGCCTGCCCGGGGGATAGAAATATGGCGGCTGCCTTCGGTAGTGTGGCAGAGTGGTAAGACCCCACCGAAAACAGTCCCATTGCCGAGACCACCCGGTGCCTCGAAATAGGTGGCTGCCTTCAGCTTCTGTGGCAGTTGGGTAAAAGCCTCCAACATACAGAACAATCGTCCGTTCGACCGGTATTATTTTGTAATTCAATTTATTCAAATGCATCTTACCAAATTTTTTATACAATTCACTACGCGAGATCTATCCTTTTAAACCTTTTCTATCTCATGTTACTACCACGCTGCATTTGTACGTGTATCATCATTGCTGGTGGGTCGCGCACCGCAAAGACGAAAACCTCATCTGTATATGTTTGTACTGTGTATGTGTCACTTTTTCATGCTCCTTCACTCTGCACATCAAACAATGAAAGATGCATTTTTGTATACGTTATTAGATAAGTAACTTGTCATTTCATGTTACCCTAAAGTTATTTTGTTACACCAAAGTTAACAGAATCAGATACTTACCACTAAGTTCTAAAATGTACGTCATCATCTAACACAGCTTATTTCTTTATTAGTTTATAAAATCCTTTGTCCTTTCGGAAACTTATCACCTCAATAATTTCTTATCATAATCGTGGATCTCATATTTAGCAAAAGATCTCCTATTTTCAGAGCCAAGCTTTTATTTAAGCAAACGTTTTCGGCCTCCCTTGTCTGTAGGGAATAAAATATACAGGTCACTTTCCTTCTGTAGTGAATGGGGATGAAATTCCTTGTTGAAACAGGAGCCACTTGTTTGCCGTGAGTGGCGTCTCGTACGCTGGAAGAAGGGATCCTGATGATTGAGAAAAGCCCAGGGATCTCCAGCTTTTCAACACATCATTTTGGCCTATATTTCAGACAGACGAGGGGTTTGGGCTAGATCCGGCCTGAATCAATCGGCTCAGTCTTGCCAAGCTCTAGAATCGCACAACTTGTTCTTTACTTCCTTCTATCTTTCTTACGTATCTTTATGGTACAAACCGGGTGTAATTTTTTCTTATTCCTCTATCTTTGAGTGTTATTTGATGGGCGGCGGCTGATGGATTAATCGGTGGCCTTGTACTGAGGAAATTTAGCAGAAACTTCTGTGAGGGAGAGAATACGGGTGGGGATGGGTCCCAACTGTTCCTCATTTTTTCATTAAAATCTGGGTGCATAGTTGAGATTCATAAAACAGAAGTGGAGAGGAAGGACTCTGGTCCTGTCATCGAGTATAATAGCAATGTAGCCTTGGCGTTGGAAATGAGATCCATTTCCATTAAACGTCCCCTTGTAGGGCTCCAAGGAGGGTGGGGCGCATAGCTATCGAATCATAATTTATCACCATGGGATCCAACACTAGGAAAAGAGCATTTTTAGATTTATCAGATGACGACCCGGAACCGGCTATATTCAATTTCAAAGCTAATGAAAATTTCGCAAGGTTTTTAGTGGTTTCGAGCAACGAAGAAAAGGCCGTAACTACACTTTCACCTTTTGTCATTGAAAAACAGATTGAAGCTATTATCGGAACGCCAAAAAATGTTGAAAAACGGAACACTTTTGATAGAAACAAATCGGAAATCGCAAACGGAAAATCTTCTTAAAATTAACAAATTCTTCAACTTAAACGTCTGTCACGGAACACAAAACATTAAATTCATGCAAAGGAATAACCCGTGACAGAATGCTAAAACAGGAAACAGAAGCCAGCATTGTGGAATATTTGAAAGAACAAGGAGTTACGGCCTGTAAAAGATTCAAAATTAAAAAAAGACGGAAATCTTATCGACACCAACACATTACATCTTACATTCAACACAACAACGTTCCCGAAATCGCTGAAAATCTTCTACAGAATAATACCGGTCGAAATCTACGTACCCAATCCTCTGCGATGTTTTAATTGTCAGAGGTTTGGGCACCATGAAAACGATTGCACTGTCCCTGACGGATCTGTTTGTGAGAAGTATGGTGGTACCGATCATCACACTATCAACTGCAAGAATTCTCCAAAATGCGTGAACTGCGGAAAAAATCATCTCTCAAAATCTAATGTCTGAAGTTTGGAAAACGGAAAAAGAAATTATGAAAATCAGTCACTCAAAACGTCACATATTTGGAAGCCAAGAAAATTCAACAAAATAAACCAGAAACCACATTCGCCAAAGTTGTCCAATCCCTTACCACCAAACCTGAAACCAAAGAAACATCTACACAATTCAACGAAAAAGATTTTGAAATTAAACCCCATTCTAAAGTTATTACCTCTTCTGTAAAACCCAAAACCACATCGTCACAACCTACTACATCGTCACAACCTACATCGTCACAACCTTCATCTACTCATCATTCAAGATCAGAATCTGGACAAACTTCACAGACCAGTTCACAACCTAGCAGCAAACATTCTAGCAGATCTCACTCCCGATCCACGTCAGGGACAGCGGATCAAAAAGAAAAAACGGCAAAGAAAAGCATAACGGATCAAAACCAAACAGTAAAGGGGCGTCGGCTGATCCAGTTAAACTGGCTAATCAGTACGGTGCCCTTGAGGACATGGAGTTGGACGTTGATCCCTCCACGTTCTCAAAGCCTAATAAAAGATAAAGAATTAAATTCCTTGTTTTAATCTTCTCTCCATTCAACCATGGATAAGAAGTCAATAATTCAATGGAATTGTCGAGGACTGAAAGCCAATTTTAACGAACTTTTAATTTTATCTACACTTTTTTCTCCTAATGTCATTTGTCTACAATAAACTTTTTTGAAAACTACAGATAATATTAATTTCAAAGGTTACAGTATGTACAATCATATCACAACGGATAATCAGAAGGCATCAGGAGGTACATCAATCCTGGTAAAATCTGACGTTCCTCATAGAAAAATAAATGTAAACACTAATTTACAAGCTGTTGCTGTAAACGTCACTTTATCCAAATCCATAACGATTTGTTCTGTCTATCTTCCACCACACTATAAATTTTCTAAACAAGATTTAGAAAATTTAACTAATCAATTACCTAGTCCTTATATATTATTAGAAGACTTTAATAGTCACAGCAAATTATGGGGTTGCTCGGATACAAATGACAAAGGAGAAATCATAGAGAATTTTATTGCTGACAATGATTTGTTTATTTAATGATAAACAGCCAACATACCTTCATTCTCCGCAAGAAATTATTTTGCTTTAGATCTTTCATTTTACTCTCCAAATATTTATCTAGATTTTGATTGGTCTGTTGTGGACGATCTCCATGGGAGCGATCATTTTCCGATAGTTATTGAAGAAATTGAATCGACCCATGAGGATCGTCACCCACGATGGAATTTGAGTAAAGCAAATTGGGAAAATTTTAATCAATTATGTAATGAAAAACTCGAACCTGAATTTTTTAAAACTGCAAATGATATACAAGATTTTACTGATCAATTGATTGATATTGCTGAAAAATGTACTCCTAAATCCTCGACTTTGTCAAAACGAAACAGACCTTGGTTTAATGTCGAAGTTAAAACTTCAATCAATAAAAGAAAATCTGCATTACGAAAATTCAATAAACAACCAACAAAAGAAAATCTTATCCATGCCAAACATATGCGAGCTAAAGCTCGCAAAACAATAAAATGGCCAAAAAAGCATCTTGGCAGCAATACGTCTCCAAACTGAATACCAGAACACCAACTAAGAAAATATGGGACATGATTCGAAAAATTAGTGGCAAAAACAAATCAAATCAACATGTCCATATCAAATCGAACGGAAATATGTGTTCAATGGCTAAAGACATTTCCAATGCCTTGGGGGAAAATTTTCAAAAAAAACTCCTCTAGCTTAAATTATTCAAAAAATTTCCAAAATATTAAACAAGAATAAGAGAAAAAGAATTTAATTTTTTCCTCATTAAATCATGAAAAATATAATTAACCTTTCACTACTAAAGAATTATTAGATGCTCTCCATAAATCTTATGATATTGCTGTTGGTCCTGACGACATACACTATCAAATTTTAAAACATTTACCCAACAAGGCATTGGAAACATTATTAAATATTATGAATGATATTTGGGTCACTGGAAAATTCCCTGAAAACTGGAGAAAAGCTACCATTATTCCTATTCCGAAACCTAATAAAGATCATACTGAAGCAACTAATTACAGACCTATTGCTTTGACAAGTTGCTTATGTAAAACAATGGAGAGAATGATTAATGATAGACTGGTTTGGTTCTTAGAATCAAACCGGCTTATCACTAAATTTCAAGCTGGTTTTAGAAAAAAACAGCTCTACAAATTATCATTTGATTCGCTTAGAATCATTTATTCGTGATGCCTTTATCAAAAAAGAACATGTCGTAGCTGTATTCTTTGACCTAGAAAAGGCCTATGATACGACTTGGAAATATGGCATCATGAAAGATTTACACAACTTGGGCCTTAAAGGCCGATTGCCACTTTTTGTCCAAAATTTCTTGTCCGATCGAACATTTAATGTTCGCATAGGAAATACATTATCGGACACATTTGATCAAGAACAAGGTGTACCACAAGGTAGTATTTTATCACCAACCTTGTTCAGCATAAAAATTATTAATATAGTTAAATGTGTAAAAGACCCAGATTGTTCGCTTTTTGTTGACGATTTTGGAATTTTTTATGGTTCCAAAAATATGGAAACCATTGAATTTAAACTCCAAAGGTGTTTAAATAATATAGAAACTTGGGCAACAGAAAATGGTTTTAAATTTTCTAAAACAAAACCTCAGTGTGTTCATTTCTGCCAAATTCGAAAGTTGCATTTAGATCCAGTTTTAACAATATACGGCAGTCCAATTCCAGTCGTCACTGAGGCGAAGTTTTTGGGTCTTTTATTTGATAGCAAATTGTCTTTTATTCCTCATATCAAAGCTTTGAAAGCTAAATGTTTAAAAGCTCTTGATATTCTTAAAGTCCTGTCCAGTTCCGACTGGGGAGGAGATCGCACTGTTCTTTTAAATCTGTATAGTTCTTTAATTCGTTCCAAATTGGACTATGGTTCCATAGTCTATGGATCTGCTAGGAAATCTTATTTAAAATCTTTGGATACTATACATCATCAAGGTTTACGTCTAGCACTAGGTGCATTTCGTACTTCACCTATTGAAAGTCTTTATGCTGAATCAAATGAACCATCACTTTATGTAAGAAGAGAGAAATTGTCTCTTCAATATGCTACCAAATTAGCTGCTAATCCACGATATTCAGCATATGACTCTGTTTTTAATCCAAATTATGAAAGATTCTACAATAACAAACCATCTGCTATAAAACCTCTTGGCCTGAGAATAAAACCGTTACTCGAAGAGGCCAATATAAATATTAAAAATATACAATCGTTTTCTTTTCCATCGAAAGAACCATGGGTGTTGAAACCACCAACGATAATTTTAGATTTAGAAAAAAATAAAAAAATCCGAAGTAGAATCGCATATATTTAAGAACGAATTTTTAGAAATCAAATCCAATTTCAAACATCACATTCCCATTTACACTGGCCTCCCTTGTCTGTAGGGAATAAAATATACAGATCAC
Organism: Lucinisca nassula; assembly: GCA_963580285.1. Classification (NCBI taxonomy): domain Eukaryota; kingdom Metazoa; phylum Mollusca; class Bivalvia; order Lucinida; family Lucinidae; genus Lucinisca; species Lucinisca nassula. Next base: position 3,261,631 of record OY757019.1, on the reverse strand, counting down.
TTTCCTTCTATAGTGAATGGGGATGAAATTCCTTGTTGAAACAGGAGCCACTTGTTTGCCGTGAGTGGCGTCTCGTATGCTGGAAGAAGGGATCCTGATGATTGAGAAAAGCCCAGGGATCTCCAGCTTTTCAACACATCATTTTGGCCCATATTTCAGATAGAAGAGGGGTTTGGGCTAGATCCGGCCTGAATCAATCGGCTCAGTCGTGCCAAGCTCTAGAATCGCACAGCTTGTCCTTATCTTCCTTCTTTCTTTTTTACGTATCTTTATGGTACAAACCGGGTGTAAGTTTGTCTTATTCCTCTATCTTTGAGTGTTATTTGATGGGCGGCGGCTGATGGATCAATCGGTGGGCTTGTACTAGGGAATTTCAGCAGAAGCTTCTGTGAGGGAGAGAATACGGGTGGGGATGGGTCCCAACTGGTCCTCATTTTTCATTGAAATCTGGGTGCATAGTTGGGAGTCATAAAACAGAAGTGGAGCGGAAGGACTCTGGTCCTGTCATCGAGTATAATAGCAATGTAGCCTTGGCGTTGGAAATAGGAGATCCATTTCCATTAAACGTCCCCTTGTAGGGCTCCAAGGAGGGTGGGGCGCATAGCTATCGAATCATGTATTATCACCATGGGATCCAACACTAGGAAAAGAGCATTTTTAGACTTATCCGATGACGACCCTGAACCGGCTACATTCAATTTCAAAGCAAATGAAAATTTCGCAAGATTTTTGGTGGTTTCGAGCAACGAAGAAAAGGCCGTAACTACACTCTCACCTTTTGACATTGAAAAACAAATTGAAGCTTTGATTGGAACACCAAAAAATGTTAAAAAATTGAAAAACCGAACTCTCCTTATTGAAACTAATCGTAAATCTCAAACCGAAAATCTTCTAAAAATAAACAAATTTTTCAACCTTAACGTCTCTGTCACGGAGCACAAAACATTAAACTCATGTAAAGGAATACTCCGTGACAGAATGCTTAAACAAGAATCTGAAGCCAGCATTGTCGACTATTTGAAAGAGCAAGGAGTTACGGCCTGCAAACGATTTAAAATAAAAAAAGACGGAAATCTAATAGACACCAACACTCTACTGCTAACTTTCAACACAACTACGTTGCCGAAATCTCTAATAATCTTCTACAGAATAATACCGGTCGAAATCTACGTGCCCAATCCTCTGCGATGTTTTAATTGTCAGAGGTTTGGGCATCATGAAAATGATTGTACTGTCCCTGATGGATCTGTGTGTGAGAAGTGTGGTGGTACTGATCACCACACTGTCAACTGCAAGAATTCTCCAAAGTGTGTGAACTGCGGAAAAAATCATCTATCCAAATCAAACGTCTGTGAAGTTTGGAAAACGGAAAAAGAAATTATGAAAATCAAAGTCACTCAAAACGTCACATATTTGGAAGCTAAGAAAATTCATCAAAATAAACCAGAAACTACATTCGCCAAAGTTGTTCAATCACTCACCAGCAAACCTGAAACCAAAGAAACATCAACACAATTCAACGAAAAAGATTTTGAAATTAAACCCCATTCTAAAGTTATTACCTCTTCTGTAAAACCCCAAATCACATCGTCACAACCTACATCTTCACAACCTACTACATGGTCACAACCTACTACATCTACTCATCATTCAAGAACAGAATCTAGACAAACTTCACAGACCAGTTCACAACCCAAACATTCTAGCAGATCTCACTCCCGATCCACGTCGGGGACAGCAGATCAAAAAGAAAAAAACGGCAAAGAAAAGCATAAAGGATCAAACCCAAACAGTAAAGGGGCGTCTGCTGATCCAGTAAAACTGGCTAATCAGTACGGCGCCCTTGAGGACATGGAGTTGGACCATGATCCCTCCACGTTCTCAAAGCCTAATAATAAAAGATAAAGGATTAAATTCCTTGTTTTAATCTTCTCTCCATTCAACCATGGATAAGAAGTCAATAATTCAATGGAATTGTCGAGGACTGAAAGCCAATTTTAACGAACTTTTAATTTTAACTACACTTTTTTCTCCTAATGTCATTTGTCTCCAAGAAACTTTTTTGAAAACTACAGATTATATTAATTTCAAAGGTTACAGTATGTACAATCATATCACAACGGATAATCAGAAGGCATCAGGAGGTACATCAATCCTGGTAAAATCTGACGTTCCTCATAGGAAAATAGATGTAAACACTAATTTACAAGCTGTTGCTGTAAACGTCACTTTATCCAAATCCATAACGATTTGTTCCGTCTACCTCCCACCACATTATAGATTTTCTAAACAAGAATTAGAAAATTTAACAAATCAATTACCTAGTCCTTATATATTATTAGGATATTTTAATAGTCACAGCAAATTATGGGGTTGTTCGGATACAAATGACAAAGGAGAAATCATAGAAAATTTTATTGCTGAAAATGATTTATGTTTATTTAACGATAAACAACCAACATATCTTCATTCCCCCACAAGAAATTATTTTGCTTTAGATCTTTCAATTTGCTCTCCAAATATTTATCTAGATTTTGATTGGTCTGTTGTGGACGATCTCCATGGGAGCGATCATTTTCCGATAGTAATTGAAGAAATTGCATCGACCCATGAGGATCGTCACCCCAGATGGAATTTGAGTAAAGCAAATTGGGAAAATTTTAATCAATTATGTAATGAAAAACTCGACCCTGAACTTTTTAAAACTGCAAATGATATACAAGATTTTACTGATGAATTGATTGATATTGCTGAAAAATGTATTCCTAAAGCCTCGACATTTTCAAAAAGAAACAGACCTTGGTTTAATGACGAAGTTAAAACTTCAATCAATAAAAGAAAATCTGCATTACGAAAATTCAATAAACAACCAACAAAAGAAAATCTTATCCATGCCAAACACATGCGAGCTAAAGCTCGCAAAACAATAAAATGGCCAAAAAAGCATCTTGGCAGCAATACGTCTCCAAACTGAATACCAGAACACCAACTAAGAAAATATGGAACATGATTAGAAAAATTAGTGGCAAAAACAAATCAAATAAACATGTCCATATCAAATCGAACGGAAATATATGTTCAACGGCTAAAGACATTTCCAATGCCTTGGGGGAAAATTTTCAGAAAAACTCCTCTAGCTTAAATTATTCAAAAAATTTCCAAAATATTAAACAAGAACAAGAGAAAAAGAATTTAAATTTTTCATCATTAAATCATGAAAAATATAATTTACCTTTCACTTCTAAAGAATTATTAGATGCTCTCCATAAATCTCATGATACTGCTGTTGGTCCTGATGACATACACTATCAAATTTTTAAAAATTTACCCAACAAGGCATTGGAAACATTATTAAACATTTTGAATGATATTTGGATCACTGGAAAGTTCCCCGAAAACTGGAGAAAAGCTACCATTATTCCTATTCCGAAACCTAATAAAGATCATACTGAAGCCACTAATTACAGACCTATTGCTTTGACAAGTTGCTTATGTAAAACAATGGAGAGAATGATTAATGATAGGCTGGTTTGGTTCTTAGAATCAAACCAGCTTATCACTAAATTTCAAGCTGGTTTTAGAAAAAACAGCTCTACTAACGATCATTTGATTCGCTTAGAATCATTTATACGTGATGCCTTTATTAAAAAAGAACATGTCGTAGCTGTATTCTTTGACCTAGAAAAGGCCTATGATACGACTTGGAAATATGGCATCATGAAAAATTTACACAACTTGGGCCTTAAAGGCCGATTGCCACTTTTTGTTCAAAATTTCTTGTCCGATCGAACATTTAATGTTCGCATAGGAAATACATTATCGGACACATTTGATCAAGAACAAGGTGTACCACAAGGTAGTATTTTATCACCAACCTTGTTCAGCATAAGAATCAATAATATAGTTAAATGTGTAAAAGACCCAGATTGTTCGCTTTTTGTTGACGATTTTGGAATTTTTTATCGTTCCAAAAATATGGAAACCATTGAATTAAAACTCCAAAGGTGTTTAAATAATATAGAAACTTGGGCAACAGAAAATGGTTTTAAATTTTCTAAAACAAAAACTCAGTGTGTTCATTTCTGCCAAATACGAAAGTTGCATTTAGATCCTGTACTGACTATATACGGCAGTCCAATTCCAGTCGTCACTGAGGCGAAGTTTTTGGGTCTTACATTCGATAACAAATTGTCTTTTATTCCTCATATCAAAGCTTTGAAAGCTAAATGTTTAAAAGCTCTTGATATTTTAAAAGTCCTGTCCAGTTCCGACTGGGGAGGAGATCGTACTGTTCTTTTAAATCTGTATAGATCTTTAATTCGTTCCAAATTGGACTATGGCTCCATAGTCTATGGATCTGCTAGGAAATCTTATTTAAAATCTTTGGATACTATACATCATCAAGGTTTACGTTTAGCACTAGGTGCCTTTCGCACTTCACCCGTTGATAGTCTCTATGCTGAATCTAATGAACCATCACTTTGTTAGAAGAGAAAAATTGTCTCTTCAATATTCTACCAAATTAGCTGCAAATCCACGCAATTCAGCATATGAATGTGTTTTAACCCTAATTATGAAAGATTTTACGAAAATAAACCCTCCGCAATTAAACCTCTTGGCCTAAGAATACGACCTTTACTTAAAGAAGCCAAAATTAATGTCCAAAATATACAATCATTTTCATTTCCATCGAAAGAACCATGGACATTAACTAATCCAAAGATAGTTTTAGATTTACATAAAAATAAGAAATCTGAAGTTGATTCACATATTTTTAAAAATGAATTTTTAGAAATTAAATCACATTTTAAAAATCACATTTCCATTTACACTGACGGTTCGAAACAAGATGAGAAAGTTGCTTGTTCTGCCATTAGTCCGAATTTCACTGATAGCATTAGACTACCCGATAATAGCTCTATTTTTACCGCTGAAGCAAAAGCAATTGATATCGCACTCTATCACATTCGAGATCAACCTGAAAGACATTTCATCATTTATTCCGATTCCCTTTCTGTACTAAAAGTAGAAGTAAAACAAAGATCAGGAATTGATACAATTAACTTACTCCACCAATAAAGGACACCAAAGGGAAAGAAATACAAACATTAAGCGACCAGACCATAATGGAAACCTAAACAAAGGAAGGCCATAAGGACAGTTACTTTCCCACAAAATGGCCATATGGCCATCCAAAATTAAAAGACACAAGTGATACACACACTAAGTAACAAACAACAACATAAATAAATCGCCACAGAAGAGCCGCCTTGGAACGGTCAGTGGAAGATTTCCACTGGGGGGCTTAAATCGATTTTACGTGGCCACAATCCTCGCCCTTACTTCCGTCGCGATTTAGACAAATAATTTGTTCAGTCCGCATGAAGGCCTCCTAACTCATCAGTGTAACATCTCCGTGAACACAAAAATCAAAGAACCACAGAGGTGAGACAACGGTGAGGACTCGACAGCAAGAAACCACTGAAATGCTGGAGCAAAAGAAAACCAACAGTTAGACTCCGATGGGCCCGACCAGAAAAAAAAAAAAAAAAAGCTCTGAAAGATCAAAAGCACAGAAACCCCTGGATTCAACAAATTTTAAGAAAATACCACTATCTTTCCGCCTCAAAGGAGATCATATTCTGCTGGCTTCCTAGTCATGTAAATATCCGTGGTAATGAGTTAGCTGATTTGGAAGCCAAATCAGCATTATCGTTAGCTATTATCAATTTAAAAATTCCTTCTTCAGATTTAAAATCGAACATAAATCTATATATACTACTCAAAGTTTGAAAGGGATCACTTTTTATATACCAAATTTTGCACTGAAAATTTAAAATTTCTTGACAGAATTTGTACTCGGTATATTGGTGAATATTTTAAACAGAAACTCATGTGCAGTTCAGTACTCATAAAAGTGCATACTTCTCACACTTCGCAAATGAATTCATGCACCCTCAAAATCTTGCGTAGCACTGCTTTCCAACAGACCACTCAAACTTGTCAGTGTCCCTTTACCAAGCGTAAAATGGACTTAATTTGAGTTTGTGAAACACTAAAATGCCTAGAGGACAATTAAGAAACCGTATGAGCCCCGAAGAAATGAATCGTGGCGTCGGAATGTTGGAATCTGGCGTCTCTCAACGTCGTGTTGCTGGGATTCTGAATGTGTCTCAGAGCGTGGATTCCCGAATGTGGAGTCGGCATCTTACCTATGGAAATCCTTCACACAGACATGGCGTGGTCGAGAAAGGGCTACAACTCAACGTCAGGGCCATTTCGTTTTGATTCAGTCTCGACGTCAACGGTTCCTGCATAACGAGCTTAGGAACGGAACTGGAGTACGAATTTTTACACAAACTGTCAGAAACGGGCTCCACGAGTTCGGACTTAATGCCATGAGGCCTGCTGTACGTGTTCCGTTGACGAGACAGCACGTGCTAGACCTGTTGGATTTTGCCAGAACTCACGTCAGGTGGACGGTTCGTGACTTGACGCCAGTACTGTTTACTGAGGAGTCCAGGTTCTGTCTAAACTTCACTTATAAACGTCAATTAGTGTGGCGAATGTCTAAAGAGCGATTCGATGACTTGGATATGGCAGAGCATGAACGCTATGGAAGGGGTCAGTCATGGTTTGGACTAGGATAAGCGTGAACGGTAAAACTGACTTGTACGTCGTTGAAAACGGAACGTTATTGGCAGTGAGGTACTGTAATGATATTCTTGATGAGTTTGTGAGACCATATGCAGATGCTATCGTCACGGACTTTATTCTGATGGACGATAATGCCCGTCCCAACCGTGCCAACGTCACTGATTTCTATCTGGAACGTGAGACAATCGTTCGTATGGACTGGCCTACTCGGTCACCGGACTTAAAACCGATTGAGCATGCGCAGGACATGCTTCAGCGTCCTGTTTCAGCCCGACCTGTGCATCCGAGGACTTTACAGGAGCCCAAAGATGCATTGGTTGCTGAATGAAAGCTGATTCAACAAAACCGGATACAGACTCGGATTACGAGCATACGCAGGCGATGTCGTACTGTAATTGATGCCCGTGGACGCGATACACGTTATTAGGCACGTTTGTCTAAACAAATTTGGAAATTTGTGAAAAATCAGTTGTCCAAATCTCTTCGTGTTACGGCAAATTTTAAGGGTGCCAAGACGGTTGCTGCTGTCACGCTTGAATGCAGTACCAGTTGACAAAATTAATCACTAGGTTTTGTGAAGGATACGTGTTCTATCATTATGTTTTAAATTTGGATTCAGCTGATTAATTCATCCAGAAATTATTTTGCATTGAAAAAGTGATCCCTATCAAACTTTGAGTAGTATATAAAACTAAATGCCAATCAATTTGGGAAAAAGAAACTAATAATAAATTAAATAAAATTCAACCAAATTTTCATACCAAATGTACTTTTTTGAATTATAATAGGAAAGACCAGACTAAACTCACAAGATGCCGTATTGGACACACACGACTCACTCATTCCTACATATTAAAAAACGAACAAGCACCTTTCTGTATATCTTGTAACGAACCGTTTACAGTTGAACACTTTCTCATTTCATGTGTAGAATTTCATCATATACGCTCAAAATATTTTAATGTTACAACAATGAAAGATCTTTTTAATGACATACCATCTTATCAATTAATCAATTTTCTTAAAGAAATCAGACTTTTTAACAAACTGTAATCATTAATATTTTAACTTTTAAACTTCAATAACAATTTAATATCTAATTATTTTTAGACGCTATATGCCCTATTAGGGTTGAGCGTCTTTAAACAAAATATCCATCCATCCATCAATATGCTACTAAATTAGCTGCAAATCCACGCAATTCAGCATATGAATGTGTTTTTAACCCTAAGTATGAACGATTTTATAACAACAAACCATCGGCAATTAAACCTCTTGGCCTAAGAATTCAATCATTACTCGAAGAGGCAAATATTAATATTAAAAATATTCAATCTTTTTCATTATCATCCAAAGAGCCATGGACGTTAAACCCTCCAAAGATTATTTTAACCTTACATAAAAATAAGAAATCCGAAGTGGAATCGCATATTTTTATGAACGAATTTTTAGAAATCAAGTCCAATTTTAAACATCATATATCCATTTACACTGGCGGTTCGAAACAAGATGAGAAAGTTGCTTGTTTTGTCATTAGTCCGAATTTCACCGACAGCATTGGATTACCTCTATTTTTACCGCTGAAGCGAAAGCAATTGATATTGCACTCAATCACATTCGCGATCAATCTGAAAGACATTTTATCATTTATTCCGATTCTCTTTCTGTATTGAAAGCTCTCAAAGACCAACAGCACAGAAACCCCTTGATCCAACAAATTCTTAGAAGATATCACTATCTTCCGAGCCACGTGAATATCCGCGGAAATGAGCTAGCTGAGCTGGAAGCCAAATCAGCATTATCGTTATTAGTTACAAATTTAAAAATCCCTTTCTCTGATTTAAAATTGAACATTAACAAATATATAAAAAATAAATGTCAATCAATTTGGGAAAAAGAAACTAATAATAAATTAAACCAAATACAACCGAATTTTCATACCAAATGCACTTTTTCGAATTATAATAGGAAAGATCAGACCAAAATCACAATATGCCGTATTGGACACACACGACTCACTCATTCCTACATTTTAAAAAACGAACAAGCACCTTTCTGTATATCTTGTAACGAACCGTTCACAGTTAAACACTTTCTCATCTCATGTATTGAATTTAACCATATACGTTCTAAATATTTTAACATTACTACGATGAAAGATCTTTTTAATAATGTTCCTTTTTACCAATTAATCAATTTTCTTAAAGAAATCGGTCTTTTTAACAAACTGTAGTTATTAAAATTTTAATTGTTTAATCTTGTACAATTTTATATATAATATATAACTGTTTTGGACGCTATATGCCCTGTTAGGGTTGAGCGTCTTAAAATAAAACATCCATCCATCCATCCATCCATTTACACTGACGGTTCGAAACAAGATAAGAAAGTTGCTTGTTCTGTCATTAGTCCGAATTTCACTGATAGCATTAGATTACCCGATAATAGCTCTATTTTTACTGCTGAAGCGAAAGCAATTGATGTTGCACTGTATCATATTAGAGATCAGTACGAAAAACAATTTATCATTTTTTCAGATTCTCTTTCAGTTCTAAAGGCTCTTAAAGATCAACAGCACAGAAATCCCTTAATTCAACAAATTTTAAGAAAATTCCACTATCTTTCTCTCTCCAAGGAGATTATTTTCTGCTGGATTCCCAGTCACATCAATATTCGTGGAAATGAGTTGGCGGATTTAGAAGCTAAATCTGCTTTATCTTTGCATGTTACAAATTTTAAAATTCCTTTTTCAGATTTTAAATCTAACAATAATAAATATATCAAAAACAAATGTCAATCTATTTGGGAAAAAGAAACCGATAATAAATTATTCAAAATAGAACCTAATTTTCACAGTAAATGCTCTTTCTCAAATTACAGTAGGAAAGACCAGACTAAAATTACCAGAAGCCGTATTGGACACACAAGACTCACTCATTCTTACATAATTATTACAAAACGAACAAGCACCTTTCTGTGTATCCTGTAACGAACCGTTCACAGTTAATCACTTTCTCATTTCATGTGTAGAATTTTATCATATTTGCTCAAAATATTTTAATGTTACAACAATGAAAGATCTTTTTAACGACATACCATCTTATCAATTAATCAATTTTCTTAAAGAAATCGGACTTTTTAACATACTGTAACCATTAATATTTTAACTTTTAAACTTCAATAACAATTTTATATCTAATACCTAATTATTTTTAGACGCTATATGCCCTATTAGGGTTGAGCGTCTTTAAACAAAATATCCATCCATCCATCCAAACGATAGCTCCGCCTGGTCAATCTTATGTAAGGGCATAGCGTCCATCTTGGTCATGTGACCGAACGCCTTTTAAAGGTATTTATATGAAATCTGCCCAGGCAAAGCGGTGCGAGTCGGACTGCCCATGCTTGTAAACCATATTGGTTTCAATGGGTGACAGGGATTAAGATTTCATCTTAATGTCTGGTAAAAATCGCATAAAATTGGAAGCAACGTCTCCTAAATGACCCATAGTGTTGACGGGGACGTTAAACCTCAAGCGAAACCAAACAAAGAATAACTATGAAATTTGGCTATAAATAGCGGAGATGTGTGCCTTCCACTTATGACAATGTGTTTTCGACTGGAGGCAATATCATCACGTGAACAAGTCAGTGAAATGAAGACCCCCCCCCCCCTAGACCCCACTTTAGAGAAAACTGGGGTTTACGGGGGTAAACATTATTTTTCTTATTTCTTTTCCAAGACATAAGTTGTTGGTACGCGTTAGAACCGCCTCATTGAGGCGGTTCTAACGAGCACCCACAACCTATATTTTGAGCATTTATGAGAAAAATGCCACGGTTTTTCATCCGAAAAGTAGCCATTTTGGAGATGTAAAAATGCACTATGTCGCACGGGTGTATCATCGTAATGTGGTCCTGGGTATCATGGGAGACTTCGGCATCCTCGGCTTGTCCTCGATTGAAGAGTTGGTTTGTAATCGAATTTAGACAGTATTTAGACAGTATGACTGTGTGAGTCTTCGATTAAAAAAACATGCGTCTCCTCAATCGAAAAATACCCTAATTCAATGTTTGATTTGATTTCGGACATGCGTGTTTTCGCTCTGTACTCTACTGAAGAACGTGCATGAGAGACTACAATTATGCCTATATGGGCGATACTTTAATAGAGAATGTCAAACGAGTGTTTTTTTTTTCGTATATGGTGAAAAATCGAGTGAGATTTAATGTAACATAACAAATGACTACTAGCGAGTTCAGTTCACCTACTAGTTAAATAGTGGCCCCATAACGCGCGGTGTAGGAATGTTGCGTCTACTAGAGTTAGTTCGAGTTCAATCCAGCTTGGTGTGATAGTTTGATGAGTAACAACAATAAACATGTCGGACGCTGGCGAATTGTAAGTTTAACGATCATTTCAAACTCCTGTTTGCCAATCATTATAAATTTTGTTTCTTTCAAAAATCACATCCGACTTGAAAACATTTTATTTACTGTTACATTCGACTGAAAATGAATAGTGTGAGTTTGTCATTTGCGTCCGCCCTGTTGTTTACAAGAGGGTCAACTCGATTGGTTTTGTTGACATTTGACAAGAGTAGTCTTGACGTCAGTAGAGTTAATTCTTGCGAGTCAACTGAACTCGCTAGATTATATCACGTGACCATTTCTTCTCAACATGATAATAATCGTAATGTTTCGCGACTTTTCATGTTTTCGTATTGGCCCAGTTGCAGGTCCCAGGCTTGCTGTGGACGAAGCCCGAGGCCAATACAGCTGACCGAGGACCTGTAACTGTGTCAATACGAAATTGCTTGATTAATGACAATTTTACTAAATGACACAAATTAAAAACATATTTATTGATTTTTGACCTAAGTGTAAATAGAGATGACCTCCGAACAATACCGGGTAGTCAATAATAGTGCGTAAACGGAAAATATCCCCGCTGACACGCAACGTTCACCTTCAGTTTTGGAATTACCAATGGTTTTTTTGCATTAACATTTTGCGGGCCTGTAGAAAGCTGTTTTAACAAGAGGTCGCTAGGCCGAGTGTTCAAATAGCTACCGAGTAACCCGGCAAATGTTATTGCAATGAAACCACCACGGCTGGTCGTTTTTTCTAGCGTTATCTACATTCCCAACAGGCAAACTGTGACCAAAACGTCCAAAAGCTCCTGAATTCTTCAAATGCGACCGGAAAACTAACATGGTGACTAGTTCAGAATGACTCGTTATTACACAATGACCTCTGACGTCATCATAAAATTTTAAAGTGCTACGTTACGTCGCTCAACTTAACGTAAGCAAAGCCAGGCCCATCTAAGGATATCAGACAGCAAAGCATTTTATGATTTCAACATGGATTTTGTTGTTTGAGGACAGCTTCTGTTCCATTCAAGAATAGCTCCAAACAACTATATTCGTAGGATTTTATAAAAGCCTCCGTGGTGCAGTGGTTACGCTACTCGCCTTGTAAACCAGGGGTCGCAGGATCGATCCCGGGCTTCTCCAGACTTTCGGATGAGTCTTTAAACCGAGGTCCCGTCTCCGTATGATCTTAGCTGTTGGTGGGACGCAAGGTTCTTTCAGTAAAGGGGTTCATCCATGTTTTTTCATGCATTAACAATTGTCGGATCCCAAGAAAGCTGTTTGAACACGAGGCCGCTAGGCCAATTGTCCAAATAACTTCCGAGGGACCCGGCAAATGTTAATGCAATGAAATAACCATGAATATCGTTGTTCTAGCATAACTTACGATTCCAAACGCAAATTGTGACGAAACCGCCCTGAAAGTCAATATAAACTCTTCCGGCTGTAAAACCAACATGACGGCTGCTTCAGAGCGTTATTTAAATTGACGTTAGATTCACAATGACGGTCTGACGACATCATATTTTTTTTACCCCAACGTTTTTTCAAAGAATAAGTGGGGATACTGCAGTCTGCAATCCTCTTCGCCGTCTGTACGTCCGCCCGTCCGTTTAACCAGATAACTCCTAGATCTTGATAGATACACAGCAGTGAGAGACCTAATTACTAAGAGTCAGCTCTTACCCATTAGGTCACGGACGCCCGTTGATATAGATACTTTATTCTAACACAGCGTGCCTATATAGGCAATGGAAAAGAACTGTTTTATTCTGCAACAAATCACGGCAAGGAAGAGCGTGACGAATGACGTCATTAAAAACTGCAAAGTTATGACGTCACTAGTCGATTTCCTTGACGTGGGACGGTGTAGCGTCATTTTCTCGCATCGACAACGTTAGAAAAGGATATAAATGCATGTGTTTCGGTCGATAATTTTAGCGGGATTTCTTCTAACAATGGCGGAAAGTTGAGAATTTGGAGGAAACAACAGCATTATTGCCGAGTTTCAGCGTGTTAGAATCGAAATAGATCAGCTCTAGCTAGTGATTTGTTAGGTAATAAATCAGTTTGTCGTTCAGTTGTAAGTAGACAAATCACGTGCGCTACGCGCTCGTGATTTGTCTACTTTACAACTGACCTCACAACTGTGATTTATTACTCAACAAATCACAGCTAGAGTTGATCTATTTCTTAAACAAGATGAGCTGTCTCGTAAGGATCTACTTGTTATCGATTTTGACTAAAACTCACCGCTGTATGTTCGAGCCTCCCTCGGCTCACTTGTTCTGCGACAAGTGTTTTTTTTTTTTTTCTCCGGGTGCTCAGTTTTGTCAACCTCTGTTTAATGGTCAGTTCAAATATGAGTAAAAAATCTTGAAGAGCGGTTAAACACAAATACAAAACACGCCTATATAATTGTGACCCTCTTAAACCCCAGTTTTATATAGTAAAGCTGGCCTGTTCAGGTGTAAACCTTTTCTTATTTATGCTCTAAACTATAAATTGTGGGTACTCGTTAGAACCGCCTCGATGAGGCGGTTCTAACGTGTGCCCACAATCTCTTTTGAGCAGAAATAAGGCAGCTTTCACAATTTTTCATCTGAAAATGCGTATTGTTTTCGGTGGTAAAACTTAGTGTATTTTCGTAATGGATAATAACGGACACCAATGGACATGTCCAAATTCGAAGATGGAAGGGTCGATTTCAGAAATTCAGGAGTGAAAGTGTTAACGTGAGGTTATTATATTACTTTCAGAATGAGTACAAGTATTGCGCCCTCTGTTACACCGAAAGTCATTCTCCAGACCCAGATTGAAGATATCGAGTCTGGCATAGAACGAACGACTGCAATTGTAGGCGAACCTCTGCTCTGGGAAATTGAGGGACCAGGTACGTATTAACTGAATTTGATTAGGGGTGGGGTGAGGGGAGGGCGTCGTGTCAGCGAGGCATCCAGCTAATAGTAGCTTGCAGGTGGGCAAGGCCCTCTGTCCTTGCACCAGGTAAAAGTAGATGGGGGGGGGGGTAATATTTCCATCTCTCTCTCTCTCTCTCTCTCTCTCTCTCAAATAATTCTCCAAATTTTTTAACAAATTTGTTTTCAATTCAGCAAGGAGTCCAAACTGTACAGACGGTGTAGACCCTGATAAGACAACTCATTCAGGAATAGTCTGATCTGAGATAGGCCTATTTGTCCATACGGTGTAATGGACTGACAGTTAATTTTACCTCCCCGTTTCACGTGAACAAGTCCGTGAAATGAACACCCCCACCCCTTAACCCCACTTTATACATAGAAAACTGGGGTTCAGGGGGTAAACGTTTTTTTTTTTTTATTTCTGCTCCAAGACATAGGTTGTGGGTACTCGTTAGAACTGCCTCAATGAGGCGGTTATAACAAGCACCCACAACCTATGTTTGCAGTATAAATAAGAAAACTATTGCAGATTTTCATCAGAAAAGTAGTCATTTTGGTGATGTGAAAAATGCACTATGTGGCGCGGGTGTGTTATGTGTTTGTCATTCTAAAATTAACAGTACCTACTTCAAGCGGATGTGTTGTTGAAAACATAATTTGTCATTTTAATGAACAAACGGCATGAGTCAAAATAAATTAAAGAAAACAAGGTATTTCCTACAACTCGAAAAGATTATTTTTCTAAAGATAAAAAATTGGCATTTTTACTTAGAAAACATCAGGTAATTTTCACAAGGAAAGGCATTTCTGGCCATGTTTTATTTGTTGTATTTGGTGTAGTTTTACAAGTTTGCATAATTTAACCAAACCGTGTAGATCTTGATCAGACGCCGCGGCGGCTTATCCGGGTCTTCACGGTCTCATTTCGGCGAATAAATATTTTTGTTGAAAGTATGTACATTTTGCGTTGTTAGAAAAAAAATATCAACAAAATATATTGAACTTGGTATGAACAGTTTCATTTTTTGCCATTTAACGATGCCGTTAAGCTAACAATACTTCGATTTATTTGACTGAGTGATTGAGTGATTGAGTGATTGATTGATTGATTGATTGATTGATTGATTGATTGATTCGATTTTTAACAGAACACTACCTTATAAAGCCGTTGAACTGTACAGCAGGATCAGGCAATGGAGAAGATACAATTGTTCTAGTTATCAATGGGTAAGTTGGTTTTGTTGTTTGTTCATCACGAAAACACGCCTATATAATTTTGACCCCCTTGAACCAAACTTTTTAGAAAAAATTGGGTTTACAGGGGTATACGGTATTTTCCTTATTTCTGCTCAAAAACATGGATTTTGGGTACTCGTTAGAACCGCCTCTCGTTCTAACGAGTACCACAATCTATGTTTTGAGCAGAATTATGAAAAATATTAGGATTTTTATCTGAAAATTACATTTTTTGGTGGTAAAATTTTAGCAATATATTTTGATAGACATGTTTTTGTAATGCATATTTAGGTTGTACGTCCACTATGGGTAATTTTTGTCACACATACATCAGCAGGAAGAAGCCCCCGCCCATAGGGGCTTGAAGAAATATATGGGCTGCATGATGCTTCCACGCAGAGCTGAATCCAGCCCGCACACTAGTACTGGTAAACCGCTTAGAGGATCTAAGCCTGTCTAGGAACCGCGGTGCGAGGCGGACCGTCGATGCTAATAAACCCTATTGGTTTCATTGGGCGACAGGGCTTGAGATGTCATTTCATCTCAACGTCGGGTAAAAGTCCCACAAAATTGGAAGCAACGTCTCCAAAATGACCTTTACAGTGTTGACGGGGACGTTAAACCTCAAATCAAACAAAACAAACGTGGCTAATCCAATGATAGCAGATCAATGCCGGGTCCGTCAACATTTTACCCTTTGTTGAGTCTTGCTCGATCGGTTTCAGTTTAGCGAGGAAGCATCATGCAGCCCAATCTATTTCTCCAAGTCCCAGTGGGCAGGGACGTGTTATGAATGTTTATTTTGGTATGAATGGGTCAGCTGATTTTTCTTGTGAATGAACATGCTGGTGACAAGCTTATTTTGTGCTTGCGTACGTGCGTGGAACCGCCAACTACTAAGGCCATATTGAGACGGGCCCTCAGTCTAAATACTCTTCCAAAACTCTCGAGAAGCTCAGAATCAAACCACGGTTTTATGTGACTGGGTAAATAAAAATCAAAAATGAGTTCCTTTAAGAGCAATGAAAACATTCATAAGAAAGAAGATGGGCCATACTACGTAGTTTCGGCTAATAAAGCCTCATCAGTGACCCTGTAATGATCCGGTAAAGAAAGCCAGAGGAAACATACTGCAATTTTGCGAATTTCGAAAAGGCAGTCGATTCAAAGACTGATATAAATCAAACTGTTGTCCAAATAAATAAAAACCTGTCTAGAATGAGTCTAAACCAATAATTTATTTCTGATTTCACAGAATATTCACGATCTCAAAGGACCAAAAGTAAAATATAAACTGCACTATGGTGCCGACTTTGTGGAATTTTGAAAATATCTGAGGGTCACTGATGAGGCCTTATTGACCGAAACTAGCTAGTCTGGCCCAGAAAACATGTACACTCCATATTTCTCAGTTCTTGGTGTTTTCCTTGCTTTCAAAGGATAACCCTTTCTAGAACATATTTAACATCACTACAGCTGGTGTCTGGGAATGTGTGGCGGCCGTTAAGTCTCCCTGCCCTACATCATAGTGTAGTTTATATTTTCCTGTCCTTTGGGATCATTGATTCCATTGTGGAATTTTGAAAATATCTGAGGGTCACTGATGAGGCCTAATTGGCCGAAACAACTAGTCTGGCCCAGAAAACATATACACGCCATATTTCTCAGTTTTGTGGTGTATTCCTATCTTTCAAATGATAACCCTTTCTAGAACATTTTGTATAATGTCCTGCTCACTTTTCATTGAAGTCATCCAGTACTTATTTTTCAACAATATAGTAAAGGTACATGTACATGTAGGTAGGCGGGCTTACCTTTTCTATTGAGTGTATAGAAAATTCAAAATTGTTGTTGAAACTGTTGTAGCACTGTAACTCTTTTACATCTCGAAAATACGCTTATATAAATTTGACCCTCTTGAACCCCACTTTTATATAGTAAAACTGGGGTTTGCATGGGTATACCTTATTTTTCTTTTTTCTGCACTAAAGTATAGATTGTGGGTACTCGTTAGAACCGCCTCGATGAGGCGGTTCTAACGAGTACTCACAATCTATATTTTGAGCAGAAATAAGAAAAACATAGTTTTTCAAAATTTTTATTTTGGCGGTAAAATTTACAATCTGTTTGTATAGGCGTGTTTTCGTAATCTACTGGTGTATGTCTGATATACTACAGTGTATATATCTGATAAACAGTGAAATTTCGCTATTAAGACCACCTAAAATTAAGACTGATTTCTACTTAAAAAAGCTTATAAGCTTATTTAGAAATGTGCAGTTATTCTTTATTCATGTTATCTGCACACAATGTCCTCTGGCCAGGGACCACCTTTGGGACTGTTCAAAAACATTCTTAAAAGACCTCTTTTGAACAGTCCCAAAAGTTGCCTTCATGTGCTGCAGTCAATGAATCTGTCCAAGATTACCATCATTAATTGGCATTAAACAGTTATCCGACCACTACCTTTGCTAGCAGTGTAGATCCAGATCAGATGGCTTCTGAACAGGATCAACAGTTTGTCATGCGGTTTGTGAATTGAAAGAATACATATTTTATCAAGCAACTGGATTGGTTGATAGTCAGAAATGGGCGTCGCTAAATTTATTCAGCAGGATTATGGTAAAAACAAAGAAACCTAATTCAGAGGTTCAGATAAGCAGTGGTTTGTTTGCTAATTTGAGTTGAGGTTTTACAAAACCGTCAACACTATATCCCAAGCCCTGCCACCCAATGGAAGGGACGGTCCGACTTGAACTTTTTCCAGGGCATAAATAGTACTCAAATGAGCTCTGCGCAAAAGAACACTGCAGCCAAATCTATTTCTCCAAACCCCGATAGTCGGGGTCGCAGATTAGCAGGATTTATCGTGATAACCAACAAGGGAAAATTGCAAATCATCACGTAAACACATCCGTGAATTGATCACACCTCTAAACCCCACTTTATATACAGAAAACTGGGGTGTACGGGTGTATACATTTTTTTTCTTTAGTAGTGAAAGGTAAATTATATCACGAAAAATATAATTTACCTTTCACTACTAAAGAATTATTAGATGCTCTCCATAAATCTCATGATACTGCTGTTGGTCCTGATGACATACACTATCAAATTTTAAAACATTTACCCAACAAGGCATTGGAAACATTATTAAACATTTTGAATGATATTTGGATCACTGGAAAGTTCCCCGAAAACTGGAGAAAAGCTACCATTATTCCTATTCCGAAACCTAATAAAGATCATACTGAAGCCACTATTTACAGACCTATTGCTTTGACAAGTTGCTTATGTAAAACAATGGAGAGAATGATTAATGATAGGCTGGTTTGGTTCTTAGATTCAAACCAGCTTATCACTAAATTTCAAGCTGGTTTTAGAAAAAACAGCTCTACTAACGATCATTTGATTCGCTTAGAATCATTTATACGTGATGCCTTTATTAAAAAAGAACATGTCGTAGCTGTATTCTTTGACCTAGAAAAGGCCTACGATACCACTTGGAAGTATGGCATCATGAAAGATTTACACACATTGGGCCTTAAAGGCCGATTACCACTTTTTGTTCAAAATTTCTTATCCGATCGAACATTTAATGTTCGCTTAGGAAATACATTATCGGACACATTTGATCAAGAACAAGGTGTACCACAAGGTAGTATTTTATCACCAACCTTGTTCAGCATAAAAATTAATAATATAGTTAAATGTATAAAAGACCCAGATTGTTCGCTTTTTGTTGACGATTTTGGAATCTTTTATCGATCCAAAAATATGGAAACCATTGAATTTAAACTGCAAAGGTGTTTAAATAATATAGAAACTTGGGCAACAGAAAATGGTTTTAAATTTTCTAAAACAAAAACTCAGTGTGTTCATTTCTGCCAAATACGAAAGTTACATTTAGATCCTGTACTGACTATATACGGCAGTCCAATTCCAGTCGTCACTGAGGCGAAGTTTTTGGGTCTTTTATTCGATAACAAATTGTCTTTTATTCCTCATATCAAAGCTTTGAAAGCTAAATGTTTAAAAGCTCTTGATATTTTAAAAGTCCTGTCCAGTTCCGACTGGGGAGGAGATCGCAGTTCTTTTAAATCTGTATAGATCGTTAATTCGTTCCAAATTGGACTATGGTTCCATAGTCTATGGTTCTGCTAGGAAATCTTATTTAAAATCTTTGGATACTATACATCATCAAGGTTTACGTTTAGCACTAGGCGCCTTTCGCACTTCACCCGTTGATAGTCTCTATGCTGAATCTAATGAACCATCACTTTATATTAGAAGAGAGAAATTGTCTCTTCAATATGCTACTAGATAAGCAGTGGTTTGTTTGCTAATTTGAGTTGAGGTTTTACATACCCGTCAAAACTATATAGGTAATTTTGTAGACATTGCTTCAGATTTGGTAGGACTTTTATCCGACATTGATGAATTGACATCCCAAGCCCTGCCACCCAATGGAAGGGACGGTCCGACTTGAACTTTTTCAAGGGCATAAATAGTACTCAAATGAGCTCTGCGCAAAAGAACACTGCAGCCAAATCTATTTCTCCAAACCCCGATAGTCGGGGTCGCAGATTAGCAGGATTTATCGTGATAACCAACAAGGGAAAATTGCAAATCATCACGTAAACACATCCGTGAATTGATCACACCTCTAAACCCCACTTTATATACAGAAAACTGGGGTGTACGGGTGTATACATTTTTTTTTCTTATTTTCCTTCTGACACATAGGTTGTGGATACACGTTAGAATCGCCCCAATGAGAATCGCCCCAATGAGGCGGTTCTAACGACCCATCACGAAAGCATGTCTATATAATTTCGACCCCCTTGAGCCCCACTTTTATATAGTAAAACTGTTGTTTTTTTAAGGGGTAAACCTTATTTTTCTTAATTCTGCTCTAAAATATAGATTGTGGGTACTCGTTAGAACTGCCTCGATGAGGCGGTTCTAACGTGTACCCACGATCTATATTTTGAGCAGGGGGAAGAAAAATATCACAATTTTTCAACTTAAAATATTGATTTTTTTGCGGTAAAATTTACTTTATTTGTAGTCGTGTTTTTGTTAAGCTCCCACAACCTATGTCTGCAGTATCAAGAAGAAAAGTAGCAATCATTTCCATCAGAAAAGTAGCCATTTTGGAGAAATGAAAGAAAAGCACTGTCGCAGGGGTGTATTATTTTAATGTTTCATTGAGATGGTTCTTTTAATGTTTCAGATGCAGTCAAGATACGTATTTGCTGACTCATTTTGAAATCGCACACGAGAACCATATCCTTCATGCAGATCTCTTCGCATTCCGTTTTGCCGCGAGCTCAAGTGTTTTGTTTCTGTGCGACATGCTGGCCTGTCATAACCGGTCCTCCTTATGTGACATTGTAAGCACATGTACAGTACAACCTGTGTTAAGCAAGCACCTAAGGGATAATCAAAATGTGCTTGCTTAACACAGGTGCTTGCTTAATACAGGTGAATTTTAATGAATTTTCCTTTTTGGGGAACCAAATGCATGCTTGCTTAAGACAGGTTGCTTGCTTAATAGAGGTGGCCACTATGACAGGTTTGACTGTATATTGACCCTTTTTGTACCAAATGGAATCTTCCTCCTTATATATAGCAGGAGTTCATTTCATAATTTAACTCTTATCCTGTTGTTCACTACAACCCTTTTCTTTGCAAACCGTGTAGATTCAGATCAGATGGCTTCTGAAGAAGCCATCTGATCAGGATCTACACTGTTTGACGCTCCATTTATGAATTTGTAGGAATAAATTACATCAAGTTATATGATTTGTTCAGTCAGAAATGGGTGTGGCTAAACTGAATATTCAGCAAGAGAAGGGTTAAGGGTGACAGGTTGTGTTTTCTTCAAAATTGATTAGGAAAATGGCTGAAATTTTTGGAAACAGTGTAAGCGCTGATCAGATGCCGCGTTCTGCGTTCTGCGGCATCTGATCTGGGCCTGCATTGTTTGCCAGGGTACCCGTTTTGGGGTTTCTGGTACTAAATGGGTTAAGCAGTGCATAATTTGTCAGAAACTGGTTTTCATTTCGGCATCACGAAAAGGTGCCTTTATAATTTTGACCACCTTGACATAACGAATTTACCCCCGCCCATAGGGACTTGAAGAAATATATGGGCTGCATGATGCTTCCACGCAGAGCTGAATCCGGCCCGTACACTAGTACTGGTAAACCGCTTAGAGGATCTAAGCCTGTCCAGGAACCCAATGCGAGGCGGACCGTCCATGCTAATAAACCCTATTGGTTTCATTGGGCGACAGGGCTTGAGATGTCATTTCATCTCAATGTCGGGTAAAAGTCCCACAAAATTGGAAGCAACGTCTCCAAAATGACCTTTACACTGTTGACGGGGACGTTATACCTCAAATCAAACAAAATTGACATCACGAAAACATGCCTATATAATTTTGAACCCCTTGAAACCCACATTTATACAGTAAAACTGGGGTTTACAGGGGTAAACCTCATTTTTCCTATTTTTGCTCAAAATATAAATTGTGGGCACTCGTTAGAATCGCCTCATCGAGGCGGTTCTAACGGGTACCCACAACTTATATTTTAGAGCAGAAATAAGAATAATATCACTAATTTTCAACTGAAAAATCCATTTTTCTGAGGTAAAGGTTACAAACTCCACTTTTATATAGTAAGACTGGAGTTAACAGGGATGTACATTTTTCTTATTTCTAATTAGTTTCAAAAACAAAGATTGCTTGCACTTGTTAGAACCGCCTGGCCGAGGCGGTACTAACGAGTATCTAGAATTTATTGAATTGAGGTTTTTTGTCCCCATCAACACTGTTTCGGTCATTATTGGGGAGATGTTGAGAAAGTTTGTGGGACTTTTACCTGGCATTGAGATGAAATAACTTCTCAAGCCCGAGGATTTTTGTCTACCACTCAATCTATGTAAGATTCGTTTTCTTGCAAACCTTTCATTTATGATAGTGGATCTTTTTTTTTTTTTTTTTTTTTTTTTTTTTTGATAATGCAGTCCCTTCCATTGTGGTCGTCCGCCAAATTTGATGACACTGAACGTGCAGTGACGTCAAATTTAACGACGGCATGTCACGTACATGTACGTACAATGAACCGTTGCGACTCAAACACATGAAAATTCTAGATTTTTTTTAACCCATCCCGGGATAGGAAATGAGTTTCTATATTAGGGTTAAGTCTGACTTCTTTATCTGGTCTGTTTGTTTGTTTGTTTGTATTAGTGTTTAACGGCCCAGTCAACATTGTCATTTTTGAGCCGGTCAGTTTACCTATCCACACTTTTTCTTGGCAGGCTTATACGTAAGCGGTTAACCAGTATAGTGCGCATCCTTTCGCAAAAAACTGACAACTTCTCTTCTTCTTGAATCAGCGGAAGGGAGAGAATGGTCGTAGAAAAGATTTCATAATCAATCTCTACGAAAAGATGTTGCCTACCCCGGCAGGTATCGACCCGCGCCCTGATCACCAGTCAGGCGCCCATCCGACTTAAATACCGAGACAGGCTCCTTATCTGGTGGGCAAGACTGAATATTCTACACATTTATGCAGGCTGATCGGAGTCTAGGCGATGTCATGTCCCATTACCTGTCACAAACTGACAATGGGCGGAAACGCCGTGAATGACTGGCTAGAGTGTACAATCTGTGTTCAGAGGTCGCGGGTTTGAGCCACGCTAGGACCACTGTCTGACAAAATCACTGTTCGTCGAGAAAAGAATGAAGGTTTCTTACGGCTTAGTCAACACTATTTGCCATATCAAACATGTCAGTTTTCCTAACCATATATTTCCTTGGCAGGTTTATACATAATGTGGTTTACCAGCAGTTTACAAGTCTCCATCACGAAAACACGCCTACATGTATATAATTCTGACCCCCTTTATATATACTACTCAAAGTTTGATAGGGATCACTTTTTATATACCAAATTTTGCACTGAAAATTTAAAATTTCTTGACAGAATTTGTCCTCGGTATATTGGTGAATATCTTTAACAGAAACTCATGTGCAGTTCAGTACTCATAAAAGTGCATTCTTTTCACACTTCGCAAATGAATTCATGCACCTCCAAAATCTTGCGTAGCACTGCTTTCCAACAGACCAATCAAACTTGTCAGTGTTCCTTTACCAAGCGTAAAATGGACTTCATTTGAGTTTGTGAAACACTAAAATGCCTAGAGGACAATTAAGAAACCGTCTGAGCCCCGAAGAAATGAATCGTGGCGTCGGAATGTTGGAATCTGGCGTCTCTCAACGTCGTGTTGCTGGGATTCTGAATGCGTCTCAGAGCGTGGTTTGCCGAATGTGGAGTCGGCATATTACCCATGGAAATCCTTCACACAGACTCAACGTCAGGGCCGTTTCTTTTTTATTCAGTCTCGACGTCAACGGTTCCTGAACGCTACGCGTTTGCATAACGAGCTTAGGAACGGAACTGTAGTACGAATTTCTACACAAACTGTCAGAAACGGGCTCCACGAGTTCGGACTTAATGCCATGAGGCCTGCTGTACGTGTTCCTTTGACGAGACAGCACGTGCTAGACCTGTCGGACTTTGCCAGAATTCACGTCAGGTGGACGGTTCGTGACTTGACGCCAGTACTGTTTACTGAGGAATCCAGATTCTGTCTAAACTTCACTTATAAACGTCAATTAGTGTGGCGAATGTCTAAAGAGCGATTCGATGACTTGGATGTGGCAGGGTATGATCGCTATGGAAAGGGGTTAGTCACGGTTTGGACTAGGATAAGCATGAACGGTAAAACTGACTTGTACGTCGTTGAAAACGGAACGTAAATGGCAGTGAGGTACTGTAATGATATTCTTGATGAGTTTGAGACCATATGCAGATGCTATCGTCACGGACTTTATTCGGATGGACGATAATGCCCGTCCCAACCGTGCCAACGTCACTTATTTCTATCTGGAACGTGAGACAATCGTTCGTATGGACTGGCCTACTCGGCCACCGGACTTAAATCCGATTGAGCATGCGCAGGACATGCTTCAGCGTGCTGTTTCAGCCCGACCTGTGCATCCGAGGACTTTACAGGAGCTCAAAGATGCATTGGTTGCTGAATGAAAGCTGATTCAACAAAACCCGATACAGACTCGGATTACGAGCATGCGCAAGCGATGTCGTACTGTAATTGATGCCCGTTGACGCCATACACGTTATTAGGCACGTTTGTCTAAACAAATTTGGAAATTTTTGAAAAATCAGTTGTCCAAATCCCTTCGTGTTACGGCAAATTTTGGGGGTGCCAAGACGGTTTCTGTTGTCACGCTTGAATGCAGTACCAGTTGACAAAATTATCACTAGGTTTTGTGAAGGATACGTGATCTATCATTACATGTATGTTTCAAATTTTGATTCAGCTGATTAATTCATCCAAAAATTATTTTGCATTAAAATGTGATCCCTATCAAACTTTAAGTAGTATAGTAAAACTGGGGTTTACAGGGGTAAACCATATTTTTCTTATTACTGCTCTAAAATATTGATTGTTGGTACTCGTTAGAACCGCCTCGATAAGGCGGTTCTAGCGATTACCCACAATCTATATTTGAGCAGGGAAAAGAAAAATATCAATTTTTCACCTGAAAATTTTCATTTTTTCGGCGGTAAAATTTACAATGTACTTGAATAGGCGTGTCTTCGTAATGGAACTATATAGCGGAGGGTTGGGGGGGATGACCGTAGAAAACATTTCCTGGTCAGTCTCTATAAAGGAATGTTGCAGGTGAAGGAGAGATCGAACCCGCTATCTCCTGACCATCGGTCAGAAGCTCATTACGAAGACACGCCTATTCAAGTACATTGACAAATATACCACCAAAAACGCAAATTTTCAGATGAAAAATTATATTTTTAGCTCACCTGTCACGTAGTGACGAGGTGAGCTTTTGGGATCACTTTTTGTCCGTCGTCCGTCGTGCGTGCGTCCGTCCGTCCGTGCGTGCGTGCGTGCGTCCGTAAACAATTTCAAATAAGTATATCTCTAATACCCCATGGCCAATCTTGATCAAATTTCATGTGAAGCATCATCAGGTAGGGGGAAAGGCTGCATAAGGTTTTTGGGCTGATCAGATTGGAATTCTGGTTGCCATGGCAACATATAGCTCCCATAGACTTATAAAGGGAAAAATTTTAAAAATCTTCTTCTCTGAAACCACAGGGCCCAGAGCTTAGATATTTAGCATGTAGCAAGGGCAAGTGATCACCTACATAATTCCTGCCAATGATGCCCCTGGGTTCCAAATGGGCCACGCCCCGGGGCCCTTTCGCTCCCATACTCATAATGGAAAAAAGCTTCAAAAATCTTCTTCTCTGAAACCACAGGGCCCAGAGCTTAGATATTTAGCATGTAGCAACGGCAAGTGGTCACCTACATAATTCCTGCCAATCATGCCCCTGGGGTCCAAATGGGCCACGCCCCGGGGCCACTTAGCTCCTATAGACTCATGATGGAAAAAAAGCTTCAAAAATCTTCTTCTCTGAAACCACAGGGCCCAGAGCTTAGATATTTAGCATGTAGCAATGGCAAGTGGTAACCTTCATAATTCCTGCCAATCATGCCCCGGGGTCCAAATGTGCCACGCCCCGGGGCCCCTTCACTCCCATAGACTCATATTGGAAAAAAGCTTAAAAAATTCCTTCTTCTCTGAAACCACAGGGCCCAGAGCTTAGATATTTAGCATGAAGTAACGGCAAGTGGTCACTTACATAATTCCTGCCAATCCTGCCCCTGGGTTCCAACTGAGCCACGCCCCGGGGCCCCTTCGCTCCCATAGACTCATAATGGAAAAAAGCTTAAAAAATCTTCTTCTCTGAAACCACAGGGCCCAGAGCTTAGATATTTACCATGTAGCAACGGCAAGTGGTCACCTACATAATTCCTGCCATTCATACCCCTGGGGTCCAAATGGGCCACGCCCCGGGGCCCCTTAGCTCCTATAGACTCATGATGGAAAAAAAGCTTAAAAATGTTCTTCTCTGAAACCACAGGGCCCAGAGCTTAGATATTTAGCATGTAGCAACAGCAAGTGGTCACCTTCATAATTCCTGCCAAGCATGCCCCTGGGGTCCAAATGGGCCACGCCCCGGGGCCCCTTCACTCCCATAGACTCATAATGGAAAAAAGCTTAAAAAATCTTCTTCTCTGAAACCACAGGGCCCAGAGCTTAGATATTTAGCATGAAGTAACGACAAGTGGTCGCTTACATAATTCCTGCCAATCATGCCCCTGGGTTCCAAATGGGCCACACCCCGGGGCTCCTTTGCACCCATAGACTCATAATGGAAAAAAGCTTCAAAAATCTTTTTCTCTGAAACCACAGGGCCCAGAGCTTAGATATTTAGCATGTAGCAACGGCTAGTGGTCACCTACATAATTCCTGCCAATCATGCCCCGGAGCCCATTCACTCCCATAGACTCATAATGGAATAAAGCTTCAAAAATCTTCTCTGAAACCACAGGGCCCAGGGCTAAGATATTTCGCATGTAGCAAGAGCAAGTGGTCACCTACATTTTTCCTGCCAATTCATGCCCCTGGGTTACAAATGGGCCACGCCCCGGGGCCCCTTCGCTCCCATAGACTCATAATGGAAAAAAGCTTCAAAAATCTTCTTCTCTGAAACCACAGGACCCAGAGCTTAGATATTAAGCATGTAGCAAGGGCAAGTAGTCTTCTACATAATTCCTGCCAATCATGGCCCTGGGTTCCAAATGGGCCATGCCCCGACGCCCCTTCACTCCCATAGACTCATAATGGGTAAAAGCTTCAAAAATCTTCTTCTCTGAAATCACAGGGCCCAGAGCTTAGATATTTAGCATGTATTAACGACAAGTGGTCACCTACATAATTCCTGCCAATCATGCCCCCGGTGTCCAAATGGGCCACGCCCCGGGGCCCCTTAGCTCCTATAGACTCATAATGGAAAAAAAAAAAACTTCAAAAATCTTCTTCTCTGAAACTACAGGGCCCAGAGCTTAGATATTTAGCATGTAGCAACGGCAAGTGGTCACCTACATAAATCCTGCCAATCATGCCCCTAGGGTCCAAATGGGCCACAGCCCAGGGCCCTTTCGCTCCCATAGACTCCTTATGGAAAAAAGCTTAAAAAACTTCCCCTCTGAAACCACAGGGCCCAGAGCTTAGATATTATTTAGCAGGTAGCAACGGCAAGTGGTCACCTACATAGATCCTGCCAATCATGCCCCTGGGGTCCAAATGGGCCACACCCGGGGCCTCTTAGCTCCCATAGACTCCTTATGGAAAAAAAAGCTTCAAAAATCTTCTTCTCTGAAAACACAGGGCCCAGAGCTTAAGATATTTAGCATGTAGTAACGGTAAGTGGTCACCTACATAAATCCTGCCAATCATGCACCTGGGGTCTAAATGGGCCACGCCCCGGGGCCCCTTAGCTCCCATAGACTCCTAATGGAAAAAAAGCTTCAAAAATCTTCTTCTCTGAAACCACAGGGCCCAGGTCACCTACATAAATCCTGCCAATCATGCCCCTTGGGCCAGAATTGGCCACACCTAGGCCCATTAGCTACCATGGATGGACTTAAAATGAAAAAAAAAACTTAAAATGGAAAAAAAGAAACTTGAAAAATATTCTTCCGTGAAACCATAAGGCCCAGAGCTTAGGTATTAGCATGTAGCAACATGGAGTTGTTGCCTACATGAATCCTGCCTGAGTCTTATCCCTGGGGTTCAAATTGGCCAAATCCTGAGGCTTCTTAACTCCAATAAACATAATGAAAAGAAAAAAAAGCTTTAAAAATCTTCTTCTCTGAAACATGAAGTATGGACCTTAGATATTTAGTATATAGCTACATAAAATGGTTGCCTACATAAATCCTGCCAACCATGCCCTTTGGGTCAAAATTGACCTATGGACTTATACTGGAAAAAATTCAAAACTCTTCTCCAAAGCCATAAGGCCCAGAGCTCAGATATTTAGTATGTAGCAATGTCAAGTGGTCTCCTACACTTATGATTTTCTGGTACACAGGTGAGCGATATAGGGCCATTGGGCCCTCTTGTTCTTATTTATTTTCAAAATACAGTGTTAGTACTCGTTAGAACGCCTCGTCCAACGAGTACCAACAATCTATGCTTTTTAGCAGCAGTAAGAAAAATCTCTGGGAGAACTATTTAAATACTTGTGCTTTCGTTCTTATCCCAAAATGTGTCGTAAGTCGTAATATTGTTATTGCTATAGTAATAATATAAGGTTATTAATCAAATAATTTCGTATTGTTCCAGTTACAGGTCAGAGGTCTGCTGTATTGGCCCGAGGCCGAAGGCCGAGGCCAATACAGCTGACCGAGGACCTGTAACTGGGACAATTCGAAATTACTTGATTAATGACAATTTTATTAACTGACGCAATTAAAAACATGATTTATGATTTTTTAATATTGGTTGACCTTGTGTAATATAGGATAGTCAATTAATAAAATGTTTAAACCAAGAAAAATATATACCCGTGCAAACCCCAGTTTTATTATATAAAAGGGGGTTTAAGAGGGTCAAAATCAGTCTTTTTTCGTAATGTACCGAGGCAAGCCCCAGCAGCGAATAGATACAAGCTTCTCTTCAGGGAGACCAAAGGTAATGAAAGTGGGGGGAATAAGTCCCGCAAATGTCATTTCCGACTTTATCCGCAAACCCTCGGGTTTTGATCTGTCATTATCGGAGACGGGCGTAAGTCTATTCATATTTGAGCCAGCGCACGACAAAACCTACAATAAGACGTGTGCGCCAGCGAAGACTCGGATCAGCCTGCGCATCCGCACAGTCTGATCAGTCTTCGCTGTGCCCTCTAAGAATAGTTAAGGGCCCAATGCTCCTTCACGCAGCAAGAGAAGTCTCTCATTGGATTATATGCATGCGCAGGCTGATCTGAGTCTTCGATGGGCACGTCGTATTGTAGGTTTTGTCGTGCGCTGGCACATTTCACATATTTCAGAATTGCCCAGGTGACAGGAAGAGACGAGAAGGATCTGAAACACAAAGTAACATATATGGCCAAGACTACCAACAGGAAGATAGTTTTGTATTCCGTCGGTCTGTCCGGTTAGATAGACGGGCCGAAGCCGGTGAGTCTGTCCAGGTAGAGAGACAGGCCGACGCTGATGATTCAGGCGAATTTATTGGTACCGTCAGCGTGGGCTTAAAGATATCTGATCCAGTAGGCCCTGCTTTCGAAATTGGTAAGTAACTTAGTTGAACTGATGCATCATGGCGAGTTTTCACACTCCGTAGGTAGGTCACAGGTTCAATAACTGCCAGATTAGTTTATACAAATTTTAGTTAGATTGCGATGAAAGCTGCAAGCTTATTTGAATCGCTCTCGAACACTCATTCCGGTTGTTATTACGCGCGTGAGAGGCAGTGACTTTTACACCACTGCTACCAATTTACACCTGGTGGAGTGAGGCAGTGGCCTTACGTGTCTTGCTCATGAACACAACTTGCATCCGGTGGCCCGTTTCGAACTGAAAATCTCTCGATCATAAGTCGAACTAGCCCCGTGCCAGCCCGGGGGGTAGAAATATGGCGGCTGCCTTCGGGAGTGTGGCAGAGTGGTAAGACCCCACCGAAAACAGTCCCCTGCCGAGACCACCCGGTGCCTTGAAATAGGTGGCTGCCTTCAGCTTCTGTGGCAGTTGGGTAAAAGCCTCCAACATACAGAACAATCGACCGTTCGACCGGTATAATTTTGTGAATCAATTTATTCAAATCCATCTTAACAATTTTTTTAACAATTCACTACGCGAGATCTATCCTTTTAAACCTATCCTATCTCATGTTACTACCACGCTGCATTTGTACGTGTATCATCTGTGCTGGTAGGCCGCGCACTGGACAGAAGACAACCTCATCTGTGTTTAACATGTGTTTGTACTGTGTATGTGTCACTTTTTCATGCTTCGTCACTCTGCACAATGTCATCAATGAAAGATGCATTTTAAATACGTTATTAACTTGCCGTTTCATGTTACCTCAAATTTATTTCATGTTATTCCAAAGTTAACAGAATCGGATATTTATCATTAAGTTCTTAAGTGTGAGTTATCATCTAACACAGCTTATTTCTTCATTAGTCTATAAAATCATTTGTTCTCTCGGAAACTTATCACCTCAATAATTTCTTATCATAATCGTGGATCTCATATTCAGCAAAGGATCTCCTGTTTTCAGAGCCAAGCTTTTATTTAAGCAAAAGTTTTCGGCCTCCCTTGTCTGTAGGGAATAAAATATACAGGTCACTTTCCTTCTGTAGTGAATGGGGATGAAATTCCTTGTTGAAACAGGAGCCACTTGCTTGCCGTGAGTGGCGTCTCGTATGCTGGAAGAAGGGATCCTGATGATTGAGAAAATCCCAGGGATCTCCAGCTTTTCAACACATCAGTTTGGCCAATATTTCAGATAGACGAGGGGTTCGGGCTAGATCCGGCCTGAATAAATCGGCTCAGTCGTGTCACGCTCTAGAATTGCACAGCTTGTTCTTTACTTCCTCTCTCTTTCTTACGTATCTTTATGGTACAAACCGGGTGTAATTTTTTTCTTATTCCTCTATCTTTGAGTGTTATTTGATGGGCGGCGGCTGATGGATTAATCGGTGGGCTTGTACTGGGGAAATTCAGCAGAAACTTCTGTGAGGGAGAGAATACGGGTGGGGATGGGTCCAAACTGTTCCTCTTTTTTTCATTGAAATCTGGGTTCATGGTTGGGAGTCCTAAACAGAAGTGGAGCGGAAGGACTCTGGTCCTGTCATCGAGTATAATAGCAGTGTAGCCTTGGCGTTGGAAATAGGAGATCCATTTCCATTAAACGTCCCCTTGTAGGGCTCCAAGGATGGTGGGGCGCATAGCTATCGAAACATAAATTTCAACCATGGGATCCAACACTAGGAAAAGAGCTTTTTTAGATCTATCAGATGACGACCCGGAACCGGCAACTTTCAATTTTAAAGCCAATGAAAATTTCGCTCGATTTTTTAGTGATTTCGAGCAAGGAAGAAAAGGCCATTATCACTGTCACACTTTATAATCGAAAAACAAATTGAATCAATTATCGGAACACCTAAAAACGTCAAAAAATAAAAAAATGGAACTCTTTTAGTCGAAACAAACAGAAAAACAAACAGAAAATCTACTCAAAATCAATAAATTTTTCAACTTGAATGTCTGTCACGGAGCATAAAACACTAAATTAATGCAAAGGTATTATCCGTGACGGAATGTTAAAACAAGAATCAGAAGCTAACATCGTCGAATATCTCAAAGAACAAGGAGTAAAGGCCTGCAAACGATTTAAATTTAAAAAAGATGGAAAACTCATTGACACAAATACGTTACTTCTGACATTTAATACTACTTCCTTGCCGAAGTCACTGAAAATATTTTACAGGATAATACCGGTTGACATCTACGTGCCCAATCCTCTGTGATGTTTCGATTGTCAGAGGTTTGGACACCACGAAAACGACTGTACTGTCCCTGACGGATCTGTTTGTGAGAAGTGTGGTGGTACAGACCATCACACTATCAACTGCAAGAACTCTCCAAAACGTTTGAACTGCGGAAAAGATCATTTGTCTAAATCCAATGTCTGAAGTTTGGAAAACAGAAAAAGAAATGAAAATCAGTTACACAAAACGTCACCTATTTAGAAGCAAAGAAAATTCAACAAAACAAACAAGAAAACGCATTCGCCAAAGTTGTCCAATCCCTTACCAGCAAACCTGACACAAAAGAAACATCCACGCAATTTTATGAAAAAGATTTTGAAATAAAACCACATTTAAAAGTAATTACCTCTACTATTAAACCAAAACCCACATCATCACAACCTACTACATCGTCACAACCTAGTACATCATCGCAACCTACATCTACCCATCATTCAAGAACAGAATCCAGACAAACTTCAGACCATTTCAAAACCGAACACTCGACATTCTGGCAGATCTCACTCCCGATCCACGTCGGGGACAGCGGATCGAAAAGACAAAAAAGACAAAGAAAAGCATAAAGGATCAAACCCAAACAGTAAAGGAGCGTCGGCAGATCCAGTAAAACTGGCTAATCAGTACGGCGCCCTTGAGGACATGGAGTTGGACGTTGATCCCTCCACGTTCTCAAAGAATAATAAAAAATAAAAGGATTAATTATCTTGTTTTAATCTTCTCTCCATTCAATCATGGATAAGAAGTCAATAATTCAATGGAATTGTCGAGGACTGAATGCCAATTTTAACGAACTTTTAATTTTAACTACACTTTTTTCTCCTAATGTCATTTGTCTCCAAGAAACTTTTTTGAAAACTATAGATATTAATTTCAAAGGTTACAGTATATACAATCATATCACAACGGATGCTCAGAAGGCATCCGGAGGTACATCAATCCTGGTAAAATCAAATGTTCCTCATAGGAAAATAGATGTAACCACTAATTTACAAACTGTTGCTGTAAACGTCACTTTATCCAAATCCATAACGATTTGTTCTGTCTACCTTCCACCACACTATAATTTTTCTAAACAAGAATTAGAAAATCTAACTAATCAATTACCTAGTCCTTATATATTATTAGGAGACTTTAATAGTCACAGCAAATTATGGGGTTGCTCGGATACAAATGACAAAGGAGCAATCATAGAAAATTTTATTGCTGAAAATGATTTATTTTTATTTAATGATAAACAACCAACATACCTTCATTCTCCCACGAGAAATTATTTTGCTTTAGATCTTTCAACTTGCTTTCCAAATATTTATCTAGGTTTTGATTGGTCTGTTGTGGACGATCTCCATGGGAGCGATCATTTTCCGATAGTAATTGAAGAAATTGAATCGACCCATGAGGATCGTCACCCCAGATGGAATTTGAGTAAAGCAAATTGGGAAAATTTTAACCAATTATGTAATGAAAAACTCGAACCTGAAATTTTTAAAACTGCAAATAATATACAAGATTTTACTGACCAGTTGATTGATATTGCTGAAAAATGTAATCCTTAAGCCTCGACATTTTCAAAAAGAAACAGACCTTGGTTTAATGACGAAGTTAAAACTTCAATCAATAAAAGAAAATCTGCATTACGAAAATTTGATAAACAACCAACAGAAGAAAATCTTATCCACGCCAAACATATGCGAGCTAAAGCTCGCAAAACAATAAAATCGGCCAAAAAGGCATCTTGGTAGCAATATGTCTCCAAACTGAATACCAGAACACCAACTAAGAAAATATGGGACATGATTCGAAAAATTAGTGGCAAAAACAAATCAAATAAACATGTCCATATCAAATCGAACGGAAATATGTTCAACCGCTGAAGACATTTCCAATGAAAGTTTTTTAAAATATTAAACAAGAACAAGAGAACAAGAATTTAAATTTTTCCTAATTAAATCACGAAACATATAATTTACCATTCACTACTAAAGAATTATTAGATGCTCTCCATAAAT
This sequence comes from Lucinisca nassula, assembly GCA_963580285.1. Classification (NCBI taxonomy): domain Eukaryota; kingdom Metazoa; phylum Mollusca; class Bivalvia; order Lucinida; family Lucinidae; genus Lucinisca; species Lucinisca nassula. The sequence goes on along the minus strand of OY757019.1, from coordinate 3,227,903 downwards.
CTCATGATACTGCTGTTGGTCCTGACGACATACACTATCAAATTTTAAAACATTTACCAAACAAGGCATTGGAAACATTATAAAACATTTTGAATGATATTTGGATCACAGGAAAGTTCTCTGAAAACTGGAGAAAAGCTACCATTATTCCTATTCCGAAACCTAATAAAGATCATATTGAAGCCACTAATTACAGACCTATTGCTTTGACAAGTTGCTTAGGTAAAACAATGGAGAGAATGTTTAATGATAGGCTGGTTTGGTTCTTGGAATCAAACCAGCTTATCACTAAATTTCAAGCTGGATTTAGAAAAAACAGCTCTACTAATGATCATTTGATTCGCTTAGAATCATTTATACGTGATGCCTTTATTAAAAAAAGAACATGTCGTAGCTGTATGTTTTGATCGTGAAAAAGCATACGATACCACTTGGAAGTATGGCATCATGAAAGATTTACACACCTTGGGCCTTAAAGGCCGATTACCACTTTTTGTTCAAAATTTCCTATCCAATCGAACATTTAATGTTCGCATAGGAAATACATTATCGGACACATTTGATCAAGAACAAGGTGTACCACAAGGTAGTATTTTATCACCAACCTTGTGCAGCATAAAAATTAATAATATAGTTAAATGTGTAAAAGACCCAGATTGTTTGCTTTTTGTTGACGATTTTGGAATTTTTTATCGTTCCAAAAATAAGGAAACCATTGAATTTAAACTGCAAAGGTGTTTAAATAATATAGACTGAACTTGGGCGACAGAAAATGGTTTTGAATTTTCTAAAACAGTGTGTTCATTTCTGCCAACTACGAAAGTTGCATTTAGATCCTGTACTGACTATATACGGCAGTCCAATTCCAGTCGTCACTGAGGCGAAGTTTTTGGGGTCTTTTATTCGATAACAAATTGTCTTTTATTCCTCATATCAAAGCTTTGAAAGCCAATTGTTTAAAAGCTCTTGATATTTTAAGTCCTGTCCAGTTCCGACTGGGGAGATCGCACTGTTCTTTTAAATCTGTATAGATCGTTAATTCGTTCCAAATTGGACTATGGGTCCATAGTCTATGGATCTGCTAGGAAATCTAATTTAAAATCTTTGGATACTATACATCATCAAGGTTTACGTTTAGCACTGGGTGCCTTTCGCACTTCACCCGTTGATAGTCTCTTTGTTGAAGCTAATGAACCAACAGAAGAGAAAAAATGTCTCTTCAATATGCTACCAAATTAGCTGCAAATCCACGCAATTCAGCATATGAATGTGTTATGTGTTTTTAACCCTAATTATGAAAGATTTTACGAAAATAAACCATCCGCCATTAAATCTCTTGGCCTAAGAATTAGACCTTTCCTTAGAGGCCAATATTAATGTCCAAAATATTCAATCATTTTCATTACCATCGAAAGAACCATGGACATTAACTAATCCAAAGATAGTATTAGACTTACATAAAAATAAGAAATCCGAAGTTGATTAATTTGTTTTCTAAAAATTCATTTTTAAAAATATCACATTATAAACATCACATTTCCATTTACACTCACGGTTCGAAACAAGATGAGAAAGTTGCTTGTTCTGTCATTAGTCCGAATTTCACCGACAGCATTAGACTACCCGATAATAGCTCTATTTTTACCGCTGAAGCGAAAGCAATTGATATCGCACACTGTCACATTCGAGATCAATCTGAAAGACATTTTATCATTTATTCAGATTCCCTTTCTGTATTAAAAGCTCTGAAAGATCAACAGCACAGAAACCCCTTGATCAACAAATTTTAAGAAAATATCACTATCTTTCAGTTTCAAAGGAGATCATATTCTGCTGGCTTCCCAGTCATGTAAATATCCGTGGTAATGAGTTAGCTGATTTGGAAGCCAAATCAGCATTATCGTTAACTATTACCAATTTAAAAATTCCTTCTTCAGATTTAAAATCGAACATAAACCTATATATAAAGAATAAATGTCAATAAATTTGGGAAAAAGTAACTAATAATAAATTAAATAAAATACAACCCAATTTTCATACCAAATTCACTTTTTCGAATTATAATAGGAAAGACCAGACTAAACTCACAAGATGCCGTATTGGACACACAAGACTCACTCATTCCTACATATAAAAAACGAACAAGCACCTTTCTGTATATCTTGTAACAAACCGTTTACAGTCAAACACTTTCTCATTTCATGTGTAGAATTTTATCATATACGCTCAAAATGTTACAACAATGAAAGATCTTTTTAACGACATGCCATCTTATCAATTAATCAATTTTCTTAAAGAAATCGGACTTTTTACAAACTGTAATCATTAATATTTTAATTTTTGAACCTTAATAACAATTTTGTATCTAATGTCTAATTATTTTAGACGCCATATGCCTTATTAGGATTGAGCGTCTTAAAACAAAACTTCCATCCATCCATAAGGCGAACTCGCTAACCACTGAGCTATCGAGGATGCCGGATTGGGGTTTCGTGGAAACCGATCATGAAATCATTTCTACGGTCATTCTCTCCCATTCGCTGATTCGAGAAGGACAGTTGTCAGTTTCTGGCCAAAGAGTACACGCTGTACTAGTTAACCGAATGTACATTTTAGCCTGGAAGTGTGGTTAAGTAAACTGACAGACTCGACATGATCAAAATAGTGTGAACTGGGCCGATAAACTCCAAAACAAAAACTGTTTACAAATGTTGACAGACGACGAGACGACGGGGGCTTACTTTACAAAGCTCCCACGGAGCCGATGAAAATCTGTGCTTGGTCTGCTCATTAGAAATCATATTGAAGCTATTCTAATTAGTAGATATATCGGCCCCGTCAAGCGATTTCGGTACTTATCGCCTATGCGAGCAGCGAAGGTTCAGGCGAGCCTGCGCATCCGCGCAGTCTCACCACAACCTTCGCTGCTCACTCATACAAGCAGTGAATCAAGAGGAACATTCAGACAGAAAGCCATATGCCTGGCCTCTCTGAATGGCTGGGCATGCGCAGTTAAAATTTGTCATGACGGAATGCTCGAAGACACGAATTCGCTTGGCGGGGCTCATATAATAATATACAGTGAAATTGCGCTATTAAGACCACCTAAACTTTAGACTAATTGTGCTTTAAAAAGCTCATTTAGTAGGTTGTAGTTATGCTTTCTTTGTGTTTTCTGCATACAGTGTCCTCCGGTCATGGTCTTTAAGACCACTTTTGAACAGTTCCAAAGGTGGTCTTAATACAGAAATTTTACTGTAATTGTATCAGGATGAAATAGACAAAATCTCACTATTATCTGTAACTATGAAAATAATACCCTGGATATATGTAGTGAAAAAAACGGATGTATTTGAGCCATTGAAGTTTCTATGTACATGGATATGTAAATATTGATCTAGTCACTGCGGTCAAAGTGACAAACTTATTTTGTTAGTTTCAGGTATGGCGTCTCAAATGATGACGAGTGTTTGTGTTGTAACAGCTGCCGTTCTGTCTGCCCTGCTGGCCACAGCAGTCTACGGAAACAACTGATTTTTTTCTTTACATTAATATAAGTACATTCTACGAAAAGAAAACAATCATCACGTTACCAAGTCCTTATAATATGCACCCCTGTAAACCCCACTTTTCACATTATAATAACACACCCGTGCAACATTACATTTTTTCACGTCTTCAGAATGGCTTGTCTTCTGATAAAAATCCGTGATATTGGTCTTATTGTCACTGCAAACATAGGTTGTGGGTGCTCGTTAGAACCGCCACGATGAGGCGGTTCTAACGAACACCAAAAACCTATGTTTCGATTGGAAATAAGAAAAAAATATCAAAAATTTTCATCAGAAAAATTGCCTTTTTTGAGGTTTGAAAACTGTACTATATCACACGGATGTCATCGTAATGTCAGGCGGTTTTAATGAGCACCCACAACCAAAGTTTAGAATATAAATAAGAAAAAATATCACAAATATTAATCATAAAAATAACGGTTTGGGAGATAATGGAAGAATGCACTGTCATACGACGTCGCGTGTTATCGTAGCGATTTTACAAGCAATTTAATAGAAGCCTCCGTGGTCGAGTGGTTACGCTACTCGCCTTGTAAACCAGGGATCGCAGGTTCGATCCCGGGCTTCTCCAGACTTTCGGATGTCTTTAAACCGAGGTCCCGTCTCCGTATGACCTTAGCTGTTGGTGGGACGTAAAACTGAAACACTCACTCACAAGCAATTTAATTAAGTTAATGCAAAATGAGGTTGTGCGACAGTGAGAATGCTATTCATGACAGGCCTAACAATTAGACAGTCAGACTGAGACAGTCAGACTGAGACATCGTGAGACTGTGATTCAAGGCAATCTTACCATAGTGAGACTGTGATTCAATCTGTGACAACCTCCTCATTGAGACTGTAAGAAACTTGTATGGGTGTGAGGGGTGGATGGAAAAAATCTGTCCCTCGGGATCGCTTTCCGGCATAACGAGGCTTGCCGAGTGATGCCGGATAGTGATCCAGAGGGACGGATTCTGCTAACCACCCCTCAGACCCATGCATGATCCTTTTTCTTGCATACTTTCCATTTCTGCGAGTGGATTTTTAATACTGCAGCGACTTCCGCCATATTGTGATGACTTAGTGACACCTCTTAACGTGCTGTGACGTCAACCTTAACGACGACGCATATAAAATGTATTCAACCATTGCATTTATCAAAGACCCGATAATATTCGATTTTGGGTAAGAACACCAGGATAAGAACAGAATTTCTATCCCAAGCTAAAACTATGGATTTTCATATCAGGTGTGCAAGAAGTTATTTTCTGACATCTTACATGTACCTCAGCGAGAATGTGATTCATGACATTCTAACCACAGACTGCAATTCCTGCGTCATTCTCACTACAGAAATACATTAATCACAATCTCACCACAGTAAGACTGTCACACCACTGCCTCCACCACTGTGAGACCGTTGGTTTCATTGGGTGACAGGGCTTGAGATGTCATTGTATCTCGATGTCGGGTAAAAGTCCCACAAAATTGGAAGCAACGTCTCCAAAATGACCTTTACAGTGTTGATGGGGACGTTAAACCTCAAATCAATCAATTCCAGTACATTTCACTTATTAACCCTTTACCACTCGGGGATTTTGTGAATTTCGCTGATTTTCAGTGTTGCACCTGACAGCAACTTCAACTAGACATTGTTTCATAATGTATGGTCTGTTTTACACCAAACTCGTAATAAATGTTCATTGGGCAGTAGCCTTTCAAATGCAACCTTTCATGACTTGATCATTGTTGTCATGGTAAAGAGGGGGCATCTCAAAGTTGGCAAAAAGTGTGTTTTCACATCAATTTTTGACCACATTTTAATCTTCACACAGCTGTCAAGGCAACAATTAAGGTGTTTGGAACTGGCCATTTTCACTGTTTGCAGCATGTTTTATCAGCATCAATTTTTAGGCATTTTTGACCCCAGACACCCTCAGATATAAATTTTAGCGGCCGGTTGGGCCATACACCCAAATTTTTTCGGGATGTGAGGGGGGGAAAGCCTAAATATTTTTAGTGGGGAGGCGCGCGAAAAAACGGGTCACTGTTTTGCCTAACAAATCCTAAAGCAAACATAACTATCCATGGGTAGAAATGCAGATTTTAGGTGCTTCTGGGGCTTAAAATGGGGGGGGGGTGCAGACACGTAAAACACGTATCTGAGTGGTAAAGGGTTAAATTCACATTTCATTCAGCTGCACGCATGCCTGCATATGATATTTAGATTTCACTTGTCAGCTCCATGAAGTCATCTAAAATGCATTGTAATTATTACCAGCAAAGACTAATATTTACTGCAAAAGGTGATCAATATATGCTAAATGAAATTAACAAATTGATTTGATATTTTTTCAAACTGCCCTAAATGCATCTGTATTTAGCATGTTATTTATATATGTGAACTAAAATTTTTAGGGTCTTCATACCGAACTTTTTCCTTCATATGCGGCGATCAGAATAAGTCGTGAATTTCCGTTAAAACCTATCTGGGCGAGATATTCGAGTTATCTCCCTGTACACCACTGGGATCAAGGTATAGAATAGCCAATATTTTTTCTCTAGTCGCTGACCTCAGGGAATCATTAATCATATATCTGCAGATATGACACTTTGATCTACCTGTAGGTATTCAAAGGAGCGCTTAAATAGTGCTCAAATTAAGGCTATCTAAATGTGAAAAAGAACTTCTTGAAGTAACAACCATGCCTTTTCATTTCGAGCCATCTAGTATGAACGAACATATTTAACATATTGAAGAGCTACATTATCTAGAATTGCGTAATAATAATAATAATTATAATTATCAATATTATTATTAGTAGTAGTAGTAGTATTGTTTTTTTATTATTATTATTTTGACATGTAGGATATTGGGTCTATATCTCTTGTCAGTCTCTTGTCCAGTGATTTTAAATAAGAATTAAGGTCAAATATGATAGGTTAAATCTCTTAACTCCGATCTTTTTATGCATTTATTTTATCTATTTATTTAAATAAATAACGCCATGAAAAATATTGTTAGCCAATCACGAACACACGCCTATAAAACTCGATCAAGATGAACTCAGATTTTGTTTGATTTGAGGTTTAACGTCCCCGTCAACACGGTAAAGGTCATTTTGGAGACGTTGCTTACAATTTTGTGGGACTTTTACCCGACATTGAGATGAAATGACATCTCAAGCCCTGTCGCCAAATGAATCCAATAGGGTTTATTAGCATCCACCTCGCACCATGGTTCATGGACATGCAGGCTTAGATCCTCTAAGCGGTTTACCAGTACTATTGTGCGGGCCGGATTCAGCTCTGCGTGGAAGCATCATGCAGCCCATATATTTCTTCAAGACACTATGGGCGGGAGCCGAGATGAACTCAGATGAGAAAGTTCTTAAATTAAAACCAATTTTGTTCCATGACGAAAACACGCCTATACATATACATTGTAAATTTTACCACCAAAAAATGAAAATTTTAAGATGAAAAAAAAATGATATTTTTCTTATTTCTGCTCAAGCCATAGATTGTGGATACTCGTTAGAACCGCCTCGGCGAGGCGTATCTTACGAGTACCTACAATCTATGTTTTAAGAAGAAATAAGAAAAATAAAGTATACCCCTGCAAACCCAAGTTTTACTGTATGAAAGTGGGGTTATAGGGGGTCAAATTTCGTGATGGTCTGTCGCAGTCATAATTGACACCTTAAGAGTTAACATTACACCGATATGCAGTATATTGTATAAGATATTTCCTGAATAATTAAATGGACGCCATAAAAAGTAACTTATAGATAAACACATCTTGAAAAATGTTGTCTTCCTAAGTCATGATTGACACCTTAAGAGTTAACACTACACCGATATACAGTATATTGTATAAGATATTCCCTGAATAATCGAAAGGACGCCATAAAAGTTACCTAATGTGTAAACACAGATAAGCCTATTTATTTATTTTATTTATTTATTTATTTATTTATTTATTTATTATAAAGGACATTTCACTCATATTTGAATCGGCTGTAATGTTTGTCCTAAACAATTTTAACACAATTTCGAAAAATTTCGGCTGTAATGTTTGTCCTAAACAATTTTAACACAATTTCGAAAAATGTTGTTTGTCGAGCTGTGGTCGACACTTTAAGAATTCAAGAAAGATATAAAAAGTGCCTTAAAAGTCGGTCACAGAAGGTTATTACAGATACGGCATATTTATTTATTTATTTATTTATTTATTTATTTATTTATTTATTTATTAAAATGAGGCATGCAATTAATATGTGAATGGGCTGCAATAGTTTTATGATCACATCACAAAAACACCCAATATTACCCACTTTTAAGTAGTAAAATATGGATCATTATTTTTCTTATTTCTGCTAAAACATGTATTGTTGTTTGTCGTAAGAACCGCCTCGCTGAGGTGGAACTAACGATTCCATCAATTTATGTTTCGAGAAGAAATACGAAAAGTAGCATTTTTTTTTTATATCTGAATACTTCCATTTTTGGTGGTAAAATTTTCAATATTTTTTAATAGACGTGTTTTCGAAATTAATCAACTCAAAACCCGGGAAATGTCATCTGCACTAGTGATTTACACTTTAAGAGTTAATAAAACTGTACATAAATCAAGACACCACAAAAATTGTCTATCAAATCAATCACCAAAAAGTGAACAATGATGAGACTGTTACTTTATTTATTTATTTATTTATTTATTTAATCAAATTGTTATCTTCAATATTATGATTGGCACTTTAAGGGTTACACATGATTGACACTTTAAAGATTAACATATAGGAGGTTTTAGGAATTCCATTAATGACGTCATCCTTGCGCATGCGCAAAGTACTGGCCGTCAATTGAAACGGCCATCGCTATTCAAATGTATTGGCGAAACTTAAAATGCTAACAATATCCAGGCATTTTGAAAGAATATATACCCGTTTTCATTGAAATAATGCCTCGAGATGGAAAGAATGATATTTTACATTCATTACCGAAATTCATTTATCCTAAATCCGTTTTTTTATTGGCGAAAATCTTTTCGTGAGTGACACATGTCAATGGCTTGAGATACCGTTATTCACAAAATAAGTTTTTACGTAACTTTCGTTTCATTCGCTA